>CM062806.1:604175102-606575102 GCA_031772625.1 Pinus tabuliformis
TGACCATTACTTTCACTAAGAGGAGAAAATGATAAAACTTTAATGGGAAAGAAATAATTGTGAAACATAACTCATGAATTTTAGTTGAAATTTATACAAGTCCTCATGTTCTTTAATTATTAAATACTTAATGTAAATACAAATAAATTATCGTTAAAATATTGATTTTGAAGATTAAATGTGTATTAAAAGGCATTCATCTATGACACTTGATTTTTGATATACTCTGAATAAACCACTTAAATTTCATTATCAATTAATCCTAATTATTTTTGTAAAAGATATATCTTTACTTATGTTAAGAGCTTTATTTCAAAAATAAAAATTACATTTATAAACTTATATCAATACATATAAGTAAATGGAATTGAATAAATAGCTTCTAAGTCTTGTTGGATTCTATGAGATTATTTTAAGTACAAATAGTTTCTTTAAGAATTGAAATTTACAAAATGTTTATTTTGATGGGAAAATCATGTCATATGGTGCAAAAAGTTTAAAGACATTCATTTATGGCTCATCTGTTGAATGAGCTTAAATAGTCTACTTAATGCTCATTGTGAATTCATTAATCCATGTTTTAATAGAAAATGCATTTTTTACATGGATTTTTATTCTAGAAATAACAATGTCACATTTATACATTCATATTAAACCACATGATAAATAAAAATCAATTAATGGTTTCTTGACGTATTGACTTATATGACATGATTACATATAGAGATAATTGATTTACGAATGCTTGGTTAGAAAAAGTTGTCAATTCAAAAGAAATAAATTAGTTAGAACTCATCAAAGATTGATTTTAAATTATAAATTTTCTAAAAAATATATTTTTACTTACATTTAAAACTTTATTTCAAAAACAAATTGCATGTATACATACATATATACTAAATATAATTTAATACATACTTGTCTTATTGTCTTCTGTCAGATTATTCAATTACAAATAATTTATTTAAGAATTGAAATTTACCAAATGTTAGGGGTGGGAAAATCAAATGTCCTATGTTGCAGAGAGTTTAATTACATTTATTTATGGCATGTATCTTGAATGAACTTGAACAATCTACTTAACATTCATTACGAATTAATTATTCTATGTGTTGTTAGGAAAAACATTTAATTTTTCCTGGAATTTTATTTCCAAAAAAATGTCACATTTATACATGTATATTAAACCTCATGATAGAAAAATAAAAGTCGATAAATGCTTTTGTATAGATCACTTAGAATTCATTATCAATTATATATATATATATATATATAATATATATATATATATATATATATATATATATATATATATATATATATATATATATATATATATATATATATATAAAAGCTACATTTCAAAAATACATCACATTTATAAACTTCTATCAATGCATATAACCAAATAGATTTCTTCAAGTCCTAGTGGATTCTATGAAATTATTTAAACCACAAATAAACTATTTAAGAATTGAAAATGACAAAATGTTAATATGGATGGGAAAATCAATGCCTTATGGTGCAAAAAATTTAGATACAACCATTTTTTACCCACCTCTTTAATGAGTCTAGATGGTCCACTTAACACATTGTTAATTAATTATTCCATGTTTTATTAAGAAGATAATTTTGTTTTACATAGAGTTTTGTTTCAAAACACTACAATATGAAATTAATACTCTTAATAAATTAAGTGATAGGATTATGGATTAAGAATTTCAGTTTATTTAAAATAAAAATTTACAAAAAATTAACTTTAAGTAATGAAATTAAATGCTTTAAGTTCAAAGATATAATTCATCCATGATAGTGTCTAACCAAACCTTGATAGTCCACTTAGCAAACATTATCATTAATTATATGTTTTTTTAAGAAATGCAAAATTATTTACAATAGATTTTTATCTCAAAAATTACAAATCATATTTATGCACTCATATTAGTGCATTTTATATGTAAACAATAAATAAATATCTTTGTGCCTTGTCGATTTTCATTGTTATATGATTGCAACTACAACCATTAATTGATTTAAGCATATAAATTTAGGAAAATTATGAATTGAGAAATCACATATCTTATGCTTCAAAAGGTTCAAATCATTCATCTATGACACATTTCCCATTAGCCTTAATAGTGAATAATGCATTGTGAATAGTGAATAGTGCACATAGCATTTATCAATTAAATTATTATAATTTCTTTAGTAAGAATTACACCTTTGCTTGCAAGGAGTTCTATTTCAAAACTTATATTTCACATTTATATATGATTACTGATGCATATGAGTAAACAGAAATCATTAAAAATAACATGTCTCGATGGTTCATGTAAGATAATTTAAAAGGCAAGCAACAAAGTCATTGCAAAAGAAATTATAAATAATAAGAAATATACATATTAATATAATTGGCAATTCCCATATATTTCAAAAAACATAAAATCATACAAATTGATACAACAAAAACTATGTCCAAAATGTATTGAAAATTTGGAATGTACTTTTAAAAACATTTATAAAGGAAATTATCTCCATCCACTACAATGAAGTACATGTTCTATTGAACATTCGAATGTACTCATATTTTTCTTTGATACAATGAAGTGTCTTAAGAAAGGGGAATAAAACTTGCATAAGTCAAGTATCTTGCTCTTTTCCTGTATAGGCTTTTATCAAAATGTGGTTTGATCGATATCCAATGAATTGAAAAGTATGCTTTGTTGTATCTATTAGCAATACATTTGATTCTTTATAATTATCTCCATATTGGGACCACACATCAGTCAACTTTTTCTCATAAAATTGTCTTGTTCTCCCTGCTTCCAATTTTGTTTGCAAATAACAATGAGACTTGTGCCATGCAAATTTAAAGTCCTCTATATCAATATTTGACTTTTCAAGTACTTTTCAGATGTACTTGTCAGTGACATTGATGTCCATATTGTGACATCATAATTTTTTAAGCAACATTTTAATACCTCTGACTGAAAAAGCCTTAAAAAATAAGACCTACCACCAAACTATCAATCTAGTTCTCTTTGAATATGAAAATTGTGTTCATCTTTGGTGTATGATTTGAAGAATACTCCTTCCATTTCAAATATCAACATCTTTTGACTTCTAGTAATGCCCATCTGCATCTGCACTGTAACCACATGTATGATATTAAAATATCTATACTTCATTGCTTAAGGACATAAACACCTACCAAATTAAAAATGATGTTAGTATTTATTATGAATTGTTTCCATTTATATGCAAAGGGAATTTTACAAGTTAATTGTAATAAAAAATACAAATATAATGCCCCATTAAAATGAACAAACTAATGATATGTTTAATTTATATATACAACCTAGTACCTTTATTTAATTTGTATGGAATACAATTCTTCTACGAAAGCGTTGACCCACCATTAAAATCATTGATTTTAATACTTATGATGATTTCTTTAATTGCAATTGAAAAATATAATTACAATGGTCTAGTGCAAGTAAAAAAACTAATTATATATTAACTTCCAGATACAATATAATACAACTTTTAAATTTCAAACCTAATTAATTATATGCTAATTTCTAGAGTCTCTACCTTAGTTGCTTTTGGTGTTGCTTTTAGTACAAATTGTATGTTTATTGTTGGTGCTACGTAAAACCTAATATAGTTTTTCAACTTGTATGGAATAAAAAAAGTTATAAGAATGCAATGGGTCATCTTTCACATTACTAATTTCTAAGAGGTATAATGATAACTTAAACCACGATTGAAACAAATAATTGTAATGATCTAATTCAAACAAATAGACCAGTTATCTATTAATTTTTACATATAATGTAATCCATTGTAAAAAATTCTATAGCATGGGAAATTTTGATATGAAAACATTAAATGACCATTCAAATCAATAACTGTTATCAACACAATATCTCACCAAAAAAAATAAAATAGAAATATTTTATTTTTAGTAATGACAAACCAAATCAACAATTATTTTATTAGTGTTGTGAAATAAAAGCAATAATTCATGATGTCATACATATAATAGCATGAAATAGACATCGCTCGTCTTAAGGCACTTCTAAATGCAATTTGTGGCTATGTATTCGGTCTTGGTGGTGCTTATAACAACTGACTTATGTTTCTTGCTCATCCATGATATCGAAGCAGAACCTAAAAAGAACCAGCACTGAGGAGTGCTCTAGTGATCCTCCACACTGGGTGCCCAGTTAGCATTCAAATAATCATGCAGCTTCATATTTCCGACAGTGTATCTCAATCCATGAGAGATTGTGCCCCAAAGATATCTCAGAAGATTCTTGGGACCAATCCAGTGAAGCTCAACCAAATATGAGCTCACCATGCTAACTGCAAAATATATATCCGAACGAAAGTTCACCAAGAACATCAATGCAAATGAGTTTATGAAACTCAGAGGCATTTCCCAAATCTGGTCCGGCATCACCACCATATAACTTCTGAAAGTTAAGATCCTTGAGGTAGTCACGGGCTTGCAGTTTACCATTCCATATCCGGAATCCAACTCCCTCTTACTTCTGCAAGTGAGAGGGTCTGCACCTGTTAGAAATAGGTTGTTCTCATAAGGCGTCGGTATGAGAGGTATATCATCCACAACCTTCAAACAATGGTTTGGATCGCCTTCACTCTTAGTGAATCTCAGCTTCATCTGACAGCTATCAATCCTCTCATATCAAACCCGGGGTGATTTGCTTCAAGCCATAGAGGGCTTTCTTCCACCTGCACACATGAGATTCCTGGTCATCAATCTCAAACTTCCTCGAGTTGTTCCAAACCTGTGGACCTGCTACATGAGGGGAATGGTCCCCTTGTGAGATTTTCCTTCGGTACATCTCAGACATGTACCTTCATGCTCCCTTTGAATTCAGGGATCCCTGTCAACATCTGACTCATAGACCTCTGGTGCTGTGTCAACTAACATGGTCCCCAATGGACTTTCTGCAATTTGATACAAATTGCCAACCCTGAACCCACAAGTAAAAGCATCCTTGAAAATTCTATTTTCAAACACATACCTTTCCATCGATGAATGCCACCCTGAAACCTTTGACTTCCATTACCGAAATGGACAACAGGTTCTTCTTGCGATCAGGTACGTAAAAGAAATTATGTAAATGAATCGAGTTACCCTCATTCAATTGAGGCCCTCATTCAATTGAGGGGTAACACCCTTTCCGGGATAGGTGGCATCAACTCCAAGTATAATCCCATGAATGTTTCCATCTCTCCAAATTAGAGAGAGAGCACCCTTCTATTCAATGGAGTGCCTTGAAGCACTACAATCAATAAGCCAGATTCCCAAAGAATTTGAAGGAGAGGGCCAATACAAGATAACACTTCTTTATCTTATCAGAAACAACATTTGATTCTTCATACCTGGGGTTCCTTGGTTTCTCTGAAGAGTCAGTTGTGTCATGTCATTCCTCTGATCGTTGAAGATGTCCCTGGAATGATTGTTATCATCATCAAGCGATGTGTCCCTGCCAGTCGGACACTCCTTTGCATAATGGCTGAACTTATTTCAACCAAGGCATCTACCTTTCCTTCCACCCTTAGATTCAGACTTCCCATTGAAGTGATCTTCAAGTAGGCCATCAGAAACTTCCGCTGCGCCATTCTGATAATATTATTTGCTTCGACTTCACCCTTGGTGAATTAGAAGAGGGATGAGGAATCCATTGATCATTTTGTCATTTCCCAACTGTCTTCGGTGATTGCTCTTTCACTCTTTCTTGGGCTTTGTCTTCACCTCAGCTCTGATACCATGTTAAGTTTTGGGTATGTTCTATTCTAGAGCAACTTATTTCAATTTTCACAGTTAGCTCAATATTTTTTCCGGATTAGCAATCACATCAACATTAAAGTAACTACAGATAGAACATAAATATAAATTGTAGAAGACAAGCCAAGACAAAAGGACACAAGATGTGGTGCTAGCCAGGGACAAACCCCAATGTGGGGAAACCCTTGATCAATTCTTCTTATATGTTCTTCAATAGTTCAGCAGAGAGAGAGAGAGACAGAGAGGTAGTACATATACAACTGAAGTCAACACTTTGACTTATCTAAATGAGAACATAGATCATCTATAAGAAGATGATGCATGAGATTAGTTGAAGACATGTTGCTTCAACTGATTCTCCAATGTGACTCCTTCACCTATCATCGTGCATCTCGTCATCATGCTGCACCCATCATCACAATGTTGGACCTCATGACTACTGCACTTAATGTTGTATTGTTGTCCCATGTGTCATGGTTGAACCATGTTGTCCATGTTTTTTGTCCCATTGCTTGCTTGTTGTCCCTTTCATGCTTGGTGTACTTGTTGCTAAGTACCATACAATTGTCCCAATGTTAGTTTGATGTCCCTTACATGTTGATGTATCATTGCATGCTTGGTGTACTTGCTGCTAAATACCATACAGTTGTCCCAATGTTAGTTTGTTGTCCCTTGCATGCTGTTGTACCATTGCATGCTTGGTGTACTTACTGTTAAGTACCATACAACTGTCCCAATGTTAGTTTGTTGTCCCTTGCATGCTATTGTACCAATGTGCTATACTTGCAGCACCATGAACTTGCTATATCATACTACTGCACCTCACCATTGTGTTGCCCCTCATTATGCTATGATACACTTCGTCACTATACCCATCATGTTGCAGCGTTCATCATCATGTTGCTGCAATATATCATCATCATGTTGCTTCCATCATCATGTTGCTTCAATGTATCATCATCACTGTTTTGGGGCTTTTCTATTTGCTGCATTGCTGGACTGGTTAGGGCATTCTAACAGCAGTCCTAACAGCGTTCAAAATGTGGCCAGAATAGCCCTCCACAACTGCATCTGCCTTTCTAAGAGGGGAGGAAAGCCTTGACTGCAATGCTCGGCTGTTCCAACCCCTATTCCATCCTTCGGCCTCCTCTTATCTATTGTGGCTTGCTACAGCAAGTTGTCCCTTAGTTGTGGTAGCCCTTCTAGGGGATATTCCTTCACCTAACCACCCCAAAACAATCCCCCTGCCTCTCAACCTCAAGATGTGGGTTGCGGCCTTCTTCAACAGCTCCTCAACCTCCTGGAATAGCCCCCGAACTCCTCATTGTTCTCTTCTAGGCTTGTTGCGGCTAGGGTAGATCCATACCACCCTTAGGACAACGTATAAGCTTCTTCATAGGCTACGTTAGGGCTTCTCCATAGGGCAGCGTTAGGGCTTCTCAATAGGGAAGCGTTAGGCTTCTCCATAGGGCAGTGTTATTCCTTAGGATCTCTCCTCCTACTAAAACCCAAAGACAAGTAGAGAGGAAGAGATCCCAAGTGTTTGTAGAAATGACTTGAAGGCCACCTCTATTTATACTAAAACATTGGGCACAAGTGGGGTTTATTTGGTTGTTGGCCGACCTTGACAAATTGTCCCACAACACAAATAAATTTAGATCTCCATGAATACTTATAGGAATCGGATGATCTTTAGATCAATCCTACACCTCTCGATGAGAGGGATCCAAGAAAAATATCAACTACCATTAACAATATGACCCACATGGAGTTTGGCGCTAGTTTCCAATTTTAACAGCATAAAAACAAACACATAAAAACATTATAAGTTGAAATAAATCTAGCATGTGCTAGAATTATGTTTAGAAAAAATAAAAACATGTTTCCAACGACAATATTGCAAAGAAAATTAAATGTAGCACATGCTAGATTTATTTTTAGTACAGACAAAAGCACATTGCCAATAACAACATTAGAAGGGGAAAGAAATTTAAGCATAAGAAAAAAAAGAAAAACTCATATCAACATTGGTAGGTGAAAGAAATCTAACATGTGCTAGAAAGTAATAACAACATTAGAAGGGGAAATAAATTTAAGCATAAGAAATATATAACAAAAAAAAAAAAAAACTCATATCAACATTGGTAGGTGAAAGAAATCTTACATGTGCTAGAATTACTTCTAGCACAAACACAAATATGTTGTCAACAACAACATTAAAGCAAGGTAAAAGAAAATCTATCTAACATGTGTTAGATTTCCTGTTAGCGCAAACACAAGTACATAGCAACAATGTAGAGTGAGAAATCTAGCAACTGCTAGATTTATGTCTACCACAAATACAAGCACGTTGCCAACAACAACATTGTAGAGTATAAGAAATATAGCCTGTGCTAAAAAAAATTCCAACACAAACACAAGCACATTTCAATTTGAAAGAAATCTAACGCATGTTATATTTCCGTCTAGCACAAACACAAGCACATAACAACATTGTAGGACTAAAGAAGTCTAGTGCATGCTAGATTCATTTCTATCACAAACACAAGTAGATTGCAAGTTGAAGGAAACAAAACACATGCTAGATTCCTTCTAGCCATTGTTTTAAAAAACAACCAAGTCGACTTTGACTCGGCCGAGTCAGACCGAGCCAATGCCTCGCCGGGTCAGCTCGGCGGCCAAAACGGAATGGCTGGTAGAGTTGTTATCGAGCCAGTCATTGACTCGATCAGCTCGATAACAACTTGGTCGACTCGATAATGACTCGGCCGGCTCGGTAACAACTTGGTCGGCTAGCCTCTTTGACAAAAATCCTGAAGAACATTTGTCAAAAGTTGTTCCGCCTCCTACATATCAATGGTTGGGTTGTTGTTTATTACATATTTATAGCCCTAAAGTAATCTATCGTTGTGAGAAAGTTTTGAAAATTACAAGGCCGAAGTATGGTTATCCTAGTGGCATGAATTAGAACACTGAAACAATGCATTAAGCCATACAATGTTTTTAAAAAGGCAAACGTTCTGGAAATGGACTAATAAATACATATTTACCTCCAATTGTTCTGGAGCTTGACTAGAATTAAATCAAGGGTTTTGAGACTTCATTAGGGGCAGAGAATTGGTATTATTGTTGTTGTAGTCTAGTGATTGTCCTTAGGCTGAGGCAGAAAAGAATCCTGGCAGTGGTGGCTAAGTATGAACTTTGTATTGGACAGTGCACTGGGTGCCATTTTGTTATAATGGATACATTCATGAGCCTACTTTGATCATATGTTGTCTTCTCTCTATATTCTAAAGCTTTGTGTTTGGAAACATGAATGAAAATCTTTAAAATTATGTTTTTTATATTAAAAAAATATATATATATATATATATATAGATATCTTATATATATATATATATATATATATATATATATATATATATATATATATATATATATATAATGTATTTTTTACAACTACTGAGTCATTGAAATCAAACCAGTTGAGTCGATACCGAGTCGGAGTCGAAGTCGGAGCTAACCCTCGGCTATTTCTGAACCAGAGTCGAAGTCGGAGCTAACCCTCGGCTTTTTCTGAACCGGAGTCGGAGTTTTAAAACATTGCTTCTAATACAAGCAACCATATTTCCAAAAACATTGCATTGTGAAATAAATCTAGTGCATGCAAAATTTCCTTCTAGCCCAATGATAAGCACATCGCCAACAACAACATTGCAAGGTGAAAAAAATCAATGTGTTTTAGATTTTCTTCTAGTATAAACACACGCAAACACAAACATTATAAGGTGAAATAATTATAGCTCGCGCTAGATTTACTTCTAGCACAAACACAACCATGTTGACAACAACAACATTACACGGCAAGGAAACCTAGTGCATGCTAGATTTCTTTCTAACACAAACACAAGCACATTACAGGATGAAAGAAATATAACCCATGCTAGATTTCCTTCTAGCACAAACACAAGAACATAACAACATTGTAGGGTTAAAGAAATATAACACACTAAATTTACTTCTAGCACAAACTGAAACATATTGCCAATAACAATATTGCAATAAAAGAAATCTAGCATGTGCTAAATTTCCTTCTAACACAATCACATGCAAAATTCCAATAACAACATTGCAAGGTCAAAGAATTCTAGCATATTTCCTTCTAGCACAAACAACCAAATTTCCAACCACAACATTGCATTATGAAAGAAATCTAATGCATGCTAAATTTCCTTATAGCTCAAACACAAGCACATAAAAACAATGTGAGGTGAAAAAATTCTAACATGTGTTATATTTACATTTAGCAAAAACACAAGCCTATTGCCAACAACAACATTATCAAGCAAAAGAAAGCTAACACATGCTAGATTTCATTCTATCATACACAAGTGTATTGCTAATAACAACATTGTAAGATGAAAGAAATCTAACGAATGTTAGATTTTCTTTAGCACAAATAAGCACATAACAACTTTAACCCTTAGTAGCTCCCACACACATACTTTTATTTGCATGTTTGTTTTTTGACACCTAACACCCCTCAAGTCATTTCATGGACTTTTTTGAGAAGCCAATGCACTTTTATCATAATTATTAAGTTATGTGAAACCCACTTTGTATGCACATGGGGTCTTACCCCCATACTCTTTTCATCTTATTTGGTCTGCAGTGCTAATGCGTTTATTAGTGTGCATGAAATATCATATTTGCAACACCAGACTTTTTAGCCTCAAAACATATAAAAGCATATGCACATCGATACTCTGGTCCCAAAACATATACACATACATACACATGGGCATGATACCCCCACTAGCCTAATCTTTGCATGTACATGTTATTGAGAATCGAGGGGTTGGAATTGGGGTGTTAGAAAAATCATCCAACATAGACAAAATTTTAGAACCTAAAATACACTAGAGGATGTGTTCCACAGTTGGAACAAGGTTATATTTATCTAATGCTTTATTGATATTTTTGAAATCAATGAAAATATCGGTTTCTCCATTCTTATTCCTAAGAGGGACCATATTGGATACCCACAGGGAATGATGAATGATAAAAAATATTTTTCCTCTTATATTCATTTTCATTTGTTATTATATTGTTGAATACATATCTAAGAATGTTTGTTGAATAGGATTTATATATTTCTTGAATGATATCACATCCTAAATGATTTTAGTGTCATGGGTCTTTGAATCAGTGTAATTCTACGAGAAAAAAGTCTTTATAATTCCTTAAGGAAATGAAAAAATGTAGCCCTCTCAATAGGCACGTATCCAATACCTAGATAAATATTTTGTGGGTATTATTTGTTACAGAGATTTGAACCACATATTTAAGAAATAAGTTCTCACTCTTTGGTTTTGCATCTAGAGGCAATATATTAATTTGTTGATCACAATGTCAATTTTCATCAATGGTTGATCCCCTAAAAGTATCTCCCTATGTGAGGAATTCTAAAATAGGGGCATCATCATCAAAAAATATCTAGTTTGTAATATTGTTTGGTATAGAAGGTCTGCAAAATTGTTCATTAGAAAACATGTCCATAGAAAAGTTTTCCAATGGTATAAATATAGGAGTTGTGTTTGAAAGTAAATTTCATTTGCATTTTGACTTCAATGTACATAATTAATATTGAATGTTTCAAAATTAGAAATAATAAACAATGCCTCATCTCTATAATTCTTAAGGTGATTAAAATACAATGAATTGAATTTCCTAAATGTTTGATAACTACTTGTAAATCCTTATTAGTTGGAGCTATTTAACATCCAAATCTATCACTTTTTTAAGGCATTATATCAAAGCCTCATACTTAGTGACATTATTTGTGCATGGGAAATACAAGCGACAAGACATCAAATATTTGTATCCTTTAAGATCTCTACGAGTGCATCTAGACCTTGCTCATGAACTCAACTTAGAGCCATCAAAAAATAAAAACCATACATTTTAATTTACATCTAAATTTAGTAATTTTAAAGACCTAAGTTCCTCTTCTCCCCATTGATTACCTCTGTCTTCACTATTCCAGAGCTCTGACGCAAGCGCCACGCATAAGGTTAAGATTTTTTTCATCATAAGCCTTGGATTCCCAATTTCCCATTACTCTTTTTGAGAATTGCGATTGATAGGTTTAGCAATCTCAGTTTTTGAGCATCTGGGTACTCAAGAAACTATTGATTTATTGTGTGAAAAGGAAGTGGGTCTAATCAAGCACATCTTCTGCAGGATAGAATTTGGGAGGGTTTTCATCGGATTTGGGCACCTGCGGTTGTTTGGCATGCTGGGGAAAATTGCCCTGTTCTTTTCCTTAAGGGCCCAAATACCTCTTTTGTGATACATTTTTTATTGTTTGGCATGCTGGGAAAAACTGCCCCCGTTCTTTTCCTTGAGGGCCCAAATAACCCTTTTGTGATACATTTTCGATCTGGAAAAACGACCTACTCCCCTTATCAGTATCAGTTCTTTGTTTCTTGAAACCCTCTGCTTCCCATGGTAATCTCTCCTTCTGCTGCTGCAGCAATCTCTTTCTCTGATATCAGCTACAGAGGACGACTTACTATGAAATGCTATAATTTTACTACTAGTGTTCGGGATTTAAAAAAGGTTTGGTGCACCTAGTTTGGTAATAAAAACATGTTTAGAAAGTAGTGCTTTTTCTTTATACGCCAAGTTTGGTCCCTTGGATCCTAATATAACATGCATTGAGTTTCAAACGACCTTGCCTCCAAAGAAAAAGGAAGACCAAAGAGTCCTAGATGTTGAAGCCCTAAAGGCCTTATAATTTGTTCTTGAGATGAAGCGGTGTTTGGCTGCGAGGTTTAGTTTGAGATTAGGAATGAGGCCACATGGTGTAAGTTTCCTAGGCAGCGTGAATATAATATAACCCACTACTAAATTTTCAGCATATAGACAGGTAAATATACAAATAATGCAAATCTAAATTGTGTCATAGCTTTCCTTCCTGCTGTGAGTCAATTGCATTAAAAGATGCCTTGGTTTCAGCAAATAAATGACACCTTTTCAAGTGCATGTAGCACAAACAGCTGGCTATAGAATTTCCAAGCCTTTCTAGTGTAAAAGTGATGTTACGTTCTGAACTTAGAATACCCGTGTAAACAAAGATAGAAACCCAAATCTAAAGCCCTATGGCCAACATACAAGTATAGACATGAATACTGTTATATAGATGCAAACCAATTCTTTTAAGCATTTTGGAAAACAGTTTTCATTCAAACACATAACAACTTCAGAGTTATAAATTTTGAGTCATAATTAAGAGAGGATTGTTATTTCCAGGCATTAAGAAAATTCACGAATGTTTACTTTGCATCTATAGTCATCATCAAAAGAATAAACCAACTTTGTTGTGCATGTACAAGAAAATTCATTCAGAAAATTCATAAAAATTTAAGTCTCTTGTCCAGCCAATTAGGGCCAGTCTGTACTGGTTAGGTACCAGTCTAGTCAGCAGGCTGGTTCAATACCATGCCCAGTCCAATGGGGCGATTTGACCAGTTCTGATTCTAACAGGACCTACATATGAAAAAGCATTCAAACAATTGCATTGCTTTCTGGTGTTGAATAATAAGACCCTAGTGCCTGTTTCTACTCAGACAAACCACTAGAACACTTGCATGATAAAGATAGGATAAACACCCAGGGGGTTCTATCAAAAATTCTCGAGACCTAAAGCTAAATTACTGGCACTTTTCATCGTCTGAGACTGAGAAAGGGAAGCAAAAACACAGACTGAAATTTCAAATTGTCAACAATGAAAAAACATGGAAAGTTTTACTTCTACTATCACTTCAGTGATCAATAAACAGCCTCCTCCAGTCTCTTAAGAAGACCCTCAAGTCTGTCCAAGACTTGTTAGTGATTGTCCTGCCATATCTCTCAACGTGGCTCTCAAAGGTAGAGAGTGCAATATTGATATGGAAATATGCATGGGTAATGAAATTTCTTGAAATAAAGATGCACATTTAGCACCTAGAAACATCGGAACCCACAATGGAAAGCTCACATATAGGGCAGATATTTCGTTGTATGACTGGAACAAAGCATGTTGTACAATATGGATAGGACACATCCTTCTGATTGACCATGGTATATAGGTGTAAAAGTTGCTGCACCACCAACAAAAGGATTTCTGAAGTCAAAATCATAATTCAATTTTTTGGCATCCTGCAGCTGCCTTTCACATGCCTGCAGAACTTGTTGTACCTTTGTTGAATGGTTGCGGGGGTTCACTTTCCAATAGTCATCAAGCAAAGTTAGTTGTTGTACTAAAGCTCCATCCCTTATAACAAACACCCATGGTATTCAGCAAAGCCAACCTTAAATGGAATTTTTGAAGGTTGCTATGACTAAAATAAACTGCAAGCTCTTTCTGTTGAACAGTATCATCCTTAACTTCCTTTCTCTTGAACTGCATCTAAAGACCCAGAACACAACCGCAAGCTCACATATAGCACATAGATTTCCCTTTATGATTGGAATAAAGTGTGGTGTACAATGTGGACAGGACACATACTTCTGACCACGGAATAGAGGTGTAAATGTTGCTCCAAAAAAAACAAAAGGATTTCTAAAGTCATAATTCAGTGTTTTTAGCATCCTGCAACTGCCTCCCACATGCCTGCAGAACTTGCTGGGCCTTTGTTGCATGGTTTGCAGCGAGCTCATTTGCCAGCAGTTATCAAGCCAAGTTAGTGGCCCTGTAGAGTTCTGTGCAGGGGGGGCGACAGCGTGAACTTGCTACAGCAAGGCGGTTGAGGACTAAAGGAGTAGGCCAAGGCTTTGAAGCCTGCTACAGGAGGACTGAGGAAGCAGACCATGGCCTACAGGACGTAGCTGAAGAACTGCAAGATGGGTAGATTGCTGATTGAGTGTACAGGGGGCATGCCAGGAGGGCTGCCAAGTCACTAGGAGCAGTCCAAAGTGTCCAAGGAGTTGGTTGTTGGAGCTGCTAAAGGAACAACAGCTATTGCATGTTGGGACTTCAGTTTATAGTTTATACAGAGCTAACAGCTGTAAGTATTGTTTCGTATTTGGCATTTTGTGCAGGGATTGTAAAGGGCCATTATCCCTAGTGAATAGAAAAGAAATTATCACTGGTGTTTTATTTCCAACTGGAATGATGATATGGTGAAGACCTTGTTGTTGTAGTTAAATGTACTGAAAAACCAAGCTTTTATGTTTTGGAAAACTTGAATTTCCCTAGCAAACACCTATGGTGTTCAACAAAGCCAACCTCAAATGGACTTTTTGAATGTTGCAATGAGTAGAATAGGCTGCAAGCTCTTGTTGTTCGACAGTATGATCCTTAACTTCCTCTTGACCACCATTTGAAGACCCAGAACACATTCTTTAGCAATTCCAATCAATTTCTTCACCTTCTCAACCTCCTAAAAGAAATCTACATCAATAACTGAATTGCGTGCAAGATTGTAAGAAATAACCTTAATGCTTCACTAAACTTCCCATCTGCTGTGGCTTTGTAAGCTAACTTCCCATCTGTTGTGGCTTTGTAAGCTAGTCTAAGTTTCTCATCTAATAGAAAAAGCTTAAATACCAAAGCTCATGGACCTCTGACATTTGAGCTAACAGTCTCACTCTAGCCTCCCTCTATTGCTAAGAAGACCACAGTGCAGAAACAAATGTAGGGAGGTATGTATGGCTGCCAATGTAAAGATCCAAAAACAAAGGTTTTAACTTTTAATGGAGTGAAATTCTTAATACCAAGTTGTTGACTTGAGAGTTGCATCGCCATATTAATGTTACTAGCAGCTGCATTCTCACCTGCAAGAAAAGATTTTCTATATCCATATTTGAATTACTGGCATACGTGGTGATGGCGTAACTAATGACATTATGAGTTGTACCTGCAACATTTGCAGCTTAGACATCTGTAGGGAGGTTCAAAGCTTCTACATCCCATCCTACCTCATCGTCATTATCTCCTCTCACTTCTCTATCATTGACCACTACAACCTCGCCATTTTGTTTTTCAACTCCAAAAGTGTCAAGGTCTTAACCCCTATTGGCTGCAGCTCCTTCATCCTCTTCTTCATGGACTGCACCCCCTGCATTATCCACCCCACCAGAAGTGTCAAGGTCTTAACCCCTATTGGCTGCAGCTCCTTCATCCTCTTCTTCATGGACTGCAACCCCTGCATTATGCAACCCACCCTCAAAAAGGCCTTTGGTAACCCTCAATAACAGCCATTCACGATTGCGACAAATTGATGGAGGAGGCACTATAAGTGATGATTTCTTTCCAGATGGCAGAGTGGGCAGATTGCTACCTAACAATTAAGTACAAGCATATCAGCAATCTTTGTAAGCCCATGAACTGCTGCACAAACATATGGGCATTGTGAAACTAACCCATAACATCAATTTATATTTATGCAATCCCCAACATCTTCAAAAACTTATCAATATTGTCCATGACAAGATACAAAATGAAAGCCTTTCAAAATTCTTTAATCTTTGGTAAGCATATTCAACAATGGCAGCATTTCCTTACCAAAGGGCCTCAGTTCCAAGTGTATACCAGTGACCTTAACATCTCTCTGTTTTGCAGAAGCAACATCAATTTGAATAGTTTCACCCTACACTGCTAAGTTAAATCATGCCTTCTCATCTTTGAAAAAGTGAAGAGCCGCTTCTGGGAAGCCCTTCAGATGCAGCTAAGCAATCACTGTCTGTCCACAAATCAGTTCCTAATCATGCTCATAACATTGTCATACTTCCTTTTTATCACTGCCAGCTTGAATATATACTCATGCATCAATCTGTATGACACGGTTATTTCCAACTCATTCATGCGATTGACAGAATTCTCAGACACCTTCATTATACATACTTGAACATCAAGTGTTCCAATAAGGCCACCGTTTCTGTTTGGAAGACAACAAAGCACAATTGTCACCCCGAGCACCACTCTTAAGTTTTAACACAAATAATCTTATGCAGAGAACAATGTACAAGCTCCTTGCTTCCAATGATGATTGCATGCTTGCTCAGCAAGGCTACATTTTCCATGTCATCTGACTAAATGTATTTAACAAATGGAATATGGAGGTCCCCAGGTACAATCCTCTGTTGCAAACCAAGGTTGCTGTCTTTCTTCCTGCATTGTGTCACTCTTATGTCCCAGCACTATCTTCTGGCCCAAGAAGGTGGTTTTATGTTCCTGCACAGAAAATTGTATCCACAGTTACTGGACAACTAGACTTCTTGATCACCTTATTTCTGCGATTTTTATCACTTGGTTATGACTCATGTCAGTGACTGCCAATTGATTGCAAGCAAAAAAGGCAGCAGGTCCTCCAAGTCGCTGTCTTTTCTTCTTGCATTGCGTCACTTCTCCCAAGTCCCAACACTATCCTCTGGCCCAGGAATAAGTTCATATCACCCACCATCAACATCCAAACGTATTAGGACAACATTCTCCATGGGGCTAAACAACAATGATCATCATCCTTGATCCAATTCATGGATCCAACCCTTCTTATCTGTATAAGTTGAGAGTATTTTTGAGTTGCAAATTGATGAGCAAACAAAAAATGTTCATTGTTGCAGTATAGGGTGCCCTCATAAACAACAAAAGCAGATCTTTCTCTTTCTAACTTGAAAACAATCATCCCACGGTCATGCCCAGCAGCAAGAAGATTCATATCAAGATGTGCTACAAAGATCCAGAAGCAATCATGGTCTCTACGAAATGTTTGGACACCTCTACAATACTTGGATACATCTCAAACTCAGATACTTTTATCTTCTAAATGTTAACAAAAATGTCGTGGCGTGGATGGAACATCACATGAGACATATAGTTCACATGCCCTCTTAAAAGTTAAAATATCCAACTTCCCAAGCTTGGTACCTGAGAATAAAAAACATACTAACTTTTCACAAGTGAATTATCTACAAATTTTTCACGTGCCCTCCTAAAGTATTCAACTTCCCAGGCCTTGATCTCTGAGAACAAAACTAACTTTTCACAAATGAATTATCTACAAACTTTTCACATGCCCTCTTAAATTATCCAGCTTGCCAGGCCTTGGTATTCGAGAACAAAACAAACTAACTTTTCACAAATGAATTACATGCAAACTGAGATGCTACTCAAGAAAGAGGAGTAACAGACAAAGAAGGAAAAAAAAAAAGGTTAATATATCTCTAATGAAATAGATATAAATTCACCAAGCAATTGAATCTGCATGCCATTCAATCTGCTTGGTGACCATCTGCTCCTGACACAATCAATGCAAGCTGGGATGAAAAGCAGCAGCCCAGTTCACTCCACGGTCATGACATTCCTAAACATATTTGACAATAGCATCACCCTCTCCAAAAACATCTGTGTTCATTTGTGTTAACCTTAATATCATCAGCAGACGGTTTCCTCCTCGGAGCACAAATATCCCATACACAATCAGTCTGATCCAAGGGGCTTCAAATGACCAAATCTTCCTTATGATGAAAAGAAACACACATTACACAAAAAAATGTCGCCAGTAAGGTCAGATACAAGTTCAAGATTACCAGTTCCATATCATTATTGTTTGTTCGTCATTGGCACTGACAATCTAAGGATACTCATTGTGGAACTTAACTCTCCGGATATAGGCAGCGGTGCATATTGTAGTTCCATATATTGATCTTAAAGACATTCCCTGTAACATTAACAAGTAAATTGGAGTTATAACAACTTTTCATAATTGTATTTTTTACTGTTATGTCAGATGACTTGTAGTTAATATCATTTACAATCGAAGGCACTACTCTTTAGATGTCATAAATATACACGTACAATGTCTACATAAGAAGCTACATGGCTGGGTAGCTTCGCTAAACCTACCAATTCTAAAATAACTTTGTTCCTTGGATGGGAGAGGGTGGGATTTTTTCTTGCAGCTCTCCTTTGGCTAAGTGGTTGCACTATGAGAGGCATTTCTAAGTCTGCCAAAATCACCAAGGACTTATCATCTGGCCCAATCTCCGCCCATTCAGAAGATTTTAAACTAGGTATAAGAGTTTGATTACCTTGCGACCTTTTTCCTTGCATGTAATTTCTCACCCCACCCTCCATCCAGTAGTAAGACTGAGATATTCCTCATAGCTCCAAACAACAATTGACTCTATTCCTCATAGCTCATGAAGAAGAGCTCCAAACAACAATTGACTCACAAACAGGGAAAGATAACATTTTCTTCCCAGCCACCCAAGCTAGACCCAATTGACACCACTACAAAACTTGCCACTAGACATGTGTAATTTCTAGACATTTTACAATACAGAGCAAGTAAAGGTAATCTCCTAGTTGATCCATGAAATTCTTTTATAAATACATGAGGGACTCACACACCACCAATGTGTTCAAGACCCTCTCCATGTCACCAAGGTGTTAGACACCCACCATTCCAGGATATAAAAATGTATCCATTGAAACCCATATCAATCGTCCAATTGATGGAACTACTGAAAAATGAACCTTGGTGATTAGTTTCAAAGCGCTTCTCAATCTCTGAAATACAAAAAAAAGAGGTTCACATGGACCACAAAACATGCAATAAATATCCAAGCCAGTTGGCTTACCTACAGACACAAACACGGCTGAGCCTTGTGAAAATGTACTCCTCTAACCGACCCATCATGCTCATCAAATCTATCAATGTTCCCACCTGATAATGCCATTGTTAGTGTCAGTCTTTGCAGTCTTCCACCAATGATCAAATATGCTCTTATAAAGTGGTCTTGGGGTGTCGAAATCAAATTTTTGTCATTTTAGTGAGTCTTCAAGTAAAATTTGGTCACTAGGTATTAGGTCTAGGATTGTTTTCATTCCTTCCAAAGTTTTCCAAGTACTGGTCCATGTCATCATTCGACCGAGTGTGCCATCATTCAAAGAGTTGTCATCATTATTTCAGGTTCCAATGGGCCATTTTACACCTTGTTTGTGCTTCAGTTGTGCTTAAGGCTCATTTCCCTCTCCTAGGGTTTTGAAGGTAATTTTTCTTGGATGGTCAAATCATCAAAAAAACTTGTATCCTGATGTTCATACACCTTCCCCTATCCTTAATATACCTTCTTAAACACTTCCCATCACTTATATCCCTCAAATTCATCATTTTCCCACAAACCCTAGCCTACTGCTACAATTTAACACTTTTCTAGGTTAGGCCTGTGTTTTGCCCTTTTAGACCCCTTTCCCTCACTCAATCTTTGAAATTCTACTTTCCCCTACTTCCTAACATCCCTCCCTACTTCTCAAAATTTTCTCAAGAAATTAGAAGCCCCTCATCCCCTTCATTTCCCTTCATTTCTACAAATGCCCTGTTCCACACATCGGGATAGGTTTTATTCAAATGATGTTTTTGAGCAAGAAAAGATGAATTTGAAAAAAGTGAGAGAGGTTTTTCCCATAATAGACTCGAGAAAAAAAACCTCATTCAGTTTTTACACAGGTCTCATGGTTTGGGAGAAATGTCCAAAACATCATTTGCTTTGGGAGAGTTGCTGCATTTCTTAAGTGACTTTGGGAAAATCAAGATTTCTCCTAGCTGGATTGACCAAATGACTTGCTTGATGAGTAAAATAATAATTAGACACAGAGATATTTCCATTGAGCTATCATGAGCTCAATTTGGAGTTGAGGAAGACCTCCAAAAGTTGATTGAAACAACACTCTGCATTTTGGCAGACTCATTCTGCACATTTTGACCAGTCTTGGGAGATTGGGCTTTTGACAGGGAAAATGAGCTCCCAATTGAAAAATTAAAAATTTTCTGGAAAATAGACTCAACAAGCTTTCCAACGACCTATCCCACGCCCAATTTGGACATCGGGAAGGCACTCAAAAGTTTATTTGAAGTCGGCGTTGCGCGTTTATCCAGGAGAGGCGCTGCGCGTTTCTTCAAGGTGCTGCGCACTTGACAGGCAGCCCAATTTTTCAGTGTTTCTTTGGTTTTTCGCTTTTCACCTATGGGATTTTAATCTTTTCACTAATGTAATGTAAAATCATGATGTAATTAAAGTGTATTTATGTTACCTAGGGTAGATACATTAGATGAAAAGCTTAAATGAGATGAATGAATCAGTTTGCTTCATAGTAGGAATGTTTCAGTTTCAGCATCATAGTCTTCAGCTATCTGCTCAACTTTTTGTGCAACTGACTCCTCCTCTCATGGAATTCGACCCCTGAGCCTAGGATTAGTTGTTTTGGGGTCTATATCATGTATTTTCTCAGTCATTGTGTGGGTTGGACTCATTTGGATGCTCAGAGCTTGATTGTATATCATTGTAAGCAGTTTGACAAGGAGATTAATAAGATTTGCAGCTATTTTTATGGGATCCCTGTGGTATGGATTTTTAGCATATTTTCTTCTTTTGTAATCATTTTTTTACATGTTTTATGTATGCCATCATTCATTTCATTGCTTCTTATTGAATGTTATCAAGTTTGATGGGTAGAATCCATTGTAACAATGCTCTGCCTTGGGAAATAATTCAATAATTCATGTTTTCTACTATTTGAGAAGGATCCATGATTGTCACATGCCCTCCTCAGCTCCTCATCAGTCTTAAACACCTCACACCATTAAGCCTAAAGTGCTAAAGCCTATGCCTACCTTGCCCCATAGAACACCCTGCATTTTTGACCTAATTTCCCAGACCTAAACTACCCAGCTCCATCTGATCCAACAAAACACCAACAAATTCAATCAAAACCTTTCAAGCTACTATACCTAGCCTAAAATCCTTTACCTAATCCAGTCATCTTGACTGAGATCCTTATGGAGAGAGCCCTCTCCCAGCCTAGTAGGGCTAGCTACTAGGCTAAGCTTGGTTTGTGGTTACCCTGGAATTGCCTCCCTTCAACCTGAGGTCAATCTAGGTGATAACAGCCATAACTGAATAACCCCACCGTGAAGACTGGCCAGGATCCATGGCCTTTTCATATAAAATCTCAACCCCTTTACCCAGTTACTCTGGCACTCGAATTTGGTCGACATTGCAAATGATCTTCCAGCCTATATACCATAAAAGGGGTTGAATCAGCATACAGAACCGGTACAAACCCTAGACCAAACCCCACATGTAATGGCATGAACGATCCAAACCATTTGCCCCATATTTATGTGGTATTGTAGTGATGCATTATTATTTCTCCTTTAAGATTCTTATTTATAACAAACGTTTTGAGGCATTCCCCTCCTTTATGGGGAGAAATTGCTTAATGTGAATTTTATAGATGGCCTTGTTCTCACTACAAAGCTCATTCAGTCGTTTAGTGGATGGAATAACAGAAATGTCTTGATATCGTCACTACATCAACAAGCATCATGGTTAATCAAGAAAAGATAGGGGCCTTTATTATTTGGGCAGGAATACTTTCTAGATTGGCTTGTCAATTACGGGATTATTGTTTCTTAAGAGAACTTAAGGTTGGGTTCCCTCACTTGCCTTGATATTTCCTCTTCATAGAAACTCGAGGTAAGTGAATTCAAAGAAACTCTTCAAGTTATGATCATTTATGTGTTATTTATGTTGACGATGCATATGCTGGTAATGCAATCAATGTTGATAAGGAAAATTCTGTAGCACTCTCAATAAAGGAAATCATTTTCCTTTTCTACAGGGAAATCCCTTTACTAGTGAGGGAAGGATATTCCTTTCCTCTAACTCAAGGAATCACCTTGTCAGTATAAAATGAAAGTCCTTTTCTTACAAAAGATTAGAGAAGTATAAATCTCAAAAATAATTAAAAGGTAATTTGAAGAACGAACTTGAGAATTGGTTGAAACATGTTCCTGAGAGGAGATCCTAGAAAGAAGCAACGCATAGTTAATCATTAAAAAAGAATGACTTCTGGAGACAAAAATGATAACTACCAGTACTACAAAAAATACTTTTGGGGGGGTCATATGCTGCCTCCAAAAGTGGGAATTAGAAGCGGTTTTAACATTAGTTGCAGTTTTTTAAACCCTCACTCACCCCCCCCCCGGCGACCCCTAATAGCATCACCTCTAAAAGTCAAGCCTTTTAGGGGCGGTTTTTTAAGAGAGATGAATTGCCCCCAAATGTGTCACTTTTCAAAGGGGGTTCCAAACTTGAAAAGTGACTTTTGGATGCAATTTTTTAGACCCCCCCAGCACTCCCTTCAAAGCATCACCTCTAAATGTCAAGCCTTTTAGGGAAGGTATTTGAACAGATAGTGTTGATGGGTAGCCCAAATGGTTGGTTGAAGCCCCCCTGCCAAGTCTTTGGCCCTCTGTTATGAGGCGTTGGTTCAATTCTCCTTGGCATCGTCAGGTTCAAGCCCCAAAAGTTGGGTCAATTAGGTGTGAGGGTCCTTCAGGTGGGCTAGCCTAAGGTCATTGTGGAGACAAACAAAAAGGCCTTTCAAGAGATATGAACCAGCCCCAAAAAGCGACTTTTAGGGGTGATTGCAATATCCCTCAAAAGTCATCTTTCAAGGTTGGTTGTAAATCGCCTACAAAAATTCACTTTTGGGGGCGATTTGAAACCCCCTTGAAAATTGACCTATGGGGGCAATTTAAAACCCCCCTTGTAGCAACCTACAAGGGTGACTTACAACCCCCCTTGTAGCAATGTTTGGGGACGTTGGGAGCCCCCCTCGTACTAACTTTTGGGGGTGTTAAGAGCCCCCGTCGTGGCAACTTGTGGGGGCATTAGAAGCCCCCCTTATAGCAGACTATACATACTTTCAAATTTTTAGATTGTGATAATTTCACATTGTTATGTTGGGCACGAGTGAAGAGGTTCAAAAAGTTGGGTAGTAGTATCCAATTGAGGTTGGCTTACACGACACGTCATTGAATTCACCAAATCAAGGAGAGTTTGCAAATGGCATTGAATCAGCTTTGCGCAAACCTTCATTCGAGCATACGATCATCTCTTCACATTCACTCCATAATGAAAACACTGAAGAAAATTGATGATGTCATTAAATATAGTGTTGATCCCGATGTATTCTATGGGAATCTTAGGAGGTGTTTGGGAATGTTCTTTCTATTGTTGTTGATTTGCGCTAAAGGGCATGGAATTATCAAATCATGAAGGTGAAAAAGCTTTGCATATTTCCCCAATAACAACCAAGCAAGTTGAAGGACCAATCCATCCTAGCCTAGTCCCTTTACCTCTTTGCATTATGTTTCCTTGCCAACAAACTCCTGCGCTTTATTTCGATAGCCTTTGGTAGGGCATCACTCGTAATAGAGTTTGTTTAATTCTCAAGGAGCTTTCTCCCCTTAACACAAAGACATTTAGGTATATTGCCATATAATGAATTTTCATTTAGTATCTTGCAGTTCGTTTGGTCTCTAACTCTTTGAGTCTGTAGTCTGTTGGGTTGTTAGTGCATCTATCATATTTACTTTCCCTCCAAAGTGCATCCCTCAAGTCCAATATTTTCCCTAATGTTCTTTCTCCTCACTCTTTCGTCCCAAGGGAGAAATGTAAGGGGTGGTCAAGGTCGTAGCCAAGGCTAGGGTTGTGGTTGTGGAAGAACTCAAGCTCAACCTCAAACCACCCAAAATTGGGGTCGTAGAAATAACAATGATTTAATCTTGGAAGCAACTCGGCCTTATCGGACTAACGCACACCCACGGGCTCATTATATTATTTCGAATTGGGACAATGAATTGAAGCAACAGGCAATAGATAATGAACTGGAGCTAAATGAATGGCAAGATCTCATCCCTAACCTCGATACCAAAGGTTGATAAAACTAGGTCCACTAGACCCTTTACCTTTTCTGGATGATGAAAAATCTCTTGGAAAAAGCTTTAACGTCCACCTTTGCAGGACTTTTGGAGTTGGCAACAAAAATACTGGAAATCCACAAGGAATTCTAGCTCATTCAGCGCCATATTCAATAGCAAAACGCTCATTTAAGTCGTATTGAGAATCATATTCCCTGCCTTCCACAAACTGAATAAGGACACAATATCCCTTTTATAAAGTCATAAGGAAAAAAATGGAAATTATTTTTTATTATTAAATTGATAATTAATTGAGTTTGTCTTGAATAATTGGAAAATTTTTGTCTTAATGACTTGGAACCTTGTTATTAAATCTAAACATAAACATTCTCAATATACATGATAAAAGTTCTACGGTTTTGAATTATAAATCTATTTTTTCTACACAACCAAAAAGGTGCATCTTTCCTACATTAATGTTCATAATGATAAACTTTGTGACCTATTTAGCTGAATGTCTAAGATATTGCTCAAGTAACCTACTCCCAACAACTAATTTTACTTTGTTGATCATAACGTGATTATTTCTCATTAATTATCACTTCCCAGTTTTCTTTGGAGATTGAACAAATATAAATGAAATACAAGACCATAGCAATCTCAATTTTGGATTTGAACATTTAGAACTCACTCTTTTTGTTTGTTTCTCACCAATTATTCCAAAGCAATTAGATTTCTATGATGAAGTTTTAAATATCCCATAGCTTCCATGAGAGAAAATAGATTTATGTACTGAATTTGCCTATGGATTTTGAAAATTGAAGTTGCCTCCTCTTATTAGGCAACCTAGTCATATGCTTTGTTGACCTCCAAGACGGTAATAATTCCATTAACTACTGATCACATAAATTTTGTTTCTCACCCCCATCATCTACCGCATTCTCGACGATTTTGAAAAAGTGATTCTCAAAAGAATCCCCGAGAGGTCCTCAAAATAGAATCAAAAGATCCTCCATGCACAAAGATCAAGTTGACCTACATGAAGGGGCAAGTCAGCCTAAAGAGAGCAATTTGTACCCCTCAAAAGCCTATAAATAAGAAGGAACTCAACCTCATTGTGACTCACCAAAAAAAGTTCGATCTTCTCAAGATAGAAGTTGGTAAAAGGACGAAAAGGAAGGCGAAGAACTAGATCTAAGTTTTTGGGCCTCTCTCTCTCTCTTGTGTTAGGGTTTCTACATTTGATGGGCAGAAGAATTTGTTGGGGAAGTCGAAGTTGCAGAAGAATTTGTTGGGCAAGTCATAGTTGCAGAAGAATTTGCTAGGCATATCGAAATTGCAGAAGAATGTGTTGGGCAGGTCGAAGGTCCAAAAAAATCTAGTGGCCAAGTCGAAATTGCAGAAGTTGCTGGAATCAATTTCTTGTCATTTTCATTGTTTCATGCAGTTTCATAAAAATTCTACCCCAAGTTTCTGACACTTTCTGGACTGTTACCCTACCCATTTACAGAAATTCATTGCTTAACATTTCCTAATTCTGATTTCCTTTAGTTCCTTGATTATTTTGATTTTGACTTATTTGGGGTATAGTGATGGGATTTTTAACTTTCACATTAACAGTAAACCCTTAAAAATAATCCAAATCCTGTTACAATCCTTCATGCTAGTTTATCATTATTTTGTTGCTAAGATGGAACACTTGAAGAAAGAAACTAACAATCAATTCCTTGGTGAGAGCATACAATGATCTCTTTGATTTCGGTGGGAACAGAAATGTTTCAAAATAACTAACAGCATAGTTAAAACCTCAAGTTCGTTTACAACCCTATGGAAACAAAACGTTGTTCAGAAATGCATCTGGATAACTAGCAACAGAAGGTAAAACATAATGTATTTTTGATAGCCCTCTGGATAACAAAAAGCTAAAACCTACTATATTTTTGGCAACCCTTCAAAGTTTGGACCATACTGATCCTACCAGCCATTCATGTCTTGATAACGCTCTTAAGCACTTTGGAAATGAAACAGAAGAAACCCCTGCTAAAACTGAAAATACAAACTTAATAAAAAATTCGCAAATGCTAGTTATGGTTGTTTTATACTCTAAGGAAATTTTAAGATTATTTCAAATAGTGTCATTTGAATTAGCAAAATGAGATAGGCTTCCTATAAGAAACCATCCATTTTGCATGATGTTATGTAATTTTTGTCTTAATTCCCGCAAATTTTATTATTCTCTTAAAATAGCTCCCAAGGTTCTTTAAGAAAATCATTACCCTTGAAGTCCCTCCCCGAGGTTCTTTAAGAAAATTATTTACCCTTGCAAACCCCCAAGTTCAGGGGCAGGTTGCCAAGTTATTCAATCTAATTAAAGTACCACTACAAAATGGCAGTTAAGCGACCCTATCTACTCAACGTGGAAACTTATTCTTCATCATGGGGTTGCATACAGAACAACATTGTCATTGTCGAAGCTTAAAATAAACCAAAAAACTACAAACCCTAAATTTATCAGACCCTGATGATTTTAATGAGACCTCCGAAAAAAACACGTGAAAAACTACAGTCTATTCCAGAATAGTCTTTTTACTTAAAAAATAAGATTGAAGACCCAATACATTGTTCGATGACTAAAATGCATAGCCAGAAATGGCTCACTTAAGACAACTTCATTAAAAATATTGGGTATGAAACCTCAAACTAAGAAGAAAACATGAAGATACAAACCTCGTGTCTAGAGAAATATTTTGAACCAGAAGGATAGTGGGCAGAGTGGAGCGCATGTCTCTGAACCTATCTCGCTCTCTGTATTGATCACTCTCCCTACAATCCTACCAACGTCTTCTATGAGGAGGGCTTCAGCTCCTCCTGGGGATGTCGCTTCTGCTGCGTCTCCGGTTTCCTCCCATTTCGCCTCGAACTGTTTGATACGAATCAAATGTGAGAGAATCTATGAACAAGTATTTACACAGATAGCTTTTGCTCTGTCCCTCCTAGTGGCTATCTAGTTGATGTGTAAAATGCTTTCCTGCAAGTATTGTGACAGTCCTCAGCTTCGCAAATGGAGAGAGGGCAAAGGAATGAACGTATGTCGGATAATAATGGCTTATCTCAATTCTTTAGCTTACATTAAGTGATATAAATTAAGACTATACTTAAATCATTTATAAATTAGGTAATTATTTATTATTAGATTGGGATTATATATAAATTATTTATTAATGTTAATTTATAGTGATTTTTTATATATTTGTTTTAAATAGAATTATTTGAATTATTATAGTATGAAGATTTTTTTTTTCTACTATTATATTTTAATTCGCTTTAAACATGTTTAAAATATTCTTTCATCTTCATATGTGGAGGTTATCTACTTGCATATTCAAAGAGTTGTTTTTACCTTTATATGTGGAGGTTATCTATTTGCATATTCAAAAAAATTTGACGTAGCTTTTGCTTTAAAAATTGACTATTGTGACTCTATGGTGAGAAAGTAATCTATAAACAAAGTTAAAGAGTTATTTAGAATAAATAGGAGATTCTTTCTCATTATCTATAACTAATCTTTGAGAGATTGGGTATACATTCCCTAATTATCACATAAACAAGAGCTTAATCTTGCATTTAGTGTTTTATCTCCATGGAGGTTCACTAAACAAAGGGAATACCTCCTCCTACGTGACGTTGATTATCTCTCCCTCTTAAAGGATTGCTAAACATTAAGAATTGAATCTTCATTACTTTAAAAATGCAGTCTTGTCGAATATACCAAAAACATAGTAGGATTATTTCATTGTGGACAAACTCAAGTACATGTTAGAGGGAAGTATTCCTCTATGGATGGTTAACAAGTTGATCAATAGCTACAATCAAATGCTTCAATCTATATATTTAATGATCTCTAGTCGTCATCTAAAGAGTTCAAGAATCAAATAAATTCCAACCTAACTTCTAAGTATATAGTAAGCTTGTACTTTAGAGGTTCTATTATTGTAAAATTTCAATTATGGAAGTTGTGGCAAGGTCTTGGAGGAGGGACTGTCATTTTGGAGCAAAGCTAGCCTCTTTTTAAAGGATAGTTTCTAAAATTGAATCCATCTTCAATGTTTGTCTCTTCAACCCCACTCTAGATTTGAATTTTCAATATCCGCCTACTTATTTTGGGATGAGACAATCTTTCAAAAGCCAACATAAATATATTGGGGATGTATAACAAGATACAAACCAATCAACGAAGTTTATACACATGTTCTAAAATTTGCATTGAAGTTGACTTGAGCAAAGGTATAGCAATGCATATTTAATTAAATATTCATGATTTTAACAACCCATCCATTTGATTACAATAATGATACTTTATGTGTATCTGTGTGCAAAGAGAATATACTCGAAAAACACCTTCCCAACAACAAAATGATTATAAGAAAAATTGAAAAATAACAGCTAATTGGTGGTAGGATTGAATGAAGAATCAAAGATCATGAAAGAAGAGGTGTCCAAGTTTAGTCCCAATAAAATATTCTATGACACCCTCCAATGAGTGTGTTATTAAGAATGACACAAACATAATCATGGATTACATGCCAAAATCTTATGGAAAAAACAGGAAGCAACATGAATGAGATATTATGGATTTCAAAGAGAGCATTTTATTCAATCCAATAGAAGCAAGGTAGTTGGTGCTACTTGAGCCTCCCTAAGCTCTAAATAAATTGGTTGAAATCAAGAAATCTAAAAGAGAAATGCAAAGAAAGGAATATTGAGCTGTTAATATGTTGAGAAGTATTTTTAATCATTGGAATTTAGTCTTCAAATCAAAGGGGCCATATAAGAGTTCTACCTTTTTCTATTGCACATGTTTAAAGATATTGAATTCTACATGAATTGAAATTTTTTGAGATTTGTGTCCAAGAGACCTTCAAATAAAATAAAATGATCTAGTTGCTTTGTAATATGAGCATTTCTTCGTATATCATTAGGCAAGTTGGCATATGCTTTGTAGGGAGGATATCACAAAGGCCAATGTCATATAAAAGTTCTATAAAGAACTTCGAGAGAGGGTCTTCCTAACCATATGGATCCCAAACTTAAAAACCCCACAAAGAGAAATTTAAATATCCCTTGGCAGTAATGTAACCTGTTACCGCTCAAACTAGCGGGGGTCCTAGAAGGGGATCCTCGAAGGGTTACTACTAGCCTAAGGGCAACAACGGACCGATAGCCCTTTGTCACCTTGGCTAAGGCTCCTTTCTCTCTACAAATTTTCACTGATGGGAGGAGACCCATTATGATAAGGATCACGAAATGGATGGACCAATGATAGGGTGAGGGGTGATCCTAGAAACCTGTTCACAAGAGAGGCTCAAATATGTGCTTGCTTCTCTTGGAAGACAATATGTAAGGCTATTTGTGAAGGGCTTGGGGAATATTTATAGGGTTAGGTTTTAAGTATGTGCCTTATAAAGGAGATCCCTAAGCCCTATAATTCTTGTCGAAGCTTGGGTTCCATGTGATCTTTGAAGAATTAACCTTGATAGTGCATGGGACCACACCGGACCAAGTGGACTCAAGGTTCAGTCAAGGGAATAGGATTTAGCAACCAATGATATGCTTGACGTAATTAGGGAGGGGGAAGGGATCAATGAATGAATTTTCAATGAAAGACAATGCAAGGATACCAACGATGTTTCTAGTCTAAGGGAAACGAAGGGAAATAATTGGTCAAATGAGCTATGGCTTATGATATCTCAAGATCCCACCATCAAAACCTCGTGAAATTTTGGAGGGCTTATTGAGGAAACAAATGTATGTGTATGTATTGATTGTATGCATATGGTGTCACAGTCTCAAAGCTATGTATGGTGAACTCTTATCTAGTGTGTATTTGATCTAACCTTGTGAAGGCAGAGGAGCATTAATCATTATGGTTGATCACATGACTTAGAGGCTTCAAATGTACCTAAATCACTTCGTACCTTATATGAGTCATCTACAAATTTGTGAGCATTCTTTTCAGATTTATGCATAAACCATGTGAGGGACATTGGTTTGCTGCAAAAAGAGTCATGAGATACTTAAAGGGGACTCAAGATTATGGGCTTAAGTACACCAAGGTGGATGACTTTTGTCTTATTGCACATTCTAATTCATACTTCAATGGGGACAAGGAAAACATAGTATCAACTTCAAGATATCTCATGAGTCTTGGATCAACAATGGTCTCCTGCACGGGGCTTCACTCAATGAATCTCTCACATTTCACGTGCACTCGTGGCATACTAAACGATACCCCTAATTTGATAAAATATTGAAAAACGCATGTATAAATCACATTATATAACCCCATTATGAATGAATGTGGTATGTTATTGCCCCTCGTGGTCTCCTAGAGGTCACACAAACAATCAGTTTCGATAGATTCAACAACAAAAGCAGAATATGTGGCATTCGTAGAAGCGACAAAGGAAATTGCATAGCTCAGGAAAATAATTGAAGGCTTGCAAGAGAAACAAGTGAACTCAACTCCTTTATGTTTGGATAATACTTCTGCAATCAAGTTGGCCAAGAACCCAAGATTTTGATCGAACCAAGCACATCAATATGAAATATCATTTGATTCGATATCATGTAGAGGCCAAAACTATTCATCCAATATCCAAGGGGGAGGAAGTGATTCATGAAAGGACACTAAAGCACAAAAACACAATAAGAGATAGGCAAGGAACTAGGAAAAGGAGGTTGTTGCTTGGGGAGGGAGGACCCTACTATGAGGTTGGAGGAGCTTATCTGATAGTGTCTAGCAAACTCGATTAAAGTTGAAGATCAGGAGCACTCTTCCGTGCATGACACAAGGGAGAAAAAGAGGCTCTAGATTATGATATTCAAGGAGACACTTGAATTCGTGGAGTTTTGAGAGTTTTTCCATTGATGCCAAAGAAAGTGTCATTGCTGAATTGGAGGTAACCCTTAATATGTTGCATGTCTCATGAGTCTTATTGAGAAATGTTCAAGCCTTCTTAAAAGACTGCCACCAAGGAATTCACTATCCCCTGAAGTTGACTATAATCCCTTGCCTAAAAGAATTCAGGATCACACAGTGTGCTAAGAAAAAGCTTCAAGGCTCTCATAATGCGAGGAAGCAATTGCATAGTAAAAATGCAATAGAGTATGAATAGTGTAAACATGTGTGTAGATCAATAAATTAAAGCATATGTATGGCTATGTGTTGATTGTATGCATATGGTATCACAATCTCAAAGATGTGTATGGTGAACTCTTATCTAGTGGGTATTAAACAACTTATATTACAAGGTTGGAGCCCATATTTATAAGTGAGAATCAAAGTCCTCACTATATTTAAAAAATTATTATTTTTGTTCTACTTCTTAAGTTTTGGCTTAACCTTTTAACTAACATAATATAACAATTGTAAGAAGTATCAATTCACCCCCCCAGTGTTTCCAACAAGGGTTGAGACATATTTGGACATACCAAAGCCCATGATTATGTTGTTTATGTGATAGATAAGTATTTTCCACCTGCGTGTCTGCTGAGACCCTTCTCTGGCACTGTAATTCTATAATGGTTAGTAATGGCAACAAAACTACATGTACAAACTACTTGTAATATGTTTCAACATATATTTTTCTAAGTTGATAGTCAGATCTATCATTAGGTAATGGAGAGATTTTGCACTGATTTTTCAAACTATTTATCATTCATAATTTCAAACCCTCATCATATAGCCTATATCAACAAGCTCATCTGCTCTCCAAGGTCACCTTCAAATAATTAGGAGGTTGAGAATAAGGGAGTGTTCTCCAAATAGATTTGTTGACCTCAGAGTGCAACGTACCAACTGTGTTTCCCACATACTCTCGAGGTGGGACATTCCTTCGACCAATATAACAAACTCTTCAAAATAGAAACATGTGCCAAGATGGTAGCTCTCATTTAATAAATCCATATCTATTTATAATGAGGTCATGATAAGCTCATTAGATTCTACTTATAGTGGTTGTTCCAGCTTACACCTCAAGCCTTGAAAATGCTCTTTCTAAATTCAACTCAGCTTGTAATCCTCTCAACATTGCCTCAACTATGGTGGATGTTTAAGGGTTTAAAATAGGTCTAGATTGGTGCATTTCTATTCTCAAACTGCTTGATTCATCTTCCAACTTACGCTGAATCCAATGATAATTATGAGCATAAATGATTCCCTCCAACAGACTCCCATAAAAGCACTTAAAGTTGGGCTAGTGCTTTCATTCACTCAAAAAATCTAACAATTTTGAAAATACATCTCAATTTTTTAATTTATATATTTTACTAAAAATATATTTATATTATTAAGATATATTTTAAAAAAATATATATATATATATATATTAATATATATTGAATCAATAATTTTTGATTAACCGGTTAAATTAAACAAAATAAAATAATTAATAAATACTAAATCAATAGATCCTAATTAACCCATAAAAATCATGTAATTATTACATAAATCAAAAATCGATTGGGCACTTTTCAAACAATTTGGTGGGAAATTTTCAAATTTCAAGCGCCTCTGGAACAATTTGGTTTTGAAGCATTTTGGGACACTTTTCAGCGAACAGATAAACCGTTTGAAGAGCATTAGCTGGTGCACACATTTACAGATAGATGATTAACTCCACTATCCTCGGGGAGTATCGTGGAGCATTAACAGGTGTGGTGCTTCTGGCAATAACCCTTTCACACCATAAGACATGTTTACAAGCTATGCAGTTACAACCATTCCTTCTGCGAAGCCCGATCTTCCGTGGATTTTGCAAGGCCCGATCTTCCATGGTTTTTTTGCCTAAAACAAGTATTTTTTTCTTCTTCTCAAAAATTATCTCTTTGAATAAAATATCATCTCCAGTAGGTGAAAACGGAAAACGTTTCTCCGGCCAGTCCTTGATAAGGATTACGTTTTTCCCTACAGAAAAGATAGGTGGTAGAACTGTAGGGCACTTCAATTGAAATTTTTTCCTTTAAGTTTGATTGAATACACAAGCAATTTCTCCTAGTAATGGGAAATGTAATGCTCGAGACAATAACAATGGTCAAACTAATTGACCTGAAGTTTAACCTTCAAAACTAGGACACTAGATAACCTGAACTTTAACCCTACTTTCAGAACAGGACACCACGCAGAAGGTACACTGGTCTAGATATGCTCTTTAGTAGTCCATGCCACCCATACCGTCTCGCATACCGAGGACTTCCCTCTTATCCTTCAGAATCACAACAATGATGCACTCTATTGTGGTTAACAAGGAAGACACACTTGCAACATCAACCAAAACAGCTCTAATCACTTTCAGGGGATCAATAATCCCTACCTTCACCTTATCAATGTATTCACCTTAGTCAACATCGTAGCTAAGGTCAAGATTATATTGCTCAGTAATTTCCCAACAACCACTACACCTTCCACACCAGCATTTGCAACGATTGTACATGAAAAAATCTTCAATCATATATGCAGTTTGACCTTCTTGAGGCAGAGTTCGTCATTTTTTCCTAAGGCAGGATTTGGACCCTTTCCTGAAGTAGTTTGGGCCTTCACTTCCTTATTTTTATGTGATGCCAATTCATGCAGATATGTAGACTGAACTATAACATTCTTGATAATATCTTATAGATCTTTTTCTTTCAAAAACAATGTTACCTTGGCTTTTGATGACACCTATATGGAGGCACCATCTAATTTTCCTCAAATTTGAGACTTGATGCTGCCATCTCTGAGATCTATTTTAAAAACTTTTCAGTTATGAAAATAAAACAACAAAAGTATACCTGCAAGAGTGGTTAGTCCTTCAAGAAACAATAATGAAACCCTCTAACTGTTGGTCTTTGATTCTGGTAGTTGATCTATTGTTGTAAACCCTTAAGGATCTCAATTAGAGATGATCCTCTTATACCATGTGAAATTTTTATTATTCAAGAGGACAACTGTCTTGTGTTTCTTTCTCAAATAGCTCAGATCTTGAATTACTTTAATAACTGAATGAAATTTTGAACATGCAACAGTCACACATATAACTGGAAAACCTAAACAATGGACTCAAAATAGCTTTTCAAGTACACACATAATTATGTCCTTCAAATCAGCTTATCATTAATGATCAAAACTTACAAGGACATGTCAAAACTAAGGTTTTCAGATTCCTGGACACTCAAATCTGCTCTATCTCCTTGCTAGATACTCAAACCCACACTTTACTGAATTGCTGTACAACACTGTTCAATATGGATTCTGATCTGACCTTGGCTCCTCTCCTGTGCTTTGAATCTGCTCAGTTGATATTTCTCTGATCTCTTGTCTTTTTGATGTCCAAAAATGTTTGCATACAACTTCTCTCATCTTATTCTATTTATGCTCTCAGACTCTAATTGAGAAAATTAATCTCCCCTATCTTAGCAACTAATCTCTTTAATCCAAGCAACCACCTTTTCTCAACAATTATGTGTACAGCTAAGTTAGATCAAGTACAAATCACTAATATTCCAAAAATATCTAGAATATTTCATTTATATTTTGAAGAGTTATGAGATCTAGTGAAATTGATCTTTCACTTTTATTTACTAAGCGAAATTACAATATGGTATTATTTCACAATTTTCACAGTTTTACTAGGTGGTCACCAAAAGTTGTCTAGAACCACTTCTCACACATTGACACCTTACATGTGTCAGAATTTCCTACGTGAGTTACACTTATCGACATAACCTGTATACCTTGCACCTAGTTCCAAATCAAAGCAAAGGTCTTAGCAGAATGCCATTTCTCACATGCTGTTGGTCACACTGGCTTCTTTAAGACATATAACAACAAGAGTAATTTCTTTTAGAATGGACTCTAATAAGAGGTGAAAAATATTTTTTGCTTCATGTGAGACTTATTAGAGGAATAAAACAGAGACTGTGAGAAGTCCAGGACTAATGTATGCCTTGCCCATTCCGAATAAAAGGTGAGAATCCATTAACATTGTCTTTAGAAGTTTGCCTCAGGCTGGAGGGAAAATCTCCATCTTTGTTATTTCTAGGGTGCTACTAACAAATTCTCACACGTTGTTGAACTATTCATGCCACATGTTTATAGGCTTCATGGATTTAAGAAAAATCAGTTTGGAGTTAGAAGAGCCAACTAGGTTTAAAGAGAAATTTAAGGCTGAATGACAGCTTTAGGATAACAAAAATTAGTGGTATTAATTTGAAATTTTAACAAAATAAAGTTTATTGTGTAAAATTGGTTATCCCATATGCAAGAGATAAGTGAGCCTGCCTGAAGGCTTTAGACGGGCTCTTAAGCCTGATACAAAAGTATATTTGGGAATGTTTTCATGTGGGTAATCTGTGAGAAACAGATTCCTAGGTCAAGTGCAGTGTCCATATTCCTCTTGGACAAGCATGGATTCACATCTAAACCTATCTAGGAAAGCATTTTGGGGTAATTGTTCAAAAAATATGCCTCGAGTGGCTGCACCATGGAGCAAACTTTCATTGGCATAAGGTGTGAATTTTGAGGGTTATTTATTGGCGTAAGGTGTGAAATATGAGGGGTATTTATTCTGTGAACTCTGAGGTGTATTTATTCTGCCAAAATTGCTCAAGACATGCACCATGGATCAGAGTTTCATTGGCATAAGGTGTGAATTTGACGGGTATTTATTTTGCCAAAATTGCTCAGGACATACACCCAATCTAATTTAATTAAGATCAAAGTGAGAATGGAACCCTGGTGGACAACAAAACACTTGTTCACCTCACTAGTGAGTCAATCGCCCATTGGCAGGAAAAGCCATTTTATCCTATATATTGTTGAAGCAGTTTCTTTTTCATATTAATAAAAGCTTTGCTTTGAGGGTTGTCCAAAAATATTTAAATGTTGTTCTTCTTTATTGTCAAATATTCAACGTTTTATTCCAAAATTCAGAATTTTGTTTCAGATTTCAGGTATTTCAAAACATTTTTTTTCCTAGGGAAAAGTATCGTAATTTTCATTATCAAGGAAAATTACATGTTGTAAATGCCATAGGCATATGCAGAAAAGTGACCGTGGTCATCTGAGAATTGTTTTTTACTGTAGAAATCTATACAAAAAACCCAGAGAAAGGGTGTGCTGATAGTATTGATCATATACATTATTATTTACATATTCAAATTTTTTCAAAATTTCACCCATGGTGATTACTGTTCTGTAGACAAAACCTAAATAAAAGAAATAGATAAGTTAGGGCTTGTCAACTCTTTGCAGTTCCTGATCCATGTATGGTCTATGGAAATACTGGTAGATCTGTTTTGGTGTGTGCTCCCTGATCAACCATTCCCCTCTAGGATGCGCTGCCGCTTTTGAAAGTTGGTCTGCAGGTTCATTGCACTCCCTGTAGATATGAGCACATGAAACATGATCAAAATGTGTTTTTAAAAACAAAAAATAATCCAATATGGTTATGAGTGTATATGCATTGCATGTAGAAATGCAGTTGAACCAGTTAATAACAATCTTGGAGTCCCCATAAACCTGTAAATATCTACAGTTTTTGTTTATAGCAAAATATAAAAGATGACGAAGTGTAAGGAGCTCCGCAAAGTTATTTGTGCCATCTCCTAACCCCATAAAAATATGGAGATAATGTGTCTCAGATATATGGAGGATACTGCCACTGCCACAACCCTGTTCCTGTGCTGATCCATTATAATAGGCCCAAGGGTGCACTTTGTCTATGACCTTCGGGGTGATGGTTTGAATCTTGGCAACCTGTTCATCACCCGAAATTTCCATATAACTGTTACAAATCTTAGGAATAATCAAAGGCCAAACTATATGCTTTCCACGAAATACGTTGTTGTTCTTACTCATCCATATGTGCCAGCACACCATTAATGGAAGATTTCGGGATCTTGGGTTTGGAGCTTCAGCCCACCATCGGTTCCAGGCATTTAGTATACCATTGCCACCCCAAGTAAGTGATAAATTAGGAGTATGTAGCACCTATGCCTAGACCTTTTGTGTTATAGGGCAGGAGAGAAAGAGATGGTGATTTGATTCCTCCTCGTCACGACATAATACACACCATGTAGGTCCCTCAAAAGATTGTTTTCTGAGATTATTTCCGGTCGGGGTTTTGTCCATAATGATGTTCCACATCAAAAGACGAGTACTCGACGGGCCTTTTAGCTTCCATATGCTGCTCCACCAACTATCCAAAGAATTAGGTTTATGGCTAGCATGGATAATAGGATATCCATCCTTTGGAGTATAGATCCCCTTCTGTGCAAAACCCCAAATTAGTTCGTCATCTTCATCCCTTAGTCTCACATGCGATTCAAATAAAGCCGCCAAATATCTCCTCCACTCCATATGCCATTGATCTGGTATATCTAGGGCCTCCACTGGTATATGTAGTGGTGTTGTATAGGTCCCACAGATCTGTGTGATGTTTTCCACTCCATTATGATTTAGGAAGGAAATCAAGCCAAGAGGGAGATGGTGTGAGTTGCCGCAACCAATCCATGGATCAGTCCCAATGCGGACAGACATACCGTTGCCGATCTGCCAAGTAAGATCCCTTCTTATGATGGGAAGGGTATTTATAAAAACCCTCCAAATCACTGATATTCCTTTCATGTTCTAAGCAGGTAACCTTAACCAGTCCATGACTGTGCGTGACCATATGTATTTATAGGTAACCACCTCTGACCAAAGGCTCTTGTGCTTCAGGAGAAGCCATCCTAATTTCACTGCAAGTGCTTGAGGAAAGGCAAAGAGGTTCTTGAGGCCCCAACCTACCCATTTTTTGGGAGTTGCATTTCTACTCCATTTGACCCATGCATAGGGTTTTCCCTCCTTGTGACCCTTCCATAAGAAGTGGCAGCAAACTCGTTGAATCCTTTGTATATACCTTAGGGGACCCAGGCCAGAGACATCCAGAAGACTGGTGTTGGTTCCAAAACTGATTTAATGAGCACCAGTCTACTTGCTCTGGGTAATAGATGATGGCTCCAAATATTTAATCTTCTTTCCACCGCAATCAACCAGGTCTAATCCGCAATTTTGTATCCATCTGCTTTTATCCTGAAACCCAAGTACTTCAATCCATCCTCCATTGTCAAGTTTTGGAAGGGGAAGTTTTGGAGTGCATGATAGGTCTCCTGTTGAGTACAAGATGAGAGAGATACAGTGGATTTGGCCCCATTTATTTCCATCCCTGTTGCGCCACAAAAAAGATTCAGCACTTCAGAGAGAGTGTTGTCGTCTTGAATGCCTCCATCTAAGAAGATGAGCATGTCATCCACAAAAAGCAGATGTGTTAGAGTGCATTGCTCCATGATCTTGAGACCCTTGAGCCTCCCGGCTCTTTTTTCTGATGTAATTAGGCCGCTTAAGCCTTCCATCACAATAAGAAAAAGCAATGGGGAGAGAGGACACTCCTGCCTGATTCCTCGCTCCATATGAAAGGAATGGGAGACTGATCCATTGATTAAGGTTCCAAAGGACCATAAGACCATGCTGCTCCAAGAGGATGCTGAGTTGATCCGATAGTGGATCCAGCTGTGAGTGGTGTCCCCAGAATTCTTCATGTCCGATGGAGAAATTAAGATCTCCCCCTAGACTAGTGGATTGGTCTATCAGGGGATTCTCAAGGAGCTGCTACAAGAAATCTAATATACTGTGATTGGGTGCATAAATGTTCATAATACAAAGATTTCTACCCAATTCAACTGAAAATATATCGATACCCAAGAAACCTTGACCTCCCCAAGCCGACGTAACCTTGATGGTTCGAGGGTTTATCCCGAGAGCTAGACCCCCGGATCTCCCAACAACATCCAAGGCTTGAAAGTGCCACCCTGGAATGATAGTTAGAAGGGTCATAACAATCAGCTCAAAGCTACTTAGGGTTTCTTGAAGAAAAATAATGTCACAAGGCTCACAGCTCAAGAGTCTCTTAAGGGCCAATTTTTTATAGGGACTAGCTAATCCCCTACAGTTGAAGAAGAGCCACTTCATGCCAGAACATTGCCAAGGGTGTCTGTTGCTCTAAGTACCCTTTCAATGGTGTTCTGTCTGCCCTAAGCTACATCATCCCCAACAATCTTAATGGCTTTGGACGTCTTGGAAGGCCTCCCCCGGGTGGGTTTATGCTCAACATTAGAGGGTGTGATACCCACTCCAAGCGAGTCAGGGATTTCTCGGTGGTGGGAACGGAGGTTGTAGGAATGTGAACCCGAAGCAAATGGGGAAATAGGATTTTGTTGGAGCCCTTGTCTAAAGACAGCCGGGGGGTGGTGGAAAAGATAGGAAATGGGTGATCACGTGCACAGGTAATGGGAGAGGTAATCAAACAAGGTGAAGATGCAGATGATGCCAATGAGAAAAAAATATTGATTAAAATTCAGTGCAGAGGATAAGGGAGAAGAAACTGTACCCGCTGTAGGAGCAGCCTCCGTAGCAGACTGGGATCTAGTCATAGGAGGGGAGATTGGCGGCATCTGGGAAGCACTGGATGGATGAGCAGTGACCCCAGCCACATTCTTTGGACTATTCGGACTTGTGGGCTACTCATCCACAATCGGGTCTTCTGTCTGGTGATGTTTGGTTCCCTTTGTAGCAGCCGGAGTAGTAGGCATGAGCAGTGGGCATTCTTTAAAAAGATGTCCAACCTTATGGCATCGTCTACACCTGAATGGAACACCTTCGTAATCAAGATTTTGTCAGCGAGAGAAATGCCTCCAATGTAGGGTAATCTTTTCCTCCAGGCCTTCTCTGGTGTCCAAATGAACCAGGATGCGAGCCATAGTCATATTCCTTGACGTTTCATAGGACTGATCATGTTCCAAATAGGTACCTAGTGCGTTGCCTATGCGCTTAAAAATGACTGGAGTCCAGTATTGCATCGGAAGGCTTGGTAATCGAACCCAAATCCGCCCAACTCCCATCTGTTCCCTCTCAAGATCAAATAAGGGATCGCATCTTTTTAGCAGAACAGGGGCTAATTTGATATGCCAGAATCTAGAGAGTATCCAGAACGTTTACTCTTCCCTATGGAAACGAAGGGCAAACCAAGCACCCGAATGGTGGGTAATTCTTTGAGTAAAGAACCCCAAATCTCCGAGGTCCAGAGACAAAGTCTCTCCACAATATAGTTCCGCCCCCGAACTCGGCCCACCAAGACCTTCTTGACTGTATCAACAACTTCCCCCATCGAGAGGCCTTCGCCCAAGGATAGGTTGATGTCCCTGTCGACAGCTTTTAGGCACCTTCCTTTCTTTAGCTTGTCAGATTTGCGAACCGTTGGATAGTCCCAAATATGTCCCCGTATGCCCTGGTTAACTGTTTGTGGGGTGGATGGGGTCGATTTATGGTTTGAGACTGGGGAGCTGAAGCATCCAAAATGGATAGGGGTGCTGGGAGATGGGCCACCAAGATTAAGGGTGCTACCGGATAGTGCAGGGACAGGGTAGGTAGCAGTCCCAGGAGGGGGGATGCTAGAGGAGGAAGGGTTGTAGGGTGGGGCGGAGATGTGGGGTAGACAGGGCAGTGGCGTGTTGAAAGTGGGCGATGGTTGCAGTTAGGTACCGAGGAGATTCAAGGTAGTCGGAGAAAGCGGTGGGCAGTCCAAGCTGGAGGCGTCTTCGATGTTGACAGAGGGCAGAGGATGGGGCATAGATGGCCCAGGTCAGTCCAGTGCAGAGCTAGTCACTGACAAAGGTCGCAGAGATGCGGCAAAATGACCAGAGCCCGACACGGCGTGATGGCGAGATCAAATGACCTCATGGGGATTGGGGTCCTTGGTATATTCCACCTCGTCCAGGTCCATTGCAACCGACAGGAAAAGGGTCGATGGTGGTTACAGACTGCGAGGAAGGCAGGAGGACCATAGGAACGGAAAATGCTAGAGAGCCTGCGGGAAGGAGGTAAGGTTGGACGAAGTTTGGTGAGCCATGGAGGTTAACGCTTACAGTCAGGCGCTTGGCAGTAGTGCCACAATAACTCCATTATCACTGACCATCAGAGCTCTGCTAGGGTTTCTTTTCCTCTTCGTTTTCCACCATTTTCAAAACAATTATTTGTTTGTGTTCTTGTCTATAATTTTTTTTGGAATAATTTATAAAGATGTAACAGTGAGGTGGTTTCAGATTTTAGATGTTTCATCAAGTAAATTCCAGTATAATACTGTATTCCATCTTTGTTTATAAGACATTATTTGTTCAGGAAACTAACATGTCATATTTGGCCATGATATAACTGTTTACTATTTTAGTATTACAGTGAATTGATCAATGGACATATGGTGCTTGTAAGAGATTAACTGCATACATGAGACACATTTTGGGCCTGTTTGGGTACACCAAACTTTATTTATAAGATATTCAATACCCGTTCAGGTACACCAAACTTTGTGTATAAGATCAACAATAAAGAGAGTTACTTTACTTCATTCTTACTCCAGAATGAAGTCTTTTCTCTTAACCTGTCATTAACTCTATCAGTATTAACTATTTAACATGTTCTTTAATTTGTTTAAGCCATCAGCAGATTATTGTTGTAGTGGGTGCATTTTTAGTGGGAAGATACCATTTTGTTTGAACACTTTATTTAGATTATTTTTTACACAAGTGTTCTTATGAACAATATTTCTATGGATGTCACAGTTTGTTAAAAGTGAGGACTCATAAATAGTGAGCACCTTATTCACATCCACCTACTCATTCTTTAAACTTTATATTGAATCACAATGCAGGAAATTCTAGGGATGCTCCTCGCTTTAGTGCTCTATTCTGATTACCGAAAGAACAGGGATCTTGGCAATGATACAAAATTTCCTGTTACGAGGGGCTGCAAGTATTTTTGGCATGCACTTTCAGGATATACGACTGGTTTGATTGTTGCTCTTGCTGCAGGAATCTTGACACGATTACCACAACCTTCACTTCTATATTTGGTATTTGCTAGATACCTATACCAATAGGTTTCATATTTCATGATTGGCAAAGAAAGGTCCAAATATGCTCTGCTTTGGTGATGCAAAGATCCCATATTTCCAAGAGAAAACATGTGTACATATCTTGATGTTGACAAAATTTTGATGGGTGGTCCAACAGCCTAATCTGGATCATACCATGTTTTAATTTTCTGTTGTAGAATAGAGAAAGAAGTTTGTCCAAACTATTTAATCTTGGCAGACCAGTAGCTTAGGTAGAGAAGTAAGGTTCCCAACTGCTTAATCTGGGACCTTGGAAGCAATAAGGGTAGTTCTAGATAGAAAATCAAAAGAAAAAGCCAAGAGAAAAGAAAAGGCAAATAAGGGTCTACAAGTCCAAGTGCACCCTCCAAGAAGAAACAAAAAATTCTAGGCAAGTAGATGGGTAGACAGATGGGGTTGCAGAAATATCATTTCTTTCACATGAATCTTGCTGGTCTAACATAAAGCAAACATCAGTGCATAGAGAAGCTCCTCTTCTCCATCATGTTGCAGCAAAGTAAAGGAGCATGTCTAACTCCCTTTTCTCCCCTTTCACATTCATTACTAACATCCCTTCATCAGTTGTGTTCATGAAAGAATTCAAGGTTTTATGTTGGTTCTTATTCCTTTAAAAGCCACATTTCTTGTCTAAAATTCTTTTCATTTTGATCTACTCCCTAAGTTAAGTTGTTTTCATATAAACTTAGTAATTTCATCCCTCATTCACTTCTTCCATTCATATTAACCCCTAACTTCTTATTATCTAAATCCCCTATGTTGCCCTTTCCCTATTATTATAACACCATGGTGTATAAACCCCTAAACATGTATAATATTCCCCCTTGTTAGCACTATAGCTAAATAAATTTGTTTAAGGGAGACATTAGTCCACCAGGGACTATGGTCAACCCTGTCATGGGATTACTCCAGCCTCTGGTTAGAGTAATAACCTCCCCCTAAGCCCTCACTTCCCCTCTTTTCAAAAAATTCCACAAAAAACTCCTTTCCCCCTGTTTAAACCCACTTTTAACCTCTTTTCCCCCACAGATTAACTCACACCCCGAAAAAACCCACAAAAAACCCTTAAACCCAAAGTCCCGCGCCCAAAATATTAAACTGAATATTTAAATACACGGGCGGGACCCAACCCAAAGCTGCGCAGTTGACCAACTTTACCCGCCAACCGTTGATCGTCCGCCGCCCCCGATCTAACGGTGGGCGGTCAATCTCAGATCCCAACCTGCCTCCCTTTAACGTCCGGGGAATGGCGGTATTGGGGGCCGTACCCAGGACGCGTGGCATGCGCTGGGGTTGTTCGGAGCCCCCCTCCCCGATACCGCCTATCACCAAAGGTGGTGCGGGGAGACCACTTACCGCCTCCCTGATACCGCCCATCCGGCGCACGTCACCCTCACGTCATCCTGACGTCGTGTCGCCTCCGCCCGCCCCTGTGCCCCATGGCCCTCCACGTAGCCCTGCCACCGCATCCGCCCGCCACCGTGTCCAGCCACGCTGGCCTCCAGCTCAGCGTCCACGTCACCCTCCGTACCCGGGCCCGCCGTGACGTCATGCTGATGTCATTGGCAGAAAAGGCGCCAATGACCCATTTTGTCCAATTTTGTCGTTAAAAACGCCCAAACTAGCCGTTTATTGTCATTTTCACGCGAAAACGACGCAGCCATTGTCAACCTGTTCGCCGCGAAATTGCCTCCCAGCCATCAAATTCAAAGTTGCGGCCGCTATAACTTGGCAATTCAGCTGCAGTGAGCTCTCCCTCTTCGGCCCGAAGGCGTTCCGTGTTATTTTTCCAGGTATTCACCGCAAGTCCTTTGTTTCGCCCCTATGCAGGCCATTTTTATGCGAATTCTCCCATAAGCATTGGTTAAATCCTAAATTACACACTGTCTGCTACTTAATTTTCCATTAAATCCACCTGTATTACCCTTTGCCCCGAGAATTCGATATCAAAATGATAATTCACGGTTGAAAATTACAAATTCGGCCTCGAAGTTTCCCGTCATTGTTCTCTTTTTCCGGGTGGAGGCCCAAGTCTGCATGTCACCAAATTGAAGCCTGCACACCCTCTGCAATCATCCTGACCAATTCACAATCCCTATGAATTTACCAAAAAACAGCAGAGACAAGTCTGCCAAGCCTGCTTGTCTCGCTTTGAAGAAAATTCCAAGCATTATCTAGAGTAATCCTATCACTTAAGCTCTGAGGAACCTTGCAAACCATTGCACTCACCTTGTTCACAATCAGATTACACAATGGCTGCTCCTGCACCCTCAGCCCTCAGTTTTGCTCCATTGAATGCACCAAATAAAGACCTAGAGTCCTTGCCTCTTGCTGATAGGGACTACCTCATTGAAGACTTTGTGGGTAACAGGGACTTTTTGCAGACCTTCAGGCAATTAAGAAATTACTACCTGAATGGTCAGGATGCATATGGGATATGGGAGTCAAATCTGCCATACTACTGTCTCCCCTCTGTCAATGTTTTTCCTGAGATTATTCGCCTATGTGCTGAAAACTATGATGTGCAGCACAGAGCTATTAAGTCTCCATCTGGGAGCATCCTCTTTCACATTAATCCTGAATCCATCAATAAGATGCTCCACTTTGATCAGACTGAGCTGCTGTTCCCATTTTCCATGAATTATCTGCTGGACACTGGTGCCAAGATGACCAGTGAGGATATTCAGAAGATCACCAGGACATTTATGAGACCTAAATGCCAGCCCACAGGGAAACCTCCCTACTTGGATGTCTATTTTACTGAGGTAGGCAGACTATTGCTGGACATGATTGCTTATGTATTGGGATACAGAACCAGCGAGCATGTGGATGAAACAATGCTGGTATTGCTAGCTGCTTACAGCCCAGGCCAACCCCCTGCCCGCAAATATAACTTTGCCAAGTTCATAGCTAACAAGATTCATGATCAGTTGGGTAAAGTGGACAGACAGGGTGTCTTCAAGTACTCATCCTATATCTACCACCTTTTCATGTACTATCAGTCCGAGGATTTTCCATGCTACATCAAAAAGCTGGATTATAAAGGGGAAAGAAGATCTGTTATCTTCTGGACATCTGTCTATCACAAAGTCAAAAATTCACCCTATTCCTATTGTGAATTTATTGACCAATTTGTATACCCTGTCTCTTGCTTATTGATGAGGTCCCCTCCTCCCATAATATCAACTGAAATACAGAAAGCCCTGCAGCTTTCCAAGAATTACAAAATAGGTGATTGGTACCTATATGAGAATCATACAGTCATCAGAGTCTATGGCTGTGAGCTCTGTCCATACAGGCTCCCAAAATATGTGCCTATGAGGATATTTGCCTTGGAGTATTATAGGCAGTTAATTCAATCTGACCTCACTCACTTTCACAGCTCCAAAAAGAAAGCCCATCTCAAGTTCAAGCACCAGGTGGGCCCCTTCATCATGAATAAAAAAGAAGGATGGGAAGATGCTGACCTAATCCTCAAAGACAAATACAAGCTATCATATAGTTTCCGGTGGGTCCCTTACGACCCTGAAGGCTTCATTACTGCTAGAAGAGTCAAGTACAGGCTTCTAGGTTATAAGCATTGCAAATATCTACACATTGAAAAATATGCCAACCATCAAGAATGGCAGCAGGATACTTTAATTGAAAAATTAACTGAAGAAGAGACAATGCTAAAGAATGTCAAGGAACTGGAAAAGACTCTTGACCTAGATTCTGTGCAGCAGGTACCCTTCAAACGGCCGCACTCAGCAGGAGAAGGGACCTCGGCCTCAAGGACTGCACTAGCCACACAGGCACCTTTTACAGCAGCACCAGCTACAGACAAAGGGAAAAGGATTATGGGTGTTGAAGAAGAAACCGTGAAAGAAAAGCCTGCCCCTTCAAGTGAGCAGCAACAAGTGCAGCAACCATAGCAGCAACAAGAGCAGACTCCCCCTCCACAAACTGAGCCACCAACAGCTCCAATTTTGCAGACCCCAGCACAAGAGGACAGGGGTACGAAAAGAGACAGAGAAGAGTCCACTCCTGCTAGTGGATCCTGCCAACAACCCCAGACCAAAAGGCCAAGGGCTAACTCCCCAGAGGAAGAAGACATCACCGAAGAAGTCCTTGACAGTTCAAGGAAAGACAGGGAGGGTAGCCAGCATACAGGTACAAGCTCCTTTCAGCAGGAGCAAGGATTACAACTTGGTTTGGAGGTGTCCTCCTCCTCTCAGCAGAGCAAGAAACCCAAAAGCATTAAGGATTCTTTCAAGCAAATAAAGGCACATAATGACTTGCTGAGGGTGGAAGTTTATAAACAATTTCTCAATGCAACACCAGCCCAAAAAGAAAGGCTAATGTCTGTATATGACATTGAAGAGGAGAAAATGATCCTCAGCCATTTCAAACCTACAATGCCCCATCCAAAATCAGCAGCAGATTATGTGAAGACAAGGGTGGAGGTCCTAGCCAAAGACATCCATCCCATGGACCAAATTGAACTCCACAAATAGACTGGAGAAATGGTCTATGCAACCTTGGTGGAAAGGGCAACCATGGCCCATGAACTAAAAGAGTCACTAAAGAACACCAACACTTAGTTGGATTTTGAAAGAATGTCCTACCTAGCCAAAGACAACAGAATAAAATCACTTGAGGACATTATTATCGACCTAGGACATGATCCTAAGGATCCAAAGGGTGTAAGGGCCCTTATGAATAAAAAGGAGGATGACCTCAATGCATTAAAAAAGAGGTTAAAGCTGCTGCCCACAGAGCATCGTCAAACAGCAGAGCTACAGAAGGAAAAGCAGGTCGATGAGAAACTGGACCTCATAATGCAGCTAAACCAGAAGATCCTCGATTTGGAGAAAGAGATTGAAGGGGCATTACAAGATAAACAGGGAGAATCCACATCCCAAGCTCCTCCAACTACTTCAACCACTGCAACAACAACAGAGGCAGCAGTGGCTCCCACAACAGAAGCAGCAGCAACAACAACAGCTCCAGATTCCAGCACAAGCGTGGAAGAATTGACTAAGGCCGTTAAAGAAATGGAGCTCCAGGCAAATGAAATAAAACAGGCCAAGGAAAAATTGGCAGAATTAGATGCCAAATATGATAAATCAAAAATGACTGTGGCAGAACAAGGCAGAGAAATAAAGGCCCTAAAAGAAAAGATAAAGGCCTTGGAAAAAGAGCTGAATCTAGAAAGTTCCATGGCTGAAATAAGAAGAATTCTATGGGCCAAAATTGGCCAATCCATCACTAAACAATGGAGGTCAATTAAAACTATACATGAGCAGATGGATTTAATTGGCCAAGCACAGACAGAGATTCAGAGGGCCAAAACAATGCTAGGAGACAGGCCTGAGCAGGCCAATATAATGATAGATTTTTTGAATAGGCAAGAAAAGGAGGAGCTGGCAGCCATTGGCATAGTCAATAGTGTTGTAGGGAAAAGTATCCGACTCGGATGACCCTATCCCACTCTAAGGGTGACAGTTCCTTAGCAACAACTGTAAAACAAACTACTTAAGGTTTACTTGTTTATGAAAGCAAAAGAGAATGTAGAAAGCACTAACCGTTGCCTTGCGCTTAATGTCGAATCCAAACTCTTCTCTTTGGCCGCTTGCTCCTAGCTCTTTGTCCTTCTGCTCGCCCAGCTACAATGAGATCCTGCAAAATAACAAAGAAGGAAACTACAAGAGGCATGCAATCATAACTGGTTCATGGATTAGTGTAAACCAAACATGCAATCATCACAATATATAATTGAAACAAGAGCACATAGAAGAACCTCAATAGCTTTTATTAATGAAGAAATAAAGGTTCTGAGAGTATTACAACCATTGAAGGCTCCAACCCAGCAACACCTCCTAGCAGAAAGAATTGCTCTTCTTCACCTCTCTCAAACAATCACCCAATAACTCGATAATGAAACCAACAGCATATCATTACTTTGCACAAAATTCCAGCCTCCCTGAGCTCATAGGAGAGAGCTCAATATATAGATGAATTGAGAAAGGATGAGTCAGCTTGCAACTGATGTGTAGCTGCCTTGTGTCCTCTCTCTCTTCAGTTAATCTTTAGTTGATCTTCAGTTCTTGAGTCCACTTGGAGAACTTTGCTTCCACTTGGAGAAACAGAGCCTCTGACTCATCACAAGGCGAAATACCTGATCCAAGTGTCATTTTTGGAAGATTCCAAAGCAATGACTCACTGTGCCACTTGTCCCTTTTCGCTCAGCGCAGGTGGCCTTTTTCCCACTTGCTTTGCAACACAGGTACACCATGGAGCAACTGAGTTTCAGCGCAGAAACCTAGTGGAGCACCTGCTTTGATTTCAGGATTGCTTGTTTTTGAGTGTTTTCAAGTGGAGAACTGATCTGAGAGCTGTTGGTTTGCTGACCTTGTTCCTCTAGGGGTAGGAACATCATGTTTAGGGAACTTTGGATCCCTTGGATTATTGACAATTCATGCTCGTTGCTGTAAGGCACAAAAATGTCTATAACAGATGCCCCCTAAAGTATGAGGTCGTTTATCGGGTGAAATGCTTTATTGAGAGGATCCGAAGTTCATTCAATCTGCTGAGAAGTGTCCTGTAATAAGATACAATACAATACATTATTTTTCATACATTTTTCATGATCTAGCTGAGGCGGGCATTCCCATGCTCAGCTTTATAAATACATTTTGGTACATAGAACAAATGATCGTCTGATTGTAGACTGATAATTCTCTGCTGAAATTATCATCCTTTGAGAAGGATGATCATCTGCTGTAATGATGTACATATCAAATGTCTTTATGTCCTGAATATATATCGCAGCCCGGATGGATGAAACTAGATCCGGGGTCTTCAATCTCTTTTGATCTTCACTCGATGTACAAGTCGATCCATGTGAGAATTTTTTGAAGTCGAACATGGAAAGACATCGCTTGATTACCGGTCAATGATGTAAACCGTTAACAAGCGCGAGAGGAATCACCGATAAGGATGATGACCCTCAAGGTACGACAGTACAATTCACATGGTGGGAATAAAGGACTTGGCGTCGACCACCATGCAAAATCTTCTGGTCGAAGGTCATTGATGTATACCTGTCGCCGGAAGTGAGAAACTTGCCATTGAGGCATGCAAGCTTCAAAGTACTGAGGGGGGTGTTCCTAGATCAACTCCTTGGATAATGAGCTGATGTCGAAAAGGAGCGATCCGTCAAAGGAGGGCCTTAATGGATCCCACATCAGTGACACGGAACGGAGCTAGTGATTGTGATGAGGTGAAAACGAACTGTGATGTATGATTCAGGGTGGCGGTCATGAAGTGGATGAAGGATAATGTATGGCAGTGGGTGGAACACGGTTGACTCTTTACAGAACCACATCTCTTGAACATATAGCGACACTGATGTGATGGATTGGTAGCATTACCCCAATTGCGGATGGTGTGGCGAGGACCATGGTTATGAGACCGGTGAATGAAACAACCCAACCCGATGTGATACGGAGGACAAAGTGTCATGTTCAAGAGCGACTTGCTACCATTAATGCTGTGAGGTTCTCCCAATTTTTCCCCAGTCATTGCTGACCAGTACCTCTTTATTTTTGTCAAGCTTGAGGAGGATAACATATGCTTGTTCTATAACCTGCCCTTCGGGCAAGCCCATCGCTATGTTTTAACGAGCCTGGCGATAGGGAAACTCGTTCTCGTCTACAGACAAGTTTGTCGCTATTTTAATCATTTTAACGAGTCTAACGAAAAGGAAAACTCGGTCCTTTTCATTTTTAGAGAGTCTGAAAAGGTACGAAAAGTTAACTCCACAATTCCTTTTTCGTCTTCTAATCCCTTAAGTCCGAAAAAGTATAAAACCATACAGAAGGGATGAATTTTCGATTTCCTTAACGAGCCGAACAAGACAAGCGCTCGATCTTTTTGTGCAATAATCCCTCAGGTCCAAAAAGATTAAAATCTAGAGGAGGGATGGCTCTTCTTGTCCTTTAACGAGCTGGAAGGCCAAAACTCGGCAAACTTTTCATATTTTACGAGTCAGTGAAAAGAGCTCAAAGAAGACTCGTCTTTTGAGGAACGAGTGATGAACAGGGGTAGCACCAGATTCCAGGTACAGGTTGGAATTCTCCAATCACGGCAGTGTCACAAGGATGGCTAAGTGAAATCACTCTTCGCAACTGTTCCTCAAAATGGGTAAACACACATATGGAGGTGAACGATTGGCCAAATGAACGGATGGAGGTGATGGCATATAAACACGACCAAGGGCTTTTAATATGGCTTTCAAAGGTTACATTTCTCCAGGTTATTTACCGGTTTATTTTTTTTGGATGAGCTTGAACTGCTAGGGAAAGATTGCTCACAACTTGTGTTTATTTTTTAACGAGCATGAACATTGCTAAAACTGCTCGATTCTTGCATTTATTTTTTAACGAGCATGAACATTGCTAAAACTGCTCGATTTGTACCAGTCTTAATACAAGGAATGCTTTAGGTGAGGTAATCTTATTTAAGGAGCGATACCTCACTAATTACTCCAATTTGGCAGGTTTTAACTTTTGCCCTTCATCCTTTCTTTATGCAAGCTGGAAACAGCTAATCCTACGAGTTTAAAGGGTTATACCTACAGGTTTAAAGGGAGGACCTAAAAATTTTAAAAAATAAATAGTCGTCCTGTGCTTGCACTCCAAAAGGTTTGCATGCCCCGAGGTATAAAGTATAATTTCAAGGCTCTTCTTCTCCTCTGTCCCACCTTTGTTTTTCTGCTTGTCGTCTTGCTATATTTTTAACGATACTTGTCTTCTCATTATTTTTCGGTGCCGATGGTACTTGTCTTCCCATCAGTTCACTTTTTGATTTTTGCAAGATCGCAACAGATAAAACATTGGTGTTACGGGGGAGAGGTCCTCTCACTTATTATCCGAAAAATGGTTTTGTTTGCTGCCACAAACTAAACTCTCTTTTCGGTGATGTCTATCATTAGGTTGCTAAGGATGGTGACTACTTGTTGCAGCAATTTCCTCTCTTTCTTTGAAGACTGCCCCTACTTCTCTTTTAAAACATATTGTTTTAATGGGTGAGGCTTGACATTCAAAGATGGTGCCTTCTTGCTGCCACAAATAGATCCCCTCCTTAGGAGAGCCCACTTCTTTAGACAAAGGGAGCGATTCTTCCGCTTAAACATAACTTTGACAAAAGAATTTTATCTTAGAACAACCCTCTCTTCCTTTTTCGGACGGGGTACGGACTAGTCCATTCTTCTGTGGAAATTAACTTTATACCTAAGGTTTCCTCTGCCCGAGGCAGGCCAGGGTGCATGCCCGCTAGGTCCCCATTCTTTTCTTCTCGAATTACTCGCATTCATCAGGAAGTAGAACCGGGGGCGGTGGCATTCCTTGAGTGAATAAACCGTTAAGGGATGGTATTTGACTATTTGCAATGCGTGATCCTGGAAATGAAAGTTGGTCTACGAGCTTGACCATTCTTCCTTCGTGCGGAAAACACATGACTCTAAAGAGCGAGGACACTATTACCTCCATGCAATATATATAGTCTCGTCCAAGGAGTAAGTTATATGCCAAGGGTCCCTGGACGACCATGATGTTCATATGAACTGTCTTCCCTTTCAATGTAACTGGAACATTGGGGAGAATCCCTAACGGGTGACTGGTTCCTTTATCAAAACCTGATAGATTTCTCATCTCAGGTAAAAGTGCCGGGCAACCCAGTGCTTTCCAAGCAACAGAGGAAAGGATACTCACAGATGCCCCTTCATCAATGATAGTTCCAGCCATCACCATTCTGTAGATTTGGACTATGATTCTGAATGGGATACTGGCTGGTAACCGGGGTCTGCCTAGTTGATTCCAATCAAAGGGTACAACTAGGTTGCTTGGTGGTGGGACCGAATATACGGCCGGATACGACCCTGACGATGTTCCTTCCTGCGATAAAGGAATGGGCGCATTGCCCTGATGCTCATCAGAGTCTGTGTTGATGAAAAGAATATGGACGGTGTCATCCTTATCCTCTTCAGTGAGGGTGTCATTTGAAGATGGGTCTTCAATGACGGAGTCATTGGATGATGAAGCCTCTGAAGGAAGAACCGGGTCAACTGTCGTTTCGACCTTTAGACTTTCGTCTGGTCTGGATTCAGCAGGTTCATTCTCAATGACCAACACTTCAGCTGACCACTTGAGCGGGTCAGCTGGATTTTCAACTATCGAGGGATTAGGCGCGAGTTTTTGGTATCCAGGAGGAAGTCATAACGGTGAAACCGGGCGATCTTCCAAAACTCTCTTTGCCTCATCTAAGAATGGACATTTGTGGATGGCGGGATCGCCTTCACACAATATACAGGGTGATCTTGGTCTCCCTCTTCGTCCTTCACTCTCGCTAGTTGATGGACTGCAATCAACATGACTACCAGAGGTTGATGCTACCGGATTGTGCAACCTTGGGGACCAGTCCCTTAGTATCCGGGGAATACAAGGACAATCACGATGGAAGTGAGCCCCTTTGCAAATGACACATGGCGATTTAGGCCCTGCCGGTGCAGTGTGTGGGTTTTTGTCAGCTGTCTTTTGCTTGCCCCCAGTCGCCTTCGCCATAGGCCCCTTCTGCTTCTTTTCTCTCTTCTTCTTTTCCTTCTTTTCCATGGGAGGCTGACTTTTGCCGGCTCTACCTTGTGAAGATGAAGGATGAGAGGAAGAATTGTAAGAAGTGGAAGGCTGGTGGGTAGCTCTAGATTGGTCTGACTGTTGATTCGACTGCTCAGGATTAGTGGAGATCTGGACTACATTAGTTGAAAAGAGCCATACAGGTAGGCCAATTGTCAATCCTGGAAGTGACAATGTTGCCATATGAGGCGCACCAACATCTCCCCAAGAGGAGAAGGGATTTGGACTTCCGCCAAGGTTACTTCCTTGGTTGGTGGGCTCCATACTTTTCAACTGGAAGATCAACGTGGGAATAACAGGTGATTATGTTCTGCTTAAAATAAATTTTATTAACGACGCTTTTAGACACAAACTTGCTTTTTCATGTTTTAAGAGTCGAGAAAAAGCTAAAGATGACTCTAGTCACCTTCGATGTTTTAACGAGCCCGAAGTGACAAATGCTCGGATGGACTTTTTCAGTTATAGAGTTTGAAAAAGGCCAAAAGAAACTTCTCTGGAGTTCTAGGCAGAGGGTGTGCCAAACTTTTCGCGAAACCACAGAATACGTTTTACGGTATGGGTGGTCGATCTTCGTGAATGCTGTGTTCACTGCATCGCGATCAGTAGGGCGGTCGACACGGCTTCCTATGGATAAAGGATAATTGCCTATAGGGGTCTCCCAATATATACATGACGGTACGTGGGAGCACAAGTCCGTGTTAGTGCCACCGACTCTCAGGAGGAATCACCCACCTTCGTAGAGATCGACAGTCACTATGTTTAACGACGCTGGAACACGTCTCCACCTAGACCTCTATGTGTTTGCGTTATGTTACAAAGCGTTGTTATGTAAATTGGATTTATTTTAATGTTGATCTTGCTTATCAGTTTGCCTTTAAGGATCACCATGAGATGTATATAACAAATTCCTGAATGCAGCCTAAGATGAGAAGCAAACTCTTCAATCTTTCAACTTTGAAAACCTTAACTACTGAGGGAAAAGAAAGGCAAATCTTTTCACACAGATCATAGAGCACACACTAAAATGCAAATTTTTCCTAAATCGTCAAGCACACAGTCAAATGCAAAATGCACAATGCATGTATTTTCTTTTCCCTTTCTTAATGTGGATGGATTACAAAAAGAAAGTGGTTATATAACTTTGATTTCGATTTAAAGAGAAAGTAAACAAGTTTGTCCAACAATCAAAATACACCTTAAGATTCACTTGCTTAATCACTGGAAATACATGAAATCAAACCATACTAACGAAAGTAAAATGACTAACAAGCTATGGACAGCAAACAGGCTAACTCTTTAGACCAGCAAAATGCCTAACACAGGTTCAGATCTAAGAGGCCAAAAGCATGACTAGTTTACTTTTCGTTATGGGAAATTGTAAATGAGTAATAAATACAAAGAAAAAGTACAATTTCGTTATATAACAGAGGCAGAATGAAGGCAAGTAATATTGGTTTCAAAACAGGCACAAGACTGACACTTAGCAGCAAAACTAAGTGAAAACAGGCAAGAGAAAGGAGGAAACCCCAAATGCACTAGGCAAATTTGGGCCAACGCAGGCTCTGCATAACCAATCTGGCTCTCAGCGCAGGTAGCCCCTTCGGGACCTGCGTTGCAAAGCAGGTAGCCTGTGTACTACCTGCTTTGGAAAACGAGAATTGCGTTTTCACAGTTTCCGGGTCATAATTTTCTAAAAAATGCACGGTTTTTGCTCAAATCAGAGACATTCAGTCAAGCACACTCAAAGGGATGATCAAGAAGGTGCAAAGCTATCACTAAGAGCTTACAAGGATCTTTGTAGATCAGCTCTTCAAATCATGAACTTGCTTAGAAATGAGCCAGAGTAGCTGCCCTCTACTTCGCTTTTGATATAGTCAAAAGCTTTTCGATTTGGTACTCTTTGGTTCAGGAAATGAATAGAAAAAATACTAAAAACACAATCAAATGGATACGATCCCCAGCAGAGTCGGCAGTTTGTTGTAGGGAAAAGTATCCGACTCGGATGACCCTATCCCACTCTAAGGGTGACAGTTCCTTAGCAACAACTGTAAAACAAACTACTTAAGGTTTACTTCTTTATGAAAGCAAAAGAGAATGTAGAAAGCACTAACCATTGCCTTGCACTTAATGTCGAATCCAAACTCTTCTCTTTGGCCGCTTGCTCCTAGCTCTTTGTCCTTATGCTCGCCCAGCTACAATGAGATCCTGCAAAATAACAAAGAAGGAAACTACAAGAGGCATGCAATCATAACTGGTTCATGGATTAGTGTAAACCAAACATGCAATCATCACAATATATAATTGAAACAAGAGCACATAGAAGAACCTCAATAGCTTTTATTAATGAAGAAATAAAGGTTCTGAGAGTATTACAACCATTGAAGGCTCCAACCCAGCAACACCTCCCAGCAGAAAGAATTGCTCTTCTTCACCTCTCTCAAACAATCACCCAATAACTCGATAATGAAACCAACAGCATATCATTACTTTGCAGAAATTTCCAGCCTCCCTGAGCTCATAGGAGAGAGCTCAATATATAGATGAATTGAGAAAGGATGAGTCAGCTTGCAACTGATGTGTAGCTGCCTTGTGTCCTCTCTCTCTTCAGTTAATCTTTAGTTGATCTTCAGTTCTTGAGTCCACTTGGAGAACTTTGCTTCCACTTGGAGAAACAGAGCCTCTGACTCATCACAAGGCGAAATACCTGATCCAAGTGTCATTTTTGGAAGATTCCAAAGCAATGACTCACTGTGCCACTTGTCCCTTTTCGCTCAGCGCAGGTGGCCTTTGTCCCACTTGCTTTGCAACGCAGGTACACCATGGAGAAACTGAGTTTTAGCGTAGAAACCTAGTGGAGCACCTGCCTTGATTTCAGGATTGCTTGTTTTTTAGTGTTTTCAAGTGGAGAACTGATCTGAGAGCTGTTGGTTTGCTGACCTTGTTCCTCTAGGGGTAGGAACATCATGTTTAGGGAACTTTGGATCCCTTGGATTATTGACAATTCATGCTCGTTTCTGTAAGGCACAAAATTGTCTATAACAAATAGAACAGAGGCCATCCTCACAACCAAGAAGGTACTCACTCTCAGGAATTATGTACAAACTGTGGAGAGGAAGTGCTATGAAATACAGGCTGAGGTGGATGAGTACCAACACAAAATGGCAGAACTGTAAGCAAAAGGATTGCCCAGCCTACTAAGTGGTGCAGGAAGACTGATCTCCCGAGATCAATTCGCCAACAGAATGGCAGCTTATGTTGAAAACCAAATCACTGCATCTGGCAGTACTTATGAGGAAACAGGGCCTCCAACAGGACAGAGCTTATATAATAAACTTGAAGGCCTGTTTTCCATTGAAAATGAGGTAAAGCACATTTTTGAAATTCCTCCAAATTTTTACAGATACACAGAGGCCGATGAAACTTTAATAAAGATTCGAAGACATCAAATGCCTAAGGAATATTGGTGGCAGGCAATGCTTCAAATTTTTCCACGATAGCCTCAGTTGCTCAGTCACTACCAGCTCCAACTCACTAGAAGACAAACAGTAGAATAAAGTTAGCATTTAAGGCAGCTGAAAGGTGACTCAACACATGGACAACAACAGCTAGCCCAAAGGATAAGAAAATACGCATATTTTTGACAGCGTACCCTCAGCCGACTCCAACAGCCACCAAGTCAACAGTCTCTGACTACTTTGGACAGCTAAATCACTGAAGAGTTATTATAGCATTAACTTTCTCAGCTACAACACTCTAGAAGTTGGCATAACATCAATGAGCCATTAACTCATTTCCTTGATATTTTTCTTATGTAAATTTTGTATATATACCCCCCTCAGTAACGCATAAGGGGTTGGTAATTTTCACTCCGAGGCAAATGTATTGTACACTTTCAGATCGTCTAATACAAAGGGCTGGACCAGCACAGTGATTTCCTAAAAATTTGGTGTCTTGCTGATGACATGCGTGCTGTTGCAGAATTCTTGTGCTGTCTGAGGGAATAATAAGTTTTCTTAATCTCTGTTTTGTCTTCTTATGTTATTAAATCATGCTCATGTTTTCACTAAATCTAGCAATAGAGAAAAGGGATAGTACAGGATATGTTTGGTCACACCCTGTGCTCAATATTTTATTGCTGTAAATGTTTTCTTTAGGATTAACCATGAACATGAAATCTTAAATGCTCATGTTTGCATTAATTCTATAAATGTGAATGTTATCTAGAAATTCTTCACTGCTTCTAAATAATATTCTCACTTCTTTACATATCATTTTATTGAAAGATTCTTAACTGCCTTTCATGAACTAGATACATCACACTTAATCAAAATTTCAAAGCGTTGTTTCCCAGACATTTATCTAGCTATGCAGCATCACTACTGTATCAACACAGCACACCAAACAACTAAAGGACCACTGACTCCATGCCCATTGACCTATAACAATCTAGTGAGCACATGTATATCTTGACTGAAACATTATCCAACCAAGTCCAAAAACAAATCTTGAGCATCAGAGCTAGCCTAAAATTTCTACACAAACAGAGCTAAACCTTAAAGAGAGAGCCCTCTCTGATTACAGCTTGGCTAGAAGCTGTAATCCAAAGATTGGTTAGTGGTTACCCCGGCCGTATTCCCTTGGGAGTCAAAGGGAACAACCTGGGTGTTAACATAATTGGCGACTCCGCTGGGGATTTCCTCAGGATTTTCTAATTTCTGTATATTTCTTAAAGTTGCTTCAGTCAATTTTCATACTAGCTCTAAGATATACACAGTCACTCCAAAATCTTGTCTGGCCCTTGTAGACACAGAAATATTCCAAAAAGCATACTCAAAAACAAGTTCGGAAGCTGGCTCCTAAGAAGAATCCACGATATACAAGGTCAAATCCTGACCCTAATCCACCAACTGTTTTTGAAAATCCTAACACAATCCCTAAGATCATTAGGAAGCAGCAAGGACAGGAAACTCTTGCTGATTCAAGTCCTGAGATAGCTCATCCAAATCCTGTTCCAACTCCAATCAAGGTCCTATTTCGATCTACCCTTGAGTCCCCTAGTTCACCATCTACCTCTCAAAGCCCTCCTTTCACACCTCCATCCACTGCACATATTCCCTTGACCAACACTCTAGTTTCTACCGTTCCAACCACCCCTGTTGTACCAGTCGTTCATGCCATCCCAGTTGTCCCAGTCAACCCTATAAATCCTGCAAATATGGCTAATAGATATGCACCCCTGCAATTGCCTGCCAATGCTGCAGCTCTACCTCATGACTACCAATCCAAGATCTCATATTTTGACTCCACTGGCCCTTTCACGGGAATTCAGCATGCCAAGAGGATGCAAGACCATTTTGAGAACTATGAAATAGATGATGATAGTGTGAGAATGAGAATCTTTGTTCAGAGCTTGACAAGGGATGTAAGAACTTGGTTTAGATCACTGGCTGTAAATACCATCACAACTCCTGATGAGCTTTATCAAGCCTTTACTAACAGATGGGAGAAAAAGAAAGATCCTCTGCACATACTTGGTGAATATGATACAATCAAACGAGGTCCTCAAGAGACCATTTTGGAGTATTGTGCAAAATTCAACAATGTATATAACACAATACCACAGAATTTAAGACCTCCTCCTGATTTAGCCTTGTACAAATTTCCTGATGGTTTTGACCCTAATATGGCATATCAATTGAAGGAAAGAGCCCCTGAAACCCTTGAAGATGCCCAAAAGGTTGCTGTCACAGTAGAGGCTAACCTGATTGCCAAAAGAAACAGGGAAAGATTGGAAAAGAGAACCACCTTCAAAGAAGAACCCTCAGCCTTTGATCAAAAACTGGATGCAATACTCACTAGTATGAAGAGATTGGGGGACAGAGTAGAATCAGTTGAGAGAAAGTCATCATGGGAAGCACCACAAAATAACCCTAACAGGAATCCCAATTTTAGGAGAAATCAAAACCCAAACGCTGGCAAGGCCGGTTCTGACCCAGACATAAGACCTCCTTTCCAGGAAAACTATACTGAGGCATCCACTTCGGATGAACAAACAGATGACACCCACATTAACCTGATGGGCCTGAATGATGAGCAACAAGTTTTTCTAAGTCAAGAGGATCATAAGGATGATGACATTCAGCAATTCCAAACCAGGTCAGGTGAGTCATTTGACTTTAAACAAGGCTATGACACAGCTGTTTATGAAGTTCATAAACAATATAAGCTAAGAAGCAGAACTATAAATGTAACACAGCCTGAAAAAACAAAGGATAGCCAGCAGCCCAAAAGAGCCATAGTCACAGAACCAAATGACACAACTGATACAGTTACAAATGAAATAACCGTTCAAGAAATCACTGAACCATTGCCTTCAAAACAACAGCCTATGGCTACATCACCCTTGCAGCCCAATCCAAGTAACACTTCTCAAGAGATGAGTAAGAAGGACAAGCCTCAAGATCAAGATAAAAATCAAGAAGAAAACCTAGTGAACAAGGAAAAGGCTGCCACCCACAACACCAAGATCCAATCTGAAAGACCCTTTGACTTAGAAGCTGAAATTGGCAAATTGAAGGTAGCTATTCCTCTTTCAGAACTAGCCAAGCATGACATTTATAGACAACAAATCAAGAAGTCCCTTCAACTGACTCGTAATAAAGATAATGTAAATGTGTTAGATGACACCCCAGAATTGCTTTTCGGTCCAGAAGTTGATGGAAAGACAGCTGTTACAGGTATCTTACCTTTTTATGTCAGTCTGCATGTTCATGACAAGGTATTACACAATGCAATGTTTGACTCAGGTGCCTCTCACAACTTGATGCCTAAATCAGTCATGGAAAGATTGAATCTAGATATTACAAGACCATATAAGGACCTATTCTCATTTGACTCCAGCCAAGTTAAGTGTTTAGGTCTCATAAAAGATCTCTGTGTTTCACTCGTCCAATATCCCAATAAGACAATCCTGATGGATGTTGTAGTTGCTGATATCCCACCCAAATATGGGATGTTGTTATCAAGGTCATGGGGGGCTAAACTCCAAGGTTCCCTACAGCTAGACATGTCGTATGAAACCATCTCAGTCTTTGGTCAACCCAAGAGGTTATATAGAGAGTCACTTATGAAATACATGGTCAACAGTGAAGAAAAACCTCAAAACTTTCCCATATATGTTGTCCATTCTGATATAGATTCATATATTCTCTTCAATGATAATTCAGGTCTTACAAATGATGATGAAACCAAAACACTCGAACAAGACCAGGACATTAATAAACAAGCTGCTGCTCTAGAAATAAAGCTGATCCAATCAAGTGATGAGACTGTCCTAAAACACAAACTAAATGAAAAACCAGAACTTCAACTCACAATCCCAGATCACAGAGAAGTTATTAGGTCTCCCCTAGAACAAGAGATCCTATGGTTCCTTGAATTTGATGGGTCAGTCAACAAATTAGGGGCAGGAGCTGGATTTTGGATACATAATGAACTAAATAGTCATGCACAGGGTCGAGCCTATAGACTAAATTTCAGATGCACTAATAACATGGCAGAATATGAAGCTCTTTTACTAAGACTCAAACTAGTAAAATTCTTACAAGCCACAAAGGTTTCAATCATGGGAGATTCAGACTTAGTTATCCAACAAGTAAAGGGAAATTTTGTCGCTAATTACAAAATGTTGAGATCTTATAGGTCTGCTGCTGCTGAAATACTAAATTCCTTCACCGAATTCCAAATCACCAAAATCTCTAGAGACCATAATCTTCATGCTCACAGTTTGGCCACATTTGCAAGTACCTGCAGGCTACCTTTTGAGCCCCACCATTGCTTTACCATCGAGGTAAAACACAGACCTTCTTTCCCAAACAATGTCAAGGACTGGCAAGTATTTGAAGATGATACACAAATAAATAATTTCCTGACCTTACAACAGGAGTTTGCAGGACTAATATTGACATTGAGGGAGCAAGTCAATCACAAATACTTGAAAGAGCAAGTCAATCACAAATAACTGATCAATAGAACCACAAGCCAATATCACCTAAAACAGCTAACCAAATCCTACATCCAAAAATTTTCAACAAAGACAACATACAAGAAATTCAACAAATCAGTTGTGAAGAATTGGCTGATGCTGAGGTTGAAGTGATACAATTGAAAGACAATTTTCTTCCAACAGGCCTAACTCCACTAGAGGATATTTTTGATTCAAATGATGTCCCTAGAAAACCAAAAATGCAGCCCCTTAACTCTTCCATTGAAGAATGCAACATTGGAACCATTGAGAAACCCAAGATAATAAAATTATTTGCATCCCTACCTCCTGATTAGAAGCCTAAATACATTGACCTTTTCAAAGAGTTTCAAGATATCTTTGCATGGAGTTATGAGGATTTAAAATCCTATGACACCTCTGTTATCCAACACACAATCCCTCTCAAGCCAAATCAAAAGCCATTTAAGCAAAAATTGAGAAGAATAAACCCTATGCTTCTCCCTGCAATTGAGAAAGAGGTACAAAAAATGTTTAAAGCTGGTATCATAGCACCAATCAGGTTTTCTGATTGGATCTCAAATTTGGTGCCCACAAGAAAGAAAACTGGTGAAATAAGACTTTGTGTTGATCTTAGAAACCTAAATCAAGTGTCCCTCAAAGACAACTATCCCTTACCTAAGATGGATCACATTCTCCAAAGAGTGGTAGGAGCATCAAGGATCTCATTACTTGATGGATTCTCAGGCTTTAATCAAATCCTAGTGCACCCTGATGATCAAGACAAAACTGCATTTACAACCCCCTCGGGAACTTTCAAATATGTAAAAATGCCTTTTGGGTTGAAAAATGCAGGGGCGACATTTCAAAGAGCAATGGATATTGCTTTTGCCAAAGAGATTCATGACTTCCTTGGCATTTATTTGGATGACCTCACACCTTTCTCAAAATCAGACCAAGAACATTTGAAGCATTTGAGACAAATCTTCCTAACATGTAGGAAATATGGAATTTCCTTGAATCCAAAGAAGTCTCTGTTTGGTTTGGAAGAAGGTAAGCTGTTAAGACATATCATTTCAAAGGATGGCATCAGAATTGACCCAGACAGGATACAAGCTATCTTACAAATGCCTCACCCAAGAAATATCAAAGAATTGCAAGCTTTCTTAGGGAAGATCAATTTCTTAAGAAGGTTTATCCCAAACTTAGCAGAACTGATCAGATTATTGAACAACATGCTAAAAAAGGATTCAAAAGTAAAGTGGACAGTAGAAGCAAATCAAGCCTTTGAAGGTATAAAATTGGCCCTTACCCAAACCCCAGTCTTAACAAATCCTCAATTTGACAGAGAATTTATCATTTTCTCTTTTGCCTCCTAGCATACTATTGCTGTTGTTCTGTTACAGAAAGATGACCAAGGAAATGAGAAACCCACTGCTTTCTTTAGTAGAGCTCTTAGAGATGCACCCCTGAAATATCAGATCATGGAGAAACAAGCTTATGCTTTGGTCAAGGCCATTAAAGACTTTAGGATTTACATCCTTTATTCCCATGTTATAGCTTATGTGCCAAGTCCCATTGTAAAAGACATACTCACTCAAGAAAACTTAGAGGGCAGAAGAGGAAAATGGATTGCCAACATTTTGGAATTTGATATTGAGATAAAACCTACAAAACTAATAAAAGGGCAAGGTTTGGCCAAACTAATGACAGAAGCAAACTTCCAAGCCTTAGACATAAACCAGCTGGACAATGAACCGGAGCTGGCGACTCCAAAGATCAATGTAGCCTTTGAACAATCCCCTTGGTATTCTGATATCTGTTATGTGTTGCAAAACCTGTGTGCTCCACCAGGATTGTCCAGAACTAAGTGTAGGTTCCTAAAAATGAAAGCTTCAAAATTTTGTGTCATGGATGGCAATTTACTTTGGAAAAACCATGAGGGTATATTGTTAAACTTCCTGATTGAGAATGAGACTAACAATGTCACCAAATAATTTCATGCAGGTGACTGTGGTGGACACTTGTATTGGAAGTCCACTGTAGATAAAATATTGTGGGCTGGTTACTATTGGCCCACTGTTTTCTCTGATGTCAAGAAATTCACCACCTCATGTCACAAATGTCAAGTGTTTGAGGGAAAGAGAAAGTTACTGCCACTTCCTTTGAGGCCTATTGCAACAGAGAGACCTTTTCAACAATGGGGCTTGGATTTCATTGGGGAAATTCATCCCTCATCTTCAGGCCAACATAGATGGATTATAACAGCTACATACTACTTTACTAAATGGATTGAAGTTGTTCCATGCAGACAAGCAAATGATTCCACTATCATTCAGTTCCTTGAGACCAATATTCTCTCTAGATTTGGTTGTCCTGATAAGATAATAACAGACAATGCTACTGCCTTCAGATCTAAGAAGATGGTGAATTTCTGCCACAAATTTCACATTACCTTGGGCCATTCTACTGCATACTATCCCCAAGGAAATGGCCTTGCTGAATCATCAAATAAAAGCCTTGTAAACATCATAAAGAAGGTATTGGAAGAAAATAAGAAGAATTGGCATAAGAAGCTTGTGAATGCCTTATGGGCAGATAGACTAACAACCAAGAGATCAATTGGGATCAGCCCATATGAGTTAGTTTATGGATTAGAAGCCAAATTTCCTTCATCACTAGGGGTCCCTGTTATGAAATTACTTCAAGAAAGTCAAGCTGAGCCAAATGATATGCAAAGAAGAATCAATCAAATAATATGTTTGCAGCAAACTAGAGACCAAGTTTACAACAGAGTTCAAGTTTTACAAGAAAAGTTAAAGAAAGCCTTTGACAGAAGGACCAAGGCAGAAGATTTCAACGTTGGTGACAAAGTCCTCAAGTGGGATTCAAGAAGGGAAGACAAAGGAAAACATGGAAAATTTGATTCCCTTTGGAGAGGACCATTTGCTGTTCAAGCAGTACAAGGAAACAATACTTACTTCCTTAAAAGTCTTGATGAAGCTGATCTGGATGAAGGTCCTGTGAATGGCAGGATGTTGAAGCACTATTTTGACTACTATCCATAAGTGCAGCCTGAGTTTCCCTTGTACATATTCAGGTGTATATATTACTTTCTGTTAAAATGTAAAAATACAGTTTCTCAAGTTTTATAAGTTATCAGCAAAAGGCAAATAAGTTCAGAGATTTACTAAGATGGGGAGAGCACAACTGTGGCATTTCAAAGAGGAATACTCCAAGTTCTGATACAAGAAATTAAGGGCCAAGGCATTCTGACCTGCTGTTCTTGGTCTTTCAAATAGAAAAACCATCCCCATGTGGAGCCACTGTTAGCTACCTATACCAATAGGTTTCATATTTCATGATTGGCAAAGAAAGGTCCAAATATGCTCTGCTTTGGTGATGCAAAGATCCCATATTTCCAAGAGAAAACATGTGTACATAGCTTGATGTTGACAAAATTTTGATGGGTGGTCCAACAGCCTAATCTGGATCATACCATGTTTTAATTTTCTGTTGTAGAATAGAGAAAGAAGTCTGTCCAAACTGTTTAATCTTGGCAGACCAGTAGCTTAGGTAGAGAAGTAAGGTTCCCAACTGCTTAATCTGGGACCTTGGAAGCAATAAGGGTAGTTCTAGATAGAAAATAAAAAGAAAAAGACAAGAGAAAAGAAAAGGCAAATAAGGGTTTGCAAGTCCAAGTGCACCCTCCAAGAAGAAACAAAAAATGCTAGGCAAGTAGATGGGTAGATAGATGGGGTTGCAGAAATATCATTTCTTTCAAATGAATCTTACTGGTCTAACATAAAGAAAACATCAGTGCATAGAGAAGCTCCTCTTCCCCATCATGTTGCAGCAAAGTAAAGGAGCATGTCTAACTCCCTTTTCTCCCCTTTCACATTCATTACTAACATCCCTTCATCAATTGTGTTCATGAAAGAATTCAAGGTTTTATGTTGGTTCTTATTCCTTTAAAAGCCACATTTCTTGTCTAAAATTCTTTTCATTTTGATCTACTCCCTAAGTTAAGTTGTTTTCATATAAACTTAGTAATTTCATCCCTCATTCACACCTTCCATTCATATTAACCCCTAACTTCTTATTATCTAAATCCCCTATGTTGCCCTTTCCCTAATATTATAACACCATGGTGTATAAACCCCTAAACATGTATAATATTCCCCTTTGTTAGCACTATAGCTAAATAAATTTGTTTAAGGGAGACATTAGTCCACCAGGGACTATGGTCAACCCTGTCATGGGATTACTCCAGCCTCTGGTTAGAGTAATAACCTCCCCCTAAGCCCTCACTTCCCCTCTTTTCAAAAAATTCCACAAAAAAAAAACTCATCTCCCCCTGTTTAAACCCACTTTTAACCTCTTTTCCCGCACAGATTAACTCACGCCCCGAAAAAACCCACAAAAAACCCTTAAACCCAAAGTCCCGCGCCCAAAATATTAAACTGAATATTTAAATACACGGGCGAGACCCAACCCAAAGCTGCGCAGTTGACCAACTTTACCCGCAAACCGTTGATCGCCCGCCGCCCCCGATCTAACGGTGGGTGGTCAATCTCAGATCCCAACCTGCCTCCCTTTAACGTCCGGGGAATGGCGGTATTGGGGGCCGTACCCAGGACGTGTGGCATGCGCTGGGGTTGTTCGGAGCCCCCCTCCCTAATACCGCCTATCACCAAAGGTGGTGCGAGGAGACCACTTACCGCCTCCCTGATACCGCCCATCCGGCACACGTCACCCTCACGTCATCCTGACGTCGTGTCGCCTCCGCCCACCCCCGTGCCCCGTGGCCCTCAATGTAGCCCTGCCACCGCATCCGCCCGCCACCGTGTCCAGCCACGCTGGCCTCCAGCTCAGCGTCCATGTCACCCTTCGTACCCGGGCCCGCCGTGACGTCATGCTGACGTCATTGGCGGAAAAGGCGCCAACGACCCGTTTTGTCCAATTTTGTCATTAAAAATGCCCAAACTAGCCGTTTATTGTCATTTTCACGCGAAAATGACGCAGCCATTGTCAACCTGTTCGCCGCGAAATTGCCTCCCAGTCATCAAATTCAAAGTTGCGGCCGATATAACTCAGCAATTCAGCTGCAGTGAGCTCTCCCTCTTAGGCCCGAAGGCGTTCCGTGTTATTTTTCCAGGTATTCACTGCAAGTCCTTTGTTTTGCCCCTATGCAGGCCATTTTTATGCGAATTCTCCCATAAGCATTGGTTAAATCCTAAATTACACACTGTCTGCTACTTAATTTGCCATTAAATCCACCTGTATTACCCTTTGCCCCGAGAATTCGGTATCAAAACGATAATTCATGGTTGAAAATTACAAATTCGGCCTCGAAGTTGCCCGGCATTGTTCTCTTTTGCCGGGTGGAGGCCCAAGTCTGCATGTCACCAAATTGAAGCCTGCACACCCTCTGCAATCATCCTGACCAATTCACAATCCCTGTGAATTTACCAAAAAACAGCAGAGACAAGTCTGCCAAGCCTGCTTGTCCCACTTTGAAGAAAATTCCAAGCATTATCTACAGTAAGCCTGTCACTTAAGCTCTGAGGAACCTTGCAAACCATTGCACTCACCTTGTTCACAATCAGATTACACAATGGCTGCTCCTGCACCCTCAGCCCTCAGTGTTGCTCCATTGAATGCACCAAATAAAGACCTGGAGTCCTTGCCTCTTGCTGACAGGGACTACCTCATTGAAGACTTTGTGGGTAACAGAGACTTTTTGCAGACCTTCAGGCAATTAAGAAATGACTACCTGAATGGTCAGGATGCATATGGGATATGGGAGTCAAATTTGCCATACTACTGTCTCCCCTCTGTCAATGTTTTTCCTGAGATTATTCGCCTATGTGCTGAAAACTATGATGTGCAGCACAGAACTATTAAGTCTCCATCTGGGAGCATCCTCTTTCACATTAATCTTGAATCCATCAATAAGATGCTCCACTTTGATCAGACTGAGCTGCTGTTCCCATTTTCCATGAATTATCTGCTGGACACTAGTGCCAAGATGACCAGTGAGGATATTCAGAAGATCACCAGGACATTTATGAGACCTGAATGCCAGCCCACAGGGCCACCTCCCTACTTGGATGTCTATTTTACTGAGGTAGGCAGACTATTGCTGGACATGATTGCTTATGTATTGGGATACAGAACCATCGAGCATGTGGATGAAACAATGCTGGTATTGCTAGCTTCTTACAGCCCAGGCCAACCCCCTGCCCGCAAATATAACTTTGCCAAGTTCATAGCTAACAAGATTCATGATCAGTTGGGAAAAGTGGACAGACAGGGTGTCTTCAAGTACTCATCCTATATCTACCACCTTTTCATGTACTATCAGTCCGAGGTTTTTCCATGCTACATCAAAAAGCTGGATTATAAAGGGGAAAGAAGATCTGTTATCTTCTGGACATCTGTCTATCACAAAGTCAAAAATTCACCCTATTCCTATTGTGAATTTATTGACCAATTTGTATACCCTGTCTCTTACTTATTGATGAGGTCCCCTCCTCCCAGAATATCAACTGAAATACAGAAAGCCCTGCAGCTTTCCAAGAATTACAAAATAGGTGATTGGTACCTATATGAGAATCATACAGTCATCAGAGTCTATGGTTGTGAGCTCTATCCGTACAGGCTCCAAAAATATGTGCCTATGAGGATATTTGCCTTGGAGTATTATAGGCAGTTAATTCAATCTGATCTCACTCACTTTCACAACTCCAAAAAGAAAGCCCATCTCAAGTTCAAGCACCAGGTGGGCCCCTTCATCATGAATAAAAAATAAGGATGGGAAGATACTTACCTAATCCTCAAAGACAAATACAAGCTATCATATAGTTTCCGGTGGGTCCCTTACGACCCTGAAGGCTTCATTACTGCTAGAAGAGTCAAGTACAGGCTTCTAGGTTATAAGCATTGCAAATATCCACACATTGAAAAATATGCCAACCAGCAAGAATGGCAGCAGGATACTTTAATTGAAAAATTAACTGAAGAAGAGACAATGCTAAAGAATGTCAAGGAACTGGAAAAGACTCTTGACCTAGATTTTGTGCAGCAGGTACCCTTCAAACGGCCGCACTCAACAGGAGAAGGGACCTCGGCCTCAAGGACTGCACCAGCCACACAGGCACCTTTTACAGCAGCACCAGCTACAGACAAAGGGAAAGGGATAATGGGTGCTGAAGAAGAAACCGTGAAAGAAAAGCCTGCCCCTTCAAGTGAGCAGCAACAAGTGCAGCAACCAGAGCAGCAACAAGAGTAGACTCCCCCTCCACAAACTGAGCCACCAACAGCTCCAATTTTGCAGACCCCAGCACAAGAGGACAGGGGTACGAAAAGAGACAGAGAAGATTCCACTCCTGCTAGTGGATCCTCCCAACAACCCCAGACCAAAAGGCGAAGGGCTGACTCCCCAGAGGTAGAAGACATCACCGAAGAAGTCCTTGACAGTTCAAGGAAAGACAGGGAGGGCAGCCAGCATACAGGTACAAACTTTTTTCAGTAGGAGCAAGGATTACAACTTGGTTTGGAGGTGTCCTCCTCCTCTCAGCAGAGCAAGAAACCCAAAAGCATTAAGGATTCTTTCAAGCAAATAAAGGCACAGAATGACTTGCTGAGGGTGGAAGTTTATAAACAATTTCTCAATGCAACACCAACCCAAAAAGAAAGGCTAATGTCTATATATGACATTGAAGAGGAGAAAATGATCCTCAGCCATTTCAAACCTACAGTGCCCCATCCAAAATCAGCAGCAAATTATGTGAAGACAAGGGTGGAGGTCCTAGCCAAAGACATCCATCCCATGGACCAAATTGAACTCCACAAACAGACTGGAGAAATGGTCTATGAAACCTTGGTGGACAGGGCAACCATGGCCCATGAACTAAAAGAGTCACTAAAGAACACCAACACTCAGTTGGATTTTGAAAGAATGTCCTCCCTAGCCAAAGACAACAGAATAAAATCACTTGAGGACATTATTATCGACCTAGGACATGATCCTAAGGATACAAAGGGTGTAAGGGCCCTTATGAAGAAAAAGGAGGATGACCTCAATGCATTAAAGAAGAGGTTAAAGCTGCTGCCCACAGAGCATCCTCAAACAACAGAGCTAGAGAAGGAAAAGCAGGTCGATGAGCAACTGGACCTCATAATGCAGCTAAACCAGAAGATCCTCGATTTGGAGAAAGAGCTTGAAGGGGCATTACAAGATAAATAGGGAGAATCCACATCCCAAGCTCCTCCAACTACTTCAACCACTGCAATAACAACAGAGGCAGTAGTGGCTCCCACAACAGAAGCAGCAACAACAACAACATCTCCAGATTCCAGCACAAGCGTGGAAGAATTGACTAAGGCCATTAAAGAAATGGAGCTCCAGGCAAATGAAATAAAGCAGGCCAAGGAAAAATTGGCAGAATTAGATGCCAAATATGATAAATCAAAAATGATTGTGGCAGAACAAGGCAGAGAAATAAAGGCCCTAAAAGAAAATATAAAGGCCTTGGAAAAAGAGCTGAATCTAGAAAGTGCCATGGCTGAAATAAGAAGAATTCTATGGGCCAAAATTGGCCAATCCATCACTAAACAATGGAGGTCAATTAAAACTATACATGAGCAGATGGATTTAATTGGCCAAGCACAGACAGAGATTCAGAGGGCCAAAACAATGCTAGGAGACAGGCCTGAGCAGGCCAATAGAATGATAGATTTTTTGAATAGGCAAGAAAAGGAGGAGCTGGCAGCCATTGGCATAGTCAATAGAACAGAGGCCGTCCTCACAGCCAAGAAGGTACTCACTCTCAGGAATTATGTACAAACTGTGGAGAGGAAGTGCTATGAAATACAGGCTGAGGTGGATGAGTACCAACACAAAATGGCAGCACTGCAAGCAAAAGGACTGCCCAGCCTACTAAGTGGTGCAGGAAGACTGATCTCCCGAGATCAATTTGCCAACAGAATGGCAGCTTATATTGAAAACCAAATCACTGCATCTGGCAGTACTTCTGAGGAAACAGGGCCTCCAACAGGACAGAGCTTATATAATAAACTTGAAGGCCTGTTTTTCATTGAAAATGAGGTAAAGCACCTTTTTGAAATTCCTCCAAATTTTTACAGATACACAGAGGCCGATGAAACTTTAATAAAGATTCGAAGACATCAAATTCCTAAGGAAGATTGGTGGCAGGCAATGCTTCAAATTTTGCCACGATAGCCTCAGTTTCTCGGTCACTGCCAGCTCCAACTCACTAGAAGACAAACAGCAGAATAAAGTTAGCATTTAAGGAAACTGAAAGGTGACTCAGCACATGGACAAAAACAGCTAGCCCAAAGGATAAGAAAATACGCATATTTTTGACAGCGTACCCTCAGCCGACTCCAACAGCCACCAAGTCAACAGTCTCTGACTACTTTGGACAGCTAAAGCACTGAAGAGTTATTACAGCATTAACTTTCTCAGCTACAACGCTCTAGAAGTTGGCATAACATCAATGAGCCATTAACTCATTTCCTTGATATTTTTCTTATGTAAATTTTGTATATATACCCCCCTCAGTAACGCATAAGGGGTTGGTAATTTTCACTCCGAGGCAAATGTATTGTACACTTTCAGATCGTCTAATACAAAGGGCTGGACCAGCTCAGTGATTTCCTAAAAATTTGGTGTCTTGTTGATGACATGCGTGTTGTTGCTGAATTCTTGTGCTGTCTGAGGGAATAATAAGTTTTCTTAATCTCTGTTTTGTCTTCTTATGTTATTAAATCATGCTCATGTTTTCACTAAATCTAGCAATAGAGGAAAGGGATAGTACAGGATATGTTTGGTCACACCCTGTGCTCAATATTTTATTGTTGTAAATGTTTTCTTCAGGATTAACCATGGACATGAAATCTTAAATGCTCATGTTTGCATTAATTCTATAAATGTGAATGTTATCTAGAAATTCTTCACTGCTTCTAAATAATATTCTCACTTCTTTACATATCATTTTATTGAAAGATTCTCAACTTCCTTTCATGAACTGGATACATCACACTTAATCAAAATTTCAAAGCGTTGTTTCCCAGACATTTATCCAGCTATGCAGCGTCACTATTGTATCAACACAACACACCAAACAACTAAAGGACCACTGACTCCATGCCCATTGACCTATAACAATCTAGTGAGCACATGTATATCTTGACTGAAACATTATCCAACCAAGTCCAAAAACAAATCTTGAGCATCATAGCTAGCCTAAAATTTCTACACAAACAGAGCTAAACCTTAAAGAGAGAGCCCTCTCTGATTACAGCTTGGCTAGAAGCTGTAATCCAAAGATTGGTTAGTGGTTACCACGGCCATATTCCCTTGGGAGTCAAAGGGAACAACCTGGGTGTTAACAGTATTGATTAGCATCATGCACTTTAAACTGGATAACTTACAAGTTAAAAATATATTTCTATGGCATCTTCATTGTGCTCTGGTATTCCTCAGTTACAAACTAGAAAGTTTTCATGTCATTGTCTACTTTGAGAATATGAATGAACTTGCATAGATTCCTTTTGAGAATATCTTATTGGGGACCTGTTTTAATTTTTTTTTGTCAGTTCACTCACTTATTTCTTCCATTTTCTTTTTAGTATCCTTAGATGAAATGGCATTTTTTAATTTTTGGAATGGGTTATAGTTGTTAGGAAGTATTGAATAGTTCAGAGAATTCCTTCTTTCATGTATGAAGGTAGTTGTTTACCTTTGGACACATATTAATGGAAAGTGTATTCTGTCTCCAATTAAGAGATTTTTGGAATTGCCTTGCACTATATTATAATCAGTATTTTGACCTTTAATCAAAATGAACGAGTACATCTTCCACAATTTTCTAGGGTTCTAACATTAGAAAATACTCTGACTGCATTTGATTTCGTGTATAAAACGTATTTTCCCATTGGATGTTACATGGTATTTCTGATGCCTGCCTCTAGTATTGTTGTCGTCTGGAGTCAATGAGTTTACACCAGATTCTTTGTTTAGAGACTTGAGGTGTTTGGATGTTTCTAATATTGTGTAATTGCAGTGATGAATGGACTGAGTTTGACCCAAGTAATGGTACAAAACTTTTGTTTAAGGTCCATTTTTGTCGATTTAACTTCATCCTATTGCCATTGAAAAATTAGAGCCTTCAAGGTCATGCACATTTGATCCAGAAGACCAATAATACCCACAAATGGTCGTTTCTCATTAAAAAATTGAACACACAGTGAGGGGAATTAGAAAGATGGAACCTGATTGTTTTATAGTGGTCCACTCACTATAAGTAACGTCTTAGTCTCTTAGAGTTTTTTTATGAAATATAATGCCCAGAAATTGATACACAGACACAACACTTCATAACGGTGCTTGTATCACCATCAAACCCTAAACCCCATAAGCTGAGTGGTCAGAGCAGCCAGATCTTGTTTATGACTAGGTTGAGGAAACATCCTCTTGCTGGTTTCGAGATCATTTTGACCTATATCATCGATCATTCCAGAGTGCACCTTTTCCAGGCCCCAAAATTTCCCCTCAGCATTGACTTCATGTGGATTTGTTAGAGGTTCGTTATCTACATTTCCTTTTAAAAATCTAGTGCATGAATGATTGTCCACATGTTCATGAAGAAGAGAACATCTTTGCATTTGATGTGGTCCAGAGAAATTTTTTATTTGGTCAAGCCTGTATTCTTCATCAATTATTTTCTTGACATCGTTTTCACTCTTGGCACTGTAGCTGTATATGTCATCGAGGGTTTCATTACAGGTTTCATCAATATTCTGGGCTGTCCAACTTTATTATTGTCAACAATAGAGCCATCTAGAGGTGGAAATGGATCTGTATGACTGAAAGCTTCAATAATTGTGTGTTTAAAACATACCCTTTTTTTGTCTACCAAGGAATATCCATCACATATGCCAATAACATTTTCTTCTAGATGAGTATTGACAGTAAAAGGAAGAGACTTCCCTATCCCATCAGGCTTGAGGAATAAATTCAGATTGTAGGCATAAAAAATAGCAGGACTGTCGGATTCCATGATATAGGATCTTTGAGGATTGAACTATAATATTAATTGTTTCTTCATTCAGATAATAATAATGGTCACATTATTACTTTGCTGGCTTTGAAAAACCTTTTGAGTTTATTGACCTCAAACTGTAGGAAATCATGATTTCTTCCATTTATTTCTTACATGATCATGATTAACATCAAAGTGCAACGTGGGGGTTACATTACTCCTCAAACTCACAATGAAATGTTGAGGTGCCAAGTATATTACCATGAAAGTCTACAGCTCCCTTAATTTCAGTGTCTATGAAATTAGGATTAGTGTGATTGAACTATATTTCTGTGACCTCAAAAGTGTTTTCAGGATTTAAATTATCAGCAAGGGAAGCATGATCTTCATCATCCTTTTCATATGGTTGATCTTTTGGGGTAGAAACATGGTTTCTACCTGTCTAGAACTGCATTTGGGTTGTATCATTGGTGGAAATATTAAAAAAATCTTCATTTCCTCTATTTATCACTTTGTCATGTAGGAAATCATGACTGGCATCCTCACAATGGTGAAAATTATTATCATGCTCCTTGTTTTCATGTTAATCATTCATAGAATCTAGGACAGATACATCAACACATGGTTGTTCTTTGATGAGGATGGGTTTAATGTGGGGCCACGTTGGTCACAAGTAGCCTGTCCATCAAGAACTAATCTTGTGAATTTGGAGGGTCTTTTTCAGTGATACTGTTATCATCTTCAAGAGAAGTGGGAACTTCTTCTTCTTGTACGTCTACTACAAGGTCTTGAAAGGTATTTTCATATCATCGGAACCCAGGGCCCCAATGCTTGAAAAAGCCCTCAATTAGACTAGCAATAGAAGATATTCCCTTTGGACTACCGGATCTAACCCAAGCCTTTTGTTTTTCCTCAAGATAGTATAGAATTAACCTCATGCATAACGTATATATATTCTTTTGAGAATAGTATATATATTCTTTTCAATCCATGTCCTTGCCTTGCAGGACCTTGAGAGGGGTATATAGATTCTTCTCAATGGAAAACAGTTTCTGTTTGTATGATTGTTTATGATCTAATCATCTGCAGAATATCATAGTGCAAGGATTGTTAGGGGATCTATATTCAAAAGAAGGCTTGAGATAATATCCACTATCAAATCAACCAAGGGTAGGCTTAAAATATGAAATTGAAAAACATTTTACTTCCTAATTCTCCCTACAAAAGAATTTTCAATTGCAAAGACTAAGCACAAAGAATATTGTGTGACTAGTCTTTGACCTTGGGTAAGCTAGCTGCTACCCTCTCAAACATGATCAATGATGATGGTAAGTCTTGGGATTACACAGATTCCAGTGCGAATTCTATAATGCTACCTAGTACTTTTTCAATCTAAACATTTTGTATAGGTTTACAAAGAATCCATCACAAGAGCAATCTTTGAGAACCAACTTAAACAAAGGTATTATCAAGTTTATACCCAAACCCAATGATTCCAAAGTGATTATGAGCTGGAAGCCTATCACTTTGTTGAATGTCGCATGTAATAGTCTTACCAAAGCTCAATGCTCGTAATCAAGCATATTCTCATGATTATTATCAAACTTGGGCAAACTTGTTTCATCAAAGGGCGATTCATCATCCCCAATATTATTGCAGTCTGTGAAGGCATGGAATGGCCCAGTCATTATGGCCATAGCATCCTTGTCATCAAAACCAACTTTGAAAAAACTTACGTGATAGCGTGATATCCCTTTATTCTACCTTTTGCATTTGAGCCAATTTCTCTAAAGGCTTTTAAGATATTATTCACCAAGACCTAACCTTGCCTCTCTCTTAAAGAGTGTAAACCAGAGTTAATCCTTTTCTGATCAAGTTGTCAAACAGAGGCCAGTGTATGTCTGATATCTCATAGGGTCAAGCAAGGTGTCATTAAAATGGATTCATCTACACAAACCATATCCAAATAATCTTTTGAATGGGCTAAAACGCATTGTTCTAGATTGGAGTCAATTGATAATGTGTTATAGATTACTTAGGCATTTTCTGCAAGGCCCTTAGCTCTAAACATTCAATGAGTGAAAACCTATTTCTACAGGTAGAGCTCACAAAACATGCCCGATTGACTTAAAGGTAGAGCTCACAGAAGATGCCAGATTTACTTAAAACACAAGGGTGGGTTTGGGTCAAGTCAAGCCAGATTTTTAAATTCCTAGGAATTCCTTTTATTTTCAAGAAACATGTGAGGAAAATGGGATATGCTTATTCAAATGTGGGAAAATAATTTTGGTAAATGGATTTATAAGCCCAAGACCTTAGCAGCATGATTTCAGATCTGTGCTAAGTGTTGGATTCTATGCATGTTATTCTTTATTGTGGGTGCCCTTGGTTGATTCTTTGTGCCAATTTTGATGGGGGGATGGGTTTCAACTTTTCATAGATTCAGGAACCTTTGATATAGATGGAGGGAATGGAGTGGCTTTGGTATTCCCAGGACATCTGTAGAACTGTGGTTGTGTGTACCTTCAATGTATTTGATGACCACTGTAAATTTTTGCAAGAAGGAAATCCAGTTGAAATGATGTCTTTGCTGCACCTTGGAGTGGATTTGAAGGAATTAGAAAGGCTTATGATATAAAATGATAATTGTCTCTTGTCCCAATAATTTAAGTTATTGATGTTATGCATAACAATTGTTGTTATATTCGATATTCTGCCAACATGCCATGCAGATTTTGTTTTTCAATGTGTATTCATGTATTAATTCAACTGTTTTAAAATTATTTTATGTGATCAATGATATGCAGAGGCACTTTAATGGGTGCTTCAAATCCTAAAAGGCTAAACTTGCATACACAGGAGTTTATATATAAAAGTGAAGATATGACAGGAAGTAAATTTTATCATACTCTAATAACCAACTAGGGTTTTGGTGAACAACATTTTGAAAATATGGTCTAATGGTTCTTATGTGTATTTGTATTCCTGTAGCAGGATAGTTCCAACAGGATTTGATTTAGACAACTTCCAAGAAAGCCATTAAGGTAATTTTTACATGTGTTAGCTACAACTGTAGACTATTTTAGCACACTTTGTCTTGATGCTCTTTGTTTGTCACTAAGGATTAATGAGGATCACTGTTTCATTGATAGCTTTGTGCACAAATATTAATGATTAAATAGGTTATTTTAATGATACCACAGTTGTGCATATTTGTTGTGATTACCCTTTTTTTCCCAAAATTGGTTAGGTCTCACCAAAATCATCCTACACCTTTTTCATCTTTCCACTTTATTTTCCCCGGCAAACAATTCCCTATCTAATGCATAAGGTTTATGGTGGGTCACACCATCTTTAATAACGATAATGTGTGTCATACATTATGACAATCCTGTTTCTTGTGTCACTTTATTATAGGTGACATATCTGTCAGAGGTTGACTGCAACTAGGAAAAGCCATTTTGGGATCTTGTGATTTGATGTGAGCTATTATAGGAAAGGTCCTGAAAGGCTTGCCTTGGTTCTGTTTTTAAAATGTTAGGTCAATAAAGTAATGGTCAAATTTTGAAATTAGTGTACATGAAACAATAATGTGTGGTGCAGTTTGAGGGTCTGTAAAATGGCAAGTCAATAAGAGGACAAACTTGGCTACATATGTGGTGAGAGAGAGATTATAGGAAGTGAAAGGTTATTGGGCCAATAAAGAGTCATAGGAATTGGAATGTTTAGTGTTAAAAGCTCTATTATGTGTTCATGTGCTTCTAAATCCATTTTCTTTTGCTCTATCTTTGTAATAAAATTGTCAGTGTCTCATTTCATAGTATTTTTGTCTTATTGAATGATCTATGTGATCCAGTTTCAGTGATAACATGATGCTAATTTTCTTCAAATTTGACCTGGCATCAGAGCTGAAGCATCTGTTTTTGGAAAGCTGAAGATGGATAGCTTTGAAATATCTAAATTGAGAGCAACACAAATCACGAGTTAATTCATAGTGACATTTGTGGTCCTATCTTAACAAAATCACTTTGTTATGAAACCAGCTCAAAAAAAGATAGAAAAGATAAATCCACGCCTTAGAATTCAGCCTCTTCGAGGGGGCAACCTCCTTTACATTACATAAATGAACAATTCTTGGATGATACAAATGACAAAACCTCCTTTCTATATATAGGAGTCTAAGGAGTCACAATATAATCCAGCCGACCTAACAATAATAATATAAAGCCACAAAAATAACAATAGAGGGATTCTATGGGGCACATAAATAACAATATGGGGGTAATAGGGGCACAACAATATAAATAAGGGGTATAACTACAATAGTAATGGGGTAATCACTAGTATTATAGGGACCCAACATGCCCCTCTCCTTCAAAAAAGTGTTGTCCTCAACGCTTGAGTAGTTCTGGATACTTCTGCATAAAATTCTCATCCTCCCATGTGGAATCTTCAGCGGATAAGTTCTTCCACTTGATAAGATACTCTGAAATTGATCGATTTCGTAGCTGTCGAGTTCTTGTTTCTGTGACTGCTTCCGGTTCCAATATAATTTTTCCTTCCTCGTCAAGTTCTGGCAATATTGTTTGAATTGGGAGCTTGTCACCTATAACCTTCTTTAAACATGAAACATGGAAAACTGGGTGCAATCGAGAAGCTGCAGGAAGCTCCAATTTGTATGCCATAGTACCAATCTTTTGCAACACCTTGTACGGACCATAATACTTTGGTGATAATTTATTATCCTTCTTAGCTTGCTTTAGGGACATTTGCTTATATGGTTGTAGCCGTAGGAATACCCAATCACCTACATCAAAACTTCTTTCACTGCGATGTTGATCTGCCTGTTGTTTCATTCTATTTTGTGCCAACACGAGGTTATCCTTTAAGAGTTGGAGGACTTGTTGTTGATGTTCGATGTGATGTTCCACTGCCTGAACCTTAGAATTTTCTCTTAAATATGATGTGATGGATGGTGGTTGATACCCATAAAGTGCCATAAATGGGGTCATTTTTGTTGCTGTATGGAAGGAAGTGTTATACCACCATTCAGCCAGAGGCAACCATTTGACCCATTGTGTCTGTTTATCAGATACAAAGCAACGAAGATATCCTTCCAAACATTTGTTTACTATCTCAGTTTGCCCATCAGATTGAGGATGATAAGATGAGCTATGAGCTAACTGAGTACCAAGACAAGAAAATAATTCTGTCCAAAAATTTCCAGTGAAAATGGGATCTCTGTCACTTACAATAATCTTTGGGTTTCCATGTAGCTTTTGAACTGTTTCCATAAATGCAGTAGAAACTGTACTGGCTTTAAATGGATGTGATAATGCACAAAAGTGTGCATACTTGGTAAGTCTGTCAACTACCACCATGATGACACTCTTTCCCTCAGACTTGGGTAAACCTGTGATAAAATCCATTGAAACCTCCTCCCAACGTTGGCTTGGAATGGATAAAGGTTGTAATAGACCCGGTGTCTTAATTGTTTCAACTTTATTTTGTTGGCAAACCAAACATTCCGCCACAAACTTTTGAATATCTGATTTAAGGCCATCCCAAAAAAATTCCTTCTTAACCCTGTGGTAAGTTTTTAAAAATCCTGAGTGCCCTCCTAAGGGAGAAGTGTGCAATTCCATAAGAATCTTTTGTTTTAGCTGGGAATTCTTACAGAGGTATAAGCGATCTTTGTACCATAACGAATCATTTTGCCAGCTAAATGTATCAGAAGTACTGGAATCTTGTTGTAGCTTTCGAATAAGTGCCCACACTTCTTCGTCATTCTTCCATTCCTCCCTTGCTTCGTTTATCCAATCTGGTTGGATAATAGAAATGGCACACAACAATGCTTCCACATCCTCATCCTTTCTTGAGAGTGCATCTGCCACCACATTTTGCTTCCCTTTTTTGTAGATGATTTCAAAGTCATAACCCAACATCTTTGTGACCCACTTTTGTTGCTCTTCAGAGGATAATCTTTGTTCTAAAAAGTATTTAAGGCTATCATGATCCGTTTTTACCTTGAAGTGTCTTCCCATTAGGTAGGGTCGCCATTTCTTAAGTGCATGGAGTATTGCCAACATTTCCTTCTCATAAATAGCTTTGCTTAAAAACTTTCCCTTGATTGGACGACTTTCAAAAGCAATGGGTCTTTCATCTTGCATTAGAACAGCACCAATTCCATTTCCTGAAGCATCACATTCCACAATAAAGGTTTTTGTGAAGTCCGGTGTAGCTAAGACCGGTGCTTGGCACATTGCCTCTTTAAGATGTTCAAAGGCCTTTGTTGCTTCCGAGTCCATGAAAATGAATCTTTCTTCAATAATGTTGTTAGAGGTGCTGCTATTCTCCCATAATTCTTAACAAACTTGCGATAATACCCTGTCAACCCAAGAAATCCTCGCAGATGCTTTATGGATGTGGGGATTTTCCATTCCTTAATGGCTTTAATTTTGCTAGGGTCTACCTTAACTCCTTCATGAGATACAATATGACCCAAATATTCCACCTCCTGGACTCCAAAGAAACATTTGGATCTTTTTGCATATAATTGTTTCTCCTCCAATAGTTGTAGCACCCTGTCAACATGTTCAACATGATCCTTCCAAGACTTGCTGTAGATTAGTATATCATCAAAAAATACTAACACAAATTTTCTAAGGAATGGTTTGAAAATTGAATTCATCAAACCTTGAAATGTTGAAGGTGCATTGGTAAGGCCAAAAGGCATGACCAAAAATTCATAATGACCCTCATGAGTTCTAAATGCTGTTTTCGGAATGTCTTCAATCTTCATTCTGATTTGATGATATCCCGAACGAAGATCCAACTTGGTGAAGTAAATTGATCCATGCAATTCATCCAGTAATTCATCAATAACAGGAATGGGGAACTTATCTTTAATAGTGAGCTTGTTGAGCTCCCTATAATCTGGACACATGCGCCATGATCCATCCTTCTTGTGCACCAATACTACTGGAGCTGAGAAAGAACTTTGACTCGGTTGAATTATACCAGCCTCTAGCATTTCTGCAACCATACGTTCAATTTCACTTTTTTGGACATATGGATATCTGTACGGCCTGATGTTTGGAGGAACACTTCCTGGAATCAGATGAATAGCATGATCATGATCACGCATAGGTGGGAGACCTTTGGGAGTCTCAAATACCTTGGAATGATTGTCCAGGACTTTTTGGAGATCTGGAGAAATAGATGATTCCAATGTGGAAACATCTAGCGAACATAATTGTGCAATTACACCTCTTTGCTCCTTTTTTAGAAGCTTTGTCATGCCATTAGAGCTGATTATCTTTCCTGGTTTCCCTGCAATACCCCTTAATTCAACTTCCTTTCCTTCCACAGAAAATTTCATGAAAAGTTCTTGAAAATTAAAAGCTATTGTACCCAAGGATTGTAGCCATTGGACTCCTAGTACAACATCAGCACCTCCCATTGGAATGGAAAGCATTGGGCTAGTCAATACATATTCTCCCATGGATAGCTTGATATTATGGCACTTTCCAGAGCAATTTATTGTTCCTCCATTTGCAATCATCACTTGACACTCTGGTGCTGGATATAGGAAGCAATTCAATTCTTTTGCTACCCTACAATGAATAAAATTGTGGGTGCTTCCTGAATCAATCAACACTATTACCTTTTTCTTCTTGATTTGTCCTTCTATCTTGATGGTTTGAGGAGTGGTAATTCCCGCCAATGCATTACAAGATATGGTCGGATTTATTTGTTCTTCATCTAGGCTTTGTTCCTGGAATATATCCTCTTCTTTTGACCTTTCTTGCTCCTTTTCTTCTTCCTCTTCACAATCTATGTAGAATAATTTCTTCTCAGCACACTTATGACCTTTTGTGTATTTGCTATCACAATTGTAACAAAGCCCTTTTGCTCTTTTTTCTTCCAATTGTTGTGGTGTCAACCTTGTAGGTTGTGGAAGACTATGGGCAACAACACTTCCGTCTTTATAGTTGTGAATGGTATGCTTCCTAGTTGCCATAATTTTGCTTTCCATTTTTCTTGCTAACCTGAATGCCTTCTCTAATGAATCAGGTTCCCAAAGGCGCACATCATGTTGGATATTATCCTTTAAAGACCCTATGAACACATCAATCCTATGCTCCTCTGGAATATCTTTTACCCTTATGTTCAATTTTTGGAACTCCTCAATGTGCTCCATTATTGAACCCTTTTGTTTGAGACTTATCAATTGGCTAAAAAAAGTGTTGCTTTTTGTATCCTCATAATGTGCTATCAATTCTTCCGTAAAAATTGCCCAAGTGATAAATTGTTTACGAGAACAAAGCCATTGATACCATACAAACTGATTTGGTTCCAAATATAAAGTTGCCATACGTACCTTTTGTGTGTTTTGCACATTATTGAGATCGAAGAATTGCTCCATCTGTAATATCCATGTGGCGGGATCCTTGCCATCAAACTTCCTCATATCGATTTTTGGAACATGGTGAGTCTTCGATCCAACATTAGAGTCTATGGAATCATGATTAACATTTCTTTTGTTCTCATCATGAGTTTCCTTTACTACCTTTTCACCATTAGTGACCCTTTCTTGTAGCAACTTCTTCAATTCATCCATGCCATCAATTTTAGCGTCCATGCCATTGACCTTAGCTTCCATGCCATCCATCCTAGCTTCCATGCCCTTTATCTTAGATTCCACGCCATTTACCTTAGATTCCACGCCATTTATCTTAGATTCCATGCCACTTATCTTAGCTTCTGTTAGCTTTTGTGAGCGTGACATTTGTTGCACTTGTTCTTGTAATTTTGATATATCATGTAGCATTTCTTCCTCTTCTTCATGAGTCATGCTAGAGCTTTCAGGTTCCTTACTAGGTGTTTGCATTTTCTTTCCTCGGGGCATCAGTTACCGATAATAATGCTTTACTATGCCCTTTGAATTCCGTTAAACCAAGCTTACCCAAAAATTAAAAAAAAAAAAAACTACACACCTTTTTTCACTTTATAGAAGCCTGATATTGAATCTGATGTATCTCTGTAATTTCAGATCATCCAATTCTGAAATTGCTACCTGTAGTAGCCTTCTGTGTCCTCTTTCCAATGCCACAAGTCTGAGCCAAATTGGATTCTCCAAGGAAGAGTTATGTGAAATCTCCCACAGTGACTTGCTTTTAGACTGGTTCAGTAGAGCGAACTTGTACGACGTGCCACGAGTACTTGTTTCAACCTTTGAATCTGAAACACACATAAATAAAACTACAGTCCGTCCTCTTTCTGTAACTTCTTACGAAATTTCAATCCGATCCCCAGAGAGAAAGTTATGACGATTTTCCCCAGGTCACCTGTTTTGAATGTAATTCAGGAGTCTGCAAAAAGACCAACTTCCTCAGATCATATCTCCACAAATATCGTGCGAAAAGCTCTGAAATTTGGACCCAAGGTTCAGCGCGATTTCTTCTCAAATGGGTTTTTTTTTCGACTTCTGAAACGTCACAGAAAAAAAGTTATAGCGAAAATGCCACGATGACCTGTTTGGAGCAGCGAAACCCTAGAATCCAAAGCTCTGATACCAAATGTTATGAAACCAGCTCAAGAAAAGATAGAAAAGATAGATCCACGCCTTAGAATTCAGCCTCTTCGAGGGGGCAACCTCCTTTACATTACATAAATGAACAATTCTTGGATGATACAAATGACAAAACCTCCTTTCTATATATAGGAGTCTAAGGAGTCACAATATAATCCAGCCGACCTAACAATAATAATATAAAGCCACAAAAATAACAATAGAGGGATTCTATGGGGCACAGAAATAACAATATGGGGGTAATAGGGGCACAACAATATAAATAGGGGGTATAACTACAATAGTAATGGGGTAATCACTAGTATTATAGGGACCCAAAACACTTTGAGGAGCAATCTACTTAAGCATCTCTGCCATGTGAGCCCTAGAACTCTTGTTTCTAGGAAAAAACAAACTATAAAAATAACAGTTTCTGGGAATCTATTGAAACTGACTCTGTAGCAATCCCTAATCACTATAAATACCTAGATACACCTGTCATCAAATATAGACCCTAAGATATATTGACTGCTCAACAGATTATGAATCTCAACAATAGATTTTATTCAAGGTTGAATATGCCAGATGAAGGTATTATACTTCTGGAAAACTGAAGCCCATACATCATCAAGATGTACCCTGACTGTCATACATAATCATACTAATAGTAACATATGCTGACTTCCCAGGATATCAAAGAAACTGCTTTAATATTCTATTCAGTTGTAGACATATGGCAAATACTTTGAAAACCTTGGTAGCTTTGCTTAAGCTATTAAGCATGCCTTCAAACTTCTGATCAGCAAGTCTTCCATCTTTCATCTTCTCCCACATGCATCTTGTCATATGAGTTATCAATACTGTAAATCAGCTATACAGAATTTTGACAAATCTCACTCAAAGACAAACCCTAGGCACCACCAAAAACATGACTCTCAATCTTGATGTGCATTATACTACCCTGCAATCGTTATTTCACAATTGTGTATGCAGTAGTACTGACTCATGTATAGTGATCTCAATGTCAAGACTTTCACAATTCTCAGCCTTTGCAAAATGCATACAACACCTAATCTCAACAAATGTAACTATCTGAAAGTATTGTCAATAGAATATCTGGAGAAGCAATTGAAGTGACCTTTTGAGCTATTGCTTTAGAGACAATGACTTGATATTTCAATCTCCAGAATGGATATAGCAATATTCAATAGTAGTAAGCCACCAATCAACTATGGATGATCAAGTGAACAAGGTAATCATCATAATGTTCCAAGGGTGATCTTCACAAGATGAAAAGCTTAGGACATACTACCTCAAATTATATTCTTCAGATTTGAGCCACAAAGGTATTTCAACTAATAAAATTAGATATTCAAAGATTGACACAATACAAGGTTGTGATCAACTTGAACCCCATAAGATGCTTTTGTCATTTATCTTCATCCTCAGGATTGTTCCATTTATATTTATATGATATACCAGCAGCTACAGGGTTTATTGTGCTAAAGACTTAACCTTGTCAATGTTACTTCTATGCAAGGTTCATGTCAATTTATAACCCAGATCTAAGGAGATATGTCATAGATACTGATTTCAGGGCACTGAGATAAGGTCGTATTACAGGAGCAAGCTATCTCTGGCTAGATTATAGTTTAGACAGCTTCAAATAATAATCACAGGTGCAAGCTTGATTAGTACGAAGTTGATGAAATCTAAATTATGTTATACTACGAGGTTACAACAGTACACATATGTTATAGATAAGAATTGTAGTCACTATCATGGGATTTGTAGAGTATCAATTTCCATGTGTCATATCTTATCCATCGTATCATGGCCAATATGGAGTTTGAATAGACTATTTTACATATCAAGGTGTTGTGTAGACATAATGAGTCATTGTCATGTGACTGGAGAGATCTGTAGTGATTCTTATGAACACCAGGCAGGCCAGAGTTTATAGAATGCAAATCATAAAATGTGAGTCATAGAAACAATGCAGGTCAAGGATCTTAAAGGGCTGAAACACTTCTGTAATGATGAACTGAGATAATGCCAATTATTGAGAGGGTTTGATGGCAAACTGTTACAACCTTCTTTCTTTGCTCCTGGACCCCTACCTGACTGTGGCCTTCCTCCAAACACCTCTGTTCCAATTTGCTGATGGTTTGGACTATTATTCAAACAAAAGATAAGAGTCACAGTCTCCCATCCAAGAGATCCAAGGCCTGCAGCCTCCTGCCAGCATTTCAACCTCCCGTCCAAGGCTGTCAAGGCCTGCGATCTACTTGTAACACACAGCTAGGGCTGTGGCCTGCTGTAGAGAGAAAAATCCAACTATGACAAGCCCAAAGATCATGCAGAACTCGCTCTCGGATGCATCTTCCTCCTTGTTGTAGTTTGGACCTATGAGAGATTACAAAGCAGTCCCAAACACATGGAAGAGTGCTTGACCTAGCTGCGCTCTAGCCTGGGCATATGTGGCCTAGAGAGAAGGATTTTACACCCTCCAAATTGCTTACCAATAAGTTGTTGTAGCAGCCCTCTTTCTGTGGCTTGTAATAGAGATGCAACACACCAAATGGCACAGAAAAATACCCAATGTGCATACCTATGACTGCGGCCCTATCCAATTAGAAACTCACTCTCATAATCAAGAGTTAAACCTCCCAGACAATCCTCTAGCCTCCACCCATGGTGCCTCAGACCTGCGACTCTCTCCCAAGGAAACTGCACCCTAAATAGAGATAAACATCTTCATAAACTTGACTCTTGGCACCTACGTCCTTGCCTTAGATGTCCACCTTTTTCAGAGGTGTGGATGATGCACTTGGATGTGTCGAAATGTGGTGAGAGGACACCTCTATATACACAATTCGATGGGGGCTCATGGGACGTGACCATTAGGCTTGATGAGTCGACATAAGGATGAGGCCGACCTTATAAATTTACTTGAGAGAACATACATTCGAAAACCCATTTTCCTTATCCAAGTTTGGCGATCTTTAGATCGATTTTGGTCTTATCGAAGAGAGGAATTTAATGTTGCAATAATCTTTCCCATAGGAGCTGTCCAAAGTGGAATTTGGCTCTATTTGCCAATTTTAACAAACCAACATGATGGAGTCTAGCTAGATTAACCCTCCAGTTGTGCAAAGAAATTTTGGGTTGACAGACTTACCTTTTATAGGACCTAGTTCATTCTAACAAACGAGAAATGCTTGAGAATCAGTGCCCTGTGTCATTTTCAAATGCTGCAATGGATTATGAGTTCTCCGAAAATGTTCTTGAGGCAACTGTTACAAAAATAACAAAAAATTATCTTTGGTCATTTCACAGAGATTGTTTTCCTTTAGAAACAGAGAGAGATTGTTTTTACAATACCTTCTTTTGTTTGTGGCATGTAAGTAGATCTTGAGAGTAATATAGAATAGGAAAACTAGTTGGTCAGCTTGTGATAAAGGTGAGTAACTGCTTGGACACCAACTTCTAACCCTACCACATTCTTCAAAGAACACTAGATCCAGAAATATCTAAGGCTTCAACTACACTGATTATGTCATAGAAGTTGGAAGAACCAAAGATGCCATGGATGTGTAACTGTTAACATTCTGAAGATGATAGCACGTGTGTCTTTCAAGGTTCATCGCCAATCATAGTGAAAACAAATTTTACTGCTAATATAGTTCCTCAGTCATGGATATCAATCAAGCCTAGTTAGCCTTACTTGCTTGGTAAGGAGATGAGGCTTCATGTTTTCCATCCTGCTTTCCCCAAAGAAAGTTATTTTGCCAGTTTAAATTATTCATTACTTTCCCCTTTTACAAGCAAACACTTGGCGAAAAAAGGATTTCACACCTGGGAGTGTTTTGTAGGATAAAGGGAAAGGTGAGTGGGTATCCTAGTAGTAGTTGCATTGGTCTTATCATCATTACAACACTTTTCATATGGGTCTTCACAACAAAGAATCACCATTACACTTTGTTGATTTATAAGCAATGATTTGGCTGAGTGACTTGGTGCAAAGTCACTACGATATATGTCATTTGTAGATCAAGAAATGTCAAAATATTTTCCTTGTATGGATCATACTAGAATAACTGAATTGTTTCAGAGATATGGGAATGACGACCTTATATTGTTTGACCTGTCAGAGATAGCAGACCAATGCCAAAGAAATAAATTACACATTATATATGATAAGTGGGATCACCCATGACAATCTTTACTTCAACCTAATCTAGATGAATTCAAGGGGCCTGCTCTCATAATTACTTTTGAAGAGATTGTGCTAAGTATGGAGGAAATATGCATTCTCCATCTTAATCCTCCCTGGAAACTTCGAGGTCAAACCCTTAGCTATGGTTCAGGCTTACTGATTTGTTACTTGCTATGTGACCTTCCATTGATAGTTTATGATGGATTTCTTTATTTATTTGATCTTTTGGGTTTGGTCCTTAATATGTCTTCGAACCCTGGTCATTTTATACCTTCAAGATCACCAAGTGAAAAAATGTATTATTTACGAGGTAAAAATTTGCCTGGGAGGTTCCAAGATCAATTTCTTCCACTTTCTGTTAGCAAAACTCTTTCTTGGGGATCACCTGATTCTACAATTATTTGTATGCCTTCAAAGTCTAACTCTACAAAATACACTGTTGAAAGTGGTGATCAGATCATCAAATGATTATTTAACAAATTTAAAGATCATGGTTTTGTTGTATTGTTGGTTTGTATGTCAGTTGAACAGGTGTTATTGTCAACTCAGGAAACAGGATTATCATTTCCATGCTAGAAATATGTTGTCTTTGTGGGTCCCACATTTTCCATTCTAAGGAGTTTATTTCCTGAAAAAAAAAGTGGAGAAAATTTCAAATATCAAATCTATTTAGTAGCTCAAGTGTTGCGACAAAATTGCATTCTATAGATGTATGCATAGTTGAAGATGGGAGCGAAATTACTGACAAATGGTTTGTTGCCATTACCCTTGGCTCCAGACAGACAAGTGTGGCATTGGACAGGAGGTATATGTCTTACAACTTAGCTCAAATTGCTGGTGTTGCTACAAATGTGTCCCAAAATGGAAAAACTACGAGGGTTTGTTTAGATAATTGCATCTTATCCCCCCTTCCATTGAATTTCTCAGTCAACATGCTAGTGACGATCATTGTATGTTTTCTTATATGCCACATTGCGGGGCAATATCTATTTGAAAATGAAGCCTTCGTAACTGCTTTTAGAAATAAACATGACACACACAATCAAATTATTGCCTCTTGGAATAAGGAATTGATGGCTTTTGTTCACCATTCCTATGTGGAATTAATGGTGGATTTTCAAAGACTTAGAAAGGATCCTTTAACTTCACATGTGGACTTATCTGTTGCTCAAATTGTGAGTGGGATCTTGCAGATCTCTACTGATAAATTTTATTCATTTTGGCCACAGGAAGCCTAAAAGACTATCTCTTAATCAACTTCCATCTATTGAAGGTTTTATGAGTACTTCGAAAATTCCAGATGTTGAGTGGAAATGTCTGATAAAGGGAGTTATAAGGCCTTTTTACTCACATCTTGTTGAACTACTTGTTTGGCAAAAATGTTGTTGTTTGCTTGTGTTTGTGCTATGCATAAATCTAACACGTGTTAGATTTTCTTCACCTTGCAATGTTGTTATTGACAACATGCTTCTATTTTGGCTCGAAGAAATCTAGCATGTACTAGATTTTTTTTTCACTACAATGTGGTTGTTGGCAATATGCTTTTGTTTGTGCTAGAAGTAGATATTACCACGTGCTAGATTTCTTTTATCTAGAAATGTTATAATGTGTTTGTGATGGTGCTAGAAGGAAATCCAACATACATTAGATTCTTTTCACCCTTCTATGATTTTATTGACAATGTGGTTGTATATGCATTACAAGGAAATCTAGTGCGCACTAGATTTCTTTCGCATTGCAATGTTGTTGTTTGCAATTCAATTATTTGTGCTAGAAGGATATCTAGTATGCGTCACATTTCCCTCACCTTACAATGATGTTATTGGCAATGTGCTTGTGATTGTGCTAAAAGGAAATCTAGTATGTGCTAGATTTCTTTTGCCCTAGAATGTTGTTGGTAATATGTTTGTGTCCTTGCTATAACAAAATCTAGCATATGCTAGATTCTTTAGCCGTACAATTTTGTGTGTTTGTGTTTGTGCTAGAAGGAAATCTATCACACACCGGATTTCTTTTGTCTTGCAATGGTGTTTTTGGCAATATGCTTGTTTGAGCTAGAAGTAAATCTAATATGCGGTATGTTTCTTTCACCCTACAATATTGTTATGTGCTTGTGTTTGCGAGAGAAGGAAATCTAGCATGTGTTAGATTTCATTCACCTTGCAATGTTGTTATTGGTGACATGTTTGTGTTTGAGATATAAGTACAAGTAGCATGTTAGATCTAATTCACCTTGCTATATTGTTATTTGAAATATGCTTATGTTTGTGATAGAAGAAAATATAGCATGAGATAAATTTCTCTTACCCTACAATATTGATGTTGGCAATATGTTTGTGTATGGTGGAAGGAATTCTAACATGCACTAAATTTATTTTGCAACGCACTATTGGTGTTAGAAACGTACTTGTGTTTGTACTAGAATAAAATCTAGTATGCAATAGATTTCTTTCGCAATGCAATATTGTTGTTGGCAACGTGCTTGTATTTGTGCTAGAATGAAATATAACTTGCATTGGATTTCTTTTTCAATGCAATATTGTTGGAAATGTACTTGTGTTTGTGCTAGAAGGAATTCTATTACACGTTGGATTTCGTTTGCCCTACAATGTTATTGTTGGCAATGTCCTTGTGTTTATGCTAGAGGTAAATCAAGCGTATGTTAGATATCTTCCACCTTGCAATGTTGTTTTTGACAATGTGATTGTGTTTGTGCTAGAAGAAACTCTAGAATGTTTAAGATTTCTTTTACTTTACAACGTTTTTGTGAGTAATATGCTTCTATTTATGTTATAAGGAAATTTAGCATGTGGTGGATTTCGTTCACCTTATAATATTGTTATTGGCAATGTGCTTGTGTTTGTGCTAGAAGGAAATCTAGCATGTGCTAGATTTATTTGACCATGTAATGTTGCTTCTAGCGATATGCTTATGTTTGTAGTAGAAGGAATGATATTGATTGTTAGCTTTCATTTGAGGTGCAATGTTGTTGTTCAAAATGGGCTTCTACTTGTGATAGAAGGAAAGCTAGCACATTATATTTCCTTCATAATGCAATGTTGTTATTAGAAATATGTTTGTCGTTATGCTAGAAGGAAGGTTAGAATGTGTTAAATTTCCTTCATCTTGCAGTTGAAAATGTGTTCGTGTTTGTGATAGAAGTAAATCTTGCGTGCGTTAATTTTTTTTCGCAATGCAAAATTATTGTTGGAAATGTGCTTGTATTTGTGTTAGAAGGAATTATAGAATGCATTAGATCTTTGTTCTTGTGCCAAAAGGAAAAATATCAAGATTTCATCCTCACCAAGGTTAGTGCTCTGATATTGTTCTTGGCAGTGCATTTGTGATTATGCAAGAAGGATACCTAGCAATTACTAACTTTCTTCTAGACACCATTACACTTATGCAACCAATGCTCTAGGAGTGACATTGTTTAAATAATCACAATGGTTAGAGTTATAGCTTTTGATGTGACTTTTTATTGAATTTGGAACAATTTATGAAGATCAATGATAGTGCAAAATAATCGTATATAAATATATGTTATTGTTGGCACTACATTTGTGCTTGAGTTGGAAGGAAAGATAACGGTATAGCTTTCCTTTTGGCACAGACACAATAATCCATTCATAATTATTTGATCCATGGAGAATAATGTGAGCTTTGTATAATTTTGAAGTTTATGAATAAATGTCTTATTGAGGTATACTATAATTTTCTTTCAATGCAATTTCTTTGCTTTTAGAATAAAAATGAGAATTATCTAGTATTTACATTACCAAAACTTTTATTTGGAAGAAAACCTCTAGTTTGGCTTTCGATTATCAAGTTCAAACATCAAACATCTTCACTAAGTGAAATATAAATATAATTTCTCCTTCTCATGGGGATTTTAGACATCTTATGTAGCATCGATCTTGGAATTTCTTATATTTTCCAAAGGACCATGTTTTGGTTCTTCAACTTCTACAAATTTCTTATGGTCATTATTCATAAACATGCATCAAGACTACAAGTGTCATTTCTAAAGTTAAATAGGAACTTGGTGGTTTGATATGAGGTTATATTTTTCATTCTATGATACTATCTACATCTCTAATTGCCCGGTCTTCATATATATATATTTTTTGTGTAATTTGCATGTAAAGTAATTTTTGGTAGTAGGCACTAGATGGTGGGAAACAATGTTTCATTACATACGATATGACTACCATACTATTTAAATTATTGCATCTATATTACTTTTTTGTAAGTTACGTTTTTGCGAAAATATAAAGTCGCACTTTACATGGCTCAACCTTTTAATTACATGTTACGATTTAAATTTTGTTACAGAATTGATACAAGCTACAATGGAAAATATAATTTTGGCAAAAGGGGACTATGTTGATCTCCTTATTAATGATCAGGTCATTGGGCTAGGAAGGGTTGAATTTGCAGAGTCTAGAACTTATTATGTAAGAGAAAGGGTTAATGCAAGTTATGTTACAATTTTGATAATTGGTATCACTCAACCACATTTGATTGATGAGGATGTTAATGAAGGGGACATACATCCATGGAAGATCAGATATTTGAGACACAACATATGTAAGTCAAAATATTGAGGCATGTGTTAAATATTATTGATAGTATAGTAAATGTTTTATTGAATAAATACTAACCTTATTTACATTCGTTTATAGGTGCAAATGTTTCTTCTACATTTTCTATCGGAGACAAGGTAGATCTTCTGCAACATGGATTGAAGTTGGGTGAGGGCTCCATATTCAATGCAAAGCTCGAGCATAAAGTGCGTAGAAATGTGGTAAATAAAGGATGCATAGTGGTTAAAATTGAGGTGTTAAAACATGATGCTCCTCTACCACATGCAACAGGATTTGAGCATACATTAGGGGGTGCTTTGGAATCTTATGAGATTTGGCCAGAATCAGATTTGGAGCCTCACTGTCATGATCATGCCATAAATATTCCCTAAGACAGGGTTAGATTCATATTTACAAAGGTTTCTCTTACACATGAATGCATGGGAACATGCATGTGCATTGGCAGCAGGTGTATGTTGTAGAAAAGATTGTCTTCAACATGTGGATAGGAAGGCCATTGCAGGTGCTAGGAAGGGTATGAGACAAATAATTAAAAAGAGGGAATTTGTCTTGAATTCACTCATGTAAAACACAGTTATGTGAAAGAGCCATGGCCATGGCCTACCACCTATTGCTAGAAATGTAAAGGACATGATATTTAATGGGAATATCATTTGTAAGAAAACCTGGTATAAGATACATAAGATTCCTCAAAGCACATTCTATAACTACCTATGTTATTTCCAACATGAATAGATCAAATATATTCATGGTAACACCAACACATGCAAAACATGAGCTCACACAAAGACAACCATAGAAATATTGCACAAAATTGTAATGGATAATTCAAAATTTTCACCAAACCAAACACGTCAAGTTGAAGAAGATGGAACATATTCTCCTTTAAGATTGCTTCCTTCGACTTACACACAAAATTCTTTGTTAAAAGAGATCAATGAGGCTCTTCAAAAGCTCAATCACCCATCAATATCACAATCAATAATGAGCAAGCTCTGGAATACTAAGTTTCGAGATGTGGCATTTTCAAAGAACCCCAACTTTAGTAAACGCAGTGACTGTATTGTGTTGAAAGCACAAATGAAGTCAGAAACTACAAAAGAGTTGGAAGAAAAGGCACAAGGTAGGTTGAACAAACATAACAAGATTGTTATGTGTGGAAGATAATGCTACTATGCCCACATAATTATGTTAGAGCGGTTTCCAGAGGAGTATTTGACAAGGATAATTTTAGGGGCGAATGTTCGCCCTTTGGCGAAATTAAGGGGTTTTAAATTTTTAGTGGGCGAATATTTTGTATCATAGTACATTTTTACAAATCACCTCAAATAGCCCACCTTATTTTAAGGGAGAGGGTAAAAAAGGTAAATTTAGCCCTTGAAATTAGGACTTACAACCTTCCATTCGTCCATTTTCAAGAATATGTTTTATTTAAGTGAATCCATTCGCCCATTTTCAAGAATAGGTTTTATTTAAGTGAATCCTATGGGCCAAATACCATATTTATAAAAGAGGTATGGTAAATTAATAAAAATATAAATAAATGAGAGGTATGGTAAATAAATAAAATATTTTTTATATTTACTCCATAAGTCACCTTATATACATGTAAGGGTGTAAACAAATAAAAATATAAGTAAAGTGGAGGTATGGTAAATAAATAAAACGTTTTTTTATACTTACTCAAAAGGTATGGTAAATAAATAAAAATATAAATAAACTAGACGTATCATAAATAAATAAAACCTCTTTTTATATTTAGTCCATAACCCTCGTTCTATTTATGAAGGCTCAAGAAAGAGGTTTTATTTAAGTGGGCCTAATGGTTAAGAGCATGTGTTTCCTCTTAAGAGGTCACAGGTTCAAAACCAGAGGGGGGTAGAGTATGTATGCCTTCGTAGACTTAGCAGTCAAATCTCTGCGCAGAGGTGGGTCCCTTGTCCCACAAACTAGGGGGTCTCATACACCAATTTGGTGTCTGGCTTGGCTGTGACCTTAAAAATAGATATTATTATTATTATTATTATTAAGTGAATCCTATGGGCCAAATACCATATTTGTAAAAGAGGTATGGTAAATTAATAAAAATATAAATAAACGAGAGGTATGGTAAACAAATAAAACATTTTTTTATATTTACTCCATAAATCACCTTATATTTACGAACACTCAAAAAATGGGTTATATTTAGGTGAAACATATGGCCAAAATACTATGGGACAAATACCATGGACTAGATTGTTATTAATACCATGCAAAAAAACCATTATTAACCCTAATATTAGAATTAATAAAAATAAAAATGGCACATGGTATTGACCCATGGTATTCACCAAAATGGCACATGGTATTGACCCATGGTATTCACCTGGAATGTAGCCTATTTAAATGGGGTAATTAAACCAGCAGGTAGCCTATGCGAAGATTCACTAGGAATTTACAAAGTTTTATTATTTAGTGAAAGACTCGCCAAGATCTTACAAGATTTTATAATTGAGTAAAATATTCGCCATGCCTGGTGAGAGATTCGCCAAAAAATTATATATACATATTATATTATTGATAAAATCGCCTTCCATTTTTCCTATATACCATGGAGATTCGCCCATTTATTATATTTATAAATTTAGGGGGGGTCCTTAAAATTTTCCCTGGTATTTGAGCATTATCCATGATAAAATGGACGAAACAAAGACTTCAATCCCAAGGCTAAGTGTCAAATCAAAATCTATTGTAGGAACAAATTTAGGTTTGTCATTGACAGGTGTGCTTACACATGGGCATAAGACAAGAGGTTTTGGTCATTTCTCTTTACCATTTGTACATATGGGATCACAAATTACTATTACATCCCTTGCAAAGTGCTTAAGGGACCTTGAAGACCCACAAATGGATATGTATGGTGATCCACTTTATGAAAGTGGAAGTTCAAGAAACCCACTTACAAATGCATTACTTGACACCTCTATTTACTCAAAATGTCAAGTGTACAAGGATGATTTTATATCTCATGGAAGATCAACAAGTCAAAATGTTGATTTTGAACCTCTTCCTTGACATTTGTTGTTACATTTGGACAATGCAACAAGTGATAATAAGAATCGCTATCTTTTCATGTTTCTATCACTTTTAACTGCACTTGGTGTCTTCATCACTATTGAGGTTGGGTTCTTGCCTGTGGGGCACACCCATGAATACATAGATGGAACCTACAGAAGAATGTCTCCAACCTAAAAAGTAAAGATATATATTCTTAACCTGAAATGATGGATACATATCGCATAATTGAAGAAAATCGAGTGTTTCCACCTATACTTATTGACAAGGTCTATGACTTCAAAAGTTTCCTTAGCGGATACACGGAGGGAAAAAATGCACTAGTTGGACATCTTAATGTCCAATACTTCCAATTTCTTGTACTCAATGATGTTTCAATACTAAGGTACAAAGAATCAATTAGAGATACTAAGTGGTCAGAACAAGTTGAGATATGGAGATGATGAAGGTCGATCTATAATTCCCATAGGGAAGACATCTTTCTGAGCTTCCAAACAGAATGATGTCTATTTAAAAGAACTAAATGAAGGGACAAAATCATACATAAAAATGTGGAAAGACACTATCGGGAATGAGGATTCACCAACTGTTATAAAGGAATGGAAAAATAAAGTAGTGTATTGGGAAAGAGTTCTTGATACATTAGAAGGAACCTATGATGATCATAGAATAATAGATGGAAGTGATTCATCTTTTGAGGAATCTGGCCCAAGAGAGGGCAAAGCATTGATGTTGATTGTAATGCACTCCATGTAATATCAAGTATTATGGATGGAGATTTTGATAATGCAATAGATGAGCCAATATATGTTGGATCCAAATGAAACAAGCCAAAGCCAACATTCAATCCGATGATGGATGTTGAGAAAGGAAGGATGTTGCTAGTTAGATCAAGAAATGAGGATGCAGGAGAGATGATTTGGATGGAAAAATCCATCTCAGATATATTTAGGTATAATGAAATTGAGAATCTTCATGTAAAGGTTGACTAGTGGAAGCCTACATCAAGGAAATACAATGGAAATTTTTTAGAGCAATATTGGATACCAAACCGTGATGACACAGAGCTTGGTTCTATTCTAATTAATACCATAGTGTGGGCATGGATACCAAAGAAAGAACATTGCAAGAACAAATATCTTAAGATTAGGTTTATATGATTCATGAATGTAATTTTTTTTAAGGATCTATTAATATACATTCAGACACACTTTTCAATATTTGTTGTATATAAAATATTATCTTCATATTATTTTTCGAGTTTTATATTATTCATTATTTCAATGTAATCATGTGTTGATACAAATTACATTACATTGCCACAAAATATTTAAGTTTCCATAAAATATTTAAGTTTTCAAAGCTTTATTTGACCAACATGACTTCTCACCATGTCAAATATGCATAATCAAATTCAATAATACACTTAAAAACATCTTCTAAACTTGGTCTATTAAAACAATAGTGGGGTACCTAATTAGTATTCTATTTAATATAAATCATTTAAACACTTAATGAACATATGCTAGAAACTTGTAATAATGTTTGAAGTGAGTTTTCCTTAATATTCCTTATTATAATTGATATACATCCAATTTGCTATTTTGTTGCACTCTAATTTATAAGAAAAATATTTTGATCATTGAACAACACAAATAGACTTGTAAAATATTCCCTCTTATAGATTTTGAAGCGGTGCCAACATTGTACCATTATAATAATTTTGTACTCAAGTTAGGAAAAGTAGCTAGTGTCAATTTAAAATGGTCAATAATAGTAAGAAAAACAATATTAATATATTGCTAAAAAACTTTATAGGTAAGAATTCTTTTACAAAATCTACTATTCATGAGTCAAATTTAATACATAAACATAAATATTAATGATAATAGAAATCATTTAAGGAATCTAAGTTTTAGATGAATGTTAATATGTTCTTTTCAATACAATATCCTTAAACACTACAGGAACAAAAACTAAACATTTGTAATAAATAGTTTAGTCAATTTTCTCTTTTTCCTCTTGTATTTGAAAATAATCAAATTGTACTACTTTGTTACTATTATAATTCATGATTGGTTTTAATCATTAAAATGATTAGTATTTGAGTTGAGAGGCTCATCCTACAACCCAATATGATGAGATCTGTAAGTTTGTTTGTCTGTTTGTGCCCCTTTAAAATAAAAATTATGTTCTAAATAGAAAAATAAAAAAAATGAATATGTTGTAAAGTAATTAGAAGAAAAAAAAATGTGTGAATTAGATGTTTAAATATTATACTTTTCAAAAATCTTTCAGCTAGAGATTCAAATAAACTATTTGAAGATCTATATTAACTAATTTATGTCAATATCAACTTCATATATATCTATACATATAAAAAGAAGTTTTTATGGTTAAATTTTTTTTGGTATTATGTATACTCTATTTAGCATTCAAAAATATAGTTACAACAATGAAAAATAACAAATTGTATTTTACACTCTAAAAATGTTTGCACGTGAAGAAATTTGATCCCTACATTCACACTTAAGATGGATCTATGTTGGTATATATTGGACACATTACTATGATCATTTGTCATTAAATAATTTTATACTTAATATGTATCTTGCATATTAATCTATTATTCATTAAGTAAGCCTCAATCAACTTAGTTTTTAACACAAAAGTACAAATAATAAATAAAAATAAATTATGCTACTACTCACATTCAACATTTAATTTGATCCAAAAAAAGCATTTTCTCCTCAACTCTAAAATGGTGCAAATTTCCTACAATAGTATGAAATGATAATGGTGATAATGATGATTATCATCCACTAAGACCAAATATGGTATATAAGAAGGCAAAAAGATATTACCCAAAATTATTTCGAATTTTATTGTTATGCTCAAAAAGCATTAAAAGAAGTGTTTCAAGCTCATCATAATTTTGTTTAGTTAAAAGATCAAGAAGGTTGGTAGCGTCACAAATATTTTGAAATTTAAATCCAATATGAGTATAAACTCGATGATCTATGAGATTTTTTAAATCTTCAACGATATTACTAGTGTTGCAAAGGTGATAGACTTTTAAATTGTGCCAACATTGTCTTAGTAATAATTGTAACTTAACACATACATGATATTTACTATATCAGATTATAATTAAATGGGTTAATAATAGTAAAATACACATCATTCTTTTCATAAAATAACCTTAACAAACTTATATTTTAATACAAACCATAAAAATATTAAAACAGATAATGTAAGGAATCCAAGATTAAGATGTGAAAGATTTGTTTTTGCAAGTTTATATGAATTTGTTTAATAAAGTTTATCATGATAATTTTTTCACAAAAAATGATGAATATCTACCTTAAAATTAGTGAACTAAGTGAATTTATAATTCCCCATTTTGAAAAAACTTAATCTAGTTAAAGTTATATATTCTAGATCCACTGAATACTTCCAAATTTAATGAAATATGTGTTATATGGAACTTTTGGGGAATGATCTATTTAGACGACTATGTTCTTTTAGGGTATGAAACATTTCTTTTAGGGGTTGATGAGCCCTAGTTTATCGACATATAATTTTGGGGTTGATGTGCCCAAATATGTCTATAACAGTTGACCCCTAAAGCATGAAGTCGTAAATATTGATGTCTGGTGAAATGCTTTATCATGAGGATCCGAAGTTTCGAACTGGAAGGTGACATGCACAAGTTACAACACAATACATCATCATAATATAATTTTCATGATCTAGTTGAGGGAGGCATTCCCATGCTCAGCTTTATAAACTCATTTCATGTACATAGATCAGATAGTCCTCTGCAGATGCAGACTGGTGATTCTTCAGATATAGAGTCATCATCTATGGGTAGGATAACCATCTGTGTAGAGCCTTTGTACATTTGATGTTTTTATATCCCTGAATATATCGTAGCCCAGATGGATGAAACTAGATCCGGGGTCTTCAAACTCGTTCAATCTCCGCCCGATGTACAAGTCAGTCCATGTGAAGAGATGTTCTGAAGTCGAACATGGAAAGACATCGCCTGATTACCCACCAATGATGTAAGTTGTTAACAGACGCGAGAGGACTCACCGATAATGATAATGACCCTCAAGGTACTACAGTACAATTCACGTGGTGTGAATATATGATTCGATGTCGAACACCATGCAAAATATTTCGGTCGAAGGCCATTGATGTCAACCTGTCGCCGGAAGTGAGAAACTTGCCATTGATGTATGCAAGCTTCAAAGCACTAAAAGGGGTGTTTCTAAGTCAACTTCTTGGATAATGAGTTGATGTCAACAAGAAGTGACTCGTCGTAGGAGGGCCTTGATGTATCCCACATCTACGACATGAAACGAAGCAAATGATTTCTAGAGGTGAAAATGAACTGACGACACAAGGTTCAGGAATGGCAGTCATGAAAAAATGAAGGTTGGAGGTATTGCAATGGATGAGACATTAACAGGATGGTGGTTTCTCAACTGAATGACTTCTCTTGAATATGTCGGCGACACTGAGATGAATTGGTAGCATTAACCCCAAAAGATGGATGGTATGAAAGACCAATGGTGAGATGACCGGTGAACAGAATAACCCAACCCAACTCAATGATGGTGATGAAGTGAAAGTGTCATGTTCAAGAGCGACTTGCTACCATAAATTCTTCAAGTTTTTTTCCTTTTTTCCCCAGTCATTGCTGACCAATACCTCTTTATTTTTGTCAAGCTTGAGGAGGATAACATATTCTTGTTCTATAATTTTCCCTTTGGGCAAACCTGTTGCTATTACTGTTTTAACGAGTCTAGTGACAATGAAACTAAGTCTCATCTAGATGGACAAGTTTGTTGCTATTTTTTTAACGAGTTTAATGACAAGGATAACTCGGTCCTTTTCATGTTTAGAGAGTTTGAAAAGAGACGAAAAGAAAACTCCATAAGTTATTTTTCGTAAAATAATCCCTCAGGTCCGAAAAATGATAAAATAATACAAGAGGGATGACATTTCCAATACTTTAACGAGTTGGAAAAGACAAGCGCTCGACAATATTTTCATATTTAATGAGTTTGAAAAGGGTTTAAAGAGGACTCTATTTTGAAGAACGAGTGGTGTCAAGGGTAGCAACTGGTTCCGGTGATGTTGGAACTTCTCAAAACATGTTGATTTGTGTGAAGAGGTTGGCTAATAAGACCACTCATTGCAGTTGTTCCTCAAAAAGGGTAAAACAACCAAATGGAAGTGTATGATCGGCCGAAGAGATGGTGGCGATGGGTGTAATACAATACTCTTTCCTCAATTACAAACTATCAGCACTTCCTTGCAATTCACAATATTCCAGCCCCTAGATCTTTTAGATGAGGGATCCATTTATAGATGTGTGCAAGGGTGTGAGTCATCCATGGGCTTTGATTAGTGTCATTCCACTTGTTACAATTGGTTCCACTTAGAGATTTCTTAGATCCATTACTCATCCTTGGGCGAATTTAGAGAGGCAAGTGGCACAGGAGAAGTTTCTATAAGATTCCATGTGCAACTACCTAGCAAACTATCTCAGACATTTGTCCATCCTCAACCATCGCACCCTATAGAAGGCCTAATCAATATGTATCACACCCTGGAAGTGTACCACTCAATATGCATCGCACTTTGCCAGTGGAGCAGTCAGTATGGTTTAATTTAGGCCATTTCTGGATGGTTTCTCAGATGGAACTTTTGGGGAATGATCTATTCAGATGACTATGTTCTTTTAGGGTATGAAACAACTCTTTTAGGGGTTGATGAACCCTAGTTTATCGACATATAATTTTGGGGTTGATGTGCCCAAATATGTCTATAACACCTAGATGTAGGGAAAAACATGCATTATGAGAATTCCCTCTTGATAGTGTTGAAATATGTGTTATATGTGCATAAAAGCATGATACAAATGAGTTCCCTTCAATACTTAGACTTAAAGTTATTTTCCAAGAAGAATTTAGGACAAGTCAAAATGAACTACTTTTCTATGCTGCTTCCAGAAGACCTTGGAAACCTCTATAAAAAAGTATGGCACTAGATCCCAATGCAGAATATCAACGTTATGCACAAACACAAAGTAATTGGAATATATCCTTACCAATGCAAACTTTTCCATCTCAACCACAAAACCCATCTTGGTCACAAGGATGGCAAGGTTCTTATGGTAGGAATCCCAAACATCCTCAGACTTTCCAACAACCATACCCTCAATACCAACCTCAGTATTATTCTCCTCCCAAACCTCTAAAATCCATCCAACCTCAATTGACCTCAATTCAACCACTTCCACTACCATCTAATTCATTTCCTCAAAAATCTAATCAACTATCTACACAACCACTCCCCAATCCGAATAATAAAGCACCTCAAAAACCTGTCTATAATGTTGAGGGCCAAATTTTTCAAGTTTGTATGATAACTCGTATAGATGTAAATGGTGTCCAACTGGTCAAGTATTGCAAAAGAAAAAACCTCCAGTTGTCATCCAGGAATATAAAGAGGATAAATTCTTGAAAATGAGACATCTCATGATCAAGAAAAGACCCCTCCAAAGGAAGATATTCCTAAACAATTAGATGAAAACCAAATAAAATCAACCCCTACAATTCCTATAGTTGAACAACTTTCTGTTTCCTTATAAAATCATCCCCTCCCTGAGAGACTTCAAATTGATAAAGGGATAAAAAGACAAATTATAACATGTTAGATGAATTGAAAAATATTTGCATCAAAATTCCATTGCTTCAGTCTATAGACGAAATACCTATATTTTCAAAGATACTAAAGGAGTTGTGTATCAGGAAACCAAAAAGAAAAAGGAAAGGCATTAAAAAGATTCAATTGGTAGGAAAAATTGCAGATATTATGATGGGGAAACCAATAATTGAAAAATATTCAGATCCAAGTAACCCTATTGTAAAAATCCACATCAATAATATTGAAATTCTAAACACTTTGATTGATTTAGGTGCAACAATTAATATCACGAGTAAGAATGCTATGGATCAACTAAGGTTAATGAATATTCAATATACCCCAACTCTATTACAATTATCAAATAGATCTGTTGTCAAACCTAATGGTATATTAGAAGATGTTTCAATATCCTTAGATTCATGGGAGTATCCTATTGAATTTATGATATTAACTCCCAAAAATAATCTAGGAGGAAACCCATTGATCCTTGGTATACAATGGTTAGTTATAGCTAATGCATTCACAAGTTGTCGATCTAGTGACATGTTCATTTCTGGCAATTCTACTATGAAATTCACATTATATCCACCTACAAGAATAATAACTGAAATATAGAATGAAGTTTGGATTGAAGATGATGATGATGAAGACCTTGAAAAAATTCAACCAGTATTAACTATTTCACAAAATGATGAAGAGGATCAATGATTAAATCGAATGAACAATCATGATTTTACTAAATACCATGAGAAAAAGGGGTAGACTCTATGTGATGTTCAACATCAATTCATTTACTCACACCATACAAATTGTACTAGAGTACCTTGAGAGCCATTAACATCATCGGTGGTTTCTCTCGCCTCTGTTAACGATTTACATCATCGTCCGGTAATCCGATGGTGTCTACCATGTTCTACCTCAACTCATTAATTCACATGGTTAGACTCGTACGTTGGTTGGTTGTGTGAAGGAAGTAGAATACCCCAAATCTAGTTTCATACATCTCAGCTGCGATTTCAAGAATTATATAGAGATCACAATTTATGATGGCCATGATCACACAGATAGTCATCTAGTCATGGGTCTACCATTTGTCATCTGTGGATGTGTATTTTTATGATCGTACATGTTACGCTATCTTATGTGATGAGTATAGGTATGTCTCCCTTAGAAACAAAGATGTCATAATGAAAATGTATTGTAAAATATGAAACTCACCGATTGTTCTTGATCCTGAATTGTCACAAGGTAAAGCACTTCAGTCATCAGTAGTCATTTCTAACTTTGCACTTTAGGGGGAAATTTCTTATAGGCCATTTTGTCACATCTGATCAATAGGCCTCCTAATGGGATTAATAAACATCCTATATTCCCCTTAGTCATCATCTTTCACAAATCCCTAAGCATGCCTCTTTCATTTCCTGAAGTTTATGCTTGAAACTGCATCATCTGAGCCAATTTTAGTACCAACGCTCCCTGTCCTCCTATTGGAAAATGTTCACCTACAGGTTTATCCACTGTGGCATGTGATGATCACCTACAAGTTGCTTCACTTTGCACCTGTGTTGGTTCTATAAATTGAGGAAAAAGAGAGAAATTCTGGAGTCTTCCTCTTCCAGAAGATTCTAGAATTTGTTACAACCATTTACCTTAGATAAAACATTTAGATCCTATCCTATCATACTTTGGAGTTTCCATCTCCTTTGATCCCATCCTCCCATCAAAGGTGAATCTAAAACCTTAAATTGGTAATTGAATAAGAACTCGCAGCTTACCCCACTCCTCTATATATTTACAACCTTCCGTATGGAATGGGTTGGATTTTGGAGAGCGATTATACCCTTATGCTGATATGGTGAGAGGTTTCATTTCATGCATTTAGGGTAATTGGAGGTGCACATTGTGACAAGGAAAGGACATTTTAGCCTTAGAGGATATCTTCTACAAGATCAACATCTATTTATGGTTGTAAACTCCTTCCATTTATATTAATGCAAATAATTATCTGTTTTCCTATATGTGATGTTATTATTTCATGTATTTCAATGCCATGTTGATCTATTGAATAAAGTATTTATATGATACTACATAGATCTCGTAGTTTCTTGGCTTGCGTTATCCGACTATGTAGGTTCTAATTTTGACAATCCAAGCTAGAATTGGAGCATTCAAGCTAAAGAAGAAGCAAAGCCCGCGACCGATTCGAGGTATGCTTCATACCATCATCTATTTAATTTAATGAAATTATTGGGTTCCTTGTCTCTCTATTTTTCTAGGTTAGCCACCAAACCTAGGGGAGATACGTTTGTCCACAATCGTAAATCCCGTATAACAGTCCATCTAGTTAGCAACCCCCTCTTCCCCCTTTTGTTAGGTTGAATTTTATGGAGTCGTTAAGGGTAATCTAGGCCCCATAGGGCATGGAGGCATCATCAGAGACCACAAAGGGATGTTGATATTCATATATATAGGGACAACAAGGATGGACACTAATAATATAGTAGAGTTAATAGGTATGAGAATGGGAATGGAGTATGCCTATACTCAAGGTTACAATAATATTTTTGTGGAAGGGGACTCCCAATTCATCATTAACATGGTTTTCAAAGTACAAGCAAGTTCCCATAGACAAAAGGTATCTAAAATCTAGATATTGGAATCGCTACTAGAACAGGTAGTGCTTCTTATATCAAACACCTTATCTTTGGTTCTAATGTGTGTAAGACAAATAGGGAACAAAATGGTGGGTATGTTGGCTAATTATGGATTCTTGGATTCATCTTATTCAATGGTATCGGTGTGGAATTTCATACCTGCCTCCCCTATAAAGATGACCTACTAAAAAATGGTTTAAGAAGATTTTGCAACCCTGGATGGGGTGACGAATGAAGTAAAGGGTGGGGGGTGGTGGGTTACCACCACCCCACTAGGCTAATAGACTAGGGGAGGTGGATCCATTCCCTTGACAAGTGTAATATAGTCACAAAGGGAAATTACTCCTCCTCGTTCTAATAGATGAACTTTCGATGGGATTATTCTTATTGCAACACAATATGTGTGAAGGAGAAGTTGGTAATTATTCTTAACATGTATGTATTTACTATTAATTCAAATGTATGGTCTAAATCTTGATCACAAAAGTTCACTAGAGCAACTTCCAGGTTGGCATGAGAATCACAACTAGAAGGAGACGAGGTGTCGACAATTCATTATCTAGGTGAAGGCTTTCACCACCATGTTGTTGGCGCAACGAGGGGAGGAGCATTGTGGTTATTATTTCTATATTGAATTTAGAGGAATTGTTAATTTAGGGGGGTGAAGCAGAATTGAAAATGGAAACTACTCTGGTTTAATAGGAAATTACTAAGCTATCAAGCGGCAGAGGTACAATTAATTTTGCTAAATATTGTTTCACTTTAACTCTTTACATGGAGAATACCAACTTTATTTTCATGTAATTTCCCTCCTTTCCACTTCAGACCCCTTTCTAATACTAGCTATTGATTACTTTGTTTAGAAGGTCTCTTATGTGTCTCCTCATGCTTCAATTAGATCCTAGGGGTGGGTGGCCTTTGTATTATTACTAATCAGACCCAGACGACTAGAAAATATAAAGTATGGAAGGGTATGAGGGATCCCTAAACCTAGGTGTGATTGACATATTATGTTAGGCTAGAGAAAGTTTCTTTGTATATTAGATGTGTAGTTTATTTGGACTATGTTTCCTCTTATTGTTGGAGCTCCTTGTTCTGCCTTAAGAATTTTATTATTTGTCGAAGCCTTTGGCTAAAGCCTCTATGGGTCTTTCTCTACTAGTGGTGCGTACTCTCTTGATATTTTATGGGTTTTGGTTTGCTCATTGGCCACCACATAGTAACACAGGATAGGTGGTGGAAATATTACATTTGGAAAGATGTTGGATTGGGTCCAACTCAACTTGAGAGGTGGTTGTACAAGTCTGTGGGTGGTTGGGGACAAGGAGTTGATGGGGGTTGTAATTTTATAGCGTTGTTGAGGAACCAACGCCTTGATAGAAGAGGTGACCTGTTGATTAAGTATCATAAATTTGGTAGGGTAAGGTGGTTTTGGGGGGAATAATCCCTATCTATTTAGTATCATATGTTGTTTGTTGTCTAGGATCCATGTGGTGCTACTGCAATGCCTATAATGAGAGCTAGAGTGAGAAGAGGGGTGGCCTATAATGAGGAGTGTGCTTGTAGAGTAAATACCCATACACATCAACGTATACAAGGTTCTTGTAGCTAGATATAGAGATAATATCCCAACTCACATGCAAGTGGAAGTTCCTAGGTCTACGACGAAGCATCATCCCACATAACTTCCCTCTAAGACTCTGAAATGGTGGATGGTCGACTTATATTGGTAGATGAAATTCCTGCTAGGAAACTCTTTGCTTGATTGGCATGAGTCTTAGATGCATTTGCTCCATTCATTTGACCATATGCATGGAAAATTGAAGAACTATGATGACATATTGGAGAGGATTGAATACAGAGTGGTGATGATCGAAAAACATCTTGGCATCCCATTGGTAGTAGAAATATCTCTGATGGATCAAATATACCTAATCATAGTAGCAGGTGTTAATTTAGATCCTATACTTGACTATGTGTATGGATTTGGTATATGATTCTACTCTTGTAGGTTTTCTAAATCGGGGTTAACTAGGACACTATTTAGCCTTAGGTTGTATGTTTGTAAGCTCTATTAGTCTTTAGTTTTCTCTCTTGTCTCTTTAGAGAGTTGAATTTGGGTTATGGTTTGGTCTCCCTTGTGAGCGACTAACTGAATTTTGGTACGTCATAATGTAATCTCTTATTTCTGAAGTTAATTGAATTCACTCCACAAAAAAAATATAGTGTGTATAGGAATAATAATAACCATCATAACCCTCACAACAAGGGAAAGGGAATGAAAAATCGAATTGGGGTGGTAATTGTAACAAACTCGAGCTAAAAGTTCATGTAATAAAGGGTAATAAAGGAAAAAGAATAATACCAAGGTCTTGGGACACGTATTCCAAGTTGAATGTTGGGAAAAGCATCCTAGTGGGTGTCACTTTTGGTTATATAGTGGCTAAGGAAATTGGCAAATAGGTATTAATTGGAATTTCTTTATGAAAATAAAGGAAAATACGAAAGCAAAGAGGGAGAGAGAAGAGCACCAACGAGAGAAATAAGAAATCAAGGGAAAGATAAGGAAAGCAAAGGAAAGGAAAGGAAAAGGAAGGTTGGATCAAGTAGCTTTAGTAAGAGGATTTGTAGGTAACAATTTGCATGTGTGATTTCCTAGCTGAGGTGTGAATGCGTGGTACATGTATTTGTTTTCATTAGCATGGGTTTTTCCTAGTTTTGAAAGCAATTTCAACCTTGCCTTTCCATTTCCTAGATAGCCATGGTGTGATGGGATTCATTTATTTGGTTTAGTTTTGGATTGCCAGAAGGTTTTGGAACTGAGTGAGGTGGTCTCAGGAAAATTCCCAAGGGTTTGGGGTAGAGGTGGTTTAATATTCTAGAATCCCTCGACAGGTGGGTCGTGACAGGAAAATTCCTCAAGGTAATGGTGAATAAATTGTGAGACATCCAAGCTTGTTTGGGTTTTGTGATCTCTTGACCGGTTTTGGCAAGATCACGGTAGCCTATGGGTGGAGGTGGTTTAATCTCTAGGAAGCCCTAGTTGTTTATGCCTTGAGATCCCACATTCATGCTTAGAATATGGCACAGGGGTGATTGACTGAAAGAAAGATTTGGTTCAACACAATTTATGGGCGGGTGGTACATGGAATTTCTTGACTTAGTTGTCTTTTCAATCAGTTAATAAGAGTTATTTTCTTATTGTATTCTATGTTTTTAACTCCCTCCTCCCACATCTACCCAAGAAACTAGCCAGTCAGGGTAAACATGTGACGAGAGAGGCTACTATAAGGGATTAAAATTCATTGGTGACCTTAAGGAAATGGAACTGATGGAACATATCAAACAAACCCATTCACATCAGCAACAACACCCTCATGTGGCATGTCAGCCACTCAGACATCCTGTCCATGAGTCCCACTGATGATTTAAGAATTTTAACCCCTAGTCGCTCTCATTCTATAGGCATGAAAGTGTCCAACAACCCAAATTCGATCTCATAGGCCTATGTGCCAGTGACCCCGAGATTTGAGCCACTTTTCTAGCCCAAAATCCTAGCCTCTGCCCAGAACTTTCTACAACCTTTAGAATTAATCAAATACATGATAACAATGTTGATAAATCAAAAATCAACCTGAGGACTAGGCCTGAGCATCCCCAACCGGGATCGACATTCTGTCAAACACTTGGAATCAATGCAACCTACAGGTCTAGGATACAAGACATCACATAAATGACAGAAATAACTTATGAAACATAACCAAAAGGATCACCTCCTTCTCCATTGAACTATTATATCATCAATTAGGTATTTCATCCATCCATTTAACAATTACAAGTAAATGCATGAAATAACCATGACATGAACCAGTCATTTAACCATGCTTATAAATAGCATAAAACCATATAAATATCATAGATATGACAACCATTAAATCCACATATAAACCAGTGAGAAAACAAGAGAACTTAGCTTTTATTAATCATAGGAAAATCCAACCAGGTTCGGGACTTCCACATACCACTAGACTGTAGACATGGCTGAACCAAATCTCTCTTTCAACCAGTCACCCTCATGCCATATTCTAAGCATGAATGTGGGATCTCATAGAACAACTAATCCAAGAACAACCAAGGGAATCCAAAGGTTAAACCACCTCCACCCTCACCAAACCGTGATCACACCAAAACTAGTGCTCCAATCACAACCGAACCGAACTTGGAATGCCATCTGAAATCCATCACTATCCTTGAGGAATTTTTTGTCTCCTTTACTCTCAGGCTTTACCAAAATTCAATCCCGGATCAATAGGCTCTAAACTGAGACCAGTTACTCAAGATTTACCGCAATCCAAACCCAGATCACTAGGCCCTAAATCAAGACATCTCCCTAAAGTTTTACTGTATATCCCACCAAAACCGGTTGAGGGATTCATAGACCTTAGGGAATGAAACTTGAGACAACCTCTGCCCCAGATTTCAAAATCCATCTAGAAAACCAAAACTCAAAAACCAAAATAAACATGCAAACACCATGGAATTCGGAAAAAGGGAAGGCTAGGCTAGAAACCACTATCATAACCCAGAAAAACCATGCCATCGACATCAAGAGAACCATAAACCAACATGCAAAGCCATGCATGTCCAAACCAGCTAGGAAATCACACATGCAAAAGCCTGGTTACAAGCAAGTATTCCTGCTGAAGTTGCTTGATCCTTGCTTTCCTTCTTTTCCCTTTGCTTACTTTTCCTTCCTTGATCCAGAGCTAGAGTGCTCCAAGAAATCACTAAGTGACCAAGAGTGAGAGAGAGAGAGAGAGAGAGAGAGAGAGAGAATAATGAGAGAGCTCCAAACTTGAACTAACAAAAGTTTACACTGACCAAGTTTGACCCAAGAGCCTACACTAACTAAGAGCTTGAAGTTTTATCAATGAGGCCTCCAATTTCTTCATTTTCCTCCTCACATGCAACCTGTGACCTTTCACTTTACTTTTCTCCAAATTTCTCTTGTTTTCATAAATAAATGTGCCAAAAATGTCTTTTTTTCTTTTAATGCCTTTGCCTTTTCCTTTCCAATTTTCTTAGCCATAAATACACATCTAGTGATGCCCAATAGGATATCTTTTCCCAACATTCAACTTGGAATACATGTCCTTTACCCGTGATCTTATTTTTGCCTTTATTAACTTTTATTACATGAAATTTCACTAGGGTTGTTACAATGATCATATATACTTGATATTATGATGATTCAATGGTAATTATGTCATGGTTAATAATCTGTTTATATGTTGGTTATAAGCATGGATATGTAATGTGATCTAGCTATGGATTCGTTCAAGATTTGATAAGTATTGATGGTTAATGAAAGCATGGGATAACAAGTGTTATTGCAGATATCATGATAGGGCACTAGACCTTCTTATCGAAATTCCCATTGTAGATCAACAGATTATGCAATAGACTAAAGCAAAATACAAGATCTACTTCTACAATAAACTTTGCGGAAGCTTAATCAATTTGAGGACGATCAAGGAGAACACATATAACTGAGAATGAAAAATCAATCACAATAACACAAAATAAATAACTCGGGGAAAGCCTCAGCCTAAAACCCCAACTTTGTATTATCATACAAGTGGAAAATAGTCATAGAATTACACAAAGCCTTAACTTGGAAGCCAACCAGCTCTCAGTATAATCCCTCTGCTGCTCATAGACAGTCAAAGGCCTCTCACAAACCTTCTCCTCTACCCTCCAAGCCTCCTATTTCCTTGTGTAGTTTTTCTTGGGGTCTAGTTCTTCCACACATGTGAATTCCCACCTCACACTGCTCACTTGGCCCAGTAGTAACTGTGCATTCCTGAAGGAGATAAATCCTTCTGCATGGATGAGTTTCCTTTATAGGAAAAATTCATCCAACTGATAGTACATTGTCCCTCCTCTGATCTCAACTGGGCCTCTGTCTGAACTGACATGCATGAGTTATTTATGAGAGAATATTCAGTTATTTGAAGTGCAGCAGTTACATGCATGCAAGCATTAACTAACTGAACTCACAATTAATTCAACAAACTATTTGAATTAATCTAACTGGAGTTGACTCAATTAACTGAGCCAACTAATTACAACTCAATATTACAACTCATCCTTATCTCTTTAACTAATGGATAAATTCCTCAATCAATATAGAAACTATTGCATGTCCCCACATAGACTTCATGTTTGATTTTCCTTAAACAATTAACTCAATATGAATTAATTAATTAATTTACAAACAACTGCTAAGATCAAATTCGAATTTTATTTCTCAATCTTAGTTCAGGGACTAACTAAAATTGGAATCTATCTCGAAATATTATTTATATCAATGTTATTTTTAGCACTTCCAATTTTCATTCCTTGTTGCTATGTCCAACACTAGTACCCGAACTGCTATTTATAGCAGTGCTATTTTTAGCATTTCTTGTTGCTATTTTCTACACTTCTTGGTGATTCTCAGATAAGTTTTAGACTTCTATGATCAGATATGTATTCATGACCTATAGTTTACACGTTCATTATATGTTTGATGAAATGAATATCATGGTTAGTTCTAGTTAGGTCAAGTTCTTGAACAAGTTTTGAATGTTTAGCAACACCCTTATGTTATTTATCATTTTGAGAAGTCTCGGGCAATTCTAGGTGGGGGGGGTGGGTCTAGAGGTTGGCCTAGAATTGTAGCTCAAATCTCGAGACCACAGGCATTGAACTAAATAATTTATGTCACAACTGCATGGAGCGCTTTTGGGTGCGGTCGGAGGCCTTCAACTGCATGTAGGCAATGTCAAGGGTGTGGTTGGGAGTCTAGGTCACTGAAACAAAGTTCCAACTCAAGAATTGACTGCCTGAGGTGTTCCTTCAGCTCCTTGGTGATATGTAGTCCCTGTAGGATGTCAGGTTGTGGATAATAAGTCTCAGTTGTAGGGCCCACTTCCTTAATTGGAGCTACAAGGTTGGGTCATGTAATAGTGACACTTTGTTTCGCATTTACTCGGAGGGGTTGTAAAAGTAGGTAAATATGAGAGGAGGCATTACAGTCATGTTGCTTAAGGATATGAGTTTTATTTTCTAGAAGGCCCATGAATCAGAGGATTCGTTCAATAAGTTCTATGTGCTTCTTATTCATTCATGTGTAGACAATAGACATGCATCAAGTACCATTCAAAAGAAATTTCTAGTTGGCTAATGCCAATGAACATATAGTTGGAGGACATGATGGAGGGGTGGTGATATATAAAATGAATCTACTTAGACTATTGGATTAGAAAGGAATCAAAGGTCATTGTTATGTCATGATATATTTTGACTGATTATTAGCATAACACAATGAGAAGCTAAAACAAAATGGGGTGGATGACACCAATAGATGTGAGTGCATTAGAGGATAACCACATTAACCATTTGACAATAGTGATGATATTCGGGTAAAAGCTTGAAGATGAGTTACACTTTTGGGCCAAATGTGGTGATGAAATTTCAAGTTTTTCATCTTTTATCGGATTGCAGCCCTCAAAATTCATATAAGCATTGTGAATTTTGATTCGGAGGAAAAGAATAATATGTGAAGAATTGTGTTGTTGTCTTAATGATATTTTTTGAAAAATAATTAGTGTCGTATAATCTCTCAAATTTCCATTAAATGCAATATATGTACTTGCAAATTTTAGCAAAACTTAAGAGGTATGTGTGTGTTCACATAACATAACTTAGCCTAAAATGTATAATTTAAAAAAAATATATATATGAGCATGATCTACACGAGAGAAAATAACTAAGTTTTCTGTATTAATTTTTATTTTCTTTATTATTTTTTGAAGTTGGCGAAGTAATATTTCAATTACATTTTGGTGGCACGTGTGTTCATGTAAGATTTTTTTCAACTCTTTAAATCAATTGAAAAATGAAGAATACCCTTATGTAAGATTTTTTTCAACTCTTTAAATAAATTGAAAAACGAAGAATACCATTTTGAAGAGGACTCAAGATAGTAGTATTTTTTGAAATTTTTTAGTTGTGTATGTTTTATGTTATTTTATATTTTTTCATTCAGGCCCTTTGAAAGTGTTTAAAAAAATTTCAAGCATTATGTTTAAAAGTAATTAGATAAAAAATATCATATGAATTCCAAAATGTCAAACTCATGTGCCATTGGATAGAGGGTTCCTTCCCGAATCCAACATGATCAACTCCACTACTTAAGGACAATTTTTTTCTTGGAGTTCGCTAGGGTACAAAATGGTGTTGCATAGAAATATGTAGAAGAGAAGCTAAAACTCTATTTTTTAGGCCCTGAATAGCTAGATTGAGTGCCTATCATAATTATCTTAAAAAAAGGAAAAAATAAAAGAAAAACAAAACCTCTCCATACAAATGATAAAATTTATTTATTGCACAAAAATATTTTTTTATAGATATTCAAATATATTTACATCCGTAATTTTCCTTAATTATACATTCAAATTTTATTTTATTTTATTTTAACAAGAAAAATAAAACAATTATAATAATATAATTATAACTTTCTATAATGCAAAAATTAACTTTGCTTTTTCAATTTTGAAATTCTTGAAAATGATAATTTCTTTATTCTTTTGATTTTAAATATAATATATTTTTATACTTAATCATTTTAGAAAAAAAATTACTTAGAAATTTTCAATAAAAATAAATCAAATTATAATAAATATATAAAAAAGAACAACAAACTAAACTAAACTAAATTTTATAATATTATTATTTTATAAATAATTTCATACGCACATTTAAATTCAGTTAAATTAGTCAAATAATTTTTTAAAATTTATGATTTCTTTATGTTTTTATTATTTTAAAATATATATTGCAAACCTACGTGAGGAGTAAAAAATTCTATATATACTTCACACTTTTAAATTTAGATTACTCAAATTCAAATTAATCAAATAATGTTTTAAAATTTATGATTTCCTTATGTTTTTATTATTTTAAAAATTTATATTGCAAACCTATGTGAGGAGTAAGAAATTCTATATATACTTCACACTTGTGCAAACTAAGCCTTAAAACTCGATCAAGCTCCTAACCTGGGGTTACAAAATAGCTCGATAGAGAGTTAATTTAATGCTCGATCGAGCCATTTGTTAGCGCCAGAGGAGCTCGACTGAGCGAAAATTGCTCGAACGAGCATCATTGTTTCACCAAAACACGCCCTTTCGCCAAAAAGTGTAACCCAGCTCCATGCTTTCACCCATTCATCCACTATAGCCTAGATAAATTCTATATCTTCCATACTTGCAAACATAGATGACCATTAGCCTCTCCCTTTTAGAATAACTCATGAAAAGCTAATAAAAAAATAGTTTATCTCTACTTAAATATATAACTAGCAATTTCCCCTAAAGATGCAAAGATACACCGGAGGAATAGAAGATTTGGGAAGATCATCTTGCTAAGAATAGAACCCATTTATGCATGCTCATAACAAACTTTTAGAATTAGAAATCAGCTACATAATTTCAAAAAGCCTCTTAATAACACAAATACTCATAAATTTTTATTTATATGATATGGTCTATTAAATTCCATGCAATTCCCCATTTGAACAAAGCAACTTGCTTTTTAAAATTACAACCAACATACAACATTTTACCTTTTTACTTATTTGAAAATTTTATGAAGTCACATTTATGAATTAATTTGTGCACTATCTAATATAGATAATATATAAAACTGAACTGATATATAATATATGTGAAAAAAAAAATATTATATTAATTTGTGCACTATCTAATATGGATAATATATAAAAGTGAACTGATATATATAATATATGTGAAAAAAAATAAAAAAAAATATTATATTAATGTAAAAATAATTAAAAATAATAAATTTATATAAATAAATTAATTAATTTCAAACTTTACATATATATAATTATCAAATTTATTAACAATTCCATAAAAATATAATATATATTTTTTATATAATTAAACTTCATTCAAGAGAGATCTATATCAGGGCATTTTTCTTGAACTAGGATTATAATTAACATGTAACAGAAACTCAAGTTTTTTGAGCTATAAACTCCCACTCAACCAATTAGATCAAAGTCTTAACAGAATAACAAAACATGAAATATTACAAAGCACATGCTATATAACAGCCCTGCTCTTGACTACCAGCTTGTAGATAAATACATATATTTATGCAATTACACTTATTTCTTTATGATTTAGCACATCTCAATTTAATAAGATAATGTAGTTAATAATAAAAGTTGATATAAAAGCATAAACCATTGATGACATATTTCCTTAAACCACATTCTCATTTAGTGATGTTATGTTACAGAGTTTGCATATGAAGAATACAAATCCCTCAATTCTAATAATACCTACTTGGTTTCACCAACCTTAATCACATGCCAACGCCAGTCGCCTAAATCTTTCAAGGAGATTTCTCAAAAAAACCTTGCAATGCATCCTTCACATTTTGTGGGAAATGCATGAGTTAGGACAAGTAACTTATTAGATTCTTGATTGTTCTTAATGGAAATAATCAGCACTAGAAACAGATTTTGAATTGTAAAACAAATACAGAGTTTTTGAATATCACACTACGAGGAACGCAGACCCCACCAAAAAAAAATTGCATGGGATCTTTATATTATTTTCAAGAGTGTCGTTGAATTCTCGATGCTGATAGTAACGGTTTCATGGGGTCAAGGTTCGGCTGCCTGGTTTTTCTGTTTTTCCAGTAGCCACCATTGATGGGGACGCTTCTCAGGATTCTCCTTGGTCCAATAGCAATGATAGGCCTTGCAGAAATGGCAGCACTAGAAGAGATCCTACTTCTCAAATTCATTGACGAATTATGGCCAGCACGTAGCGTGCATCCTTACTGTTTGGTCAAATCAACCGGGAAAACAACGACAGGAAAACAAAAACGTGGAAAACAACGACAGTTGTTTACTTGAACGAACAGTGGAAAACAAAAACGTAGAAGAATGTCGATAGTGAGATATTTCAAAATGGAACACTTTCGGTGTAAACATATAAGATGATTGTCTCTAAGGATTGTAATAATGATCATCTCATACGAAAAAAGATGTAAATTTAGAAAAAACTAAATATAATCATATATCATCCTCAATTGAATCACAATATTTAAACACTTCTAACATTCATTCACGTTCAATTCTAAAGAATGGCCCAAATAAATTTCTTAAACATACATATCTCTAAGACAACATAAAAGGTTGCCTCTCCCATACTTCAACGAAAAAATCTCTCTATTTTTAACCGTCCATAATTATTCTGTTGTTCAATCCGCACATTAGATTTTAATCAAAGCTCAAGCATTTACCTCTGGTATAGCATTGCATGTTATTAAAAAAAAATGCTTGAATTTAAAAAATAAATAAATTATGTCAAATAGGCAAACATACAATATATATCTAATTTGAAAACACTACATAAGAAATAGATTTTATATTCTTACTACTATTCCCATAATTTCACGAAAATAATCTCTATAATTTCACATCTCACATTCCATTGTGGTGTTCAATGACTACCATCTCTCTCTTAAGATCTTCGTCAATGAACCTATAAAATTTTAACCTTCAAGATTGAAGGTAAGAATAACGTATGGTAGGTCAAGTGTTTCATAAATTTGCATTTGCATGGTGTTAGTAACCCATCCCCTGACTCTGGCATAATAACAATCATATCACTAGTTATATACAAAGATAACATTGCTAGAATGGAAACATACATAGAAGGAATAGTACAAGCCTCAAACATGGTTTGATTCATCATGCGACTATTCAATACATAAAATGAAAAGTAAGTGTCTCAAACATATTCTAAGTCGATATTCCTATTATTTCCCTAGGATTAAGAGGAGATTTAATAAGATGTTCATGATGCTCTTTCGAAGAGACCCTAGTGTAGAATGCATGATGCCAAACCTCCTCTATTGCATCCCAATTTCTAATAATACTAGACTTGAATATATTTCTATCATTTATTCATGGAACCAATGAACATGTTTACAATGTTTTGATTAGTCTAATTCTTCATTTACATATTTGGATCACAAAATGTGTCACATAGGTGGTTTAACTAAGAATTACAAGTTTATACAACAAGCCAAAACTACTTATTCGAGTTGTTTCTCTTACTTTTACCCATACCCATATCAACAAGGGAAATTGTTTCCTTAGGGGCTTTCTCATAATGATGACTTTCGACCATGTTAATCATTTTTTGGAACAATAGGGGTGTGATTTCATTTTGTGAGAGTTGGTTTAGCCTTGTGTTGCTATACAATAATTCTCAAGCTCAACCACCATGTGAGATAAGAAGGACACAAAGTTGGCCTTTCTAAACCCATACAACTTTGTGGGTACTACCACTTTTCGTTGTGATAAGATCTTTTTTGCCTTCATCTTGTGAGCCTTAGCATCAACATCCTTATAGGAAATGAATATCCAATACTTTCGAGGTTAACACAAACATATCTTTGACACAATGTTTTGTTTTGGTAGGAAAACCCCTTCGCAAGTATTGGATATTTTTTAATCTTCATCCACCATTGTTGTTAACATGTTGTTGATTTTGTTGCGCGAGACTACCAATAAAGTGATTACATTTTCTATACTGCTCCAAATATTATATCTCTTAATATTCAATCTTACCCACCCCCTCATATAGTGAGTTTTTTTACACTTTCTTGTATGACATGTTAATGTTGTACTCAAAAAGGTGACAAGTATATTTTAGAGAAGCCATTTTATAGTTCAAGCAAAATATGAAATATACCACTCAATGAATGCCACTCACTCAAAAAGGGGAATGGGATTGGGGGATTGAGGTCGTCATTGGTTATATATTCCATAAGGAATGAACCATTGGACACCATGCAATCATGTTATGCTTAGGGCTTCCTACATTGAATTTACACATTTCCATTCTTTTGCCCCCTTTTGTAACACCCTCCTCCCACATCTACCCAAGCAACCGACCAACCAGGGTGAACATATAACGAGAAGTTAATATGATATGATTCGACCTCCAAAGTCACGTTAAGGAAGTGGAACCGACGGAAACATGCCATACAGACCTTCAACATCAACAATAGGACCCCTAGGAACCATCCCAACCTTTCTTTTAACCAACCCCTGAGTCCCAGTGAGGTTTTAGACCACTTGACCTCTGGACGCTCCCATTCTATGGGCATGCTAGCGTTTAGAGATCTCTGGATGCTTCCACGAACCTAGATGTTTGCGTCTAGGGACTATTTCCGGCAGACCTGTGCCAGAGTTCAGGGAATTTAAGGCACTTTTCAAGCCTAGAATTCCAACCACTGCCTAGAACTTGTTGTAACTTCCGAAATCCATTAAACACATGATGAAAAGACTAATAAACCAAAAAATAACTCCAGGATTAGGCCTGACCATCCCCAACGGGGAATGGTATTCTGTCAAACACTTGGCATCAATGCAATCTACAAGTGTAAACAATAGATCTAAGCATAGGGGTTTCATACTTATCTAAGATTCGCTATGAAGCATTATTTCCTTATCACATTAGCTGTAGTTTCATCCATGAGGCCATAGATACATTGCTCATTCATATACAAGTAAAACCATAATGGGAGCCATACATAGCCATTGTCATAATACACATTCATAACCAACATAATAACAACAAAAATACCAAGGAAACAATAGCCATATAATCCAAATATAAACCGATATAATACTCATGAGATAACAAGGAGAAATAACCTCATATTAATGATGCAAAATCCAACCTGGTATGGGACTACCATGTTCCACCTGACCGTAGAATGGCTCATCCAAATCTCTCTTCAGCCATTCACCCTCGTTCGATATTCCAATCATGAATGTGGGATCTCATAGAACACATCAATCCAAAACCATCTAGGTCTTCCAGAGGCCATCCACCTCAACCATCAAACAATGATTCCACCTCATGATTGGACATCACAAAACCATCATCATATTGAGCTCTATCCAAGCCTTCCAGGGCTTTTAGAGAGTTTTTCCAACCAATGCTTCCAGGACTAGTAACTCAACCCACAACTTTTACTGGGATTCCAAAGCGTTTTTTCGACTAGGGCTTCCAAGACTAGTAAAACCCACCAAGGGCTTCCAGAGCATTTGTCCAACCAAGGCTTCCATGACTAGTAACTCAACCCAAGATGTTACATGGCTTCTAGAGTGTTTGTCTAACCAGGGCTTCCAGGACTAATAATTCAACCCAAGCTAAGGAAACATGAGAACCAACCAAAACGAAACAATGAAATAAAACCACAATCTCCATGACTATCCAGGAAATGACAAGGCTAGGCAATCCACTGTCAATCTCGACCATCCTTCATGCCAATAACAAACCACATGCATATGCCATGCATGCTAAAACTAGTGAGGAAAACATACATGCAATTTGGTACCTGCAAGAAAAACCCATTGTAGCTACTGGTCCCGATGTCCTCTTGCACTTTCCTGCTCTGCCTTTACCTTCTTGCTCCAAAACTCCAAATATGCCACACTCTCCAAGAGTGCTCCAAGAAAAATCTAAGTGTCCAAGAGTATGAGAGAAAGAGAGAATAAAAAGAGAACTCCAGAACTGAACTGACATAAGCTTACACTGACCAAGCCTACCCATTGATCCTCAGAAGCCTTTTTATGAATGAGGCCTCTATTTTCTTCATTTTCCATTATTTTCCTTCATTTTCCTCCTCACGTGCAACCTGTGACCTTTCACCTCCCTTTTCTCCTAAATTTCCTTTATTTTCATAAATAATTGTGCCAAAAATGCCATTTTTCCTTTCCAAAGCCTTAGCCATTGCCTTTGCCAATTTCCTTAGCCATTAACAACAAAATCAACACACACACTAGGATTTCATTCCCAACATTCAACTTGGAATAAGTGTCCCATCAACAATGGTTATTATTTTTTCCTTTATTAACTTTTATTACATGGAACTTTCACCAAGGTTGTTACAGAACCCTCCACCTTGGGGGAACACCCTCCTCGGTGTTCAATGACACCTATAACCAACAATACCATTGAAACAAAACATACTTCCCATGGAGCTTTATAACATAGCTCGTTGCAATATTTACAATGACCATCTGCTAAAACATGACAAACATACCATTTACTGGAGCTTTATAACACATCTCATTACGGTATTTACAATCCACATATACTTATACACATTTTCTTCAACCAACAAAAAAACATATTGTCTGTGGAACTTTATAAATATAGCTCGATACAATATTTACAATAATACATGCATATACACATATGCACATTTTCTCAACCAACAAATTAAATGATATGATGCCTGCATCTCCAACAAGGGAATCCAAAAGCTCACACCTCCACCCTCAAGGTAATACCAAGATTCACCTCCTTCCCAGGAAGTCCAGAATCCACTGTCAATTCAAAACTGCATCCAATGTCTAGCGCTACAATCCTGCGCCACTTGTCCTCTCAGAGAATAGTTACCGACTCATTGTTCTAGGGTGAACTCCTAATGTGCATATGATTCCATTTGGCAATGCTAATGACCAAAATAAATATATCCCCGACCTTCTCTTCTTTGCTACACAGTCCCTTGGAAAATTTGGTCACCCCCTTCTGTGCAGTCATACACCTTACAAGTTTTGTTGGCACCCACATTCCGGGTAGTCCATCCCTTGGCAAGGCTTCCTCACATCGGAAGACACAAAAACCAAGGCATATCCTTGCCTCAAACCATCACAGTGGTCATAGCATGCTCATGGAAATCAATGGACACTATTGGGTACCATTGTCCCATAATGGCCCTGCTCCTGAATGCTTTACCAACATACTGATGCATGTTCCAATTTCTTTCATTGTTGTTAATTCTTGCAGTCGATTTTAACCATCCAACGGGCATTTGTGTTTCCTATACCAAGCACATAACTTCCATTAGATTTAAAATAAATTGAAATAACTTCAAATCATACCTCATTAGTGGCCCGTCAACAAGGTACACTTGCAATTTTTTTGCTTCCTGTCACAACAAGTCAAACTAGCATCTTTGACCAAATCATCATGTATAAACATATCACATCAGTTTAGCTCAAAACACAACCATCATAGATCAAAATCATACATCGCATGTAACCGTGATAAACCAAAATCATAGATCACATGTAATCATCATAGGATAGAATCATAAATCTCATGCATAATAAAATTGAAATAAAATATTGATATTTATCCTTTAATCAATCCTTAGCTTCTACATTTGTCCTTATTCCGTATGCACTTCGAATTGGTTTCCACACCTGACAAACACCCACTGCTTTCTCCTCAACCATGTGCACATACGCATAGTGTGCATCACACACATACAACCACACACAACATACAACACCTTGCAATGCATGCACCTACACCTAACATACAACACATACACCTACATCCAGTGTACAACACAACACAATACATGCGCCTACACCCAGTGTACACCACCACATAATACATGTACTACATAGAGTACAACACAATGAGTACACATGTCACAATACCACAACTACACCATGCACATACATAGTAACGCATGTACACAACACAACATGTACAACATGCACATAATACCACATTTAGATTGGTACCACATGTACAACATGTACACAGTACCTCCTGCACAATATGTACACAACATCACATGTACATGGAACCACCTGCACAATGTGTACACAACGCCACATGTACATCATACCACCTGTACAACTTGTACACAATACCACATGTACACAACATCACATGCACATAGCACCACATGTACAACATGTACACGACACCACATACTCACATCACCACTTGTACAATCATGCACACAATGCCACTTGTACAATCATGCACACCACACCATATGTACAACATGCACACAAAACCATATGTACATAGTATTGCATATACAACATGTACATAACACCCTATGTACACAACACTGCTTATCCAACATGTACATAGCACCATCTATATGCAGCACTACATATGCAACATTCACACAACACTATCTGTACCACCATGTACATAACATTGCATAAACAACATGTACACATGTTATATATGCACAACATCACATGTGAACAACATCACAAATGCAACATGTACAACATATACAACATATGCACAACAATAGTACCACACATCCAAAACCACACTGTCTCTACGAAGCAACCTTTCTTCCAATGTTTCTCTGTCATCCATGCTTATCCTAACATGCCTGCAAAGCACATTGTTTTCATTCCGCTGATGTATCCTTCAGCATTACATGTCATAACATAAACATAGGCATAATACAAGCATAAAATATCAATTCATATCCACGTGATACTTACTTTGTATATTCGTCATGCCTACTCTTCCCACTTGATTCTCGTAACACCAGGAACCTCGTCATGTCATTCACCTGCATAAGCAATCATTCTTCCACAAGAATGATCCCTGACAACCCCATTGGGCAGTGACATAGATACATAGATACATATACATAAACATTAACATAAAGCAATAATGATACATGATGACCTTGTTAGACATGACATACATACATACATACATGTATACATATATAAACATCAGCATAACCATGATCACAACATAATTACCAGATAACATAAGGTCAAGGTTAAGAGAACTGCCTTTATCCATGCACATCATGCACAACATTGAGAACAACCATTCCCAACATAGCCAAGGAATCTTACATATCAAGTCCTTTTACTTTACCCTTTCTGGTTACCTTTCTCATGTTTGTACTGCCACCATCCATTTACCACAATGGACCTAACCAATCCAACCAATTGTGATATTCTTACCTTCAATTTCTCTTACACATTCACCATGCTTTGTCTAGCTCTCACATTACTTGTTGGGCTTCATTTAGCTTCTCCCGAGGTCCATTAAATTTCCCCTTTTCCCAAACAATTCCCAAGAATCTCAAAACAATAAAGGAAAGACCGAGAAGAAAACAAGAAGATAATCACGGAAAACCAACAACAATACGACACCACAAACAAAGTGGCATGGCTATGCCTAAGACTCAAACAAAACCACAATCAAGCACAACAAATCACCAAAAGACCAAAATCAAAAGACTGAAAACAGATGTCATGACTGAATCCCCATGGTTCCCAGTGCTTCGAAGGGAAATTTCAACCTGAGCCTTCTTCAAGATTTTATGGCATCCTCTTTTCCATGCAATCCCTTGTATCATACTAACATCAACACATAAATGTCAGTGTATAAATAAATATAACAATATACCAGTTAGCTTACCTTGTCATGCCAAGAACCTTTCCTTGTAGCTGAACACATTTGTACCATGTCTCAAGGGACTTTGATTCCCTTGATAGATCCACCTGTAACTAGAGACTAGTTAATATACCTGTCAAATACATGTTCATGAATATAGCACATTACCCACATAATTTCAGACGAAATCAAGGTTAAGAAGACTTCTGGTATGCAAAGCACTCATTTGTTTGGAATTAGGATTTCCAAACATAGCCAAAGGAATTCTTGCCCAATTCATTTCTTTTACTTTTTTACTTTATTGCAATTGGGTCTTAGTATGCACTATCACATCACCCAACTGTTAGTTATATAAACACATCAACTATTACCTTGTCAAGCTAATACCAAACATGTTTCCATGCAACTTCTCACACATGTCAATCACATGTTCCAAATATAAAGACAATCATATCTATCAATTTGAAAACCTTTACCAAATCTAACAACCATGCCATAATTCATAGTCAACTCATAGTCATTAGACATAATGCTACAACTGTCATCTATTATACTCAAGTTCATTTCAATTGTCTCAACACATATGTGTTAGTATAACCATCTTAAAACAAGATCATTTCAACAAGAAATCCTATAGACACATACTCATATCATTCAAGTAATCAAACATTCAGGAAATAGATAGATGACATAATAGACACCAAACACTCAAACACCAAATAAACAACATAATCAAACATTCATGCATAAAATAGACAACATAAGCAAGCTCATACCTTATTGTATCTTAAGGGAGGCTATCTTTTCTGCACAAACAATCCAGATTAGCATGAATCAACTCAAACATAAATAATGTCATGATATCCATAATAGTGACTAGCTAACATGTTCACATCATAAACTCATAAACAATTATCATTCATACATAATAATCACATCTGTACAGTCAATCTAGATTAGTATGACATAATATCACATCATGTTAACTCATACCTGAATGTCATAACCCTAACCATTTTCATAGGCCAATCCAACTTAGTATGATACATATAACAACAAGATCTTAAGGTAATAACCCTAATCATTAAGTTATCTAAGCTAAAACAACAATAGCAATGCATAACACCACAGGTTACTATCATTCATGACTATCTGACACGTGCATATAACTACACTAATCAACTAGCATCTATCGTGTATGTAACCATAAAATCAAAGGAATGAAAGGCGTACACATAACCATAATGCATATAACAATCCTTAACCTAGATACTTGCATGCCCAACATACAAACTTGTATGACAAAATTCTCTTGCCTCGAGGTCCAATGCTGCAACTTCACTTTAATGGTCTACATCTCCTACTCTATCTCAGCCAACACATTAGCATCATAACATACCAATATCATCATGATGACCTAATTTCATGCAATGACCTCACAATGCATGTTTGACCCATTATACATGCATAACTATAACCATGACAATGCATGCCTATAGACACCGACATGCATGACAATGCATACACAACCATACATTCATGGCGACACATCCCACAACAACACCATCAACCTGTGTATGGCGACATCACTACAACCATTATCAACACCATGTAAATGCAACAAGCACATGGATTACAAGCACAAGAAACACATATGCAACCAACATGAATGCATGACCAACAGACAACCCATCCAGTCCGAGAGGTGAGCCATGCTTTGATACCACTCTATAACACCCTCCTCCTGCATCTACCCTAGCAACTGGCCAACCGGGGTAAACATGTGACAAGAAGTTACTATGATATGATTAGACCTACTAAGTCATGTTAAGGAAGTGGAACCGACGAATAAACACCATACATACCTTCAACATCAGTAATAGGACCCCTAGGAACCATCCCAACCTTTATGCTAACCAACCCTTGGGTCCCACTAACGTTTTAGACCTCTTCACCTATGTATGCTCCCATTCTATGGGCATGCCAACATCTAGAGAGCTCTGAATGCTCTCACAAGTCTACATGCCTGTGTGCAGGGACTATTTCCAGTAGACTTGTGCCAGAGTCTAGGGAATTTAAGGCACTTTTCAAGCCTAGAATTCGGCCATTGCCCATAACTTGTTTGTAACACCCTCCTCCCACATATACCCAAGTAACCATGCCAACCAGGGTAAACATGAGGTGAGAGGATACTATGATCATATTCGACCTCCTATGTGACCTTAAGGAGGTGGAATCGATGGAACATCACATACAATCATCCAACATCAACAACATAACTCTTAGTAGACATGTCAGCCACTCAAATAGCCTGTCCCTAGGTCCCACTATTGTTCTAGATCTCTTAGGCCATAGTCACTCTCATTTTATGGGCAAGGGGGTGACAGGAAACCTAGGTCTCTCTCACAGGCTTTCCTGCCAGCGAACAGAGACCAAAATTATTAGTTATGTGCCAACAACCCTCGGATTAAAGCCACTTTTTTAGGCCTGGAGCCCAGGCCACTACCGAGAATGGAGTGATAGCTTGAAATCAGTAGAAGTACAGGGAAAAAATGATGCAAAAGCAATAAGTCGAACAAGACCTTTATCAGACCCCTCCTAGCCATGCCAGGCATTTCGTCAAACATATCATCAACATGTAACCTATAGGTGTAAACAACATAATTAAGTGTACGGATCTCATACTTATCTGAGAATCGCTATGAACCATTATTCCCTCATGTAATTTGCTACATTATCATCTATTAGGCCATAGATACACTATTCATTCATTTACCAGTAAAAACATGTTGAGACCCATACATATTTGTTTTCATAAAATATACATATATCCAACATAATAGGAACATAATTACCATAAACATATCAGGCTTCAAAATCCGCATATGCATCAATACATTTGCACATGGAAATCAAGGGAGTGAATTTCTCATTAATGAATGCAATAAACCAACCGGAGATGGGACTACCATGTTCCACTCGACCATAGAATGGTTGAGCCAAATCTCTCTTCAACCATTCACCTTTGTTCCATATTCCAAGCATGAATGTGGGACTCAAACCAAAAGAACCAACCAGGGAATACCGAGTCTAAACCACGTCACCCTCATCAACATAAACAAGTATTTACCGTAATCCATCCTGGATCACTAGGCCAACACAATGAACACATCATAATAGGCTTTACTGTGATCTCTACGCAATCACTAGGCCAAACAAGCATGGATGCCACCAGGTTTCTCCACCTACACCGTGAGGAATTTTCCTCTATCCTAGTCTCTCAGGCTTTACCGCAATCCAAACCCAGATCAGTAGGCCCTAATCCGAGACCCACTCTGTAGGCTTTACCACATATCCCAAACCAAGGATTACTAGGCCCAACAGAGAGAAAACCACCTCTTGGCTTTACCATATATCCTGCCATTCACCAACAAGAATTTCTAGGCCCACCAAGGCAACACAATCCTAGATTTACTGAAACCAACAATCTGGCTCAGGGGTCACTAGGCCCGTGGCTTCACCGTGATCCACAGTCTAGTTCAGGGACCACTAGGCCATATGCTCTCTCATTCGGAGATCCACCTCACTCAGATTCAAATCCATCTGGCAACCCAATTCAACCAAAACATGAGAACCCCATCACACCATGGTTATCCGGAAATGGGAAGGCTAGGATGAAAACACTATTACACTTGGAAAAACTCATGCCATGATAGAAAAGAACCACATGCAATACACATGCAAGTCGATACCTGCAATGAAGCCAGTTGTAACTGCTTGATCTTGGCTTTCCTTGCTTGATCTTTGCTTCCTCTTGCCTTCTTTTCCTTTCTTGCTCCAATTCCAAAATGCTCCAAGAGAACTTTAAGTGTCCAAGAGTATGAGAGAGAGAGAGAATAATGAGAGAGATCCAAAACTCAACTGGCAAAAGGTTACACTAACCAAGCTTTCCTATTGAAGCCTTTTTATCAACGAGGCCTTTATTTTCTTCATTTTCCATTACTTTCCTTCAATTTACTCCTCACATGCAACTTGTGACCTTTCACCTTCCCTTTCTCCTAATTTCCTTTATTATCATAAATAATTGTGCCAAAATTCCATTTTTCCTTTCCAAAGCCTTAACCATTGCATTTTCCAATTTCATTAGCCATAAACAACCAAATGAACACCCACTAGGATGTTTTTCCCAACATTCAACTTGGAATACGTGTCCCATCAACCGTGGTATTTACATATTTTTACATGGATTTTTACCAGGGTTGTTACAAACCCCCCCACCCTTGGGGGAACACCATCCTCGGTGTTCAATGACACCTATAACCAGAAAGACCGTTGAAAACAAAAACTTACTACCATGAAACTCTATAACATAGCTCGTTGCAATATTTACAATGACCATTTTATAAAACATAACAACATGACTGGATAACAACCATACTGCATACTAGAGCTTTATAACAGAGCTCATTACGGTATTTACAATGATATACACATATAGACATATACACATTTGCTCAAATAGCAAATAAAATGGATCCGATGTTTGCATCCACAACAAGGGAATCTATAGGCTCACAACTCCACCCTCAAGGTAATACCAGGAGTCACCTCCTTCCTAGGAAGTCCACAATCCACTGCCACAGTCAAAGTTGCATCCAATGTCCAATGCTAAAATCCCACGCTACTTGTCCTCTTAGTGAACAGTTACTGGCTCATTTTTCCAGGGCGCACTCCCAATGTGCATCTGATTCCATCTAGCAATGCTAATGACCAAAACAAATCCATCCCTGACCTTCCCTTCTCTGCTACATAGTCCTTCAGGAAATCTGGTCAACCCCTTCCGTGCAATCACTCACCTTCCAAGTTCCCTGACATCCCCTATCCTGGGCGATCCATACCTTGGCAAGGCTTCCTCGCATTAGAGGATCAAACAATTAAGGCATATACCTGCCTCAAAACTGTCATACTGGTCATAGCATGCTCATGGAAATCAATGGACACTATTGGGTACCAGTGTCACACAATGGCCCTGCTCCTGAAGTACTCTACAAGCATACTACTACATGTTCCAATTTCTTTCACTGTTGCTGCCCGTTCTTGTAGTCAATTTCAACCACCCAACCGGCATGTTCATGCATTCCTGTTCCAAGCACATAACTTCCATTAGATTAAAATAAAATGGAAATAACCTCAAATCATACCTCATTTGTAGTTGGTCAATAAGGTACACTTGCAATCTTGTTTACTTCCTGTCACAACAAGTCAAACTAATTGTTTTATCAAAGCATCATGCATAACATATCACATCAGGTTAGCTTGAAACACAACCATCATAGATCAAAATCATAAATCACATGTAACCATCATAAACCAGAATCATAGATCACATGTAATCATCATATACCATAATCATAAATCACATGCATAATAAAGCTAAATTGTAACAACCCTGGTGAAAATTCCATGTAATAAATGTTAAAAACAATAACCATGGATGAATGGGACACTTATTCCAAGTTGAATGTTGGGAAATACATCCTAAGGGATGTTCATTTGGTTGTTTATGGCTAAGGAAATTTCCAAAGGCAATGGCTAAGGCATTAAAAGACATTTTGGCACATTTATTTATGAAAATAATGGAAATTAGGAGAAAAATGAGGTGAAAGGTCACAGGTTGCATGTGAGGAAGAAAATGAATAAAATATAGGTCTCATTCATAAAAAGGCTTCTAAGGATCAGTTGGTAACCTTTTTTTTAGTTCAGTGTGGGAGCTCTCTCTCATTATTCTCTCTCATACTCTTGGATACTTAGAGTTTTCTTGGAGCACTTTTGGAGGGTGTGGCATACTTGTATTTTTGGAGAAAGAAGGCAAAGGAAGAGTAGGAAACCACAAGAAGGAATCTATATCAACAGCTACATCAGATTTTCTTGCAGGTACCAAGTTGCATGTATGATTTCTTCACTAGTTTTGGCATGCATGGCATATGCATGTGGTTTCTTGGTTGTAATTTGTCATTGGCATGGAGGTTGCTTAGATTGCCATTTCTTGGATAGCCATGGTGATTGTGGGTTTAGTTTCATGATTTTTTTTGGTTGGTTCTCATGATTCCTTAGCTTGGGTTGAGTTATTAGTTCCTGGAAGCCCTATAACAGCTTGTGTTGAGTTACTAGTCCTGGAAGCCTTGGTTGGAAAACGCTCTAGAAGCCCTTAGTGGGTTGAGTTAATAGTCCTAGAAGCCTTTGTTGGACAAACGCTTTGGAAGCCCAGCGACAGCTATGGGTTGATTTACTAGTCCTGGAAGCCTTGGTTGGAACAAACGCTTTGGAATCCCTGGAAGGCTTCGATGGAGACCAATATAATGATGGTTTTGTGATGTCTGACCTTGAGGTGGAATCACTGTTTGATGGGTTGAGGTGGATGGCCTCTAGAAGCCCTGAATGAGTTTTGATTGATGTGTTCTATGAGATCCCACATTCATGCTTGGAATATGGTGTTAGAGCCTAGATTGACCTCAGGCTGAAGGGAGGCAATTCTAGGGTAACCACAAACCAAGCTTAACCTGGTAGCTAGCCCTACCAGGTCGGGAGAGGGCTCTCTCCTTATGAATCTCAGTCAAGATGACTGGATCATGAACAAAATTTTATGCTAGGTATAGTAGCTCAAGGGTTTTGATTGATTTTGTTGGTTTTTTGCTGGATCAGATGGAGCTAGGAAATTTGGGTCTGGGAAATTAGGTCAGAATGCAGGGTGTTCTATGGGGCAAGGTAGGTATAGATTTTACACTTGAAATTGAGTGAGGTGAGATGTCTAAGACTGGTGAGGAGATGAGGAGGGCATGTAACGATCATGTATCCTTCTCAAACAGCAAAAAACATAGAATACTGAATGGTTTCCCAAGGTAGAGCACTGCAAACAATGAATTCTACCTATCTATCTTGATATCATGCAGTTAGAAGCTGTGAAATAGATGATGGCATACATAAAACATGTAAACAACTGATAACAAAAGAAGAAACTATGCAAAAGTACCATACCATAGGTATCCCATAAAATAGTTGCAACTCCTATTAATTTCCTTGCCAAACTGCTTACAATGATGTACAATATAGTTCAAAGCATCCAAGTGAATCAAACCCTTGAAAATGAGAAAGAAAATACATAATATAGACATCAAAAAACTCATCCTGACCTTCAGGGGTCGAATCCATGAGAAGAGGGGTTGTTTCAACCATTTCCCAACAAAGAACTGGAATATAGGCAGTTAAACAACTTGCCTCTAAAAGAGTGGAAACAGATTCATTTGCCTCAAAACCACCTCTAACTAATGAATCTACCATGTAACACTATTTTACCATTACAAGTACATACCATGTCATCAATTACATCAGTAAAAACAACCATTAGGAGAGAGAAGTCAATTTCTAGTCAAAACAGGCGAAATTTTGATTTTCTGAGCAAAATGGTCAAAAGCGCAACACCACTGGCCAAAAGCGCAATGCCACTTTCAGCAAACTTTTGGAGGCCTTCCCCTTAGCCAAATTGATCCCATGATAGCTCATTGGAAAGGTCTTCAAGTCTAGTTTCTAAAACACCTAGAATTTTTGAATTTGGAGGTCATTTGCCCCCTCAAAAACTTGAATCTCCCAAGACTGCTTCTGTGTGTCCAAAAAGAGGCAGAGAGGTCATTTTTTGGTAGTTTTTGGACCTTTTGGTGACCCGGATTTTCTCCAAAATTTCTAAAAATTTCCAGGGTGCATGTTCTCATCCTCCTGAATCCAAATATGCAAACCTTTTCTCCATCTGATGCCCCAGGGAAAAGCGCAGTGTCGGTGGCGTTGTGCTTCTCGGCAAAATTTCTGTGTTTAAAATTACAAAATTGCAAAAATGCAAAAACTTCCCAAAATTTGCCCAAATTTGGCATGGGACACCACCATCAGCTGCTTTGATGAGCTAGGGAGGCTTAAGCCAATATTTCCAACCTATCTTGCTCTTTCTTGCCCTCTAAGGCTCTCCTCAACCTAGCTTTTAGCTTCCTAATCCTCATATTGCAGATTTTGTTGCGGGTCATGTAATGGTAGGCCATGTGTCGGAGCATATTCTTATCCCGGTTGGCCTTCTCAATTAGTATTTCAAGATGTATGTTGACCCTCTCAAGCCATGTTTCCCTATCATTTTCAATCTCTTGCTCAATAGGAGTAACTTTAACATGAGCCTCTTTAGCCATTTGCGTGTCTGCTTTGATCATTTGCAGCTCCATGAAGACTTTCTTGTCACTCAATTGTTTGTTTTCCTGTTCTAAATATTTGATGATGAACTTGGCTCTCTCTAAGTTGTCTGCCAAAGCTTGTAGTTGAGCTTCCCTTTCTTGAATGATGATATCCTTGACAGTTTCTTCATCCCGAGCTTCCTAGTCAATAATGCCAACTCCATGATGAGTAAAGTGTTGTTGCGGCTCCTCATGCTCAATCAGATCAAAATCTCTTTCCTCCTCATCACCAAGATCTTCCTCCTGCACTTTTTCCTTGCCTTTGCTCAACTGCTCAACCTGTACCTGTTTTGTCGATGACGAAGGCAAAGCCCCTTCCACACCTTGTGGAGATAACATTTTCCTGTGGACTGATGACGAAGGCAAGGCCCCTTACACACCTTTTGGAGCAAATACTTGCCTAGCAGCTACAAAAAGTCTCCTTGTGCCTCTCTGATATGTTAAGTACACTGGCACCTCAACAGTTTTGGTTTCCTTGACCTCTTCCCTTATTTCTCCATGGCTAGAAGGCCCACCTTCTTCTTGATGCATTGGTGAAGGGATCTGTGGACCTTTGAAAATATCATGAGCAATGAAAGTCTCCCAAGGAATTTTAAGAAGATTGAGATGGTGAAGAACAATGATTTTGATCAAAGAGTAATGATAGATGTTGTTCAACTGCTGAGGGTATGGTTTCTTCCACACAATGTAAGCTATCTTATCAATATTTCTAAACACGAAATATGGGAGATTCATCATTCTTACCCTGGCGAAGTGCATGAGGAGTCAGATATGGTAAGCATACAACCAGGAGAATCTGCCTTCACAAGTGAAATACTTGATGATAATCCTCATCAAAGGAACATACCTGTTCTCCAAAAATTTAAAGGGGAAAAGCCTTTTCACCTGGTTTCTGTATTGAGGCTTGATGTAAGGTTCATAGTAATCCTCATCAAGGTCATGACCCTTGTACCATTTTTCACCAACATTAGGGATTCTAGTGGCTTCTAAAATGACAACTAGCGATATTGTGAAGGTTACTCCGGCAAGTGTCACCTCATTGTTATGTAAATGAGTCACAAAAAGTCTGGCCAACTCATGGTGAAACTGAACTCTTCCCACTAGTTCACAAAATTCAAAACATGCTTGGTGTCTGAAACAAGAAACTACTAGTGGGAAATCCTATAATTCTCTCAAACTGGTGGGCCCCTCTCTGATGATTTTTCCTCCTTTATGGGGCTTCCTCTGTTGCCCGTGCCTCTCTATAGAACTGCCACTGAATGTTTCCTCCTCATATTCTTGATCACTGTCTTTGTCCATGTTTCCCTTAGTTTGCACAGTGGTAATGTATGGATGGTGGTATCGGTAATGACTTGGAGGAATGGGTGCAAATGAAAGTGTGGGAAAAATGTATGAGGGAGGGGGTTTGGGGAGTGATAAGTGAGTGATAGAGTGTGATAGCAGTGATGGAATAAGGGTTCAAGTTTATGCAATGAATGGTAGGCAAACTAGGGTTTTACCATAGAGATTAGGGTTTTAATTTTGAGGATGAAAAACCAAGAAATTCTTCACATGTGCACACTAAGCAACAATTGGAGTGATGATACTTACTTGCTAAGAGAAAATATGGAGGAAACTTGATGAAATTTGGATGTTTGGAGCGCTTTTGGGCTTTGCTGGTCAAAACGCAGCGCCAACTACAGGAGCACAATGCTAGTCTAGGAGCGCAGTGCCAGTGTTAATTTACATTGTGTGAAAATGCCAGAAGCGCAGCGCCACTTCAGGACGACTTTTGACTGCCTTCCCGATGTCCAAATTGGGCATGTGATAGCTCGTTGGAAATCTTGTTGAGTCTAAACTATAGAACAACTTGAATTTTTCAATTTGGAGTTCATTTTCCTGTCAAAATCTCAATCTCCCAAGACTGGTCAAAATGTGCAGAATGAGGCTGCCAAAATGCATAGTGTTGTTGCAGTCAACTTTTGAAGGTCTTCCTCAACTACAAATTGAGCTCATGATAGCTCATTGGAAATATATTTGTGTCTACTTATCATTTGACTCATCAAGCAAGTCATTTGGTCATTCCATCTATGATAAAAATTGATTTTACCAAGGTCACTCCAGAGGTGCATTAACCCTCCTGAGGCAAATGAATTTTTCGACATTTCTCCCAAACCATGAAACCTGTGTAAAAATTGAAAGATGTTTTTCGTCTTGGGTAAATGATGGACAAAAACCTCTCTCACTTTTTTCAAATTCATATTTTCTTGCTCAAAAACACAGTTTGAAGAAAAATTGTCCCTTATGTGTGGTGAATGGCTTGTTCCTTGGAATGACTTCTCGACAAATGATGGAGACCTGATGTTTGATGATATGAAATTGCCTCATACCTTCTGATATCCCTTATGCCTCCTCTTCTCATATATCTCTGATCCCATAGCCAACCCTAGCTCAGTGGGAGAGGAATTTATGGTTTTAGTGCTTGTTTCTCTTTTGCTTTTGCAGGTGAATTGGTGCTCATGATGACTTGATTTTTGCAGTGGCAGGTGCTTGGCAACATCATCAGATGCTTAGGAGCAGCTGGGAACCAATATTACATATGGAAACATAAAGTTACATAAGAAATGAAGATAAAAATAAAATACTTTGTTTTCACCTCAAAACTTAGGCTTTCAATATGATAAATTATGGCTTTACCAATCATTATTGGCCTCCTCATGTCCTTGTTGATCATTATTGTCATGTAGTTATTGGATTTGACCATGGTGGGACCCTAAAACCTAATGACACCAAACCCTAATACCTAATAAGATAAACTGCAGAGTAAATCATGAACCATGACTGAAATATGAAAGAGGATCAACAAGTACAAATTATGAGGAGAAAAACTGGATGTAAACCCTACCATCAGTGAATCCATGACCTAATTGAATGAATCATTAGGATGGGACTCCTACTATGAGATGCAAAAGAGAAAATTTTGATCACTGATGGCAGTGTGAAACACTGACACTAACATATGGCACGAGGGTGAATGGCTGAAGAGAGATTTGGCTTAGCCATTCTACAGTCTGGTGGAATGTGGCAGTGCCATATTCGGTTGGTTCATTGCATACATTAATGAGAAATTAATTCCCTTGATTTTCATGTGTAAAGGTACTGATGTATTTATGGATTTTATGGATGATATGTTTATTGTATTTATGTTCCTATTACGTTGTTTATATGCACATTTTATGATAGCAACTATGTATGGCTCTCAGCATGTTTTTACTTGTATGTGAATGGATAATGTGCCTATGACCTAATAGATGATAATGAAGCAAATGGCATGAAGGAACAATGGTTCATAGCGATTCTCAAATAAGTACGAGATCACTACACTTAATTATGTTGTTTACACTTGTAAGTTACATGTCGATGATATGTTTAACGAAATGCCTATCATACCTAGTAGGGATCCAGTCAAGGTCTTGAACAAGTATTTGCTTTAGTACTTTCATTTCCATGTTACTTTACTGATTTGAAGAGATGGATCAATTCTGGGAAGTGTCCTGGGCTCTGAGCCTGAAAAATTGGCTTAAATCCCGGGGTCGTTGGCACAACACTGACATTTTTTATCCATAGATGTTGGTAGGTAGGCATGTGAGAGCGACTTTAGGTTGTTGGTTGCTACCTTGCCCATAACATGAGAGCGACTATGGCCCAAGAGACCTAAAACAACAATGGGACCTAGGAACAGGCTATCTGAGTGGCTGACTTTTCCTCTGAGGGTTCTGTTGATGATGTTGGATGTCTGTATGGTGTTTTTATGTCGGTTCCACTTCCTTAATGTGACTTAAGAGGTCGAATCATATCATAGTGGCCTCTTGTCACATGTTTACCCAGACTGTCTGGTTTCTTGGGTAGATCTACGAGGAGGGTGTTACATAAATAAAATGATGATACTTATCCTTTCATTAATCCTTAGCTTCTACCTTTTTCATTATTTCATACACACTCCAAATTGGTTGCCACAATCGACAAAAACCCAGTGCCTTCTCCTCAACCATGTGCACATACACATAGTGTGTGTTAGAGTCGGTATGGTCAGTCCTCTGTCAGAGATCAAAACCCTTTATGCATTTCATTTTTAGGTGTCCTGCTCCATTCATTCAGCTGCATTCCGCTAGGGGCATACCATAATCTGACAAAGAAGGTCATGCTAGTCATTTCCTCTCATGTCTGGCTCTTGTTGGCTTAGGTCTTTTGTCAATAATCACTCAAGTCTGTGACATTCAAGGTCTGGTCCTTTAATGGACAAAGGTCATTCTTGATCATTAGGTCTAGGGATTAAACAATGTGGTCTTTAAAAATTTCTAGTAAAGCCATGCAGGCCAGAAAGATGCCCGTACAAAGTAATGATTCTGAGAGTTTCATCATCATATTGGTAAAATTCGACTGTTCTTCAAAACTCTGTTTTGAAGAAAAGTCAAACAGTGTTATTGGCGACAAAATTTTCAAAGGGGTCAACAGTTGATTTCTTCAGGTGCAGTCATGGTGTCCGTGGCCAAATGCCCTGTCATGCAATCCCTACAAAAAGTGTCAAAAATTTCATCGTTTGAGCCAAAATTCAGAGAAAAAGTGAAAATCAGGGTTGTTTTAAAGTCAGTGAAAAAGTGCCAAACATGACATTAGAAAAGTGGGTTTTTTGAAAAAGTAAATTTAAATCATGACCTCCAAGTATTCATATACAAACTCCCACCTAAATCCAAGTCATTATGCAATCAAAAGGCAGAAGGAAAGCATTACAAGGTTGTGGAGTGTGAAATCGCGCGATTTGGAGCAGTTGGAGGAAGTTTCAGGGCCGCGGCGCACACAGAGCCCGCCCGCAGTTCAATCTTATAACCAGCGTGGTGCACACATAGCGCGCGGCGCACTGAGCTTTGCGCGCGGCACACAGGGACAAAACGCCCAGAAATTTACCAAATCCCCTCAAATATTTTGTGAAAATCATCTATTTGCAAGGTAGGCTCTATTAACTCACTTGTGCATCAAATTTGGGAAAGATATGGTGGTTTATTGCCTGTGATTGAATGCAAAAAATTTCATAAAGTTAACCATAAGAAGACACCAAAGATAAACCATTTTTCTAGGGTTGTGTAACAGTGTTATTGCTGCCAAGGTATTTTCCCTACCCTACCCCTGTTCCTTATTCCCCTATTGCATTCTTCCTATTATCACTATCCTAACACTAACAAACCCTACTCCCTTTCCCCTCCTCCTATTGCTCAATAAAACCCCAAACCCTACCTCATTAAACCCCAAACCCTAACCTATCAAAATACCCAAAACCCCCTACATGTCCCTAAACAAAATTCTCCCTATAACCCCTGTTCCCATTACATTATTCCCCTCCTAATACTCCCTTGTTTCATTGTCCCCTTGGTGGCAGATATCAAAACAACACTCAGCTTCACTATCATCAAAGGGGAAGCCTAAATACAGTGTATAAACAACAGTCATGACATCTGAGGGTTCATCAGAGTATGAGGTAGAAACTCACAGTGACACAGCTTCAGGAGAACAGGCCCCCAGGAGACATCACCAGAGTGGAAAACATGTTAGGGATGAGCCAAACACCCTCACTGAGTTGCAGGCATGCCCTCTTGCTATGTCATGTTTCCAGCACCTAGCATGTTTTGAATTTTGTCAGAGGGTGGCAAATGTCAGAGTTCATCATGATTTGGCCCGTCTTTTTGCGCTTCACCTACATGGAGGTCAGTATATCTTGGTCGGGGTCACCTTCACATTGACACCTGAAACTATATCAGTGGCAACAGGCATACCAAATATTGGAGAATAGTAGCATAAGAAGAAGAAGGTGGATAGGCATCATTATGAGCCTTACATTAAGGCCAGTTGTTTGAGTCAGCTCACGAGAGTTTTCCCATTTAGATTTTTGAGAGATGATTATGCTCCACTCATGAAATTGATCATGAAGTACTTCAGTTGTGAGGGGAGGTTTTCTCGCCTTTATGCCTATCACATCGGGTTGCTCATGCACTTTACCAGGGTTTGAATGATGAACCTCCCATTTTTCATTTGTGGGAACATAGAGAGGATGAAAAATTTCATGCAGCATAAGAGCCCTCGGCAGCAACTCAACAGTGTTTATCACTTTGCTCTTATCCGGATTTTGCTAGACCATCAGTTAGGATTGCAGGGTATTGCTTGGGAGTATTTCATCTCCCATGACTTCTTCAGTGCTCCACAGGTAGTATCAAAGGTAGAGCATGAGATAGGTGGTCCTTCACATCAGTATGAGCGCCATGAGACTGCTACTATGCCAGTATTCATCACCTATCAGAGAGGTAGTAGACACTTGTTTGCAGCAGCAAAGCGAGTGTTATCTCCACCCGGGGTGGAAGGGGCCTCGCTTCCGACATCAGCATCACAGGAGCAGGGCAGAGGTAAGGAGCCAGTGCAGGATGAAGGGCCATCAGGTGAACGAGAGACCGAATTTGTTCTCCTTCATGATGATGAGACAAATACAGAGCCAACAAATGCAGAGCTTAGAGAGGTCATCCAGGAGCAGCAGTCAGAGATTGAGGCCTTGTCCCTTGACTTGGAGAGGGCCAAGTGGAACATGAAGTACCTAGAACAGAGAAACAAGCAGCTTGAGGATCATCAGGCGATTATGGAGTTGCAAAACATTCGTGAGCATCGCCAAGCTGCTCAAAGGAGAAGAGTTGAGCACACATCATTGGAGAAAGAAATCAAAGAAGATCGAGAGGCCAATCTCGGGAGAGTCAACATGCACTTGGAGAGGCTGCTCGACAAGGCCGATAAGGACCTTGCTTTACTGAGACACATGGCTTTTCATTACAAGGCACAAAACATGAGTGCAAAGAACCGAATAATGAGTTTGAAGGTGAAATTGAGGAAACCAACAAGAAAGGAAAAAGAGGCAAAAGAGTAAGATCAGCTTTGAATCTTGGCTGAGGCTTCCTTGGCACATCATAACACCCATAGAGAACCTCCAACCCAAATTTCAAGAAATTTGGGGAATTTTTGGTCACATGACAAATTTTTGGTCAAAACACAGGTTTTTTCTCCCTGTGAAAATTGGGAGCTCCAAATAAGGAATGGTTTGCTTTTTTGGATTCAGCATGAAAAATCACGACTACTGGTGCTCAGACAAGAAATTTGGGCAAGATCTAAGGCTCCAAGAAGTCAAAAACACCCAAAAAATGACCTCTCTACCCCTTTTTTGACACACAAGAAGCAGTCTTGGGAGAATGACGATTTGGAGGGGCAAATGAGCACCAAATTCAAAAATTCCAGTTGGGTTAGAAGGTAGACAGGACAGGCTTTCCAACAAGCCCACCTGGGCACATTTGGACACCTACAAGTGCCCAAAAACAAGCCCCAAAGTAGCACGACGGACAGAGAAAATGGCGTTGTGCACAGAGGAAAAATTGCCAAATTTGCTTCCGTTTCGCGAAATTTCGATTCGCGACTTCTCCAAGTAGGCCCACTCATCTACACTTCGGTTTTTTAGTACCTAAGGTAGCATTTAAAGTATTTTCTCTCCATATGGGCTTCTATCCAAGTGACGAAGGAAGGCAAACGATCACCCAAGCCATTTGTCATGTTTGTAACGCTGCACCTATAGCTGATGGTTGGCTCTTCATCTCCATTTTGTAATGATTCGAGTAACTCCCAAACCCTTGGGCGTTCTATCTATTCATGGCACATTCTATATATTGTATGCAAGCTATTTGAAAAAGGTTGGTTGGCTTGTAACTTCTGGGAGATTGTGGGAAAGAAACTCTGTTTCTTCACTATATATTTTGATAGAGAATTAATGAAAGGCAACGGCTCTGTTTCATGAGATTCTTGTGGTTGTCAGTGTAGAAAATGTGTCTCTCATGTTTTCATATGTATTTTTTTATGTTTCATAATTCAATTCATGTTCATTTCTAGTGAAATCTTCTAAGTTAGATAAGGTAGAATTCAATTTTATTGCTCTACCTGTGGGAAAATTTCATGTTTAGTGTTTTTCTTCTGTTGAAAAGGATTCATGTTCCTATGCCCTTTTCACTCTCCTCAGCAATCTCTCCGTTCCGCATTGTTCCAAACTAAATTGCTACACTTTCTGCCTGCCTTGCCTCACGAAGTAATCTGTGCCTTTGTATTAAATTCTCTGTTCTTTGTTGACCATTGGTCCCATACCATCCCAGAAGCTCGGTCATTCATAAAAATTATTTCTTGTACCCATATTCACTTACTAGCCTAAGATCAACATTTTACTGTAAGTCATCTCAGATCATTTTGCTTATCTATTTACTGAGCGTGACTCGGAGAGAGCCCTCTCCTGTTCTGGTAGGGCTAGCTACCAGACTGAGCGTGGTTTGTGGTTACCCTAATTTTTGCCTTCCTTCAGCCTAGGGCAGATTTAGGTGCTAACATAGTGGCGACTCCACTGGGGATCAAAATGAAATCAAATCCCCATACTTCATAATAATTCTAAGCTTCCGGATGATGAGCTTAGGATTGGATAGGCTGAGTAAGTTGGTTGTGTCCTATGATTTTTCTCAATAGCACGTTGGCTTCGAGAAGATATACCAAAGCCAATCCAGACCCAGATCCTCCCCACATCTACGAAAACCCCAATTTGATTCCAAGACTCCTTCATCAAGAAAGCACCATAAATCCCGTGTTCAAATCCCATTCGTGTCCTGACATTTTTGAGTACCTTGAAGAGCTTGAGTTCGACGAACGGTTAGAAATATCATTGTTTGAGTCTAAATCCGAAAGGGTTGTTGATTATACTGTCCCCAATCCTCAATTTCTTGTAGACTTAGAAACCGAAAGAGCTAACCAATTAATCGACAATTATATTGCGGCACAGCCTCAAACTCCAATTGCTAGCCCCTTACAAACTGTGCACACTCCTCCAACACCTCCAAGGCCAAATCCACCGAGAGTGATGGCTGCCCGTTTTGCACCCCTTGTTCTGCCTCAAGTTCTAGATGACATGCCTGCAAATTATCAAAGTAAAATCCCATTTTTCGATGGCACTCCTAACAGCATTACTGCTCAGCAACATGTGGACAAAATGGCAGACTTCTATGAACTTCATGAGATCGATGCGGAGAATGTGGCAATGAGACTATTTGTACAGACATTTGCAGGTGAAGTGAGGAAATGGTTCAGAGGTTTGCCGGCAGCACGTATCGCTACCTTGGCTGAACTACAAAGACAATTTTTAAACCGATGGGAAGTGAAAAAGAATCCCCTTCAAATTCTGGTTGAATATGAACAAATCAAACGAAACGCTGGTGAGTCGGTCCAAGATTATTGTGTTAGATTTAATATAGTTTATAACGAAATTCCAGATCATCTAAAGCCACCTGTGGGACTAGCTATGATGAAATTTCCAGATGGTTTTGATGCTGACATGGCCTACCAATTAAGAGAGAGAGAACTGGCTACAATGGAAGACATGCAGAAAATTGCGGTCAACGTTGAATCAAATCTGATGTCCAAAAGATCTAAAGCGAAAGCAGAAAACAAAGTCACTGTTAAGGAAGAGTCTTCTTCAATGGATCAATTACTCAAAAAGGTAGATCAGATGCTTGAAAGGGTGAAGCTCGACAAGCCTGAGCCACAAGTTAGAAATCCTAACTTTTGTGGCCAGCAGCAGCCACAATATAGAATCAGACAGAGAGATTAGTGACCCCAAGAGCAGACAGCACAACAACCAGTACAGACACCTTTGCAGCAAAATTTTGTGCATGGACCAGAGTCAGATGAGGACGGGAATGTAATAGGTGAAGAAAACCACCTCTTTACTCCAGATGAGCTGCCTACTTACATTATTGAAGAAGAGGAGTGTGCAGTGAGCTCAGCTGCACACAAAGATGCAGATTTCATTCTAGCAAGTGACGTTGTTTTGGAAGAAGAATCAGAGGAGTACCAGAGGGGTTATATGAATTCTCTATCCGCCCAACAACATCGATATTCACTTAGAAATAGAGATGTGCTGGCCAAACCAGTTCAGAAAAAGAAGGATGTTGAAGCAGCAAAGAAGGATTCATCAACTACAAAAAGAAAAGGAAAAGAGGCGGTTGATCCGGAGAGTAGCAAATCAAAATCAGCAGAACAATCACAGTAGCAAGCTGCATCAAAAGAAAAAGAAAAGAAAGAGATCCCAGACTCTCGCTTTTATCTTAGAGAATGAGATTTCTAAGTTAAAGGTATCCATCCCCTTGACTGAAATAATGAAGAACAGCAGTTATAGAGGACAAATATCTAAGATGTTGAATTTGGACCCAATGTCCGACATGGTAAATGTTGAAGATGATCAACCTGAAATGATATTTGGACCAACATCGAATGGTGAGTCTCCTGATAGCGATGTGCCACCCTTTTATATCAATTTAAGATTGCATGATTTTGTGTTGCACAATGTCATGTTCAATTCTGGAGCCTTTCACAATCTCATGCCCAAGGATATCATGGATAAGCTCAACTTGGACATCACCCGGCAATACCATGATCTCTATTCATTTGATTCCAATAAAGTGAGATGTATAGGACTCATCAAAGACTTGGTTTTGAGTCTAGATCAGCTCCCAATGAAAAATGTTTTGATGGATGTGGTGGTAGCAGATATTCCTCCAAGGTTTGGCATGCTTCTTTCCAGGTCTTGGGTAGCAAAATTGAAAGGGACACTACAGCTGGATTTCTCCTATGCAACGATCCTGGTGTTTGGAAAAATGAGGAAATTATATGGGGAACAGAAAATGAAATATATGATCACAAGCAAGGAGAAACCCATAAATCATCCAATTAACTATGTACATACAAATTTAGAGTCTTTTGTTTTGTTTTCAGATAGTTTAAATGATATAGATAGTCAGTTAGTAGAAGCAGATGATATTCCGGAAATAACAGAAAATTTCAGAGAAATTTTAAAGAAAGAAGGACAAGAATAGCAGAAAAATGTTGCGCAATCAGCTAAAGTAATGGACAACAAGCAAACAAGGCACAACAAACAGATTTCTAGCACTTGCAAGAGGAGGAAGAAGGTTTGTGGACCATGGATTTTGATGGAGCAGTGGGAAATGATGGCGTTGGAATTGGAATTTGGGTACGTAGTCCTTTCTCCACCCCAAACAAAGTGCCAAGTAACGTGAGGGTTTGCTCTTACAAGTTGGCTTTTGAGTGTTCAAACAATGAAGCTGAGTATGAAGCTCTGATTGTTGGCTTGAAGATTCTACGAAAGCTGGATGCTAAGAGGATTTCGGTATATGGCGACTCCGAATTGGTAATAAAGTAGGTCAGAGGCGAGTATCAAGCAAAGCATCCTAGGATGTGAGCCTACCGTAATGCAGTTTTAGACATCTTAAAATTATTTTCAGAATACACCTTGACATATGTGCCTTGTATACAAAATAGTATTGCTGACGCTCTTGCCAAGGCAGCAAGTAGTTTGAAGATCCCAATGAATTCCAACAACAAATTTGAAATCCATGTCAAGCATCGTCCAACCATTCCAGACAATCAGAGATATTGGCAAGTGTTTCAAAATGATGAGGAGATTAATGATTTTCTGCAAAACAAAGGCAAGTTCAAAGAAACCTCAATTGATATGGAAAATGACGATGGCAAAGGGAATGGTGCAGATGAAGTGCAGATTAATGAGATGGACGTGTTGCAGCTGAAGAATAACATTATTCCTAAAGGCTTGATACCTCTAGAAGAACTTTTTGATCAAGATGATGTAGCCCGCAAGCCAACATTGTAGCCAACAGAGAAGGGTGTAGAAGAGGTCAACATCGGAACAACTGCCAATCCTAAGTTGGTAAAATTGTCCAAAGCATTGCCGCCAAAGATCAAGGACAAATACATCAGTTTGATGGCTTCATTTGCAGATGTGTTTGCTTGGGACTATTCTGATTTAAAGACCTATGATACCAATATAATTCAGCACACGATACCCATCAAGCCCAATCAAAAACCATTTAGACAGAAGCTGAGAAGGATAAATCCAAAGTTGTTGCCATCTATTGAAAAGGAGGTAAATAGGTTGTACAAGTCAAGTATCATTGTGCCCATCAGATTTTCGGATTGGATCTCTAACTTGGTGCCCGTACGAAAAAAGACAGGTGAGATCCACTTATGCATTGATTTCAGAAATCTAAATAAAGTTTCATTGAAGGACAATTATCCACTGCCCAAAATGGACCATATACTTCAGCGAGTAGTGGGGGCATCTCGTATGTCACTACTTGATGGTTATTCCAGATATAACCAAATTTCTATCCATGAAGATGACCGAGACAAGACAGCATTCACCACTCCATGGGGAACCTTTCATTATGCCAAAATGCCTTTCAGTTTAAAGAATGCAGGTGCCACATTTCAATGTGCAATGGACTTGGATTTTTCGAATGAGAAGGATGTGTTTTTGGTGGTGTACCTGGATGATTTGACAGTGTTTTCCAAATCTGATGAAGATCACATGCACCATCTAAAAATTGTCTTTCAAAAGTGCAAAAAATATGGTTTGTCGCTGAATCCGAAGAAGAGCTTATTCGCCATGGAGGAAGGCAAATTACTCGGGCACATTATCTCAAAGGATGGCATTCATATTGACCCAGCACGTGTGCAAGCAATTCAGCAAATCGATCTACCCCGAAATAAAAAAGAGATACAATCGTTCAATGGTAAGATGAATTTTCTGTGTCGTTTTGTGCCTAATCTTGCTGAACACTTAAGAGAAATGACCAACATGCTTAAGAAGGACAACCAAGTGAAGTGGATGGAGGAGGCTGTAAAATCTTTCAATTTGGTCAAATTGGCCCTTTCTTCAGCTCCAGTTCTAGTAAGCCCGGACTACACTCAGAATTTCATATTGTTTTCATTTGCTTCGAAGCACACTATTGCAGCAGTATTATTGTAGAAAAGAGATGATCACGAAAGACCTATAGCATTCTTCAGCAAGGCTATATGAGATGCAGCTTTAAAGTACAACATCATTCAGAAGCAACCCCTAGCACTGGTGAAGGCATTGAAGGATTTCCGGATATATATTCTACATTCTCACATTCTGGCCTATGTTCCTAATGCTGCTGTAAAAGATGTTTTAGTGCAGACCAATCTGGAAGGAAGAAGAGGCAAATGGATTGCAGCCTTGCTGGAATATGATGTGGAAATAAAGCCCACCAAGCTGGTCAAAGGACAGGGGTTAGCGAAGCTAATGGCCGAATCAAATTTGCACGCTTTGGACATAAATCTGATTGCTGCTATGTCTGATGAGAACGAGGAAATATCATCAATTCAGGTATCTGAAATGTTTGCTATGTCCCCATGGTATTTAAATATAATATATGTGCTAAAAAATTTGTCACCACCGCCCGGTATGACTAGAAACAAAGCGAGAACACTCAAGTTGAAGGCTGCCAAGTTTTGCATTTTAAATTTTGCGCTGTATTGGAAAGATCTCGGTGGCATTTTGTTAAATTGTTTGGTGGAAGAGGAGGCAAAGAAAGTCATAGAGGATTTCCACGGAGGAGAGTGTGGTGGTCACCTTTTTTGGAAGTCGACAGCAAATAAAATTTTGAGAGCAGGGTACTATTGGCCGATATTGTTTGCTTATGTACATAAGATGGTCAAGCAAGTGTCAGATTTTCGAAGGAAAACAGAAGTTACAGCCTTTGCCACTTAAGCCTATTGAGGTGAGCGCTCCTTTCCAGCAGTGGGGGTTGGATTTCATTGGTGAAATTCATCCCGCTTCTTTCGGTCAGCACAGATGGATCCTCACAGCGACATATTATTTCACAAAATGGATTGAGGCAGCTCCCACCAGACAAGCTACAGATACGGTAATCATTTCATTTCTTGAAAATAACATCTTGTCTTGCTTTGGCTGTCTGAATAAGTTAATCACTGATAATGCAGCAGCTTTAAAATCAAAAAGGATGGTAGAATTCTGTCATAAATATCACATCATTTTGGGTCACTCAACTGCCTATCATCCGCAAGGCAATGGATTGGCGGAGTCTTCGAACAAATCATTGGTCAACATCATTAAGAAGCTGCTGGAAATAAATAAAAAGAGCTGGAATAAGAGGTTGGTCCATGCGCTTTGGGCAGATCGGATCAGTCAGAAAAAATCCATTGGCATGTCACTGTTTGAGCTTGTTTATAGAGTTGATACAGTATTTCCTACCTCTCTTGCTGCCCTGGTAGTCAGACTTCTTCAGGAGGCAGGCAGTGAAGAAGATCCCATGCAGAGAAGGTTGAATCAAATGGTCCACTTGCAGCAAACAAGAGAAGAAGTTTTCAAGAATACATCCAAATTGTAGGAGAAGATAAAGAAAATTTATGACAGAAAAGCAAAGGCAGATAAATTTCAGTTGGATGATGTGGTGCTGAAGTGGGATGCAAGGAATGAGGAGAAAGGTAAGCACGGAAAGTTCGAGAATCTTTGGAAAGGTCCTTTCAAGATTGTAGCATATAGGGGTCAGAATGCCTTTCTTTTGAAGGAAATGAACGGGGAAGATTGTTCGGGAGGGCCGATCAATGGTCGGCTGCTCAAGCGGTACCATTTCTGAGTTTATTAACGCTGCTTCCACTATCATTGTAAATACCATTTTTATTTCAGTTTGGTTCCAGTCTGTCAAGTTAGTCTTTCAGTCATTTCAATGTCAAGTTTGAGTCAATTTTTCGGTCATTTTAGTTTCATAAATGAGTGAGAGTCATGTGTTGTTAGTCGAAATGATGACTCCATAGCCCAATGGACGAAAGGCACTGTCTAGCTCTTCCAGAGATCTGCTGTTCTTGGCACCTCCAAGGAGCTACCATCCCCCATTGGAGCCAATGTTAGAGTCGGTCTAGTCAGTCCTCCGTCAGAGATCAAAACTCTTTATGCATTTCATTTTTAGGTGTCTCGCTCCATTCATTCAGCTGCATTCCACTAGGGGCATGCCATAATCTGACGGAGAAGGTCATGCTAGTCATTTCCCCTCATGTCTGGCTCCTGCTGGCTTAGGTCTTTTGTCAATAATCACTCAAGTCCGTGACAGTCAAGGTCTGGTCCTTTAATGGACAAAGGTCATTCTCGATCATTAGGTCTAGGGATTAAACAATGTGGTCTTTAAAAATGTCCAGTAAATCCATGCAGGCCAGAGTGATGCCCGTACAAAGTAATGATTCTAATAGTTTCATCGTCATATTGGTAAAATTCGACTGTTTTTCAAAACTTTGTTTTGAAGAAAAGTCAAACAGTGTTATTGGCGACAAAATTTTCAAAGGGGTTGACAGTTGATTTCTTCAAGTGCAGTCATGGTGTCTGTGACCAAATTCCCTGTCATGCAATCCCTACAAAAAGTGTCAAAAATTTCATCGTTTGAGCCAAAATTCAGAGAAAAAGTGAAAATCAGGTTTGTTTTAAAGTCAATGAAAAAGTGCCAAATATGACATTAGAAAAGTGGGTTTTTTGAAAAATTAAATTTAAATCATGACCTCCAAGTATTCATATACAAACTCCCACCTAAATCCAAGTCATTGTGCAATCAAAAGGCAGAAGGAAAGCATTACAAGGTCGTGGAGTGTGAAATCGCGCGATTTGGAGTAGTTGGAGGAAGTTTCAGGGGCGCGACGCACACAAGCAGGGGCGCGACGCACACAAGCAGGGGCGCGGTGTGCACACAGGGCGCGGCACACACAGAGCCCGCTCGCAATTCGAACTTATAACCAGCGCGGCGCACTGGGCTTTGCGCACGGCACACAGGGACAAAACGCCCAGAAATTTACCAAATCCCCTCAAATCTTTTGTGAAACTCATCTATTTGCAAGGTAGGCTCTATTAACTCACTTGTGCATCAAATTTGGGAAAGATATGGTGGTTTATTGCCGGTGATTGAATGCAAAAAATTTCATAAAGTTAACCATAAGAAGACACCAAAGATAAACCATTTTGCTAGGGTTGTGTAACAGTGTTATTGCTGCCAAGGTATTTTCCCTACCCTACCCCTGTTCCTTATTCCCCTATTGCATTCTTCCTATTATCACTATCCTAACACTAACAAACCCTACTCCCTTTCCCCTCCTCCTATTGATCAATAAAACCCCAAACCCTAACCTATCAAAATACCCAAAACCCCCTACATGTCCCTAAACAAAATTCTCCCTATAACCCCTGTTCCCATTACATTATTCCCCTCCTAATACTCCCTTGTTTCATTGTCCCCTTGGTGGCAGATATCAAAACAACACTCAACTTCACTATCATCAAAGGGGCAGCCTAAATATAGTGTATAAACAGCAGTCATGACATCTGAGGGTTCATCAGAGTATGAGGTAGAAACTCACAGTGACACAGCTTCAGGAGAACAGGCCCTCAGGAGACATCACAAGAGTGGCAAACATGTTAGGGATGAGCCAAACACCCTCACTAATTTGCAGGCATGCCCTCTTGCTATGTCATGTTTCCAGCACCTAGCATGTTTTGAATTTTGTCAAAGGGTGGAAAATGTCAAAGTTCATCATGAGTTGGCCCATCTTTTTGCGCTTCACCTACATGGAGGTCAGTCTATCTTGGCCGGGGTCACCTTCACATTGACACCCGAAACTATATCAATGGCAACAGGCATACCAAATATTGGAGAATAGTGGCATAAGAAGAAGAAGGTGGATAGGCATCATTATGAGCCTTACATTAAGGCCAGTTGTTTGAGTTAGCTCACGAGAGTTTTCCCATTCATATTTTTGAGAGATGAGTATGCTCCGCTCATGAAATTGATCATGAAGTACTTCAGTCGTGAGGGGAGGTTTTCTCACCTTTATGCCTATCACATCAGGTTGCTCATGCACTTTACCAGGGTGTGAATGATGAACCTCCCATTTTTCATTTGCGGGAACATAGAGAGGATGAAATTTTCATGTAGCATAAGACCCCTCGGCAGCAGCGCAACAATGTTTATCACTTTGCTCTTATCTGGATTTTGGTGGACCATCAGTTGGGATTGCAGGGTATTGCTTAGGAGGATTTCATCTCAAGTGACTTCTTCAGCACTCCACAAGTAGTATTAGAGGCAGAGCATGAGATAGGTGGTCCTTCACATCAATATGAGAGCCATGAGACTACTACTATGCCAGTATTCATCACCTATCAGAGAGGCAGTAGACACTTGTTTGCAGCAGCAAAGCGAGTGTTATCTCCACTCGAGGTGGAAGGGGCCTCGCTTCCAACATCAGCATCACAGGAGCAGGGCAGAGGTAAGGAGCCAGTGCAGGATGAAGGGCCATCAGGTGAACAAGAGACCAAATTCATTATCCTTCATGATGATGAGACAGATACAGAGCCAAAAAATGCAGAGCTTAGAGAGGTCATCCAGGAGCAGCAGTTAGAGATTGAGGCCTTGTCCCTTGACTTGGAGAGGGCCAAGTGGAACATGAAGTACCTGGAACAGAGAAACAAGCAGCTTGAGGATCAGCAGGTGATTATGGAGCTACAAAACATTCGTGAGCATCGCCAAGCTGCTCAAAGGAGAAGAGTTGAGCTCACATCATTGGAGCAAGAAATCAATGAAGATCGGGAGGCCAATCTCGAGAGAGTCAACATGCACTTGGAGAGGCTGCTGGAAAAGGCCGATAAGGACCTTGCTTTACTGAGACACATGGCTTTTCATTACAGGGCACGAAACATGAGTGCAAAGGCCCGAATAAAGAGTTTGAAGGTGAAATTAAGGAAAGCAACAAGAAAGGAAAAAGAGGAAAAAGAGAAAGATCAGCTTTGAATCTTGGCTGAGGCTTCCTTGGCACATCATAATACCCCATAGAGAACCTCCAGCCCAAATTTCAAGAAATTTGGGGAATTTTTGGTCACATGACAAATTTTTGGGCAAAACACAGGTTTTTTCTCCCTGTGCGCGCGGCGCTAAAAATCGGGAGCTCCAAATAAGGAATGGTTTGCATTTTTGGATTCATCATGAAAAATCATGACTACTGGTGCTCGAACAAGAAATTTGGGCAAGATCTGAGCCTCTAGGAGGTCAAAAACACCCAAAAAATGACCTCTCTGCCCCTTTTTTGACACGCAGGAAGCAGTCTTGGGAGAATGAAGATTTTGAGGGGTAAATGAGCACCAAATTCAAAAATTCTAGTTGGGTTAAAAAGTAGACAGGACAGGCTTTCCAACAAGACCACTTGGGAACATTTTGGACACTTGCAAATGCCCCAAAATAGGCCCCAAATTAGCGTGGTGCACAGAGAAAATGGCGCGGCGCACAGAGGAAAAATTTCCAAATTTGCTTCCGTTTCGCGAAATTTCGATTCTCGACTTCTCCAAGTGGGCCTGCTCATCTACACTTCGATTTTTTGGCACCTAAGGCGGCATTTAAAGCATTTTCTCTCTAGATGGGCTTCTATCCAAGTGGTGAAGGAAGGAAAACAGTCACCCAAGCCATTTATCATGTTTGTAACGGTGCACCTGTAGCTGATGGTTGGCTCTTCATCTCCATTTTGTAATGATTCAAGTAACTCCCCAACCCTTGAGTGTTCTATCTCTTCATGGCACATTCTATATATTGTATGCAACCTATTTGCAAAGGGTTGGTTGGCTTGTAACTTCTGGGAGACTGTGGGAAAGAAACTCTGTTTCTTCACTGTATATTTTGACAGAGAATTAATGAAAGGCAACGGCTCTGTTTCATGAGATTCTTATGGTTGTGAGTGTAGCAAATGTGTCTCTCATGTTTCCATATGTATTTTGTTATGTTTCATAATTCAATTCATGTTCATTTCCAGTGAAATTATCTAAGTTAGATAAGGTAGAATTCAATTTTATTGCTCTGCCTGTGGGAAAATTTCATGTTCAATGTTTTTCTTCTGTTGAAAAGGATTCATGTTCCTATGCCATTTTCACTCTCCTCAGCAATCTCTCTGTTTTGTGTTGTTCCAAACTAAATTGCTACACTTTCTGCCTGCCTTGCCTCATGAAGTAATCTGTGCCTTTGTATTAAATTTTCTGTTCTTTGTTGACCATTGGTCCCATACCATCCCAGAAGTTTGGTCATTCATAAAAATTATTTCTTGTACTCATATTCACTTACTAGCCTAAGATCAACATTTTATTGTAAGTCATCTCAGATCGTTTTTCTTATCTATTTACTGAGTGTGACTCAGAGAGAGCGCTCTCCTGTTCTGGTAGGGCTAGCTACCATACTGAGCGTGGTTTGTGGTTACCCTAATTTTTGCCTTCCTTCAGCCTAGGGCAGATTTAGGTGCTAACAATGTGCATCACAACTGCACAATCCACACACGACATACAACACTATGCAATGCATGCATCCACACCTAACATATAACGCATACACCTACACCCAGTGCATAACACAACACAATACATACTCTTACATCCGGTGTACGAAACGGCACAACACGTATACGTACACAATGTACATTACAAGACATACATCCACACACAACGTGAGACACCACAAAATGCATACACATACACCTGATATACAACATAACTCATACGTCTATACCTGATGTACAAAACCACACAATACATGTACCCACACATAGTACAACACAACGAATACACATGTCACGATACTGTGACTACACAATGCACATAATTAGTACCACATGCGTGCAGCACAACATGTACGACATGCACTCAATTCCACAAGTAGGCTAGTGCCACATGTACTAAGCACCACCTGCACAACGTGTGCACAACATCACATGTACATGGCACCACCTGCACAACGTGTACACAATGCCATATGTACACTGCACCGTTGTACGACATGTACACAATACCACATGTACACATTACCACACGCACGACAAGTACGCGACACCACATGTACATAGCGCCACATGCACGACATGTACACAACACCACCTACACATAGCACCACTTGTACAACATGTACAAAGCACCACATGTGCACAACACCACTTGTAAAATCATTCACCCAACACCATATGTACATAGCACCATCTATACCCAACAGTGAATATGCAACAAGTACAACATATACAACCTATGCACAAAAATAGTACCTCACATCCAAAAGCACACTGTCTCTACTAAGAAACCTTGCTTCCATTGTCTTATCCATGCTTTATCCTAACATGTCGCAAACCACACTGCTTTAATTTCACGGATGTATCCTTCCACATTACTTGTCATAACATAAACATAGTGTCATGCGGAAAGAGTCAATTTTGCGGACAAAACCGACCTCCCTAGAAGCTGAGGCTTTCTAGTGACAAACAAGACAATTTAATCCTATCTCTCTCTAAACATGCATTAAAAGACAAGCAATTAGGTGTCTTGAAACATACCTTAAGTCCAACGCTTGGTTGTTGTAGACCAGCCTCGTCGATCCAGATGAGCTCCTCCTTCTCTTCGAAACCTGCGTTCACCAACAAGCAAACAATTAAATAATACCTGAATAACTCATAAAACAATACATGTTCATCATACAGACCAAGGAACATATGAAACAAACCATATAGAATAATTCATTAAGAGAAATGGACTGAATTGTATTAAAGTGGAAACAAAGAAACCATTACAACCAGGCCTTGGTGTTGTGAAGGTCCCTCCTAGGGTCCAGCAAGAGTTCTCCTTTACTTTGATAAGCTCACCCACTTCCAAATGAAGTCAAGAAAGGATGGATGTCTCTCCTCTCAAGCTCTAAATGGGAGTCCTAATTCCAGCAGCATCTACCCTTAGAAATGTTTAGCTTTCAACCTCTCTCCCTTCGGGCCCAATGCCTATATTTATAGTGCTCTAGAGGAAGTTAATCAGGTCCACCATCAATGGGATAAGCCCCTCTTTGGATGGGATAGCTCCCCTCTTGATGGGATAAGTTCCTCTTTCATAGGGATACATGAACCATCTGGAGGCGCTCAACACACGTTGAACAAGCTTCTAGAATGCTCTAGAAATGACCACAAGTAACTTTTTTAAGATGAAACTCACGCCTTTTGACCTTTACAGGGGTACGCACCCACCCCTTTACATACAGAGCGTACAAGTACGCAGGTATTGTGAACTTGGGTTGCGTACACGCAGGTAAGGCTGAGAGAAACTGCGTACCCAGAGATAAATAGATTTTTAAAGACTTTCTCTCTTTCTTGGAGTTTGACATGGAGAGCAGAGATATTAGACTTGCCAAGGAGGATAGTATGACAGTTGATGGAGCCATACTAACTGCAAATAGTCATGGCGACAAATTTTAGTGTAACAGATTGCCCCCTAAAGTGCGAAGCCTGTAGTAGATTAGGGTTTTATATCATCTAGGAAGGGTGAAGCGCTTTATCATTTCAAGGATTGTCTCGTGGAGAGCCCAGTCAGAACCTGCAATTTTCAACACAAAATACATGTATAAGGTTATATCATCGCTGAGGTAGGCATTCCCATACTCAGATCAAAAACTTTAACTATCAGACTAAATACTGCTCTGATACAGGAATGATTTTGCAGTACATCATAATCATAGACTCATGTAGACACAGTATGGACGCAGCCATCTGTTTATAATTGGTCTACTATATAATGAATACAAAACTCCTCGTAGCCTGGATGGTGGAAACTAGATCCAGGGTCTTCATTTCTACTTCCCGAAATGGTACGATTCTATCCATGTGAATAAATGAGTTGATGTCGAACATGGTAGAAACCACTTGATTACCAGTCGATGATGTAAATTGTTAACAAGTGTGAGAGAGACCACCAGTAATGTCAATGGTTCTCAAAGTACCCAATACAATCCATGAGATGTGAATGAATGAGTTGATGTCGAACATTTCACAGTCCTTCGATCGAAAGTAAATGATGTAAACTGACGTTAAAGGCGATAATCCTGCCATTGATGCATGCAGACTTCAAGGTACTGATGATTTCTAAGTCATCTCTCTAGATAATGTGTTGATGTCGATAGAAAGTGACCCGTTGCTGGCAAGCCCACAACACGAAATCATAATTCAAGTTGAAGAAATATTGTTGTAAGGACTGACTCAGGGATGGTCAAGATGGATGACAAGTATTTTGCAGATGAAAGTTTTGTTTGCAGACCTCTTGAACACATAACGACACAACAGATGGCTTGGTGACGAATGACTCAAAGTTAATACCCGGAACCTGGCTGAATACTTTCAATGTGGTTTGATTAACTATGAGGCAAAATATTTCCCAACCCAGGTGAATGAAAAGTGTTGTGTTCAAGAGTGGTAATAAGGTTTCTCTGAGACAAAGGATAACAATTTGGCTCATTTTTCTCTCTTTTCCCCCACCATTTCTGGCAAGTACCTCTTTATTTTTGACAAGCCTGAGGAGGATAACATTTGCTTGATTATAAGCTCATCCTTCGGATGAGTCCAACTTAGTTTAGATTCGAACCCTAAGAAGGAGTAGTTTGTTCCTATTTGTAATCGAACAGGTCCTTTACTGTGAAATTTTAACGAGTCCAGTATAGGAGAAACTCGACGTTTTTCAATTTTAGAGAGTCTGAAAAACTTAAGAAGACTCCAGGCTGAACTTTTTCATAAATTTGTGTCCCCCAAGCCCGAAAAAGTATAAAATAATACCTGGGAGAACCGCTTGATCTTGCGACCAAGGAGTACTTTCATGTTTAGTGTCTTTGACCTAAAAAGTAAAAAGCGACCAAGGACACGTCGTTTTATTTCCAGTATCGAGTTTGAAACGACAAAAACCCGGCAATCTTTTCTTGTTTTCACGGTCAGAAAAGGGCTATAACAGGACCGTCTTTTAATTCCGCTTTAACGAGTGTAAAAGAAACGCTCGGCAATATTTTCATGTTTAAGGAGTCAGAAAAGGGCTTAAAAGATGACTCTGATTTTTAATTTGTGAAAAATGACAATTTTCCCTGTAAATCATTTTATCCTGCACAAAAACCGATATATTACTCATACATGTTTAAAGATGGATAAAAACACATTGAAAATACCTCTTCATGGTGGAAAATAAACAAATTTACCATTCATTTACTCAAAAAACCTATAAAAAAGTGTTTTACCAATTCATTTTTACCATTTTACTGTTGAGGTGAGAAAAAGGGCTTTTGGCAAGAAATTTCCCGTGGACATTGCGGAGAATCCGACCGTCGAAACCGAATGCCGTCTCATCAGGTATTCTACAACATCCTTCTCTTAATTTCCATCCGTTTAGAATTCATTTTTAGGTCTTTATTTGATTTTTTGGAGGTCTTGGGGTTTCAAGGTGCGCCCTTTGGGGTACGCAGGTTCTGCACTGCTGACTTGCGTACCCCGATATTTTCTCAATGGGGAAAATACCGGGCGTACGCACCTGGCCTTAAGGGCAGCTGCGTACATACGCTATGTTCCTAAAAGGCGGGGTGCGTACCCCGCAAAACGCGTTTTGAAACCCCCATCTCTCCAAAATGGACCAAAATTTTAAAATTTTATGGACTCTAACAGATGTTTTATGATGTGTAGAGTGCACACCATGCTTGATTGGCGTGAAAGAGAACACGAGGACGTCGATTTAGCCGCCATAAATCATCAACCTTCCATTGATGCATTAAAGGCATGCGGACTATACAAATACTGGGCCATACCTGGCATGAGGGCCCAGGTGAGATTCTTGGAGTGGCTGGTTGAAAGGTGGAATGTTCAGGATCAATGCTTTTACATTGGAGGGCACCAGCTCGAGATATAGCCCTCAGACATTTATTTTCTCACTGGTTTGCCCAAAAGGGGCGAACAATTGAATCTATTCGGTACTAGGTCGGGTGGCCAACCCATTGCTAGTCTCCGGCTAGAGTGGTGCAGAACACAAAACCAGGATAAGGGGATAGATATCAAAATGGTATCCCGATCTAAACTCATGGTAATTGCCTTTACAGTTACCAGGCTTTGCGGCGCTGCCGCTTTGCATATTGCCACCGGGTCCCAAATGCGGATGGCAATAGATTGCTATCAAGGCACCATTTTCAACTGGTGCGATGCTGTGTTGGCCAATCTGAAGGGCCAACTGACCAGGGTTAAAAACGAACAGCTAAAGACTTTTGGGTATGGGCCTTTAGTTGCGAGTTTTGCCCTAGAGAGGGTTTTGATGTTGCGCCCGCAGCATCTTACTGTTGAGATTGGGGGTCCCCGAGAGCCTAAGTTGACACGATGGGTTGCGGTGATGGCCCGTCATCCTGACGAGGGTGCAGCAGTTGTTCGATTCACGACAGAGTATTTTCACTGGTTGGAGGACCAGGTCTTCTCTATCCAGGATTTTCCATATGCCGTAGTGGATTTTCGCGGAGATCCGGACATGATTCTTCCACGGGGAGAACAGTGGGACGACACAGGTACTTCATTTTTCACAAGTTTTTTAATTTATTTACTTTTTTGTTGTTTTTATATCGTCTCAAAACTGACAGTGACAATTTTCAAAATGCAGATGTAGGTCCACACCGACCGACCAATCTCCGGCCTTTCGAGAGGAGACTTCCAATTGCACCGTTACCGGCCCCACAGGACACGGCCGCAGAGACCTTAGCTGAGTTGGAGCATGACCTAGAGCGCCTTACAGCAGACATGCCAGAGACGACTATAGACGATATTCCTATTAGACTTCAGCGCTTTGTAGTCGGCATCCCAGGACCTTTTAGGAGGTTCCTGTGTAGGGTGGCACGTGCAGTGGTGTCGTATAGAGATCATCACCAGTGATTGGATGGTCATTTTTGTAGACACATATGACATTTTGGTTTTTTGTACTTATCATTTTTGCCGATCATAAGGTGTTTTTCAACCTATGATCGAAGACGATGTATATTTTTTGACACACTCCTATCTATATATATATCATTATTACCGGCTTATCTTGTTAAACATGTGTGATGAAATGTTTTTAAATTTACATGTATGATTATCGCAAATGTCTATTTAACATTCGAGACGCAATTGCATCTGCTAATGTATTTAAAGACCTTGGAATATGTTGATATTCAATGTAATCAAACTCACGTTCCAAGAGACGCACTCTCAAAAATAACCGTAATAACACTGGATTTCTAATGGCATAAACTCTATTAAGCTGTAATACAACGAGTTCAGAATCTAACCTCACTATCAAACGTCGAATCCCAAATGAAATAGATTCGGACAATAATTCAATCACTACACTGTATTCTGCAATGTTGTTTGTTGTTTGACAAAGGCTCACCCCATGCATAGAAACTAACTCGTCAGAGGGCGAATAGATAACCCAAGCTGCGGAAGAGATATTTCGTGTACTACGACAAGCACCATCAGCAAATCCAATGTATGTTTGGAGAGGCATCGACATCTGCAATATCGAGAGTAAAACCAAGATAAGCCAGAATAACGACGAAAAAGCACACTTTCTAAGCTAAGCACACTGTCTAAACTAATAAACACACCAGCTAGAAAGAAAACCTAACCTAAGTAAAATCTCCATACCCATCATTTAAGCATAATACCTCTTTAGGTAAAGTCCATTTCTGGGTTTACCCAAAGAGTCCCCGTCAAAATCAACCAGCTCATAGGCCCCTTTTGCTAGCTTCCGCTTGACAATGTAGGGCCCATGCCACATAGGAACGAATTTTCCAGCACCTAGTTTATCGTTGGCTTGATCATATAATAGCACTAGGTCTCCTTCCGAAAAATTTCGAGGGGTCACATTTCGATCATACTGAGCTTTCATTCGTTTCGCGTGAGTCTCGATTGCTAATGCAGCATCACGGCGAGTCTCATCTAATTGAGCTAAGTACAATAAACACTTCTCCTCTTCGGAAGTAGCCGGAAGTAATTCGACAGCCATTTGAAGTGATGGGATTTCGCATTCAATGGACAGCACAGCTTCCAAACCATAAACTAGTTGGACAGGAGTGAACCCTGTTGATGTTTTTACTGAGGTTCGGTATGCCCATAGCACTGAAAATAACATGTTGTGCCAATTCGACCGATGAATACCAATGAGTCGTCGGATCATGATAACCAGAACTTTGTTGATAGACTCAACCAAACCGTTGGCTTGCAGATAATAAGGAGTAGAGCTATCGTGGCGCAAACCAAGCTGGCCTGTAAGTTCGGTCATCATAATGTTTCGAAAATGGCGCCCATGGTCAGTGATGATCGCTTGTGGGACACCAAACCTAGCAATAATGTGATTGAATACGAAAATTGTTGTTGTCTTGCCGTCTGCCTCGAATGTAGGCATCGCCTCGGCCCATTTAGTAAAATAATCAACCGCAAGGATGATATACGCATGCCCCCCGGCCGAGTGAGGGTTACAAGTAATAAAATCGATACCCCATTTGGCGAAAGGACCAACGGCAATTATAGGGTGGAGAGGAGCAAGTGGTGCGCGCATATTTCGATCAAACACCTGACATTTGTGGCATTTTCGGACCGCAATAATACAATCTTTGAATAAATACGGCCAGAAGTAGCCAGCGCGCAATATCTTTTGGGCTGTGGCATACCCAGACATATGACCGCCACACGCTCCAGAGTGACAGTCATTCAAAACCCTCTCAGCCTCTTCGTGAGTTAGGCAACGTTGAAAAACCAAGCCCGCTCCACGGCGATAAAGAGTATCTCCAATAATTTTGAACTGTTGGGACTGGAATCGAATTTTTCGACGCTCCGTCTTTGAAATTTCAGGCCGAAAAGATTGGGTCTGGAGATAGACGATTATATCCCCATACCACGGATCTAAAGTGCTGATGAGAAACAAAGATTCGTCCGCAATGGACTCCTCTGCCACAGTCTCTGTGTCAACACGCGGGAAATCACACATTAACTCCGCGAAAACTAAGAATTTCTTAGACTTGGATTTCTCGAACTCCAAATCGAACTCTTGCAGGATAACTATCCATTTAGAGTACTTGCCCCCTAGCAGTTGTTTAGTCAGAATATAGATCATAGGGTTGCAATCTGAAATAACTATAGTTTTGCGAAGTAAAATGTAATGACGGAAACGCTGGACAGCTTGAACGGCTGCCAGGGCCAATTTCTCCACATGTGAATATTTTAGCTCAGTGGGATTCAAGGTCCGACTAAGATAATATATCACATGTTCCGTTCCGAATTCATCTTCCTGGACTAACACCATTCCAATGGTGGAATGCAAAGCTGCGAGGTATAAGAAGTAATCCTGGTTGTAGTTGGGAGGATGCAGCAACGGTGCATGGGTCAACGCGTGCTTGAGTGCATCAAAATATTGTTGAGAAATCTCATCCCAAGAGAATTGAGCGTTCTGTTTCAACAACCGGGTAAAACCCTTAGTGACCTCGGCGTAGTTCGGAATGAATCGATGTAGAAAGTTTGCTTTCCCCTGCAAACTTTGGAGTTGGCGCAGACTCGAAGGAGGAGGCAATTTGATGATAGCTTCGACCTTCGAGGGATCGACGCGAATGCCGGCTTTTGAAACAACAAATCCCAGCAATCGACCCGCTTCTATACAGAATACACACTTGTGCGGATTCAACCGAATACGATAATGCCTACACCTCATAAAGATTGCTCGTAAGTGGACAAGGTGATTAGCTCGATGTAAAGAATGAGCAGGCAAATCATCGAGGTACGGTTGCACAATGTGCTTGATGTCATGAAATGCATAAGACATCACCCGTTGAAAAGTGGCTCCGGCATTCTTAAGCCCAAAAGGTAATTTGCAATAAGAAAATGTCCCCCGTGGACAAATGAATGTCGTTTTTGGTTGATCTGCAGGTAGAATATTGATTTGATTATAGCCCGAAAAACCGTCCATAAAGGAAAACATTTCACTTCCGGCACAATCATCAATTATTTGATCGATATAGGGCATTGGGTAGTTGTCTTTTGGACAAGCTCGATTTATATCCCTATAGTCGATACAGATTCTTATTGTTCCTTGTTTCCTGTTAACCGGAACAATATTCGATACCCAATCCGTTAACGGGATTGGATAAATGAAACCTGCTTTCAACAGCTTCTCGACTTCTGCTTTAATCGCAGCCGCTTTTTGAGGGTGAATCTGACGCAACCTTTGGTAGGTTTTGATTTCATGAACAACAATGGCGGGATCGATTCCTGGCATTTCCTCGTAGGACCAGGCAAACACGTCGCGGAATTCATGGAATAGGGCCTTGTAAGTTTGAATTTCATCATCTGTACACAAGGCACCTATATGAATGTTCTCAACAATTCCGGGCTTCACTCAAATGTCAATGGGAATAGTGCGAGAAATATTCCCTAAATTCAGCTCTAAATCAGGATGTTTTGTTGGACTCTGAGCTTCTTTGACATATTCAGTGGTAAAGATGGATGAGAAATCATTTTCGAAACGATCATCCTCAGGTAAAAACGAAGATCTGTGATGAAGATCTTCCCATGGTAAATCGTCTACACATAGGACTTCACGAAGGTGTTCGTCAGATGACACAACTTCGGGAAACGCTATTAACTCTGAGGTTGACGCGAAAAGTGATTCCTCATGGACCACATTCATTTGGTCAATTTCGGTTGAACGCGGGTCGGTAAAAGACACTACGGCTTCATAAGCAATTTCATATGGACTCAAAGGCATAGCATCACCGAATGAGTCTATCTCAGATTCAGAAGGGACAATCCAAGGATCGTCGTAAATAATGGTGTCTGATGTAATCATATGGATAGATGCAAATGAAGACGATGCGTTGATTAGAGGAAAAGGAAAAGTTCCCAGTAAACCGGAATCTTTAACTAAACCTACGCCAATGTCCTTGTAAGGGATAGTCGTCTTACCGACATGCTGGATACTCTCTGAAGAGGCTGGGTCGGATGAAAAGTAAGCCAGCTGGTCTATTGTCACGATCTTGCCATTATATGGAAACTTTATTACTCTGAAGACCGATGAAACTACCGCTGTCATAGTATATGACCATCTTCGACCCAAGAGAAGGTTGTAGTCCAGAGGGGCATCAACCACCTCCACATCTAGACTAACGGTTTTTCCTTCAACCTCTATAGGCAAATCCTGTAGAATGCCAAACGGACGGAACCCACGGCCATCAAAGGCCTTAAGGATGGTCGGGGATTGGTTCAGCGAAGGAGAACCAAGCGATCTCCAACACTGAATCGACATAATACTCGTGGAAGCTCCCTCATCAATTACAGTCCGATGAATAGGTCTGTTTTTTACTATCACTGGAATCTGAAAAGCCATTTGATGAGGTAAACGCGGTGTACTATTTTCTAGATCAAAGATTATCAGGTTCGGGTCTTGAACATCAACAGCTCCGATAGCCAACAAAAGTAATTTCCGTTGTGCTGGGCATGATTGCAGCACTTCCAAAGCCGACATCGCTGAGGGAGAAACAGCTAAGTCCTCAACGATGTTATAATTCTGAGCCGCTCTCGCATGTGGATTGAAAGCAGACTTTCGAAGTATACCCTTGGCGAGCGGTTTGATTACCAAGTCCAGGTTAGGTTTCTCGATCTGTAGTGGATCGGAACCAGGAGCTGAGGTTGATGGATTAGAATGAGAAGATTATGCTTCCTTGCCATCAACAGGATTCTTACTACCATAATCTTGTGATCGAGTTGCAATCCTTACATGAGACATCATCAATATGGGTTCTTCACTGGCACTCGAGGAAGAACCTATCATCTTACTCTCCTGCTTTGGAAATGGATCTTTCAAAACAGCAGGAGTTGGGGAGCCTTTGACTATTTTCACAACCTCGACCCGATGAGGGCAATCTCTTGTAAAATGATCTTCTTCACAAATAAGACAAGGATATCGAGGTTTTCACTTTTCGTCATTGGTTTCCGACTTTTCTGTTTTCTCCTTTGGAGCCTTGTCTGCTTTATTCTTCTTCTTACCCTTCTTCTTTCCACCGTTTTTTGATTTGGCCATAGATGTCTCTACGGCGTGAATATCGGCGGAAATTTCAGGAGAAGACTCTCCTGTCGGGGAATCAGGCAGGGTGATTATAGGAGAAGAATTCTTAGAAGATTTCTTCTTGCTCTTTGTGTTCACCGTACCAATCATACCATCAGCGGCATGAGATCCCGAAGGAGCAGCAGCGATTTGATTCGACTTTGGAAGATCTGGGATCTTCTCGTGTAACGTACCCGACTGAGTGTAAACTAAGTCAAGGTACTGCGCTTGAGCAATGACTTGCTCCTCAGTAAATACTCCAGCCTTAGCTACGTCTTCAGTAATCTTCGGTAACAATGATTTAACAAACCATTCAGCTAAGATTTGGTCCGGAATAAAAACTTTCACTAACCTTCTTCGACGTCTCCATTCATGGATATGATCGGAAATATATGTGGACGTCGATTGTTTTAGTGAAGTTAATAACTCCGTTATGTTATCGTATCTGACCGACAACTGAAAGTGAGTTAAGAACGAGGTAGCTAACTAGCTAAAATTGTAAAAAGAGGCCCGTGGTAACTCAATGTACCACTTGGCCGCGAGACCAATGAGTGTACGCTGGAAAAGACGTAAGCGGATCGAATCATCCGAGATGGAATTAGAGGAACACCAGAGGTGGTAAGTCATCACATGATTTGACGGGTCCTCTCCAGACTTACCTTCGAACTTGGGTATGTCACTGGGCAACTTATTCGGCATTGGCGGCCAAAACGGAAGATAATTGATTGGATCGTTCGTTAGGCGCGACAAGTCTGGTAAATCCAAAGTTGCGATAAACGGCAATTGCCGGTTAGGATCCCTAAAACTCTGGGTCACTATACCAGCCCCAGGAGGAGGATATCCAGGATAACTTGGAATAGGAATCGCATTCGGGATATTGTATCCTCCCGGAAAACCAGGATTAACCGGACCGTACTGGGGTTGTTGAGGTTGTTGATAAGTGTACCCAGGATACGGTTGATACTGGTAAACTGGCTGCTGGACAGCTGGCCCGTATTGGTACTGTCCCTGGTACGGTTGATAAGTGAATTGTGGTTGACTAGTGACAACCGTACTTATACCAGGCTGGCCTATAGGCATCTAAACCGTAGTTTGAATCGTAGATCCAGACAAAGGTAAAGATGTCTGAGGAGTGGTTGCAGAGACAGTAGAAACCGGAGCTGTCGATACTCCAGAAGTAAGTGTGGTAGACGAAACAGATGTTGCGGTAGTTGCAACGGTCGTTTGAGATGGAGTACTAGGCGCAATAGGCCCAGACTGAGAAACTACCAAAGGTACAGAAGTTTGAACATTTGACTGGACTGGTTGCTGGGTTGCACCAGAAACTAAGGGTTGTCCAGCTTGAGATGACAACTGTACGCTTGGTTGCAACACTTGTTGACCTTGCGAAGGATCCCACACTACAGTCATTCCGGGGTATTGACCCATAACAGGTTGAGGATATTGAGATCCATAACCGGATTGAGAATAGGATTGATAATTGAAAGGCACATTTCCCGTACCTTGAACGTAAGATTGACCTTGGGGTGGTTGATAACCTTGACTCGAGTACTGACCTTGAGGAAGATACCCTTGAGGTAAATACTGATACTGGGGTTGACCTTGGGGCATAAATTGATACTGAGGTTGACCCTGAGGTACATATTGAGGTTGGGGTTGACCTTGAGGAATGTACTGCACCATAGGTACATACTGTCCTTGAGGTTGCCCCCCAGCCACAACTTGTGTACCTTGAGGTTTCCCCCCAGGCGTTACTTGAGGCTGCCCCCCAGGCGGTAACTGACCACCTTGAGGTTGAGAACCGAGATTTGAACCTGACATCATATAAATGTCTCCCACACCCAACGGTTTATTACCATTGTTTCCAGCTAATAACCCATGTTCAATGGGTTGAGGAGATGCTCCCGCAAAAGTACCAGACAAAGACTGATACCCAGAGGGAACAGAAGGACCGCCATATAAAAATGATTTAGGTGATTGAGTAAACATTGACGACTGACCAGACATATTTACAGGAGTAGTGAAACCTCCGGGTGGAAAAGGAGTACGAGGTGGAGAAAAACTTGACCCTGAGTTGTCTAAATAATTAGTTAATGAAAGATACCAAGTAGTACTTCTAGGAGGATTGTAAAATATGGATTCACGCTCTCTTAGATCAATAGTAGGTTGATCTTCAAGGTAAGAAATGCCTATTTCTTCTTCTGGAGCAAGTTCTTCAATAGCAATCAAATCAGAAGGAAGATTTTCGGTGATGACTCGTTCTACCCTAGGTGAATCAGGAACACTAGAAGTTGGAGTAACAGGTTCAGATATTTCAAGTTCTTCGCCTATATCACTAGTAGATGAAAAACTACCAGCAAGCTCGGAAACCGCAACAGCTTCAGAATTATAACCTGTTTCTAGACTTTGGTAATCTGGATGGACTACCAACGAAGACTCTCCTTCTTCAGGTGAACCTACTCTACTGCCACTAGGAGGAGTTACAAGGACTTTCAAACCTTCGTAATGACCCGGGACGTCTTCAGGAGGTTCACCCCGCAATCTACGGAATTTCCTCAACAAATCGGTCCCGGTAACAATCTCAGGTGACTTGCCCCGAAGTCTACAGGACTGTCTCGGTAATTCAGCCACAGCTAAAAACTTTTAACTACTGCACACGAAAACAAAGTAAAATCTCAAAGAAAACCACCTAAAGTCGCTAAAGAACCAAACAAATTTTGAAACACACGCCTAAAGAATCTAGGGCGTCAAACCACACACAAACAGTAAGCTCTCCGGACCGAAAACACTAGTTGGTGATTAAGCCCAACCTCGCAGAATTCAGTACAGAAATGGTGGGTGGAACAGTTACCCCGGCAACCTGCTTAATGAATAGAGTGGACCAAGTTCCTCCACTTTAACCGTCTCGAGTGAAGTGAACCCCCCAGAAAATCCAAGTGAGTCTAGCCGACGTCTGCTCCAGGTACAGTGGGATCTTCCCTCCACCGTCACCTTGGGTAGAATCCTAAGATAATAGTCACTAAGGTTACCAACAACAAAAAATACACCTGGGGGAACAGTCTACGCTCCGACAGCACGCAAGGGCAGAGTATCAAGCTCAATCCCCTTACCGGCTCCTTGACAATAATCCAAGGTTTACCGATAAGTGACCCCAGGCTCCTCGACAATGGTTAATCCGAGGTTTACCGTTTGTAATACGTGCGTGTCTGGCGTCGTTCCCAACGAGGGAGGATTGATCCCCTCACTGGTTCGGACATGAGCTCGTGCTTCTCCTTTAAGAGGAGCTTTCCTAGAGTATGCAACAGTTGGATTTATCCTACCACAAGATAAGCTACTTGTTTGGTTTTGTTGTCTTGGAGAGTTAATTACTCTCCTACTCCAAGACACTAGCCTGATCTATATTGGTGCTTCAGAGCCCTAGTAAAAGAAAAAGTTACTAAGTTGATTTTACTTTAAGCGTTAATTTTTATGGTTTTTCTTCAACACAAAAGGTAGCGGAGATGAAACTGATGGTGTGTAGACTCGACTCAAATCCACTAAAAAGATGCACTTAGGATGATTTACGCTACTTTTCTTTTTCAATGAATTTCCTAGCTAAGAGAGTTGGAAAATGCAAAATTTATATAAAGACAACTTTCTTGGCAACGAAAATCAAAGAAACAAACTCTTTATCTTTTCCAAGCATACAACACATGACCACTCATTACGTGCACGAAAATTCCTTTCTCTTTCAAAATTCTTCAAATGCTACTTAAAACAAACTTTTTCAAAGGAGATGTTTTTTTGTGTTTTTTCTATTTAACAAAGCATATAAAACTATTTTAACAAAAATCAATCTCAAAATTTATAAAAATATATGAAAAACTCACTCAAAAGCAAATCAAAAGGAAATTTACCCTAAAGCAAATCTAACGAGGCAAAAGCCTACAAAGATGATTCTAGGTTGTTTTACTCGGTAACAATCAAACCAAGGATCAGCTCATGCAGAATCATAAACCAATCAAAAACAAAAATCAAACTCTTTTGTTCTTTTTCTCAAGAATGAAATTCACAACTCAATCAACAAGCTTTGTCGAAATTCCGCAAAGAGACAACACAAAGGTAGGTTGCTCACACAGGTAGACTTTATGACAGGTCCGACTCCTAAGAAGACTGATAAAACCAGAGAGATCCAAGGTTTCACAACTTCTAAAGCCAAAGTCACTACAGGACCTATGCAAAAATCAAACCCTAGGGCTAGAACTTCTATGAATTCCACTAAAACTCTTGATGCTAACGAAACAAGTTCAGGTGAAGATCTCTGACAGGTAACCAGTGGATCTGGGCAGTAAAAACTAATTAAAGACAAAATCTAAGAGAAAAAATGGAAAAATTGGAATTTTCTCAATTTTTGACAGGGTACGCAGGCAACCTGTTAAGACAGGTGCGGACCCGCTCTGTGCACAAAGCGACAGTGCGTACAGGTACGCACTGTGCTCAACTCAGAGGGTACGTACTACTGGAAAAAACCAAGAAAACTAAAATCTAACTTAACCCTAAGCTAGCCCACCCAAATACACAGTCAAACAGCCAAAAACCAGAAAACAAACAACTTTTCTTAGATCAAAGTTTCATACAAAGGAAAAATCATTCACATTCATGGATTCCCCAGTATGGTCGCCATTTTGTCATTCGGAAAGAGTCAATTTTGCGGACAAAACCGACCTCCCTAGAAGCTGAGGCTTTCTAGTGACAAACAAGACAATTTAATCCTATCTCTCTCTAAACATGCATTAAAAGACAAGCAATCAGGTGTCTTGAAACATACCTTAAGTCCAACGCTTGGTTGTTGTAGTCTAGCCTCGTCGATCCAGATGAGCTCCTCCTTCTCTTCGAAACCTGCGTTCACCAACAAGCAAACAATTAAATAATACCTGAATAACTCATAAAACAATACATGTTCATCATACAGACCAAGGAACATATGAAACAAACCATATAGAATAATTCATTGAGAGAAATGGACTGAATTGTATTAAAGTGGAAACAAAGAAACCGTTACAACCAGGCCTTGGTGTTGTGCAGGTCCCTCCTAGGGTCCAGCAAGAGTTCTCCTTTACTTTGATAAGCTCACCCACTTCCAAATGAAGTCAAGAAAGGATGGATATCTCTCCTCTCAAGCTCTAAATGGGAGTCCTAATTCCAGCAGCATCTACCCTTAGAAATGTTTAGCTTTCAACCTCTCTCCCTTCTGGCCCAATGCCTGTATTTATAGTGCTCTAGAAGAAGTTAATCAGGTCCACCATCAATGGGATAAGCCCCTCTTTGGATGGGATAGCTCCCCTCTTGATGGGATAAGTTCCTCTTTCATAGGGATACATGAACCATCTGGAGGCGCTCAATACACGTCGAACAAGCTTCTAGAATGCTCTAGAAATGACCACAAGTAACTTTTTTAAGATGAAACTCGCGCCTTTTGACCTTTACAGGGGTACGCACCCACCCCTTTACATACAGAGCGTACAAGTACGCAGGTATTGTGAACTTGGGTTGCGTACACGCAGGTAAGGCTGAGAGAAACTGCGTACCCAGAGATAAATAGATTTTTAAAGACTTTCTCTCTTTCTTGGAGTTTGACATGGAGAGCAGAGGTATTAGACTTGCCAAGGAGGATAGTATGACAGTTGATGGAGCCATACTAACTGCAAATAGTCATGGTGACAAGTTTTAGTGTAACACATAGGCATAATACAAGCATACAATATAAATTCATATTCACATGATAGTGACCCCTTATATTTGTCATGACTACTCTTCCCACTTGATTCCTCATAGCCAAGAACTCATTCATGTCATTTTCTTGCATAAGAAATCATTCCGCCACAAGAACGATTCTTGATGATCTGTTAGACAGTTACATAGATATATGGATACATACATAGATATACGTAAACATTAGAATAAGCAATCATGATACTGTTAGAAAATTATATACATACATACGTACATGTATACATATAAACATCAGCATAATCATGATCACAACAAAATTACCATATATTATAAGGTCAAGGTTAATAAATCACCCTTTACATGTGCAACATATTCAAAACATTGAGAACAATAGTTTCCAACATAGCCAAGGCATCTAACACCTCAGATATGTTTACTTTACCTTTTCCTGCTACCTTTCTCATGACTATACTGCTAGCATCCATCTACACCAATGGACCCAACCAGTCCAACCGACTGTCATAGTCTTACCTTCCATTGTGCTTACTCATGCACCAAGCTTCATCCAGGTTTTACCTATTGGGTACCATACGACTCTCCTCGAGCTCCATTAACTTTCCTCTTTCCCAACCAATTATCAAGAATCAAAACAATAAAGGAAAGACTGAGATGAAAAGAAGAGGAAAACCATGGAAAACCAACAACAATATGACACCACAAACAAAGTTACATGATCATGCACTAGACATAACAAAACTGAAAATAAAGCGCAAGAAAATCACAAAATTCCAGAAGCACAAGGCTAATAATAGACACCATGACTCAATCCCCATGGTTCCCAGTGATTTCAAATGAAAGCTCAACCTGAGCCTTCTTGAAGATTTCATGGCAGTCTCTTTCCATGCAATCCCCTGCATCATACTTCCATCAACACATAATGTCAATGCATAACTAAACATCACAATACACTAGTTACCTTACCTTGTTGTTCCAAACACATTGCTTGCAACTGAACACATCCACGCCATCTCTCAAGAGACTCCAATTCCCTTGATAGATCCAACCAAGGCTTCCAGGACTAATAACTCAACCCACATCTTTTACCGGACTTCCAGAGTGTTTGTCCAACTACATCTTAAAGGACTAGTAACTCAACCCACCAAGGGATTCCAGAGCGTTTTTCTAACCAAGGCTTCCACGACTAGTAACTCAACCCAAGATGTTACATGGCTTCCAGAATGTTTGTCCAACCAAGGCTTCCAGGACTAATAACTCAACCTAAGGTAAGGAAACATGAGAACCAGCCAAAATAAAACAATGAAATACCCACAATCTCCATGGTTATCCAGGAAATAGCAAGGCTAGGCAATCCACTGTCAATCCCGACCATCCTCCATGCCAATGATAGATCATAACTAGCAAACCACATGCATATGACACACATGGCAAAACTAGTGAGGAAAACATACATTCATCTCGGCTCCTGTAAGGAAAACCCATTCTAGTGATCCGGATTTAAGCAGGAACGCAATAGATTACAGAGATAACCATAAATACAGAGATGCGATAACCATAAAAACAGAGATGCAGCGGAAATAATACTTCATTTCACTAATGGAGAATACTGAAATATGCTTACAAATAGAAATGACCCAGCTAGGGCGATGGTAGCTTATCTCTGAGAAGAGATGTGTCGGCTACATGCCTCTGAACTGTTCCGAACTGTCTTTACAATGAGGCTCGAAGGCCTATTTATTATTGAGAAACAATGGAAAACCCTTAACATTCCAAAACCTAACCCTAGAAGATGAAAACGCCAAACTATGGGCCCCGTTTGGGTAAATTGGTACATCAACTTCCCGGGGTCGTAACTTTGGCATACGATCTCCGTTTTACGCGCATGATAGCCCGTTGAAAAGATATTTCTGAGGACTATAACGCAAACAACGATTTTTTATCCAAAAAATCGCAGGGAGCGGGATTTCCAAAAAAACATCGTTTAGGGCCTCAAAACGGCTCCGGAAGTTTAGGACCCGAAAACTGCTAAAAATAGTAAATTGTGCTATAATTAAGGAAACTGAAAATGTCAAGAGGGACAATGGTGGGGGTCTAGGTGGACTAGGCAGGTGGCCACCAATATCCACCTGGATCATCTAGCTACTAACCTTAATGTCCTCTTGCACTTTCTTGCTCTTCCTTTGCCTTATTGTTCCAAAACTCCAAATATGCCACACTCTCCAAGAGTGCTCCAAGAAAACTCTAAGTGTCCAAGAGTATGAGAGAGAGAGAATAGAGAGAGAACTCCAGAAATGAACTGACATAAGCTTACACTGACCAAGCCTACCCACTGATCCTTAGAAGCCTTTTTATGAATGAGGCCTCTATTTTCTTCATTTTGCATTATTTTTCTTCATTTTCCTCCTCACATGCAACTTGTGACCTTTCACCTCCCTTTTTTCCTAATTTCCTTTATTTTCATAAATAAATGTGCCAAAAATTCCATTTTTCCTTTCCAAAGCCTTAGCCATTGCCTTTGTCAATTTCCTTAGCCATTAACAACCAAATCAACACCCACGCTACGATGTCTTACCCTACATTCAACTTGGAATAAGTGTCCCATCAATCATGTTTATTATTTTTGCCTTTATTAGCTTTTATTACATGGAATTTTCACGAGGGTTGTTACACCTTCCACCATGATTAAGCTAGGGCATGATATTTTCATAAATCTAGAGCACATTAGGGCCATTATGTTGTCACTTATTTCACATATGGCATTCACCACTATGACATCATCTTCAACATGGAGAGAATCTAAGAAATATACCATTGTTTCTAGAGAAATGTATATTGCTATTCTTATCTTTATTATTCCGCATGGTGTTTGTAGATTGGCAATTTTTCCTAGACTCTTAAGATTCATTGACTACTCCAACTCTCATTACCTTGCTCCATAATGCAACCAAAGCCTACTTAGGGTATTAGTGTTGGGTGTCTCAAGCTGACACATAAGGCTTGGTTTAGTTAGGTCAGGTTAACAACGTTCTTCTTGTTAATTTTCAAATTATTATTTAACCATGATAAAACATGTGGATGACTCTTTTGCATTAAATTTCAAAAACCATTAAACATATTATATGTTGTTGATATGAACAATGTTGCTAGGGTAGCTTTGAGGTACAAGTGTTCAATGACAAACTCACTTTTAACAACACAATCTCAATTAAGATTTGAGAGAGATATATTGGTTTGTTTTTCTTAGGGTTGTAAATGAGAATAATTATTTGGGGATGATGGAACAATACATAGATGAAAATAGGTCACTGATCTGGTACAACCACTTAGCCTAACTCCCCATGATACTTTGCTTTACTCTCTTCTATGTTCCTCATTGGATAAGTTGGTGCGAATTAAAGGATTGGATAAAATTATGTGTGGTTTGTGTGTTGTAGCCAATGCTTCCAAAATCAAAGATTTCATTCCTTATGTAGGGTGGTCAAATTTGTAGGACATCAAAGAGCACAAAAAAGTGCACAAAGAATTTAATGCATTATGGAAGGAGATTACTAATGAAAAAATTGAGAGGGGGAAGGAAAATGAGTGTGGAAAATGGGAATGATTTTGTAAACATGATGCTTGACATCTTTGAGAAGGCCAATGCCATGGACAAAAAATTAAGTAGCAAGGACATGTTGGTTTCTATAATTAGCACTTCAATAAATAATTTGGGTAGGGAAACAATAGAGACATTGACAAATCTACTATGATAAAAGATAGTGTAGGAAGAGCTTGAGTGGATGATTCACAAACACGGCCTAAATTCATGTGATCTTTCAAGTGTTGAGTACATATAATGGATAATGAAACTTTGAGATTGCATTTGTTGATTCAACTACTGCTTCTCTAAATAAATGGATACTTGCATTATGGTAGGATACATCATTCATGAGATTGATTCTTGTGGTAGTGGCATCCCAACTAATAGTCATTCTAGGATTATAAAGAAGAATTGCCAGTTGTTAGGGGCCCTCGCAAAAGATTGATACATGATCAAATCACCAAAAGTACATATAAATTAGCATAAGAGTAGAGTATCAAAACATCGATAACTTTGAAGGAGATGACAAGCTAGTGGATGGACATGTATAGGGGTTAATGGAATTCATATGTGTGCACTTAATAGAAGGCATATAACAATACACATGGAAGGAGGAAAGAGATGAAACCCATTATCATTCTTCTAAAACATGAACATATCAAATGCATCTTGAATAAACATCTCATTCAAAACTATCATGGTAGTTTCTAATTTGAAGTGTAACTTGTGTTGTCCATGACATCTTGAAGCAAATGAACGGCCTTGATTAATGAATTGAGTAAAATCTAAGCTACTTGCCGAGGTATGCCCTTCATTTATTGCAATCCACTATTTATAATTACACTTGAAAGCATTATAATATTGGTTATTGTAATGAAATTGCAATTTCTTACCTCTATGAGTTGTCATCTTAGATATAATTAGATACAAAATATATACAAGTTTTATCTAATAATAAAAATTAAAGAATCAAACAATTAGAGAATCCATACCATGATTAACATGTGATAGCATACAATCACTTTCTAACATGTGGTAGCATACAATCACATTCAAAAGATAACAAGCTTCAAAGAATCACTGACAAACAATTCCCATATCCTTAAAAATAACTTCACATAAAATTGTGTAAATTCTTTATAAAAATATCATATTTTTAAACTCAAATAATAAAAACACAAATCAAAAATATATTCAAACTCTAATTATATAAATACCAACCACCAAAAATATATCCAAACAATAATTATACTAATACCTAATATTAAAATTGTGTTAAATTTTTATTATATATATGTATATATATATATATCCAAATTTAAATAATATAAACACAAATCATATATATAAAACATACTGCAGATATAAAAAAATTAATAATAAAAAAAATATAAATATTAATAATATTTTTAAAAATTAAAATTTAATTCAACAATAATCTTTAAAACACTATTTTAAGTAGAACAATTTTTCAACAATTTGATAATTGATTATGAGATTTGTACAACTAACTATCCTAGTGTATTAACATTAAAAAGAAGATTTCAACCATGTGAAATTGTCGTAACATTTATATTGTCGTAACATTTACGGCCATTGATGCCATTGCCAGTTGTTCCCCATGAAGAGAGTGGGACAAAAGATCCCGTCGCAGTCAAAGCATTTAGTATATGGGATACCTTTAAAAAGTTGGAAAATATTTAGGTCACTCAAAATTAAGAAGTGTGATCATTTTTATTTGGATTTATAAAAATTATTGTTAGATTTTTTTTAAATATAATTAAAATTTCTATAAATTTCAAGAAAAAATTATAATTTTTAGAATGTCTATATTTTATATTGATTTATAACATGTTAAATTCATAAAAAAATCCTATATACAACTAAAAAAATAAATAATAAAAGCGATAATTTTTCTGAATTCCTACTAAAAATTTCACAAAATCTAGTCCACTTGAAAAACGCATATCTTATATAGGTGGATGCAAGTTGTTTTGCATAAAGAATGGATCTCCACTCCCAAGTAAAGGAATCTTATTTGTCGTAAAGCAGGATTCCGTAAGGAAATCGACGTAGGTCATTGTACAGGAACCTGGTTCGTTCGCTTCAATTAAAGGATTTAAGAGGATTTAAGAAAACAAGGTGGATGGCATTGTACAGGAAGTTGGTTTTTTAGCTGTCTGATTTTCTATTTTGTTTTCTTCTGTTTTTTGGGATGCATAGTCTGGTTTATTTTTGTTTTGTTTCTTGTTTGTTGGATGTGTATTTTGGTTTATTTTTTATTTTTGTTTTTTCTGATTTATTTTGGTTTTTTTTTTGTGTTTTTTTGGTTTTTTTTAACTAGTGTAACCAATTTGTTGGTTCTTAGTGATTTTTTTTCTTCTTTGGTATGGTGTTGGTCTGATAATGATTTGCCTACCTCATTTGATTAATGAAAAATGTTCTCATTTGATTAAATGGAAAATGAAAGCTTTTCGTCGAGAAAAAAACTGATAGTCAATAATGTTGCGATAGAACTGATAGTCAATAATGCTGGAAGAAGGGAAAACTGGGCAAGAAACTTCATGCTTCCACCGTTTAGATTACCAGATTACGGTATTAGTTCACTATTTATTGCCACTTGGTTTTTGCCACTTGGTTTTCTCAAAGGAAATAAGAACCTCAAGTAATCAACTACACATCAAAGGTTATTTTGTTTCCAATTGAGGTCTTGATACCAGAAAAGCTACAGCTGATAGCTTCTCTGCTCTCCTGAATCGTTCATTCTCTGCTCTCCTGAATCGTTCATAGGCAAATATTAAAGCTGAGCGCGCATTCTCAATCTCTGCCAAATATATTCGATCTTGCTTCTTTGTTAATCTGTATCCAATGGCACCCGTTAACTTTACATCCTTTGCATCCACCAACAGCTATGTGTATGAAGTGTTTTTTAATCACCGCGGTCCTGACGTCAAGAGAGGACTCGCTACCCATATCTACCATCGCCTTAAAGAACTTGGATTAGCAGTTCTTTTGGACCAGAACGAATTGCAAGGAGGAGAGAAGTTGGATCCTCAAATCGAAGGGGCTATTCGAACAGCGTCCGTTCAGGTAGCCATATTTTCACCAACTTATGCTCAATCAAGATGGTGTCTCCACGAGCTCGTATTGATGAGGGAACAGATGTTGAAGTCGGGGTCAACAATAATTCCGGTTTTCTACAAAGTCGAGCCCGCAGATCTTCGGTGGACGCGCGGTGGAGATCGAGTTTATGCTAGAGATTTGGGCGTGCTTGAAAGGAAGAGAGAATTCGATTGTCCGCAACCAAGGTACGACCCCAATACCATAGAAAAATGGAGGAATGCTCTTTCTGCTGTGGCAGATATAATCGGTTTTAGTAAGACCCTCCCTGTTATTTGAGTTTTGTACTTTGCTGGCTTCATAAGTATATCACAGATTATTTATGTAGATGTTTCTTATTCGTCTGTTGACTGTGATTGTGAATATTATTCAGGGAAGAGTGGCAGCTCGTCCATGAGGTCGTCCAACAAGTTCTGAAAAAAGTTCGCAAACCACCTTTGGACGTCGCTAAATATCCTACTGGCCTCAATCAAAAATAAAAGATGTGGACAGAACATTGTCACTGCAGCAGCAAAGCGAGAAGGCTACAATTTTGGGAATTGTAGGTCTTGGCAGGGTAGGGAAAACTACCCTCGCTAAACAATTCTTCAACCGAGAGAGATCAAATTACGATCAATCTTGCTTCTTATTTGATATCAGATCCAAATCTTTACCTTTCCTGCAGAGTAGCCTTCTTAACGATCTGATGCAGTCGAATGAATAGATAAAAGCGTTTCTGAAGGGATAGAGAGGCTCAAAACAGTTTCTCAACGGTGTCTTATCATTTTAGATGATATTGATCAAATGGATGCATTATGTGCACCGGTTAGAGATACCATTCATGTAGGTAGCTTAATTTTAATTACATCTCGCAATAAGGATGTACTTACAAGCGCAGCTTTTGGAGAGTCATCCATTTACACACTGAAAGGTCTCAATGGAGAGCACTCGCAAGAGCTCTTTTGCTGGCATGCCTTCGGTCAACTCCGTCCCGTTGTAGGATTTGAGGAAGTGGTTAAAGAGTTTTTGAATGTCTGCAATGGTTTGCCACTATCGCTTAAAGTGCTTGGGGCGTTTCTTCGTGGAAAAGATGATTTGAAGCTTTGGAATGCACAATTGCGGGAAACCTCCGAAGTACTTCCCGAAGATATAGAAGCACACTTAGAATTAGCTACGATGCTCTAAATAACAAAGAAAAACAAATATTCTTGGATGTTGTCTGTTTCTTTATAGGAGAAGACAGGGATACCGCTATCAGAGTATGGGATGGATCCAACTGGGAAGGGTTGCTAGGTCTTTGGAAGCTGGAAACAGATGCCTGGTCGAGGTGGATGGTCTGAACCGTCTCAGAATGCATGACCACCTTCGAGACCTCGGCAGAGATGTAGCTGAAAACCCAGATTATCCTCGTCGTCTTTGTCGTTTCACAGAAAATCTTCGTCATAATACGTCTGCCCAATAATTTGTAAGTATCTTTTCCACCAACTTTAAAATAGCATTGAGTTAAAAATAATGGAGAAATGGTTATGTGATTGTAACGCATCTTCTTAGTTTAGGAGTTGTTCCTACATTTTAGGAGGTTGTTTACAACTCCTCGATCTGTCCGGTGGTGGCACAGTGCAGCTCCTCGATCTGTTCGGTGGAAGCAGATCGCCTTTGCCTGGTGGTGGCGTGTTGGAGCTTGTTTGTTGATCTATTCGGTGGTAGCAGATCAGTTTTGCCCGGTGGTGGCACAGTGAAGTCCCTGATTTGTTCGGTGGCAGCAGATCGGACTTGCCCGGTTGTGGCACAGTGAAAGTTCCTGATCTGTTCGGTGGTAGCAGATCGGACTTGCCCGGTGGTGGCCGATTGGAGTGTTCAGTTGGGCAAAAATGAACAACAGTTTAGAATCATACCTCCACGAGTCTGGCAAGCTCGATGGAACGAACTTCTCCAACTGGAAGTTCAAAATGCAAACTTTGCTGGAGAGTGCGAATGCATGGTCGATCGTCTTGGGAAATGAACAGAGATCTGGAACAACGACCCAAGAACAGGACTGGGATAAGAGAGAAACAAAAGTGAAAGTCATACTGAAGATGTCTGTCAAAGACAATATTATCCCCCATATCAGAGATTGCAAGTCGGCCGCGGATATATGGACAACAATCAAGAATTTGTACGAGACACAGAACACAAATCGTGTTCTGGCACTCAAGGGAAAATTGTTTGCATTGAAGATGGACGAGAATGAATCCGTTGCTGGATTCATGGCCAGAGTCAAGGATCTGAGCGACAAATTGGGAGCCATTGGAGAGAAGGTATCAGACTCAGATCTGGTTACACTCACATTGAACAGAATGACCGATGAATATCAGACATTCATCTCAGGGCTGTCAGCGAGGGAGAAAGCCCCTTCATTTGATGAGCTGACAGCGATTCTGCTCCAGGAGGAAGAGCGACGACAGAATCTGAAAACTCAGAGCAATGACCTTGCTCTGATGGCGAAGAGGCGACAGTACAGAGGAAAGCAGCACCAACACCAACACCAACACCAGCACTAGCAACCGCAGCAGCAGCAGCGGAAAGAAGCCAACTCCTTTCAAAAGAGATCATTCAGAGGTATGACTGATAATTATGTTAAGAGATGTTTTTACTGTGGGAAACCTGGTCACCAGATTAAAGAGTGTTATAAGAGGCAAGCGGATGAAAGAAGAAGCAAACAGAGGAAACATCAGGGTTGTTTTGCTGGAGAAGAGGAGGACCATAGCCATGATCTTCGACTATTCACAGTCGATTGTGCACTTTCAGCATCAAAAGGAGATGAGGATAATATATGGTATGTCGACTCTGGCACATCCTCGCATATGACCGGTAAGAGGGATTGTTTTGAATTTCTTGAAGAATCTGCATGTGGATCAAAAATTTATTTAGGAGATGACAGTGGGTATGAGATCAAAGGATGTGGGGATATTCCTATGAAGCTACTTAGTGGCGACATCAAACATCTTAAAAATGTATTATACGTTCCAGGGATTAAAAATAATTTGATCTCTGTCTCAATGATTACAGACCAAGACATGCAGGTGCAATTCTTCAAGAATGGTTGTGTCATTCAGGATAGCCAGTTGGAAACAGTTGCAACAGGAGTGCGCGTGGGGAATTTGTACAGACTAGATGCAAGGAGTATGCTACGACAAGCAATGGTTGCAGCTACATCAACAGTTGAAAATCTCTGGCATCAGAGATTTGGACATCTCAATTTACAAGATCTCATCTTACTCAAAAAGAAAGGTATGGTCGATGGACTTCCTGCTTTTCATAATATCAAGCTGGAATGTGATGGATGTGCATCAAGGAAGATGCATAGAGAAGAATTTCCTTTGCATGTCAACAGAAAAGAAAGAGACATCCTAGAATTAGTGCATACAGATATTTGTGGACCTATGCAGACTAGGTCTTTAGGAGGTGCATATTACTTTCTGTTGTTTACATATGATTGCACTAGGTTTTCTTGGGTGTATTTTTTAAGCAAAAAGAGTCAGGCCTTTCGGTACTTTAAAGAATTTAAATCTATGATAGAGAACCAAACAGGAAAGAAGATAAAGATTCTCCGCTCGGACCAAGGGGGAGAATACAGGTTAGGCGAGTTCATGAACTTCTGCAAGAAGCATGGGATTATACAGCAATTCACAGTGCCACACACTCCACAGCGAAATGGAGTAGCAAAACGCAAGAACAGGACCCTTGTGGAGTGCGCGAGAAGTATGCTTCAAGGTAAGGGTCTATCTAATGGTCTTTGGGCAGAAGCCATTAATACTGTTGTTTATTTAAAGAATAGGAGTCCCACTAAATGTCTAGGCTTCAAAACCCCCTTTGAAGCATTGTTTGGACTCAAACCAGCAGTCGGTCATTTAAGAATATTTGGATCTAAAGCTTTTGCTCATATACCGAAAGCAGATAGGAAAAAGCTAGACCCCAAAGCCTTGAAATGTATATTTGTTGGATATGGCACAGAGTATAAGGCATACAAGTTATATAATCCTGTGACTCATAAAGTGTTTGCAAGCAGAGATGTCATTTTTCATGAACAGACTGAAGATGGAAAGGAAGACTCTAACAGTGACAGCCACATTCCATTGCTGATAGAACTGAACAGTGAAGAAGATGAAGAGCAGGAGCAGGAGCAGAAACAGGAAGAAGTAGCAGCAGATAGTGTAATAAGTGATGATGCAGGCCCGGAAAGTGCTGAAACAGATAGAGTTGAGGTAAGTCCTCTACCTAGAAGATCAGGTAGGAAGACTAGACTACCTGCAAAATTGAAAGACTATGCTTTAATGTCCAAAATTTTAAACATTGTAGAACCTTCAAACTATGAAGAAGCAAGTAAATCAGATGAATGGAGGGCTGCAATGCATGAGGAAATGGAATCAATATATAGAAACCATACTTGGGATTTAGTTGAGTTGCCAGAAGGAAAAACCCCTATAGGATGTAAGTGGTTGTATAAACCTAAGATAAATGCAGATGGGAGTGTAGAAAAATTCAAAGCTAGACTAGTAGCAAAGGGTTATTCACAACAAGAAGGAATAGATTTCGACGACACCTTTGCCCCTGTAGCTAAACTAAATACAATTAGAATGCTAATCTCTTTAGCAACAAAACATAAATGGAAGCTACACCAGTTAGATGTTAAATCTGCATTTCTGAATGGAGAATTAAAGGAAGAAATATATTTAGTACAGCCTCCTGGTTTTGTGAAAAAGGGGCAGGAGCATTTAGTGTGTAAATTGCATAAGGCATTTTATGGTTTGAAACAAGCACCCAGGTCATGGTATGACAAAATTGATTCATTTTTTATACAGCATAGCTTTCATAGGAGCCTCAACGATCCAAACCTGTATACCAAGATAAATAAATAGAGGCAAATCATTTTGATTTCTTTGTATGTGGATGACATGATCATAACAGGAAATGCAAATAATTTGATCAAAGAAATCAAGCAGCAAATGTCACAGGTATTTGAAATGAAAGACCTTGGTGATCTTCATTATTGCCTAGGATTGGAGGTGTGGAAAGAATCTGGTCAAACTTTTCTAACTCAAGGAAAGTATGCCAGAACCCTGTTGGAAAGATTCAGAATGGAACAGTGCAAAACAACAGCAACACCATTGCAGCAGAACCTCAAGTTAAGCAGTGACGATGGCACAAAACAGGTGGATGCCACTTTGTATAGACAGCTAGTGGGAAGTCTGATATATCTCACGACAACTAGACCTGATCTGGCATATTCTATTAGTGTGCTGAGCCAGTTTATGTCCAGACCACTTGACAGTCACTGGAATGCAGCAAAATGTGTGTTGAGGTAGCTTAGTGGTACTTGTAATTATGGTATATTATACACTGACATTTATGATGTTACTTTAGCAGGTTATTCAGACTCTGATTGGGCAGGCAACCTGGATGATGGTAGATCCATCACAGGTTATGCATTTAGTATTGGATCCGGGGTTATTTTGTGGAGTAGCAAAAAGCAAAGTACTGTAGCATTATCATCATGTGAAGCAGAGTACCAGGCGTTGTGTGCAGCTACATGCGAAGCCATCTGGTTGAGGAGATTGCTCGGCGATGCAGGCGAAGAACAAAAAGAAGCAACCAGCATCAAAACTAACAACTAGAGCACAATAAAGCTTGCATACAATCCAGTTTTCCATAAAAATACTAAACATATTGACACTCTACAGTCTAAAGAAATATGTGTGGATTATTGTAATACTTGTGATAATTTAGCCGATATTTTTACTAAGCCTCTAGGGCGAGTAAAGTTTGAGTTATTTAGAGGGATGTTAGGTGTGCAGAATAACCCTTTCTCCATTAAGGGGGGAGTTAAAAATAATGGAGAAATGGTTATGTGGTTGTAATGCATCTTCTTAGTTTAGGAGTTGTTCCTAGAATTTAGGAGGTTGTTTACAACTACCTAATTTTCAGTGATGTATTTAATTTGTAATATTCATTTTGATGCAATGTAGAGTGAACGAGAGAGAGAGATTCTCCTCTTTGTTTGAGTGCAGTCTCTAGGTGTTGTACACACCTGTGAGCTGCAACTCCTTCAATTTAATTCAAAGTCTGATTTTTATCTCATTGTGTGATCAAAATTGTCTGTCAAGTTTTGAAATCTTAAAACTTCCCAATATTGTCAATCTTGTTTCTAACTGCTGGGGGTGAACAATTCAGGTGCGTGGAGTTATCATGGTTGAAGGAAATCACCCTGAAAAATCTTTTGAAAACCTTCCAGGCAGCTGCAACCTAAGCAGGTTGCAGCTGCTTAGGGCTCAAAGTCATTCTGTTGAACGAGTATTCAGCACTGGGCAGTTACCACCACTAATATATCTCCGCTGGGAGAACTGTCTAAACTCCTCCTTACCTCCTCCGATTCCATTAAAGGATTTAAGAGTGTTAAATATAGGGGGTGAACAATTGAAAACACTCTGGCAACATGAATCTCAGGTAGTCGTGTTGTTTGTCGGTTTTTGAACAGATTTATTTACCCTTTTTTTTCAACGAAGTGTAAAAATTGTTGCACTAAAGTGTCCTTTTTTTTTCGTATACCACAATGCCAAAAAGCTGCAGGGGCTCAAACCCACTTTAATAATGGACATGAACATTGCAGGCACCTCTGCAATTGAGAGAATTATATATTGATGCTCCGCTTTCAGAGGTTCCAAAGTCAATTGGGAAGCTAAAGCACCTAGAAAAAGTTTTCCTGTGCACATGTTATCTTGAAACTTTTCCAAATGAATTTGGTAACTTATCAGGCCTCCAAAGTCTTCACTTTGAATGCTCCATTGTGCAGACACTGCCATACTCGGTTGGGAACTTGAGGGGCCTCCAAAGATTTGACTTGACCATGGGTTCCACTCTGCAGACACTCCCAGACTCGGTTGGGAACCTGACAAGCCTCCAAAGGCTTGACTTGGGCCAGTGCTCCACTTTGCAGACACTTCCATTCTCGATTGGGAACCTGACGGGTCTCCAAGATCTTGACTTGAGTTTGTGCTACACTCTGCAGACGCTCCCAAACTCCGTGGGGAACCTAACAGGCCTCCAAGTTCTTAACTTGACCAGGTGCCCCACTTTGCATACGGTCCCAGACTCGCTCGGTAACCTGAGGAGCCTCCGAAGTCTTGACTTGACCGGTTGCCACACTCTGCAGATGCTCCTAGAGTCGGTTGGGAATCTGACAGCCCTCCAAAGACTTGACTTGGGCGGCTGCTTCACTCTGCAAACGCTACCAAATTCAGTTGAGAACCTGACAGACCTCCAAATACTTATTGGAAATAATAATTTCAACCACCACAATAAACAGATACTTTTGGAAATAATAATCCCAACCAGTGCAATAAACAGTCTGACAACAGCCATACCTAACGTATTTTTGCAGGTTGTGTCTCTGTTTGAATATAGAAGCACTGAAGCCAGACGTGAACCATTCAGAAACTCAGCAAAAGCATTTAAAGAAGTTAATGTACTTTGGTAAACATATATGGGCAAGCATTCATTCAGCAACCATTGCCCACACTCCAGAAACACTTGCGCATTTCTGAACACACTCAACAACATCATATTAATTATTTTTCTCCGTCATGAATTAAATGTAAAATTGTATGTTGAGTTAAATATGAATGTAAAATTCATTTTGACTGTGTAGAGAGGTTAGTGAGTAAGAGGGAAAAAAGAAAAAGAGCGCAAGTCTCTGTGGAGAAAATGGTGGAGCAAATTTTGGTGGGCGTGTGAAAACAACATTACTCTGTTTCACTGTGTGTTATTCCGGGTAAGTTTAAATCACTGTAACTTTTATTTTACTTGGTGAATAATCCGCAGTCTCATGTAAATGTATTTCATGTTTTAGAATTCAATACTAAGTTTTTATTGTGTTGCTCCAAAACCTATTTCTTCATTTTTTCCGTGAGTAAATATTATTCATAAGTCTCTGAAATAGCTTCCCGGTGCACGAAATCCAAGTTTGGGAAATCGCCTCACACGATGCACAAACGTAGCTCCACGAAATTCAAGTCTGGGAAATAGCCTCACGGTGCGCACAGGGAGCTCCACGAAATCAGCTTCACTGTGTGCGAACCTAGTTTCGGGAAAGTAAAAACAAGTGTTTTTACTAACAGTAAAAATTGTTTTTGAGCCGAAATTGGTTTTTAGCATATTTAGTTTGTTTTTACGCTCATAAATGGTAACATCAAGTACAAGCTTGACTAATCCTCAAATACCTCAGTTTAATGGCAAAAATTATGATTATTGGACTATTACAATGAAGACCCTGTTTTCTTCTCAAGACATTTGGGATTTAGTGGAGAATGGCTTTCAAGAACCAACACATGCAGCAACATACAATGCCTTATCTCAACAAGAAAGAGATGTGTTAAGGGACAACAAGAAGGTTTCAAAAGCCTTGTTTTATATCTTTCAAGCAATTCATGAAAGTATATTCCCAAGGGTTGCAACAACAACGAAGTCTAAGCAAGCATGGGACACTCTCCAAACAGCGTACCAAGGCATGGCAAAAGTCAAAACAACAAAGCTGCAAATGTTGAGGAAAGATTTTGAAACACTTTGTATGAAAGAGTTTGATAATATAGACTCGTTTTTTACACATGTAAGTGGATTGGTTACTCAAATCAAATCTCATGATGAGACACTTGAGGAAAAAATAATAGTTGAGAAGTTTGCCAGCAAGGTTTAAGACCATTGTTGTGGCCATAGAAGAGACAAAGGATCTCTCACAGTTCTCAATGGATGAGCTTAATGCATCACTGATTTCTCATGAACATAGACTGAATAGAGCAGCAAGCTCCTCACTGGAGCATGCCTTCAAGACACAAGTATCATTTGGTCAAGGTCGAGGCAGAAGAAGATCATATGCTAGAGGAAGAGGAAGAAGCCCACACAGAAGTGGAAGAAGCAGCCCTTCAAGATCAAATGGAAGAGGCAACAATCAAAATGCAAGTGAAGGCCCGAGCCAAAATCAAGCACAAGGTCAAAGGTATGATAAATCTCAAGTTCAATGTCATTACTGTAAAAAGTATGGTCATTATGCAAATGAGTGTAGAAAGAAGCAATATGACATTAGTAACAAACCAAGTGTAAATTTCACAAAAGAAAATTAGAACCATGATAGCATGTTTTTAGCTTCTAATGTAGCATAAGAAAAACAGAGTGATATATGGTATCTAGATTCAGGGTGTAGCAACCACAGGTCAGGAAACATAGAAATGTTTTTTGATCTAGATGAAAGTGTGAAATCTAAAGTGACATTAGGCACTGATAGCAAAGTCTTTGTCATGGGAAAAGGAAGAGTTAATATCCTAACAAAAAAGGGGGAGAAAAAATATATCTCTGATGTTTACTTTGTCCCCGGTCTGAAACATAATCTCATGAGCGTTGGACAGCTCATGCAGAAAGGCTACAATGTCTTCTTCAAAAATGATGTGTGCACAATTTTGGATAGGCCTCCAAGCAGACAGTTGATTGCAAAGGTTCAAATGACAGACAATAGAATGTTTCCCTTGAAAATAATATTAGATTTGCAGAAAGAAGGTGCACAAGCACAACTATCTATGAACTCACAAGAAAATGGAAGAAAATGGGCAGTTGTCACATAAGTAAACTTTCAAGCAGAGGTAAAAGATGAAAACTAGTTATGGCACTTGAGATTTGGACATCTCAACTTTTGAGGTTTGAATTTGTTGCATAGGAAAGGCATGGTGAAGGGTTTACCACTCATAGAAAAACCAGACAGCATATGTGAAGGATGTATCTTGGGTAAGCAACATAGAGAGAAATTTCCAGTAGGAAAGTCAGTGAGGGCAAAGGCGCCTTTGGAGATTGTCCACTTAGTGTTATGTGGACCAATGCAGACACCATCAATTGGTGGTAGCCACTATGTATTGACCTTCATAGATGACTTCACAAGGAAGACATGTGTCCTTCTCCTAAAATAGAAAAGTGAAGTGTTTGAACACTTTCGACAATACAAAGCTCTTGTTGAGAAGCAAAGCGAACATTACTATTACCGGGAATAGTGTCTATGCGGAACTGCTAATCCCACTAAGGGTGGTAGAAACCTTAGAAATAAACAGAGTAAAGCTACTTTTGTATCCCTTTATGACAAATAAATAAGAGAAGAATGAAGACACCAACCTCAATCTTGCGCTTGGTTCCTCACTTGATTCTTCTCCCTTCTGATAGATCCTTGTTGCTTGTTTCCTCGTCAGCCCAGCTTCAAAGAGCACCTGTGAAATCAAAGCATCACAATACTATCTGAGAACAGAGATCTACTAGCATAAACAATATAAGATTAGATGTATATTGACCATACACAAACATATATCATAAAATATGCAAGAGCATGGAGGAAAACTTGAATAGCTTTATTGATATCAAGAAAAGAACAGGGGAGGATTACAACCAATTATTCTAACCCAGCGTCATCCTCTCAGCAAGAAGCCCTTCTTCACCTCATGAAAAGCTTAGATCACCCAACACTTATGATTTTGCAGCAAGAAACCAACAACACTTCCTTACAAGATACAAAATTATAGCCCTTGGATCTCTAGGATGAGGGATCCATATATAGATGTTTGAAAGGAGGGTGAGTCAGCTTCTGGGGTTTGATTAGTGTCCTCTCTCTGATAGTTCTTGATTCCACTTGGAGAATGATGATCTCTTACTCATCCCTGGGCGAATTCAGGGAGGCAAGTGTCACAGGAGAAGTTTCTGGAAGATTCCATGATTTTCCACCTCGCACACTGCCTCTGCCATTTGTCCATTCTCGCCCATCGCACCCCATAGAAGGGATTTTCAACATGCATCGCACCCTCTCTGTGTATTTAGGTGGGATGCAACACACTTTGTCCATGGAGCAGGAGAGATGGCCCAGTTTTGACCAGTTCTGAGTAGTTTTTCATGGAGAACTTCTGGGAGATGATGTGATCAGCTGACCTTGTTCTTTTAGGGGTTGGAACAACACTTTTAGGGACTTAGGAGCCCTTGGTTTATGGACATTTAGGATTGGGGTTGCAGTGCCCAAAAATGTCTATAACAGTTGCCCCCTAAAGCATGAGGTCGTTAATTAATTTTTTGATGTCGGGTGAAATGCTTTATCATGAGGATCCGAAGTTTTTCGAGTTGGAAGGCGACCTGTAATAAGATACAATACAACACATTATCTTCATAATATTTTTCATTTCCTGGCTGAGTCGGGCATTCCCATGCTCAGCTTTATAAATTCATTTTCATGTACATAGGACAGACAATCGTCTGAGTGCAGACTGATGATTCCGGTAGAGCCATCATCCCTTAGGTTGGATGATTATCTGTGCAGCAATGATGTACACTAGATGTCTTTATTTTCCTAATGTATCTCGCAGCCCGGATGGATGAAACTAGATCCGGGGTCTTCAATCTCGTTCGATCTTCACTCGAAGTACAAGTCAATCCATGTGAGAGATGTTCTGGAGTCAAACATGGAAAGACATTGCCTGATTACCAGCCAATGATGTAAGCTGTTAACAGGCACGAGAGGAATCACCGATAATGATGATGATCCTTAAGGTACTGAAGTATAATTTGAACGATGTGAAAGAGGGACTTGGCGTCGAACACCATGCAAAATCTTTTGGTCAAAGGCCAGTGATGTAAACCTGTCGCCGAAAGTGAGAAACTTGCCATTGCGACATGCAAGCTTCAAAGTACTGGAATGGTTGTTCCTAGATCGACTTCTTGGATAATGAGCTGATGTCGACAAGAAGCGATCCTTCATAGGAGGGCCTTAATGAATCCCACATCTATGACACGGAACAGAGCAAATGATTTTAATGGAGTTGAAAACAATCTGAGGATACAAGGTTCAGGATGGCGGTCATGAAAAGATGGAGAGTGAATGTATTGCAGCGGATGAGACACAGGTGAATCCTCTAAGCGACTTTTCTTGAACATATTGGCGACACTGACATGATGGATTGGTAGCATTGACCCCAAATATGGATGGTGTGATGGAACCATGGTGATGTGACCGGTGAATGGAACAACCCAACCCAACTCGGATGCGGAGTGAAAGTGTCATGTTCAAGAGCGACTTGCCACCAACAAATTTTTTTCAAGTTTTCTTCCCAATTTTCCCCAGTCATTGCTGACCAGTACCCCTTTATTTTTGTCAAGCTTGAGGAGGATAACATATGCTTGTTCTATAATCTGCCCTTTGAGCAAACCCATCGCTATGTTTTAACGAGCCTAGCGATAGTGAAACTCGGTCTTGTCTGTGAGGACAAGTTTGTCGCTATTAGGTTTTAACGAGTTTAACGACAAAGACAACTCGGTCCTTTTCAATTTTAGAGAGTCTGAAAGGGACATAAATGAAACTCCAATAGTTCTTTTTGCATCATATAATTCCTTAGGTCTGAAAAAGTATAAAACAATACGAAAGGGATGAATTTTCGGTAATTTTAACGAGCCAAACAAGACAAGCGCTCGATCTTTTTGTGTAATAATCCCTCGGGTCCAAAAAGATTAAAATCTAAAGGAGGGATAGCACTTCCGGTCGCTTTAACGAGCTGGAGAGGCCAATTGCTCGGCAATCTTTTCATTTTTTACGAGTCAGATGAAAAGAGCTTAAAGGAGACTCGTTTTTTGAGGAACGAGTGATAATTTCGGATAGCAACTGATTCCAGGTAAGGTTTGGAATTTTCCAATCACGGCAGTGTCACAAGGATGGCTAACTGTATCACTTTTCGCAGTTGTTCCTCAAAAGGGTAAACAATCAAATGGAGGTGAATGATCGGCCAATATAGAGTGGAGGTGATGATGAGAACACGACCAAGGCTTCAAAGGCTGATGATAAGGCATTCACGATGGTTATTTACCGGAAGTTGGTTCATTTTTTAGTGAATGAGATTAAACTCTAAGGGAAAAATTTGCTCACTGCTTATGTTTAATTTTTAACGAGCTTGAACTCCACATAAAAACTGCTCGAGGCGGGTTTATTTTTTAACTGAGCTTGAACCCTGCGGTAATACTGCTCATGGAGGGTTTATTTTTTAACGAGCTTGAACCCTGCAGTAACACTGCTCGTGATAAGTTTGCATGCCCCCAGCATAATAACGCAAATCGAGGTGCATGCCCCCCAAGCTTCATTGCATTCAACTCGGTGGTTGGAATGAAGGTTTACCTCCGAGATCTTTGAAAGTCTCGATTTGGATTTTACGAGACCATAATCAAAGACTCGATTTGGAAAGGGAGTTGTTTCATTTTTTAATGAGGATGACTCAGTAAAATAACTATCCTCATGACTCCTTGTTTCATTTTTTAACAAGGTCAACACGAGATAAGAATTGTCCTCGAAATCCAACATATTTACAGTATTTGATAGAAAATAAAAAACTGAAGGATGATTAAGGTCACTGGAATAATCTTCGTGGTAATCCGGAAGATGGGAACGATGGTGGTAATCTTCCCATGGTGCCTCTCCTAACATCATTGACTGAATGATTCCTCTGTCTGTAGAATGTACATGCGACCAAGGATTTGAAGAGGTACCATATTCCTTAGACCTATCTATCCAAACATTCGATAGCGTTGATTTGGGTTTGCCCCCCCAAGGCCAAGAAAATTGATTGCTACAATATTTCTAAAATGGTGATGATCCATGCTGACAAAATGTTTAGGAATCTTCCGAATCCATTAGATATAGAAGATTTCATATTGCAGGTTTCCACTGTGGCCACTTCCGCCAGATTGTTTGGAGGCGGTAGGGAAAAATTCCCCATTAATGTAGGGTCTTTTACTAGGCCGACTCCGACATTTTGAAGCGATTGAGAGCTTCCATGGATCATTGGAATGCTTCCCGTAACTTGTGAACTGTTGGGGAGAAATGTTTGTTGGTCAACGATTGTAATTCCTCCTTGGAAGGGAAATGCAATCTTCCTGAAATAGGTCGACGTAATGGTGGCCATGGCATATATCCAGGGCCTTCTTAGTAGGATGTTATAATCAAGGTTTTTGTCGATAACTTCAACATCAATTTCTATTGTTTTTCCCCCCTAGTTTGACTTGCAAGTTACTTAATATCCCATATGGGGTGTATGTTTGTCCATCAAATGCTTTTAACGTCATTGACGATTGCGACAAGGGTGGTGAGCCTAAGTTTTTCCAGCAACTCATCGAAATAATACATGTAGATGCCCCCTCATCAATAATTGTTCGATGAACAGTTTTGTTGAGGGCTTTCACTTGAATAAGGAAAGCTAGTTGAGCTGGTAATTGAGGGTCATATCCTTTGTGATTAAAGGACACAAGATTGGAATCTGTTGGGTCTATCCCACCGATCGCTGATAATAAAGCCTGGTTTTGGGAGGGGCAATTTTACAGTACCTCAAGTGTCGACATAGCGGATGGCGATTGGGCTAGATCTTCCACTATATTATAATGCTGTGTTGCTCTGGCACGCGGATTAAATGTTGACTTGTGTACTACTCCTTTTGGCGGTTTTATTGTCAGTTCGGGAACTATGGGTGGCACAACTTCTATCGAAGTTGTTGTCGAACTACTAGGTTGATCGTTGTCCTTGCTGTTCGACATCTGTGGATTCTCATAATCTTTATTCCTTGTCGTTATCAAAGCATCATTTTGCTGTTTCGAAACCGACAACATCAGCACTTGGGACGGGGAAGCATCGTCACTTGCAACCAGATTTTTTCCTAGATTTGGAAACGGATCAGTTAATACTGCCGAGATTTTCAAATTCTTAGCGAATTTTCTAATCTCAGCTTTATATGGACAATCTCTTGTCCAATGATCCTCATCACATATTATGCACGGATTTTTTGGTTTCCTATTTCCGGAGGGGTTTGCAGAAGACTTTTCAGGTGATGATTCATCCTGTTTCTTCTTTTTCCCTTTGTTTTTATTCTTGCCTCCTGGTTGCTTGGTTTCTTTGCCCTTGTCAGTTGAGACGGCATTTACTTCCGAGGTGAGAAGTTCTTCATTTGCATTTTGACTAGAAATCTTACGGGCATTTTTAGATGTGGCCTTTGTCGATTTTGTGTTTTTCGTGCCTATCACGTCATCGTCGGCATGAGAGTCATTGTTTGATTTAGGAGGAGGAGGAACGAAAAATTTCGGTCTGGGAGCGTCAGGGATTTTATCGTAGAGCATTCCAGACTGAGTATAAATCAAGTCTAATTACTGTGCACGAGCAATAACTTGCTCTTCAGTGACGACTCCTCCCTTTGCCACATCTTCTGTAATGGAAGGTAACAATGACTTGATAAACCATTCAGCTAAAAGCCGATCAGGAACGTACATTTTACGATTCTACGACGGCGTCGCCACTCATGAATATGATTGGATATGTGAGTGGCTGTCATTTGTTTGAAGTTGGTAAGAAGTTTTGTTCCCGTTTCGTACCTTATAGGTAACTGAAAATGGGTTAAAAAGGTTGTGGCTAAGGTACTGAAGTTATCAAACGAAGCTCTAGGTAATTCGATATACCATTTTGCCGTCGGACCAGATAACGTTCTCTGAAAAAGGCGAAGCCTAATCGAATCATCGTTTAGGGTGTTTGATGAACACCACAGATGAAAGGTCATCACATGATTCGACAGGTCTTCACCCAGATTTCCATTAAATTTAGGAATATCTGAAAGAAGTTTATGCGGAATCGCCGGCCACCAAGGGGCGTAAGTAATTGGGTCATTTGTTAACCGATTTAGATCCGGTAACTCTAAAGTCGCCACGAAGGGTAATTGTTGATTCAGGTTTGGCGAAGCATACCTAGGGTAAGATGGAATTGCCTGAGCAGTTGGTCTTTGCATACTAGCATAATGCATTTGATGCTAGTAACTTTGGTAAGGTTGAGGGGCATAACCATGGTAGAATGGTTGATTTTGACCGTTTTGAATATACGGCTACCCACTATTCGCAAAGATTTGTTGCTCAGACCCTTGGTAAACTTGTTGGAATTGCGGTTGTTGATATTGCACCAGCCATGGTTGTGAAGCCACGTGTTTTTGTCCAATACTGGGTGTTTGACCAAGATGACGGGTAATTGTAACCGTTTGGGCCTGTGTCATTCCACTAGTTGGCGATTGTGGTTGATTCGTAGGGACAAAAGGTTGTTGCATTACAACCTCAGAAACCTGAGGTTGGCATACAACAGGCAATGCTTGTACTTGCGACACTGTCACAATAGCTGACGTAGTTGGTATATTTGACATAGGTAAACATTGTTGCATTGAGTATACAACTCTTGGTTGTTGAGGCAGTATTGGCACCCAACCGCTAGATGTAATTCTAGCATAACCTGAATTTTGTTGTGAATTCTTGTATGGTTGTCCTCCCGGAGGAGACAATGAAAGGGTATATTGCCCCCCGTACGACGGTAATCCGGTCCTTAAAGGAATTGTTTGTCCTTGAGGACCGGACTGCCCAAATCGACACCCTGAAGGATCAATTTGCTGAGACTCAACATAAGAGTTCCCGGATACTATTCCGGATGAACAAACTGGAACAAACCATACTATCGAAATAGCTCCTGGGTGGGCCCCATTTAGCGATTGGGAACTAGTTGGGACAGATGGTATGTCGGCAAACATTGTTGGAGTGACAGCAGGAAGTTTTGCCGTCACTGTGTTAGATGACACAGTCCTAGATGTTTACAGTTGTTCAGACATTTCTAGTCTATCCAAAAGATTGCCTAGCGATTCTACAGGACAGATACAGGGCGATCTCAACTCAAAATTGAGATGGAGTACTAGACTGAGGATCTTCCACAATCTCTTCTATAGCAATCAGGCCAAGTGGAAGAGGTAGGCCGTCAAGTCCGTAAAATATTTCTGGTGCCGAAGAAGGTATAGATTCGGTAGCGATAGATATTGGGGAATAACACCTTCTGAATCAGCTGTAGATGGAGCTGGTTCAGTAATACAAGTGTTTACCTTCACACTAGGATCAGTTCTACTGTCCTTTGGTGGATATTGAACTTCTTCTGTAAAGGCAGGGATACCAGAAATGTTTGGAGTAACCGGAGTCTCCGAAGGTGTTGGAACACTTGTTCTAACTTTACCAGGGGATTTGGAACCAGTTAAACGAGTCCGCTTTGTCTGTATCAGTTTTGATTCTGGAGACAAAGACGGTTGACTCATAAGCCTCTGCGAATGACAGGGTTTCGATTGACTTTCTTCCATGATTGTAGATTACTCGATCAACTAAAAATAAAAGGGGAAATATGTTTCTGAATTAAATGAATTTTAGACGCTTTGACACAACTTGTTTTTTCAATTTTTAAGAGTCGAGAAAAAAAAGATGACTATAGTCGCCTTCGATTTTTAATGAGCCTGAAGTGACAAGTGCTCAGATGGACCTTTTCCTTTAAGGAGTCTGAAAAGGAACGAAAGAGACTGATCTGGAAGTGTAGACAGAGGGATTACCAAACCAATCGCAAAACTGCAGAATACTTTTTACGGTACGGCAGTCAATCTTCCCGAATATTGTGTTCAGTGCATTGTGATCGATAGAGCGGCAGACACGGCTTCCTATGGATAAAGGATAAAGCCTATTGTGGTCTCCCAATATATACTCGACGGTACGTGGGAGCACAAGTCCGTATTGGCACTTATTGTCTCAAAGTGGAGGAATCACCCAACCAATAATGAAAGCAACAGTTACCATGTTTTACGACGCTGGAACATGTCTCTAGCCTAGACTTCTAAATGTTGTGTGTTAGGTTCCAAAGCGTTTTTAGATTCATTGAATTTATTTTATAGTTGATCTTGCTTAAGAAATTTGCCTTTCAGGTTCACTGCGTGATGTAGATGTACAATTCCTAAAATGCAGCCTAAGATGATAAACAGTCGTTTAATCTTCTTTCAGTAATGAAAATCCTAGCTACTAAGGAAAGAGAGATGATTTTCTTTCAGCATAGAGCACACACTATATGCACTGTCCTAAATCAAACCGACAAGCAGTCTAAATGCAAATGCACATGCATGTATTGTTTTTCAGCTTTCTTAGTGTATGTGAGGATAAGAAAGCTAAGTGAAAATCTGAATTATTTCCAAAGCGACAATACTCAACAAATTTCTTTTCAAAATGAATTGAAAGTAAGAGAAACACTTTGCGATTTCGAAATGAAAAATTGCTTTTCGACACTTTAAAAACTATTAATTCAAATCATATGCAATAGTAACTTGTATAATCGACTACCAAGAGCAAGGGGATTGTCTTCTATGGCAGAAAATGACAGTTACGACTCTTTCAGATCAAAGAACGACCGCTCGATTATGCTACCTTTTGCAAAAGAGAACCGAAAATGATGCAAAATACATAAAAACACTTAGAGTTCTTTGCACTATGGAGGCGGAAAGATGTAAAGGAAGGGGGTTTTTACAGAGATACACTGACCATAGACAGCTAAACTCCAGAATAGGACTGAAAACAGTGAGTGAAAAACCAAAGCCTTAAGGTAAAGTTAACCTTATCTGACCAGTGCACCTGTTACACAGAAAACTCTGCTTTCAGCGCACCTACTGCACTTGGGAAGTGCGATGTAAGCAAGTTGCCTTTAAGGCAGGGTGCGATACTAGTACGAGACTTTAAACAAGTTTTTACTCACAATTTTCAATCCAGTTCGGGGATTTAACCTAAGAAATCAATGTTCAGTATATGCAAATCACAGAAGTGGATCTAAGGAGATTACTAGAGCTACCACTCAGGGCAATTAGTCTGTTTGTAGATCGATTGTTTAATTCATAAACAAAACCTGGAGATTGACTGAAACAGAATTGATCTACTTTGCATTCGTAAAACAAATGCAGTTCGAAGGCTAGCTGGCTTGGCTTTAGGGTCCTTCTGTAAGTTTATAAAAGAAACAAAGATAGGCAACAAACAATCTAGCCACTCCCTAGCGGAGTCGCCATTTTGTTACTGGGAATAGTGTCTATGTAGAACTGTTAATCCCACTAAGGGTGGTAGTAACCTTAGAAACAAACAGAGTAAAGCTACTTTTGTATTCCTTTATGACAAATAGATAAGAGAAGAATGAAGACACCAACCTAAATCTTGCGCTTGGTTCCTCACTTGATTCTTCTCCCTTCTCATAGATCCTTGCCGCTTGTTTCCTCGTCAACCCAACTTCAAAGAGCACCTGTGAAATCAAAGCAACACAATACTATCCGAGAACAGAGATCTACTAGCATAAACAATATAAGATCAGATGTATATTGACCATACACAAACATACATCATAAAATATGCAAGAGCATAGAGGAAAACTTGAATAGCTTTATTGATATCAAGAAAAGAACAGGGGAGGATTACAACCAATTGTTCTGACCTAGCGTCATCCTCTCAGCAAGAAGCCCTTCTTCACCTCATGGAAAGCTTAGATCACCCAACACTTATGATTTTGCAGCAAGAAACCAATAGCACTTCCTTACAAGATACAAAATTCCAGCCCTTGGATCTCTGGGATGAGGGATCCATATATAGATGTTTGAAAGGAGGGTGAGTCAGCTTCTGGGGTTTGATTAGTGTCCTCTCTCTGATAGTTCTTGATTCCACTTGGAGAATGATGATCTCTTACTCATCCTTGGGCGAATTCAGGGAGGCAAGTGTCACAGGAGAAGTTTCTGGAAAATTCCATGATTTTCCACCTCGCACACTGCATCTACCATTTGTCCATTCTCGCCCATCGCACCCCATAGAAGGGCTTTTCAACATGCATCGCACCCTCTCTGTGTATTTAGGTGGGATGCAACGCACTTTGTCCATGGAGCAAGAGAGATGGTTCAGTTTTGACCAGTTCTGAGTAATTTTTCATGGAGAACTTCTGGGAGATGATGTGATCAGCTGACCTTGTTCTTTTAGGGGTTGGAACAACACTTTTAGGGACTTAGGAGCCCTTGGTTTATGGATATTTAGGATTGGGGTTGCAGTGCCAAAAATGTCTATAACAATTACATCAAAGTCCTTAGGGCTGATAGAGGTGAAGAATACATCTCAAATGACTTCCTTCGATTTTGCAAGGAACATGGAATTCACAAGCAATTCACAACAAAATATACACCGCAACAAAATGGTGTGGCAGAAAGGAAGAATAGGACCATTATGGAGATGGCAAGGAGTATGTTGAAGGCAAAGCATTTGCCAAATGATTATTGGGGTGAAGCTGTCGATTGTGCAGCATATATTTTGAATAGATGTCCAACCAAAAGTGTCCAAAACATTGTTCTTGAAGAGGCATGGAATGGAAGAAAACAAAATGTCTCTCACATGAAAGCTTTTTGATGTGTGGCTTATGCACATGTCCCGGATGAGTTGAGAAAGAAGTTGGACAGCAAGGGGGAGAAATGCATATTTTTTGGATACAGTGATGAATCCAAATCATACAAACTCGACAATCCATTAACCAAGAAGGTCATAATCAACAGAGATGTGCAGTTCATAGAAGAGGAAGCATGGGATGGAAGTTTAGTGAAGACAATCAATGTCAAAGCATGCATTACACATGAGGACAAAGAGGAATTAACAACAAGAAGTAATTCCTCAACTCTGACTCCCTCTAATCCTATTCAAGCACAGCAAAGCAGACAACAAGTAACGCCATCAACAAATAATAGGACAGTTTTGTGCATCCAAGCAAGTGCTTCTCCAAGCACACCGCAAAGCGCGACACAAAGTGACATATTAAGCCCATCTTCAACAAGCACAAGAAGGCCAAAATTCAAAAATTTAAATGAAATTTATGAGCAAGATGAAGTTGATAGTAGCGTAGGTCTGAATTCCTTATTTGCATTATTTTGTCATGTAGATGACCCAATCCACTTTGAAGATGTAGTCAAAGAAGAAAAATGGGTTGCGGCAATGGAGGAAGAAATAGAAGCAATATAAAGGAATGACACATGGGAGTCAGTGAGCCTCCCGAAAGGAAAACATGTTATTGGGGTAAAGTGGATCTATAAGACCAAAAGCAACATTGATGGAAAGATTGAATGGCACAAAGCAAGGCTAGTTGTCAAAGGATACAAGCAGCAACATGGAAGAGATTACACGGAGACATTTGTGCTAGACGCATGGATGGAGATAGTGCACGCAGTTGTGGCGATTGCCACGCATCATAAATGGAAAATGTATCATATGGACGTAAAGTCAGCGTTCTTAAATGGAGTGTTGAAAGAGGAAGTGTATGTCGCGCAACCGCCTGGTTATGAAATTAAAGGCCAAGAAGACAAAGTATATCGGTTGAAGAAAGATCTTTATGGGTTGAAGCAAGCACCGCGCACATGTTACAGCAGGATATATGCTTATTTATTAGACAATGGTTTTGACAAATGTGATGATGAGCCTACTCTCTACATTAAAGAGAGCGAAGGTAGGATTCTCATTGTCGTCTTATATGTAGATGATTTGCTCTTTACAGGCAGTGATGATTTCCTCATTGTTGATTTCAAACAAATCATGAAGAGTGAGTTTGAAATGACTTACTTGAAATTGTTAAGATATTTTTTGGACATAGAAGTGAAGCAAATAGAAAATGGCATTTTTATCTCTCAAGCAAAATATGTGGCAGAAATTTTGGAGAGGTTTAAAACGCAGAATAGTAAGTCTGCACCAATTCCAACTGTCATAAGGTTGAAGTTGAGCAAAGAAGATTGCAGCAGCAATGTCAATCCGACATTATACAAAAGCATGATAGGCAACCTGATGTATTTGACCGCCACTAAGCCAGATATAATGTATGCAGTAAGTTTGGTGTCAAGATTCATGGAGACAACACCCAAGGAGACACATTGGTAAGCAGCGAAAAGGATTTTGAGGTATGTCAATGGGACAAAAAAGTATGGCATTTTGTACACAACAACCAGTGATTTCAGACTAGTTGGTTACACTGACAGTGATTGGGCAGGCAATGTCGATGACAGAAAGAGCATGTCAGGATATATTTTTCATTTGGGTTCCGGAGCTATTTCATGGGCCTCCAAGAAGCAGCCAATAGTGTCACTGTCAATAGCAGAAGCTGAATATGTCATAGCAACAGTAGCAACATGTCAGGCAGTTTGGATGAGAAGGATGTTGAAGGATCTTCGTCATAACCAAGAGGGCGCGACAACTATTTTTTGTGACAACATCTCAGCAATTGCATTGTTAAAGAATTTTGTCTTCCACAAAAGGACCAATTATATTGATGCTAAATATCATTTTATTAGAGAGTTGATTAACAATGATGAAATTGTGTTGCAGCACTGCAGGTCACAGGAAAAATTTGCTAATATTTTTACAAAGCCATTGACAGGTGAAAGTTTTGTTTATCTCAGAAACTGTTTGGGAATTGTCAATGGCAGCAATTTTGATTAAGGGGGAGTGTTGGAAATAATAATCCCAACCACTGTAATAAACAACCTGACAATAGCCATACCTGTCAGACGTATTTCTGCAGGTTGCATTTCTGCTTGAAGATAGAAGAACTGAAGCCAGACGCAAACCATTCAGAAACTCAGCAAAGGCATTTAAAGAAGTTAATGTACTTTAGTAAACAGATATGGGCAAGCATTAATTCAACGACCATTCCCACACTCCAGCGTGTTTGTGAACACACTCAACAACAACATCATATTAATTATTTTTCTCCATCTTGAATTAAATGTAAAATTGTATGTTGAGTTATGAATGTAAAATTCATTTTGATTGTGTAGAGAGGTTAGTGAGTAAGAGGGCAAAATGTAAAAGAGCACAAGTCTCTGTGGAGAAAATGGTGGAGCAAATTTTGGTGGGCGCGTGAAAACAATAGTTAGTCTATTTTACTGTATTATTTCGGGTAAGTTTAAATCACTGTAACTTTTATTTTACTTGGTGAATTAGTAGCAATCTCATGTAAATGTATTTCATGTTTTAGAATTCAATACTAAGTTTTTATTGTGTTGCTCCAAAACCTACTTCCTCATTTTTGCCGTGAGTAAATATTATTCATAAGTCTCTGGGCTAAATCCAAGTCTAGGAAATAGCCTCGTGGTGCCCAAAGGTAACTCCGCAAAATCAGCTTTGCAGTGAGCGAACCTAGTTTTATGAAAATAATAACTCTCTGCCTCTCCCCTCTGCGAAAACGAAAATTAAATTCCTAAATTTTTTCTAACAATACTTGACTTGGGCGCGTGCTACACTCTGCAGACTCTCCCAGACTCTGTTGGGAACCTGACAGGTCTCTAAAAGCTTGACTTGGGATGGTGCTCTAGTCTGCAGACGCTTCCATGCTCAGTTGGGAATATTATGGGCCTCCAAGATCTTGACTTGCGTTTCTGCTCCACTCTGTAGACGCTCCCAGACTCAGTGGGGAACGTAACGGGCCTCCAACTTCTTGACTTTAAGGGGTGCTACACTCTGCAGACACTCCCAAACTCGTGGGAAACCTGACGGGCCTACAAAGACTTGACTTGACTAGGTGCCACACTCTTAAGGAGCTCCCAGACTCGCTCGGTAACCTGACGAGTCTCCAACGTCTTTCCTTGAGCATGTGCTCCACTTTGCAGAAGCTCCCAGATTCGCTCGGGAACCTGACAGGCCTCCAAAGTCTTGCCTTGAATGACTGCTACTCTCTGCGGACGATCCCAGACTCCGTCAGGAACCTGACTGCCCTCCGATCTCTTGACCTGTTCTATTTATCCACCTCAAAAACAATCATCTATGCACTAAGCTATGTACTAAATGATACATAGTAAATGTACTAAGCTTTGTACTAGAACATCTGTATGGTATAGTATACATACATGGTCTTCCATGTGATTTATTCTGCAGTCAGTGAACCGTTTAACACTACATTTCACTTTCTAATTTATTAGCACAAGCAACATTAATATAACATTTGTCTACCATCTATGTATGTAACAATCTACCGCTGGATTTTAACCGAGTGGCCAATTCTTCTAAACCTTACCGACGTTCAATGAACGAAATGAAAGATCTTGTGGAACATCTCATACAAAGTCACCTCGATACAGAAGTTGGCATTGTGGACTCAGTCTGTGAGTGTCTATAACATCTATAGACATCTTTCCACAGTTATTTTCAAGGGTCACTTTCCTCACAAAAGAAGGTGCACTCTTTCACTTTTGTTTTTGAATTGCAAGAGATGATTTAGGTGTTTCTTAATATAACAAGTAACGTCCTTTTTAACAGATCTAAGGACAACTATCAGAGCAAGCACGCCCATGTTCTTCATGTCCCATAAAATCAAGTCCTGGGGAGTGAACATGGTTCTCTCTAGAGAAGGGTCAAATGAAATATTTTGGGGCTATTTGTATTTCCACAAGGCTCAAAAGGCTCGTAACAGAGAGGAATTCCATCAGGAAACCTGTCGTAAGATAACTCGCTGCTAGCAGCTTTACTTTGTAGGGAGTACCTAGCGATAAAAGGCCTTCACTTGTATGAGGGCTAACAAGTCGACAACTGCATGGGATTTACAGGTCTGTGTGCCATTTCTAGACCAGGAATTCGTCAACGTTGCCATTGACATTGATACCGATCGGAAGATGGTAAGCATCTTCATTAGGTGGCAGTGTTTACACCAGTATAAATTTATTTTAAATAGGGATTTAATATAGATTTAACATGAGTATAGAGGGATCTAATTTCTTCACTTGTAAATTTTGTTCAATTTTATGATAAACGGACAAGATTACACATCATACTAGGTTGTAAAATGAATCTCTCGACTCAATCATTTGGTTTCACATCATACTGAACTGTAAAATGAATCTCTCCACTCAATCATTTAGTTTCACTGTATTATAATCTTATGAGAAGTGGGTCATTTCGTTTCACTATATTATAATCTTATGAGAAGTGGGTCTTACGGAAGGCATTCTATGAACAAAATCCTTATCTTCCCAAGGCTCCATTCTCATCATACGATCATATTTCGTTGTCATAAAACTCTCGTTCCCTATCTGAGTTTTATCCCTTCTAATTTCCAGGTCGTGTGAAGAATTTGAATTTTAACACCACTAGGTCAATTTGTTGTGGTATTGCAGCACATTCTATAAGACAGATGGAGCAATTCAACGATGGGGTTGGCTACAGTTGGACTGATGGCTTAGAATCACAAGTGGCAGAGCATGTTAATCACTTGCGTTTTGGGCATTCTTTGGTTTTGGCCTAATATCATCCTCGACTGAGCGTAATGCAGGTGCCGATAAAGTCCTCGGGAATGGTAGCGTCGATATATCCGACCATATGCGAATATAGGACGTCAGTGTAGCCTCCCACGAAGTGGTGATCAAAGGTTAAGTTGTTAAAAACAGAGACCAGAGGTCGCTGGCCGACATGGGCGAGTTCCGGTCTCATTTGTATAGACTTGTGTATGTAACCATCTAAATCTATGGGTTTCATTGGTATCGACTGGTGTAGATAACGGTATTATCTCTATGCACGAATGCCTGGGAAAGAGCAAACGTTTATCATGGGCAAGGGCTTGTCATGTTGTATTTAAAATGATAATAATAGAAATTATAAAAAAATATAGAAATTACCAAAAATAAATAAGCTTTAATTATTGATTTACAAACCTTTTTTATTATCTAATTACTTATTTGATTAAATATCAAGTCTAGTTTTGTTTGAGATTCCATTAAGAGTTTAAGAGTAGTTTTGTTTGGGATTCCATTAAGAGTTTAAGAGTTTTTTCTAATGGAGGAAACCAATTTTACAACCAATTTTGTTTATAGTGTGTGAGTTTCAATGTTGTGTTTTATGTATATGTAAGTAAAAATGAACACTTCAAGCTATGATTTATTCTCTTTTAATTGCATGGCTAGAGGTTAAGAGTAATATATTGAATTTGATTATCCTCATTTATCTATTTAGTCATGAGCATGAATCATCATAGATTTGTAATCTATTGAACCTTTATGCACTTATCAACTTAATTAATGACCTAAGAGATATAAGCTAAACACAATTATTAGATTTCATACCCAAACATGCTTTAAATTTATAGTAGTGCGTCTTACTTAGAAATAGAAGCCCTTCCAAAATGCTTTTATGATATTTTGCTTTTAGGTAATCCCTTATCAACCTGAAATACTTATAGTTCTTGAGTATTCTCACTTTTTAGAATCATATTTTGAACTTTGACATATAACATCATCCTAAGGAAAACCATGAAATGATGGGGTGTGGATTCTATTTTGAAACAAAAGTGCATTATAAGATAGCCACATGTCTCAAAATACAAGTATTGGAATAGCTCTAAACTCATTGAGTTGCTCCCTTTAGAACTAGATACATAAGTAATATTATATATTGTCCCTAGACTAAACATTTCCATAACCATAAGTCTTGTTAATATCCCACCATACCTGGCAAGTAAAAGGACATAATATAGCAAGATGTAGGATGGTTTCTTCAAAAAATTTACATAAAATTAAATAACTAGGTCCATGTACCTATCCCTTATGAAGTAGTTCCCAAGTGAATAGTCCATTACTCAAAGGAAGCCAAATGTGTATGATAGATATTTGGGAGTCCTTATCTTCGAGAGTTTATACCATCATGACTTTGAGTCTTTCCTTTCCCCACAATGCATAACAATATTACCAAAACTAGTTGTACAATCCCCCAACCTTGTTTATTAACTAGCCCAAAAAATGCATTGTGTACTTGATATGAATATGGCCCTTTTTCAACTCCAAATATGAATTCCATCAATTTGAAAAATTTCCTTAATCACCTAATGTTCTATCGAACAACCATTTTTAATGCCATATATATTTAGGATCCCGATCAACTATTTGATTTAAGGTAAATTGATCTTGAATGTAAAAGTTGAATTGTCTCTTTGGAAGAAAGTTACCATTCTCATAGCCTAATATGACATCAACTCCAATAAGATTAAACCTTCTGTTACTAGCCTTCCAGGGTAGAAACTGGAAAATAATGGGAAAGGCTAAAACTATGGATTTCTAATTATTAGAGATGTTTTTAACATTCTTTCTATCACTTCTAATCCATTCAAGAGCAATATTAGAATGATGTATTTCTACACAATTAATTTTTTCCATAGAATTTCTATAGTGACAAAATTCTAAAGGATTTTGCTATGTAGAGCATTTCCAAATAGATGAATATGTTAGGACCCCAACGCCCTTCACTCTTTGGTGGCACTGAGGTGTATCATTGTAAAAGATCATAACCTCCCTACTCTAAGTTCCTGTTCTAGGGGCATTTGAAATATGTTTTCCTTAATTTCTCAAGAATCCCCTTGGGAATGTGCACTAAAGAGTGCCAATATACTTGAATTGCTTCCAATATAGCCTTAAGTAGAGTCAATCTCCCTCCCTGAGACAACCACTTGTTACACCATAAGTGTATTTTTCTCTCATTTTTTCCAATAATCTAATGCCAACTATGTTTATCACCATTTGGTTTCAGAATGAAGCTAAAGTATTTGAGGAAAGCATCTAAATCAAATTTATTTATGGAAACAATTGCCTGAAAAAATCTTGTACCTCTTCAATTATATTATTAAAACTAATTATAGATGTGTGCACATTAATTTCCATTCCCATGGCCTTCCAATACAAATGAAAAATCTATTGTAACATTTTCCCTTATACTAGAGAACCATTAGTGAAAAGTAATACATCATTGATAAACAAATGATGAGTAAAATGTTATTCCCCTCTTATTCTAATGCTTTTAATAACTCTCTTTCTTTTGGATTTTACAGATACTAAAACAGTATCTGTAAATCACCGAGATTGGGCCGCCAAGCTTCTGGAATCCTTATGGGCTTATCAAACAAACTGGCGCAACACTACTCGCTATTCACTTTATCAACTCATTTTTGTTAAGGAACCTATATTTCCGATCGAGTTTGAAGTTACGACTCTCAGAACTGCCAAGGAAATCAGACTAGATCTCACAGAAGCACAAAAAAAAAACTTATAATAACTCAATGAACTTGATTAAATTTTCCTTCTTACCTTACAATGCATTGCCATAGTCCAACAACCACGAGTTAAATGGCATGATCAATTTATTAAAAGGAAAAAAAATTCATAAAGGGGATTGGGTGTTGTTATATGACTCCAGATTCCAAGACTTTCCAGGTAAACTCCAAACAATATGGATTGGCCCTTACAAAGTTACTGAAGTTCATGACAATGGAACAGTGTGCCTTACTACAATTGATAATTTTGGCATTTCTTTCCTTACTAATGGGCATCAAATTTTTTTGTATCACCAACCACTTACACAAGAATATTTTCTTCACAAAGTTGATAATGACACAAATTTGTAGGTTGTAGTTGATCAATGAAATGTCCTCGCAGTCACAACTGGGTAAATTTCTTTCGAAATCTTCTTCATTTTGTACATAATGTAAATAATTTTATTTTATTTTTTATGTTAGATATGGAAAAATGACTGATATTTTAATCACAGTTGTTTCCTCAGTCACAATCGTTGTTTCCTTAACCACTATTGTTATTTCCTTAACCACAATTGTTGTTTCCTTAGTCACAGTTGTTGTTTCCTTAGTCATAGTCATTGTTTCCTTAACCAAAGTTTTTGTTTCCTTAGTCATAGTTGTTGTTTCCCTAACCAGATTTGATGTTTCCTTAACTACAATTGTTGTTTACTTAGTCACAATTGTTGTTTCCTTAGTCATAGTTGTTGTTTCCCTAACCAGATTTGATGTTTCCTTAACTACAATTGTTGTTTACTTAGTCACAATTGTTGTTTCCTTAGTCACAATTGTTGTTTGTTTAATCACAGTTATTGTTTCCTTAACCACAACTGTTGTTTCCTGAGATGCGATTATTATTTCCCTAGCCTATTGATGTTTCTATTTGTTTAGGGTAACTAACATTTTTCATCCCTTCTTTGTTATGATGGTTGGATAACTAACTTGTCTAATGTTTATCATTGGAGAATGGTTTATAAGAAATCATTATCAAAATTTTGAAATTTCCTTAATCTTTAACTCCCCTAGTACTATAAGAAATCTATAAAAATTCTCATGATGCATTCCCCCCATCACCACTTAAGGAGCATTCTTTCATCCCAATTTATAATGATTTCACGATCATAAACTTTGAGGACAAAATTATCAAGCTAAAAAGTAATTATTATAATACTTTTTACACCATCTCTAACTCTTAAGGAGTTGACATGCCACCCCATTTACTAAGTGATCTCATTTGTTTAATAAAAATCTTAACAAGCAAACTCAAAATTTAACAAAGGATAGGAGGTATCATCACGAGTCAGCCTACCATGATCATAGGATCTAGTGGAGTGACATTACCACTTCTGGTCACCAAGCCAGGGTAATGGCCTTTGGTCTTCGGGTCAAAGGATAAGAGGTCTCATCACGAGTCGGCTTGTTCACCTCATTAGCTCTATTGAATGACATTGTTATTAACTGGTTACCACACCATAACAATGACCTTCTGTAAATGTTTTGATAAAAAATAATATAAAAACAAGTTATGAATATTTCCTAGTAAATGAGACAATGGCATCTCAATGGGTTAAAAAGGAAACCTTGTCGAGGCTATGGACACCTACTGGCAGCAGAGGACATGCCTGTGGTATTAAAGTAAATTTAAAAATTACAATTTATGTTGCCTATTTTGTCTCCTCAAAATTAATGAAGGAAATGTCGTTAGATTTATTATGGAAATTTATAAATCCCTCCTAGAAAGTGGTGATGATTGGTTTTCCATGACTAATTCTTTATAATTCTACATAGCAAGGATACCAATTTTTCATAAATTCAGCATTCTAACTAATTTATTTTATTTTTTTCTCTCTAATGATATACTTGATGCAACTATTGTTGGGTCCCTATAATATTAGTGATTGCCCCATTACTATTGTAGTTATACCCCTTATTTATATTGTTGTGCCCCTATTACCCCCATGTTGTTATTTCTGTGCCCCATAGAATCCCTCTTTTGTTATTTTTGTGGCTTTATATTATTATTGTTAGGTCGGCTGGATTATATTGTGACTCCTTAGACTCCTATATATAGAAAGGAGGTTTTGTCATTTGTATCATCCAAGAATTGTTGATTTATGTAATGTAAAGGAGGTTTCCCCCTCAAAGAGACTGAATTCTAAGGCGTTGATCTATCTTTTCTATCTTTTCTTGAGCTGGTTTCATAACATTTGGTATCAGAGCTTTGGATTCTAGGGTTTCGCTGCTCCAAACAGGTCATCGTTGCATTTTCACTATAACTTTTTTTTCTGTGATGTTTCAGAAGTCGCAAAAAAAACCCATTTGAGAAGAAATCGCGCTGAACCTTGGCTCTGAATTTCAGATCTTTTCGCACTATATTGGCGGAGATATGATCTGAGGAAGTTGGTCCTTTTGCAGACTCCTGAATTACATTCTAAACAGGTGACCTGGGGAAAATTGTCATAACTTTCTCTCTGAAGATCGGATTGAAATTTTGTAAAAAGGTACAGAAAGAGGACGGACTGTAGTTTCTTATATGCGTTTTTTAGATCCATAGGTCAAAACAGTGACTTGTGGCACGTCGTACAAGTTTGCTCTACTGAACTAGTCTAAAATCAAGTCACTGTGGGAGGTTTCGCATAACTCTTCCTTGGAGAATCCAATTTGGGTCAGACTTGTGGCATTGAAAAGAGGACGTAGAAGGCTACTACAGATCACAATTTCAGAACTGGATGATCTGAAATTACAGAGATATATCAGATTCAATATCAGGCTTCTACAAAGTGAAAAAAGGTGTGTAGTTTTTTTTTTTATTTTTGCGTAAGCTTGGTTTAAAGGAATTCAAAGGGCATAGAAAAGCATTATTATCGGTAACTGATGCCCCGAAAGAAAATGCAAACACCTAGTAAGGAACCTGAAATCTCTAGCATGACTCATGAAGAAGAGGAAGAAATGCTACATGATATATCAAAATTACAAGGACAAGTGCAACAAATGTTGCACTCACAAAAGCTAACAGAAGCTAAGATAAAGGGCATGGAAGCTAAGATGGATGATTCGAAGACAGAACTGAAGAGATACATGGCAGATTTGAAGACGGATTTGAAGATAGACATGGACGAATTGAAGATAAATATGAATAAGTTGCTACAAGAAATGGGCACTAAGGGCGAAAGGGTACTAAAGGAAACTCATGATGAGAACAAAAGAAATGTTAATCATGATTCCATAGACGCTAATGTTGGATCGAAGACTCACCATATTCCAAAAATCGATATGAGGAAGTTTGATGGCAAGGATCCTGCCACATGGATATTACAGATGGAGCAATTCTTCGATCTCAATAATGTGCAAAACACACAAAAGGTACGTATGGCAACTTTATATTTGGAACCAAATCAGTTTGTGTGGTATCAATGGCTTTGCTCTCGTAAACAATTTATCACTTGGGCAATTTTTACAGAAGAATTGATAGCACATTATGAGGATACAAAAAGCAACACTTTTTTTAGCCAATTGATAAGTCTCAAACAAAAGGGTTCAATAATGGAGCACATTGAGGAGTTCCAAAAATTGAACATAAGGGTAAAAGATATTCCAGAGGAGCATAGGATTGATGTGTTCATAGGGTCTTTAAAGGATAATATCCAACATGATGTTCGCCTTTGGGAACCTGATTCATTAGAGAAGGCATTCAGGTTAGCAAGAAAAATGGAAAGCAAAATTATGGCAACCAGGAAGCATACCACTCACAACTATAAAGACGGAAGTGTTGTTGCCCCTAGTCTTCCACAACCTATAAGGTTGACACCACAACAATTGGAAGAAAAAAGAGCAAAAGGGCTTTGTTACAGTTTTGATAGCAAATACACAAAGGTCATAAGTGTGCTGAGAAGAAATTATTCTACATAGATTGTGAAGAGGAAGAAGAAAGGGAGCAAGAAAGGTCAAAAGAAGAGGATATACTCCAGGAACAAAGCCTAGATGAAGAACAAATAAATCCGACCATATCTTGTAATGCATTGGCAGGAATTACCACTCCTCAAACCATCAAGATAGAAGGACAAATCAAGAAGAAAAAGGTAATAGTTTTGATTGATTCAGGAAGCACCCACAATTTTATTCATTGTAAGGTAGCAAAAGAATTGAATTGCTTCCTATATCCAGCACCAGAGTGTCAAGTGATGATTGCAAATGGAGGAAAAATAAATTGCTCTGGAAAGTGCCATAATATCAAGCTATCCATGGGAGAATATGTATTGACTAGCCCAATGCTTTCCATTCCAATGGGAGGTGTTGATGTTGTACTAGGAGTCCAATGGCTACAATCCTTGGGTACAATAGCTTTTAATTTTCAAGAACTTTTCATTAGATTTTCTACGGAAGGAAAGGAAGTTGAATTAAGGGGTATTGCAGGGAAACCAGGAAAGATAATCAGCTCTAATGGTATGACAAAGCTTCTAAAAAAGGAGCAAAGAGGTGTAATTGCACAATTATGTTCGCTAGATGTTTCCACATTGGAATCATCTATTTCTCCAGATCTCCAAAAAGTCTTGGACAATCATTCCAAGGTATTTGAGACTCCCAAAGGTCTCCCACCTATGCGTGATCATGATCATGCTATTCATCTGATTCCAGGAAGTGTTCCTCCAAACATCAGGCCGTACAGATATCCCCATGTCCAAAAAAGTGAAATTGAACGTATGGTTGCAGAAATGCTAGAGGCTGGTATAATTCAACCAAGTCAAAGTTCTTTCTCTACTCCAGTAGTATTGGTGCACAAGAAGGATGGATCATGGCACATGTGTCCGGATTATAGGGAGCTCAACAAGCTCACTATTAAAGATAAGTTCCCCATTCCTGTCATTGATGAATTACTGGATGAATTGCATGGATCAATTTACTTCACCAAGTTGGATCTTCGTTCGGGATATCATCAAATCAGAATGAAGATTGAAGACATTCCGAAAACGGCATTTAGAACTCATGAGGGTCATTATGAATTTTTGGTCATGCCTTTTGGCCTTACCAATGCACCTTCAACATTTCAAGGTTTGATGAATTCAATTTTCAAACCATTCCTTAGAAAATTTGTGTTAGTATTTTTTGATGATATACTAATCTACAGCAAGTCTTGGAAGGATCATGTTGAACATGTTGACAAGGTGCTACAACTATTGGAGGAGAAACAATTATATGCAAAAAGATCCAAATGTTTCTTTGGAGTCCAGGAGGTGGAATATTTGGGTCATATTGTATCTCATGAAGGAGTTAAGGTAGACCCTAGAAAAATTAAAGCCATTAAGGAATGGAAAATCCCCACATCCATAAAGCATCTGCGAGGATTTCTTGGGTTGACAGGGTATTATCGCAAGTTTGTTAAGAATTATGGGAGAATAGCAGCACCTCTAACAACATTATTGAAGAAAGATGCATTTTCATGGACTCCGGAAGCAACAAAGGCCTTTGAACATCTTAAAGAGGCAATGTGCCAAGCACCGTCTTAGCTACACCGGACTTCACAAAAACCTTTATTGTGGAATGTGATGCTTCAGGAAATGGAATTGGTGTTGTTCTAATGCAAGATGAAAGACCCATTGCTTTTGAAAGTCGTCCAATCAAGGGAAAGTTTTTAAGCAAAGCTATTTATGAGAAGGAAATGTTGGCAATACTCCATGCACTTAAGAAATGGCGACCCTACCTAATGGGAAGACACTTCAAGGTAAAAACGGATCATGATAGCCTTAAATACTTTTTAGAACAAAGATTATCCTCTGAAGAGCAACAAAAGTGGGTCACAAAGATGTTGGGTTATGACTTTGAAATCATCTACAAAAAAGGGAAGCAAAATGTGGTGGCAGATGCACTCTCAAGAAAGGATGAGGATGTGGAAGCATTGTTGTGCGCCATTTCTATTATCCAACCAGATTGGATAAACGAAGCAAGGGAGGAATGGAAGAATGATGAAGAAGTGTGGGCACTTATTCGAAAGCTACAACAAGATTCCAGTACATCTGATACATTTAGCTGGAAAAATGATTCGTTATGGTACAAAGATCGCTTATACCTCTGTAAGAATTCCCATCTAAAACAAAAGATTCTTATGGAATTGCACACTTCTCCCTTAGGAGGGCACTCAGGATTTTTAAAAACTTACCACAGGGTTAAGAAGGAATTTTTTTGGGATGGCCTTAAATCAGATATTCAAAAGTTTGTGGCAGAATGTTTGGTTTGCCAACAAAATAAAGTTGAAACAATTAAGACACCGGGTCTATTACAACCTTTATCCATTCCAAGCCAACGTTGGGAGGAGGTTTCAATGGATTTTATCACAGGTTTACCCAAGTCTGATGGAAAGAGTGTAATCATGGTGGTAGTTGAAAGACTTACCAAGTATGCACACTTTTGTGCATTATCACATCCATTTAAAGCTACTACAGTTTCTACTGCATTTATGGAAACAATTCAAAAGCTACATGGAAACCCAAAGATTATTGTAAGTGACAGAGATCCCATTTTCACTGGAAATTTTTGGACAGAATTATTTTCTTGTCTTGGTACTCAGTTAGCTCATAACTCATCTTATCATCCTCAATCTGATGGGAAAACTGAGATAGTAAACAAATGTTTGGAAGGATATCTTCGTTGCTTTGTATCTGATAAACAGACACAATGGGTCAAATGGTTGCCTCTGGCTGAATGGTGGTATAACACTTCCTTCCATACAGCAACAAAAATGACCCCATTTATGGCACTTTATGGGTATCAACCACCATCCATCACATCATATTTAAGAGAAAATTCTAAGGTTCAGGCAGTGGAACATCACATTGAACATCAACAACAAGTCCTCCAACTCTTAAAGGATAACCTCGTGTTGGCACAAAATAGAATGAAACAACAGGCAGATCAACATCGCAGTGAAAGAAGTTTTGATGTAGGTGATTGGGTATTCCTACGGCTACAACCATATAAGCAAATATCCCTAAAGCAAGCTAAGAAGGATAATAAATTATCACCAAAGTATTATGGTCCGTACAAGGTGTTGCAAAAGATTAGTACTATGGCATACAAATTGGAGCTTCCTGCAGCTTGTCGATTGCACCCAGTTTTCCATGTTTCATGTTTAAAGAAGGTTATAGGCGACAAGCTCCCAGTTCAAACAATATTGCCAGAACTTGACGAGGAAGGAAAAATTATATTGGAACCGGAAGCAGTCACAGAAACAAGAACTCAACAGCTACGAAATCGATCAATTTCATAGTATCTTATCAAGTGGAAGAACTTATCCGCTGAAGATTCCACATGGGAGGATGAGAATTTTATGCAGAAGTATCCAGAACTACTCAAGCGTTGAGGACAACACTTTTTTGAAGGAGAGGGGCATGTTGGGTCCCTATAATATTAGTGATTACCCCATTACTATTGTAGTTATACCCCTTATCTATATTGTTGTGCCCCTATTACCCCCATGTTGTTATTTCTGTGCCCCATAGAATCCCTCTTTTGTTATTTTTGTGGCTTTATATTATTATTGTTAGGTCAGCTGGATTATATTGTGACTCCTTAGACTCCTATATATAGAAAGGAGGTTTTGTCATTTGTATCATCCAAGAATTGTTCATTTATGTAATGTAAAGGAGGTTGCCCCCTCGAAGAGGCTGAATTCTAAGGCGTTGATCTATCTTTTCTATCTTTTCTTGAGTTGGTTTCATAACAACTATTGTTTCCATCCATATATTATTCGTAGAAATATCTGCATGCCTTTATTTTGCTTGAATAATTAGAGTTATCACTACATCTCATGATTAATAAATATCTCAATGATTCTCTCACATGTCACAAATACCCTCCGCTTTCTATTTTTATTTTTTACGGTTACCCTATTACACTTCATTAATATCACAATATCCTCTAATTGTGTCAAACCTGCCAACCTATTAAAAACTAATTAACAGCCACAAACGACCTTCAATTCAATTGGGGGGGCAAGATAACACTGATATATGATTTTTTATTCAAAATTTTAAAATATCATTACATGTCATGATCACTGATTCTTTATACTATGTGCATAATTACTATTAGTATATATTTTTAATTTTGTTGTTTCAAGCTGCAAAATTGCGTCCTTTCGAACAGTAAAAAAATGGGCGTTCATTCGGTCTGATATGAAGCTACTCAATTATAGGCCTTGGAGCAGGTGCACAACATTTTGATCCAAGTTGGATGGATGGAATACTTTGAACGATTAAAGGGCTTTGATAACGAAGTAGCATTATAATTCACAAGGAATGTCGACAATGGCATAGTAATGGTAAGAAACACAAACATACAAGTGAGTGAAGGTGCAATAGTGGAAGTAATAGGTCTTCCAACAGAGGGAGAAAAATGGCACGAGATACAAACTTCGCTCCAAAACGTAGCCCTCTTGTTTCTAAACACTAGTGAAGAATTGGTTGGGAAAGGAAAGGGGTATAAGCCCAATTCATTACCGAAACTGTGGAAAGAATTAGAAGGTATCGTCCAGTGATATATTACCTGTGACAAAAGGTATGATGTGGTGAGGGGATGTCATCTCAAATTAATGGAATCCCTAAGGCGAAAGGTAACTCTAAACCTTCCCTACTTTCTCAATTAGTTGTTGCATGAGACCACTGCTAGGTTGAGAAGATCTAAAGACCAAGTCTGGGTCATCAGTCACCACAGACTTATCAGATTATTAATCATAATAAGTCTCAATCAAGCTCAACAGACTTGGGAAGGGTTCCTTCGAAACCCTGACGCTGGCCAAGACATTCCTTTAGGAAATGAAACATTTATTGAAACATCCGGGAATGTTTCATTTAGTAATGAGCAGCTAGAAAAAGGCAATGAGGATAATTCGAATGAAATTTTAGTGACAGAAAATACTCCACAGGGAACTGCAAAAACTTTAAAACCTAAAAAACTCAGTAAAGCGAAGAAAAGAATGAAATATGTTCTAGCTTCACAACCAAGAAAAGAAGAAGGTCAGCTAGGCTAGTTAAGAAAGGTAAGAGTTCTTTGAATCCTCTTGAGTAGTTACCAGAAGGAAATTCAACCCAAGATTTCTCTAATGTAGAAGAGATGCACCAAGAAACCCTTGGAGAAAAATCAACTCAAGATTTACCAGCCCCAAAATAGACAAAACAAGAAATAGAAATAACTCAAGCATTAGAAGGAATAGAGTGTTTATTGGAAACTGTGAATTTAGGAGAAGAAATGACCAATTCATTGGAAGAACCTATAGCTCATCCTAAAAACCATTTTGACAAGGGGACTTCACCTAATTCACCAGTTGCAACCTCTCCCGTTAATTATTTAGCTATTGTTACTTTGGAATTAGATGAAAACCCTAAATCTATTCCTTTCCAAGAGTATTATGGATATTTTGTTGCTACTATATTGGAGTCCTCCTCTTTGGAAGATATGGCTCAACAATCCTTCCTTGAAGATCTGGTTGGTGAAGGCCGAAATGGTGGTACTGATTTTTCAATTGAATCTCAGGTTGATCTTCCTGACAAAGACTTACTGAAATCTACAACTGATGTAATGACAATGGAAGTTGATAATTCATTGACTGACCCTTTGACAGTCGAATCTCCTCAGGAGATTATTACTGAAAAATCTGAGATAATAGTTGATTTTTCTTCTCCTTTTTCTCCAACAACCTTGGCTAGAAAATTTGTTTAGAAGACTATAAGTACCATAGTTGTGAGAAATAAAGAAAAAGGTAAATTTCATGAGGAGATTGATAAATTGAAAGAATAAAATAAGAAATTTTGAAGGAAGATACGCCATCTAATAAATTAGCTGCATGGTAGTAAGAAGTTTCATAAAGGTCATGTGAGGAAGCTTAGAAGAAAGAAGGAAACTCAAGAGATTGAAACCCAGAATGATCTCACACTTATCTCTAATGAAGCAAGTACCCAGGCAGACTTTGTTATTGTATTTACTAAAGTAGGAACTCAGACTGATTCTAAGATACAGATGATTGATGTTCCTCCTAGTCTCGTTGAAGTAGAAACTCAAATAGATCCACCATATAACCTTATTGATAGAGGAGTAAAAATAGAGGATGTGCCTCTTTATACTCCCTTAATTGTAGAGGCATCCATTAAAGTCTTGCATAAAACTATGGAAAGATAGCAGGAGGCTATTGCAAGATACCAGAAAGAAGCAGTGCCTCAGAAGGAACATCATGAATTTCTTCAACGATTCAGGGCACTGACAACAATTGAGGATGAGACTTGTGCGCAACTGAGATCATCTGAGAAGAAAATAAAGAATTTAAAGGATTGTCTTAATAAGGCTTCATAGAAAACAAAGGAAATATGCTCCATTTATTCAAATGTCTTGGCATATAGGTCCCCAACCCAGAATGATGCATTGTATTTACTTGAGAAACATTTGTTGCTCAAAGTTAAAGCTATAGAGTCTGGACAACTATATGAGTTTAAAAATCTATTGGATTTCATTATTACTTTCCATAAACATGATGAGTACACACATTATCTTTTGTGTGAATTATATATGCATAATTCCTTTTTGGAAGAACATGTGGAAGAAAATGTTGTTCCATTTATTAGGGACATTCAGTTTGAGGCCTTCATATCGTTTGCTAGGAACTAGGTTAAATGGAAAAAAAGTGTATCACACCTTCCAGAGGAGAGAGCATGGTCTTGATCTTTGGGTCAGAGGGGAACCTAATAACCCTTTTCGCATACAAATTTGTCATGGTATCTTCATAGAAAAACTTGTTGTTGCTTCTGCACTCGCACAAATTCATGATGATGTTTTACATTCAAGACTGGAATATTTGGAACATATCAAGGACGAGGCTCTTCGTGGAGCTAAAGTGAGATGGCAGGCATCATCTAATGAAATAAAAAATAGAGAACCCTTTGGCTACCATAATTTTCAATATTCCATGTCTAGAGTACAAGACTATGTTCACGTATTGGAAAGAGGTATCAATTAGATAGGGTGCAGGTATAGATGTCCCATGATCTGGTGCCCTCAGTCTTTTTATAAATCTGACAATGATTTATCAAAGGTAGGTAAGTATGTGGCCTTTCAAGAACTCAGAAGTAGGAATGCCTTCAGACATAGAGGAGAGGAATCTTGTGAAGCTTACTCCTTAACTGCCTTACATGTTAATCATTTATTTGCATGAGGTCATGCAAAAAGGTCAGTTGGGGGGTGATGTTGGGCCTCATAATTGTTATAATTTCCTTACCTTATTCCTTAGTTTTTATATTAATTTCTATGCCTTTCTTGTAATTCAAATATGATAACTTATGAAGTATGGATTCTAGAAGTGTTTTATACATATTTATTATTTCATTACCTTTGTGAACGAATCTGACCACTAAAGCATTATTTACTTACGATTGGATCCTTAATTTGGACAAGAATCTATTAATGAATTGGCACCCAATGTTGTTTCCTGGAATGATCATAGGAGATCAGATAGATTCAAGCTCTTGAACCTTGTTTAGAGTAAATTAGTTAAGCACAGGCTTCCCACTTGGTCATCCAGATATATTAAGACCTCTTATAACTTAAAATGAGCATCCTGAGAATCTTCAGATTCTCAGGATCGCTCTTTATCAGAAACAGATTCATAATTCTTATATTTTACCGACATAGTATAAAAACTTGACATTGAGCCTCGAAAGGGGTTGTTCGATTGTAATATTATTTTGATATAAGTTCATACTTGAGAAGGCATTGATTGTAATTAACTCTCTGTAAATGAATGGAAGCGTTTATTATTCAAATTTAATTTGTTGTGTTGATTTCTTCTATAAGGAAGTTCAATTCTCGTGATTTGGGCCCAATCCTAGAAGCAAAATTGTCTTTACCTGTACTATTAAATTGGTGCTTGGTTCTCTTGTTTTAGTTATTTAATTTGTGTAATTTATTTTAGTTTATTATTACTCGCTCATTAAATTACATGCTCTATTTTAAATAGGATTTCTAGAGATTGTTACAAAGTAGAGTTTCTTTATTTAATTCGTTAGAAGTATCATCATTTCCTACTGTTTCCTATAGAATATCATAGGATCTTTATCTTGCATACTCAATTTCTTTCAGTGATGTGATTTCGTAGTGTTGTTTTTCCATTTTGTAGTTGTTGTTCCCTAAGTAACAACTTGATGCTTGATAGGTTTTCCATTGTTGTTTCCTTCATAAAGTATTTAGAAGTTGATGTTTTGAATGGTTTGCTTAAATTAGAAAATGCATTACAGATTGATTCCTTTAACATTGCAACTTTTCTTTTCAATAGGGTAGTAGTAATTAGTCATACCAGCATTTCTTTTGCATAAATTGTGCCGATAACCTTGAAATCAAAAAAAGAAACCTCAGGTTGACGATTTAATGTGCAGTATTTAGTTGGTCCTTTAGGAACAATTAATTGGCTCAACAGAGAGGTAGGGAGGTGAGTGAAGAGGGTGAAAATGCAATGGGTGGCTGGAAAAATGAAGGAATGAATTTGTAGAATATGTTCTATATACATGGTTCTCTTGACTATCTGGAGTCCTGCAAAAGAAAGATGTTAGAAAAAGTAGTGTAAGAACTCCTTCCTTGTGTTTTATTTCTCTCTGTTTTTTTTGTGTGTGTGTGTGTGTGTTTGTTTGTTTTGAGACACACAGACTACCTATGTAGAGGTTTTCAACCTACATGTCTTCCCTAGGCGCCTCAAAGGAGGTTTTCACCTGGGGATATTTCATCTTATTTTTCATTTCCTTTTGTTTTTTTTCTATTTTTTTCTCTTGGGCTGCCTCAGAGAGGTTTTCAACCCTAGAGTTGGCCTTAGATGCCTCATGGAGGTTTTTTTCTAGGCCCTTTTATTTTTTTCTTTTTCTTTATAAGTTTTGTGGAATGAGGGTTGTGAGCCTCCCAATCACATGCAATTCATTACTAATTGAATTAAAAAATTCTTCCTTGGACATAGGAATTTTATACAACTTCAACCTGTAACCATTGACAAGTATGAGAATACCTTCCTCATAAATTGTTCTGATTTGGACATACCCATACTTATGATACCTTTCTACTAGATAAGGACCCAGCCATCTTGTCATTAAATTTCCATTGAAATCCTTGAATCTGGAATCATACAACACGACCCAATCTCCTTCTTTAAAATTCTTCTCCCTAATGTGTTTGTCATGCCAAATCTTCCTTTGTAGCTGGATTACCTTAGTGTGTAGGAGAGCTTGCAGTCTGAATTCATCTAAATCATTAAGTTGGAGCAGCCTCTCCTATTGTGGTGCAATGAATTTCATGTCTAATTGAGCTTCCATCCTTAAGGTGTTGTATTTGAATTCAATAGACATCATGTCCTTCTTCCCATAAAATAGTTCAAATGGAGTGAATCCAGTGGTCATCTTCCAAGTGGTGTTGTAGGCCCAAGTGGCTTCTACAAGTGTATATGCCCAATCTTTTCTGTTTCTGCTAACAACCTTGCTTATAATGTTCTCCAATTCTTAGTTTGTGACCTTCACCTACCCATTTTCTTGAGGGTTATAGGAAGTGGATGTCATGTGCTTGATGTGGTGCTGCTTCATGAGATATTCAATCAGATTTGAGGTGAATTGTGCTCCTTGAAGAGTGACTAACTCCCTTGGAAAACCAAACTTTCAGAAGATGTTATCGCATAAAAAATCAGCCACCTTCTGCTCATTTTTTGCCTTAACTACCTTTGTTTAAGCCCATTTAGTCAGGTAATCAGTGCACACAATGTTATACTTCTTTTGTCCTGATGGGGGTTAAATAGGTCCAATTAAATCCATGCCCCACTTATCAAATGGCTCTAGGGTCACTTGAGGTTGTAAGGGAATTTCATCATTTGGTGTGGGATTACCCATCCTTTGGAACTGATCACACCTGGTGGTGTACCTCCTTGCATCTTGATGTAAAGTGGGCCAATAGTAACCAACTTGTTGAACTTTTAAGGTTATCCTCTTAGCAGCAAAGTGGCCCCCACAAGGTCCATCATGGCATGCTGAGAGGATGTCAAATACCTCTTGTTCCCTCACACATCTCCTTAGGATTAGATTTGGTCCCAATCTAAAAATATTTCCCCCAATCCAAGTGAGTAGGGCACTTTTCTTGACAATATTTCTTTTCTCCTTGGATGAAATATTAGGAGGGAACCTCCTGACAACCAAGTAGTTGGTTATGTTAGGAAACCAAGGAGAAAGTATCGAGATGGAAAAGAGGTGTTCATCTGCAAGTTGATCATCTACCATCTCCTCATTTTCTGCAGGTAGGGTTAGTCTTGACAAAAAAATTGCAACCACATTTTCTTTCCCTGGTTTGTCAATAATAGTCAAATCAAATTGTTGTAATAATAAAAACCATCTAATTATCCTAGCATTGGCATCAGGATTATTCATTAAATACTTAATGGCTACATGATCAGTGTGAACAAAAGTTTGATAACCAGTGACATAGTGCCTAAACTTGTTCACAGAATGTACCACAACCAAAAGTTCCTTTTAAGTGACTGTATAATTCAACTCAGCTTTAGAAAGGTTCTTACTAATGAAATGTATAGCATAAGACAATTTATCTTCCACTTGTCCTAAGGTCGCCCCTACAACTTTGTCTGATGCATCTGTGTGTATATGGAAAGGTAATGCCCAGTTGGGACCCCTAAGGATGGGTGTAGTGGTCAACTTTTCTTTCAACACTTCAAGGGCCTCTTGATAGTTGTTTTTCCAACACAAATCTGAATATTTAGCTAGTAATCCAAACAAGGGTGAAGCCAGTTTAATAAAGTCTTTAATGAACCTTATATAATACCCATCTAATCCCAGGAAGCTCTTGACATCTCTTTGATTTTGAGGGATAGGCGCCCTTTTAATGGTGGAAATTTTGTTTGGGTCAACATGTATCCATTCCTTGGATATAGAATGGCCAAGGAAAATCCATGCATTCATCAAAATTTCACATTTCTCGGGATTCAATGACAGATTCATTTCAATGCATTTCTATAAGACTTTGCAAATATTAGAGAGAGCTTCCTAGAAGTCACATCCATAAGGAGTGAAGTCATCCATGTTTATCTTAACAGTGTCATGAACAAGTTCAACAAAGTTACTTAGAACTTCCCTTTGGAAAGTAGTAGGGGCATTGCACAAACTGAATGGAAGGACCCTATAAGAAAAGGTACCCCAAGGACATGTGAATGTGGTATTATCTTGGTCCTCAGGGCTGATCCGTATTGGTTGTATCCACTAAATCCATCCAAGAAAGAGAAGAATTTCTTCCCTGCAAGGTCATCTAGGACTTGGTCAATGAAGGGCAAAGGAAAATGGTCCTTCTTTGTAGCCTTGTTAAGTTATCTATAGTCAACACATCCTCCATTTCCCATTTTTCTTTGGGACTAAAATGAGAGGGGACACCCACTCACTATTTGAAATGGGGTATATGAACCCCGCATCTAGTAGTTTTTGTAACTCCTCTTTCATTATTTCCTTAAGAGTTGGTTTCATCCTCCTCTGGGGTTGGCGCACAAGCTTGCATCCCTCTTTGATGTAAATATGATGAGTATGGGTTGAAGGATGCACACCTTTCATCTCCTTATAATCCCAAGCAAAAGCATCCAGGTGTTTCCTCAACACATTGCATAATTGTTATTCCTTCTCAGCTAAGAGAGATGGGTTGATCTTTAAAGTTATGGATGGGCCAATTTCTATAATCTTGGCATGTTCTAGGATAGAGTCAACAGAGAAAAAATCAGTCCAAGGACTAGTCTCAGATTCTTTCAATAGTTCATCAACTGGTATGGTAGTCGGAGGATGATTCTGTAAGATATGATCAATAAGGTCATCTTCATCAAGTTGCCCCACTCCTATAACAATATTTAGAGTGCAGACTTGGTAGAGGGATGCTTGATAAAATTATTCCTCTTCCTCATCCTTTAAACATAAGGGTAAATCATGCTCAATAGAAGGTTGGGCAGGAGGATACAACACAAGTTGTTTTGATAAATGTCCATTATTAATAGTCATGTTCCTAGCCTTGCAACTAATTTAGGCATCAACAATGACCATCCAAGGTCTTCCTAGGATGAGAGGATAACCATTAAACTTGGTTTTGGGCTGGAGAACCAAGAAATCACTGGGGTATTCCCAAGAGTCAATTGGGACCATCACATCCTCAATAACTCCCTCAGGGGATACTGTGGATCTGTCTGCAAGATGCAGTACTGTAGTGGTATTTATTAAAGCCCCTTGGAGGTTGAGATTCGACATGGTTTCCCTGGTCATTATATTGATTGCAGACCCAAGATAAATCAAGGTATTAGGGACCATAATTCCATCAACGTGCACATCCACTACTGGGATACTAGGATCCAAGTACTCTGGGGAGATACTCTTCCTAGCATCATATTAGATAGATGTCCAACAACATTTTTTATGGGGGTATCTCTTCTTCTTCTCCTAGGCCTTTTGAAACATTCCTCCTTAATAATATTGTTGTAAATGGGAACATCTTTGATGGCCTCGAGAAGGGGTATCTTGACACAAAATTTCTTCAATTCTCCATGAATTTCATCCTCTTCTCGGGTGTGTTGTTTAGGGTGGACCAAACTTTCAGGATAAGGAGGTGCATTAACTTGAGGGGCACTCTCTTCCTTCTCTTCTTCAAGCTCTTCAGGTGGAGAAGCTGGTTGATTATCTGGGAGTACCTTCCCAGACTGAAGGTTTATCTCTTGAATTTCCACAACATAGGCAGGATAGGATGTCTCCCCACTATAGACCTATTGTGCATTCTTATTGTTCGGGTTCAGATTAGGTTGAGTAGGAATTTGAGGTTGCTTAGGTGGGGTGTGGTGAGTTATTTGTGGTTGAGGTTGTGGTGGAGGTAGTAAAGCAAGAGGTTGTGTTGTCTGAGGCCTCCACCCTTGTGAGGGTTTACCCCACTAGAAAGGTTGAGGTGGATATGGATGGAAAGGAGGGTGAATAGGATGAGGAGGATACTAAGGGGTATAAATCCAAGGAGGTGGTGTGGGACATGACGGATGATTGAAAGAGTACCAAGGCTGAAAAGGTGCATTCTGATTTGGGTTGTAATGAGGATAGTGTGCACCTTGCATGCCTTGTTGATATGGCCGAGGACATTGAGGCCTCCTTTGGTTAATGAAACAGAGCTGCTATGCACTACCTTCTGCCCATTGGTATACAACTTTCATACCTGACAGAGAGGTATATTTGTATGTGGCATGATTTTCTTCACAGACAGAGTAGACTTCTATGACATTTAGAGGGTACTCATTCCTAGGGTGTCTCTTAGTGCATCTAGGACAAAAGATAGCTAGTGCCCTTTCTGCCTCCTCTTGCTTCCTTTTGATTTTCATAATATCCATTTAAAAATAAAAGGTATGCAACATTTCACTTTTAAAATCCTCCAACATACTTCTTATCACATGTTTAATGGTTGTTGTTGAGGGAGAGGAACTGGCCAAGCCTTGGCTAGACCTACCCTTTTTCCTAGCAGCCCTGGAGTGATTCTTGAATACAGTTTTGATGCCATCATAAGGAAACTAGTAGATATATCCTCCAGACATCATGTTGAGGGTTTCCATTACATATTCCCTGATCCCTCAGAGAAGAACTAGATTGAGTGACTCGGAATCAAGGGTGCAGTTGGCCCTCCTATAATTGAGTTGGAATCTTTCCTCATAGTCCTCTAAGGATTCATCAGGTCCAATAATCATCTTAAATATTTCCTCATTTGTCTCTTTGGACCTACAATAATCCCTGTATTTTTCATTGAAGACTTCTTGCATTTGGGCCCAGGTAGTGATGTTTCCTCTAGGTAATCCCATAAACCAGAGCAAGGTTGTATCTTTGAGGGTAGATGGAAGCAACTTCAGCTTCTGTTCATCAGAGGCATAGTCATAGGTCTTACATACAACAACTAAATCAAACATGAAGGTGTCAAGATCCTCAAAGGTTAGGCCATGGAAGTGTGGAAGGGCAGCAGGGCTCATATTCTTCATTCTAGCCTCTCCATTGGTTTCTCTAATAGGGAAAAACTCATTGTTCCTGTTTTCAATGATGGTTTGGGTAGGTGAGATAGGTTATTCTTACCCTATTGGTTCTTCAAAAATTTCAATTTTTTCACCTAAAGGGTCTTCTAACTCCCTTGTAGTTAGAGAGGGAAGTTCACAGTCACCGAAGAAGAATGAAGGTTGACTGCTTGAGGGAGTGGGGGTTTTTGGAAATAACTTCCCTTGGTTATCCCTACTCCTATGAGGCATGAAAGAACTAGCTTTGTTTTTAGGATTTTTTCAAAAATTTCAAAATAATAAGATTGATGCAAAAAAAAACAAGTAACTTATAAGTAGAAACAATACCTACTTAGACACCTCCTTGGCAACAATGCCAAAAAGTGATGAGCCCTAGTATTGCACCAAGGATGTTGCAACTCCGGAGGGCTTCTCAACTCAAATTATCAACCCGAGGTTCGTACAAACTTAGAGGTGACAGTGCTATATGCACAACATGTTAGGTTCTACTCATGTCACCCTCAATCATGAAATCAGATCGAGGTGTTCAGAGAATGATTGAAAGCATAAATGAGAATGATTCTAACTACAAAGGTGAAAATGCCATTCATTAAATGTAAATGCTAATTGAAATTGCATGAAAGGAAAAGGCTAGTCTATTTGCAAAAGTAAATCATGCTACTCTATTGGCACATTTAATCAAATCAATAAACTACTTGTATGCATCATTTATCTACTCACACTTGCTTTAAAATAAGGAATCCAATATTTAACATGCCTATGAAGAAAATTATTAATTCTAACTCTGTTTTTCTATATGATGGTTGCGGTGAGGAAAGGATGAGGTTGGAGTAGTCCTAGAGTCTTCCTTAATCATCAAATCACATTTTCGGGGCCATTATTTAACTTAAATATGCTAGGAGCAAAGTATGGAGCAAAATTGGTTGAAGAAAACAATGCTACAAGTTTGCTACATGAGGTCTTGTATTGCTACCGGAGGTCTTGTTTTGCTACACGAGGGGGGTAAAAGAGCCTTTTGAGGGTAGAAATGGTGCCTTTAAGGCAAAATAAGGTGGATGAAGGTAGGAGGAGGTGAATGAAGGGTGTGGGAGCCCCTTATCCAATCTTAGGACCTCTTAGAGGTCTATCTTGCACCAAAGTTGATGCCCACGACGTCCTTCATTTACTTTAACATAGTGACTTTAGAGGAAGATTTGGGAAGCAAGGTGAGGTGCCTAGGAGGAATATGGAAAGGATCAGGTGAATGTGGAAAGGTGTACCCACCCCTGCAAATCAACAAAGTTCCTGCAACTAGTCAAATACATGCATCAAATGACCAATAATGCAGTGAGACAAATTAACATGGAAAAGATGAGCTAAATTTGATTAAAATATATTCTATCCCACAACACTACTCTAATCACCAAGATAATGATACTAACTCCTAAGTTTCAGAAAGTAAGCATGCAAAAGGATTGCAAACTAATGTTTATCCATTTCCAAGAAATCATAAACACATATTTTTGGATTGTGATTGTAGATATTTTTGAATCACTCTTCCGACAAGAGAGGTGATAGGAAAGTTTGCAATTACAAGTTTTTGTGATATAACTTCTACTGAAACAAGGAAGGAATTGCACTACCTTGAACAAGAACAAGAAATAAGTACAAGAGATGGACTAAAGCCTCTGGGTTGGGCCCAAACCCAAGGGATTCAGCCCTCCAAAACTAACTCAGATGTAGATCAATGGTAAAATTCTCATTAACATAAAATAATAGTCTCATACATCATATCAAAGTTAAGAATAACAATTTCAAGCACTAGGCTCTCAGTAGCTACTCCTAGCTACAACAAAAAATTGAATCCTAATGAGCCTTTCAATTGGTTTATTTATACAAAAGTAATTGAGGGACAACTCCCTTGAAAGGAGGAATTCTCCCCTCCAAAATCTCATAATTTGTGGATTTGGTTCCTCTTGACCTTGTCATGCACTTGGAGTTCCTTGACTGCTAGTGAATTCAAGTTGTTGGTGAAGATGTTTTGATCTAAAACTGAGTTAGGGAGTGAATGAGGTGGACAAACCCCCTATATTCTCTCTAGTTGCCTCCATCAAGCCCCTGCATGGTGAATATCTCCAAAAATGCCTCATTTTCTTGAATATCAACCACATTAGGCCACACAATATGACAAACACCCTTTAGTCTTCTTACTAAGCATATTATGGCTAAAAATGTGAATTAATGTGAGAAAATGAGAGTTTTAAGGGTTGGAGGATAACACAATGAACCTCAAAATGTACCTAATGATGGGCCCCATCACATACAATAATATCGAAGCCCCTACAATGACATGCATGATTTTTCATCAAATGAGAAATCAAAGACATTGAAGCACAATCGTGGACCCTAGATGGATCCACTAGAAAAATTACACCCACGGGGTTTTCATCCCTAGGGTCAAACTAGAAGTGGCCTCACCAAGTTCTCAACAAAGACAAAATAAATAGACAACTCATGATGCTTCAAATGCCTAGCTCATATCCCCTTTTATAGGCTTGATGTACTCTCTAGAAACCTTATTTTATTGTTTTCCCTCGAAAAATGAAGGCAAATACCATGGGCAGATACCATGGTCAAATACCACAGTAAATACCATGGGCCGATTTTGTCCATTTTTACCATATCAAGAAAAGGGAATATTACAAATCCTCACACCCCAAAATTGCTTTCCCTCAAGAAATCCACATTTATCCATAGAAGACACATTTGTATACTAATATGAAGATACCATACAAACCATTATGCTACCCTATGCTTCCCTACTAAACGAACATGAATGGATCCTTCGATACTTAGATCCCAAACAATCCTCTGACCAATGTTGCCATCAATAGATCCACCTAGATCACAATGCCACCTAAGTCCCAGGACCTGTGGGTTATGATACCACCTTATCCCTCCATAATAGTCTATGCCTAAGGGCCCATGATGTGATATGCCCTTGGATAAGAGCATCCTCCTAAGAATCATCCCATCAATAGAGTAACTACTCATAATATCTCACCAATCCACCCCATGGGAAGGATGAATACCTGCACATGGAATACATCTACTTTGTTGATGTTGCTTGATGCCCAACTCATGTTGCTCCACCTAGTCACTCAACATGATCCATTTGGAAAAATCTGCCCTGCACTCCCCAATGTATAAAGGTGGGTTGGTAGTGCTGCAAGCTCTATCTATGTACTCTTGTAGAGAGCTACTCTGGAACTCCCAACTATACTCCTCTTGCTTCCTTGTGAGGGAATTGAGTCATTCCTCAACACTAGACAACTTGAATGCTAACTCGACACATACTCTTATGGGCTCCTCAATTTTCATGTTCTTTTGTAAGAAAATGCCTCAGACTGTTTGAATCCTTTGCTTCAACATCATAAGATATTTCTTGAAATGGTTAATATTTCCCCCAACAATCCTCTCCTAGAGCTTTTGGTGCCCCGTTGAATGTCTCTGCATCTGTCTGCACTAGATGCCCAACTATCACAAATTCAACTTGAGCCTTTAACCAACTCTCTGGAAATGGCCCATCTTGCATATTATGTTTGCGATGTTGCCCCTCATGATCATGCTCATTATGTTGGTTTACTACTACTGGCTCCTTACTTAAGTCTCCTTGAATGCCTTCTCCTTGGCCTTCTCCACTTGTGGGGACAATTTGTTGTTCATCCTCTCTAGTTGTCAAACATGGATGCACTGGTCGACTTCTATCTACACTTGATTACTCATATTATTCATGGATGTCCTCTTGGATATCTATGGACTTTGTTGTACAAGAGTCTACCACATCATTAGGAATAATTACCTCCTACCTTTCCCCATGTACTTTGTCAAGCTGGTTGATTATCATCAGCTTGTCTTGCAAGTCCCTCTAAATAACATTGTGTTGTTGCTCACCATCTATACTTGAGTGCTTGGATCATTCATGGGTCCTCTCCTAAAAACTGATGAACCCAACTACAGATGAATCCCCATGATCTGAAGGAGTCTCCAACTATTCTTCCTATGTTTCCTCCTTCCTATCACATGGGCATGAATGGTTAAGTTCCCAAGGTCCCTTACAGATAAAGCATAGTCATCTCATTCTTAGTCCATTCTTGCTACATGTTTTATTTCCTTTGTTCTTACTCCTTCCATCCATCCTCTTCAACTCATTCTTAGTCAACACATTTGTAAGCAATTTTATGTTTTGCATGACAACCTTTTCGACTGGATCATAGCAGGTCAGTGATACAACTAGTTCCTTTCTCCATAGCGTCAACAATTTGGACCTTAGTATCTTGCAAATGTCAACATCTCCTTTTAATAACAAGGACACAATATTTTGCATGATTGTTTTGACACGGTTGGGATGAACTAATGTAATGCTGGTGTAAAAGGTGTGGAGCAACTGAAATATTAAGTCTTCACATTCCAAATTTAGCATAAAGGTGCCAAAGTTGAACTCTGCCATGAGTTCTAAAATTTTGTGCCGCTTCTAAAAGGTAGGAAGCATCATGTTGTTCAACCCTTGAAGGGTTTCTACTATCAACTACAATATCTCCCTCATGAGGTCATTATGATAAGGTGGTAGAGGCAATGTTAAATTTAGGATCCTGCTGAGACAAGAGGCAATTGTGAGCCTGACCTCTTCACAAGGATGCTCCCAAAGTTTGGGTTGTATCAACTCAAGCATGGATGGCTTGAGAGCCCAATTGAGTTTCTTCCATTCTGGCTGCCCCACCCCGGACAGACACATGTCTAATTCCTCCAACTTACGAAGGTCTATGACTAAATTTGTCATTGCAATTCGGATCCAAGTGCGAATAGCATAGCCCCTCTTCCCTGTCCTTCCTTCACTTCCCATTGGCACTTTTGCTGCAGAATGGCATAGACTCTTTTTAAGAAAGGTCTACAGCTTTGACCATTATTTTGGTCCAAAAAGGTATTCGTGCGTAAAAGACCATATATTTTCTCTAGTTCATCAATAAATTTTTAAGTGTTTTCTAGTATCTCTTCAAGACCCATCTTCCCACATACCACATACCAAAGAAGAGAAATATCAATTCTCTTTAACATCTAACCATCATAAATCCCAAAATTAAAGCCCCTTTCTTCTCCTTTTTTTTTCTTTCTCCGTTTTTTTTAATAATAATATCAAACCCTTATTTACATATATATAGTTATATCCTTATATCTCCCACATTCTTCATTATAACTAATCGCTGGTCTCCACAACACAACAACCTCGTCGTCTCCACAATATGTATGGATCAATATTGGCAGTCCCCTTCTACAATTTGACCCAATGCCCAGATGTTATGGCCCTTGGTGCTGCTACGGATGCGATGATTCCAAGCTTTCTCCAGAGACTCTAGTCTATTGGAAAACTGGGATCATCTAATTTTATTGTAAGGAAACAACCTCCAAATACCGGCGCGACGCCACCAATTCAAATATTTTCTTACAAATCGACTGACCCATTCCGGATATGCAACGCACCCTCAAATATACTCCATTAAATATACCGGGGAAACTTGTGATCCCTAAAGCATTGTTGACAATGCTCGAGCCCATGTTGATTCGCTCTGCGCACCTGTTGGACATGGTATCTAGCGCCTTGACCGCTATGTGTTGTTGTTAAGACCGACGTCCACTCTGATTTTTCCTGTTCACATGCTCTTTGACTTCCCAGACAGATATTTTTTCAAATAACTTACATGTAAACAATCAGTTAAATATCTGAGGCAAGGCAAAAATCTGATTACAGTGCTACTGGAGGTCGGACCCCAAATTATCCAAATTGCTTCAATATTCAGATCTGGAACTTCTTTAGAATTTGGTCATCCTATCAGATGCACAACTCGGCCTCTTTTTCAGAAGAAAAAAAACATCATATATTTATATTAAGGATATATAAAGGTCTTAGATACAATGACTGTAAGAGACTGTTGCCAGCCCTTAATCATAATGCTGTATGAACAATCTATACCAAACAGAACCAGTTCAAATCATCCTTATCAGAAAGACCGAGAACTGGAGAGCGACTTAAATGGCTATGAGAAGAGGCTGTATTTCTCCCAGATTTAAGACCCCAGATTAGAGACCCAAATTTTTTTTACAAGACTGTACCAAAAAGCAGAGCATCAATAATATGAATGACTGTTGCGCCCAGCCTGCTGAAATGTGGAGCCATGATCAACAAAACTGAACCAAAAAGCAGACCATCTAAAATATGGATGACAGTTGCGCCCAACCTGCTGAAATGTGGAGCCATGATCAACAGGAGCATGTTACATACGAAGATCATCAGAGAGCAATTGCTGGTCTAGAACTACGACATCAAAAGAGAATCATATTTATACAAAGAGCTTTTCTTGGAGAGACTCATGACAGGCCAGAATACGCTGGAAGATAGCCTGGATAGGCTCCTTTGAGTCTTGAAAAGTATGTGCATTCCTCCAGATCCGTAGATGCCAAACGGTGATAATGAACAACGACCTCCTAGAGGGCGGTTGCCCACTCCACCAAAGAACTCCTTCCTGGACAGAAGAGAAACGGATGAGAGGGAAAACATAATGCAATGATAAATCATACCAGATTTGAAGGGACGATGGGCAGTGGAAGAACATATGCAGGTTTGTTTCCGAAGCTTTCAGGCACATGGAGCATCGGCTGGGTCCCTGACATCGTCTCCTTTGCAATGACTCCCATGTGAGGTTCTTATTCCAGAATACCAACCAGGAAAAGATAACCATCTTCATCGGGCAAGCTGCTTTCCAGAAGCAGGCAGGAAAGAGAGGATGTGAATTCTCTGTAGCAAAAGAAAACAAGTCTTCATAAATGTTCTTAACGCTGACCAGCTTATGAATGGACCAAACCAGGCAATCATGGTCGCCTGTCCTGGAGACCCCCAAGCTAATGAGCCGCTCCTTTGTCGACCGCCATAAGGGAAGCATCTGACGAGATAGATGAAGGTCTTCACCTTCCTTCCAGATCGGAGAGGCAGTTGTCCACCCCTTAATCAATTTGTCCCATGTAAAGATCCCCAGCCTGTGAAATTCGTGCAGCAGCGGATGTGGAAAAGAGAACCCCTTGCCTGATAAGATGGAATCGAAGGCAACAAGAATGTTGGATCCGGAATATAGGGTCCAGCAGAATTTGGACATGAAGAGGGGTTGAACCTTGCGGAAACTGTTCCATATCAGCGAGCCTTTTCTGATTCCCAAGGATTGCTTTCTATACCATAAATGAACAAGTTTTCCTTTGAGGTATTTTGTCCTTAAGAGATTACTCCACGGCCCGTCCCCAAATAGGCCTCTGTGAAGAGTTTTACAGAGCAAAGCGTTTCCAAAGGCGCGAATGTTCTTCAGGCCCCATCCACCCATAAATTTTGGGGCAGCAATGGAAGCAATTTTGACAAGATGGATTTTCCGGATAGAGATTGATTTCCTCTTTGCAAAAATAATTTGGCTCTCTTCCGGATAGAGATTGATTTCCTCTTTGCAAATAGGTCTTGGCCTTTATACTCCCTAGAAAATCATACTTCACCATACAACTCGATGATCTGGGAAATAGAGAATATGCTTCAGCGCTTAGATTGGTTCCTTACACTGCATAAGTTCTAAAAAAAACTCTGGTAAATTAAGTTGAATGAATGGTATGGTATGTTAGATATTCTACAGTTTTAACAATGATTCTGCATGCAGAATAAACTCAAAGAATCATTAAACCTTATTGCCCAGGGATACGAGTTACCTCTAGCCATTGGTGATGTATTGATGCAGGCCACAGTCCACAAGCTGCTCCTTCAGCACTCCAGCTTCTGTCCAAGCAAAAGAACACAAAATTCTGAAGGCACTTCCAAGCTCAGTTATCTCAGCTAGATGGTGTAGAACTGAAGGGGGTTGAGATGTGAGCTTGGGGACCAAACAGATGAACATATAGCTAAGCTTCCATCAAGCTTCTAAATGCTATGTGTTAGAAAAACCACAAATCAAGGTAGAGATGAGATCAAAGTAATGGACCACTTTAGTAGCTCCCAATTATAAATTTAGTAATTGCAGTTGATTTTCTTAACTTAAGGAAACTACTGCAGTTGGTTTCCATAAGTTAAGAAAAGCTGCAACTCCATAAATCAAGGTAGCTTTTGTGTAAAATTAATGGAGCTTAACATTCTCCCACTTGGTCCATACTTCCAAACTTAATGTCTCAACTTAAAAACCATTGATAATCTGTATTAAGTAATAGATACATGAATCATGGCGATAAGTCCTCTAATGACGAGTATTACCTTCCATGTATTACTATGCATTTATTCTTATTATAATTTATGTGGCAACAATTTCTTAATGAATAAACCTTATGTTTATTCTTGGTCCTTCTTAAATGAATTTTCTCAAATCAACTTAAGGTGCACATAAATATGAGAAAAAACATCACAATAATTAAGAATTTCATTAACATAACATTGTCCATACAATGAGAAACTACATAATGGAACCAAGTCCCATATTCAATACACGATCCTTGAATTTAAACGGTGGCATGCCCTTAGTCAAAGGATCAGCGATCATTAACTCAGTGCTGACGTGCTCAATGACCACTTTCTTTTCTTTAACACGTTCCCTTATAGCTAAATACTTAATGTCGATGTGTTTATTTCGACTCCCACTTTTATTGTTTTTAGCCATAAAAACAGCAGCTGAATTATCACAATATATTCTCAATGGCTTAGATATAGAATCCATAATTCTAAGCCCAGAAATGAAATTCCTAAGCCATACACCATGTAAAGTAGCCTCAAAACAGGAGACGAACTCGGCTTCCATAGTGGAAGTGGCAATCAATGTCTGTTTGGCACTCCTCCATGATACAGCTCCACCGGCCATCATAAAAATGTATCCTGATGTTGATTTGCGTGAATCAACACATCCAGCAAAGTCAGAATCTGAGTAGCCAATTACTTCCAAGCTGTCCGTCCGTCTATACATAAGCATGTAGTCTTTGGTTCCTTGAAGGTACCTCATTACTTTCTTTGCAGCTCTCCAGTGGTCTAAACCTGGATCACTCTGATATCGTCCCAACATTCCCCCAACAAATGCAATGTCAGGTCTTGTGCAGACTTGAGCATACATTAGGCTTCCGACAGCAGAAGCATATGGAATGTTCTTCATTTGTTCCCTTTCAAAGTCGTTCTTCGGGCATTGGTTCAAATTGAACCTATCACCCTTCACAATGGGAGCTACACTTGGTGAACAATCCTTCATCCGAAATCTCTCTAAAATTTTATTAATATAGGTTTCCTGTGACAGACCCAAGATGCCTCGAAATCTGTCTCTATGGATCTTAATGCCAATGACATAAGATGCCTCACCCATATCCTTCATATCAAAACTTTTAGAGAGGAATTGTTTCACTTCATGTAGCAAACCCTTATCATTGGTTGCTAGCAAAATGTCATCCACATATAAAACAAGAAAACAAATTTTACTCCCACTAACTTTCAGGTATATACATTGATCCATAATGTTTTCTACAAAACCAAAAGAAGAAATTACATTATGGAATTTCAAATACCATTGGCGGGATGCTTGTTTTAAACCATATAATGACTTCTTGAGCTTGCAAACCAATTTCTCACTATCACTAGAGAGGAATCCTTCAGGTTGTTTCATATAAACCTCCTCCTCTAGATCTCCATTAAGGAAAGCCGTTTTCACATCCATTTGATGCAACTCCAAGTCAAAATGGGCTACTAATGCCATAATAACGCACAAGGAATCTTTCTTAGATACATGAGAAAAAGTCTCCGTGTAGTCGATTCCTTCTTTCTGAGTGAATCCCTTAGCAACAAGTCTTGCCTTGTATCTCTCAATGTTGCCCAATGAGTCTTTCTTTGTCTTAAAGACCCATTTACATCCAATGGCTTTTGCACCATCAGGCAACTCAACAAGATCCCAGACTTCGTTACTCTTCGTGGAATTAATCTCTTCCTTCATGGCATTGTACCATAGTTCTGATTCTTTGCAACTCATGGCTTGTGAAAATGACTCAGGATCATTTTCGGCTCCAATATTATAGTCAGATTCTTGTAGATACACAACATAATCATTAGGAATTGCTGATCTCTTAGGTCTAGTAGATCTTCTTAATGTTGTACCATCATCTTCCTGAGAAGTATGTGGTTCAACTTGTTGTTCAAAAGTTCCTTGCAATTCTTGAACTCCTTGATCTACTGGAATATCGTCAGCAGCTTGTGGAACTTCAACAATTGGTTGTTCGACACCAGTTTGTACTTGAGGGGTGCCCTGAACAACAACCAATCTATCACTTGAAGTGGAAGGTTGAGATTCTGAATGATCCTTCTCAGAAACTATGTTTCTGGTTTGATCGCTCCCACTAATCAAGTCATTTTCAAGAAACTTTGCATTTCTTGATTCCACAATCCTAGTGCTGTGAGATGGACAATAAAATCTGTAACCTTTAGACCTTTCAGCATATCCAATGAAATACCCACTAATGGTCCTTGGGTCCAACTTCTTCTCTTGTGGATTATAAATTCTTACTTCAGACGGGCATCCCCAAACGCGCATATGTCGCAAACTCGGTTTCCAACCTTTCCATAATTCAAATGGCGTTTTAGGAACCGCCTTGGTTGGAACTCGGATTAATATATACACTGCCGTCTTAAGTGCTTCAGTCCACAAAGATTTAGGAAGATTGGAGCTGCTAAGCATACTCCGCACCATGTCCAACAATGTTCGATTTCTTCTTTCTGCTACACCATTCTGGTCGGGTGAACCAGGCATGGTGTATTGGGCAACAATCCCATGTTCTTGAAGAAACTTAGCAAATGGCCCAGGTGCTTGTCCATCTTCTGTGTATCTACCATAATATTCTCCACCTCTATCTGATCTCACGATCTTAATTTGCTTGCCGCATTGTTTCTCTACTTCAGCCTTAAAGATCTTAAAGGCATCTAATGCTTCGCTCTTATTATGAAGCATGTAGAGATACATATATCGTGAGTAGTCATCTATAAAGGAGATGAAGTATCTCTGACCATGTGAGTCCATGTCTGGACTACATATATCAGTATGTATGATTTCTAATATGTCTGAACTCCTATTGGCACCTTTCTTTGACTTGTTGGTCTGCTTTCCCTTTATGCAGTCCACACAAGTCTCAAAATCAGTCAAATCTAGAGTATCAAGTATTCCTTCATTTACCAATCTTTTAATTCTATCTATGGAGATATGACCTAGTCTCCGGTGCCATAATGTAGAGGAATCTTCATTGATAACACATCTTTTAGTGCCAGTGTGAACATGCATTGAATCATAAGTGACATTGTTTTGTAAATTAATGCAGTAAAGACCATTAGACAAAATACCATTCCCAACATAATCAGATTTATAGAATAGACTGAAAGATTTTTCTGAAAAGTTTAAGGAATATCCAAAAGGTACAAGCCTTGAAACTGAAATCAAGTTTCTAGAAAAACTTGGAACATAAAAGGTCTTTTCTAACTCCAAAGCAAAACCACTACTTAAAGTCAAATAAGATGTTCCTATAGCTTCCACATGCGAGCCCATCTTGTTTCCTGATAAGATGCTTTGCTCACTTCCCACTGGCTTCCTTAGGTTTTGCAAACTTTGTAAGGAATTCGTAATGTGAATTGTTGATCCAGAATCAATCCACCATGTGTTAATATTAACGTTAACCATATTAGATTCATAACAAACAAATGAGATTGTTTCCTTAAGTTCAGGAATGTCACAACGAATTTCAGAGAAATTTCCAGGTCGTACTGCTGCATCAAAATAAAGAATCACATGCTTATGTTAAAAATTGAGGCTTAATAAACTTTCATGTTTTACCAATGTAAACCATGCTTAAAAAAAATTGAATCAATTGACATAAAAATTGCCTGTGGGCTAAATTTTTAATTCAAACAGATTCAATAAACTTTATGAACTTTTATGTTTTACCAATGTAAAACATGATAAAAAAAAAGAATTGAATCAAATGACATGAAAATTGCCTGTGGGCTAAATTTTCAATTCAAACAGATTCAATAAATTTTATGAACTTTTATGTTTTACCAATGTAAAACATGATAAAAAAAGAATTGAATCAAATGACATGAAAATTGCCTGTGGGCTAGATTTTCAATTCAAACAGATTCAATAAAACTTTATGATAAAACTTATTAATTCATAACTCCTGTGGGTAGGTTATGAAATTTTATCCTAATTAATCACATAAATATAATAAAAATTCATGTGGGATAAAATTTATTATATTCAGTGTAATTAATTACAATTTAATGTCTAAATAATCTTTATGTGATCTTGCCAATCAATATATAATTTTATTTAATTAAAGATGCTGTGGCTACTCTCTAATTAATTAAAATTACATGGATCACTAGACATTAATTTTGTTGCATAAACAAAACTTAACCAGAGAGAAAAATAATGTTTACTGAAAGGAGTAAGTCAAAATGACATTTAATAAACTCCATATAACTGTAATATTTTTCCGCTTTAACATTTAATGCTCTCAGTCTCTGGATTAGTAAAACATCAAAGTTTTAAATTGAAATCCACTGAATTGAGATACTTCCAATATCTACGATGCAAAAATGTAAATTTTACATTAAATATGTAATAAAAATTATAAAATTTATTTTGCATTGTTGATTTTATATAGTTATCCAAATGCAAAACATATTACCAGAAATACAACGAAAAATTAAGCTACAGATCGCACTCGAAACTCTAATAAGCATTTATTAGTATGGATGCTTTCGCAGAGAGACATTTTGTTATTGATTTTTTGGTTTATCAGTGCGTTAATTGTTTTGTCTCCGAAAAGTTTCGGCTTAACTCTGCCCTCATGCTCAGGGCAACATGAAAAGTAGCAGCGACCTCAACAGAACCGGAATTCAAGACCGCCGCACATAAACTTTCAGGAAATCCAAAAAAAAAAAAAAATCTAAGAAAATAAGCAAAAAAAACGCCATGCTTCACGAGCGACGTTTCAAAACTCTTAGAATACATGGCAAAGGTAATATTTATCAAAAGAAACTACAAACACGATTTGCATGCGGACCCAGAAAACCAAAGTTGACAAATGCCCTCCACAATTCAAACGCGGATTCATATCAAGAAACCTCGGAAAAATCAGAACTAATTTCTAATGCTATTCGAATTGCACACTAAGGCAGAGGCAAAAATAGGCTCCGATACCAAATGTTAGATATTCTACAATTTTAACAATGATTCTGCATGCGGAATAAACTCAAAGAATCATTAAACCTTATTGCCCAGGGATACGAGTTACCTCCAGCCATTGGTGATGTATTGATGCAGGCCACAGTCCACAAGCTGCTCCTTCAGCACTCCAGCTTCTGTCCAAGCAAAAGAACACAAAATTCTGAAGGCACTTCCGAGCTCAGCTATCTCAGCTAGATGGTGTAGAACTGAAGGGGGTTGAGATGTGAGCTTGGGGACCAAACAGATGAACATATAGCTAAGTTTCCATCAAGCTTCTAAATGCTATGTGTTAGAAAAACCACAAATCAAGGTAGAGATGAGATCAAAGTAATGGACCACTTTAGTAGCTCCCAATTATAAATTTAGTAATTGCAGTTGATTTTCTTAACTTAAGGAAACTACTGCAGTTGGTTTCCATAAGTTAAGAAAAACTCCAACTCCATAAATCAAAGTAGCTTTTGTGTCAAATTAATGGAACTTAACATGGTAGGGGTCAGCTCAACTGATGCCTTAATGAGGGCAATAATTTTCAGAAAATTCCATTATCTTGTAAGAAATTTTTTGTTTTGATGTGCGATTGTCTCAACGGATGATTCGGCCACTGCTTAAGAAATGTGCCTCTGATGCGTAAGTCGAACCCTGCAAGAGCAATTCTTTGTCTTCGCTCCTTCAGAAATTATAATTAATCTTGCCCTGTAAATTTCCACGAATTCACACCAGCAATGTGGCTCGGCTCCTTGCAAATAATTGACCCTTTAATTGAAGAGATATGATTTTGAGATTTAATAATAATTCACGGCCTTCATAAATTTTTTAAAGAAATTCGCTCCTTTTAATAATTCCACTAAGCAGAATATGTATATGGCTTTAAGAATATAGTCCTCTGTCTCTTTTCTTCTCAAACCTTAGCCTTCTAAATATTTGGCCCCTTTAAGAAAATTAATGATTCAGCTTCATGGTTTTCTTTCGGCCTAAGAATATTAATTGGGCCTTTGCAGCTGATTCCCAGCCTGCTGTATCAATCGGTGGTCGCTCGACTCTTCTCTCAAGACCTTAAGGCTACTGCACTCTACCTTGTAATCACCACCGGGGAACGAGAAAATCGCCTCTCATCCCTGTCTCCACAACGCTAGATCCTTTTCTGCAACAAAGTAGGGTCGATCTTCGAAATTTGGTAGTTGTTGGAATATGGCTTATGCTCTGTATAAGTTTGTGGCCTATCAGCCTGACTGGCTTCGACTTTGAGTTTCTGTTGCGATGGGTTATGGTCCCACTCATCTATGGCGTGGTGCCCTCCTCTGCTCCTGTACAACCAGTTTTTTGACTGACGAATTTAATCTGAGGCACAAGCTACTGTGCACTTGTTGCTTCCATAAAATAGATGGAGATTTGAACTATGGTACAATACAATATTCACAAGTTTGATGTTTGTGGCAATGACATCCCAATTCATATCCAGTATAAGAGTATATAGGAGAATTGGCAAAGGATGGGTACATGGCCCAATTACAAAAAGTACATATAAATTGGAAGAAGATGACAAGTTGATGGATGGACATGTAGAGGGGATTAATGGAATATATAGGTGAATATTTAATAGAAGGTATATGATGATACACAAGGAAGAAGGATAGAGATGAAACCTATTATTGTTTTTTTAAGACAAGAACCTATTAAATGCATCTTTAAGCAGAGAGGCTTTTTCTACAACCCAGTAGGAGGGGATGTGTAAGTATGAGGGGATGGACAAGGATAGATATGAAACCTATTATTGTTCTTCTAAGACAAGAACCTATGCAATGCATCTTTAAGGCGAGAGGCTCATTCGACAACCCAGTATGAGGGGATGTGTAAGTTTGTTCGTCTGTAGGTGCCCCTTTAAAATAAAAATAAAAAATAAAAATGTTCTAAATAGAAAAATAATGTCCACTATAATCTAAAAAAAAAATGAATATGTTGTAAAGTAATCAGAAGTAAAAAAAATGTGTAAATCAAATGTTTAAATCTTATACTTTTCAAAAATATTTCGATAAGATATTTAAATAAACTATTTGAAAATCTATGTTAACTAATTTATGTCGATATCAACTTCATATATATCTATACATAGAAAAAAATCAAGTTTTTTATGGTTAAAATTTTTATTTGGTCCTATATATACTATATTTAACATTCAGAAATACAATTTAACCAATGAAAAATTACACATTATATTTTGCACTCTAAAAAGGTTTGAATGTGAAGAGATTTGATCCCTCTTGGCTCATGTTAGATCCGTACTTAAATGGATCTATGCTGGTAAATAAACATCTCATTCAAAACAATCATAACAGGTTTTTATTTGAAGTGTAACTTGTATTTTCCATGGAATTTTGAAACAAATCAATGACCTTGATTAATGAATTGAGCAAAAGCTAAGTTGTGTGCAAAGTTATGCTCTTCATTCTTTCTATCAAAATATGCCCTCCATTTATTGCAATTCACTATATATAACATAGCAACTTAAACATTAGACATTTTTACACTTTTCCGGGCAATTATTCTGATTAATTTTGGCAGAAATTTGGTAGGGAAATTTTAGAATCTTAAGTTTTAGTGTTGTAATATGTAGAAATAGAGTGTCCTATGGACTTTTCATAGCATTAAATATATTTATACATTTAAAAATGCTTTCTAAACCATTTAAATTCAACATTTTATCAAATCAATTTATCACCAAATTCAAAAAGGAAAATAAAAAAACATCTAATAATTAAACTCTTCAGTGAAAACGTGTATAAAATAAATAAAAAATAAAAATAAATAAAAATAAAAAATTATAATGAAAATAAATATATTTAAAAAAATATTCTTAAAAATAAAATACAAATATAATTGAATAGACATAAAACTTTAATTGAAATAAATTTATTTTAAAAAATATAGTCTTAAAAACAATATATAAATAAATAAATAAAAACAAAAAAACACAAAACACATAAACATAATAAATAAAAACAAAAAAACATAAACATAATAAATAAAAACAAAAAAACATAAACATAAACATAAACATGTGATAGTGTCCAATTACTTGTAAAGGACGTCCAAATGGAAGGTTGCAAGAACTACAACCATCACTTTAAGAGAGCATTAAAACTAGCATTTGCATTAGATGTTGCAAAGGAAATGTCGTAAAGCATAAATTCAAGAAGAATGATGACATATAAAAAGTCATTAGATCCCATTGTCAAATTCAAGAAGAATCATGACATATAAAAAATCATTAGATCCCATTGTCATTCTTTCTGTGTTCATAGAAAATACCATTGTAGGAAAAGAAGGTAGAGGATACCCACATTTTAATAAAGTTGAGGTGTTCATAGAAAATACCATTGTAGGAAAAGAAAGTAAAGGATACACACATTTTAATAAGGTTGAAGGTTTTAGGATCAATTGGATATTAATTTGGGTATTTTCTAGTATTTTCTAAAATTGGATATTAATTTGGGTATTTTCTAGTATTTTCTAAAACGTCAGGAACAAGGATTCTTAACCATCTTGGATATTAATTTGGGTATTTTCTAGTATTTTCTAAAACTTCAGGAACAAGGATTCACTATTTTTCGACCAACAAAACATCAAAACATCAATACATGCTATTTTTTTAATCAAACTTAATCACAATTATTCAACCCACAAAACATCGAGAATTAAGTCATGTTTTTAAACTAAGAAATAACTAAATTAATTATCAACATTGTATGAAAGAAGACAAGCAACACATGCATGACTTTCAACTTGCTTATTATGTACCCTAAGAAATATAATAAATACCCTTCATTATTTAATCATACATCATGAGAAAATATATATATGAGCGTGCTTCGAGCTATTTCATAAGTGGCACCTACTCAAATGATCTACTCAACCTAGGATTCACCTATAAACGTTGAACACTTCGCATTAAAAATTGAGCAACTATCTGCTTCTCCTTATTCAAATGCAAACCCACTTCTGCATCCACAATTAGATAATTGGAAAAGTTGTGATTCTAAATTTCATTAGTATATGAAGAATGAAAAATAGGCCAATACATTTTATATTATAACTCCACACATGCATTAGAAAGAAAATTCAACAAGCTAGGAATATCGTTGACAATATACAACTGGAACGTACTTACTTTATAATGATAACATGAAATTTGTGTTACATAATATAGTAGAAACAACCGAGGGAAAGCGCAATGGCAGAGAAAAATTTAGTTTGGAAATTTGCTGAGCTACTTATCATATGGCGCTGCGTTCTGGAGGTGGGAAATGGGCACCATGGAGGGCCGATTTCCAACATATATATTTGAGCCGGCTCCTCTCGCTGCTACGCCATAGAAAAATCCATCAACGCTCGACGAGGCTCTCCGCTCGAATTCGAGCAGTGAAATTGGCCACAGATCTATCGCTGGCAATGATGGTGAGGAGTCCAACTACGTGGTGCTGGGCCATCTCCAGAGCAGTTGCAACGGATTAACTATCCCCAACAAAACGCTAGGAAAAATAAACACGTTTGATTCACAAGCCAGAGTAGTTTGTGCGGTTGGGAAAGCTAGCAACCGTCATCCAATTCAAATCAACGGATCATCTTAACCTAATCGTCTAACAAAATATCTAATGGCACAGGTTATGACACGAAAGCAGTTAGGATAGTTGATTTCAGAGAGAAACGCCTTACGACGTAATTACCGTGTCCATAAAATCATGTCGAATCTTTGTAAAAACCAAAGTATGAATCTAATAGCTAAAAATATTAGTTAGAAGGTAAAGTAAGAAGAGAAAACCAGCCCAACTGTCATGCGCATTCACATCAGGTCGCAATCACAAGAAACGAATGGTCTATTCAAATGGACGGCTCCACTACCAAATTGTATAAAGAATTGGGTCCCAACTACTTATCTGTGGTAAAGCAGATTTGCACAGGAAAATCAACTTAGTTACGTAGGTCTTCCAAACGCTTTTTGCGTACGGGAACAGACCGATGGGAATGGTCAATAATGTTGTGACGGGAGGAAGCAGAAATTGGCAGGAAACTTCATACTTCCATCATTCAAATTAAGGTATATTGGCACTTGATTTGCTCAAGGAAATAATCAACCAGATATCAAAGGTGTTTTGTTTTCAATGGTGTGCCCAACTATTGAGGTATTTTGATGGGACCAGCCCACCCTTGTCACACTACCCAAGGTTAATAATGCGTGAATAAATGGAATTGAATGATGGCAATTAGATTACATGCAATGTTGATTCATCCGGCGGTTGATTGTAATGATTTTGATTTGGTTTTGGAGTCCGCACTTATGATTGGTACCTTGCGCTTCAATCGATGGACAAGTGTCCACCCTTGGGATTGTCAACCCCACCTTGGTATGGGAGATCAAACCCTAACGCTGGTCATTTGCATGCACATTTGTTGAGTTTGAGAGCTCTGCATTTTTTATATGTCGTGGTTGTTTCTGAGTGATTTTTCTGTTGTTACTATGCTCTGGTTCGGCTCTTGACCTGAAAGTTTCGTCCTCCGTCCGGTATGAACCTCTGTTGAACCTGTTAGTTTCGTTCACATTGCTTTATCTGCACTTGTTCTTGTGGGCTATTGTGAAACTGTAGTTTGCTGGTTAAACTCTGCGTTTTCTCTGTATGCGATGCCAATGCTGGTTGTTTGCTGGATAATGTGACTCTTTCCGGTCTTGAATCTTTCTAGGCGACAGTTGTTGAGTCTCTGGTTATCTTCCCTCGGTTTCGAATAGGATGCGGTTGCAGTTCTCGGCTTCGGCTTCTTCAACGATGCAAAGGTAAGTTCTCTGGTTCTATGCTATCAGTTGTCTCCTCTTTTCCCTCAGTTGACTGATGTTTTTGCTCCTCTGCGAGCAGGGTAACCCTAATGAACTGCCATGACCGCAGCTTGTCTCTGCCAGGTAATTTCGAACCCAGGTTTTGTTCTTCCTTCTGTTCTTGACTTACTCTGCCACTCAATACTCACGAGCTTTGATTAATGGTTGTCGTTGCAGGTATAATGACCTGGAGGGTTTCGGAATTCGGCTATTCGAGACTCCGGCTAGACTCGGGTAGAGTCGTTCTCTGTTTTCCTTGTCATTTGCATTCAATGCCGTAGGCTTGGGTTATTGTAATTCTTGTTTCAAAGATTTCTTAAGTCATCGACTGTATGAAGTCACAGGCTGTTGGCTTGCATGGTTGTTCTGTTAGTTAGTTGTTGTAGGTTCAGCCCTAGGGTTTCTAGGCCCGCACGATATGTTACCTCGAACTTGTAATATGTTATGGTATGGACTGTATAATTATTCGAACAAGGTTTTGAAACTGTGTATGACTGAACAGAGATTTTCTCATGCTTATTTTATAAATAAAACAGTGGGTTTACTCTTCAGGCATACCTGGATATTTTGCTTGGTTTGTTGTTCGTAAATGCTTGTGCCTTATCTGTATTTTAATGCTCGAAATATACGACTTGTTCTGGACTCCTCGGCGTTTATATGCTTGTTAGGTTCAGGGTCTGTAGGTCTTGTTTCAACAACGCGTTCTTGCATTATGTCTACAATTCGTTTGGTTTCGTAAGCCTGCTTGAATCAATGCAATTCGAAATACATGTACATATATGTGCTCGTAGAATAAAACAACAACTAGACTTTTACTGTTACTGGAAATCAACAGAATGACATGTAGATAATTAAACAATCACAGGATGCTGGAAAGAAATGTCTGTGTGCTCAGAGATATATTTCATTAGTTTTTTCGCTTACTCTCCAAAAAGTCGAACCTTACAATTGTGTTCTATTCCTCTTTTAAAATGATTGTAAGGCACTGTTTTGTATGGAACTGTTTTCTTCCAACTGTGGTTGGTTACATATTTTTAGTTCCAGGAACTGTTATTGTCCTACATTATTATTATGAAAATAAAACTAGTTACTTACAACAATTGTCCTAATTAATCCTTTACCTTCCTACATACTGTTCTTTATTAATTTAAACATCATAAACAAAATAAAAAAAAACAACCACATTGTTCACTCCGCAAATTCCTCTTCTGTCCTCTTCAGAGACCAAACAACCTTTCCTTTCGTCTTGACCTGTCAGCTAGATGCTCCTGCATCAGGCTCCCGGGGTAAGAAAAAGTCATGGCTCTGTTCCATGAGTTCCTCCACAGAATAACCAGCCTTTTGTATTTGTGCCGCGTCGAGCCATGAACTGTCCTCAATTGGACGGTTCTTCCACTTGACAAGGTATCGCAGATACTCTTTCCTGCGAGTCCTCTTGGCTACCTGTGTGTCGAGAATCTTCTCGATCTCATGGGGTTGAGCCGAAGGCATATGCCTCATCCAAGAACTGTCTCCAACTTGGGTGTCCCGTTCTGGCCGTACCACACTGTCTTCCTCTGGGTTGGCAGTATATGGGAATAGGTCTGCCACATTGAAAATAGGTGATATGCCTATATCAGGTGGCAGTTGTATCTCATAAGCGTTGGTTGAGAATTTACGCAAAATCTTGCAGGGACCAATCTTCTTGAATTTTAGCTTGTTATACGCGCCCTTAGGAAACCGTTCTTTGTGTAAGTGTGCAAGGACTTCATCACCTATATTGAATTGGACTTCTCGCCGCTTTAAATCTGCCTATTGTTTATATTTCTGCACGTTGTCCTGCAACTTTAATTTCACCTGTTTGTGTAGTTCACTCATCGCTTCAGCAAAATCTTCCCCATCAACACTTCTCCTCTCCAACTTTCCAAGATCCCGCAATTCATGTATTCCGCGAGGATGCATACTGTATAGGATCTGAAATGGACTGTGTCCGGTGTTGTGGTTCGGTGAATCGTTATAAGCGAATTCTGCCTAAGCGAGAGCACGATCTCATAACCGTGAATTTTCCCCAGTCAAGCTCCGTAACAAGTTCCCCAAACTCCTGTTCACCACTTTCGTTTGCCTGTCAGTCTGCGGATGATATGAAAAACTAAAGTTCAACTGTGTGTCCAACTTCTTCCACAAGGTGCGCCAAAAGTGTCCCGTGAATTTTACGTCCCTGTCAGAAACAATAGATTTGGGTAGGCAGTGTAATCTAACAATCTCCGTGAAAAACAGGTGAGCTACGTGAGTGGCATCACTAGTTTTTCGACAAGGGATGAAATGCGCCATTTTCGAAAACCTGTCTACCACCACCATCACTGAGTCATAACCTCGCTGTGTTCTAGGCAGTCCTAAGACAAAGTCAATGCTGACTGAGTCCCATGGTCTACTTGGAATAGGTAGTGGTGTGTAAAGTCCAGTGTTTTGACTATGTCCCTTCGCTAGTTGGCAAACTTTACACCTGTTCACATACCGCTGTACATCCCTTCGCATTCTTGGCCAGTAATAGAAGTGTCCGAGCTGCTCCAAAGTTTTGTCTATGCCGAAGTGTCTGGCTAGACCCCCGCTATGTTTCTCTCGTATAATATTTTCTCTCATCGAACAATCAAGGATACATAACTGTCCCCCTCTAAATAGTAGTTCCTCCTGCAAGTTGTAGTCCAACCATGGACTTTTGTTCCTCAGCATGGGATTTTGACAGGCTTCAAAGGCCTCTTTGAAATCTGTGTCGGTCTGGTACAAATCTTTCAAGTGCTCGAAACCCAACACCTGTATTGTACTTTCCTGTAAGAGCAAGGCTCTTCTGCTCAATGCATCCGCCACCTTATTGGCCTGCCCGCTGATGTGTTTCAGCACAAAGGTGAAACTCTGTAAATACTCCACCCATTTGGCATGCTTGTGGTTCAATTTGTGCTGTTGCATTACATATTGCAACACTAAATTATCAGAAAATAACACAAACTCATTCCCCAGCAGGTAGTGTCTCCAATGCTTTAAAGCTTGGACGACAGCATAAAATTCCTTGTCATATGAGGAATATTTCTGCCTGCTTTTGTTCAATTTCTCACTGAAAAATGCAACAGGTTTGTCTTCTTGGCTGAGTACAGCACCAATAGCTGTACCACTTGGAAAAGCTTATTAAAATATGGCAACCTTAGAATCGGTCTTTCCATAATTTTCTGCTTTAGGAGCTGAAAGCTGTCCTCTGCTGCCTTGGTCCAACAAAAAGGTTGACTGGCCTCATTGATAGTGTCCAGCATAGGCGCGCAGATTTCACTAAAATTTCTTATAAATTTGTGATAGAAACTCGCCAGCCCATGAAAACTACGTACCTCGAATAAGCTTTTTAGAGATGGCCAATTAACGATTGCTGCAATCTTTTCTCGATCCATCTTCAATTCGTTTTCTGCAATTACAAAGCCCAAATAAACCAGTTCTCTTTGTAGGAAAGTACATTTCTTCAAATTTATCAGCAGTTTATTCTGCTGCAATTTCTCTAGCACTCTTCGAACATGTTGAAGGTGCTCCTCTTTAGTCCTTCTGAAAATCAATATGTCATCAAGGTATACTATCACAAACTTGCCGATGAACTCTTTCAACATTTCATTCATCAATCTCATAAAAGTACTAGGAGTGTTACTGAAACCGAACGGAATGACCAACCACTCGTACAACCCTTCATTAGTCTTGAAGGCTGTCTTCCACTCATCTCTTTCTCTGATCCGGATCTGATGATAACCACTCTTTAGATCAATCTTCGTGAAATACGCTGCCCCACTTAGACAGTCCATCATATCGTCCATCCTTGGTAAGGGAAACCTGTACCTAATGGTGATTTTGTTGATGGCCTGTGAGTCCGTGCACATCCGCCATTCTCCTCCTTTCTTAGGAGCAAGAACTGTTGGTACTGCACAAGGGCTCAAGCTTTCCCTTATCAACCCTTTATCTAGCAGCTCCTGCACTTGCTTCCTGATCTCTTCATTATCTTTGGGGCTCATCCGATATGCTGCCTTATTTGGTAAGCTTGCTCCGGGTATGAAATCGATATGATGACTGATGCTTCTTTTGGGAGGCAACTTGTTCGGCAAATCATCAACTACAATGTCTTTGAATTCCTGTAGCATCTCTTGAATTTCTGCAGGCAATTCAAACATTTCTGTGTGCAACAACACTATCTTTGCCCTCCTCACAACAACATAATTCACTTCGTTTTCCTCGATCTGTTTCACAAACTGTTTTCCACCTACTAACAACGCTTTTGTCCCACTTGCTTTTGTTGTATCCTCTTCCTTGATGGGTACAAGCGTATGCTTGACTCCATCTTTAACAAACTTGTAGCAATTCGTCTTCCCATCATGTGCCACCTTCCAATCATATTGCCATGGTCTTCCCAGCAGTATGTGGCACACGTCTATTGGCATAATATCGCAGATAACTTTGTCCTTGTACCTGCCAATGTGAAATTCAACCTCACACTGTTCATCAACCAATAGCTGGTGGCCTTTCTGCAGCCACGACACCTTGTAAGGGGTGGGGTGCTTAAGCCGCTTCAATCCCAGCTTCTCCACCATCTCGGTGGCAACCAAATTATCTGTACTCCCACTGTCTATGATCAATTTGCAGCACTTTCCGTGTGATTTGTAAATTGTCCGGAACAGTGCTTTCCATTGGGTCTGCTCAGCAGTTTCCTTGGCTGGCTTCAACAATACTTTGTTTAGAACCAAGGCCTCCCCGTTTCCGCTACATTTTTTGCTTCTTGGGGCGGTGCCTCAGCGTCCTTAGGTTGTGCAACAAATGTTCCCCTCCGGCCAGCTTACTCTACTTCAGGGCATTCAAAAGATCTGTGCCCCCACTTGTGGCACCTGTAGCACTGGAAATTAGCTCCTCTACCTCGGCCATTCCCTCTTCCTCGCTGATATGGCCTGCCACCTCTAGTGCTGTCTCCTTTCTCTGCTGTTCCTGAAGCCTTGGAGCTGCTGCCTTCTTCGCTATTACTGGCAGTTCGCCCTCTGCCATAGGACTATCCTCGTCCTCTATCGTTTCCCCGTCCTCTCCTATTATTCTGTTTTCTATTAATCTTTTCTTCAACCTTTACAGCACTCTGATAGGCTTCCTCTATGTTCCTCGGGGAAAGAATACTGATTTCATCCAGTATTTCCAGCCTCAAACCGTTTACATATCTTGCTGTCTTCTCCGGAGTTTCATCGGTATAACCAGCCCTCAAGTTCACCCGGTAGAATTCTTCTGTATACTCCTTTACTGTCATGCCTTTCTGTCTTAAGTTCTGCACTTGTCGGTAAAGTGCAACTTGGTAATCCTTAGGCAGAAATCTGCCTTTCAGCTTGGCCACCATCCTTGGCCACTTCTTTATCGGTAGCTTATTCATTCTCCTTCTCTCTGCTTGAACACTATCCCACCACAGGGCGACGTGTCCCTTCAATTTGGTTGCAGCGAACCTGACTCTCCGGTCCTTGCTGATCTCTTCACTTTCAAAATACTTATCCAACTCGCTTATCCAGTCCAGCAGAACTTCTATGGACAGACTGCCATCATAGTTAGGAATTTCTGGTTTGGGCTTGCTGCTGGCCAACAGAACTGACCTCAGCAATCTTATCTCTGGTGCTTCCTCATCTGATCCGTCTGTTGTAACTACTGCTTCCTCCTCGTTGTCATCTCTGATTTCTGGATCCCTTCTCCTTCCTGCCTCCACTGCCTCTAAACGAGCAATAAGGGTCCTTATTTCTTCCCTCAGTCTTTCGTCTGCTGCTCTGCGCACACCTCTCCCACGTCCTCGTCTTCCAACCTCCATATCCTGACTCTTTCAACTTCTTGCTCTGATACCACCAGCCCACCCTTGTCACACTACCCAAGGTTGATAATGCGTGAATAAATAAAATTGAATGATGGCAATCAGATTATATGTAATGTTGATTCATCCGGCGGTTGATTGTAATGATTTTGATTTGGTTTTCGAATCCATACTTATGATTAGTACCCTACATTAAATTTCCAATGAATGGGATAATAATTCTTTCTTAAAAACTATCATGCCAATGCTAAGAGAGAAAAGCTTTACCCGAATTGTCAATCCTTAGCTTCCAATGAATGAGAGAGCTTTCATTAAACAGAAAATCATATTTATTGAATCATGGCTAAAGGCATCAAGTGGGAAGAGGCTGCTAAACCCTCCCTTAAACCTCAACTCGATTCCTTTCGCGGGGACAAAACCATGAGCGACGGGCCGAACGAGCGATCAGTCAAGCACAGCGTCACATGATCACTTCTCTGAAAGGTTTGCTACAAATTTCTGAGATTTTTTTGACCAAACATAGCAGGGGAAAAACACGAGAGAAAAGCTATATATGGCACGAATTAGATCTATATACCCTGTAAAAATTTATCAGAATACCCTAACGAGAGTCATTTCCTCGCATTTTTCGGCACTTCCACAACCCTATTTCGATGAGCCAACAAGTAATTTGCCTTCAGAGAATTCGAGGGGATCAAAACACAAAGACCAACATGCGAAAACATCGCAGAAGGACGTCATTAATGCGCTTTTGAATGAGACCAGGGTTACTGAAGCCAAGCGAATGTATGACAAAATGGTACGTAGTAATTTCATCCCAGATACTTCTACCCACAACACAGTGATTAATGGGTTTGCAAAGGCTGGACGAGTTGAAGATGCCTTGAGCCTCCTTCAGCACATGAAACAGAAGGGTGGATTTTCACCAAATACAGTGACTTTCAATGTTTTGCTCGGTGAACCCAGCAAATTAGGCCATGTGGGTCGTATTGAAAATATACTAGATCTGATGATTGATGATGGTTGTGCAGCTGATCATGTCACTTCTGATTTGTTAGTTCGTGCATTCTGTAATGCAGGCAGAGATGAGGAAGCCTGCAATATTTTCATTGAAATGGTGAGATATGTTGTTAATCTAGATATGAGTACTCTCAATTTTCTCATCAGGCATTTGTGTAAGGCTGGGAAGATTGACACAGCATATACGTTTCTGGAGGAAATGAAGGGTCTAAACTGCAAGATGGGTCTAAATTGCAAGCCTGATATTGTCACTTGCAGCATTCTGATGGATGCTTTCTGCAATGGCAAACATATGAGAAAAGCAAGAAATTTGTTGGATGAGATGTTAGAGTCTGGGTGCAAGCCTGATAGCTTCTTATACAACACGCTAATGAAGGGTTACTGTAAAATCGATAAGACCAATGAAGCCTTGGAGGTTTATAAGAAGATGGACACAGAGGGGTGTGCTCCTGATGTCGTAACATTTAATACTCTCATATTTGGGTTGTCCAAGGCTGGGAAAATAGATGAAGCCAAGAAGTTTCTGAAGCTCATGGTCAGGAAAGGGCATTCTCCCGATGTCATTACTTACACTTCACTTATGAATGGGATGTGTAGAGAAGGCGATGCCATGGGAGCTCTTACGTTGTTAGAGGAAATGGAACAATCTGTGTGTCAGCCTGATGGTTGCACGTACAACACCCTTATGCATGGCCTTTGTATGTGTCAGCACTTACATCAGGCCTTGAAGCTGTATGAGGTGCTGAAGTCGAAGGAAGTTGATCTTGAGAGTGGCACCTATGCGGCGTTTCTCAAGGCACTTTGTAGAGCAGGGAAAGTGGCTGAAGCATATGAAGTCTTTGATTACGTGTTAAACAGGAAAACATTACCAGATGTTGTAGCATATTCTGTTTTGGAAAATTCTCTGAAGTTTTTTAAGAAACCTCGTTTTTCGAGGTAATTCCTTCAAGTTTGTTCTCTCTGGTCAAGGTTATCTTGAGAGTGGTACCTATGCGGCATTTCTTAAGGCGTTTTGTAGGGCAGGGAAAGTGGCTGAAGCATATCAAATTTTCGATTACATGTTAAACTGGAAATCATTGCCAGATGTTGTAGCATATTATGTGTTGGAAAATTCAATGGGTTTTTTTAAGCAACCTCGTTTATCTAGGTAATTCCTTCAGTTTATTCTTTCTGGTCAAGGGTTTGCTTGAGAGTAGTACCTATGCTTGCCAGATTTTGTAGCTTATTCTGTGTTGGAAAATTCTCCAAAGTTTTTTAAGAAACCTCGTCTATCTGGATAATTCCTTCAGTTTATTCTCTCTGGTCAAGGGTTATCAAAGGAATTCAAATTTTGTGCATCTGATTTGATAGCTCTTTGCCCTCTGGTCCACCTCATCCAAGGTAATTCCTTGTTATCTATTTGATTGCTGTTGCTTTTCTGGCATGCCTAATGGCAATATACCTCTCTATTTGGAATTTCCGAGTCTTGATTGCTGATCAGCCTATATTGTTTGAGTTTGAGTCCCACGTATAGCTGACCAGCAATTGCGAAAGAATAAAAATCTGACATTTTGTTTTAATGCATTAACTTTTTGGTTAAACTGTTGTCAATATGTTGCAATTGTACTGTTTTTTCTTCACTTTGGTATGGACCACAAGCAATGGCAGTAGTCTAACCAGACTGCTTTTTTGCCCTGAAAATCATAGAATTTCCGGCAATATTTTGATAAAATCCGGCAGGGATTTTTGTAAATCGAGGTTAAAGTTGTCAATTTTCAAGATTTTGGATTCCCCAGACGTTTTTGATGGTGCTGAATCCATTTCCACCATCAAAAACATGATTCAAACACTGCTATTGCAAGATTTCTTGAATTTTTTTCGCCTGGATTCCAGCCACTTTTGGCTGTCTGGGCAAATCCTCCACCTCTGTAGACGCCCAAGCAATGTGGCTAAGGGATTAGTCTTGTTTTGTGGGTCAGCTAGACAAGAAGCCAGGACTATAGTCAAAGCTATATAAGATAAGAAAAAGAGTTACATTATTTAGCCTCAGTTATACCTGGTGGGTGAACTGCTACAGGAAAACGTGACAAAGAGACAAAAATAAACTTAAAGATCTCATCTGTTTTCCGGTTCCCATCCTTTAGCAATCAACAAACTGGGCTACCTTCTGTTTGAGAAGCTTCTCCATGAGGCTCATGTCGGATGAAACCTGTTCACTTTTCTCAGCTATCTCTTTATAGCTTTTTTCTGTTTGCTTCTTCACAACAATCCATTATCCGTGTGTCTCTTCTTCATAGGGAAGAGGCAGGGAAGGGGCCTTTGACATTGGAGCCATGAACATTGGATTCGTCTCCACCTTAGCTACAGCTTATGTTGCCCATTATTTTACTTCAATAAGTTAGTGGTGATCTTCCACTCCTTTCCACCAACTAGGTTCCTTGCTTCTCTTTTTTTTAATGGTCTTTCCATCCTCACCCTTCACGACCTTTTGGCAAGAAGATGCTAAATGGACATATTTGAAGCAAGAGCAAGATCTACGCTTGAAGGCCACCTGCTCATACTTGAGCTTTTGCTTCCAGGTCATGTCTGCCACTTTTAAGCCCTATTATGATGTCTTCTGGCAAATCAGAAGCAAAGTCCATCTCAATGCAGTGTGCACAAACTTGATTAAGTTGAGATCAGTCCATTATTGGTTTTTGGGGCACAAAAGTGAAATCTTCCAAAAGCGTTGTCTATGGAGGTTAGGGATTATCTCCCTAGAAATGCAATTGCAGTTTTAGCAACCTTACCTATAGTGTTGTTGATGAAAAAGCCTGAGGAGGGATCAAAAAGTGGAGACCATGGTTTTACTACTATTTAGGCACAAGCCTTCTTTACCCATAAACCTATTAATTTTTTACCTTTGTTGCTCAGTTAGTTTTGTCCAGCAGTGATGGTGCTCCAGCTTCATTGTTCTTGGTTCCTGTGCGCAGCAGCAGAGAGAGGGCAGTGTGTATGAGGGTGCAGCTCTAGTGGAATAAATGAGGTGCACAACAGTTATGTATGAGAGATATGGAGCGGACGCATGCATGCATGCATCAACCTTACGACAATTCCAGAATTATATTGCTGTTCAGATTTATCACTTTAGTTAGCTTTTATATTTCGGAGTTTGTTTTTTGCATGGATTATCATTTTTCGATTGGGTGAATATCCCTAGGACTTCTAGGGTGCTTTCATGACAACTTGAGGAGGGCTTAGATCCCAAGGAGGAGTGTGTATACATGTGACAGTTATCCTCTTGGCACTTATATGCATGTAGGATGGTTAAGATTGGATTGAGTTACATTGGGTGCTTCATGCATGTGACCGTATACCTTGTGTCTTCCCTCAGTCTCTTGTATAATGAAAGAGATCCGGAGCTCACCATTTTGTTGGTTGGCAAGTTTAAGTTCTAAGCTATAACTGTAATTTTTCTTCTTTTGGTAAATAGAAGATAGTTGCAGCATTGAATGTTGTGCATTATGCATTAGTGCAGAAGTTGCTTACCATCGTCTGAAATTTTAATAAAACTCAAGGTATTGATGGAAGAACATGCTCTATAATTTGTGTAATCAAATGTCACGATGATAAACCTGAGTATATGGCTAAATGGCAGCTTTCTTGTGAAGAGAGGTTTTCCAAGTTTGAGAAATCTAGAGGATGGATATCTGAGAGCCACCACCAAAACACAAGAAATTTGCAAATCAATGCATGAGAAACTTTTGGAAAAACAATAACCTTTTCAACTAAAAAGCGACCTTTAGGAGCTATGAGAACAACGAAGCTCAGAGCTATGAGGGCCTGCTTAAAAGATGTACCACTCACAAGGGCTAAAGGAAGAATTGACGAAACAAAGATTTTTACTCTTGAAAAAACTGAGGGATTTATGAGGAATGCACCAAAAACCTTGGCAACAAACACCTTGGCTACAACAGATGAAGAAGAGGAAGGAGCCACGAGGACAATGAGGTGGTTAGGTAAAGCCCTAGCCTAGGCAAAGCATCTAACATAAAGTCCTAGCAAAGTGCTTACTAGAGCATAGGTAGTGAACTCAAAATGGGTGACCTGAAGGAGGACTTGGGGGTGGGCTTTGATCTGCTTATGTGTGCATGGGTAGTGCAATGCAAGGTTCACGCATTCAACCACTACCTCTAGGTGCCCACGTGGCTACATAAATAGGGCAGAAAAGCCCCAATGAGAATTGAACATTGGCCAGTGTTCACCATTGCATGTAGCCCACTTGGGCTTATAATTTGTAGAAATCCCACGAAGTTTTGCAACTATTAATATAAACAATTTGAAACTAATTTCTTTTCATATAGACACATAATTTCTCTACTTATTTTTGCAGTGGAGTAGAAACATAAATAAATACACAATCACACAATTCAACAACACAATTTTTCTAGGAACCCAACTGGGAAAACCCTTTGCTTGATTGAGAATATTATTGAAGAAGAATAAGCAATAGATCCCTTACAATACAATATAATTTCAATAGAGAATACAATGATCTCCTTGCTTGAACTAAGCTTGAAACAATTTGTAAGACCCTTGCTCTGCTTGCCTTCTTGCCTTGCCTGGATGAGCTCTGAAATCCTTGCACAAATCCTAGGAAATAAGGCCCTATTTCCTAGCGCATTCTGAAGGCAATTCTTCATTCTTCAATACTCGCACAAGCTCCTCTTGTTCTTGTTACTCTTACAAGCTCATGCACAATACTTGTGCTCAAGAAGAATGATTACAATTGTGCCTGCGTCCTCCTTATAAGCAATTCGAATGGCTAAGTCTAGCAAATTATATTTTAGGAATTGATTTTGTGATTGATGAGTTAACCGAGTTAACTAACTCATGCAACTCGTCTCATCTCAATTCTAGAACTTGATATTCGGTGACTTGTCCTTTTTCCAAATTAACTCGCACTACAAGACAATAAACTTGACCTTCCACTTATGCACATTAGTTAACTGCTTCATAACTCCCCCTAACTTTTAGGAACTGATCCTAAATTATAGGAACTTGTCCTAATTTGTAGCGACTCATGCTAAATCATAGGAATTCATCATAATTTATAGGAATTAGCTCCTAACTTATAGGAATTGGTTCCTAACTTATAGGAACTCGAGCATGCTAAGGAAGAACTCGTTGAGGTCCCTTTGATCAAGGCACAAATCAAGGAACCCTTTCTTGCTATCATTTTCAACATAATCCAAGGTTTTGGAAGGTAGATTGGCATTTAAGTATTTACCTTATGGTTTCTTTAAGTCCATTTTCAATAAGCGTTTGGCTAATATGTTGAAGCTTGTCCTAGAGTAAAGGGTGTGGAGCTATGTAACTTGAGCCAAATAATTTTATTTTTTGATTTTTCTTCAAGAAACATGCCATGATGTTGGAGTTTACACCATGTAAGATGAACTTCTTGTGCCTTATGTAGATTTTTTTTACAATTTTGTAGCCCACCTAGTTTCAAGGAATTAGCATAATGTTTAATGCGCACAACCCCGAAGTGTTAGCTGATATAAAAACTGATAATGCTAATTAACTCAAAACATACAAAACTATTCTACTCCATTTAGTTTTCAGCTGATAAAGAAGAAATAACACAAACTCACACAAAGTTTACACAGTGGTTTTTGTTCAGCTAGACCCTGGATAAACCCTACAATGGGGCAAACCAGTTTAAGGAGGATTGATATTTCCTTCTCAGGAAATTAATTGCACAACAATAAAACAACAGGGTACTTATCTCCCCTTTCTTTGCCATTGTTTAACCTTTTGTCATAGAAATTTGTGCCCCACAATTGTGTTGGAAAATGTAACTAGGTTCGGTCTTCATTAATGTATATGAGTCATCATGAAATGTACTTGTCAAAAGAATAAAGAAAATAATTTTTATTATTGTATCAATGACTTATTAAAGCATGGGTTTCATGTTTGGGTCATCATTATATTAGTCAAAGTCCCATTGTGGACTTCTAGGATTAATATTGAGTCTATAAAGTCATTGTACATTTAAAGAGACCCTTCTTGGGCTTTTGAATTATGTAAAAATGTTTACTATTGAGTCAAATATAATTACTGTAACCTCCACACTAAGTCGGCCTAGAAGAGATCAAGTCGGCATAAGGACACCAATTCGACCTCACTTGGAGCCTATAAATAGAAGGAAGTCGAATTCATTTGGAGCATCTCATCTCAAGCTAGTTTGATATCTCTAAGGAAGCTGGAGAAGTGTGAAGTGGGTAAACGGAAAGCTAAAGTAAGTGTGACTTGGGTGAAGTCTAAGGAAGAGAAGAAAATTGAAATTTTGGAGCTACTCTCTCTCTGTTTTGTGCCCTAGTTTGGGAGATCGAAGTCTTCCAAGTGTTGTTGCTGCCAGTTGCTGCCTAATGTTGTAAGTTGTTGCATAGTCGAAGTTGCTAGGGTGAAAGTGTCGTTGCAAAGGGGTCGAATATCTGGAAGGTTGACTTGGTGTGGAGGGAAGGTTTGGTCTTTGTCTAGGTTGAAGAGTCTCAAAGAATACTATTGAAGGAAGATAAATTTTGACTGGGTTTTCCCCTCGAGGGGGGTTTTGCCCTGGCATAGTGCCTACATCTTCTGTCTCTTGTTTTGTGATCTTCATACACACATAATATGGTAATTGCTTGATGAAAGATAAGATAATAAAGAAGTAAAAGAAGCCAACATAACTCACAAGTAATTATCAAGAAAGAGGAATCAAACCCTGATCTACTTGCATTTGATTTCTCAACATGGTATTAGAGCTAAGGTCAAGAAAAGTTGAAGATCACTTTGTTGGCATAGATTCTCCCTCTTTGATAAACTACATGAAGATGGATATCAACACTGTTGGAAGCTAGATCAAGAAGGTCATCTACTACTTATTCAACAAAGTCAAAAGTCAAGGGTTCTTGGATGCTCTTACAGGTTCTCTTAGTGATGACAATGCATGGATCATTGATAATGGATCATCAAGACACATGACAGGAGAAAGTAAACAACTCCATACACTATCAAAAGAGCCACTTCTCATGCAGCGGAATTGGGTGACAACAAAAGCTCTGCTGTTAGAGGTCTGGGATCAACATCGTTGAAGATGGAAAATGGATTGAAGCTGCACGTCAACAACATTCTATATGTTCCAGGTTTGAAAAAGAATTTTCTTTTTTATTTCTTGTTTAGAAGATAAAGGGGATAGAGTTGCTTTTGTTGATGGAAAAGTATTGGTTTGGGGAAAAGACTCTAGCATTGATAAAGCTAGGGTTATTGGAGTTCGTGAAGGAAGCCTCTATAGGGTTATTACACCACCTCCTCAAGCTTTGGTTCACATGGAAATCAATGCCATTGAGGTATGGTCATCTATATCGTAAGGTCATCCCTACTCTTAGTCAATTAGTTCATGGCATCCCTAATATGAAGTTAGATCATGAAGGAGTGTGCAAGGGATGCTCTTTGAGAAAACATATAAGAAAGCCATTTCCGAATAGTGAAACTAGGTCTAAAGAGATATTAGACCTCATCCATTCTGATGTGTGTGGGCCCATGTCTGACAAATCACTTGTAGGTCATCTCTACTATGTAACATTCATTGATGACCATTCTAGAAAGACATGGCTCTACCTTCTCAAAACAAAAGATGAAGTCTTCGAAAAGTTCAAGGAGTTTAGGTCCAAAGTGGAAACCCTAACCGAAAGAAAGATAAAAACTCTAAGGTCCGACAATGGTGGGGAATACACTTCTAAGGAATTGATTGCATATTGTAAGAAAGCATCAATTAAGAGGGAGCTCATTGTTCCCTATTATCTCGAACAAATTGGAGTCTCTGAAAGGAAGAATAGGTCAATTGAAGAAGGCATTCGAACAATGCTCCTTGATTAAGACCTACCAAAATTCTTATGGGGAGAAGCAACAATGACAGCTGTGTACATTCAAAATAGAAGTCCTCATAGAAGTCTTAATAATATAACACCCAAAGAAGTATTCATAGGAAAGAAGCCAAGTGTGGATCACCTCTGAATCTTTGGAAGTCTAGCATACATCCATGTTCCAAAGGACAAGCAAAAGAAGTTGGATTCGACAAGTATCAAGGGAATATTCGTTGGATATAGTCTCTCCTCAAAAGCATATAGAATCTACATTAAGGAAGGAAGACATATTGAAGTAAGCAGGGATGTCATATTCGATGAAAATCAAGCCTACAAGAAATCAAAGGATATTCCTATTGATTTTGATGACGAAGAAGTTCCAATATTTGAAGAAGAAGATCATCATGAAAACCGTACTACAAATCAAGAAGAAGAAGGACCAAGTGAGCCTATTCAATCGGTGGTCATTCCAATCACAAGGAAAAGGCCAAATTGGTTAAAAGCTACATTAGAAGATGCTAAAGGACATGAAGTTGTGAAAGGAACCTTAAGGGAAAGTAAGAGACCAAAAACATATTCTGGTTATGCTGCTACATGACAAAATTGAAGCCGAACCATCTACATTCAAGGAAGCTTCTCATCAAGAGGTTTGGAAGAAAACGATGCAGGAAGAATATCAATCCATCATGAAGAACGGGGTTTGGGAAATCGTTCCTAAACCTAGTGACAAATTGGTTGTCACCTCCAAATGGATCTATAAGATCAAACATACTGTTTGTTGAAATTTGGTACCGGAAGACAAGTGGTTCCTGATATTGGTCATCTTCGTATCTTTGGGTGCATTACATACTCCTACATACCCAAGGAGAAGAGGACCAAACTAGAGCCCACCGCAGAGAAGGGTATCTTTGTGGGCTACAGTGAGACCTCAAAGGCCTTTCGGATTTACATTCCTGCACAGAGGAAAGTTGTTGTCAGGCGGGATGTGAAGTTCGAGGAGGATAGGGCCTTTAGGAGGTCACGGGAGTTAGAGTATCTGGATCAGCCAGACCCTCAGCAGCAGTTGAGTCAGTCGCAGGGATCAGGAGGATCCGGAGGTACATCTATGAGGATGTCAGGTCCGTCAGTGAGCAGTGGCTCGCCGAGCTAGAGGGGTGGTGCTCCGGGCAGCATGCAGAGCAGTTCACAGAGCAGTTCACTAGGGAGTCCACTGATGGACAATTCACACGGTACCTCAGCTTCTACAGGTTCAGGTGCAGGCAGGAGGACAACAGATAGACAGTCAGGAGTTCAGGCTCCTGATGATGATGAGGAGGAGGAGTTTCATTCTCCAATGGGAGAAGTACGCTCAGGGAAGAGGAAGCCCAAGTGGCTTCAGGACACCTTGAGAGATGCCACATCTGTTGTTGAGCCTAAGAGGCCGGTCAGAGAGAGTAGACCACCTGAGAGGTTTTGTAGCTATATGGCAATGGCTACCAGCATCCTTGACTCTGAGCCTTCTAGCTATGAGGAGGTAGCTAGCCAGCAGGTCTGGAGAGAGGCCATGCAGGAGGAGTATTCTTCTATCATGAAGAATGATGTTTGGGAGGTGGTGCCGAGGCCTGAGGGCAAATCCGTGGTTACTTCCAGATGGCTTTACAAGGTAAAGCATGCTGCAGATGGCAGCATTGAGAAATTTAAAGCAAGGTTTGTGGCTAGAGGGTTCTCCCAGGTAGAGGGAGTTGATTATGAGGAGACCTTCGCTCCCGTGGCTCGATATACTTCGATCGGCTCCATTATATCGATAGCAGCAGAGATGGGTTGGAAGATCCACCAAATGGATGTGAAGACTGCATTTCTCAATGGCTTCATACATGAGGAGGTGTACATTGAGCAGCCACAGGGCTTTGATGTGCATGGGAAGGAGTCCCATGTGTGCAGACTGAAGAAGGCCCTTTATGGCCTGAAGCAAGCTCCCAGAGCTTGGTACTCCAGGATAGATACGTACTTGCAGGGGATGGGTTTCACAAAGAGTGAGGCAGATCCGAACCTTTACTATATTGTGATAGGTGAGGAGCCTCTCATTCTGGTGTTGTATGTGGATGACTTGGTCATTACAGGCGCAGAGAGACTCATAGAGCACTGCAAGAGAGATCTTGCGGCGGAGTTTGAGATGAGGGACATCGGTTTGATGCATTACTTTTTGGGTTTGGAGGTATGGCAAGAGGAGGGGCATTTCTTCCTGGGGCAGGGGAAGTATATTGTGGACATCCTTGGCAGATTTCACATGGAGGATTGTAAACCCATGTCGACACCAATGATCACCAACTGGAAGAAGCTTCATGCTTCAGATTCCGAGTTGGTGGATCCCACATTGTATAGGCAGCTGATTGGTTCCTTGATGTATTTGGTCAACACTAGACTAGATATTTGTTTTGCAGTCAACACGATGAGTCAGTTTATGTGTGAGCCTAGGAAGGTTCACTGGGTGGCTGCAAAACACATTTTGCGGCACTTGCAGGGGACAGTGGATTATGGTCTCAACTACAGGCAGGGGGATGGAGTGAGATTGGCAGGTTATACTGATTCTGATTGGGCAGGTTGTGCTTCTGATAGGAAGAGCACTTCAGGGTGCTGTTTTGGGTTGGGTTCGGCAGTAGTGTCATGGTTCAGCCGGAAGCAGTAGTCAGTAGCATTGAGTTCAGCGGAAGCAGAGTATATGGCAGCCAGTCTAGCTAGTTGTGAGGCCATCTGGCTTTGCAAGATGTTGTTTGGCTTATTTGGTCAGCGATTGAGACCTTCAGTGATTTACTGTGATAATCAGAGTTGCATTAAACTCACGGAGAATCCAGTATTTCATGACAGGTCAAAGCATATCGGGATCAAATATCATTTCATCAGAGACTGTGTTCAGAAGGGCACTGTGAAGATTGAGTATATTCCTACTGATGAGTAGGTTGCAGATATTCTTACGAAAGCCTTACCACGGGGCAAGCATGACTACTTCAGAGACAAGATGGGTGTGGTGAGGAACACCTTCCTCGGTAAGGAGTGTTGAAATTTGGTACCGGAGGACAGGTGGTTCCCTAAGGCTTTGATCTTTGGCCTAGGGAAAAGTGTCCAAAAGAATTTAATTTTTCTCCTAAAATGACTTTATAATTTTTATAAAGTCAAATCTAATTTAAAAGTGACTTTAAGTGATAAAGTTACTTAAGTCTAATTTTAAAGTGACTTTAATAAAGTCAATGTAAAATTAGAAAGGAAAAGTGACTTTGGAAATAAATGACTAAGTGGGTCTTTATTAAAGTGGGGTGAATTAAAAAATAGAAAGTGAGATTTAAATGAGCATTTAATCTCAGCCCTAGATCTCAATCTATTTCAGCCATTGGATTTAGGGGTTCCCCAAAAGTCACTTAGGGTTAGATTAAAGGAGGAAAAGGAGGAAAAGGTCATTCATTCTTTCATGAGCAGATTGAGAGAAGGAGAGCAAGGGAGATTTTTGGACAGGGAGGAGAAGGAGGCAGCAACTTGGCACACATTCCAAGGCAGCAGTTTAGCAAATCCGTACAGTTGAGTTAGCACACAGTGAAAGGCAGACATTGGGCACGATTTTCTAGAAATCCGTACAGCAAGTGCACAAAAATCGAGGAGCAGAAATCCGTACAGCAAGTGGCTGTACCTTGGCACGCAAATTGAGGAAATCTGTACAACATATTTATGGCAGCTTGCACGCTTTTCTAGGTAGGCCGTACAACAACAATTAAGGTTGAAATTTGGCACAAAAATCGAGGAGGCTGTACAACATTTATCGCTATTCTGTTTTGCTGTTTGCAAGTTTTTCCAGTTGGCTGTGAGGCATGGAAAACGAGATAAGTTGTAAAAGTTTGCTTGCTGATTTTTTGTTGAATATTTCTCTCATTGTAAAAAGCATTTTCCAGAAATAAAAGAAGCTTTCAAACTGGTTTTCCCCAAGAGTTGTAGGGGGTTTTTCCAGGGTCACCTTGACCAAAAATCTCTGTGTTTAAATGTTTTAAATGGTTGTTTGTACCTGCTGATTTTTTATTTCTGCATTTTCCAGCATTCTGTAAAATTTCCAGAATTTGTGTTTTCAGCAAAAAATTATTTTTCAGTTGTTGAATGTATGGATATGGGAAAGGGCATTTAACTATTTTGGAGAAATAAGGAGAAACTGAAAACCAGGGTGGGAAATGAGAAATTTCTACACTGTTGATGGAAGTATAGACAAGTACAAAGCTATATTCGTTGTAAGGGTTTCTCTCAAACAGAAAGCATTGATTATGAAGAAACCTTTGCACCCACAACAAGGTACACTACCATTAGATCCTTGGTTTCATTGGCTGCTACAATGGGTTGGAGTATCCATCAAATGGATGTGAAGACTGCATTTCTGAATGGGACCATTGCTGAGGAAGTGTATATCGAACGACCCGAAGGTTTTGAAGTTAATAGTAGGAACTCTCATGTTTGCAGACTTAAGAAGGCCCTATATGGTTTGAAGCAAGCACCTAGGGCATGGTATGCAAGGATGAATGCATATTTACTTAGAATTGGGTTTGTAAAGAGTTCTGCTGATCCAAATCTCTACATCAAGGTCGTGAATAATGAGCCCACCATTATTCTACTATATGTGGATGATCTATTCATCATAGGTGTGGAGCGAAGAATTCAAGAATGCAAGAAGATGTTGGCAGTTGAATTTGAAATGAAGGATCTAGGATTGATGCACTATTACTTGGGTCTAGAAGTATGGTAGAGACGTGGGGAGATATAATTGGGGCAAGGAAAGTACATCATCAAGTTGTTGCAGAAATTCAGGATGATGGATTTGAAGCCTATTACTCCTATGATCACCAATCTCAAGAAGTTGAGGGGCTCTGACTCTAGTCTCGTGGATCCTACCTCCTATCATCAGTTGGTGGGTTCCCTAATGTATCTGTTCAATACTAGGCCAAATATATTTTTTGCAGTAAACATTCTTAGTCAGTTTCAGTTGGAGCCTCGTCATGATCATTGGATAACTGCCAAACACATGTTGAGATATCTTCGTGGCACTATACATCACTGCCTAAAGTATGATAGTAAGGAAGTCAAGCTAATAAGCTTCACAAATTCTGATTGGGGTGGCAGTGAGACTGATGTAAGGAGCACTACTGGAGGATGTTTTAGTCTGGGAGCTGCTATGATCTCATGGATGAGTAGGAAGCAAGATCTCGTTGCTTTAAGTAGTGCTGAGGCAGAATATGTGGCTGCATGTGAAGTAGGAAAGGAGGCTGTTTGGTTAAGGAAGCTTCTAACAGATTTGTTTGAGAAGTCTCTGGGTCCTACTGTGATTAATTTTGACAATCAAAGTTGTATCAAGATGTCTGGAGATCCCATGTTTCATGCTAGAACGAAACATATCAACAATAAGTTCCACTATATTAGGAACTTGGTGCAGGATAGGATCGTGAAGTTGGAGTATGTCTCGACAAATGAACACGTAGCAAACATACTAACAAAGGCTCTTCCTAATAAGAAGTTTGAATATGTTATGCTCTTAACCTGCAAAGCGATACCCAAACATAGAATTTGCGAAGAAAAGATACCGAGAACACAGAATATGCGAAAAAATATACCCAGAGCACAGAATAGCAATGATTTTATTATTCAGAGAGAAATGTTCACAGGCCTCTTCGAGGGGGCAACCTCCAATAGAGCAGAGCTCGATTACGAAACAAGACACAATGCTCCTCGCAGGGAGTCTCTATCCTTTATATATGACTCATACATGCAATACCACGAGCCAATATCATGGGTTTTATTAATCCCATCTATCTAATACTACCGCCCATTTACCATCTAACTAATACTACCGCCCATTTGCAACTAACTGTGGTCCCGTAATTAATTGCGGGTTAAACACTTACAAATATTAATATGGGCTTTATTGACTCTTGACTATGACGTGATCCCATGACATAAATAAGGGGGTTAGGGTGGGACCCTAACATGCCCTCCCCCTTAAGACTAGCCTTGTCCTCAAGGCTGAAGCTGCGGAAACTGCTGAAGAATAGCGGCTGGTTCCCAAGTTGCATCTTCCGGCGAGGTATCTTTCCATTTGACGAGGACCTCCTTAATCATGCGGCCGCGCAGGTGCTTGTCTCGAGTGTCTAGAACCTGTTCAGGTTGAAGCCAGATTGATCCTTCTTCATCCAACTCAGGTAGACTGGTTTGAACTCGGCAATTGTTCCCAATCACTTTCTTGAGGCACGATACATGGAAAACTGGGTGGATTTTTGCTGTAGGTGGCAAAGCCAACTTGTAAGCCACTTCTCCAATGCGCTGAAGTACTTGATATGGTCCGTAGAATTTTGGAGAGAGCTTTTGACAGCCCTTGTCTTTGAGTGATGTTTGCTTATATGGTTGCAGCTTCAAAAAGACCTGATCCCCTTCTTGAAATTGGCGCTCTGAGCGATGTTGGTCAGCCTGTTGCTTCATACGGTTTTGAGCTTGATGAAGATTCTCGCGCAGGTGGGCAAGCATGGTTGCACGGTGTTGTAGGAGTTGATCCACGGCTTGTACTTTGGGGCACCCCGTGAGATAAGAAGTGGGGGATGGCGGAAGTTGTCCATAGACTGCTTCATAGGGAGTCATTTTGGTGGTGGCATGATAGTTGGTGTTATACCACCATTCCGCCAGAGGTAACCACTGTACCCAAAGGTGTTGTTTTTCTGAAGTGAAACACCTAAGGTAGGTTTCTAGACATTTGTTGACGGCTTCGGTTTGACCATCTGTTTGCGGATGATATGAAGTACTGAGTTTGAGTTGAGTGCCTTGTATTCTGAAGAGCTCCTGCCAAAAATTACTGGTGAAGATTGGGTCGCGGTCGGACACAATAGAAGTGGGCATGCCATGCAATTTGAAGATTTGATCCATGAAAGTTTGAGCAACCAAAGTGGGTGTGAATGGTTGGGGTAGGGCGCAGAAATGAGCATACTTCGACAGTCGGTCCACAACCACCATGATGACTGATTTGTTCCCGGACTTTGGAAGACCTGTAATGAAATCCATGGAGACCTCCATTCAAATTGACGCCGGAATGGGCAATGGTTGTAATGTCCCTGGTGTGTTGACGGTTTCCCCTTTGTGGCGTTGACAGACGTCACATTTTGCTACAAAAGTAAGGATGTCCTGTTTCATGCCGGTCCAAAAAAATGATCTTCTGGTGCGAGCGTATGTCTTTTGAAAGCTCGAATGTCCTGCAATGGGAGATGAATGCAATTCTGCCAAAATGCGACTTTTGAGGGTGGATGTTGGTGATATGACGATTCTGTCCTTGTAGCGAAGAATATCATTCTGCCACGAGTAGCCCTTGCTGGAATTAGGATCTGCCTGTAATTGAGAAATGAGTTGGGAGAGCCCGGGATGTGAAAACCATTCCCTGCGAGCCTCTTCAATCCAGTCTGGAATGGGGAGGGATATTGCGAGCAGAGTACTTTCCTCCTCAAATTGGCGCGACAATGCATCTGCTACCCTGTTGTCTTTCCCTTTCTTGTAAATGATCTCATAATCATATCCCAACATTTTGGCTAACCATTTATTTTGTTGGGGGGACGATAGGCGTTGCTCCAAAAAATATTTAAGACTGTGATGATCTGTGCGGATTTGGAAACGTCGCCCCAACAAGTAGGGTCGCCAGGTCTCAACTGCATGTAAGATGGCCATCATTTCCTTCTCATAGGTAGATTGGCCCAAGTTCTTCCCACTTAGTTGTTGGCTGGTGAAGGCCAATGGTCGCCCTTCCTGCATTAAGACTGCTCCAATACCTGTTCCTGAAGCATCAGATTCAATGACAAATGTTTTGGTGAAGTCCGGTAGTGCTAAGACCGGAGTGGAACACATGGCGGTTTTGAGAGCGGTAAATGCCTGTTGTGCTTCTTCGTTCCAAAAGAAGGAATTTTTCTTTAGAATTTGCGTCAGGGGCTTCGCTATGCGGCCATAGTTGCGGACAAATTTACGATAATAGCCTGTGAGACCCAAAAATCCTCTCAAGCTTTTCAAGGTCTTAGGTTGAGGCCATTCTTGCATTGCCTGGATCTTTTTGGGATCCACCTTGACACCTTCACGCCCCACAATGTGGCCTAAATACTCAACTTCTTCCATGCCAAACGCACACTTAGACATTTTGACAAATAGTTTATGCGTGCGGAGCAGTTGCAAAAGGATATCTACATGCTGAAGATGTGCTGCCCAAGTGCCACTATAGATGAGTATGTCATCGAAGAAGACCAGGACGAATTTTCTGAGATATGGTTTGAGGAGGTGATTCATAAGGCTCTGAAAAGTAGAGGGGGCATTACAGAGACCAAATGGCATGACCAAGAACTCATAATGGCCTTCATGAGTTCTGAAAGCTGTCTTGGGAATGTCGACTTCCTTCATGCGAATTTGGTGGTAGCCTGAGCGAAGATCCAATTTAGTGAAGAATTGAGCCCCATTGAGTTCGTCCAGCAAATCGTCAACCACTGGGATGGGAAATTTATCTTTGACTGTTAACTTATTGAGGGCCCTGAAGTCTGGACACATCCGCCACTCCCCATCTTTTTTGAGGACCATGACGACTGGAGATGAATAAGGACTAATGCTAGGACGAATGACACCTGCTTCCAACAATTCCTTGATGATTTTTTCTATTTCATTCTTTTGGGTGAACGGATGTCTGTATGGCCGCACATTTGGGGGTTGGGCCCCTGGAACCAATGTGATGCTATGATCATGTTCCCCTCGCGAGGGTGGAAGTTCATGAGGTTTGTCAAAGACCATCCGATGTTTATTCAAAATCTGTTGCATCTCAGGATGAATTGGCGAAGACATGGTGTCTACTACCTGGATGGCATTAAATTGAGCTACCACTCCATGATGGCCCTTTTTTAACAATTTTTCCATCCTATGCGAGCTTATGATAGAGGGGGCTCCCGCCTGTAGTCCACGGAGGGTATGTGTGAAGTCGTTCTGCTTAAAACTCATATATAACTCCTTGAAATCCATTGTGATTGGCCCAAGAGTGCGGAGACATTCCGCACTGAGGACAATGTCGCAACCCCCCATGTGTATTGCAAACATGTGGGTTTTCAAATGATAATCCCCCATTTGAATTTTGACATTTTCACAGCGACCTTCACATTTCATTGTGCCCCCATCTGCAATCTGGACTTGGAAGTTAGAAACTGCCCGGACAAAACAATGTGCTGCTTCAGCGATCTTTTGGTGGATGAAATTATGGGTACTTCCACTATCAATCAAGACTACTACTGGGCGATGTTTAAGAAAACCCCTGATTTTGAGAGTTTGAGGGGAAGAAATTCCTGCCAATGCATGTAGCGAAATCATTGGTTCATCAGATACCATCTCCTGTTGGTTATCTTCTTCGGTGGCCTCTGGTTCCTCAAGTGGTGGATCTTCCTCGGTGGAGCTGTAGTCAGTGGCATCTATTTGAAAAAACTTGTGCTCTTTGCATTTATGACCCGGGGAATATTTTTCATCACAGTAGTAACATAGTCCTTGCTTCCTTCTTTCGGCCATTTCTGCCGGTGACACCTTTTGAATCTTAAGTGTTTGGGTCATATTGGGAGCCTGTGAGGGACGACCTTTAGCGGGGAAGTTGGGGCGGCTGGATTGGGCTGTTAATGCATGTTCCACCTTACGGGCTACCTGGCAAGCCTCGGTCCATGTGGGGGGGTGGTGGAGTAGAACCTGAGCTTTGATGGCTTCTTTAAGACCGTTGATAAAGCATTCCATGTAGAACTCATTTGTGAGACCCTTAGTGCGGAAGGCTAAAGCTTCAAAAGCAGCCATATATTCCTCCACTGTACCCGTCTGTCGAAGCTTAGTGAGACGCCCCAAAAAAGAGTCTTCCTGTTCAAAGCGACTGCGGAGAGTTTTGGCAAATTGGGCCCAATTCTGAAAATGTCCATTGCAGCGTTGATGCCATTCCTTCCATTGCCATCTTTCATTGTCCAAGTACATGGTGCCCACCATAAGCTTAGTTCCCTCATCTGTGATATGATTCAATTGGAAATACTGCTCCATTTGTGCTAGCCATGTTGACGTGTGAGAACCATCAAATTTCTGCATATCCAACTTGGGAGGACGCTGACTGGGTGGTGGATGGGAGTGCCAAATGTGAGGAGAGTGGCTAGACTCACCCTCATGGTAGTTATGGCCATTATACCCCTCCTCGTGGGCTGGCTCCTTGCCTTCTGGGAATGCCTGCTGTATCTGGTTACTCATTCCTTTAAGCTGAAGTTGTACGAAGCTACTCATTTCTTGAAGCTCATGTTCGATCTTGTTCATAGCCGTTTCGAGGGTCTCCATATGGTTTTCAATTTTGTCGATCCGTTCATTGGCCATCGCTTGAGCGCGAGTTTCTACCATACACCAACCTGATGAAAATTTGGGACCGCCTAAATTTTTTTTACTAAGAAATTGAATGGTACCACCTTGCTCAGCTCGTCGTCCTGATACTGATGGGCTAGGTCACCAATAAGCGTCCCGGAAGATCTCAGACTCTTTTTTTTGCAAAACTCCTAACGGAGTTTTACTCCTTCCTGATCAATACTGCAGTCGCCAAATCCTCAAAATGTCAATGCCGCCAAAAGTCCTGCGAAAATTATATCCAGGTACAGGAACCCTTCCCAACTACTCCGATCTGGTGAATCTGAGAGATCTGAATGGTGGAACAACTGCTGCTGCTGATCTGAAATATCCGATCTGGTGGATCTGAGAGATCTGAATGGTGGACAACTGCTGCTGCTGATCTGGAATATCCGATCTGGTGGATCTGAGAGATCTGAATGGTGGAACAACTGCTGCTGCTAATCTGGAATAGATGATGTGTGATCCCCCGATAGAAAGGGAACTATGGTCTTGGGGAGTGTCAGGTGCTACAGATCGCAATATACATAAGGGTCTGACAGTAGTACTCGGCCCAATGTTTCAGGGCTCTAACTAAGGAGGATCGACCGTACCCTGGGTTAGCGAAGGAGTATTTCTTCTGGGGTACTTGTTCTGGGTAACCAAGATAGAGATCTAGACTAGAGACCGAGATTCTCTAGAGGAAGCTAGTAAGATCATAAAGTCTAAGATTCTTTAGGAGAAGTCGAGAAGAAGCAGGGTGAAGGATAGAGACTGAGATTCTCTAGAAGAAGCCGAGGAGAGCAATTCGAGATCAAGAAGATCAAGAAGAAAATTGAGAGAGGGAAGAGCCAAAGCATCAAGGTTAGTGACAAGGTTCTTGGGAGGATACTAGAGTCAAAGGTCTTTGCCATGGTCTTAGTACTCATCAATTGAAGATCTAGAAGAAGAATTTTGATCGGGTTTTCCTCTCAAGAGGTGAGAGGTTTTGGCCTTGGCTGACAAGCCTACATACTGTGTCACTTGTCTTTTATTGTGCATTTTTGGTAATTGTCTTGATGAAAAGAACACAATAATAACATAACGGAGAAAAGACTATAAGCTAAGAAGTAAAAGTATATCACAAACAATTATCAGGTAGAGAAATATTTTAACTTTTCATGCCCTAGATTTTTCAACAACTTGGAGCGTATAAATAGAAGGAAGTCGAATTCATTTGGAGCATCTCATCTCAAGCTGGTTCGATATCTCTAAGGAAGTTGGAGAAGTGCAAAGTGGTTAAAAGGAAGCTAAAGGAAGTGCGAGTTGGGTCAAGTCTAAGGAAGAGAAGAAAATCGAAATTTTGGAGCTGCTCTCTCTGTTTTGTGTCCTAGTCTAGGAGATCAAAGTCTTCCATGTGTTGCTATTGTCAGTTGCTGTCTGATGCCGTAAGTTGCTGCATAGTCGAAGTTGCTGGGGTGAAAGTGCTGCTGCAAAGGGGTCAAAGATCTGGAAGGTTGACTTGGTGTGGAGGGAAGGTTTGGTCTTTTCCCGGGTTGAAGAGTCTCAAAGAATACTGTTGAAGGAAGAAAAATTTTGATTGGGTTTTCCACTCGAGGGTGGCTATGCCCTGGCATAGTGCCTACATTTTGTGTCTCTTGTTTTGTGATCTTCATACACACATAATATGGTAATTGCTTGATGAAAGATAAGATAATAAAGAAGTAAAAGAAGCCAACATAACTCACAAGTAATTATCAAGAAAGAGGAATCAAACCCTAATCTACTTGCATTGATTTCTCAACAAGTTGACTTTTGATAGCCACAATAAATGCACTATCAACTGGTTGATATGCCTTGAATTTTGTGCTCTTTCACTGACAAAATTCCCTCGAACTTTGTGCCTGAGATCTGCCACTTTTTTGGAAAATTGGGCCTACAAATAACTGCCCTCTCCTTAGAATTTCAGGCCTATAAATATCAGTCCTCTTCCTTGAAATTCAGGCCTATAGCGGATAGAAGTCTTCCTCAATTTTCGAGCCAGGAATCAACGGTTCTACTCCTTGAAATTTGTGCTTGTTCTCTTCAGAAAATTTGAGCTCAACAACTTTAGAACTCATGTTGAGACAACTCCCTAGAATTTCGGGCCAGCAGTGCTGAAGCAACTCCCTAGAATTTCGGGCTAGCAGTGCTGAAGCAGCTCCCTAGAATTTCGGGCCAGCAATGCTGAAGTGGCTCTCTAGAATTTCGGGCCAGCAGTGCTGAACTGGCTATCTAGAATTTTGGGCTTGAGTGTGATCTCTTTGCTGTAGTTGGTCTCTCTGCCTTAGCAAACTTGTTCTCAGAGCCTCCTCCTCTTTTCTTTGCTCCCTCTCTTTTCCAAATGCTCATGTGAAGAATGAATGAGCTTCTCTTGCCTTTTTCTCACTTTTTGTTTTTCATTAGATAGGAGAACCCTAACCCTAGTGATCAAGGGTTGAGATTAGATCTCAGCGCATGAGATCAATGTGGAGATCATTTCCTCACTTGACCCCCTTTTAATGTGGTCCCCCTCACTAATGACTCCAAGTCACTTTATAACTTCATTTTTGTACCTTGTACGTTCTCTCTACATAAAGTCACCTTTAAAATATAGTGACTTCAATATTAGGAAGTACTTGAGTACTTTTTTCAAAAATTCAGTTTAATACATAATGTGACATTAATATAAAGTACCTAGTAGTTGTACCACATAAAGTGACATTTTCCTCATGACTTAAATATAACCCATAAAGTCACCTGCCAAAAAGGTAATTAAAGTGTCTTCCTAGGAAAAAAGGCTAAAGCACTAGGAAACACTTCCTTGGTACCTTAAAATTTTTAACACTCCCTCTTATCGAGGAAGGTGTTTCTCACCACTCCCATTCTGTCTCTTAAATACACGTGCTTGCACCTTGGCAATGACTTGTTGAGAATATCTGCAACCTGTTCATCAAAGGATATATATTGAAGCCTCCTCTCTGAACCCAATCCTTAATGAAGTGGTACTTGATCTCTATGTGCTTTATCCGTTCATGAAATATTGGATTATCTGTGGGTTTGATACAACTCTAATTATCATAATACATCGTAGTTGGTCTCAGCCTCTGACCAAATAAGCCACATATCATCTTCCGATACCAAATAGCCTCGCAACTGGCCTGACTAGCTGCAATATACTCAACTTCTATTGAGCTCAGTGCCATTGATCTCTGCTTCCTGCTAAACCATGACACAACTTGCTGAACCCAACATGAAACAACATCCAGAAGTACTCTTACGGTCACTAGGACTTCTTGCCCAGTCTGAGTCTGTACAACCTGTCAACCTGACTCCATCCCCTCGGATATAGTCCAGATTGTAGTCCACTACGCCTTGAAGGTACCTCAACACATGTTTCGCAGCCACCCAATGTACTCTCCCAAGCTCCATCCTAAATTGACTCAATGTGTTGATTGTGAAACAGATATCCAGTCTAGTGTTTACCAGATACATCAAAGAACTGATCAAATGACGATACAAGGTGGGGTTCACCAACTCGAAATCTGAAGCATGCATCTTCTTCCAATTGGTGATCATAGGAGTAGCCATAGGCATGCAACCCTCCATACGAAATCTCTCCAGTATGTCCTCTGCATACTTTCCCTGGCCCATGAAGATATGCCCATCCTCCTGGCAAACCTCCAACTTGAAATTGTAATGCATCAATCCTAGATCAGTCATGTCAAACTTTGAAGCAAGGTCCCTCTTGCAGTGCTGGATGAGTCTGTCCTCTCCTGTAATAAACAAGTTATCTACATACAGAACCTGAATGAGTGGATCGTCACCAACCATGATAAAGTATAGGTTCGGATCTGCATCACTCTTCTGGAAACCCATCTGCTGCAAGTAGGAATTGATCCTCTCGTACCATGCTCTCGGCCCCTGCTTCAGTCCATATAAGGCTTTCTTAAGCGTACACACATGAGACTTTCTCCCATGCACCTTAAAGCCCTGTGGTTGTTTAATGTACACCTCCTCTTGTATAACCCCATTGAGAAAGGCAGTGTTCACATCCATCTGATGAATCCTCCAACCCATCTCAGCTGCTATAGATATCATTGCTCTAATGGAGGTATATCGAGCAATTGGTGCAAAGTCTCCTCATAGTCAACTCCTTCTACCTGTGAGAACCCCCACGCCAGAAAACGAGCTTTGAACTTCTCCACGCTGCCATTCGCAACATTTTTGATCTTGTAGAGCCACCTGGAAGTTACCACTGACGTCCCCTTAGGTCTCGGCACTATCTCCCACACAACATTCTTCATGATAGAGGCATACTACTCCACCATGGCATCCCTCCAGATCTGCTGACTAGCTGCCTCCTCGTAACTACCTGGCTCAGTCTCCACAACATCTGCCACATAGCCAACCAACCGCTTTGGTGGTCTGCTCTCCCTAACTAACCACTTGGGTTTCCCTACCGCATCTTGTGCTTTCTTCAGGGTCTCTCAAAGCCATTTTGGCTTCCTCTTCCCTTTAGTAGCCTCCTCTACTAGTATGGGAAAATCCTCCATTGGAGTCTCTCCTCGTGATGAGAAATCCACACTTGTGGTTTGTGTAAACATGCACTTTGAGATTCTGTGCTTGGTGATATTGGACTTTGTGAACCTATCACCCCAGATGTAGGTGATCCTCCTGACCTTGGTGTACCGCTTGAAGATCCTGATATGTTATGAAACCAACTCAAAAAAAGATAGAAAAGATAGATCAATGCCTTAGAATTCAGCCTCTTCGAGGGGGCAACCTCCTTTACATTACATAAATGAACAATTCTTGGATGATTCAAATGACAAAACCTCCTTTCTATATATAGGAGTCTAAGGAGTCACAATATAACCCAGCCGACCTAACAATAATAATCTAAAGCCACAAAAATAACAATAGAGAGATTCTATGGGGCACAGTAATAATAATATGGGGACAATAGGGGCACAACAATATTAATAAGGGATACAACTACAATAGTAATGGGGTAATCACTAGTATTATAGGGACCTAACATGCCCCTCTCTTCAAAAAAGTGTTGTCCTCAACGCTTGAGTAGTTCTAGATGCTTCTGTATAAATTTTTCATCCTCCCATGTGGAATCTTCAGTGGATAAGTTCTTCCACTTGATAAGATACTCCGAAATTGATCGATTTCGTAGCTGTCGAGTTCTTGTTTCTGTGACTGCTTCCGGTTCCAATATAATTTTTCCTTCCTCGTCAAGTTCTGGCAATATTGTTTGAACTGGGAGCTTGTCGCCTATAACCTTCTTTAAACATGAAACATGGAAAACTGGGTGCAATCGAGAAGCTGCAGGAAGCTCCAATTTGTATGCCATAGTACCAATCTTTTGCAACACCTTGTACGGACCATAATACTTTGGTGATAATTTATTATCCTTCTTAGCTTGCTTGAGGGACATTTGCTTATATGGTTGTAGCCGTAGGAATACCCAATCACCTACATCAAAACTTCTTTCGTTGCGATGTTGATCTGCCTGTTGTTTCATTCTATTTTGTGCCAACACGAGGTTATCCTTTAAGAGTTGGAGGACGACTTGTTGATGTTCGATGTGATGTTCCACTGCTTGAACCTTAGAATTTTCTCTTAAATATGATGTGATGGATGGTGGCTGATATCCATAAAGTGCCATAAATGGGGTCATTTTTGTTGCTGTATGGAAGGAAGTGTTATACCACCATTCAGCCAGAGGCAACCATTTGACCCATTGTGTCTGTTTATCAGATACAAAGCAACGAAGATATCCTTCCAAACATTTGTTTACTATCTCAGTTTGCCCATCAGATTGAGGATGATAAGATGAGCTATGAGCTAACTGAGTACCAAGACAAGAAAATAATTCTGTCCAAAAATTTCCAGTGAAAATGGGATCTCTGTCACTTACAATAATCTTTGGGTTTCCATGTAGCTTTTGAATTGTTTCCATAAATGCAGTAGAAACTGTACTGGCTTTAAATGGATGTGATAATGCACAAAAGTGTGCATACTTGGTAAGTCTGTCAACTACCACCATGATGACACTCTTTCCCTCAGACTTGGGTAAACCTGTGATAAAATCCATTGAAACCTCCTCCCAATGTTGGCTTGGAATGGATAAAGGTTGTAATAGCCCGGTGTCTTAATTGTTTCAACTTTATTTTGTTGGCAAACCAAACATTCCGCCACAAACTTTTGAATATCCGATTTAAGGCCATCCCAAAAAAATTCCTTCTTAACCCTGTGGTAAGTTTTTAAAAATCCTGAGTGCCCTCCTAAGGGAAAGTGTGCAATTCCATAAGAATCTTTTGTTTTAGTTGGGAATTCTTACAGAGGTATAAGCGATCTTTGTACCATAACGAATCATTTTGCCAGCTAAATGTATCAGATGTACTGGAATCTTGTTGTAGCTTTCGAATAAGTGCCCACACTTCTTCATCATTCTTCCATTCCTCCCTTGCTTCGTTTATCCAATCTGGTTGGATAATAGAAATGGCACACAACAATGCTTCCACATCCTCATCCTTTCTTGAGAGTGCATCTGCCACCACATTTTGCTTCCCTTTTTTGTAGATGATTTCAAAGTCATAACCCAACATCTTTGTGACCCACTTTTGTTGCTCTTCAGAGGATAATCTTTGTTCTAAAAAGTATTTAAGGCTATCATGATCCGTTTTTACCTTGAAGTGTCTTCCCATTAGGTAGGGTCGCCATTTCTTAAGTGCATGGAGTATTGCCAACATTTCCTTCTCATAAATAGCTTTGTGTAAAAACTTTCCCTTGATTGGACGACTTTCAAAAGCAATGGGTCTTTCATCTTGCATTAAAACAACACCAATTCCATTTCCTGAAGCATCACATTCCACAATAAAGGTTTTTGTGAAGTCCGGTGTAGCTAAGACCGGTGCTTGGCACATTGCCTCTTTAAGATGTTCAAAGGCCTTTGTTGCTTCTGGAGTCCATGAAAATGCATCTTTCTTCAATAATGTTGTTAGAGGTGCTGCTATTCTCCCATAATTCTTAACAAACTTGCGATAATACCCTGTCAACCCGAGAAATCCTCGCAGATGCTTTATGGATGTGGGGATTTTCCATTCCTTAATGGCTTTAATTTTGCTAGGGTCTACCTTAACTCCTTCATGAGATACAATATGACCCAGATATTCCACCTCTTGTACTCCAAAGAAACATTTGGATCTTTTTGCATATAATTGTTTCTCCTCCAATAGTTGTAGCACCTTGTCAACATGTTCAACATGATCCTTCCAAGACTTGCTGTAGATTAGTATATCATCAAAAAATACTAACACAAATTTTCTAAGGAATGGTTTGAAAATGGAATTCATCAAACCTTGAAATGTTGAAGGTGCATTGTAAGGCCAAAAGGCATGACCAAAAATTCATAATGACCCTCATGAGTTCTAAATGCTGTTTTGGAATGTCTTCAGTCTTCATTCTGATTTGATGATATCCTGAACGAAGATCCAACTTGGTGAAGTAAATTGATCCATGCAATTCATCCAGTAATTCATCAATGACAGGAATGGGAAACTTATCTTTAATAGTGAGCTTGTTGAGCTCCCTATAATCCGGACACATGCGCCATGATCCATCCTTCTTGTGCACCAATACTACTGGAGCAGAGAAAGAACTTTGACTAGGTTGAATTATACCAGCCTCTAGCATTTCTGCAACCATACGTTCAATTTCACTCTTTTGGGCATAGGGATATCTGTACGGCCTGATGTTTGGAGGAACACTTCCTGGAATCAGATGAATAGCATGATCATGATCACAAATAGGTGGGAGACCTTTGGGAGTCTCAAATACCTTGGAATGATTGTCCAAGACTTTTTGGAGATCTGGAGAAATAGATGATTCCAATGTGGAAACATCTAGCGAACATAATTGTGCAATTACACCTCTTTGTTCCTTTTTTAGAAGCTTTGTCATACTGTTAGAGCTGATTATCTTTCCTGGTTTCCCTGCAATACCCCTTAATTCAACTTCCTTTCCTTCCACAGAAAATTTCATGAAAAGTTTTTGAAAATTAAAAGCTATTGTACCCAAGGATTGTAGCCATTGGACTCCTAGTACAACATCATCACCTCCCATTGGAATGGAAAGCATTGGGCTAGTCAATACATATTCTCCCATGGATAGCTTGATATTATGGCACTTTCCAGAGCAATTTATTGTTCCTCCATTTGCAACCATCACTTGACACTCTGGTGCTGGATATAGGAAGCAATTCAATTCTTTTGCTACCTTACAATGAATAAAATTGTGGGTACTTCCTGAATCAATCAACACTATTACCTTTTTCTTCTTGATTTGTCCTTCTATCTTGATGGTTTGAGGAGTGGTAATTCCAGCCAATGCATTACAAGATATGGTCGGATTCATTTCTTCTTTATCTAGGCTTTGTTCCTGGAGTATATCCTCTTCTTTTGACCTTTCTTGCTCCTTTTCTTCTTCCTCTTCACAATCTATGTAGAATAATTTCTTCTCAGCACACTTATGACCTTTAGTGTATTTGCTATCACAACTGTAACAAAGCCCTTTTGCTCTTTTTTCTTCCAATTGTTGTGGTGTCAACCTTATAGGTTGTGGAAGACTAGGGGCAACAACACTTCCATCTTTATAGTTGTGAGTGGTATGCTTCCTGGTTGCCATAATTTTGCTTTCCATTTTTCTTGCTAACCTGAATGCCTTCTCTAATGAATCAGGTTCCCAAAGGCGAACATCATGTTGGATATTATCCTTTAAAGACCCTATGAACACATCAATCCTATGCTCCTCTGGAATATTTTTTACCCTTATGTTCAATTTTTGGAACTCCTCAATGTGCTCCATTATTGAACCCTTTTGTTTGAGACTTATCAATTGGCTAAAAAAAGTGTTGCTTTTTGTATCCTCATAATGTGCTGTCAATTCTTCCGTAAAAATTGCCCAAGTGATAATTTGTTTACGAGAGCAAAGCCATTGATACCATACAAACTGATTTGGTTCCAAATATAAAGTTGCAATACGTACCTTTTGTGTGTTTTGCACATTATTGAGATCGAAAAATTGCTCCATTTGTAATATCCATGTTGCGGGATCCTTGCCATCAAACTTCCTCATATCAATTTTTGGAATATGGTGGGTCTTCGATCCAACATTAGAGTCTATGAAATCATGATTAACATTTCTTTTGTTCTCATCATGAGTTTCCTTTACTACCCTTTCACCATTAGTAAGCATTTCTTGTAGAAACTTTGTCAAATCTGTCTTCAAATCTTCCATGCATGTCTTCAAATCTATCTTCAAATCGTCCATCTTAGCTTCCATGCCATTCATCTTAGCTTCCACGCCCTTTATCTTAAATTCCACGTCATTTATTTTAGATTCCACGCCATTTATCTTAGCTTCTGTTAGCTTTTGTGAGAGTGACATTTGTTGCACTTGGTCTTGTAATTTTGATATATCATGTAGCATTTCTTCCTCTTCTTCATGAGTCATGCTAGAGCTTTCAGATTGCTTACTAGGTGTTTGCATTTTCTTTTCTTGGGGCATCAATTACCGATAATAATGCTCTACTATGCCCTTTGAATTCTTCAAAATAATTTTTCAAACCAAGCTTAAGAAATTTTTTTAAAAAAATCTACACACTTTTTTTCACTTTGTAGGAGCTCGATATTGCCTCTGATGTATCTCTGTAATTTCGGATCATCCAGTTCTGAAATTGCGACCTGCAGTAGCCCTCTGTGTCCTCTTTCCAATGCCACTAGTCTGATCCAAATTGGATTCTCCAAGGAAGAGTTATGCCAAATCTCCCACAGTGACCTAATTATAGACTAGTTCAGTAGAGCGAACTTGTACGACGTGCCACGAGTCACTGTTTCGACCTTTTTCTCTGAAAAATATATACAAGAAACTACAATCCGTCCTCTTTCTGTAACTTCTTACGAAATTTCAATCCGATGCTCAGAGAGAAAGTTATGACGATTTTCCCCAGGTCACCTGTTTGGAATGTAATTCAGGAGTCTGCAAAAAGACCAACTTCCTCAGATCATATCTCCGCAAATATAGTGCGAAAATCTCTGAAATTCGGACCCGAGGTTCAGTGCGATTTCTTCTCAAATGGGTTTTTTTTTTAGCTTCTGAAACGTCGCAGAAAAAAGTTATAGCGAAAATGCCACGATCACCTATTTGGAGCAGCGAAACCCTAGAATCCAAAGCTCTGATACCAAATGTTATGAAACCAGCTCAAAAAAAGATAGAAAAGATAGATCAACGCCTTAGAATTCAGCCTCTTCGAGGGGGAAACCTCCTTTACATTACATAAATGAACAATTCTTGGATGATTCAAATGACAAAACCTCCTTTCTATATATAGGAGTCTAAGGAGTCACAATATAACCCAGCCGACCTAACAATAATAATATAAAGCCACAAAAATAACAATAGAGGGATTCTATGGGGCACAATAATAACAATATGGGGACAATAGGGGTACAACAATATTAATAAGGGATACAACTACAATAGTAATGGGGTAATCACTAGTATTCTAGGAGCCTACTACTCTACCCGATCAACCTCTTGAGACCTTCTCAAGGCCCTCTCTTGAAATCTCACATCCTGCCTCAGGACAACTTTCCTCTGCGCAAGAATGTTTATATGGTAGGCCTTGCTGGTTTCACTGTAACCCACAAAGATACCCTTCTCTGTAGTTGGTTCCAACTTCGTTCTCTTCTCTTGAGGGACGTGTGAATATGTAAGGCACCCAAAAATCCTGATGTGCCCAATCTCAGGCTTCTTCCTAGGAAAAGCCTCCTCGGGAGTCTTACTCCCCAAGACTCTATGTGGGATCATGTTCTGTAGATACACTGTAGTGTTACATTCCTCGGCCCACAAAAATAAAGGTAGCCTCTGATCATGCAACATAGCTCTAACTGCAACCACTATGGCTTTGTTCTTCTTCATCTCCACCCCATTATGCTAGGGGTTATAAGGCATTATGTACTGTCTTGATGTCCACACTCGTATAAAACTCCTTCATCTCCTTGGAGCTATACTTACCCCCGTTGTCTGATCTCAACACCTTGATCTTCTTCTTCATTTAGTTCTCCACAAGAGCCTTAAACCCTTGGAACCTCTTGAAGGCCTCATCCTTGGTCTTCAGAAAGAAAATCCAAGTCTTCCTCGAGTAGTCATCAATGAAAGTCACATAATACTCGTGTCCGCTCAATGATACATGAGGCATAGGACCACACACATCAAAGTGTACCAAGTCTAGGATACCTGTTGCTTTGTTGTCACTGCTTGGGAAAGTTTTCTTGGTGTAATTTCCCAAACCACACCTCCTGTAGACATCATGATGCTTAGTTCTGAACTCAGGTAAACCTGCAACCATCTACCTCAACATCCTGAATGCTCCATGGTGCAAGTGGGCCATCCCCATGTGCCAAATATCACACAAATCACTACTGTTGGTTTGTGCACTAAGACTCTAGTAGGATGAAACATAAACCTATCGAGTGACCCACTGTGGACTCCAATCACTCTAGCAGACTCAATACTGGATTCCCTAGGATATATGAGCACCTGTCCTCGGAACACCGCCTTATATCCCCTGCCCTCAATACTGGAGACTGAAAACAAGTTCGTCTTCAACCTGGGAACATAAAGTACATTCGTCACTTTTAGAGGAGGTGAAGACTCCCTCTGAAAGGATACTGTCCACACTCCTACTGCTTTGACCTTGGAGTTATCACCAAGTACAACCTCCAAGTCAATATCATCCTCTCTCAGACTCATGGAGTGCTCTCTCACTCCAGTCTTTTGGCAGGAAGCTCCATTGTCCACAATCCACTCACCAGAGGACGTGACACTCGTGGCAAGACTCACCACTAAGGCAAACTCCGTGTCAAATATGGAGGCGAACTCATCCACCTCTGTCAAAGCTGCTACACTCTTCTTCTTATTCTTCTTGTTGGGACACTAAACAACATAGTGGCGCAACTTCCCACAAGCAAAGCATTTCACTTGCTCATTTCCTTCTCCTTGGCCTCCTGCTCCCCCTTCTGCTGCTTGGCTCCATTAGAAGAGACCTTCATGGCCTTCTTCTTTCCCTTAGCTGCGAGGGCAAGATTCTTTTCCTCACTTACCCACCACACTCACTGCCACTCTTGGCACTCCTCTTGGATGAAATCATCCCACATCCTCCTCCAATTTGGAAAATGCTCTTTGGCAACAATGCCATCTATGAATCCATCCCACTATTTGGGAAAACCATCTAGTGCCGTCCTGACTAACTGGTCCTCAAGGATAGCCTCTCCCATGATAGCCAACTCATCTCTCACCTATGTGATCTTGGTGAGGTATGAGGTCACTATGTCGGTCTTGGTCATCTTGGTGTTTCTCAACCTTTGTCTCAACACCATCTTCCCATTCTCATTGGAACTCTGGTGTAGTGTGAGTCACGGTCGGTCTTCATAATTGATATCTTAGCCCTCCAAATATATGTAATAATAAATACAAGACATGTTCTTCATGTCAACTTCAAAGAGAGGGAATTTTGAATTTTCTAAATTTTGAATTTTTGCCTACAATTGTAAGGTCGGCTTCAAGTTTGGCCCCAGTGAAGGGACATGCCAATTTGGCCTCCTAGGATCACTATATATATGCCATTCGATTTCCTCCTCTTGGCCAATTCGGATCTCACACACAACAAATTATCTTCTGCTCATCCATGTGAAGGAGACAAAGAAAAGGAGGCCGAAATTGATTAGAAGAAGACCGAGCTCTCTCTCTCCTCATTTGATCTCACACGTGTAGCAGATTGACAGATTTTTTCTGGGCATCTTCATTGGGAACCATCCAAATTTTTTTATGGAAGGAGTAGGTCCAAGTTTCGGTCTGTTTGACTGGCTTTGACCGAATCTTCAAGTAGCATCTTATCTCATCTTGTGGATAGTCTAACCAAGTTTGACTTGGGAATATTGCTGGTCAGTTTGATCTTGTTTTGACTACAAGGATTAGATGTATTTCTTGATGAATTCAATAATTTCTCTAAGGAAAAGGTTGTTGGGTTTTTACCCCAAGTGGGCTTTCCCAGGGTGAAATACTTGTATCTCTTGTTTGGTTGTCTCTTTATGACCTTATTGGCATTTTTGTTTCTATTGTTGAGATCTTTTGTGTAACTTCTTTCTGATGAATATGAATACAATAAAGATCAACTTAAGAAATCATAAGAAGTAATCATTAAATTAGAATATCTGTGAAAAATCAACACTTTGCCCTTAGAAGGGGTGACATAGGGCACATTTTTGATGACATCATGGATTTGGAGGCACTTTTGAAGGCATTACCCATATACTTGAGCTTTTCCTTGGAGTATTGAGCACTCATGACCCATTTGTCACTTGTAGCATATTAAGCCTTAATGGAGGATGATGTCTTATTGGAGGACATAATTTCCCCACATGTGTGGGATTTTTGGCATTTATTGTTATGTTTTTGAGCTATATTAAGGTTGGCTTGTAACCTCACACTTGTTGAACACTCAAACAACCTTGTTTTAGGGTATTGCTTGTAAAATTAGTGAAAACAAGGGTTGTTAGGCCTCATACAAATAAAGGTAACCTTATTTCCTTTTCATCTTCACACATCCATTCACTTTTCTCTTCAAAAGAGTGTGAATTAGTCTCCTTGTTTCAACTTGGGCAAAATGTGATCTTTTTATGGTGTGAGTTTCTCTTGGAGATGGTTTCTTGCTTGGAGATGATTTTCTGAGATTGATTGAAGTGTTTCTTTTGGAAAATTTTGTAAGTTTACCGCAAATTTTCTATATTTTGCATATTGTATTTGTGTAGTAGGGTTTTTAATTGTGCCATGATATAATTGCTAAATTTATCTTGAAATCTTGCTCCTCTATGATATGTAAGATTGTTTTTTCGGGGAACCTTCTAAGGGAACTTTGAGTGTGCATCCCTTAAATTTAAAATTTCCCTCACATGGAAATCACTAGGGTTTTAAGTGGATGTCCTAATCATTCTCCCCTTACTTCAACAAGGCCATTCTCAGAGATTTAGCCCTAAAAGACTCCATTTTCCCATTTAGGACAAAGGCACTAATCATTGTTGTGTTAATCAACCCCCTTATATATTAAATTTTTCCTTCTTTTTTTTCCTAGATATCTAGGGTTAGGGCTAGAGTTTTATGTGGAAAATTGCTAAAAATAAAATTATATTTGATGTTTTATTGCTCTTAAAGTAGAAAATGCATTAACAATAAATATAAAAGCAAAATCTAGCATTATTGCATGTTGAATCCTCCTCTATAGGGCTTGATGTCTTCCCTAGTTTGTTGTTTATGCATGTTTTCAACCATAAAACTCCATTAAAAACCCTTAAACCCCGATATCTATTTGAAGGCCTGACATCTGTTATTCACATGAGAAGGTCTTTGCGCTTGGCCGATATATGATAGTGTTCAACTTATCGTTGAAAATATGCAAAACCCTTATTTATAACAACCCTCTAATTGGTCTAGGAATAGGGTTTTTGAACATTGGCATAAAACACTTCAGCCTTCTAGGCTATGCTAGTACTATATCCCATTTAGTAGACCTCATATCAATCACCTTGAGCCATTATCTTTGGATATCCTTTAGATAAGTTTATAGAAGCCTCCCTTGTGATTAAATACCACTAAAGAGCAAGAGAAAGGTTGATGAGGTGACAATGGCAACCCTTTTTCTTGTTGCCCTAAGGTCTGGTTTTGCCTAGTAGGGTTTTGCACTAGGTTTGCTAGATTTTGTGGCAACAATGCACAATAATTGTTCCAAGGTGATGTGGCTACGTGAGGCAAGTTCACATCCCTCCATTAGAAGCCTCCATGAATTCCATCAAACAACCTAAGCAATGACATTGGGTCAGTTGCCCCTACAAGAACATTGTAGAAGCCCCATTCGTCTTCGAGCCATCCCTAATTCTTTGAAGGGGTATCCAAACTGCCACATGCCAACTAGGGGTTGATGGCCTTCTCCAGGTTGCACAATGTTCCTCAATCCATATAGTGTGCTCTCCTAGCAAGTGGATTCTTTAAGGGGCCCCAATGAAGGGCACCCATCAAACTGTGAAGATAACTCCAATGCCTAAGGGAATAACACTAAACCTGTAACGATTAGAGTTAAAGCATCCACTGAGCAATCTATCTCACCTGTGCAAATCCATCAAGGATTATTTCTAATATGCCAACCCATCTTGGACCATTTAGGAGTTGAACATACACCATGTACCCAAATCTCAAGAAGCACCCCAGGCATGGTGTAAACACTTTCAAAGTAACCTTGAAAGTCAACACTCCCTCTTTACAAGGAAAGTGTTTACGTTGACAACTATCGACTCCCTTTGCAATTCTACCAAATCTGTTCCTTGTTGGGGTCTTGGAATCAAACACTGTCATTTGCGAAGAATTTGTCACCCATGCTATCCCAACATCCTGAGTCAAAATCAACATAGAACACATTATGAGCTATTTAGGACATTTTATAGAGATGATCACATTTCTATACAGGATCAAGATAGGTGTATCGCATCTATCAAAGTCACAAATATAGAGATCCATACATGTTAACTACTCGATCCTAGAATACGAAGCTTGTGGTATAGGTAATAATCCATGTAGGGTCATCATCTTGTGAACACGAGAGTCCCTCTCATACATCTCAAATCTTTTGGCAATTGGACCAAGATGAACTAGATCGATCCCCTCACGTAGAGAAAATCCTAAAGTAAGAGTAATATCATGGTGAATTTCTTCTGTACAAGAGAGTCCATGATCCTTGGAAAGAGTATCATCATGGGAAACTCCCTTTATTTGAGAGAATCCATGATTCCTAGTTTTGTACTCTTTAATACTCCCATTAGTTGCAACTTTGGAATCAATCTCAACATCATCCTCCCTCAAAGTATCATACTTCTTCTTTAGTGTACAATTAGAAGTCTCACGGATGGAAGAAACCAATGCAACATAACTAGCATATGTACTAGGAGGAACAATTGCCCCTAGGAATTCCTACATGCTCTCGAGCCTCTAAATTTGGAACCCCAAACTTCTCATCCTCCTTGATCATTGAAGGAGAATCTTGCGAATTGAAGGTTCTTGCATCCTAATCAACACCATATGCTATTAGAGCATTTGCAGTTGGTGTTGAACTTGGATCTATGATCTCTCACCATGCATGTGCCTCCTCAAAGCTGGAAAGCTCTTCTAGTGTCCCAGTGGAATATACACGTGCCATGGATCAACAAGTAGCCCTTGGACTAGCTAGACTACAATCATTGATGGTGCACTATTGTCCCTCAAAGGAAACCGTCCAATGTTTATATATCATACAAGAAACTGAAAGGAGGTTCTTCGTCAAACGAGGAACCAACAAAATGTGATCTAGCTTAAGAACGTCACCTGAAGGCATTTGAAATGAAATGGACCCAATTTCTCTCACATGGTAAGTGGCATCATTGCCAAGCTCCACAGTCATGCCTCCTTGCTCCTAAGTTGTATTGAACAAAGACCTCTCATATATCATGTGTCTTGAAGCTCCATTATTGTTAAAATTGACAACTAGGGCCAAACTCCATGTGGGTCATCTGATTTATGGCAACTGATATTTTTCTTGGATCCCTCTCATCGAGAGGTGTAGGATTGATCTAAAGATCATCCGATTCCGATAAGTATTCATGAAGTTATGGGTTTATTTGTGTTATAAGACAATTCATCAAGTTCGGCCAGCAACCAAATAACCCCCACATGTGCTCAACGTTTTAGTATAAAAGGAGGTGACTTGATAGTCATTTCTACACACACTTCACTCTTGATTTCTCTCCACTTGTTCTGGGTTTTAGTGGCAAGAGAAATTTAGATGATGAAGCCCTAGACGCAAGAGGAAAGGATACTAAGGGAGCTGCCTTAGAGATGATGCCCTAGCAAGGAAAACACAGTCCTAAGGAGGATGCCCTAGCCGCAGTCCTAAGGAGGATGACCTAGCCACAGTCTTAAAGGATGTCTAGCCGCAGTCTGCCCTAATCCAAGAAGATGCAGTCATGTTGTGAAGGAGATAGCCCTAAGTTGGAGGCAAGGGAACTCTGTCTTAGCCGCAACAAAGGAGAGCTGAACAACGTGGTTATAGAGGCCCGTTTCATGATATTTTGGAGGGCCGAGTTTGTTGTAAGGGAGGCCGAGATTACTCCCTAAAGGGCCGAGACAAGGAAAGGCTGTTGCAGCCTGCGTGGAGGAGTTCTTAGGTGTCTAACTCATGGTGACGGGCTGTGTAGGTTGTTGTGGGTAAGCCGCAAACCCTACGAGCAGTTTAGAGGGCAACGTAAGGTGTTTTGAATGGGTTGTAGGTGGCAGCAGAGGTCTGTGGTAGGCCGCAGGGCTAGCCACTCCAAAACAGGCCAACGTGGAAGTGTTAGGGGCTGCCATATGCCCAGAATAACAACATGTGGAGGCAGCTATCTACCTTGACTAGGCCGCAGTTTATTGAGGTTGTTCAAGGTATGTTTTGGGCATGATTGTTGGGTTGCTGTAGGTTACTATGGGACAACAACAACAACAAGGTGCAACAAGCACATGGGACAATAGTGGCAAGCATGGTGCAGTAAGCACATGGGACAACAATAGCAAGCATGGTGCTGCAAGCACATGGGACAGTAGTGGCAAGCATGGTGCTGCAAGCACATGGGACAACAGTGGCAAGCATGGTGCTGCAAGCACATGGGACAACAGTATGGCAACATGGTACAACATGCCACATGGGACAACAATGTGGCAACATGGTGCAGCAATGGCACATGGGACAACAATGGTACATGATGCAGTACAGTGATGGGTACAATCATGATTAGTGAAGCATGATGAGATGCAACATAGTGATGATGGGTGCAGCATGGTGCAACTTAGTGAGGTGCAACATGATGATGAGGAGCAGCACAATGATAGGTGCAGCATGGTGATGGAGTCACCTGGGAGAATCAGTTGAAGCAGCATGTCTTCAATTGAGTTCAACTACCTCATGTATCATCTACTTAGAGATGATCTATGCTCTTATTTAGATAAGTCAAAGTGTTGACTTCTGTTGTATATGTACTATCTCTCTCTCTCTCTGCTGAATTATTGAAGAACTTATAAGAAGAATTGATCAAGGGTTTCTCCACATTGGGGTTTGTCCTTGGCTAGCGCCACATCTTGTGTCCTCTTGTCTTGGCTTGTCTTCTGCGATTTATGTTTATGTTCTATCTGCGATTTACTATTATGCTGATGTGATTGCTAATTTGGAAAAGATATTGAGCTAACTGTGAAAATTGAAATAAATTGCTCTAAGCATAGAACATACCTAAAATTAACATGGGATCAGAGTTGAGGTGAAGACAAAGCCCAAGCAAGAGTGAAAGAGCAATCACCGAAGACAGTTGGGAAAGGACAAAAGGATCAAGGATTCCTCATCCCTCTTCAAATTCACCAAGAGTGAAGTCGAAGCAGAGAATATTATTAGAATGGTGCAGCAGAAGCTTCTGATGACCTACCTAAAGATCACTTCAATGGGAAGTCCGGATCTAAGGGTGGAAGGAAAGGCAGATGCCTTGGTTGTAATAAGTTCGACCATTATGTGAAGGAGTGTCCGAATGGTAGGGACACATCACTTGATGACGATAACAATCATTCCAGGGACATCTTCAATGATCGGAGGAATGACAGGTAATGCAAGTCATCAAGGAAATAGTCGACTCTTCAAAGAAAGCAAGGAACCCCAGGTACGAAGAATCAAATGTTGTTTCTGATAAGATAAAGAAGCATTATCTTATATTGGCCCTCTCCTCCAGACTCTTTGGGAATCTGGCTTATTGTAGTGCTTCAAGGTACTTCATCGAATAGAAGGGTGCACTCTCTAATTTGGTAGAGATGGAAACAATCGTGGGATTATACTTGGAGTCACTGCCACCTATCCCGGAAAGGGTGTAGGGAATGTTACCCTCAAGTGAATGAGGGTAACTCTATTCATTTACGAGAATCTCTTTATGTACCTGATCGCAAGAAGAACCAGGTGTCCATTTCGGCAATGGAAATCAAAGGTTTCAGGGTGGCATTCATCGATGGAAAGGTACGTGTTTGAAAATAGAATTTTCAAAGATGCTTTTACTCATGGGTTTAGGATTGGGAATTTGTATGGTCTCATACTGACACCTTCTGAGGACGACTTCTTTCTGACAGGTGCAAACCCTCTCATTTGCAAAAGTAAGAGGGAGTTGGATTCCGGATTTGGAATGGTAAACTGCAAGCCTGTGACTACCTCGATGGATCTTAACTTTCAGAAGTTATGTGGTAGGGATGCCAGACCTGATTTGGGAAATGCCTCTGAGTTTCATAAACTCATTCTAGCATTGATGTTCTTGGTGAACTCCTGTCCGGATATATGTTTTGTAGTTAGCATGTTGAGCTCATATATGGTTGAGCCTCACTAGATTGGTGCCAAGAATCTTCTGAGATATCTTCGAGGCACAATCTCTCATGGATTGAGATACACTACTGGAAATGTGAAGCTGCATGACTATTTGAACTGACTGGGCAGGCAGTGTGGAGGATCCCAAGAGCACTTCTGGGTGCTGGTTCTCTTTGGGTTCTGCTCGATATCTTGGATGAGCAGGAAGCAGAAGACGGTTGCTTTGAGCACCGCTGAGACTGAATACATAGCTACGAGTATGACCTCGTGTGAAGCTGCCTAGTTGAGGAAGCTCTTCAGTGAGCTGTTTGACACATGATGGATACCACCGTGATCTTTTGTGTCAACCAGAGGGGATTCGATTGTTGAGGAATCCCGTATCCTATGATTGCTCCAACATATAGACATCAGGTACTACCTTATCTGGGATATGGTACATCGATGAGTAAGAAGGCTCCATCACATTGGGACTGATGTGCAAGTCGTAGACATTCTGTCGAAGCCCCAAGGAAAGGTCAAATTTGTGACTTTCCAGAACGACTTGGAGTCGTTGAGAGACCCTCTTATGAGGGTCTTGTATGATGCATGCATTGAGCTCTGGGAGCTCTGGGGGGCTTGGGGTACTTCTTGGAGCAATAAGCGACCATAGGGCGACTCACCCTCCCCTAATGGTGCACTGTGTACAGGGTGAATGGTTCATCCTTCCCCTGTGATACCCTGTGGCGACTTATGGACAGGATGAGTGGTTCTCCTATCGAGGTATCCTACCATGCAGTTTGGGACTCATGGGAAGTACCTCTCATCTAGCCAATGAGTAGGGAAATGGGGTTAGGGACCATAGAAGTACTATCGATGGACGCATCATTGTATCTATCGTACTCCCTATGCTAGGATGACCTACACTGATCTGGGACCAGTAAGAGTGATATAGCTCACTCTCTTTTGATATTGATCTGGGATCAATGAAACTGACTTTGGGTCAGTATGAGGGGTTTGAGACACTCTCTTGTGATGTTGATCTTGGATCAATGAAACTGACTTCGGGTCAGTAAGAGTGATATAACTCACTCTCTTTTGGAACTGATTTGGGATCAGTAAGAGTGGTATGACACACTCTCTTCATATGGGACTGACTCCGGGTCAGTAGAGAATGGTATGAGACATTCTCGATCAATTCTTCTTCTTCATGGTTCAGCAGAGCAGAGCAGTGCAGGGCACTGATGGCAAAGATAATACAGTCTGGCAGATGGATCAATAGATGGAGTTCTCCCTAGTTGAGAGGGAGTGTTAAAATTGGCAAATAGGGCCAAACTCCATGCGGGTCATCTGATTTATGGCAACTGATATTTTTCTTGGATCCCTCTCATCGAGAGGTGTAGGATTGATCTAAAGATCATCCGATTCCGATAAGTATTCATGAAGTTATGAATTTATTTGTGTTATAAGACAATTCGTCAAGGTCGGCCAACAACCAAATAACCCCCACATGTGCTTAACGTTTTAGTATAAAAGGAGGTGACTTGATAGTCATTTCTACACACACTTCACTCTTGATTTCTCTCCACTTGTTCTGGGTTTTAGTGGCAAGAGAAATTTAGATGATGAAGCCCTAGACGCAGGAGGAAAGGAGACTAAGGGAGCTTCCCTAGAGATGATACCCTAGCAAGGAAAACGTAGTCCTAAGTAGGAAGCCCTAGCCGCAGTCCTAAAGGATGTCTAGCCGCAGTCTGCCCTAATCCAAGAAGACGCAGTCATGTTGTGAAGGAGATAGCCCTAAGTTGGAGGCAAGGGAACTCTGTCTTAGCTGCAACAAAGGAGAGTTGAATAGCGTGGTTATAGAGGCTTGTTTCATGATCTTTTGGAGGGCCGAGTTTGCTATAAGGGAGGCCGAGATTACTCCCTAAAGGGCCGAGACAAGGAAAGGCTGTTGCAACCTGCGTGGAGGAGTTCTTAGGTGTCTAACTCATGGTGACGGGCTGTGTAGGTTGCTATGGGTAAGCCGCAAGCCCTACGAGCAGTTTAGATGGCAACGTAAGGTGTTTTGAATGGGTTGTAGGTGGCAGCGGAGGTCTGTGGTAGGCCGCAGGCCTAGCCACTCCAAAACAGGCGAGCGTGGAAGTGTTAGGGGCTGCCATATGCCCAGAACAACAACATGTGGAGGCAACTATCTACCTTCACTAGGCTGCAGTTTATTGAGGTTGTTCAAGGTATGTTTTGGGCATGATTGTTGGGTTGCTGTAGCTTACTATGGGATAGCAGCGACAACAAGGTGCAACAAGCACATGGTAGCAAGAATGGTGGTGCAAGCACATTGGGACAACGGTATGGCAAGCACATGGGACAGTAGTGGCAAGCATGGTGCAACAAGCACATGGGACAACAGTGGCAAGCATGGTGCTGCAAGCACATGGGACAACAGTGGCAAGCATGGTGTTGCAAGCACATGGGACAATAGTATGGCAACATGGTACAACATGCCACATGGGATAGTAGTGTGGCAACATGGTGCAACAATGGCACATGGGACAACAATGGTACATGATGCAGTACAGTGATGGGTACAGTCATGATTAGTGAAGCATGATGAGATGCAACATAATGATGATGGGTGCAACATGGTGCAACTCAGTGAGGTGCAACATGATGATGAGGAGCAACACAATGATAGGTGTAGCATGGTGATGGAGTCACCTGGGAGAATCAGTTGAAGCAACATGTCTTCAACTGAGTTCAGCTACCTCATGTATCATATACTTAGAGATGATCTATGCTCTTATTTAGATAAGTCAAAGTGTTGACTTCTGTTGTATATGTACTATCTCTCTCTCTCTACTGAACTATTGAAGAACATATAAGAAGAATTGATCAAGGGTTTCCCCACATTGGGGTTTGTCCCTGGCTAGCGCCACATCTTGTGTCCTCTTGTCTTGGCTGTCTTCTGCGATTTATGTTTATGTTCTATCTGCAATTTACTATTATGTTGACGTGATTGCTAATTTGGAAAAGATATTGAGCTAACTGTGAAAATTGAAATAAATTGCTCTAAGCATAGAACATACCTAAAATTAACAATTATCCACATATTGACTAGCAATCGATACAATGTTAGAAGATAAACAAGAAGTCATGGAAAAGGTAGTCTCAAATTGAGATCTCATCTCCTCTAGTCTTGCAATAGTCCCATCTACAACCTATCTTGCATCCCCTCCCTTTTTTAGTGGACTCTAGCTTGCATAATGTCTCATCTTGTGACATCAGAAGCACATCACCTTACTCAAGTTTTTTTCCCTGTATTTGTCCCATCCTTCTTCTTGAATCCTTTCTTGCTATTCTTGTTTTCCTTTTCGACAAGACCAAATAGCATTTACTTTCCACATGTTTTTCTAAACAGGATTGCAATTTGATTTCTTCCTGTTCAAGATCAACTCAAAGCCTAGGAAACTTTGGTATATTTTTTTGAGCACAAATACCTTGAAGAAAAGGAATTCAAGAAGGAGCAAGCCATTTTAGGGAAATGACCACCAACTCTTGATCCTTTACTTTACTGATTCTGGTCAAGTAGCTCATCATAGTATTTGTCTTGCTCATGCGAACAACTAAGAGCTAGTTTCACAAAGTCATCTATGTTGAGAAGCGCAAGAGTTCTGAAACAACTCAACCAAAGAATCAAACATCTTTTTACCTATGTCTTATCTAAAATGTGTGAGATGAAGTGATTCTTCATAGGATCAAGAATGATTCTCTTCACTTTCGCTTCCTTCTTTCGATTAGGGGCTAAAGTTGTTGGATCAACATATTTTGAAATCTCCTTCTCAACTTGCTCCCAAAGTTTTGGCCTCCTCCACAAAAAATTGAAGTCTAAGCTTCAATGGAACAAAGTTAGAGACTCCATTTAACTTGTCACACCCTCTGAGATTGAGAGTCACCCTGCACATCTTGAACAAGTCTCAAGTGCATGAAGTCAGTAGTATATGAAGTAGACAAAACCCTTTCTAGGGTACAAATACTTCTCCCAAGTAACCTAGGGTTTCTCACACAATGACATCAACTTGGTCAAGTACCTATCCTAAGTAAACTCCAACTGAAATACAAAATCAACAGTACATTAAGTAGACTGTTAAAATTGGCAACTAGGGCCAAACTCCATGTGGGTCACCTCATTTATGGCAGCTGATATTTTTCCTAGATTCCTCTTGTCGAGAGGTGTAGGATTGATCTAAAGATCATCCGATTCCGACAAGTATTTATGGAGATATGAATTTATTTGTATTTACTTAACAAATTGTCAAGGTCGGCCAGTGGTTAAAAGTGTGGCACACATGCCTAGTGAATCATATAAATACAAGAGAGGTTGATTCATTTTCTCATCATCTCATCTCACTCATTCTTCTCTCTCTCTCCTTAGCTTTGGGTTATACAAGGAGCAACTCACATGTGGGAAGGAGGACGCTGAAAGGAGGACGCTCAAACTGCTGAAGGTTCGTCCACAGGTTTGACCAGTGTTGACTGCCCTAGTTTTGGGAAGCAAGTTGACTTCAGTCAACAATAGTTTGACTGTGTTTTTGGGGTTGTTCAAGGGCTGTTCGAGGGCTAGTTGACCAGAAATTGACCAAGCATATTGGAGGTCAATTTCAACTCATTTGACCAAGTTTGACTTTGCTGATATAGGGTTTGCTGCTGCTGATATAAAATTACAGAATTCTGATTTTGTACTATTTCTCTCTGCTGAACTATTGAAGATAAAAGAAGATTTGATCAAAGGGTTTCCCCGCATTGGGGTTTGTCCCTGGCTAGCCGCCACATCTTGTGTCTCTTGTCTTGGCTTGTTTTCTGTTGATCGTTTAATGTTCTATCTGCACTTTACTTAATGTATATGTGATTGCTAATCAGTGGCTAATAAGAAGAAAAGAAGTAAACTGATGTAAGCATAGAACATACCATAATTTAACATGGTATCAGAGCTGAGGTGAAGACAAAGCCCAAGCAAGAGCAAGAGCAAGAGCAATCACCGAAGAGAAGGTTGGCAAGGCTATCCTAAAAACTTCATGGGGTCCTCAACACTCTTCCCCGTCGAAGACAAGCTTCATGAGAAGTCTGACTATCACGGATGGAAGATGTCTCTCGATCTAACTTTAGAATATCAAGAAGTGTTGGACCATGTGAGAGGCAATATTGTTTCGCCTCCATCAAATGCATCCGCTGCTGCCAAAAGCAAGTGGTCCAAGGGAGAATTCAAAGCAAGGAAGATCATCCGAGACTCTATCGACAAGTGCCTGGTGGCCTATGTTTCCGACCTAACAACCTCCAAGGAAATCTACGATAGACTGGTGAGTTTATTTAAAGTTAATGATGCAAATCAAGTTTTGTTCCTTAGAAATAAGCTGAAGGAAATTAAGAAGGGAAAAGATGAGAGTATGCAAGCATATTTCTTAAGGATCACCGAGATCATAAATGATCTCCTATCTATTGGGGAAGTAGTTCCTCATAGGGAAATGACTATCACAACTCTTGGAGGACTGCCACTTGAATGGTATATATTCAGGACTACTCTTCTCAACAATAATGCCATCCCAGGATTTGAGGAATTGATGGCTAGATGTATTTAAGAAGAGACAAGGATGGAAGAACAAGAAATGCCCGCACTTAAAGGCCATCCCTCTGCCTTTTCTTCTCATGCTAAAAGAAGAAACAATTATGGGGCTAAATCCAAAGGAAAGGCTGGACCAAAGGGTGGAAGTTACAACTGCAACAAAATGGGCCACTATGCGAGGGAGTGCCCTGATAAAAGGGACTCACACCATGACGATGAACAAAATCACTCTCAAGGCAATCAAAGGAATGGCAGGTCCAATGGTAGAGGTAAAAGAAATGCCAAAAATCAAGGAAGAGGACAACCCTTCAAGAAGGCAAGAAACTCCAAGTATGAATCTAACGTTGTTAACAATAAGCAAGATGAATATTGTCTACCAGCGACCCTCTCTACTATTGCTCCCCCGGACATGCTGGGAAATTGGCTTATTGATAGTGGTGCCTCAAGGCACTTCACTGGTTTCAAAGAAGCTCTCTCTAAACTGATAGAAAAGGAGACCACCCTGGAAATTGTTCTTGGGGACAACGCAAAATATCCCCTCTAAACTGATAGAAAAGGAGACCACCCTGGAAATTGTTCTTGGGGACAATGCAAAATATCCCGTGAAAGGCGTAGGGAATGTCACTCTTCAGTTGAATCAGGGTAATACAATTCATTTGCAAGAAGTCCTATATGTACCTGATCTAAAAAAGAACCTGGTGTTCGTTTCAGCAATGGAGGACAAAGGCTACAAGGTAACCTTCATTGATGGCAAGGTACGTGTATGGAAAAAGAATTTTAAGGAAGCTTTCACTCTTGGGTTTCGAGTTGCTTCATTATATCAGGTCGGAGGAAGTCCGCTGGGTGTCATGTCTTGTGACACATCACTTCAGTTCGAACTATGGCATCAGAGGTTTGCTCACCTTCATTATAAAGCTCTACCCAATGCAAGACAAATGGTGACAGGGATGCCCGAGTTCCAAGTAGAGCAAGAAGGTGTATGTCTTGGATGTGTTGAAGGGAAGCTCAAAAGGGGACTATTCCCCTCAAGCCAAAGCAAGACCTCCGATATATTGCAGTTGGTTCACTCAGACATATCTGGTATGATGCCTGTGAACTCTTTGGGAGGATATTTATATTACCTCACTTTTATAGATGATTATTCTCGCAAGACTTGGATATACTTCTTGAAAAAGAAGGATGAAGTGTTCACTTGGTTTCGTCACTTCAAAGCCTTGATCGAAAATCAAACCGAAAAGAAGATCAAGATCTTAAGGACTGATAATGGGACTGAGTATGAATCCAATGAGTTCCATGACTTTTGCAAAGAGGTTGGCATTAAGAGGGAGACTACAACACCATATACTCCTGAGCAGAATGGTGTGGCGGAAAGGAAGAATCGTACGATTGTGGAAGCTGTCTGTGCTATGCTCCATGATCAAAGACTTCCAAAGTTTCTATGGGCCGAAGCTGCAAATACCGCCGTATATGTGCAAAACCGATGCCCTCATCAAGCATTGGGTTCCAAGACTCCCGAAGAGATGTTCACTAGTAAGAAACCTGACGTATCTCATTTTAGAATTTTTGGAAGTCCGGTATATTTTCATGTGCCGAAGGAGAAGAGGAATAAATTGGGTGCATCTGGAAAGAAAGGAATCTTCGTGGGCTATAGCGAAAACACTAAGGGCTATAGAATCTATGTGACTGGTCAAAGGGAAATCGAGATTAGCCATGATGTCACCTTTGACGAAGATATGGCTCTTAGCAAAGTTGACAATCTTCCTACTCAAAGGGGATCTAAAGAAGCTGACACCAGGGAACCAAAGGAAAAGGAAGATGAGACGATGCCCGATGTGGAAGAACCTATGGATCCTATTGATCCCCCTCCGCAAGAGCCTTCCTCTTCTAGGAAGAGGCCTTCATGGCTTAGGGGGACACTTGATGATGCTGAAGGGCACGTTGCACCCAGGGGAACCTTCCGGGAAAGTAAGAAGCCGACCAGGTATCAGGGATACTTGACCATCATGAGCACGATCATCCAAATGATCCTTCGTCATTCGCAGAATTTGTCAAGCATCAAGTATGGAAGGATGCTATGATTGAGGAATATGAGTCCATCATGAAAAACAATGTCTGGGATGTGGTCCCCAGACCCCAGGACAAAGCAATTGTCACTTCGAAATGGCTTTACAAGATAAAGCATGCAGTTGATGGAAGTGTGGAAAAGTATAAGGCTCGTTTTGTTGCTCGTGGCTTCTCTCAGAAGGAAGGTATAGACTATGACGAGATCTTTGCACCTGTTGCTCGATATACCACCATCCGCTCGATCATAGCCCTTGCTGCTTCGCAAGGATGGAACCTACATCAAATGGATGTCAAGACCGCGTTCTTGCATGGTTCGATCAAAGAGGAGGTCTATGTGGAGCAACCCGAAGGATTTGAAACTCATGATCGAGAATCTCATGTGTGCAGGTTGAAGAAAGCCCTCTATGGGCTAAAGCAAGCACCCCGAGCATGGTATGAGAGGATCGATAGCTACTTGATGAAGCTAGGATTCACTAGGAGTGAAGTCGACCCTAACCTTTACTTTAAGGTTGAAGATGACAAACCTCTCATACTAGTGTTGTACATTGACGACCTCTTTCTAATAGGTGCAGACCCTCTCATTCTCAAATGTAAGAGGGAGTTGGCTTCCGAGTTCGAGATAAAAGACCTAGGACTGATGCACTATTTCCTAGGACTGGAAGTTTGGCAGAAACCAGGGGAGATTTTCCTATCTCAAGGAAAATACGTGGTGAAAATATTGGAGAGATTTGGTATGGTGGACTGCAAGCCCGTGACTACCTCGATGGAGCTTGACTTCAAGAAGTTAAGCGGTAGTGTTGCCGGACCTGTTTTACGAAATGCTACCGAGTATCGTCAACTCATCGGAGCATTGATGTTCTTGGTGAACTCCCGTCCGAATATATGCTTTGCAGTCAACATATGGTTGAGCCTCACCACACACATTGGATTGGTGCCAACAATCTGTTGAGATATCTTCGTGGCACAATCACTCATGGGTTGAGATACACTGCCGGAGATGTGAGACTACTTGGATATACTGATATTGATTGGGCAGGCAGTGTGGTGGACCGAAAGAGCACTTCCGGTGTTGTTTCTCTTTGGGATTTGCCTCGATATCCTGGATGAGCAGGAAGCAGAAGTCGACGACTTTGAGCACCGCCGAGGCAGAGTACATTGCTGCTAGTATGGCCTCTTGTGAGGCAGTCTGGTTGCGAAAGCTCTTCAGTGAGTTGTTTGATTTACATTGGATACCACCATGATCCTGTGTGACAACCAGAGTGGGATTCGTTTATCAGAGAATCCCGTATTTCATGATTGCTCCAAGCATATCGATATCAAGTACCACTATATTCGGGATATGGTGCAATGGGGAGCAATAAGGCTCCAACATATCGGTACAAATGAACAGGTTGCTGACATTTTGACAAAGCCCCTGGGAAAGGTCAAATTCTTGACTTTCCGAGAACGACTTGGTGTCGTTCAGAGACCCTCTTATGAGGGTCGAGTATGATGTATTGAGCTTTGGGAGCTCCAGGGGGGCGGGGTACTTCTTGGAGCGACATGCGACCACAGGGCGACTCACCATCCCCTGGTGGTGCACTATGTACAGGGTGAAAGGTTCAACCTTCCCTTGTGACACCCCGTGGCGACTGTAGGACAGGATGATTAGTTCTTCGTGGCGATTGTGGAGCAGGATGATTAGTTCTCCTGTGGGCCAGGATGATTAGTTCTCTGTGGCGACTGTGGAACAGGATGATTAGTTCTTCTATGGCACTGTTGGATAGGATGATTCATTCTCCTGTGGACAGGATGATTAGTTCTCTTGTCGAGGCATCCTACCCATGCAGTCTGGGACTCATGGGAAGTACCTCTCATCTGATCAATGAGTAGGGAAATGGGGTTAGGGACCATTAGTAGTACTATCGATGGACGCATCGTTGTATCTACTGTACTCCCTATGCTAGGATGACCTCCATTAATCTGGGATCAATGATACTGATATGGGATCAGTGAGAGTGGTATGACACACTTTGAGACTGACTTCGGGTCAGTGGAGGATGGTATGATACATCCTCGATCATTTCTTCTTCTTCATAGTTCGAGCAGAGCAGGGCCAAGCAGTGCAGGGCAGTGCATTTGATGGCTGGGATAGTAGCGACAGTTAGATGGATTGCAAATGGAGTTCTCCCTAGTTGAGAGGGAGTGTTAAAATTGGCAACTAGGGCCAAACTCCATGTGGGTCACCTCATTTATGGCAGCTGATATTTTTCCTAGATTCCTCTTGTCGAGAGGTGTAGGATTGATCTAAAGATCATCCGATTCCGACAAGTATTTATGGAGATATGAATTTATTTGTATTTACTTGACAAATTGTCAAGGTCGGCCAGCAGTTAAAAGTGTGGCACACATGCCCAGTGAATCATATAAATACAAGAGAGGTTGATTCATTTTCTCATCATCTCATCTCACTCATTCTTCTCTCTCTCCCCTTAGCTTTGGGTTATACAAGGAGCAACTCACACGTGGGAAGGAGGACGCATTAGGGCAAGGAGGATGCTGAAAGGAGGACGCTCAAACTGCTGAAGGTCTCTTTGACCTGCGTTGACTAAGCGTTGACTCATCAAGGGTGCGTTTTGGTGTGGCTGCCTCTCCTAGGTTGGCCGCAGATTTTGGCACAAAAATCGAGGCAATCCGTCCACAGGTTTGACCAGTGTTGACTGCCCTAGTTTTGGGCAGCAGGTTGACTTCAGTCAACAGCAGTTTGACTGTGTTTTTGGGGCTGTTCAAGGGCTGTTCGAGGGCTAGTTGACCGGAAATTGACCAAGCATATTGGAGGTCAATTTCAACTCGTTTGACCAAGTTTGACTTTGCTGATCTAGGGTTTGCTGCTGCTGATATAAAATTACAGAATCCTGATTTTGTACTATTTCTCTCTGCTGAACTATTGAAGATAAAAGAAGATTTGATCAAAGGGTTTCTCCGCATTGGGGTTTGTCCTTGGCTAGCCGCCACATCTTGTGTCTCTTGTCTTGACTTGTTTTCTGTTGATCGTTTAATGTTCTATCTGCACTTTACTTAATGTATATGTGATTGCTAATCTGTGGCTAATAAGAAGAAAAGAAGTAAACTGATGTAAGCATAGAACATACCATAATTTAACATAGACGAAACGCTTTATAGGGTATAAATGCTTCTCCCAAGCAACCCAGGGTTTCTCACCCAATGACTTCAACTTGGTCAAGTACTTATCCTAGGTAAACTCCAGCTGAAATACAAACTTCCTCTTACTCAAGAGTGATATCAACCATAGCAAGATCTGGTACCATGTTGAAATTTCTCAAAATTCAAAATTCAAAATTCAACGCAAACAAAAGTTTCATCTTCAACCTAGAAGGTTTCTTAGATCTTAGCTCTGTAAATTTTCGGCTGTAGGGCTGCTGTAAAAGAAAGTACAGAACAACAGCAGAAAGAGTACAACGTTTCATTCCAAACAGCCCAAACTTCCTGGCAATTCAAGGAAAAATGATACCAAACCACAGGGATAAGTTTCAGCCCTTTTAGGGCAATTTATCAGCCACATATCTGAAAAATTCTTTTACAGGATACATCAGTAAAATCAGCCCCTTATATTCGTTTCTTAGATGTCATCGCTTAATTATTGTCCTTTTACTTATATCAAATCAGCAAGACATTTTTTTTTCCATGTAACTGAGCACCCGACCCTCCAACCTGTAGGCAAGGGTGAAATATTCTTCAGGGCTCAAGGCCATTCAACAACAAGGTTTGAAGGCATTACAACAATATGCTTGGTATGAACTCAACATGCCACTTGTGGAAATTGAAGCTAGGTGGGGAGAAGGACAATCATTCCTCCCAACCACCCGAGATAAGCTCAATTGACAGTGAAATCAACAAGACATATATGGCTGTAAATAGCAATGCATAAAGAACATATATAGCTGAAAATTGCACAAGTTTTGGACAGATGGAAACTTTATTAATCTGCTCAAAGTGAAGTACATGTACATCTCATAGCCTTCTCTCAAGGCTAGTACAAATCGTCTTATCTCTTCAAGCCCTGGTTAGGGCAACTCAACAAACCCCTAGCAACCAAGAAGATCCAATACATGAGAATCACTCCAACACATTCTCCAAGGCATGACATCCTCTCCTGTTCTTTTTTACAATTCAACCTTATGTTTTTATCACAAAACCCTAATCTCCAATCTCCAAGTGATAAACCCTAACCCTCCAAAATGCTCCAAGAAGACCAAGGAACCTAGCAACTTGAGAGAGAGAGAGGCTAGTGAATGAAGTAGACAATACCCAATTCTAGGTCACATCTCATCACAAGAATAAAAATGAGGGAATAAATGTATACTAATGGAATGACTCTTTCCTTCCTCTATATGAAAGGTAAGGGAGGCCAACAATACAATGTGGGTCTTAGCCCTTACAAGCAACCTACAATGAGCACTTGTAGACCAACACAAGTGAGACACTACACTTAAAAGTAAATGTGTCCTGCTCCAATATGATCCTGTGCACAATAATGGTTCCAAGGTGATGTAGCTACGGAAGGCAAGTCCACATGTGCCCATCACAAACCTCCATGGAATCCATTGATCCTCCTAAGCAATGTATTCCATTAGTCATCTGCCCCTACAATAATTCTGTCAAATCCCTAGGTGCCCTTGAGCCATCTCCAATCCTCTAAATAAGAATCCAAGGTACCACATGCCAACTAGGGTATAATGCTCTCCTTCATGTTGCACAACGTTCCTCATCCCATGTAGGGCATTCTCCAAACAAATGGATCTCTTTCATGGGGCTCCGATGAAGTGTGTCCACCAAATTGTCAAGAGAAGTCCAACACCTAAGGGAAGAACACTAATCAAGCAACCATCTAATGTCAACCATCCACTAAGCACGCTATCTCAATTATGCAAACCCATCAAGGGTGATTTCTCATGTGCCAATCCATCTTGGACCATCTAAGGGTTGAACATATACCATGTACCCCAAATCTCATGAAGCACCACAAACATAGTGTATACACTCTCAAACTAACCCTGCAAGTAATAGATTCTCAGGTTTAGACTACCATCCATGGGTGTTTGTTCCTGCCTTGAATTCTCTAGGGGGATTCACCTCTATCTTTCTCGCTATCCAATCAACTCTGGGTGATGAATGACAACCATAGTTCCAAACTTCTTTAGCTATCAGATTGGTGAGACCTTGGATCTCTACTTGCCCCTACCCCTCCCCTCTGATGGGTTATGCTTCTTATGACAGAATTTTGAGGAGCTCTTGTCCCTGACCTTGGAATAAACTTCATTGGAGTGAGAGATAGGGGAGCTCTAGGAGAAGGTCTAGAGCCAAATACAGACTCTGTTGGCCCAAAATACCAGCCTAGAGCCAGAGGCAGAGTCTCTTGGCTCAAAGTACCTTTCTCCAGGCTTCATTGAATGACTGGTTTTTTATTTAGAGTTTCTTGCCCCACATGTTGAGTGTTAGGAGTGGTGAGTATTCTCATTCTATGTGTCACCATAGGTTCCTTAACCACGATTACATAATTGGCCCTCCTCAATTCCATGCCCTTTTTGGATGACCTTCTTAGATAGTGCATTGACTCCATGGTGATTGGGGTCAGAGGAGTCACATAAAGAGACTGTTTCTTCTTTCCCTTTTCTTTGAGTCCCAGTTTCTAGTTGCAGCCCCAATTGACATGCTCTTATTGAGTTTGAGATTTCATTTTGTGTCTGTCCCTTTCTCTCTTGGATTAGTTTCTCAGTCTTATTGTGGCTATGTCCTTAGATCTTAGTTCTTTTCATGTTGCTGTTAGCGTAGATATAGGTTGCTTTTGTACTCCCACTTGTTTAAACTGATTGTACTCTTTTAGTTCCACTGACCTACTTTTTGTGGTCATTCTTTGGTAATATAATTATCTTATCAAATGTCTGAGGTTTATTTTTTGCTTGGTTTTTTGTGTGCCACATTTCAAAATAGTCAAGGAAGGATATGTATAGGAAGAGAACTGGACATGACAGGTCACAGAAACTACATTAATCATTTGAAATTTCTCTTGATAAATGGAAAATACTTCAACTCTGATTTGCAGCCATTGAGACTGAGGGCTAAGATCATCAAAAGGAGCCCAAAACGAGGGCCTTATCCCCTTTGAGTTTGGTTAATCTCAAATGTTGTACACAATGTTACTGGATCTACTTATGGAGGATCCAGGATTTGCATTTCCTTTGATTCGGATCTGGATGTGTTTTTGGTTTAGAAATACTAGAGCATCTGCTTGAGATCCATTTCCAGTCTTTCAGAAATGGCAAAGCTGACAGTTCCTTCAAAAAGACTATTTGTAAAAGATACTAGAACACATTTATATATTATTGGCAATCTAATTTTTGCCTATCAAACACACAAACCTGATTTTTTCATAACAGTCTGCATTTTTGAGTTTGTTAGAGCAATTTGGAGTGAAATATATTTGGAGCTCTGATTTTCCTATGTTTTCACTATCCACTTAATGAATTATTTTTTAGTTGTTTTTGATGGAAATGATGTGTGTGTGTGTGTGTGTTGTTTCCCCATATCTGGATTCTGACTTTTCAAAAATATGGGGGATCTTTTTTTTCTTGGAAAAAATCATAATTTTATTGAACTTGCAACAAGGAAGAAAGTTACATTCTGTAGATGCTGAAAACATTTGGTTAGATAAGCCTTTTGGGTTATGAGCAATAAAAAAGGAACTGTAAAAATTACATAAAATATGCCAAAGTTAAGCATGATAAAAATCCCTTAACTTCTACTTTTTTCCTTTCTTTTTCTAAACCTTTTGCCAACCCCCAGGGCTGGGATCAACCGGTACCATTGCCAATTCATTTCCAACTGTCTGCAAGGGGACTTCTTTATCTGAGTCTGAACTCTCAGAGACATGGGTTCTCTTTATACCCCCCATGCCCTTTTTTGTTATGTGTTTCCTTTTATTTGCTGCTATGATGCTTGGATATCTACTAATTCGGTACCCTTTTGAATGTGGGTTGCGATTCCGGACTGAGCCACAACACCCTCTTCTGCGTGGTTACCATGTTGAACTTGTGCATCCACATTTGGATGGTTCTCCATGGTTTCTTCTTCTTCTTCTTCTGAAAGATGAGGGTCAGATACCTGCCACCCCTTGGGCTTATGGGTTTGTTTCTTTTTCTTTTTTGGGACTTTTTTGCTAGTGGGCATGTGTTCTACAAATGTCCTGTTTGAAAGCATATTCAACATCTAAATGTCGTGTTCTCATAATCTAATACTTGGGTCCATTGAAAGTTTTTATGTTTCAATTGAATGCAGTCAGGTAGACTTTCGCTGAGGTCTATCTCTACACAAATTCTAGCGAAAGTAAAGATACCTTTTCCTATTCTTTCAAGGTCCATCTTTTTGAATTTTCCTAGAGTATTTCCAATATCCTCTAGGACCTTATGGTGCCAAGAAGGAAGAGGGAGATTGGGTAGTCTTTCCCATACTACCATTGTTGAGACCACCATATTTGTAGCATCAAAATCTGGGAACCATGGAGTAATGAAGAGCCCAACTCTGCCCCAAAACCATCGCCCATCATGTAGGATGCACTCTAGATCTTTTTGTGTATCAAATTGAACAATGAAGAAACCTTTAGAACAGAAATAGATATCACAGTTGGGGGTCCAAGTAGAGAAAACCCACTGGTGTAATGCGCCAAATCTAGGCCAGAAACCATTGAATTTGCATATAGCAGCCCTGGATTGGAGAACAGAAAAAAGAGAATTTACTTCTGGAAGATTAACTTCCATGGCTAGTGCTTGTTCCATTTGTTCTACAATGTAGGGTCTTGGGTTGTTTTGGATCTGATCTGATGTGATGTAAGCCTTCCCTTGCACTGCATCCTTGAAAGAGACAAATTCACTGGGGTTTTTGCAGCTTCAAGCTCCACCACGCAGCTTCAGATTTAAAATGATGGTGGAGTTCCACACAATGCCATAGTCCTCCATCTGGAAGGAGTCATGTAGCATTTTCCCTTCGAAAAACAAGCAAATTGCATATATATCAAGACTATTCTGAATGCTCTGTTTCAAGTTTTCCACCAGGTTTGAGTCCCTGATCCAAAAAATAGAGGTCTTCCCATTAAGATTTTTTAAGAAAATCTGAAATGTTTCCTTTTCTGTCTTGGCCTACCTTTTGGCCAGATCAGAGAGGGAAAAACGATGGGGATTTCCATGGGAAGATAGGTCCCTCATGTACACAGGCCGCTTCAAATCTGCAGACCCCAAATCAACCACAAGGGGTTGCTTCTTCGACGGATTCAGATCCCTAGAGACAGCATAAACATAAGATCCCTGTGCATGGAGAGAAGGATGTTCAATAAACATCTCTGTAGGGCACACCTGACGCAACCACCCCAAACAAGCCACGCCGCCACCAGAGATATAAGCTTTGGACTCCTTTTTGATACTCTGTTCTTTATCTGCAGTTTCATGAGGAGCCCATTCACAAAAGATTTTAACAGGGCAGAGCATTTGCTTACCCTCAAGGACTGTTTGCGAACAATAGCAGAAATTGTACCATTCCATGACAGATTTAACCATAATCTCCCATCGGTCCTCGTCTCGAAGGATGCAAAGGACAATGTCTCCACTCCATTGCTTGCCTTCGATGCACCTTACCAGTTCGAGACTAGTGACGACACCTGGCAAAAGACTGCATGAAAACCTAACCCTAGAGCAGCGCGAAAAATCCATCTTGAATCGAAAAATCTGGTGGATCTACATCTGGACCCAATATTTATTTTTCATGTAACTAAGGCCTCACATTGGATAGATAATCTCCAAGATTAGTGTAAGGGCTGATAGATTCAGGGTCATCAATATGGCATATTCTGATTATTTGCCTGCCCTTACCAGCGAAATGACTGAGAAACTTAGCAGAGAAATGACTCTGGCTGTATCAAACAAGTGTTTACTCGTGAACATAAAATCCTGAGTAATATTCTTTCAACAATCTATTTGTATAATGGTGGATAAAGACAAAGTCACGGATCCTAATTCATAATTAGGATATACGCCTTTATCCATCTCAACAGAATATCAGTACCAAATTGATGTCATTACATATGCAGTAGTTTCTATTTATGCAGTCTCCCAGAACCGTGCCTTCTCAACTGATCACACCCCCAGTTATATCATGACATTTCTATCGTGTGGCTCTTCTGAGGATGGCTGTGACAGTTGTGAATCTGACAAGAGGTCTTCTGCGTTGCTTCAGTTGCTTTCACAGCTTTCACAGCATCAAGAAACATGCATGACTCTTGAAGCTAAACAAGTTTTGCAAGTGTGATTGAGTTCATATCTTGCAAAAGAAGTAAGATTTAAGAACTATTGAATTGGGTGAAGGCTAACTATCTTTTTTAAACATGAAGGAATGTTGTACAAGCTCTATTATATTGCTGGATTTTATTTTGTCCTTTTTGTGTAACCAACAATCAGTTTTTGTTTATACTAGTTAAGTATTTCGTAGTTTTTTAACAATTTTTTCCCAAACGAAGGAAACATCATGCCATGTTAGTAGTTGTGCTAAATTTTCCAGAAGTACACAAAAAATGACTTGAGTTGTTCTGATTGAGTGAATAAAACAGTTGCTTGACATTACACCAATTACATGAGCTTTATCTAGAAATATCAAGTGGTCTTCTGAACTCTTTTGTGGATTTTTTTGGTTTCTTCAAACAAAGTTTAGAGTTTGAGAAAATTCTCCTCTCTCTCTCTCTCTCTCTCTCTCTCTCGATATATATATATATATATATATATATATATAATGTCAATTATCATGTCTCTGCACCACAGTATTTGGAGGACATGCATGGCAAGCAACGAAAGCCGAGAGCTGTCTCTACCTGTCAATTTTACTGTATTAAGGTGATGTTTGACATGAGGTGGGTGTGATATTCCCTCTTTTAGATGACTATGGTATAGCCTATGGGCTTCTTGCCAGAGCGCAAATAAGGTTTTCAACATATTTACCAGATTCACCTTAGGGCACCTTGCACCCCGATCTGAATCTCCTCAGAATTGTGGAATCTTGGGTTCTTGTTTTTTTCTTTTGTGTATCTGTTTCCTGACATAGGATCAGTTTATGGTATTTGGGTCGTGGCAAATTTACCCCCCTAGGTGCATGTTTTGAACAATCTCTACTATCATCATTTCCAGGAACAGTGAGCACACAATTTACATAATAATATTTTTCTAACTTTGTCAAAATTTGAGCAATTTGTTCCCAGTGCTCTGGTTGAGCACTTTAGGGTTGGCATAAGATTTGTTGTGATCATCATGTTTATACGAATACTGTATTTTAGTAGTTATGTACAGTAAGTTGGCATCACTGTAGTCTGTCTTCTAGAGAACTGTAGTTCTCATCTGAAAGGTTAAAGTTCACTGCAGTGTGTCTTTCTGTATTTAATGGACCTCTCTTTGTATTTAGCCATCAACACTCGTAGTTTGGTAATATGAATTAGAAGTGTTCACACTGCACAGAGTTCCACTACTAGATCTTGCAATTAGAGGAATTGATTTTACTTCTTTCCACCATTTTCCATCTTGGCTCGTATTATTTTGGTGTTATAGCCTGAATATTTGATGATGTTATTTGTTAATTGCTAGGAATTGCAGTCATTTAATAGTCAGCAAACTTGGTGGTCTTGTCCCATTCCCCAATTAGCACTATGAGTATGAAGGCTACAAAGTTGATATGCTTTAATTCGGATTTCATTTTTCTTTTTAAATGTCTATTTATTACAAAAAATTAGGGTTAGGTCTCTGATCATACAATCCCTAATTTCCAAACAAGTGCAACACCCACACTGGATTCTTTTGCCAATTTTGATTGCACCCATGGTTTGTGTAACCATGGTTTTCAATGGTCATCTTACTAGCCTTGTGTCTGTTCATTCAGATATGTACAGTTGTAGTTTTGAGGATTCAAATTAGAGGCTTGTGAAGAAATGAAACCAGTGTTGCGTTGGTGTGATTGGGTGGCTAGTACAGTTGAACGTGTGTGTTTAGGATAAGTGGAGCAATGCAGATATTTTTATTTTGTAGAGGAAGTTGTTTGGATGTGGGTGCAGCAGGTATGGGTGTGGCTTATACAGGAATAGAAAAATCCGTGCAACTCCTGGTGAAATATGTTAACCATGAGTCTTCTGCTCTGGCCATGGGTGTTAAAAGGGCTCATGAAAAAAACAGCAGGTGCTCAACACACATTTCAACCTTAACCTATACTTCCGTGCATGCAAATTAATTTTTCCATTCAGCAATTCTTATCCTGATTCTGATCAAATATTGAAGATGGAGAATGACAATTGTACAAAATTAGTTGAGACAGTATACATTCGCTCTTATAGTAAAAGTTTACGTATGTTGTTAAATGGACTATTTTCCACGGCTGAGGCATGGTTCAGGATACAACAAATCCAATATTTATGAACGTATGCTCCTGATGACATCCCTGTGTATTATCAAGATGCAATTGTTGTAGCAAATACAAGCTCACCCAGTTAGGGTTGAGCATCCTGCCTACAACACTTGAGCGTAATCATATTAAATCCCCATTAAAGTCTAGGTTGCAATGTGACAAGGATGATGCATATTTGATTCTGATGCAAGGCCATATGTTTTTTAGAAACTACCGTTCTTACCATGTGCTTAGTCTTTCCTTATTTCTGGTTTGTCAAATCCATAAGGTTCAGTTTTATCTTCATTACATCATTCTTCTGAGAATTTTTTGTCTTATATGTGGTAAAAATGCATGAGTTTTATGGCAAGGGTCAAGACTCAAGACAAACTTCCTATTCTTGGGTTGCACATACGTTGGCTCAGCAGTCTTCTTTGTGCTTGAAGCTCTGTGGTACGCATAACAATGGACAATGCACACCATAGAAAAGATGTCTGAAATCTTGGCCAGGGCCAGTCATGTTTGTCTGCCAAATGCCGTCTCGCTGGATGATGTGGTAGTGACTTCTATTATGTAAAGTAACATATTTGATGGAGATAATATGTCAAATGTTTCTAATGAGGCAGGGCCATATTTTCCATTTATGGATGGAGGATTTTGTGAATCATAACAATGTTGTTCCTATTTTAGATCCTTACTGACTTTGGGGCATGTTACCTCCCAAGCCATTTCTCCAAATGCTACTAAGTCCTTTAACAAAGTGCAACCTAGGGAAACCTGGGAAGATTGCCCATTGTCATCTCAACAATTCTTCCACTCATTTTAGGCACATGGTGGGAAACCCAGGAAAATGTTGCCTCCCAAGCCATCTCTCCAAATGCTACTAAGTCCTTTAACAAAGTGCAACCTAGGGAAACTTAGGAAGATTGCCCATTGTCACCTCAACAATTCTTCCACTCATTTTAGGCTAGTATTTTTAGGCACATGGTGGGAAACCCTAGAAAATATATGTTTTATGATGTTTTGTAAAGAAGAAAGTGGATGGTGGAACCAAGATAAGTGCCCATATTGTTGGGTTATGAAGTCAAGATCAATGAACAAGAGGGTTTGAATATGATGAAAAAGGCATAGTTAGGCTATTTACAATATTCTCTGAACTATTGAAAAACAATATGCTCTAACCACATGGATCTTCTTCAATATGCATAAATATAGAGGGTCATTCTAATGAGCACCTCACAATACTTGTAAAATAACCAAGTAACAACGTGCAAGCATGAATAGGAAATGGGCATCCATGGCCTCTCAATATGTAGGAAAACAACAATATCCATAGAATGAACAATGATTACAACACAAGATAGGGAGGGTGAAACCAAGGCCATATGTTTTTTAGAAAGCACCGTTCTTACCATGTGCTTAGTCTTTCCCTATTTCTGGTTTGTCAAATCCATAAGGTTCAGTTTTATCTTCATTACATCATTCTTCTGAGAGTTTTGTCTTATATGTGGTAAAAATGCATGAATTTTATGGCAAGGGTCAAGACTCAAGATAAACTTTCTATTCTTGGGTTGCACATACGTTGGCTAAGTAGTCTTCTTTGTGCTTGAAGCTCTGTGGTACGCATAACAATGGACAATGCACACCATAGAAAAGATGTTTGAAATCTTGGCCAAGGCTAGTCATGTTTGTCTGCCAAACGCTGTCTTCCAGGATGATGTGGTAGTGACTTCTATTATGTAAAGTAACATATTTCATGGACATAATATGTCAAATGTTTCTAATGAGGTAGGGCCATATTTTCCATTTATGGATGGAGGATTTTGTGAATCATAACAATGTTGTTCCTATTTTATATCCTTACTGACTTTGGGGCATGTTACCTCGCAAGCCATTTCTCCAAATGCTACTAAGTCCTTTAACAAAGTGCAACCTAGGGAAACCTGGGAAGATTGCCCATTGTCACCTCAACAATTCTTCCACTCATTTTAGGTTGGTATTTTAGGCACATGGCGGGAAATCCTAGAAAATGTTACCTCCCAAGCCATCTCTCCAAATGCTACTAAGTCCTTTAACAAAGTGAAACCTAGGGAAACTTGGGAAGATTGCCCGTTGTCACACAAATCTTCCCTCATTTTAGGCTAGTATTTTTAGGCACATGGTGGGAAACCCTAGAAAATATATGTTTTATGATGTTTTGTAAAGAAGAAAGTGGATGGTGGAACCAAGATAAGTGCCTATATTGTTGGGTTATGAAGTCAAGATCAATGAACAAGAGGGTTTGAATATGATGAAAAAGGCATAGTTAGGCTATTTACAATATTCTCTGAACTATCGAAAAACAATATGCTCTAACCACATGGATCTTCTTCAATATGCATAAATATATAGGCCCTAGGGTCATTCTAATGAGCACCTCACTATACTTGCAAAATAAACAAGTAACAATGTGCAAGCATGAATAGGAAATGGGCATCCATGGCCTCTCAATATGTAGGACAACAACAATATCCATAGAATGAACAATGATTACAACACAAGATAGGGTGGGTGAAACCAAGGCCATATGTTTTTTAGAAACCACGGTTCTTACCATGTGCTTAGTCTTTCCCTATTTCTGGTTTGTCAAATCCATAAGGTTCAGTTTTATCTTCATTACATCATTCTTTTGAGAATTTTTTGTCTTGTATGTGGTAAAAATGCATTAGTTTTATGGCAAGGGTTAAGACTCAAGACAAACTTCCTATTCTTGGGTTGCACATACATTGGCTAAGCAGTCTTCTTTGTGCTTGAAGTTTTGTGATACACATAACAATGGACAATGCACACCATAGAAAAGATGTCTGAAATCTTGGCCAGGGCCAGTCATGTTTGTCTGCCAAATGTCGTCTTCCTGGATGATGTGGTAGTGACTTCTATTATGTAAAGTAACATATTTGATGGAGAGAATATGTCAAATGTTTCTAATGAGGCAGGGCCATATTTTCCATTTATGGACGGAGGATTTTTTGAATCATAACAATGTTGTTCCTATTTTAGATCTTTACTGACTTTGGGGCATGTTACCTCCCAAGCCATCTCTCCAAATGCTACAAAGTCCTTTAACAAAGTGCAACCTAGGGAAACCTGGGAAGATTGCCCATTGTCACCTCAACAATTCTTCCACTCATTTTAGGCTGGTATTTTAGGCACATGGTGGGAAACCCTAGAAAATGTTACCTCCCAAGCCATCTCTCCAAATGCTACTAAGTCCTTTAACAAAGTGCAACCTAGGGAAACTTGGGAAGATTGCCCATTGTCACCTCAACAATTCTTCCACTCATTTTAGGCTAGTATTTTTAGGCACATGGTGGGAAACCCAAGAAAATATATGTTTTATGATGTTTTGTAAAGAAGAAAGTGGATGGTGGAACCAAGATAAGTGCCTATATTGTTGGGTTATGAAGTCAAGATCAATGAACAAGAGGGTTTGAATATGATGAAAAAGGCATAGTTAGGCTATTTACAATATTCTCTGAACTATCAAAAAACAATATGCTCTAACCACATGGATCTTCTTCAATATGCATAAATATAGAGGGTCATTCTAGTGAGCACCTCACAATACTTGCAAAATAACCAAGTAACAACGTGCAAGCATGAATAGGAAATGGGCATCCATGGCCTCTCAATATGTAGGACAACAACAATATCCATAGAATGAACAATGATTATAAAACAAGATACAAGATAGGGAGGGTGAAACCAAGGCCATATGTTTTTTAGAAACCACCGTTCTTACCATGTGCTTAGTCTTTCCCTATTTCTGGTTTGTCAAATCCATGAGGTTCAATTTTATCTTCATTACATCACTCTTCTGAGAATTTTGTCTTATATGTGGTAAAAATGCATGAGTTTTATGGCAAGTGTCAAGACTCAAGATAAACTTCCTATTCTTGGGTTGCACATACGTTGGCTAAGTAGTCTTCTTTGTTCTTGAAGCTCTATGGCACACATAACAATGGACAATGCACACCATAGAAAAGATGTCTGAAATCTTGGCCAGGGCCAGTCATGTTTGTCTGCCAAATGTCGTCTTCCAGGATGATGTGGTAGTGACTTCTATTATGTAAAGTAACATATTTGATGGAGAGAATATGTCAAATGTTTCTAATGAGGCAGGGCCATATTTTCCATTTATGGATGAAGGATTTTGTGAATCATAACAATGTTGTTCCTATTTTAGATCCTTACTGACTTTGGGGCATGTTACCTCCCAAGCCATCTCTCCAAATGCTACTAAGTCCTTTAACAAAGTGCAACCTAGGGAAATCTGGGAAGATTGCCCATTGTCACCTAAACAATTCTTCCACTCATTTTAGGCTGGTATTTTAGGCACATGGTGGGAAACCCTAGAAAATGTTACCTCCCAAGCCATCTGTCTAAATGCTACTAAGTCCTTTAACAAAGTGCAACCTAGGGAAACTTGGGAAGATTGCACATTGTCACCTCAATAATTCTTCCACTCATTTTAGGCTAGTATTTTTAGGCACATGGTGGGAAACCCTAGAAAATATATGTTTTATGATGTTTTGTAAAGAAGAAAGTGGATGGTGGAACCAAGATAAGTGCCTATATTGTTGGGTTATGAAGTTAAGATCAATGAACAAGAGGGTTTGAATATGATGAAAAAGGCATAGTTAGGCTAGTTACAATATTCTCTGAACTATCGAAAAACAATAATGTCTAACCACATGGATCTTCTTCAATATGCATAAATATAGAGGGTCATTCTAATGAGCACCTCACAATACTTGCAAAATAACCAAGTAACAACATGCAAGCATGAATAGGAAATGGGCATCCATGGCCTCTCAATATGTAGAACAACAACAATATCCATAGAATGAACAATGATTACAACACAAGATAGGGAGGGTGAAACTTCTACCCTAATGTCTTCTTTTTGGATCAAAATTTCGATTCTTCAAGGATTACACTAGCCCTTTGTAAGAGTAATTTACAATCATCAAATCAACCCATTAAAAGTGGAAAAAATAAGAAAAACCTCACTCGGACTTGTCCTTGTTCCAATCCTCCAAAGATATCCAACTAAGTGCTTGGGGGAATTCCTTATCTTCCAACCATGCCTTAAGCAATTGAATCCTCTTTTATATTTACCTTTCAAACCAAACCTAATCAATAAAATAATAATAAAAGAGCGCTAGAAACCCTAGAGTTAGGGTGTTCCTCATAGAGTAGCTGTTAGGGTTTGATTTAATTATAGGTTGATACATGTCAACTTCTCTTAGGGGGTTCTCTAAATATGTGAACAACTTACCTCCAATGATTTGTGGTGCCAGATAAAAAGCCCTAAGAATGCATTAGGTGCCTTGTCGAACAATACATCCCTCTTTTAAGGGTAAATTCATGATCAAGCAACAAAAGGTCTTCTTATTCATCCTTGGAGTGGAGTGGTCCTCATCAAGTGATCCTTTTTTGACCATACAAATGCTACTAGTGCCACATGGCACTTTTCTAAATAGGTGTTCCTCTTTTGGCATCTTTCCCTACCATATTTTTTTCTTTGAGCTTCCTCCAAGGTAGGGAATTTGCTCCTTTTCCATTTGTGTGAAAAGGAATACACCTACACCTTGATTTCAATCCATTGAATACTTTACCATTCATTCATCATTGTAAACTCTCTTTTGAATTCTTTGAATAGTCTATCTTTGCAATCCTATCTTGCAACTGTACACTCGAACTTGCAATACATATAGATCTAAGCTCTCTTCCACCTTTTCAATGTTGATATTTGTTTGCATATAGAAAAATGTTTAATGGAAAGAGCTTAAGTGACATCTCTAACATTGCTCAAGAGATATTTGCTACTTACTATCACTTAAGTGATGCCTATCAGGGGAAAAGTTAAAAAAATAGAGACATATTTCACAATTTTTAATTGATTTTCAACATAAAAAATGTCTTTTTCATTAAAGCTCAAGTTCAAATGTTGAATTTATACCCCAAATGTAGTAGTGAGTTACATATCTAAAACTTCTCATCTTTAGATTTTTATGTAATCGATGGTGACCCCTTACATATTAATATTATTATTTTAATAGAAAAATATATAAAGTCCAATCTCTTAACTACTAAATCTTTATGCACAAGTTGCCCCTTTAACTTTTGCTAGCACAACAACAAACTATGGATTAAGGTTTTGTTTAATGAACAATCTATCCTTGAAATCTTATCTTGCAATTGTACACTTGAGTTTGCAATACATCTAGATCTATTCTCCCTTCCACCTTTTCCATACCATTATCTATTTGTATATAGAAAAATGTTTAATGGAATGTGCTTAGGTGACATTTCTAACATTACTTAAGAGATATTTTTTTGCCTATCGTCACTTAAGCGATTTTTATCAAGGATAAAAAGAAGAAAAAACAAAATTTACATTCTTTTCACTAATTTCATATATATTCTTTTTCATTCAACAAACATCAGTTCAAACATTGAATTTTAACCCTAAATGTTGTGGTGAGTTACATGCCTACAACTTCCCCTCTTTACATTCGTATGTGATCCATGGTGACCCCTTATAAATCCTTTTCTTTTTAGAAAAATCTATTGACTCTAATCTCTTACCTGATAAATCTCTATGCATAATTTTCTCCTTTAACGTTTTCTTGCATAACAATGGATCAAGGATTAGGGTTTTGTTTAACTTATGTTTATAAAATTAAAGCCTATTTATTTTTTCCAATTGATTTTACAATACATTGATGAAAGTCATGCAACCTATTTTTCAATTATCTATTTTGTTCAAAATGTGATGTGCTTGTCAAGTTTAAGCACATAGGTGCACTACATTACTATAATTCCACCATACTAACCATTTTCAACAAAAATAATAGAAGTGAAAACCTTTGCAATTAGTACTTTAAGGAGGTTTTAGTGTAGGTATTTTTTTGGTGGGCATCAAATTGTAGTGCACTTGTGGGTCTAGTAGAAGAATGTGCACTGGTTTGCCAATGTAAACTAGGCACACTGCCTACTTAAAAATGGCCTAAAAATATTTGTTTGAAGTTAGAGTGCTACAAGCGTGCCAAACTTTCTTTTATGGATACATACATACTGATTGTGTTTTGGGCTCAAATGCAGGAAAAATAGTGACAATATCAAATGGATGATTCCTTAGATTTCTCATTCCATATCAAGCTCCCCCTTGTTATTTGTAGTATGCCATATTTTATTTATATTTTGATTATCTAATTGAATTTATGCCATCTTTGCATGCACATTTAAATAATTGCACATTGAATCTTGTAGGATCTTGATTCAAGATTGAGTTCAAATGCACGAGATATTCCACCAAGACATAAAAGCCACAAGCTCTTATCTGAAACAAGATACCTTACGTAAATGGTAGATGAAAATTAGGAGCCACTTGTTGATCATTTTTCCTTGCACTGGAAAAATATTAAACATTGAGGACAATCTTCTGGGAAACAAGAAAATTTCTCCATTTTTATTGAAGTGATACTCGTCAGTATCTTGAAAGGTGTCTTCTTGACTTTCTTCAAAAAATGGAAATGTGAGTGCTATACAACAAACCTCTTGAGTTCTTTTCTTATTGGATTTTTTTTTAATAAAGAAATTTTCTTTAACAACCAAATTTTTCTTTCAAACACAACTATGCTACTAGATGGGCTAGATAACTTAGAAGAATGAAATATAAATAGATATGATGTTATCAAGAAAGATACTTGTTGTTGAACACAACATGCCTTTGTAATATCTGCAAGTATGAGATACAACTAGATATCATTGTAGAGTAAGCCAAACTCTGATATTGATACTATCCAAAACCTCTCTACTTGGAGGTTTGAAAAGTTGTATGAGTTGAGAAAAAAAATGTCCAAGTACAAATCAAAATCAATTCAATTGCTCGAGCATAGTGATGACTTATTTCTTCTCAACCATCTATAGAGTAAATAACAAAGTTGTTATAAGTGTGCCTTGTATGTCACTTGGTCACCTTCCCTAACTATGTGGAATATTGGAATCAAAATCTCCTTTTGTGGTAATCATTACATGTTTTCCAAGTCTAAAATAGATTCTACAATCTTGTGTGGTTTATCCTTTCACATGTGTTTGATTCTCTCAAAAAATAAGTAACACTTATTTCATTTGATGATTCTATTTATATTTGGTATGATTTCTTGAATATTGTTAATTATAGATATAACATTTCCATATATAGTATGTGCACGAATGATTATTATTCTGAAAACTTTAATAGGAAGAGCCTATTATATATCAATGGTGATCCACACACTCATGGAAACATTTCAAGTTCATAATAACTATAGCTGTGCATTGTTCAATGCAAAATGCTTGTTTGAGGAACACTCTAGTGACAAACAATTCTTTATGAAAAGGAAGACATCCACATTTTCTATTGTGCATGCGATACCTAGTTTATCTCATAGCAATGAGTTGTTAATAAACTACAACTTTCAAACCACTAACTACTTTTGAAAGGTTGCTTGACTTGGGACTATATTTAGACATCCCCATTTGGGGCAGAAGAAAAAAGTTTAGAGTAATTGTATTTCTAGATTTTCAATGGAATAATGTAAATTTAGTGCTTAATTCAACATTTGCTTTATAAAGTGGTTGATTGCATGTGTACTGAATGTGTTTTTTTGGTGCTTTTAGTAAATGTTTGAACATAGTAAATGCATTACAATCATTGATATTATTAATTTAACGTTTAATATTTGTATAGTTAGGATTCATAATGCGAATGACATGTCTACCATCTATGGTTTGCACCCCACAATGATATCAACTCGAGAGAGGGATATTGAATGACCACAACTCATAGAGGAAACATACCAAACATGGTTGAATCAACCACCTATTCACTTTCCATTGCATCCTGAGTTATAATTTCATAACATCTATAGCAACACTAGTTATTTACATGTTGGAAATGAAAACAATGACACCAAGGTTGGTATGGATGGTTTCTTATGAGATACACATGCCATAAAGGGAATGTTGTTAACACATTCTTGTGAGATGAGATGTGGGGTGATGGTCATATCACTAATACCTTCTTGCAAATCTTAAAATATATGTCCACCACCCATCTCTTTGGAAATGGGTCAATGTCTACCCAACTAGGGATAACAATTCTACTGTACAACTTGAAAGTAATGTAGGTATGTCAGATACATGTTTATTAACATTAATAGACTAACTAACCATTAATTTCCCTATAGTTTAATGAATATTTTCACACAATCATCAATGATAATGTACATTCATATTTCCCACTAATTGTAGGTTATTCAAAGATAAGGTGCTTCGAGGTGAAAATGGCCTCCTTGATAGCTCTAAAAGGGCAAATAAACCACTAAAAAGGTTGGTTGAATAGTGACTCTTAGATCATGCTTGCATGAATGATTGTATTCTTAATAGAGGCAAATTCAAAGACAAGGAGATATACTTAGAATTTGGACATGACAAGTACCGGAAAACTAAAAAAGGGTGAGACACATGGTCCTCTTCATAATATATTGAGCCATATGCTTTTATTAATTCCAAGGATTCAAAAGATATCTTATTGCAAATAATTAACGATGTTGCAGGAGTGGTATGTCTCACATAAAGTGATTCAGAAGTGATGCGTATCCCAATAGATCAATAACCATGAATCATATAAAGGATGCATGGCACAATAAATTCAAGGATGAAATATAAATCGTCTTATTGAGCATAGCCATGGATGGTGCTAACACACATTCCCTCCAAACCAACATTTATTCTATTTGGCCAGTGGTAGTGATTAATATCAATATTCTTGGTATGGTTGTTCATGAAGAATAAACATCTTATGTTGACTCTTATAGTTCACATAGTAAAAGACAAATTAAGGGAATTGATGTCTACCTCCAATGGTTGATTGATGGATTGAAGGACTAATGGGAATACATGCAATTATGCAATGTATCAAGACCCATCCCAATAATAATAGAGCTCTTTTATATTGTATGACATATGCACATACACCATGCATGGTTTTCTAGGATTGAGTTCGCTCTAGTAAGCATGCTTATTGGTTTGTTTACAACTGCAACATTATTTGGCATACATAAATTGGTACAATTGTTGTCATTGGTGCTAACATGTTCTATATACAATAACATCACAAGCTTGTAACAAAGGATATCATGGATGTAAATATTATTAGGACCTTCTATAAAGGTTAAGTGGTCCAGTGGTCTACGAAAGACAATGTATAACTACTCAAAATTATTCCTCCCAAAAGACACCCTTATAGAAGAGTAGCATTTACCTTCAATGATAAACTAGAGAGAATCTAGGGACTTGAAATAAGGACATTGACATACTAACTTAGGCCATATGAAATAGAGAAAGAGAAGCGAATTATAGAATTGTTCAATTCAAACAAGGAACCTATGTTTGATGATCCTAAATTTTTCAACACTTATGTTGAGAAAATTCCCATTGGTATGAAAAGGAAATTTGATTTTATGAATTTCCATATCGGGACCATCTTAATATTTCCCACTTAATAGACCCCATGCATACATTCAAAATGTTTCATCTTCTTTACATGGGCTCATCTCATTGACAAAAAGTAACACATTAGGTGTTATGAGGTATCTTATTTATTTGAGTACTAGAAATAAACATCGCCCAAGAAAAATAAATAGAGGAGAGGTCAATCCCTCAGTATTTTGAAGAAGCTAATGTATATGATTTATTTATGGCAAATGATGTTATATTCAGTGCGAAAATGCTTTATTTATATGGGTTGACTCTACAATGCAACTTCTTTATAGGACATTTGTTGGGATTGAATTCACATGGCCATTCAAGCCTTCTAAAGGCATACATGTGGATTAAATGCTTCTTTTCTATAGGGTAGTTTATATGCTTTGTACTAATTTTATTATGCCAATTAATTTTGTAGTGTCCTTATCCTTTACTTATATGTGGTTGTACGAACCATGATTTACCCTATGACCTATGATGTGCCATATCTAAATTATCAACATCTGCATGTTGGATTGCATCAGAGGATATCCACGTGGTCAACATTCCAAGTGTTGGCATTGTGAGATAACTGAGATTGTTTATATGTTTTAGGAGTTGCTCACAAATTTCATGGACCTGAAAGTTCATCTTTCAATTCACTTAGCTATTGAGTTTGAATTAGTTCAGGTGGAGTGATATTCTTGGACAACATGAGAAAGTTGAAGGTTTTTCTTTGATAAAGGGAAAGACACGAGGGGTCTATGGCTACGAGTTAAATAGTATATGAGGTGTTCCATTATGATAGTGAGTACATCAAGTAAATAAATGACACACCCAACAACAACATTTAGGATGACAATCGGGATGAGGACGAAAGGGAAAGAGAGCTACTCGAAACCAATGAAAAAAGGCACATGATAAAGAGGAAGTCACTTTTCATGTGTCAATTGTATATAGAGAAATTCTTTACTCCAACTTGGTAATATATATTTCTTTTTTTTGTTTGTCAAGTGGTATGAGTTCATCAGGCTTGATCTGTGGTTTGAGAAACCGTGACCCAGGGGCATCTAAGCCATCAAAATCACTCGGGGAACACACCTGACCTAGGGCACACTAGCTCTTAACATGATTGTATTTTTGCCCAAGGAGTTTGAAACCGGTGACCTTCACATCTCGGAGTGACTTAACAATACGCCCCATCACTATCTATTCTACGCCCCATGAGCTTGGTAATATATATTTAATGTCATACTATTTATTTTGATTTCATGAATACATTAACAAATGTAGAGATTGATGCTAGTAATGAATTTATTCTTTACAACCTAGAGGCAACACAACCTCAGGCTACATTGTATGAGAAGAGAAGGAAATGGGACAATGACATGAACAAATACAAATAATTGAAAGGTAGAAACATGCCTTATCTTGAACATTTTAAAGAAAATATACCAATGATATGTCACAATAGCTAGGTGGTTGACCAAAAAGAAAAATGACACATCCAATCATTAACCTCATGGTGAAGAGGATGTACTAAACATAGGGATTAGATGCAATAACTCTATACTAATATTTGTATGTCAATTATTCTTCTTATAATGCACATTTGAAGTATAACATGCATTTTTATATTAACGCTCGGGTTACTAAACATATTACACCATTTTTTTAAACATTTTTATAGCTGCATTTGTTTCCATCTACATGGGCATATGTACATCATTTTTGCACTGAGGATGCCAATGATGGACGTGTCACACTTGATTATGGAGTGGAGGTTGAATTTAACTAATATAGTGTTTCTAGCCACAATGATTTGAACTTATTAAAGGAGTGTTTAGGTTATGTTGGAAAGATACAAAAGATCATACAAGTGGACTTGTCATCTTTATGATATGCTAAATTTAGCTGCAAATGGTGGATACCTTCAATTGAAGTAATGTAAAGGAATATTATGATAGTGGGCTCACATATATTAACTCTAAAAAGATGTGGGATGAAATGAAGGAGCTTTATTGGTCCATTAAATGTTGTGGATATTCCACTAGAATAAATTGAATTCTATACTAAGAGGGTTAATTTCATAGATTCCAAATTCATTAATTATTTCTTTCTGCTTATGCATGTAATAGATAAATGTGGAAAATAGAGAAAAATAAAATACAATAACACATGCACCCTAATGAACACAATATATTTGATGGTGAACCATTACAGGAGAAAACCTAGTTGGAAGGTGAGGATGCTCTGCTCTTTTTTTTTTCTTGAATGGAAATAATGCAAGTACAAAGGAGAAATAACTCTCTATGGAGTTGTCTGAGACCTGTGGAATGATAAGATATTATAGAACATTAAACTCCCTTTGTTATTCTCTCTCACCCCCACTCCCTATTGCTTTGCTCTCTATGGAACAAGATACAATCAAAATGAATGAAACCCCTTCTCCTCCTAGTGGCCCAATTTTAACACAACTCAATAGCCAACTAGGGGTCAATTTGACTCCTTCAACTCTCAAAAAGAGTTACAAATTTGACCCTTCTAGAGCCTTATGCATAGTACTCTTGTGGTTAACTGATTTTCCATGAGTAATAGGGGTTGATGTGGCATTCTCTTGAATCATGGTGGTCAAACATGGTACGTCAATTCGCGAGAGACATAACTTTCTTGTATGAGCTCCAATTGAGTCAATTATTGTGTCGTTGGGAATGTATCGATGTGTAGAATATGGAATATTGATTTATAGTAAGTTTGGGACCACAAAAGGTTGTAATTTAATGCCTCAAAATGGCTTAAGAAGTTTTTTAACCCGAATTTTCCAAACTAGGATTGTTCATAAAAATGACCCTACAAGTTGATTCCTCCAATTTTCCCACTCTAGAAGCATCAAGATGAATAAAAAATAATATAATTATTCTATCCAGATAACTTATGTTTTTCTAAACATCACAAACAAATGCTTTTTTACCAGAATGTGTTGGATAGAGATTAGTGGTTCATACTAAGACATAATAAACAACATTATATCATGCTAAGTAGGAAGATATTTAGGGCGATGGCAATGAAGGGTGATATGTACACGTTTTATTTCAAAAATTATCTTGTGGACATGTCATTTTATTAGAGTTTCTATAAACTAGCCAATTATGTATATATTCCTTTTTTTGTGAATTAAATTTGTATTACCTCAAAATTTCGAAGTACATCAAAATCATCAAAATTCACCCGATGTTTATAGTATTCAGTCTCAATTGCCTCGAGGGAAACTAGATTTGTTGACCATTAATTGAAAATCAAGTCTACCAAAAATAAACAACGACTGCCAATAACAACCCAAACTACCATGTACTGAACTACACATAGGAAGAAAACAACTGCTAAAAGCCATATCATGATATCAAGAGTCTGAAGAGGTCACTAGGGTTGGATCCTAAGCATTGGCACTTGTAGGATCCATAGGCTTAAGTTCATATCGAAGGTGGCTTTCTAGGTGGGTTGGTCAGGCATCTAGACTCACCAAGCAAGAATGCTGATATTGTTACACTCACTTAATTTCATTCGAGGAAGAGATGATGTCATCATGGTCCTCATGCTTATGTTTCAAGATCCTGCCCAAAAGGGTTTTCATCTGCTAATGAAGGGTGATGGAGTTCAGGTATTGGATCTGTCTTCCCATGGTACAAATAGGGCCAGGAACCCAATGGTTTACCTCCAGGATTTTAGAGTCATAATAAGCTTGACAATGATTGGTAGTGAGGGTCTCGAGTTGGCAGATTTCTTCGTGAATTTTGTGAGGGGTAGTGGAATGAAAGTTAACATTAGCTTCTTGGGCCTGGGCTTGGGTGCACGACCTGCATTGAGGGTTTAGGCCACCACCTCCGCAATGATTGTGTATACTTTTCCGGGGCATAATGCACTAAGAAATACAAAATCAGTCAAGACAACTATGCCACAACAACCTAAGAATGATAGGAATGAGGTTGAGAAAGTTGAAATGAAAGCAGAGCCAAGAGTTACTGGGGGTTTTGGGCAACTCGAGCAACTAGAAAATTAGAGAGATAGGTAAAAAACTTTGGGTAGGGGTCACACACTAACCAGGAGACACAAAGATGCCAGTCGCAATGTAGACCCTTAGAAAATATGGCAAATCCACCTGACTTGCACTAGTGAGACATAAAACCAGTAAAGAAAAGAACTAAGCTAGATGGGAGAGACAATACCTTGTTGAATTTGGTCAATGATGCTCGGGCCGTCGAATTCACTTGCATTGAAGGCAGATGGTGTTGTCTACAGTTGTAACCTCTGATACAATACTCAACTTCCCCTACAAGCACCAGGTCCCTCTAGATAAGTAAGCCAGATTAGGTTGCATGCATGTACAATTCACATCGACACCATTGTCAGAGGTAAGAGACCTCCCCTAAGGAAGAGAGAGTGAATTTAGCCATGTTTCTACAAACTTCTCACTACACATAGACCCGCCATACCAGATAGCTAAGAGAATAGTCCCACTTGTGGCAGGAAACAAGCCTAAACACACCACAAAATCCAGAGGGCAGGGTCTATCCTCACAGAGCAATTGAATAGACACAGGTTTGCCATGGTAATGAATTGGGAAGGAGTGTTTCACATGTGCAGTGCATGGGGTGGGCTGGCGATGCCACCCCCCTCTTAAATGTAGTTGGAGGCGGTGGGGTGGCGACCTCCCCCCAACCTCCAAGTTCACTTCACCGAACACCCCAATCAGGGGAACTATGTATATATTCTTAATTATCATAGTTTTAATTAAATTTTGCATTTAAGTAACAATTAGTGAGATTTTATAAACATATTTAACAAATGTATTTAAGCATTATTAATTATTGCCAAGTTTCAATAATTCCAAAAAGTTAATACATACCAAAGTCATTTATACGAAAAATTAACCATTTACAACTATCATCTTGGATTTTTTTTTTTGAAATTCCAATTTATTTAAGGAATTGTGAATAATTTTTATTTAATGACATTAATATTAACAACTGAAATTGTCAATGCCACTTTGGTGGAAAACCTTTCAATCTCTTTATATATTTTCAATTTTTTTTTGTCAAGGCCACTTTGGTGTAAAACCTTTCAATCTCTTTATATATTTATTATAAAAAATTCAAAAATATTTTTATGAATTAAATCAAGCAAATTGATTTACAAAATTGATAAAAATTGATTTAGAATTATTTTCATGATTGGATATGCAATATATCATCACTATTGGTAAGATTAATATTAATGACTATTATTTTTATGATCATTTTAGTTGAAGGTTTTTGTTTTGTTTTTTTTTTCTTAAATCTATTTATATATTTAATATGAAAAATTAGATGTATTTTTATGATTTAATGGAAGATGTAATCAAATAAATTGATTCAAAAATCTAATCCATTTTGATTTAGAATTTTCTTCATCATTTAATATGGCAATATATTAACTATTTGTAAGATTAACAATAACAACTATTATTATCTATGTCATTTTAGTTGATTTTTTATTTTATTTTTATAGAATTGATGATAAAATATTTTCTTATAGTGAAATATCTATCATGATATTAATGGTTTGTGGTGAAATATTTGTCTTGAAAATACTTTTCTAACACATAGATAAGAGAATATGGTTTTTAAAAACTTATTTGCATTGATCTTAAATGGTCCATGGTGAAATATCTATCTCAATATTAAATAGTTTGTGGTGACATATTTGTCTTTACTAAATACTATTATGTTGTTAGTTATTCACTTTTGTCTCTGGCTTTGTTTTGTGGGACTACAAACATAAGCACAAAAATCCCAACAACATATATATAAAGAAAATCAAAAGAAACATAGATATAGAGATGACCTATCCAATCCAATAAACATATGCATAGAAACTACACACAAAATAGAGATCGCTAGGTAGACATGAGAACAAGTTTTTTTGTAGAGTATATATGCTTTGCAAAAGAGAAGTTTCCCTAGAAATAAAACAATTTTTTGGAGATAGATCAATGGTGAAATATCTGTGTGATGAAATTCCTAGCATATTGAATTCTAAGGCAACTACAATGAGCTATGGTTTGTGGTGATTTCTTGGTATGTCATGGATTGAGTTCAAAGATGGATTAAATTCAAAAGGATCTCTAATTGATGCTATGGTGAGGTATATTTGAGCTCCATTCTAGTTGTTTTGCTGCTATTCAAACCCCATGGTAAATTAGGTGCACAAGTTCCTTCTATAATTTTTATTTATTATTCATGCTTTCCAATATGAGTAATTCAACATAGATAAAAAAAACTTTCCATTGAAGGCTTATATTAAGTTGATGGATTATGAGGGGAAATTTATATTATATTTATAGTTGAAACTTGGAAGAATGAATAATATAAGGTCCCTAACATATAATTATTTGTATTGTGGTTGGCATGGAAAAATATATCCCCACGATAGAGGGATTGGTGGAAAGAAAAGAAAAATAAAAGAAAAAGAAAACCATTTCTTTTCACGAATTTGTAAGAAAGACTCTCTCAAACAATACAATTTTATGAAGTTTTCAGATATTAATACAAATAAGATATATATATCAACTTTTTTATTTCATGCATATTAACTATACATTTTATAAGAAAGAAGTCTAGATTAAAATGGTCCCTACAAAAGCCTAAGAACAAACTATTTATAGTTTAAGAAATGAAGATAGTACCCTCCTGCTAGGAGAATTTAATTCTATAACTGCAACCAATCAAGCTACTTGTTTAAGCAATGATTCCAACCCTAATCCTGCATGGCTAGATGAGGAAATTATTTTAGCTTAATTGATATGAAAGAAACTTTAAATGAAGAGGGATGGGTGTTTGTGAGGGGGCGGGATGGCTAGGGCTCTGAAGTCCTGTAGCGTCGCGAGAGCTAGCGACAGTCTAGGGCACGGTTAGGGTCCGTGGAATCCGATTCCCGCAGACAGAGGCAACACGCGGCAAGGAAAGCTAAAAAAATCTCGGGGAAGGCGAAGGACGCGACATCGTTTCTGGGCAGTGACTCTGATGGCAGACGACAACTACACTCTCAACGAAACTCTTTTGCGACCGTTTTTGGCAACTCTGTTGATATGGATGAGGAAATCGTTGAGTACTCCACAGACTCAATGGATCACACGCTGATTTGGACTAAGGATCCACCTCAACATCTCTCTTTGCACTCACTGGAGATCTCTCGGGTACCTGCTGACCAGGTCGAGCCCTATATTACTGATATGGAAGATGGTGTGACCTCCCTCAATACCCTAGGGTTTTCTCATCCTACCTCTACAGTTCGAGCGGGTATTGACCTCATTCTACCATACTATCAACCCCAACTGAAACTTACGATCTCGTCTCCGTCAGAACTACAGATATGGGAGCTTGAGCAACTTTCAAAGTTGCATTTGGACAAGGTGAGAAATGTGCGGTGACAGTAGGGTTTCCTATATCTGAATCGGAAACCATTGGTTTTGAGAGATTGGGGCTTAATGTATCAGGGGTTGCAAACCTTGGATCCCAGGTACCACAACCGACGCATACTATAAAAACCTTGGGCTGCTTTGAAGGCATCCCCCATCAGATATTGGATCAAGAAGACGTTAGGGTTTCTGACTCTGACGAAGCTCACTCAGAGGAGATAGGGAAAACATGTGAAGAACAATAAAAAAAATAGGGGGGAAAAAGTCTAAGTGCACAAAGGTCAGGGAACTCAGACGATTATTAGTTTTTGGCGAAGGCATTAGCATGTCACAGGTTGCAGAAACAGAGAGCTCGGTGTTGGTCGGTAGGCTCAAAGGACGTAACTATTCCACAACAAGGCTCAAGAGATGGGTGACGAAAATCTAGGGCAATACCCTTGACCAGTTATCAACGGTCCTCACTGTGACAAGAGGGTGGTTTTCCCTCATTTTCACTCTCCTTGAATATGTGAATTGGGTCCTTTCCAAATTTTGGCATATTGAAATGACTCTGGTTCTTCTAAAGCGCTGGATGCCTGTCTTTGACCTAAACAAAGAAAAATTGGGGGCAGGTCCTATATGGGTCAGAATGCCAGGATTACCACTCCATTTCTGGTCTAAGGATGTGTTCAGATGCATCGGAGACGATCTGGGGGTCTATTTAGACCATGAAAAGTCCTTCATGGAAACGGGGAATGTAGCTATAACTAGAATTCTGGTTCACTTGGACACCAGGGAAGGTCTCATGGAGAGTTTTCGTCTCCAATACCATGGTCACATAAGATGAAAGATTCTGGACTATGAAGGGGTCCCTTTCCATTGCAGAAGATGCCATGAAGTGGGAAATCTCTATAAGGATTTCCCGATGTGATCTGAAAATGGGGAACTTAGGCTTCTTGTCTAACTTACAAGAACCTCTCCCACTTCCAAAGCTTTAAATATTCCCAAGTCTATTTGATTAACCAATGCAAAATTAAGAAATGCTTGAGAACATGGGTGTATGCTGGTATTTGTTTTAAACTGATTACATGCTTTAATTTCTGTTGTTGTGCTGTAAGTGGATATGCTTAAACTGATATATAAATGCATATAACAGTAAATAAAATAGCAGAGACAATGCAGCAATAAACAATCACACAGAAACGACAATTTAATTAGGAGTTCACCCAAAACTCTTGGGCTACGTCTCCGTGAGCTCTAGTCAACTCAACTAGGCTCTCTGGGATTATGGTGTAAGTCTTTTTTACAAGCTCTTGGCTTAACTCCTGCTGTTCTACACAAAAACAGTGGGTTCAGACACCATTTTATCCCCTGGCTCTTGAAGCTCTGGCTCTTGGCTCTTGGTTCTGGCTCTTGGCTCTGACTCTGGCTCTTTGGCTCTAACTCTGGCTCTTTGGCTCTGACTCTGGCTCTTTGGCTCTTGGTTCTGGCTCTTGGCTCTGACTCTGGCTCTTTGGCTCTGGCTCTTTGGCTCTTTGGCTCTTTGGCTCTTCGGCTCTAGCTTCTTGGCCCTTTGGCTGTTTACAGCTCTCTTTGGGCTTTTCACTTGAACTCCAAGTGACTCCCTTGGCTTCTGCGTTGCCTCTTTTGCCTTAGCTTCCTGCTTTGGCTTGGCTTTCAGCAACCAACAGTCTCAGTAGCCTCCAACAACCACTGTCTCTGTCATTCTGTGGCTTTTAAGCCAAATCGTGCTGCCTGTTCATTTTCCCTCTCGGGCTCTCTGTCTTCCCGCTTTGGTCCGCTCAAATCCCTTCTCTGAGCATTCAATAATCATTGCATAACGCCTTTAGGGCAGGCGACCACCTGTTCCGTAACGGATGAGGGCGTCGGCGCTTGAAATCCTTCAAAAACAGTCATTCTGTGTTTTACACAGAGAACGCTGTAAAGCACAGGAAAATTCCGCAGAGAACACTGTTCCGGACTTCAAATTTTCATAACTGCGCTTTAATTTCCTATCGGGTCCACCCGTAAGTCACCATCGCATGTCGCAATTGGCCTGTTCCAAGGTTTCTCTTTGTATTTCAAAAATACATTAAAACATGGAAAATATCGCAAAATGGCTCATGACGGATTCCAAATATCATGTATTTTCATTTCGGAACCCTTTCGGGTCCGATTTTCATCGCATCGCGCTTCCCCTTTGTATTTCGTTTAATAACGAAATATACAAAAATACATAAAGAAATGCCTTTCGGTGGATTTCAAAATATATTAAATCCAGTTCATATCGCTGTCGGGTCCGGCTATCGCATCGGGCATATATATATATATATATATATATAAAAGCCCTGCTCCGTTGTGTTCGTTGATTACAATCTGTCAATATCGGCGATTGCGGTATCGCATTGGCTCGGTCCCGTCGCATGTTCTGCCTTGTGGTATCGCCGATTGCGATCTGCCGATTTCGGTGATCGCACCATTGCATCGGCCCGAGACCTTTTCCTGGGGTATACACTGCCTTCCTCCGGTCTGACTCGCCGATCCGATCATTGGAGGTCGCTGATCGGGGGTGCTTTCCACCCGACTTTAAGTCTTGGCCTCATGCGATGCGAGTTTCCCTTATAAGGGTCTTTTGCCCATTTTTAAAGGATTTTTTCCTCTTTTCCCAAAGAACAAGGGGAGCTTCTCTTTGTGATAACTCCTTCATCTGAAGTCCGTTTTTGCCCATTCAAGTTGCGTTGGATTCAGAATGAGGAGATCTCTGCAATGAGACTATTTCCGAGAGTAGCCTGCGATTTTGATTTTCCTCTGATTTACAAAGGATTTGTGCCATTTGGCACCTTTTACCTCTTATATGAAGTCTTTTAGACTTAGAGGTTTATCTAGGATCCATTTTTGGATCACGATGAACAATATGGTGAACAAGGAATCAACAAAATGACAAGAATTAGTAGGAACACAAACTCATGTCGATGAAGAAGCGACTGCTCAAACAAATGTGACCACCAAACCGCTGAGGCGACATAAGGACACTAGAAAGAACACACAACATCTGACAACTCAGACACCTTCAACAAGGGTTACTCGCTCACACTCTTCTGGATCTGGTCCGCTTCCAGGTACTGTTCTCTCTTCTTCTCCCCCTATAACATCTCATGAATTTATTTCTGAATGTGCCAACATATCTTTATCTTTTTCCAGTTCTGTTTTGTCTACTTGCAATTTGAATATGATCCCTTGTCCTGTGGCCACAACTCCCCTTTGCAACTGTTAGAAAAATATTATATATCACAAAGAAATGCAAGACATATAATATGCGGAAAAACACAAACACATAAAACTAGAGAGACACAGATATACGTGGTTCACCCAGTTTGGGCTACGTCCACCCCGAACAACCAGTCCTTCCTTTCTATTATCTAGCAAAATGAAGAGACACAACCTACAACAGATCCACTGTAATATCCTCTGTTTTCTCTCACAGTCTCACCTCTTTGTTTCTCGCTTTGAGAATACACACATATTCCACAGCCTCAATACAATACCCTCATACCAAGAGAGGGGTTGCCTTCTAGGGAAAAAAATCCTAAACTAAACATAAATTCTATCGTCAGATCATCCGCCTAATGAGCGGCCCAGATTGACTAAAAAATCATGCTCCACACCCAACAACAACTCTTCCCCTAACCCTACTACCCTGGAAGGGGTCTCCTTATCGTATCCTCTTGGAGGCGCAGATTCATCAGACAATAGCTCCAGCCATAGGTACAATCTTCGATCCCATGCTCACCCTAAGCATTCCCCCCATGGAATTGGTGAACTCTCCCCCCCGAAACTTCCGAGAACTACCAGAGGAAGACACTCCAACATATTAAAAGCTATCCATCAGGCTGGAATCGAGGTGGCATCTAGAAAACAAATCTCCATTGACTGGGTTCTTATAGAAAAAGGAAACCCTAATTTGGTTACCTCATGAAGTGCCTATCCTTCAATTGTAGGAGTCTGGACTGCCCTGATAAAAAAATGGCCCTCAGGCGGCTGTTTGAAGTAGAGAGGTTGGATGTTATATATTTTCAAGAGACCCTGGGAGATGGAGAAACTATCAACAATTTCCTAAAATCTATCCTACCTGGTTGAACCTTTCATTCCCTGGATGTGAGAGGGCGGTCTGGAGGCTGTGCTATTGGCTTCAACAAAAGAACTATGAAGCTCGAAAATTACTAGGGGAGGGAAGGAATCCTAGGAGCAGATTTCATATCTATAGATCTAGGTATCCCTCTTCGTTTACTCAATATATACGGGCCCTGCCATAACTGCGAAGCTTTTTGGGATGACCTGATGTCAAATTCCATTATGAATAATGATAATATTATCGTTGGTGGAGATATGAATTTCTCCCTGGGTCATGCAGAATCTTGGGGAAATCACGCTCAGACTGACCCTCTCATGGAATATTTTGAGCATCTATTAGATCATCACAATTTCTTGAATATTGACATGGCCAGGATACAACCAACTTGGCATAATCAGAGGATTGGGGAAGATTCACTAACCAGAAGACTGGGTCGCTTTCTCATAAAGTTTTAGCTGGTGGATCGCCTGGACATAATCAGACAATGGATAGGTTCTGGGGGTATATCATATCATTCCCCCATCTTCTTAGAAATTCTGAACTCCTCCTGTAAGCCAAAATCCCCATTCAAATTCAATTCTTCCTGGCTTAAGGAGGATGACTTCCATAAAATTGTTAAGGAGTCATGGATTCACTGCTGTCAAGATAGAAATTCCCCACCTCCCTCTACCATTGCAAATAATATGTCTCGCCTTAAGCACAAAATGATAGAGTGGGCCAAGGAAAAGAAGAAAAGGGATGAATCCACCTTGACGAATATTGAAGCTGAACTCGCTATACTGATGGACTCAGAGAACTCTAGATTCCGATCCTTAGAAAAAAAAACCATCTAACAAGATTGGAAGCATAAAATATTAGACTATTATGACAAAAAGAGGAAGCATGGAGATTAAAAGGAAGAGCCATATGGCTCCAAGAAGGGGATGAAAATACAAAATTCTTTCAGCAATGTGTAAGGGGGAGGAAGATAACCAATACCATATGGACACTTAGAGATCAAGTTGGAAGGGAGCCCTCTACTTTCAGTCAACTAGCAGACATGGGTATCAGACACTTTGGTCATTTATTCAGAGCCCCTCGAGAATCAACCATATCAGAGGTTCTCCACATTGCCAAAACATTGCCTCGGTTTGTGGATGATGATGACTTGGAGAAATTGAACAAACTTGTCACTTTGGGGGGACTAGAAGAAGTCCTGAAATGGTTTAAAAAAGACAAAAATCTGGGACTAGATCGATGGCTCATTGAATTCTATCTTACCTTCTTTGAATTAATTGGCTAGGACCTTCTCCTGGCTATCGAAGATTGCAGACTGTCTAGAAATATGTAGGAGGGTTTCAATTCTACTTTTATTGCTCTCATCCCCAAATCCGACAATCCCCTGACTTTTGATGACTATCGACCTATCTCCTCATGCAACTATATCTACAAAATCATTGCCAATCATATCAAACTCATCTTATCCCATCATATCTCCAAAGAACAATTTGCTTTCATTAACCACAAATAGATACATGAATCCATAGGCACTGCATAAGAAGGCCTCCACTCCATTAAACTCAAGAGCCTCAAAAGCATCATTCTCAAAATTGATTTGTCCAAAGCTTTTGATTGGCCCAACTAGACCTACCTCCACCTAATCCTCACCCACATCAGCTTCCCTCACTCATTCATTAATTGGATCATGTGCTGTATTGTTGAAGGAAATGTAACTAGGTTCGGTCTTTATAAATGTACTTTTGATATTTGTATTTATTCAAGAAAAGAAATATTATTCTTATAATATATGTCAATGAGTTTCTTGCTCATTGAAATAGGTCTAGCACTAGTTAAAGTGCTATAAGTGAGTCAAATAGTCAAAAGAAAAGATTGAAGACCTTAAGGGCTTGTTACACCATGCAATAATATGTATTAGGGTCATAAGAAGACCTCCAAGAAAATTCATAATCCTCCTCCAAGAAATGGCACCATCAAAAGAAGCAACCCGAATTATATAAAGCAAGTCGGCCTCAAGTCTTCATGTCGGCCTCTAGTCGGCCTAAAAGAAGGAGACAAACTCCTATATAAGAAGCCATTCAACCTCCTCAAAGGACAATGATATCATCTCTGAAATCAGTGAGAAAGAGGATGAGTAAAGGGTACAGAAAAGTCAAGGAAAGACGTCTCCAAGTATAGCGAAGAAGGAGGAAGAAATATCAAAGCTTTGAAGTTTGTTCTAGGGCTAAAATATAGTCACATGTGCGAAGAAGGAGAGGGTATCTTTGCTGTCATAGCAAGCCCTCTATCACATTCACACAAACTTCATTATTTGGGCTAAGATCATAGGCCTAAAGGGAATCCCACTCAAGCGAAGAAGAAAGGAAGAATAACGAAGTTAATAGGGCTGATCTGAAGCATACTACAGTCACACGCGCGAAGGCAAAGAAGGCTATTCTACTGTCATATCAAACTCTCCTATTGCAGTGATAAAGGAGAAGTGTTTGGGCTAGAAAAGAGTGCATATAAGGTCACCCACTCAATCAAGGAAAAAGGCTATACAAGTGAAGGAAGAAGGAAAGTCTAACAAAGTTCTTGTGAGGGTATTCCCTCACACATGCGAAGAACTCGGGCTGCATCACTGCTGCTCTAAGTCTGTAATCTTTGTGAAAGAGAAGAAGGCTTGGTTGGGAGGAAACAAGGTCATCTTCTCAAGTTAGGAAGGCTCCATCTCAAGTGAAGGAATGTTAGGTCCCTATACTACTAGTTTAACCCCTTATTGTTATTAGTACAACCCCCTTATTATATTGTTGTGCCCATCTAGTCCCCATATTGTTATTATTGTGCCCCATAGAAGCCCACTATTGTTATTATTGTGCCCTTACATTATTATTGTTAGGTCGGCTCTGATTATATTATGTCCCCTTAGACTCCTATATATAGAAAGGAGGTCTTGTCATTTGTATCATCCAAGAATTGTTCATTTGTGTAATGTAAAGGAGGTTTCCCCCTCGAAGAGGCTGAATTCTAAGGCATTGATCTATCTTTTCTATCTTTCTGTGAGCTGGTTTCATAACATTTGGTATCAGAGCTTTGGATTCTAGGGTTTTGCTGCTCCAAACAAGTCATCGTGGAATTTTTGCTATCACTTTTTTTTCTGCGATGTTTCAGAAGCTTAAAAAAACCCATTTGAGATGAAATCTTGCTAAACCTCACGTCCGAATTTCAGATCTTGTCTCGCTATATTTTCAGAGATATGATCCGAGAAAGATAGAGTTTTTGCAAGCTCCAGAATTTCATCTAAAATAGGTCATCGTAGAATGTTCGCTATAACGTTTTCACTACGAGGTTTCAGAAGCTAAAACAAAAACCCATTTGAGAAGACATCAGTTTGAACCTTGGGTCCGAATTTCAGATCTTGTCTCGCTATAGTTTCGGATATATGATCTGAGGAAGTTAGGGTTTTTGCAGACTTCCGAATTACATCCTAAACAGGCGACCTTGGGAAAATGGTCATAACTTTCTCTTTGAGCATCTTATTGAAAATTCGTAAGAAGTTACAAAAAGAGGACGGACTGTGTTTTGTTTGGGTATAATTTTCATAACCTAAGGTTGAAACAGTGACACATGGCATGTCGTACAAGTTAACTCTACTGAACTAGTCTATAATTAGGTCATCGCGGGAGATTGGGAATAAATATTTCTTCAGGAATCCAATTGCGATTAGACTCGTGGAGTTAGAAAGAGAACTTAGAGGGCTATTACAGGCTGAAATTTTAGAACTTAGAGATCTGAAATTACAGAGTTACAGTCGTTTCAAGATCGAGCTCCTAAAATCAAGAAAAAGCAAGATGAGGAAGTTTGATGGCAAGGATCTGGTAAATTGGGTACTATAGATGGAGAAATATTTTGATCTACATGGTGTACCACTATTACAAAAGGTACATATTGCATCTAATTATTTAGAACCGAATCAATTTTATGGTATAAAAGGCTTTGTTCTCGTAAACCACTTGTTACGTGGTCAATTTTCATGGAGAAAATAATAGCATATTATAAGGATACAAAGAGAAACACCTTCTTTAGCCCATTGATAAATCTCAAACAAAAGTGTTCAATGGTAGAGAACATTGAGGACTTTCAAAAATTGAATATAAGGGAAAATGATATTCAAGAGAATGTTATGCTCTTAACCTGCAAGATGATACCATAATACCAAATATGCGAAGAAATATACCCTAAACATAGAACAATGAGAAATAATAAGAAGTATTTTATTATTCAAAAAGCAATGTTCACTTGCCTCTTCGAGGGGGCAACCTCCAATAGAGAAGAGCTCAATACAAAATAAGACACAATGCTCCTCGAGGGGAGTCTCTATCCTTTATATAGGATTCATACATGCAATACCATGGTTCTTATTGATACCATCTATCTAATACCATGGCCCATTTGCAACTAACTGTGGTCCCTTCATTAAATGCGGGTTAACCACTTACAATTATTAATATGGGCTTTATTGACTCTTTACTTAACTATAACTATGACTCGATCCTATTACATAAATAAGGGGGTTAGGGTGGGACCCTAACATGCCCTCCCCCATAAGAATAGCCTTGTCCTCAAGGCTGAAGTTGCGGAAACTGCTGAAGAATAGTCGCTAGTTCCTAGGTTGCATCTTCCAGAGAGGTGTCTTTCCACTTGACGAGGACTTCCTTGATCATGCGGCCACGTAGGTGCCGTTCTTGTGTGTTAAGAACCTATTCAGGTTGGAGCTAGATTGACCCTTCTTCATCCAGTTCAGGTAGATTGGTTTGAATTCTGCAATTGTTCCCAATCACTTTCTTGAGGCATGAGACATGGAAGATTGGATGGATTTTTGCAGTGGGTGGCAAAGCTAGCTTGTAGGCAACTTCTCCAATGCGCTGAAGTACTTGATACGGTCCGTAGAATTTTAGAGATAGTTTTTGACAACCCTTGGCTTTGAGTGATGTTTGCTTATATGGTTGCAGCCTCAAAAATACCTGATCCCCTTCTTGAAATTGGTGTTCTGAGCGATGTTGATCTACCTGTTGCTTCATGCGGTTTTGAGCTTGATGAAGATTCTCTCTAAGGTGGGCCATCATGGTTGTGCGGTTCTATTGGAGTTGATCCACTGCTTGTACCTTCAAGCATCCCTTGATATAAGAACTAGGGGAAGGAGGGAGTTGACCATAAAATGCTTCATATGGAGTCATTTTGGTGGTGGCATGATAGTTGGTGTTATACCACCATTCAGCTAGAGGTAACCACTGTACATAGAGATGTTGCTTTTCTGAAGTGAAACACCTAAGGTAGGTTACCAAACATTTGTTAACTGCTTCAGTTTGACCATCAGTTTGTGGATGATAGGAAGTACTGAGTTGTAGTTGGGTACCTTGTAGCCTGAAGAGTTCCTGCCAAAAGTTACTGGTGAAGACCGGGTCACGATCAGACACAATGGAAGTGGGCATGCCATGCAATTTGAAGATCTGATCCATGAAAGATTGAGTGACCAAAGTTGGTGTAAAAGGGTGGGGTAGGGCACAAAAATGAGCATACTTAGAAAGTATGTCCACAACCACCATGATGACTGACTTGTTTCCTGACTTTGGAAGACCCGTAATGAAATCCATAGAAACCTCCGTCCATATTGAGGCCGGGATGGGCAATGGCTGTAATGTGCCTGGGGATTTGACTGTTTCTCCTTTGTGGTGCTGACAGACATCGCATTCAGCTACAAAAGTAAGAATGTCCTTTTTCATGCCTATCCAAAAAAATGATCTTTGAGTGCAAGCATACGTCTTATGAAAGCCTGAATGTCCTGCAGTGGGAGATGAGTGCAACTCTGCCAAAATGCGGCTTTTGAGGGTGGATGTTGGTGATATTACGACTCTGTCCTTGTAGCGAAGAATCTCATCCTGCCATGAGTAGCCCGCTGTGGAATTTGGATTCGCCTGCAATTGATTAATGAGTTGGGAGAGCCAGGGATGTGAAAACCATTCCTTGCGAGCCTCTTCAATCCATTTTGGAATGGGAAGGGAAATTGCGAGCATGGTACTTTCCCCCTCAAATTGGCGGGATAACGCATCTGCTACAATATTTTTGCGCCCTTTCTTGTAAATGATCTCATAATCATATCCCAACATTTTGGAGAGCCATTTATTTTGTTGTTGTGATGATAGACATTGCTCCAAAAAATATTTAAGGCTTTGATGGTCTGTGCGGATTTGGAAACGTCGCCCCAATAAGTATGGTCGCCAGGTATCTATTGCATGTAAGATGGCCATCATCTCCTTCTCATAGGTAGATTGTCCCAGATTCTTCCCACTTAGTTGTTGGCTCATGAAGGCCAAGGGTCAACCTTCCTGCATTAAGACCACCCCAATACCTGTACCCGAAGCATCACATTCAATCACAAAATATTTGGTGAAGTCGGGTAGTGCTAAGACTGGAGCAGAACACATGGCATGTTTGAGAGTTGTAAAGGCCTATTGTCCTTCATCATTCCAAAGGAATGAATTTTTCTTGAGGAGTTGAGTGAGGGGCCTAGAAATGTGATCATAATTACGGAAAAATTTGCGATAGTAGCCTGTGAGACCCAAAAATCCTCTCAAGCTCTTCAAGGTTATAGGTTGAGGCCAATCCTGCATTGCCTGGATCTTTTTGGGGTCCACCTTGACACCTTCACACCCCACAATGTGGCCCAAATACTCAACTGCTTCCATGCTAAAAGAACACTTGGACATCTTGACAAATAATTTATGCTTGCGGAGTAGTTGCAAGAGCAGATATACATGCTGAAGATGTGCAGCCCAGGTGCGACTGTAGATGAGGATGTCATCAAAGAAAACAAGGAAAAACTTTCTGAGATATGGTTTGAGCAGGTGGTTCATAAGGCTTTGAGAAGTGGATGGGGTATTACAAAGATCGAATAGCATGACCAAGAACTCATAATGGCCTTCATGAATTTGGAAAGCAGTCTTTGGAATGTCTACTTCTTTCATGCGAATTTGGTGGTAGCCTGAGCGAAGGTCGAGCTTAGTAAAGAATTGAGCCCCATTGAGTTCATCCAACAAATCATCGACAACCGGGATGGGAAATTTATCTTTGACTGTCAACTTATTAAGGGCCCTGAAGTCTGGACACATACGCCATTCCCCATCTTTTTTGAGCACCATGACCAACGATGATGAATAAGGACTAATGCTGGGACGAATGACGCCTGCTTCCAAGAGTTCCTTGATTATTTTTTCTATTTCATTCTTTTGGGTGAACGGATATCTATATGGGCGCACATTTGGTGGTTGGGCCCTTGGGACCAAAGTAATGCTATGATCATGTTCCCCTCTTGAGGGTGGGAGCTCATGAGGCTTGTCAAAGATTGGCAGATGGTTGTTTAAGATCTGTTGCATCTCAGGATGAATATGAAGAGAATTGGGTTCGAAGGCCTGGATGGCATTAAATTGAGCTATAACTCCATGGTGGCCCTTTTTTAACAATTTTTCCATCCGATGTGAGCTGATGATAGAGGGAGCTCCCGCCTGAAGTCCGCGGAGGATATGTGTGTGGTTGTTTTGCTTAAAGCTCATATATAACTCCTGGAAATCCATTGTGATTGGGCCAAGTGTGTTAAGCCATTCAGCACCAAGGACAATGTCACACCCTCCCATGTGTATGGCAAACATGTGGGTCTTTAACTGATAATCCCCCATTTGAAGTTTGACATTTTCGTAGCGGTCTTCACATTTCATTGTTCCCCCATCAGCAATTTGGACCTGGAAGTTGGGAACTGCTCGGACAAAACAATGCACTGCTTCCGCGACTCTTTGATGGATAAAATTATGTGTAATTCCACTATCAATCAAGACTATTACTGGGTGATGCTTAATAAAACCTATGATTTTGAGAGTTTGAGACGAAGAAATCCCTGCCAAAGCATGCAACGAGATAACTGATTCTTCAGGTACATTGTCCTGCTGGTTGTCCTCTTCTTCCTCCTCTGGTTTCTCAAGTGGTGGGGCTTCCTCCGATGAACTATGATCAGTCGCATCAATATGAAAGAATTTGGGCTCCTTGCATTTATGCCCGAGGGAGTATTTCTCATCACTGTAGTAACATAATCCTTGCTTTCTTCTTTCCACCATTTCTACTGGTGACACCTTTTGAACCTTGAGTGTTTGGGTAGTGCTTTGAGCCTGTGGGGGGCAACCCTTGGCGATGAAATTTGGGCGATTGGACTGGGACGCTAACGCACATTCGACTTCACGAGCTATCCTGCAAGCATGCAGCCATGAGCTAGGGTGGTGCAGTCGGACGTGGGCTTGTATGGCTTCTTTGAGACCACTGACAAAACATTCCATGTAGAACTCATCGTGTAGTCCTCCAGTGCGGAAAGCTAAGGCTTGAAAGGCTGCAATATATTCATTCTCTGTGCCTATCTGTCGGAGCTTAGTGAGACGACCCAAAAAGTCAGATTCATGGTCAAAGCGATCCATAAGATATTTTTTGAATGTCTCCCAAGTCAAGGGCCTTCCATAGCAACGTTGATGCCATTGCCACCATTTCCATCTTTCATTGTCCAAGTACATGATACCCACACTAAGCTGAGTCGCATTATCCAGGATGTAATTCAGTGTGAAATATTGCTCCATTTGTGCTATCCATGCGGCCGGGTGAGAGCCATCAAATTTATACATGTCCAGTTTGGGTGGTCGCGGATGGGATTGTTGGTGGGTGCCAAAGAGGTGAAGACACTGGCTAGACTCACCCTCACTGCTTTCATTGCCAATACATGCCTCCTCGCGTGCCTCCGCCTTACCCTTAAAGAGTTGTGCATTTAAGTTCTGCAGCTACGACACGACCTTTTTCAAGGTTGATTCAAGGCTGTCCATCCTCTCATTCACCATAGCTTGAGCTCTAGTTTGTACCATGCACCGAGCCGACGTACTTGAAATTTGGGACTGCCCGAATTTTTTGGCATTGACAATTGAATGGTACCACCTTGCTCAGCTCGTCGTCCTGATTCTTATGGGCTAAGTCATCAATAAGTGCCCCGGGGGGTCTCAGACTCGTTTTTTTTATACTCGGAACGAAGTTTTACTCCTTGCTTAGGAATACTGCAGTAGCTGAATCCCAGAAATGTCAATGCTGCCAAAAGTCCTGTGAAAATCACGCCCAGGTATAGGAACCCACACACTACTCAGATCTGGATGGTGGATCTGATGGATTTGAGAGATCTGAATGGCTAATCTGATAGATTTGAACGACAGAACTGATTGCTGCTGCGGATCTGATGGATCTAATAGATCTGAATGCCTGTTCTGATAGATATGAATGACAAAATTGATTGCTGTTGCTGCGAAAAAACCCCACTTGCGAGATCTGATCTGGAAAAGATTATGCATGATCTAGAGATAGAGAAGGGAACTATAGTCTCCAGGAGTGTTAGGTGCTACAGATCGCAATATACATAAGGGTTTGACAGTAGTACTCGGCCCAATTTTTCAGGGCACTAACCAAGGAGGATCAACCGTACCCTTAGCTGTACAACCCGACTACCCTATCGTACGCGCAAGTAATCTCTCTGAGTGCTGTTCTCGGTGTACTGTAGTAGCTTGGCGGCCGACGGTTTATCTATGGCGCGGTTTCAAGGGAGCTAGGGGGGCTTCTGATATACCCAGAGGGTACTTGGAAGACAGTTCGTGCATGGTTTTGTCTAATGCGCTACTACTCGAAGGGGTACCCACAGGGGTTACAAGGGAGTCCAAAAAGCGTGACCACCTCTTGTATTTCCTACGTGCATGCCTCCCCAAATCCGCAGGTTTATGCGCTCAACGACAGATCCCGTGGTTTAAAGACACCGGAACACGTATCTAGCCAATTTTTTTTTTTTTTGCTAAAAATTGAGATCCCATCGGCCTTGGAAAGCGCTTTGATACCACTTGTTATGCTCTTAACCTGCAAGATGATACTAGAATACCAAGTATGCGAAGAAATATACCGAGAACATAGAACAATGAGAAATAACAACAAGTATTTTATTATTCAGAAAGCAATGTTCACTTGCCTCTTCGAGGGGGCAACCTTCAATAGAGCAGAGCTCAATACAAAATAAGACATGATGCTCCTCTAGGGGAGTCTCTATCCTTTATATAGGATTCATACATGCAATACCATGGGGAAATACCATGGTTCTTATTAATACCATCTATCTAATACCATGGCCCATTTGCAACTAACTGTGGTCCCTTCATTAAATGCGGGTTAACCACTTACAATTATTAATATGGGCTTTATTGACTCTTTACTTAACTATAATTATGGCTCGATCCTATTACATAAATAAGGGGGTTAGGGTGGGACCCTAACAGAGAAGCAGAGGATTGATGTCTCCATAGGGAGTTTAAAGGATAACATTCAACATGAGGTTCATCTTTGGGAACCTGATTCATTGGAGAAGGAATTCAGGCTGGCAAGAAAAGTGGAAAGCAAAATTATGGCTACAAGGAAGTCTACCCCTCACAACTATAAAGATGGAAGTGTTGTTTCTCCTAGCCTTCCACAACCTACAAGGTTGACACCACAACAGTTGGAAGAAAAAAGAGCAAAAGGACTTTGTTACAATTGTGATAACAAATACATTAAAGGTCATAAGTGTGCTGAGAAGAAATTATTTTACATAGATTATGAAGAGGAGGAAGAAAAGGATCAAGAAACATCAAAAGAAGAGGATATACACCAGGAACCAACCCCAAATGAAGAAGAAATGAATCCGACCATATCTTTTAAAGCATTGGCAAGAATTACCACTTCTCAAACTCTCAAGATAGAAGGACATATCAAGAAGAAAAAGGTTCAAGAAGTGAAAGATCACATCGAGAAAGAGGAAATGAATCCGACCATATCTTTTAATGCATTGGCCAGAATTACCACTCCTCAAACTATCAAGGTAGAAGGACATATCAAGAAGAAAAATGTTCAAGAAGTGAAAGATCACATTGAGCATTAAGAAATGAATCTGACCATATCTTGTAATGCATTGGAAGAAACTACCACTCCTCAAACTATCAAGATAGAAGGACATATCAAGAAGAAAAAGGTAATAGTGTTGATTGGTTCGGGCAGTACCCATAATTTCATTCATTGTAAGATAGCCAAGGAATTGAATTTCTTCCTCTATCCAGCACCAGAGTGTCAAGTGATGGTTGCAAGTGGAGGAACCATAAATTGCTCTAGAAAGTGCCATAATATCAAGCTATCCATGAGAGAATATGTATTGAATAGCCCAATGCTTTTCATTCCAATGGGTGGTGCTGATGTTTTACTAGGAGTCCAATGGCTACAATCTTTGGGTACGATAGCTTTTAATTTTCAAGAAATTTTCTTGAAATTTTTTTGGGAATGAAAGGAAGTTGAATTGAGGGGTATCGAAGGGAAACCAAGAAATATAATCAACTCTAACAACATGACAAAGCTTCTAAAAAAAGAACAATGGGGTGTAATTGCACAATTATTTTCACTAGAGGATCCCACATCGAAATCATCTATTTCTCCAGATCTCCAAAACATTTTGGACAATCATTCCAAGGTATTTGAGACTCCCAAATGCCTCCCACCTATTTGTGATCATGATCATGCTATTCATTTGATTCTAGGAAGTGTTCCTCCAAACATAAGGCCTTACAGATATCCATATGCCCAAAGGAGTGGGAACTCATTCAAAAGTTGCAGAAGATCCCAGTTCAAATAATATTGCGAGAACTTGACAAGGAAGGAAAAATCATATTGGAACCTGAAGCAGTCATAGAACCGAGAAATCGATAGCTACGAAATAGATCAATTTCAGAGTATCTCATCAAGTGGAAGAACTTACCCACTGAAGATTCCACATGGGAGGACGAGAATTTTATACATAAGCATCCAGAACTACTCAAGCGTTGAGGACAACACTTTTTAAAGGAGAGGGGCATGTTAGGTCCCTATACTACTAGTTTAACCCCTTATTGTTATTAGTACAACCCCCTTATTATATTTTTGTGCCCATCTAGTCCCCATATTGTTATTATTGTGCCCCATAGAAGCCCATTATTGTTATTATTGTGCCCTTACATTATTATTGTTATGTCGGCTGTGATTATATTACGTCCCCTTAGACTCGTATATATAGAAAGGAGGTCTTGTCATTTGTATCATCCAAGAATTATTCATTTGTGTAATGTAAAGGAGGTTGCCCCCTCGAAGAGGCTAAATTCTAAGGCGTTGATCTATCTTTTCTATCTTTCTGTGAGCTGGTTTCATAACAAGGAAGAAAAGGTCAAGGTTCATCCTAGAGCATACAATCTAAGGTCTCTACAGTTGCTGGAAGAAGTGCCAAAGGGAGGAAGACAAAGTACTGGAAAGATAAGGACGAAGTGTTGCAAGAGGAAGTAATCTTGAAAGGACTTGACTTGTGCTTGGAGGATCTTCTTATCAAGGGTCTAGGGTTTGGCATTGATCAATAGAAGCTTCAATAAGAGAAATTCACGAAAGGGTTTTCCTCTCAAGAGAAGAGAGGTTTTGGCCCTGGTAGAGAGCCAACATGTTGTGTTCTTGTTCTTATGTTTTGATATAAGTTTGATGAAGTAAACACACATGCATTAATAATAATAAGAAGAATATTAAGCTAACAAGAAAAATTAAAAAGACTCCACAAATTGTTATGAGGTAACAAAGAATCACACTACACTACTTTGCCCTAGATTCTTCAACATGGTATTAGAGCTAAGGTGACACATCAAGGAAAGGGAAACTCAAGAACAATCATCAAGGAAAGTCATCTACAAGGTTGAAGCATCAAGCCAAATCTACTCAAGGAAAAGAAGGCCTATCACCTATCATTCACCAAGGAAGACTACATAGCAAGAAGAAGAGCCTTTCATAAAGGCACCTACAAATCTGAAGAGCAGATTGAAGCACGACCTACATCAAGCTACAAGTCATCAAGAAAATCTCATCATCGAGCAAGTCCACTCGGAGAAGGAAACTTGAAGAACATCAAGATCATAGGAAGGTAATCCATTAAGTCTTCAAGGAGAAAGAAAATCCACTACATCTCAAAACCTATCAAGTAAGTACATGTCCCCTTTTTTATATACATCAATGTCTTTTTGCAAAGAAAGCAATAAATTTGTAGGTACCAATAACTTTCTTGCATGTAAGAATAGGATTGATTTACTTCTAAAGGAGAATGAACTTCTAGAGAATGTAAAAGGGAATATCACTATCGCTGCTAAGGAACAAACTCAAGCCTTAGCTAAGTACAATAAGGATGAGACAAGAGATGAAAGGATTATGATAGAATCAATCAAAGACTCTCTCATTCCTTATGCCTCCAAATTTGAAACTTCAAAATAAATTTATGATAAGCTAGTAGAGCTATTCTCGGTATCCACAACCAGAGAAGTAATATCTCTAAGGAATGAACAGTACAAGATGAAGATAACAAAGGAAGGAATAGCTCCCTACTTCATGAAAATCTCTAAAATAAGAGATCAACTTCAAGAGCTTGGGTAGTCATGTATGACAGAGAGATGACAACTATAGTACTCAATGCTCTACCTGAGGATTGGGGCAAATTCACATCAAGCATATATGCCAAGAAGGAAGCAACCACACTCAGTGAAATGTGGTCTCTATGCATGACAGAGGAAACCAGACTTAAAGCAAAGGCAGATGTGGGATCAAAGGAGAAAGAATTTGCTACCATGGCCAAGAGAAAGGGAAAATTTGGCAAATTTGGTCCACGAAGAACAAACAACAAAGGCATGTCCAAAATTCAATGTTTTGGATGCCAAGAATATGGACACTACAAAAGGAATTGTCCTATGCTTAAGAAGGACAACAACAACAAAAGAAAGAGGGAAGAAACTCACATGACTCAAGAGGTGAAAGAAGAATAAAAGAAGCAAAATAAGGAAGATCCATCGGATATCTACTATGACTAAGACAAACTATTTAGTTCAAGTCTTGTTTCAAGGTTTTGAGTAGGATAGGAGCATGTAGGAATAAAATAAAATTTCATGACTAGAAACATCTTCTAGAATCTAGAAGCATGAAGTACATAGAGTTCTAGATACTCATGAAGATGTAGCATTTATAATGAGAATAAAAATGCATGGGTAGAAATATCTTCTAGAATATAGGAGCATGGCAGATATAGCTCAAGATATTCATATAGAAGGAGCATACCTAGTATAGGACCTCATCCATGATAAAAGAAGATTGATCACGTTTAAGAATCTTAGAAGACCTCCATCATCAAAAGAAAATAAACGTTTACAAGGAAAGGGTCTTTAAGATCCTATAATGGAATCTTCAAAAGAAGGTTCATGAACCAAAGCAGATGTCTCATCGGGAATCCCATTCATGGGATTCAAGAAAAGGATGATATGCAAGAAAGCTAAGATGAAGCAAGAAGGGCCACACCAAGGACAACCAAATGAAGCTAAGATGATCAAAGGAGAAACAAGATGAGGTATGTATGCATCAAAGTTTAGTCATGTTATCTTTTGTGTATTATTGAGTCATGGGAATAGTTCTATAACATGATCAAGTATGGAAGAATCTCTTTCACCAAGGACATGCTTGAAGGCATGTACTACAATGCAATGAAGATCAACAAAAGAATATGCTCACATAAGGAGTATAATATTGCTGACTACAAAGAAAGAAGAAATGCTGACTAGTCTAGGAAGAAAGCAATAAAGAAATGCTCTCACAAGAAGCATAAGATGGTTGACCTATCTATCTAAGAAGAAGCAAATGAAGAAAGAGATCAAGCATGTGAAGAACACCATGATCACCAAGAATCACTATCTGATAAGATACTTTGAAGATATCTCCTAAAAGAAGGCAAGACAACTCTGACAAAGGAAGGAAGGACCCTTGAAACCTATGAAGGCCTTGGAGATATGAAATATACAGATAACTGATTCTACTCTACAAAGATGTTGCGATGAAGAAGCCATCCAACAAAAGAAAAAAAATGTTGAAGCAATATCAGGATGAAGTCATGATGGGATACTAGGTCGAAGCATGTAAACAAGAAAATACAACGAAGCATCTATGAGAAGAGTATTTCGAAGCATGGACAGATGAAAAAGGGGTAGCTAGATGAAAAGAAAACCTAATGTACGGTAAGAAAGACACTTTCCACAAAGGAAGCAATGACATGAAAAAACAGGAAGGAAAGTGATTGATGGATGGTGCCCTACCTAGAAGAAGTTCAAACAAAGACTTCATGGCATCAAAGAAAGGAAGGAGATCAGGCAGCTGAAGGACCCATGAAGAAGAAATTGTTGATGAATGAAAGAGTCCCTAGTTAAGAGGGAGCTCTGACAAGTCCCTGATCAAGAGGGAGTTTTGGATCACCCCTAATTACAAAGGAGTGACATTTTTGTTTTTCCCATTTCATGGGTCTTGCACTAGACCAGCACTGACAACCATAAGTCTAGATTAAGGCCATGAATGGAAATGTAGACACAAGATAGACACAACATTCTTGCATTCACTTGGGAAGAAAGAATGGGAGGATTAGGTAATCATCTGGCATTCGATACTCTTTGAGGATGTGTAGGGCATCCAAGACAAGAGTAGGCAAGAGGACTGATATTATTTGAGGGTTGGGAACCCAAGATAATAATAGTCCTAGAAGGTCATACTTAGAGAACACCCAGGTGACTATGTACCTTGAGAGAGAATGATCAAGGTGTCTATAAATCATTGGTATCACCAACATTGTAGCTCATGATCTCATGAAGAGATGGGGTTGTTAGTCAAGGTTTTGCACTATGACAATGATGATTGATATGATGTTATAACAGATGGATTGCAAATCTGGTCTCTCTTATGTGAATTCTTCAGAGATTGATAATAGCCAAACACCTTGTAATTTTATATGAATACCTCCCTAATTAAGAGGGAGTGTTGAAGGAAATGTAACTAGGTTCGATATTCATAAATGTACTTTTAATATTTGTATTTATTCAAGAAAAGAAATATTATTCTTATAATATATGTCAATGAGTTTCTTTCTCATTGAAATAGGTCTAGCACTAGTTAAAGTGCTATAGGTGAGTCAAATAGTCAAAATAAAAGGTTTAATACCTTAAGGGCTTGTTACACCATGCAATAATATGTATTAGGGTCATAAGAAGACCTCCAAGAAAAGTCATAAGCCTCCTCCAAACAATGGCACCATCAAAAGAAGAAATTAGAATTATATCAAGCAAGTCGACCTCAAGTCTTCACGTCAGCCTCTAGTCAACCTAAAAGAAGGAGATCGACTCCTATATAAGGAGCCATTCGACCTCCTCAAAGGACAACGATATCATATCTGAAATCAGCGAGAAAGAGGATGAGTAAAGGGTAGGGAAAAGTCAAGGAAAGAGGTCTCCAAGTATAGCGAAGAAGGAGGAAGAAATACCGAAGCTTTGGAAGTCTATTCTAGGGCTAAAAGATAGTCACACATGCGAAGAAGGAGAGGGTCTCTCTGCTGTCACAACAACCCTCTATCACAGTCACACAAACTTCATTATTTGGGCTAAGATCATAGGCCTAAAGGGCCTCCCATTCAAGCGAATAAGCAAGGAAGAATAGTGAAGTTAATAGGGTTGATCTGAAGCATACTACAGTCACACGTGCGAAGGAAAAGAAGGCTATTCTACTGTCATATCGAACTCTCCTATTGCAGGCATAAAGGAGAAGTGTTTGGGCTAGAAAATAATGCCTATAAGGTCACCCACTCAAGCAAGGGAAAAGGCTATACAAGCGAAGGAAGAAGGAGAAGTCTAACAGAGTTCTTGTGAGGGTATTCCCTCACACGTGCGAAGAACTAGGGCTGCATTACTGCTGCTCTAAGTTTGCAATCTTTGTAAAAGAGAAGAAGGCTCGGTTGGGAGGAAACAAGGTCATCTTCTCAAGTTAGGAAGGCTCCATCTCAAGTGAAGGAAGAAAAGGTCAAGGTTCATCCTAGAGCATACAATCTAAGGTCTCTACAGTTGTCAGAAGAAGTGTCGAAGGGAGGAAGACAAAGTAGTGGAAGGAGAAGGATGAAGTGTTGCAAGAGGAAGTAATCTTGAAAGGACTTGACTTGTGCTTGGAGGATATTCTTATCAAGGGTCTAGGTTTTGACATTGATCAATAGAAGCTTGAATAAGAGAAATTCATGAAAGGGTTTTCCTCTCAAGAGAGAAGAGATTTTGGCCTTGACAGAAAGCCAACATCTGTGTTCTTGTTCTTATGTTTTGGTAGAAGTTTGATGAAGTACACACACATGCATTAATCATAATAATAATAAAATCAAGATAACAAGAGAAAGTAAACATACTCCACAAACTGTTATCAAGTAACGAAGAATCATAGTACACTACTTTGCCATAGATTCTTCAACATGTATTGCATCTATTTCCTAAACCATTCTCATCAATGGGGCTGCTTCTAATTTCTTTCATGCTGAGAGGGGACTTAGACATGGTTTCCCTCTACCCCCCTTACTATTCCTTCTGATCATGGAAGGTTTTAGTAGGCTAATTTCCACTGTTAGATCGTCCATATATTTACATGGGGTTAAAATGACTGCTGTTATTTTTCATTGCATCTATTATTTGTTGACGATGTCCTAATTTTTCTTGATGGATCCATTAGAGATTCTAAAAATTTCATGCAAGTTCTATCCCTTTTCTGCAAAGCTACTAGAATGACTTCGAATCACAGCAGGTATTCCATCATGACTATAAATTTATCTCTCAATGAATGAAGATACACACTGCACCAATTTCAATACAGACATCTAGACCTGGAGGAGGGTATAAAGTATCTAGGTTACAGACTAAAGCCAAACAATTACTGTATTGTGGATTGGACTTGGTTGATAGAAAAATTCGAGCGTCGTATTAACATATGGCAGCAGCAATGGCTATCACGAGCATGCATATTAGTCCTCATTAAATCAATGTTAGAAGCCATACCAGTATATTGGATGGCACTGGCTTGGATCCCTAAAGGTATCACCTGCAGAATACAACAAATATGTCGTAGATTCTTATGGAGAGGGAATCATGATGGTAGGACTTTCGCTTGTGTCAAATGGGAGTGTATAGAAAAACCTAAAAAATGGGGCGGTTGGGGATTAAAGGATCTAAACTTCTTTGCAAAATCACTTGCAACAAAAATGGGTTGGTAGATTCTCTCAACCACCAGTTTATGGAAAGAGGTGGTATATCACAAGTACATTTACCCCCAATCGATACTTGAATGGATTCGTAGCCCGATAAGGAATAGAACTGGAGTCTCCACCATTTGGAAATAAATCACACAATCCATATTAGTTATCAAAAAAGGATTGGCCTGGCGAATCGGATCAGGCGAACAAGTATGTATTGGCCAAGATGCTTGGTCGGGTTGTGGGAACGCCCACCTCCTTCCACTCGACCTCAAACAGTTCCTTGATTCAGTTGGCATAAGATATCTATCCTAGATTGCAGATGAAGGAAATATAACTTGGCTTTCACAGGCTTGGAATCAACACACGATCTCATGATCTCAGACAACTGGACAAATGATTGGAACATATATATTTGTGCTATCGAAGAATCCCATGTCAGAATTATAGAACACGAGGATGAATTAATATGGGATGATTCTCTTCGATGGTGAATACACCCCCAAGGAAGGATACTCTTTCATAGTTTTTGAGCATGAACCTGAGATTTCTGAGTGGTGGTGGCAACCCCTCTGGAAATTAAAGGCGCCTCCCAAATAAATATTGTTCATGTGGTGCCTATTAACCAAGAAAGCTCCTACTGATGACAACTTACATAATAGATCTATCTATGGCCCTTCTCATTGCTGTCTCTGTAAGGAACAATCTAAATTCATAAACCACCTATTTATGTCATGTCCAGTGACCCAGCTAGTTTGGAAACAACTTTACATTTCCCTTGACATTACTAGTAGATGTGTAACCCCTTATTGTTATTAGTACAACCCCCTTATTATATTTTTGTGCCCATGTAATCCCCATATTGTTATTATTGTGCCCCATAGAAGCCCACTATTGTTATTATTGTGCCCTTACATTATTATTGTTATGTCGGCTCTAATTATATTATGACCCGTTAGACTCCTATATATAGAAAGGAGGTCTTGTCATTTGTATCATACAAGAATTGTTCATTTGTGTAATGTAAAGGAGGTTGCCCCCTCGAAGAGGCTTATTTCTAAGGCATTTATCTATCTTTTCTATCTTTTTGTGAGCTAGTCTCATAAAATTTGGTATCAGAGCTGTGGATTCTAGGGTTTCGCTGCTCCAAATAGGTCATCGTGGAATTTTTGCTATGAAGTTTCAGAAGCTAAAAAAAACTCATTTGAGAAGAAATCGATCTAAACCTCGCATCCAAATTTTAGATCTTGTCTCGCTATATTTTCGGAGATACGATCTGAGGAAGTTAGGGTTTTTGCAAGCTTCAGACTTTCATCTCAAACAGGTCATCGTGGAATTTTCTCTATAATATTTGTTCTACAAACGTCCAGACTCTGAAAGTAATTTAAACCGAAATCTTGGTGAAGCTTGGGTCCAAATTTCAGATCTTGTCTCACTATATTTTCGGAGATATAATCTGAGACATTTAGGGTTTCTGCAGGCGCCCGAATTACATCCGAAATAGGTGCCCTAGGGAAAATCGTCATAACTTTCTCTTTGAGCATCAATGTGAAATTTCGTAAGAAGTTGCAGAAAGAAGACAGACTGTAGTTTTCTGTATATCGTTTTCAGATCCTAAGGTTGAAACAATGACACGTGGCACTTCGTACAAGCTCGCTCTACTGAACTAGTCTATAATCGGGTCATCGTGGGAGATTTGACATAATTTTTCCTTACAAAATCCAATATTGATAAAACTTTCGGGGTTAGAAAGAGGACTCAGAGGGCTATTGCAGGATGAAATTTCAGAACTTGGAGATATGAAATTACAAAGTTACAATTGTTTCAAGATCGAACTCCTAAAATCAAGAAAAAGCGAGATGAGGAAGTTTGATGGCAAGGATCCGATAAATTGGATACTATAGATGGAGAAATATTTTGATCTACATGGCGTATCACTGTTACAAAAGGTACATATTGCATCTAATTATTTAGAACCAAATCAATTTTTATGGTACAAAGGGCTTTGTTCTCGTAATCCACTTGTTACGTGGTCAATTTTCATGGAGAAAATGATAACACATTATGAGGATACAAAGACCAACACCTTCTTTAGCCTATTGATAAATCTCAAACGAAAGTGTTCAATGGCAGAGAACATTGAGGAATTTCAAAAATTGAATATTTGGGAAAATGATATTCGAGAGAAGCAAAGGATTGATGTCTCCATAGGGACTTTAAAGGATAACATTCAACATGAGGTTCGTCACTGGGAACCTGATTCATTGGAGAGTGCAAGAAAAGTGCAAAGCAAAATTATGGCAACAAGGAAGTCTACCCCTCACAACTATAAAGATGGAAGTATTGCTTCTCCTATCCTTCCACAACCTACAAGGTTGACACCACAATAGTTGGAAGAAAAAAGAGCAAAAGGGCTTTGTTACAATTGTGATAAAAAATACACTAAAGGTCATAAATGTGCTGAGAAGAAATTATTTTACATAGATTATGAAGAGGATGAAGAAAAGGATCAAGAAACATCAAAAGAAGAGGATATACACCAGGAACCAACCCTAGAGAAAGAAGAAATGAATCTGACCATATCTTGTAAAGCATTGGCAAGAATTACCACTCCTCAAACTCTCAAGATAGAAGGACACATCAAGAAGAAAAAGGTTCAAGAAGTGAAAGATCACATCGAGAAAGAAGAAATGAATCTGACCATATCTTGTAATGCATTGGCTGAAATTACCACTCCTCAAACTATCAAGATAGAAGGACATATCAAGAAGAAAAATGTTCAAGAAGTGAAAGATCACATCGAGCATCAAGAAATGAATCCGACCATATCTTGTAATGCATTCGAAGAAATTACCACTCAAACTCTCAAGATAGAAGGACATATCAAGAAGAAAAATATTCAAGCAGTGAAATATCACATCGAGCATCAACAACAAGTTCTCCAACTTTTAAAGGATAATGCCACTTTGGTGCAGAATCGAATGAAACAACAGGCAAATCAACATCACAATGAAAGAAGTTTTGATGTAGGCGATTGGGTATTTTTACAACTACATCTCAAGCAAGCAATTTATGAGAAGGAAATGTTGGCAATATTACATGCACTTAAGAAATGGTGACCTTAACTAATGGGAAGACACTTCAAGGTAAAAATGGATCATGATAGTCTTAAATACTTTTTAGAACAAAGATTATATTTAGAAGAACAGAAAAAATGGGTCACAAATATGTTGGGTTATGACTTTGAAATCATCTGCAAAAAATGGAAGCAAAATGTTGTTGCAGATGCACTCTCAAGAAAGGATGAGGATGTGGAAGCATTGTTTTGTGCTATTTCTATTATCCAACCAGATTGGATACACGAAGCAAGGGATGAATGGAAAAAGGATGAAGAAGTGTGGCCACTCATTCAAAAGTTGCAGAAGATCCCAGTTCAAACAATATTGCCAGAACTTTATGAGGAAGGAAAAATCATATTGGAACCTGGAGCATTCACAGAAACAAGAACCCGACAGCTATGAAATCGATCAATTTTAAAGTATCTCATCAAGTGGAAGAACTTACCCACTGAAGATTCCACATGGGAGGACAAGAATTTTGTACAGAAGTGTCAAGAACTACTCAAGCGTTGAGGACAACACTTTTTGAAGGAAAGGGGCATGTTAGGTCCTTATACTACTAGTGTAACCCCTTATTTTTATTAGTACAACCCCCTTATTATATTGTTGTGCCCATGTAGTCCCCATATTGTTATTATTGTGCCCCATAAAATCCCACTATTGTTATTATTGTGCCCTTACATTATTATTGTTATGTCAGCTCTAATTATATTATGAACCCTTAGACTCCTATATATAGAAAGGAGGTCTTGTCATTTGTATCATCCAAGAATTGTTCATTTGTGTAATGTAAACGAGGTTTCCCCCTTGAACATGCTTATTTCTAAGGCGTTTATCTATCTTTTCTATCTTTTTGTGAGCTAGTTTCATAACAGATGTTATTTTTCATTTCATCTATTATTTGTTGACGATGTCCTAATTTTTCTTGATGGATCCATTAGAGATTCTAAAAATGTCATGCAAGTTCTATCCCTTTTCTACAAAGCTACTAGAATGACTTCAAATCATAGCAGGTATTCCATCATGATTGTAAATTTCTCTCTCAATGAACGAAGATACGCACTACACCAATTTCAATATAGACATCTGGACCTGGAGGAGGGTGTAAAGTATCTAGGTTACAGACTAAAGCCAAAAAATTACCGTATTGTGGATTGGACTTGGCTGATAGAAAAATTCGAGCATCGTATTAACATATGGCAGCAACGATGGCTATCACGAGCAAGCATATTAGTCCTCATTAAATCAGTGTTAGAAGCCATACCAGTATACTGGATGGCACTGGCTTGGATCCCTAAAGGTATCACCTACAGAATACAACAAATATGCCATAGATTCTTATGGAGAGGGAATCATGATGGTAGGACTTTCACTTGGGTCAAATGGGAGTGTATAGAAAAACCTAAAAAATGGGGCGGTTGGGGATTAAAGGATCTAAACTGCTTTACAAAATCACTTGCAGCAAAAATGGGCTGGTAGATTCTCTCAACCACCAGTTTATGGAAAGAGGTGGTATATCACAAGTACATTTACCCCCAATCGATACTTGAATGGATTCGTAGCCCGATAAGGAATAGAACTGGAGTCTCCACCATTTGGAAATAAATCACACAATCCATATTAGTTATCAAAAAAGGATTGGCCTGATGAATCTGATCAGGTGAACAAGTATGTATTGGCCAAGATGCTTGGTCAGGTTGTGGGAACACCCACTTCCTTCTACTCGACCTCAAACAGTTCCATGATTCAGTTGGCATAAGATATCTATCCTAGATTTCAGATGAAGGAAATACAACTTGGCTTTCACAGGCTTGGAATCAACACATGATCTCATGATCCCAGACAACTGGACAAATGATTGGAACATATATATTGTGCTATCGAAGAATCCCATGTCAGAATTATAGAACACGAGGATGAATTAATATGGGATGCTTCTCCCTGTGGTCAATACACCCCCAAGGAAGGATACTCTTTCATAGTTTCTGAGCATGAACCTGAGATTTCCGAGTGGTGGTGGCGACCCCTCTAGAAATTAGAGGCGCCTCCCAAATCAAGATTGTTCATGTGGTGCCTATTAACCAAGAAAGCTCCTACTGATGACAACTTACATAATAGATCTATCTATGGCCCTTCTCGCTGTTGTCTCTATAAGGAACAATCTAAATTCATAGATCACCTATTTATGTCATGTCCAGTGACCCAACTGGTTTGGCAACAACTTTACATTTCCCTTGACATTACTAGTAGATGTCAGGGAGAAAGTTTCATATCTGCATGGCAATCTTGGTGGCGCTCTGCATAGTCATAGAAAATCCACAACCTCCCTCTTTTAGTTTGCTTGGGCATATGGCTTGCTAGGAACAAAATTATCTTACACGATTCCCTAATCCTTTGGAACAACATATGCTCCAATATAGAGGCACTTTTTTGTCTGATCCCTAAAGAGGAACCCAAGAACTTGGCCTGAAACATTGTACCTGAAGTCATTGACAAATCGTTCCCATGGGCATACTTCGACGGATCTTCTCAAGAAATTAGATGTGGGGGGGGAGCTATATTGTATCTCTCTAACAATCATTATTACAAACTAAAGATGGGGTTTGGCCGTGACACAAACAATTATGCAAAACTTAACTGCCTCAGATTACTCCTCATATTTGCACTTGAGAAGAACTATAACTAGATTCAGATATTTGGAGACAAAAAAATTGTCATCAATTGGTTCAAATCACTTACTCATTGTCACATGCACACACTCAGAGCCTTATTGGAGTAAATTATAGCTTTAAGGTCACAATTTGATTTTATTGTTTGCTCCCACATTTACAGGGAAAGGAACCAGATTTATGATAGTCTTTCCAAACAAGCCGCACAACAACCCAGCGACCAATGGTTAATACTGGAACAAATGGAATAGGAAAGATACCAGTATTACCACAAGCCTTTCATCGAGCATACATGGGTAGCAACACTGACTGATCAATCTCCATGATCACTGACAATTTTTATTAGACACCTTTTGCTGTTATTTTTTCTCAGACAATTACTATACACTGCTTATATATATATATATATATATATATATATATATATATATATATATATATATATATATATATATATCTGTGTTTGTGTGTGTGTGTGTGTGTCATTTTTGTTAAATATTTATGAACGATGAAATGATATTCTGGGATAAATGGCTCGGTCCATCTCTGATTCATGCATAATACTTTATGCAGCTGATACACCATGTAATTTTCAATATTAATATAATGGAAGTTATGATTTTTTCCTTGGGGGAAAAATAAAGAAACTTTAAATACCTAATTGAGAATTCGTTTGGTATCGAGCTAATCAAGATATACAATTCTCAAGATCTAATAATTTGGAATAGTCTAATGAAATGGATGAAATATATTTGGATGAATCTACCCATTGGTTGGGTGTAGTTTCATGGATTATGTGATATCATATATCTTTTGTTGGCATTATGATTCAAGTGTTGTCCTTGATGGCAACTCACTCAGAGGTTGGTACAGGTGCTCAGAGGTTGGTACAGGTGATGGCAACTTAATCAGAAGACAGATCCTAGTACAGTATGCCAAGAAAGTTCATACACGCATGTTCGTTAAGCCCAAGTCGCGTGTATACGCCGGTTGGCTTCAGCAAAAGCGCGTGTCTGTGGAAAAGTACCTTTGGTCCATGGCAGTTAATCCTTGGAAGTTGTGCCTATGGTTTCGGACCATTGTGTCTCGACGGGCGTGTCAATCCCTAGTTTTGAAGTTGATGGTATTGTGTTACTATGGTTTTGGCTCTTGGTATTGAACAAGGCCTAAGGCTATATAAGGAGAAGGAAATCATTAGGCAAGTGTATCTGAAATGTCTTGAATATCTGATGAAGCATTAGATCCAGTATGCAGTGTTATGGGTTGATGATGCATTGCTTGATCTGAGCTAAGGAGAAGATCTCACCGGTTGATGGAGAACTAGATCTAAGGATAGATCGGGATCTAATGGTTTGAAATGCACTATCATGATATGGTTGATTATGCGTATTTCTAGATCTGCATACTGTCGCAATGCTATGTTCTGGGTCTAACTGATGTCTGGTACAGCTGCAAATTGAGAAAGTTTATTTTTAGATCTGTACGCAGGTTGGTTTCGGTAAAAGCGCGTGTATACGCGGGTTTCACTCATTGAAGTAGCGTATATCTCTTGAAGCTTGATTTTTGGGTTTGCAGATTGGATCTGACTGTTATTGCAGAGTTCTGTAGACTGCTCTGTGTTCTGGTGTCTGGTGATTGACAGGGTTCAGTGGTTCAGTGATTCAAAGTTTGATGATGCTAGTATTGGTTGTTTTATGCTACAATGATCTGTTGTGAAAGTTGAATGAATTGTGGTCTACAGATTGTAATGTTGTGCTTCAGGAATATCCAGTTTGAAAATGTATGAAAGGTGGTACCTGAAAGAAAGAAGATTGTAGGTCAGCACCTACGTACTAGTATCTTAGCTAGTACAAAAGCAAAGGGGGGTTGGAGCTCCCTTCCAAGGAAGTTTGGAGAACGAGAGAAGGTTGTAGCCTTCTGCAGGTTGTAGCCTGCGTGCTGGTATAAGGCTGCACCAGTACAAAAGAATTGTAAACTGAAGTTTCATATAAAAGATAGAAACAACTTGCAGCAGGTGGTTTTCACCCACATTGGGTTTCCACCTTATATCTTGGTGTTCATATGTGTGGTTCTGTGTGATCTGTTCTACTGCATCTGTTTACTCTTAATATGGTGAATAATGTCCTCATGCACTTAACTGAAGATAAACTGACTGAATTATAAGATTTCTAGTTATACGCTGTTTTCTTTATTCACAGTTGCGTGTACACGCTGGTTCACTTAACGAAAGTAGCGTATATGTTTCTGAGCATTGAAAAAGTTTTTATAGTTCTGATAATACTGATTCACCCCCCCTCTCAGTATTATTTCCAACAATTGGTATCAGAGCAGGTCCTTCAGAGAAGCTTGATCGCTTGAAGGTAGATCGTTCATCATGAGAAACTACGAGAAAGAAGCATCAGTCAGGCCACCCGTTTTCGATGGGACAAACTTCAATTATTGGAAGGTAAGAGTTACTGCATATCTTCAATCTCTTGGTACAGAAGTTTGGAACATTGTAGAAACAGGCTATGCCTTTCCTTCAGCTACTCCTACAGATCCAGCTGAGAAAAAGCAGTATGAAACAAATGCAAAAGCAGTCAGTACTCTATTAGGAAGTATATCCCAAACAGAATTCATGAAGGTCATGCACTTCAAATCAGCAAAAGAAATATGGGACAAAATGATCACTAGCTATGAAGGAGATGAACAGGTAAAAGAAGCTAAACTTCAAACTCTCAGGATTCAATATGAGACTCTCAAGATGTATAATGATGAAAGTGTGGCTAATTATTTTCTTCGGGTAGATGAGATTGTTAATTGTATGAAAAATTTGGGTGAAGAAATAAAAGAGACTATAGTAGTTCAAAAGATTCTAAGATCATTATCCCCCAAGTTTGAATCTAAAGTATCTGCAGTAGAAGAAAAGGAAACTCTCCGTGTTCTCACTATGTCTCAGCTGCATGGAATTCTAACTGCTTATGAAATGAGAAAGGGAGGTCCATCAGACAGAAGGGACGCTGCTTTTAAGGCATCAGGAAAAGAAGATTACTATGAAGCAAGCCATGTTCCAGAAGAAGAGGAAGAAGAATCAAATTTTGTCAGAAATCTTCAAAGGGGTTCTGGAAGGTTCAGAGGTAAGCTACCTTTCAAATGCTTTGCTTGTGGAAGAGTAGGTCATTATGCTGCAAAATGTCCTTATAAGGATAAAGGAAAAGAACCTGCTAGATGGAACAAGAAACAAAGTACAAATAAGAAAAGCTACTACACCCATGAGGATAGTGATGGCTTATCAAACAGTGATGAAGATGAACAAGGTAATAAATATAAGCTGTTAATGGCATTTGAAAATGAGGATTATGAGGATGCTGTAGATGTGGATAATCTCTATGATGAAATTACTAGACTCAAGAGATGCATAGAAGAAAGGAATGTGATCATTGATACTTTGCAATTTCAAATTGATGAAAAGGAAAAACATCTTGAAAAACTAGAAGGTGAAATTGTTGGTCTCAGAAAAGAAATTGAGAAAACAAAAGCTATTAATCTTAAGTTTGTCAAAGGATCTGAAACTTTGGATGAGATTATCAATGTGCAGCGGTCTCCTCTAAACAAAACAGGTTTGGGCTATAATGGAGAAACCACTCAAGCCTCTACCTCTAAAAGTTATCTTGATGCAGCAAGGAGAAGCGAGCAAAGGCCAAATAAAAGTCATCAGGTGAATCAGGGACAGTTTATCTCAAGAACAAATAAAGACCATCAAGAAATTCAGGGACAAACAGCCTTAAGGACAAACAGAAGCTACAATCAGCCACAGGTAAAATCTTCCCAATTTGCTCCAAGAATGAATATAAGCTATAATCGGTTGGATGATAGATCTGATTACCGCAGAAATTTCTTTAATGGCCAATGCTTTTCTTGCCATAACTTCGGTCACAAAGCAGCTGAATGTGTGGCCTACAAAACAATCATGACTAGAGAAGCTCAAAAGCAAGGGAGAAGGACTGGAATCATGAAGAGGACTTATAACAGTTTTTCGGTTCTTGAAAATGAAGTTGAATGCTCTATTTGTAATAACTTTGGTCATGAAGACTCTGAATGCAGGAGAAGATTCCGGAAGACAACTCAGAAGGAACAAACCTCAAATGTTAGAACATGGAGAATAAAAGAATCACAACCAGAAAGATGTGGGATAGCCTTTTATGCAGAAGGTCAAGAAAATCTATGGTACATTGACAGCGGATGTTCGAAGCATATGACACGGGACAAAGAAAAGCTTGAGTCATATACCGCATTAGAAAAGGGGAAGAAAGTTTCTTTCGGGAACGATATCTCTGCAGCCATAAAAGGAAAAGGTGTTGCTCCGTTGAAAGAAGAGGTCAAAGCAGGAAATGTTTTATATGTTGATGGTTTAAAACATAATCTTCTCAGTGTCAGTCAAATGTGCGATCAAGGAACTGAGGTAATATTTAGATCAAATGGATGTTGTGTTCGAGATCTTGATACAGGTAAAACAGTGATCAAAGGAAGAAGGACTCCAAATAATCTATATATCTTTGAGGAAAGACAACAATGCTACTTAAGCAAGGATGATGAACATTGGCTATGGCATCGGAGGTTGGGGCATCTAAGCTTTTCACAAATAAGGAAAGCATGCAAATATCAGGCAGTTCGTGGTCTTCCAGATATCAAAATTCCAGACAACACCATATGCAAATCTTGTCAGTTTGGAAAGCAAACCAGAACTAACTTTCCAGAGAAGGAAGGATCAGCTAGCTTGCCTCTTGAGCTAGTCCATACAGATTTATGTGGTCCATTTAGGAAAAGGACACCTCGAGGAGAAGAATATCTGATATTATTCGTTGATGATTTCTCAAGGTTTGTTTGGTTAGGACTTATGAAGCACAAAGATGAAGCATTCGAAAAATTCAAATCCTTCAAAGCATTGGTTGAAAATGAATCAGGACACAAAATTAAGTGCCTCAGATCTGACAGAGGTGGGGAGTTCACCTCAAATGAATTTTTTGATTTCTGTGACGAACATGGGATAAGAAGAGAATTCTCTACAGCTAGAACTCCTCAGCAAAATGGGGTTGTGGAAAGAATGAACAGAACTATCCAACAAATGGCTCGTGCTATGCTCGATGAATCAGGTACTCCTGCAACCTTCTGGGGTGAAGCTGCACATGCTGCTGTTATTATTCTTAACAAAACAAATGTCCGAGTAAATAGCACTCAAACACCTCATGAGCTTTGGAGTGGTAAAACTCCTTCCGTGAAGCACTTCAAAATCTTTGGGAGCAAATGTTATATTAAGAATACTGATGAGCAACTTGGCAAACTTGAACCAAGAACAGATGAGGGCATTCTTCTTGGTTATTCTCCACATAGCAAAGCATACAAGTGTTACAATAAAAGACTTGGCAGAATTGTTGACAGTATTGATATAGTAGTTGACGAGAAGGGATATATTCCTAGGCAAGTTCATCATGAAGACATTGAAGAAGATGAAGGTTACTCTCAAAGGCGAAATGATGAAGAAGAAGAACCTCAAGAAGAAGAAGAATCTCAAGAAGAACCAGAGGAGCAGACAAGAATAGAAGGGAAGACTCCATCCAGATATGTTCAAAAGAACCATCCAGAAACTCAGATTGTGGGGCAGAAAGAAGCAGGAATACAAACAAGAAGGACACTTGCAGAAGCTTCAAGCTACTTAGCATTACTCTCCTCCATTGAACCACAAAATGTGAAAGAGGCATGCAAAGATGAATGTTGGGTCAAAGCAATGGATGAAGAACTTGAGCAAATCGAAAAGAACAACACTTGGGAATTAGTTCCTAGACCAAAAGATAAGAATGTAATAGGAACAAAATGGGTCTTCAAGAATAAATTAAATGAAAATGGAGAAGTAATTAGAAACAAGGCCAGACTTGTTTGTAAAGGGTATGCACAGCAAGAAGGAATAGATTTTGAAGAGACCTTTGCTCCTGTGGCAAGACTTGAGGCCATCCGAATGTTTCTTGCTCTCTCAAGCTTTCAAAACTTCAAGGTATTTCAAATGGACGTGAAATCAGCCTTCCTGAATGGAGACTTAGAAGAAGAAGTATATATTGAGCAGCCAGATGGCTTCATTCTTGGGAATGATCCAAACCTTGTATGCAGACTGAAAAAGGCACTCTATGGACTCAAACAAGCTCCAAGGGCTTGGTACTATCGGTTGGACAAATATCTTCACCAACAAGGCTTCTCAAAAGGATCAGCAGATAGCAATCTCTATATAAAAGTTGAAAATAACAAATTGCTAATTCTTGTTGTTTATGTAGATGATATTATTTTTGGCAGCAATGAAGAGACTATGAGTCAAAACTTTGCCTTGGTTATGCAGAAAGAATTCGAAATGTCACTTCTTGGAGAATTGACATATTTTCTTGGATTGCAAATCCAACAAAATGAAGGAGGAATCTTCTTGTCTCAAACTAAATACCTCAAGCAGATCTTGAAGAAGTATGGCATGGAAGAGTCAAAGCCAGTATGTACACCCATGATTACAGGATGCAGCCTCAGTGCAAATGATGAATCAGCAGCAGTTCACCAACCCACTTATAGATCCATGATTGGGAGTTTGCTTTATTTGACAGGTACTCGACCAGATATTACACATGCAGTAGGAATGGTTGGAAGATTTCAAGCCAACCCAAAGGAAACTCATCTTCAAGCAGTCAAAAGAATCTTCAAATATCTTCAAGGGACCCAAAACTATGGCTTATGGTATCCCAGAAATACAGATCTCACTCTTCATGCTTACACAGATGCAGATTGGGCTGGAAGTGTGGATGATAGGAAAAGCACAAGTGGTGGTGCTTTCTTCATGGGTTCCAGATTAGTATCTTGGTTCAGCAAGAAACAGAGTTCGATTGCCTTATCTACAGCTGAAGCAGAATATGTGGCTGCGGCATCTTGTTGCACACAACTTCTTTGGATGATGCAGACCTTGCAGGACTTTCAAATCACTTGCACTCCACCCGTTTCTATCTTATGTGATAACACTAGTGCAATCAGCATTTCAAAGAATCCAGTCATGCACTCAAAGACCAAGCACATACCAATCAAGTACCATTTTCTCCGGGAACAAGTGCTTGAGCAGAAGGTTAAGTTGGAGTATGTTCCTTCTAAGGAACAAGTTGCGGATATTCTCACAAAACCACTGCCCAGGGAAACTTTTGAATATCTCAGACAAAAGCTGGGAGTAGTTGATGCTTCATACTGCTGTTGAAGCTTAACTGTTCTACAGAAAAGTTGGTATACGCAAGTTACGAAAGGTATATACGCGTATACACGCCGATTTATGCGGTGAAAGTCGCGTGTATGGAGTACGCTTGTTGCAGAGATTATATCCGCGTGCATACGCTGTTTTGTACAGGATAACTCGCGTATATGGAATTCTGAGCAGCAAGGGCAATCTCTGGTTTACAAGATCTGAGATGGGTATGTCAGAATTCTTCAGACACACTTTCAAGGGGTGCAGCGGCACAGGTTCAGAGGGAGCAGCTTAAAAGTTTCATAAAGCATTGTTGGCATTTCGATGTTTTGGTTATTAATTTCTCAGAAAGAAATCCTGGTTGCTGATCTAAAAGATGTTTATCAGATACTGCTGGTGACTTTCATAAGTCTTGATCTAGATCTATTGTCTCTATGTCATGCCTCTCTTTTGTGATATTTCTTTAATGGTGTCAAGGTCATGTAACGGCCTATTTTGGTTTCCCCACTATGCCTGGGATGATTGATGCAACGTGATTTATTGTCATATGTAAAATTTTGATGTATTCCCACTTGGTTGGGTGGATGAGTCAATTTTGTATATCCTCACTTAGTTGAGAGATGGATGTATGTATGAGTCCTAAGTGATAGGAAGGTCCTTTATGATGTATAGAGTCATGTTCTTCTTGAAGAACATCTTTTGTAGACCTTGCTTTCAGTCAGGGAGAGCATGAACAGCACACTTCAGCAGTACAGAGACTTGGCATGTACTCAGGGGGAGCATTGACAGATTGGTACACCTTGGCATATACAAAGGGGGAGATTATTCAGAGATTTCAGCAGGTACTCAGGGGGAGTATGGACAGTGGAATGATTCAGCAAAGGAAGAGAATATCTTGGTCCACCCTTTGCCCTTGATGTCAAAGGGGGAGAGTGATTTGGTGTGGTGGTTGCCATCAAGTCCAAAGGGGGAGATTGTTGGCATTATGATTCAAGTGTTGTCCTTGATGGCAACTCACTCAGAGGTTGGTACAGGTGCTCAGAGGTTGGTACAGGTGATGGCAACTTAATCAGAAGACAGATCCTAGTACAGTATGCCAAGAAAGTTCATACACGCATGTTCGTTAAGCCCAAGTCGCGTGTATACGCCGGTTGGCTTCAGCAAAAGCGCGTGTCTGTGGAAAAGTACCTTTGGTCCATGGCAGTTAATCCTTGGAAGTTGTGCCTATGGTTTCGGACCATTGTGTCTCGACGGGCGTGTCAATCCCTAGTTTTGAAGTTGATGGTATTGTGTTACTATGGTTTTGGCTCTTGGTATTGAACAAGGCCTAAGGCTATATAAGGAGAAGGAAATCATTAGGCAAGTGTATCTGAAATGTCTTGAATATCTGATGAAGCATTAGATCCAGTATGCAGTGTTATGGGTTGATGATGCATTGCTTGATCTGAGCTAAGGAGAAGATCTCACCGGTTGATGGAGAACTAGATCTAAGGATAGATCGGGATCTAATGGTTTGAAATGCACTATCATGATATGGTTGATTATGCGTATTTCTAGATCTGCATACTGTCGCAATGCTATGTTCTGGGTCTAACTGATGTCTGGTACAACTGCAAATTGAGAAAGTTTATTTTTAGATCTGTACGCAGGTTGGTTTCGGTAAAAGCGCGTGTATACGCGGGTTTCACTCATTGAAGTAGCGTATATCTCTTGAAGCTTGATTTTTGGGTTTGCAGATTGGATATGACTGTTATTGCAGAGTTCTGTAGACTGCTCTGTGTTCTGGTGTCTGGTGATTGACAGGGTTCAGTGATTCAAAGTTTGATGATGCTAGTATTGGTTGTTTTATGCTACAATGATCTGTTGTGAAAGTTGAATGAATTGTGGTCTACAGATTGTAATGTTGTGCTTCAGGAATATCCAGTTTGAAAATGTATGAAAGGTGGTACCTGAAAGAAAGAAGATTGTAGGTCAGCACCTACGTACTAGTATCTTAGCTAGTACAAAAGCAAAGGGGGGTTGGAGCTCCCTTCCAAGGAAGTTTGGAGAACGAGAGAAGGTTGTAGCCTTCTACAGGTTGTAGCCTGCGTGCTGGTATAAGGCTGCACCAGTACAAAAGAATTGTAAACTGAAGTTTCATATAAAAGATAGAAACAACTTGCAGCAGGTGGTTTTCACCCACATTGGGTTTCCACCTTATATCTTGGTGTTCATATGTGTGGTTCTGTGTGATCTGTTCTACTGCATCTGTTTACTCTTAATATGGTGAATAATGTCCTCATGCACTTAACTGAAGATAAACTGACTGAATTATAAGATTTCTAGTTATACGCTGTTTTCTTTATTCACAGTTGCGTGTACACGCTGGTTCACTTAACGAAAGTAGCGTATATGTTTCTGAGCATTGAAAAAGTTTTTATAGTTCTGATAATACTGATTCACCCCCCCTCTCAGTATTATTTCCAACATCTTTGTATACAACCAAATTGTAAATTTTAACCTTTTAAATGACCATGGGCATGAATCTAATCATAGACCTTTTAACCCCCACTCTAAACATTGTCATGTGCAAAAGCTCCATTGAAGAGAATTTTGATAACCAAAGGCACTTGCTTTTTGAAAAAAATAAAGATACCTTTCCTTAAAGGAATTAAATAGTTAATTAAAGCTCCTATTATATAAGAACCATATTGGAGACCTCTATCCAAAATTTACAACAACCCTTTTAACTTCCATTAACAAATTCTCTATTAAGGTTATATTGTGTAAAAGGAAACATAGAACAACCAATCCTTGGTATGATAATAAGTGTAAAATTTCTATAAAACACATTAGGGATGCTTCTAACAAGTTTTAAAATTTGATAAGATAAATGAATATGAAACACTAATTAGAAAGAAAAAATTATGAGGTCCTTCATCTGATCCCTAAATTAACTTATGCCCATATTAGTGGTAGGTATGGTGCACCTAGTGGTTATAGTGGTAGTGGATGGAATTAACCCCATGTCACATGAGTATAAGACCATCCTTGTCGCTGATTCCACTAGTAAAAAACGAAAGGAAGATACGTTGTACATAAATAGAAAGCAAGAGAATCGTTTGAACCTATCTAAGCTATCTTATGAAAGTCTAGAGAAAATTTTTGATTCATTAAATAAATAAAATAATATGATTTCCCTAGGGGACTGAAATTCCTATCTTAAAAGACAGAAAGTTTATGCTTAAGTGACTTGCAAAAGGGAAATATAAGGACATTAAAGGATAACAAATTTAAATCTTAAAAGTTTGAGAGCCTACATTCATTCCTTACATACACAAGCTCTTCAATTTAGTTTTCAAGTAGGGCTTCTGTTATGAAACCAACTCACAAAAAGATAGAAAAGATAGTTGAATGCCTTAGAATCCAGCCTCTTCGAGGGGGCAACCTACTTTACATTACACAAATGAACAATTCTTCGATGATCCGAATGAAAAGACCTCCTTTCTATATATAGGAGTCTAAGGGGTCATAATATAATCAAATCTGACATAACAATAATAATGTAAGGGCACAATAATAACACTAGTGGGCTTCTATGGGGCACAATAGTAACAATATGGGCACTACATGGGTACATCAATATAGTAAGGGGGTTGTACTAATAACAATGAGGGGTTACCCTAGTAGTATAGGGGCCTAACATGCCCCTCTCCTTCAAAAAGTTTTGTCCTCAACGCTTGAGTACTTCTTGATGCTTCTGTATAAAATTCTTGTCCTCCCATGTGGAATCTTCAGCAGGTAAGTTCTTCCACTTGATGAGATACTCTGAAATTGAACGATTTCATAGTTGTCAGGTTCTTGTTTCTGTGACTGCTCCAGGTTCCAATATGATTTTTCCTTCCTCTTCAATTTCTAGCAATATTGTTTGAGTTGGTACCTTTTGCAACTTTTGAATAAGTGGCCATACTTCTTCGTCCTTCTTCCATTCATCCCTTGCTTCGTTTATCCAATCTGGTTGGATAATAGAAATAGCACAAACAATGCTTCCACATCCTCATCCTTTCTTGAGAGTGCATCTGCAACAAAATTTTTCTTCCATTTTCTATAGATGATGTCAAAGTCATAACCCATCATATTTGTGACACATTTTTTCTGTTCTTCTAAAGATAATAGTTGTTCTAAAAAGTATTTAAGATTATCATGATCCATTTTTACCTTGAAGTGTCTTCCCATTCAGTAAAGTCGCCATTTCTTAAGTGCATGTAGTATTGCTAACATTTCCTTCTCATAAATAGCTTGCTTGAGATGTAGTAGTAAAAATACCCAATCACCTACATCAAAACAATTTTCACTACGATGTTGATCTACCTATTGTTTCATTCGATTTTGCACCAAAGTGGCGTTATCCTTTAAAAGTTGGAGAACTTGTTGTTGATGCTCAATGTGATATTTTACTGCTTGAACCTTTTTCTTCTTGATATGTCCTTCTATCTTTAGAGTTTGAGGAGTGGTAATTTCTTCCAATCCTTTACAAGATATCGTCAGATTCATTTCGTGATGCTCGATGTGATCTTTCACTTCTTGAACATTTTTCTTCTTGATATGTTCTTTTATCTTGATAGTTTGAGGAGTGGTAATTTCGACCAATGAATTACAAGATATGGTTGGATTCATTTCTTCTTTCTCGATGTGATCTTTCACTTCTTGCACCTTTTTTTTCTTGATATGTCCTTCTATCTTGAGAGTTTGAGGAGTGGTAATTCTTGCCAATGCTTTACAAGATATGGTCTGATTCATTTCTTCTTTCTCTGGGGTTGGGTCCTGGCATATATCCTCTTCTTTTGATGTTTCTTGATCCTTTTTTTCCTCCTCTTCATACTCTATGTAAAATAATTTCTTCTCAGCACACTTATGACCTTTAGTGCATTTGCTATCACAATTGTAACAAAGCCATTTTTCTCTTTTTTCTTCCAATTGTTGTGGTGTAACCATTATAGGTTGTGGAAGGCTAGGAGAAACAACACTTCCATCTTTATAGTTGTGAGGGGTAGAATTCCTTGTTGCCATAATTTTACTTTCCACTATGTAACAAAGCCCTTTTACTCTTTCCAATTGTTGTGGTGTTGCTCTAAAGAAGGTGTTGCTCTTTGTATCCTCATAATGTGCTATCATTTCTTCCGTGAAAATTGACCACGTAACAAGTTGTTTATGAGAACAAAGCCCTTTATACCATAAAAATTGATCCGGTTCTAAATATGAAGATGCAATACATACCTTTTGTAACAGTGGTACACCATGTAGATCAAAATATTGCTCCATCTGAAGTATCCAATTTACCGAATCCTTGCCATCAAACTTCCTCATATCGCCTTTTCTTGATTTTAGGAGCTCAATCTTGAAATGACTATAACTCTGTAATTTCGGTTCTTCCAATTCTGAAATTGCGACCTGCAGTAGCCCTATGTGTCCTCTTTCCAATGCCACCAGTCTGATCCAAATTGGATTCTCCAAGGAAGAGTTATGCCAAATCTCCCATAGTGACCTGATTATAGACTAGTTCAGTAGAGCGAACTTGTAGGACGTGCCGCGTGTCACTGTTTTGACCTTTGGCTCTGAAAAATATATACACGAAACTACAGTCCGTCCTATTTCTGTATCTTCTTATGAAATTTCAATCCGATGCTTAGAGAGAAATTTATGATGATTTTCCCCAGGTCACTTGTTTGGAATGTAATTTAGGAGTTTGCAAAAAGACCAACTTCCTCAGATCATATCTCCGCAAATATAGTGTGAAAAGCTCTGAAATTCAGACCCGAGGTTCAGTGTGATTTCGTCTCAAATGGGTCATTTTTTCGCTTCTGAAACGTCGCAAAAAAAAAGTTATAGTGAAAATTCCATGATGACCTATTTGGAGCAGCGAAACCCTAGAATCTGAAGCTCTGATACCAAATGTTATGAAACCAACTCACAAAAAGATAGAAAATAGAGTTGAACGCCATAGAATTCAGCGTCTTCGAGGGGGCAACCTCCTTTACATTACACGAATGAATAATTATTTGATGATACAAATGAAAATACCTCCTTTCTATATATAGGATTCTAAGGGGTCATAATATAATGAGAGCCGACATAACAATAATAATGTAAGGGCACAATAATAACAATAGTGGGCTTCTATGGGTCACAATAGTAACAATATGGGCACTACATGGGTACATCAATATAATAAGGGGGTTGTACTAATAACAATGAGGGGTTATCCTAGTAGTATAGGGGCCTAACAACTTCCATAAACCTTGGAATCAAAACCTCATTGTACCTATTTTAAAAATAAGGATAAAATTAATTCTTCTAATTTATAATTAGCCCCATTTTACCCTAGCCATATGGAAATATTTTGGGAAAAAAGACTAACACACAACTAATCTTATTATTTAGTGAAGACAATCCTTATTATAGTTTGAACGTTTTTTCTTTGTTATTGATGGAAAATATAATCCCCATATGAATCTTAGTTCTTGATTTCCTTCGATATCTATACTACCACACTCACCTTTTATAATTTTTATTTTTTTTGTTTAATGTTTCTTATATATATATATTTTACAAATTCGGTTGCTATTATAAATCTAAAAAAAGGTGGGAGACTGAGCTCCAGAAATACATGCTGAGGTGCCAAGAAGAGCTAGGGAAGAAGGAGTTACAGCTTAAACAAAATTCCTCCTTAATCCTGCCTTTTGGGCTTCTAAAAACCAAAGACCAAAGGTAAATCCTAACAAACTGCAGTAATAAATAACAACATTTACAAAGCATCAGTCTATATTACTGTGGCTGATGTGTCAAGCAATGGACTCTTCAGGTTTGTCGTCGGCGCCGACTTGCTTCAAGCTTGACGAACTTGTTGGAGCTGCATTTTTCTTTTCTGCTGTTCCTTTTCTGTGTTTCCTTTTCTGCTGTTCCGTTCTTCCTGCTATTCCTTTTCTGCTGTTCCGTTGTTCCTGCTGTTCTGTTTTTTCTGCTTTAAAAAGTGGAGGGGTATATAAATAGAGAGGGGAGAACAAAGGCCTTCGTTTCTCAGGAAAAGCAGAGAAGTAAGAACAGGCAAGGAAGGAACTGCGAAGGGAGGAGTATGCGATGGGGGAAAAATAGGGGCAGTCACTGAAAAAGAGCGCTGTGAAACAACAACGATCCGAAATGATCGAAAGAGCCGCGGAACAAGCGAAGATGGGAAGGGAGGCTTGGGGGTAAAGAGAATGCATCCTGGTATAAGTAGCAAGCAAATAGAGAGGCGTGAAGGACATGATCACGAGGTGAGTGCTGAGGTGGTCACGGATTCTGCACGGGCAACATAGATTCAAAAAATCTGAGGAGACTGCAGGGAGAAAAGGGAGGATTTCCGGCAGCGTGGAGCAGATAGCCTCGGGATTGTTTTTGATTTGGTCAGGGTACGCCCTGAGCAAGATGTGAGTCTTTAGATATGAATTTTTTTTACAAGTCATGGGAATCATGGAAGAAATTGGAATTGTTCCTCGTTGTTACAAAGGATATTTCCTTTTGGTCTTATACAAGCCTGGCTGGTGCGTTTATCAGCTTCCTCGATTGATGGTCCGAAGGATATGGTAAAATTGGAAATCTTGAGTTTGATTGATCATGACTTGGCATCTGCTGATGGTTTGCTGTAAGAAGATGTTGGAGGCTTTTCATTTGCTAGTCATTAAACTGATAATGATAGCAGAATCGCCGAAGATCATATCTTTCTTGATTTCATGAATTTGTAGTTAAAGAATTCCTTGATAGAGCGCCAGAGCCTCTGCTCTGTTGTTTGAAAGGATCCATAATCCCCACTCAAAGGTGACTAAGGGATCACCATTGGATTTGTAGATAACTCCCCCTACTCCCGCTGCTCCTGGGTTTGATTTGGAGGCACCGTTAAAGAACAAGGAGTGGGTGTTGCTAGTACGAAGCCACTTGTTGAAGTCATCCTCCTTTAGTCAGATTTTCCAGTTGTGACTGTGATTGCTGTTGAAGTTGCTGTAGATTTTCGCTGCTGGTAGGATACTGATCTTATATATCAAACTCCTTATGAAATCTTTGTCTTCAACCCAAAGACTTGTCATGTCCATTTTTTTTGTGCTCTTAGAAGCGATGGTTTCTATCGCAAGGCTTTTAGCCTTGCTGCAAAGATGCCTGATTGTGGTCTCTTTATCTTTAAAGATCTTACTGTTCCTAGCAATCCAGATCCTCCATAAGAGGGCAAATGGGAGGGCATCCCACACTCTCTTGGCAATGTTGTTTTTCAGGGATTGCTAGGGGTAGTTTTTTTTCCAGTTGTTAAGGACTTCCCCAATGGATTGCTGAGAGTTCCAGGTAAAGGGAACGATTGGGGTAATATTGTTCCAACAAGAAAAAGCAAAAGGACATGAAATGAAGATGTGCTAGATGGACTCCTCCGCTTCTTGGCAATTAGGTCATTTGGAGGGTCTAGCAATGCCTTTTTTTTAAAGATTTTCTATAGTGAGAGTTTTTTCCTTTAAGAGGGTCCACATAAAAAATTTCACCTTAGGGATGGCTTTTGATTTCCACACTGTTTTCCAATGTGTCTATGTTGGTGCTGGGTAGTCCCTGTTGCATAGATAATTGTATCCTGCTTGTATTGAGTAGTTGGTGCCAGTGGGGTCCCATCGGAATCCATCCTTGCCATTTTTTATTGTAGGAGAAATGTTGTGGAGGTGTATCTGAAAGTTGTCAAGATTCTCTTTGAGTCATTGAGGGATGGGAGGAAGGCTCCATCTCTTCCAAGCTTGGGTATTTGTGTCCCATTGCGAAATTTGATCTAAACTGTATATTCCTTTACTTTGAAGAAAGAGAATTATTGGAGCCATACCTGGAAGACTGCTAATTGGCTGATTCCCCATAATTTTATCAGTGCCAATGTTGATTTTGCTGCCGCCTTTGGGAACCTTGGAGACATTTTGAGCCATAAAGGAGATGGCTTTTTTACAGAGTTTCCAGATCCTTGTGCTGTTCCTGTTGGGTATTTTAGTTGTAAGCAGATGCTGCCTTGGGTGGCTGAGATATTTGGCCTCCAAAACTTTTTTCCACCAAGCTGATTGGTCTTCAATAAGCCTCTAGACTATCTTACCGCCAAAGGCTGAATTGGTGAGAGATGGGGATCTAATTCCAAGACCTCCTTTTTCTTGGTTTTGAATTACTTGTTTCCATCTAACCAAGTTATATTTTCTCTTTTCATTTTTCCCTCCATGCCAAAGGAAAAACCTGAGAATACTATCCATTTTGCGGAGAAAAGAGGTTGGAGCCTAGGCAAGGGAGAATTGGTAAAGAGGAAGAGAGGAAAGGACCGTTTTGAGCAGTACCAATCGTCTAGCTAGGTTGAGCCAAGTGGCTCCCCACTTTTGAACTTTTATTTTCATTTTATCTAAAGTTGTTTCCCAAACATCAACTCTTGCATTTCCTATATTCACTGGCATTCCCAAATAACTGAAATGGTACCAATTTAACTTGCAAGGCACACAGAAGATGTTGGCTATGTTTTGAAGCGTTTGAGCTAAGGCGTTCCATCCATAAATACAACTTTGAAGTGATTAATCATTCCCCCTGAATATCTCATGAATTTGTCTAATAAAGATTTGAATATTCGAGCTATGATTGCAGACGCCCCTCCAATCAGTAGGGTATCATCAGCAAATTGGGAGTGATTGATGCTTTTCACTCCATCTTCAAATTTGATTCCAGTGATGAGGCCTGTCTGCTGCTTATGGTCAAGGGCGCAACTAAAGGACTCAGCCATTAAAAGGAAAAGGTAGGGGGACAGAGGACAACCTTGCCTTAATCCTCTTGAAGATTGAAAGGCAGGGCCAGGTCTGCCATTGATAAGGGGAGCTATCCAAGGGCCAGAGATACAGGCTCTTATGAGATCAATAAAGAAGGATGAGAAGCCCATTTTTTGAAGAACAACAAATAGAAAGGAGTGTTTAACCCTGTCAAAAGTGTTTGCCAAGTCCAATTTCAAGATGAAGCCCTTTTCATTTCTAGAATGGCTTGAGTGAATGGCTTCCTGGACTAAGAGAATAGAATCTGAAATATGCCTATTTGTCATAAAGCCACCTTGGTTTTCAGAGATTAACATAGGCAATAGAGGTTTGAGACGGGAAGCAAGAATTTTTGTGAAAATTTTGTAGGAAGAATTACATAAGGATATGGGCCGGAAACGGGAGAAATTTGAAGGCCAGTTCTCCTTTGGAATGAGGGCTAGATGTGTTGAATTTGTGTAGCCTCCTAATTTATTTTTCCTCTGAATCCATTTAAAGTATTTGATGAGGTCCTTTTTGATCATTTCCCAATACTCCCTATAAAAACAAATAGGAAAGTCGTCCGGCCCTGGTGCCTTGTCTGGCTGGAGGCCCCAAATTGCTTCCTTGATTTCTTCTTCTTTTATTTCCTCTGTCAGCCTTTCATTTGCTTCTGCTGCAATCTTTTTTGGCAAATGCTGTAGGAAGTCAACGTAGTTTTTGTCCTCCCCTGATTCAGTTAGTAGCTCTTTAAAATGTTCTGAGGCAGCGTTTTTGATGGTAGTTTGATCATTGTGTTGAGTGCCTGCATTATCTGTGATAGCTGTTATATTATTTCTGATTTGCCGAACAATGGCTTGCTTATGGAAAAAAGCTGTGTTCCTATCTCCGCTCTTCAACCAAGTCTGCCTTGATTTAATTCACCATTTTTCTTCCTCTTCTCTTCTGATACTGTATAGCTGACTGTAAAGATTTTCTTCTTGATTTTTTTCAGCCTGATAATATTCTTGCTTTTCTAGTGCATAGTGAAGTTCTTCAATTTTGGCTTTCACTTCTCTTTTCTTTGCTTCTGGCTCTTTATATTGGGTTTTTGCCCAATTCTTGAGAGCATTCTTTACATTTCTAAGTTTGCTTTCCCAAATAAAACTTGGAGATCCTTCGACATGTTGGCACCAAGTTTGCTGGACCAACACTTTGGTTGCTTCAATGTCATTCCATAAAGGACTGTATTTAAAAGGGAGAGGGCCCAGGGGGCAGAGAGATTCAAGGGTTAAAGCAGTGGGATAATGGTCTGAAGCAGCAAAAGGAAGGATGGAAGCGTTGACAACTGAAAAGGTGGAGAGAAGGGATACATTTACCAGGATTCGGTTGAGCCTTTCCATAATATTATTTCTCCCCAATTTGCGATTAATCCAGGTGTATTTGAAATTCTTTGGAATGATATCGACAAGATCACCATGTTGCATAACATTTTCCAACTGATTTCTAAAAGGATCTGGGTTGAAGCTGCCTCCACGTTTTTCATTAGCATGTAAAATGAGGTTTAAGTCACCTCCTAAAATGATGTTGCTGTTGTTTTCTTCTGCTATATTATTGCTGAGAGAGTCCTAGCAAACTTCTTTATCCCTGTAATGATTCAGGACATAAACATTGTAAATTACTATCTGTTGACTGCTGATAATATTCTGCAATACAATCTTGACCCAATGCTGTTCTACTATTTCTGCTGTGCTGTTCCATTCATCTTGAAGCCAAAGTGTAGCAATTCCTCCTGAGGCTCCTCTGGAATCACATATACATCCTTTGTAGCGCTTATGTTGTTCAATAATCTTGTTCATCTCTGGCTGTCTCTGCTTTGTTTCTTGGAGTAAAACAATGGTTGGTTTCTCTTGGTTAATAAGATCCTTTAAGGCATTTGATTTGGAGGGGTGCCCTAGTCCCCTGCTGTTCCATGAGAGGATTTTAATCATTTCAGGTGAGAGGTGCGAGGAGTTGCTCTCCCTCCCTTGTCTTTGTTTGCTATGTCTTTGTCTATTGGTCCTTGAATATATGATTCAATGGGGTTCTGGAGCCCCAATGCTATGTCTTTTTGCGCATTTTCATCCCTGTGCTGTTTGGCAGACTTTCTTCCAGGCTTCTTTTGATTGTCTAGAATGGATCCATGCTCCTTGGAATTGCTTCTGGTGATTCTGAGAGGGGGAGGATTAGATGGGAGGGAAGAGGAAATGACCTGGGGAAGGGGAGAAGAGGTAGGATCAGATTGAATCAAGGGAGGGGATTCCTCAGGAAGAGAGAGGATGTGAAAGGGATTGGAAGAGGGAGAAGAGGTAAGGGGATCCGATTGGCAATCAGAAGATAGGGCAGGTTGTGGGGAAGAAGGGGGAGGAAATGAAGGCAGGGGAGAAGAGGGAGGGGAAATTGGGGGAGGTTGAGAGGAAGGACCTGCTTCATGGGATGGTTTAGGATTAGGGGCTGTCTTTTTCTTTTTAACGGTTTCCCATTGCTCTTCTTGTGGATTATTTTCTACATTAGAAAGTTTAGTGCAATGATTAGCAAAGTGACTGTACTCGTGACATACCTTGCACTTGAAGGGGATCTGTTCATAGTCAAGCTGCTGAATGTGCGTCCAGTCGTCAACCTTGAGCTTGATGGCTTCTGGCAGGCCTTTACCCAAATCAACTTCTACACAGATGCGGGCACAGGCCTACATGTTATCTTTCGGTTCACTCCGATCAATGTATTTCCCAACAACATTCCCAATAGCACGCACAGATTCGTCTCCCCAGCAATGTAAGGGGAGGTGAGGAAGCCAGACCCAAACAGGGACCGTATTAGGAATATCAAGGTCCGGGTCAAAATCCGGAGTCCATTTGTTTAAATATAAACCTCTGGAATCCATGAAATAAGGCCCATTACGGAAGATTAAATCCTTGTCTTCCTTTGTCTCAAAATGAAATGTAAAATATCCCTTTCCACAAAATCTGATAGAGATTTTCCCTTGTATTTTGTCTGTCCAATTCCTTTCCACCCACCTCTGGACTATTTTTGGAGAGGGCCAAAGTCCTGTAAATTGCCCAATAAGTCCTTTTTCTGCCAAGGCAAGAGCAGCCATTCTGGGAAAAGTTGGAGGGAGAGAAACTTCCTGTAACCCATCAAGTTTTTTCACGAACTTTGAGACTGAAGGGTGAGCTCGCTGAGGAGGCATGGACTTGATCAAGGCAGAGAAGGCGTGTTGGTGAGCTGCCTCCTCCAGTGAAGCCTTCGGAGGGGCCATCCCGAGCGGTCGAAGATCGATTCAGACCTGATGTTTGCAGGCGGCGGCGGGAGCAGAGCATGCGTCGAGGATTCCCTTGTCTCTCCAGTGTTATTGTTCTCCCCTTTCTTCAATTCTTGCTTCTTTAATGTTTCTTATATTAATAATTTAAATAAATATATATTTTAAATAATTGATCATTATTATATTTAAGCATGGTGATTTAAATATATTTCCTTCTGCATATAAATGTCATCCAAAATGTCTTTGTGTGTGCATAACCTCATTAATGTGTGAATTGGGTTTAACTCGAGACGTAGATAAGAGAAGTTGTGAATTGGGTTTAGATCCCACCCATGGCTTGTTTGTTTTTTTAGTCAATTATTAATTAGTTAATTCTTGATCGGAGATGGAAAGGTATGGACAATCTCATTCTAACCTACAAATTGGAGGGTGGGAGCATGAAAACAAGAAAAAAAATCCTTATCAATATACAATTTCACCATTTATAATGAAATTAGGTGAAAGTTTTATATGAGCTTAATGACAGAAAAACATTCTTTATAACATGACAATTTAACAAAGAAACCATTTATGCATTATTATAAACAACCTCTCTCTCACTCCGTCTATGTGTGTATGTGTGCGTGTGTTTATACATAAACATTATGATATTATTGATGATTCTATGTTGGTTGGAAGAAATTAACTATAATATAGGAGTCAAGCAAGGTTGTCCCTTATCCCCTTCCGTCTTTGAAGTATACATTGACAAGTTAGAAGATTGTTTGGAAGATGCAGGTTTTGTTGGACCGTATCTTATTGGTATAGTCATCATCCTTGTTCTTTACACCAATAATATTGTTTTTATGGTGAGGAGTCTCTATGACCTCGATAAGCAACTAAGAATCCTCAGAGACGTTTGCTCCAATATGGGAATTAACGTGAACACTGAGAAAATGAAGGTTATGATAATTAAATCTAACTAGATCACTGATGATAGATACATTTCTATATGACAATAATAGTTTGGAGGATGGAAATTTATATTAAATTTTAAAAACCTTGGTAAATATTAATAGTCCATAATATGTAAATTGTAAAATGATTATTGATATTTTTGTAAAAGTATTCATTTTTCTAATGATTTTATATGGTCTCTCTAGGATTTTGGCCATTTTAAAGGTAAAATAATTTTATCCTATAAAATCTGGAAGAAACCTCTTTAGAAAAAATGGATATTGGTGAAACATTTTTTGGAAAAAACATCGAAAATTAGACCATCTGCAGAATATTAGTTCTTAATATTTTCCTTGACCTAGAAGAAGTTCCTTTGTACAAATATTTTGGAATCAATATTCATCACAAACTCAACTAGAATTATAGCATTAATAAACAAATAAATGGAGAGTGGAAATCTTATTATGGGTTTGAAAATAATTGTAAATTAGTGGAACTTTGGATGTGAGATAAGAAAAATCTCCTCTTTGAGACTTTCATCACTCTTTTTATCTTCTATGGTTGTGAAGTTTGTGGATACATTATCTCTAGATAACCCTCGAGAAAGATAGAGTAGTTCCAAAAGAATTTTTAACTTATGATATGAAAATTAAAGGTAATACACCCTATCCTATCTTCCTCATAGAAATAAATCTTTCTCCCATTAAGAGTATAACTATGATTAGGTACTTAATGGTGCAAGAATAATATTAACAACATGGACAATAAGTGACTCCCAAAAAGTAAGGTGAGGATCATAGGGGGTGGAGCTCCATAATTTTTTTTGCAGTTTTTTGTGTCCATTTTGGTGGTTTTTGGCACATGGTTTTCACTTTTGGTGGTTTTGTGGTGCATGGTGGTTCACCCATGGTTTTATAATTATGCTTAAAGAAGTAAGGTTGTAATCTAATCTAGGTTAATGGATTAGGGATTTTGGATGCCATGGAATCAAATATATTGTATTGTAAACAATGAAGTTAATTCATGATAAAAAAATAGAGATGTGGCTCTAAACAGTTTGCTGGTTTTCTTGGTTTGGATTTCCAAGAGTAAATCTTTGGGTAATCTTTGATTTCCATTGTTTTATTTTTCTGTTTATTTAGAATGTGTCTACATTGCATTACTATAGAAGGTTTAAACCTTACTTTAAGAGGGTTCAAGATGAAAAACAATTTCTCTTAGAGTGCCCTACATATACCTAAATTAGATCACAATTTTCAAATATTTTTCACAATGAGGACCTTCTAAACCTTCTAAGTCATGGAAACTATGGTGATCTTAGAACATTTCTCTTTATACTTTTTGAGCAAAAAAAAATAACATTGTAAAAAAATCCAAGTAATATCTCATCTTTCATAAGGTCTGATAGACCAATTATGGCCTTAGTGGACATTAGCCATCATCATTATCATCATGTAAAAAATATAATTATTCTCCTGATATAATAAAAGATATAATCAAATAAACTGATTTAAAATATTAATTAGATTTAGAATTGTGGTCATGATTTAATATGCAATATGGTATCGCTATTGAAAGTTGGAGGAATAATTATTTTGTTAGAATTAACTATCATAACTTAATTTTATTGAAATTCATAATAAGTTTAGTAAAAATAGTCAAGAATAAATTTTAAAAATATGATTTAATAAAAAAATTGATGTAATAAAATAATAAAATTGTGCAATCATTGATTAAATCATTTAATCAAGTTTGTAGACATGTTTAATCAATATATTGAATCTTATTGGATAACAAAATTCACCTTGAAAAGGCGTTAAACACTCTATGGCATTAAATTATTATAAGTTTTTGCAATCATGATCCAAATTACATGATTATGTATAAATAGAGTTAAACATTATATGGAATCTCACATTTAAATAATCAATACCTCTGAAATTTAACTTTGAAATAAAGAAATTGTTAATAATGTTATTCATTAACATAGACATAATGCATTTTATACATCAAACAACATCAACATGATATGAAAAAGTAAGATAAACCCCCCATATATATATATGGAAATAATAAATACATCTCAACTAATGCTAGTTCCCCATTAGAGTAAGGGACATCACTACCTTCACTACATAAGAATGCATCTATGCTTTTATATATCTCTTCATTAGGATCTATTGATCGTAAACTATTATAGATATTCCACTAGACAATTCATCACAACAAATCTACTAAAGCATATTAGAAAATCCAAAATCTACACTATGAGGGTTTATTTCTCCTTAGATTTCTAGATTTGTTGATTACTGTTTATTTCATATGCATGCAAATTATATATACAAAAAATAGAGAACAATGGAATAAAAACTCGCAAACCACAATTGACATAAGATATATCTTGGGAAACCCTTTCGGGAGAAAATCTAGCTAGAAGATGAGGCTCTTATGTTCTCTTTCTTTGAATGGAAAATGGATGAAAATACAAAGAAGTGAATCTTGTGGCCCATGGGCTGCTACAATGTACAAATCCTCTCTGTTTTCTCTCTCCCTATCCATCTCGGTTACTCTGCTCATCTATGGAACAAAATGCACTCAAATAGAATGGTACCCCTTTTCCTCCTAGTGGTTAGGTTTGACTCCTTTAGCTCTTAACTAGAGTTACAATATTGACTCTTCTAGTGTCTTCTTCATCATGATCACATGGATGGCCCATTTTCCATGAGTAATGCAGGTTTATGTGGCATCCTATCGACTTATGGTGGTGAAAACATGAAAGTCAACTTCTGAGTGGCATAACTTTTGTATACAGACTCCAATCGAGGCAATTTTTACATCTTTGGAAAGGTATCTGTGTAGATTAAAAAAAAAGGTTACACACTTAAGCATAAAAGTTTTTACCCCCAAACAATTTTGTTTTATGCCTCAAAATTCTCTTGGAAGTTTTAGATCCCAATTTTCCAAATTGGGTTCCACTGGTAAAAATGGTAATGTGAGTTGATTCCTCCATTTTTTCCACTTTGAAAGCATAAATATAGATGAAAAAAGTATAATGATCTAATTTGGATTATCTATATAAGTTGTGAATATCCTAATGTATAGAGGATGATTAGCTAGTGCAATAGGTGTAGCAAGTGGATGAATGGATGGATTGATAGTTGGTGCAATCCATGGTGTAGGTGGAGGAGGAGGAGGGGAATTAGATAGTGTATTTGAAGGATGAGAAGGAGGTGGAGGAGTAATGTCCTCAAACATATCATTATTTGAATATGAATCACATAAAGAAGATAAATGAGCATGTCTCACAACTTATTGCTCCTCATTTCTCATCCTCTAGAGTAGGATAGGGATAATGGCAATATGATGCATTAATAGTCATATCAGGGGGGAAGCTTTCATAGATATATGCAATCCTAGAGTTTTTCATGATCATTCTACGTCATATTAGTTCTATTCCAAAGCTGATCATTGATGTAGACAATTGATCTGACATGGTGACAAAATTTGTGATTTGGTCTCTATGGAATTCAAGGTCTAGGCATTCAAGGCAACTCATGATTGGCCTCAACCATCTTTGCATTAATTTGGGGAGAAGAACCCTCACTAACATATGAGCCAATATGTACAAAATAATATATAATGATAATAATACAATTTAAACAAGATATTATAATCAAGTGCACATGCATTAAATAAAATAAAAAAATATGCAATTAAAACAATCAAATGATAAAATAAAACTACCTCTCTCATTTAGTGTTTACAGTTTTACATATTTATGAGTTTACATATCTCTCATTTGGACAAATCTATGAGATGGACAAATGAGAGGCTTCATTGTTTTATTTACATATCTATGAGTTTACAGTTATAGGGACTTCATGAACTTCCATTCTCATTAAAAAAATTACAGAAGCACATTGGTTTTAATCTTTTCTAATCATTACAACTCTTCTATATTTTATAAAATATAAATAAAATTAAAACTTGGGTTATCTTCTACTAAGTTGCACTAGGCTATTTTTATTACTTATTCTCTTCCTTTTATTCATTCTCTTCTTTGGTTGGTAAGGAAAAATAATATTAATCTTTTCTTCTTCTTTTCAAATTTCCTATGTTAAAAATCCACCACTGATAAATATATTTAAAGGCCATTTGGATGACCAAACCATCTCTTATATTACCTTAATATATTAAAATTCATGACGAGAGGAAGATCATAGGTCCATAACATTAATGAAAGTGAATGGAGACCATTGAAAAAGCTATAATCATTCAATTGCAAAAGGAGAAATGAAAAATGGACAATCTTATAACAAATTTGCCCCCTATGGTCTTTCAAGAAATAGGGTCTAAAAATTTCTCAAGCTAATGCTTGAGCCATGTGTAACCCTTGTTGATGTCATGGTATTAGGGTCGAGCTTTAAACTTAATTGGCCCACCCTTTCTCATAGAGCGCTAATTAACTTGCCATATATAGTAGACTAGCCAAGCCAATGTTTAGGCCTCTTCAAGTTCTCAATTCATTTGGGGGAGATGAGTATTCTCACATAATAAGGAAGAAACCCTCTCAATATCATTGCAACACTTATTTCTTGGGTGATATGAGAATGTAATCATCATCTTACCATCAAAAAAGATAATTTCTGGGTGATACAAAGCTTAAAGAAGATAACTCTTCTGTATATTGCTGCAAAAATTCCTTCCTGAGCAATACAAGACTTTATATGCATATTTTCCACTAGAAAAGATGATTTACCCAAAATATAAAACCTTCACTTGATTTAAAGTCGATGAAGAGGATTCATCAGAAATATGTCACTAGCAATGTCAAATGTCCAAGTAATGTATTTCTAGGTAAAGTTCTTACATATTGAACTTGGCAAGCTTGGGGGTCCCTTTTAGAATGAACACAATTAGGAAAAGGTCTAGTAGTTAACTTAACATGGTTCCAAAAAAAATATGTGCAAGGTCCTAAATTCCATACACCCTAGTCCCAAAACAAATCTGTACAAGGCCCTACATTCCATACCAGAGGTAGACCCATCTGTGCCCATAACTTGGCACATCAAATCCAAGATTTGGGATTTTACAAACTCAACTGCAATTACACACATGAATAAGGATTATGTCTTGCACCAACACTTGATTTCATTGTCGAGTTTTCCCTTATACTTCCATATATATATGGTCTCTAGTCTTATTGAGAACTCTTGAAGGATCTTAATATTGTAAGCTATTGTATCATATTTAGAGCATAATTGTCCTAAATATTGTAAAGGATGTGTTATCACCAAAAAATTGATCATCTAGCCTAATTTACTAGATGGACCGAAGTATACCATGTAAAGCCAATTTTACCCTAGTAAAATTGCTTTCGCTGTGAGAAATTACCTAATAAACCACCTTTATTAAGTAATTTATAGTTAAACCCATGAAGAATAATTAAATAAATCACTATTTATTTGATTTTCTTTTAGGAATAATTAATTAAACCATTGTTTTATTATTATTCCTTGTTAAATTTGACCCAATCATGAAAAATAAACAGATAAATAATTATTTATCTTATTTTTCTCTAAGAATAATTAATTAATCACTAATTAATTATTATTCTTTGTCAAATTTGACTAAATACCCTAGGAATAATTAAATAAATCGTTATTTGTTTATTATTCCTTAAATAACTCCTTGAGATAATAAATAAATCATTTATTTATTTATTATTTCTAAATAAAAATTTAAATACTTTTTCCCTCCTAAACAAATATAATAAAATATTCCAGGTGGTTATTCCAAGAATGGGATCAATAATATTTTATTATTGCTCATTATTCAAGGATAACTCAATATTTTGTTATAAATAGGAGGGTTTTCCATTCATTATTCACTTTTGATTATTTTCATTGTTGCACTCACTATTGTAACTTTGATTATGTTCATTGTCGCACACCATATTTTTACTGGGTTTATGCATTATAGAGGAGAGAGACTCTATAGAAGCTAAAAGCATTTGAGGATAGCCAAGAACCCATCCCATAGAGGGGGACTAGTAACATATATTTGTTCCCTTCATAGGTGTTATAATAAAATCATTCTTTACATATCTGGTTTCCATTAGATGTTTTGGGGTTATTACTCTTTATTTCATTGTTTAACTATGATTGCAGCATAGATAAGGATTTTGGCAGCTTTTGTTTCTATCAATAGCTACAGATCTACAATGTTTAGCAGTCATTTTTATTGTTGAGATCATTTTTCATCCATGATCTTAAGTGGGTTCTTTTCATACATCATTGAGAAGAAAACACTACAACAAATTGGAGACTCCATTGGGGAATAATTCTGATTCAGAACCTTGGGTCTCCAATCAAAATTGGCGACTCCGATGGGTTTTATACTTCCGATCCAGAAACCCGGGTGACCTTTGTTTTTCAGATTAGGGATTCTTCTTTTTTCAATTCTATTAATGTTTCCTAGTGTTTTAACCCTAGATCTGATAAATTTCTAACTTCCGTAAGCTTTCTGGTTGTTTCCATAGGTCATAGGAACTAGTCGTGGCAAAGGCGACACTTTTTTATGAAATTTGCAGACTGGAAGTCTCGGAGCAGAAATCACAGTTTTCAGCCCAAAAGGTGCGATCTGGGCTCCAGAACACAACTTTCTGCCCAAAAAGTGCGATTTCATAAAAAAACAAGTAAGAACCTGTGATTTCTGGGTTTTAGGGTTTTTCTCAGATCTGTTTCTTTGCTGAGAGTTGTCTGCTGGGTGTCTGACCTTTGTCTCATCCCGCTTAGGCCTTGATCCATTCTATTTTACTCGTTGAAGTTGAATTTAGCCTCCTCTAGGGCTTCTATTACACTTCTACCTTTCTAGGAGGAGTTTAGCTGAGTGAGAACTCTAAGTTTCTGTAGCACCTTCAACGAAATTTTCCAGATTTGTAACCTTTTGTTTCAGATCTGATAAGATAGGTTGCTACCATCCATAGTTTCACATTCAAACTTGTTTGGTCATTCCCTTAGGGTCCCATCGGTTGGCCTAGGTGTTTCACCCATCTCCCTATCTTTTTACAACGATCTTCCCCTCTGGTTTTTTGCTGTCGCTGCACCACTTTCTAGCAGCTTAGAGTCACTTGATCCCAGTCACACCGACATTCAGATCTCTTGACCGTTTCAGTGTATTTTCCATCGGTTTAGCCACCTAGAAGTAAAGTGTTTGCAAACCTAGTTTGGGTGGGGTTTAGTTAATTGTTTTGCTATTTATTTTCTGTTATTTATTTCAGTTTATTTACAACAAGTTTTTTTTTTTTTACAAACATGATATGGGCTTAATCAATTAATACACTTGCACACACAAGCACACCTTAAGTGAAGGGCGCTTGGTTTACACCGCTGAGCCAAGACTTAACATAATAAATTTATCTCACCGCATCAGAGACAAAAGATATATTGTTGATCTCCCTTCACCATTTCTGTGTTCTGTGTGTCCTTCCATCATTGCGCCACCAAGGCGTTAGTCGCGGAGACTATTAAGCCTTCACCCCTAGTTTCCGCTTGGGCGTATTACTCCTCCCCGTTGGGTTCGAGTTCATAGCCCTCTGAGTCCCCATTCCGACTCTTCTCCCGGTCCTTCCAATTCCTCATCTGATTCCGAACCTCCTTCACTGCATATCGTCACCATGTCTGGACCCATAGCTTGTGCATGACCCCAATCTGGTGGCGGCTCCAGTGCTACACCGGTGGTCACATCAGGCGGAACAGTCTCAGGAACCATTCCGGTAGCCCCTATGCTCCCCTTTATGGTTGGGTTAAGTCTAACGGATCTTAACCAATTGATAAACGACCCCATACACCATGATGTTGGTTGGCCCTCTATGCCGACTAAGCTTCCCTTAGACATCCCAAAGTTTGAGGGTATTGCTGGAGAGGATCTTACCAACCATGTTCGATCCTTCCACATGTGGTGTTCGTCCAACTCCATAACTGATGACTCCATTCGTCTTTGGCTCTTCCAACGCACGTTCACTGGAGATGCTGCAAAATGGTATGTAGACTAGCCTGCCGCCTCTCATTCTATTTTCGCGACGCTTGCTAAAGCATTCTTATCATATTTCCAGTTACCTCTCTAATATGACACTGGTACTGAGCTTTTGACCACATTCTGTCAATCCTCTGCTACTCGCCTTTCTGACCATGTTCAAGAGTGGCGTCGAAGGAGGAGCACATGTCGTGCCTTGCCTTTCGAAGACTGTGTTTATCTAGATTGGTTTCTCAAGAGCCTTTTATCCCCTATTGGGAAAGATGTCGCGTCCCATTTTCCTTAGACCGAGGAAGAAGCTCTCCAGACCGCTTTGAGATATGATTTGATTTATGCTCAATTAGGTTATGTCTATAACATTATTCCAGACCTCCCTCGTCCTGGCAGAGCTAATGCACCGGGGGCATCTCACATTGCCGACGGTATCGTTGGATCCATTTCACACTCTTCGCCATATTCTCAGCAGAGTTATGGCTACTCATAGGGGGGCACCAGTTCCTCCAACATTTATGCCCCTCCTGCTAGCAACATGTTTCCAGGGCCCCAACCCGTCTACCAAATTGTTGCTCCTTCTTATGCACAACTTGGTACCCCAACCCCTCAAGAATTAGTGCTGCAGCCTCCCATGCATCCTCAGCCCCAACAACCACCACCCCCTTAGGGTCAGGTGTTTGTGCAACAGTGTGATACCAATCCCCAGAATTCAAAGAAAAAGAATAAGGGGAAGGGTAACAAGGGTAACCAAGGTAACCAAGGTAACCAAGGTAACCAGTCTAGTGAACCCCAGGGGAACCAACCTGACACCAACAACCAGCAACAGGGCGGCCAACCCAAGAAAAAAAAGGCTATTTGTATGAATAAGCCTTGTGCATGTTGTGGTGTACATGGCCACTACACACATGAGTGTCCCCTTTTACCCCATATGCGCCAACTATGGGAAGCTCAAGAAACTTCTCGAGGTCAACAATCGCCTCAAAATCTTGTGCCACCTCAACCGCCCGTGCTCACAAATCCTTTCCCTCAGCAAGGATTCATTGTTGCTCAACCCCAGCCAGGTCAAGCAACCCACCTCCCCCAACCTTCTGGTCCCGGTGACTACCATATCTTGATGATGAACTCTGATGAGGTTAACCCCTCCAATATCAACCTACAAACTCGATCGCGTCAATATGACAAGCCCTCCACTTTGTCAGCTGCCGAGTCCAAAACCAAAGTGTCCGCTGAGACTCTTACAACACCAAATGGTCCTTTATAGATCCCTCAACCCAAATTTTAGGCCATTCCCAAGATCCCAAAGGGACCATTACGTCGTAATGCGTCTTCTAACAGATCTTCCCATACATACTGTATAGTAGACGACTTGGCGCAATCACCTGCCGCCATGTCGACACTGGAAGTCCTCTAGTCGTGCCCTTCCAAAAAGAAGGCTCTACTAACTGCCTTGGGTGCAGTGGACCCTTCCGACGATCGCTTGATTGTCTTCCTGGTTGATACATCAGAGCATCCCCCATTTCCCTCATCTGTTGCTTTCCAGATACTAGTTAGAGTGCGTAATGCCATCATCTCTAGATGCATTATTGATGAAGGCACATCCACCTATGTGATGTCTGCTGCTATTTGGAAATAACTCAATTCACTTGAGTTGTACCCCTCCACCATCACCTTGCATGTGTGGGATGGACACTCCTCCCAGCCCCTTGGCATGTACCACAACTGTCCAGTGACCCTTGCGGGCAAGACTATCCATGTCGATATCGAAGTAATCGATGCCCCTTTGGATTAAAATATTATCTTAGGTCATAGTTACACATACGCCATGTCAGCTGTCGCGTTTGCGGTGTTCCGCAAGATGTGCTTCCCCCATGAAGGGAAGATCGTTACCATTGATCAGTTGACTTACTACGAGTCGACATCCGTGACCTCCCCCAAGTCCATCATCTTGTCGGTATCCAATAAATAGTCATCCACTCCTTGCATTAGTGTCTCACCCGTAGTCTATAAAGATTCCTCATTGTTTGGTGCCTTCCCCGTTCCTCCCCCTCCCATTTCTGAACCTACTTCCATGAGTGTTTGCATGTTACAAGCATCACAGGCTACCCTTAAGCAGTCCGGTACACCTGATCAACAACCAACTCCCTAGCATCCTATTTTTCTCTTCCAGCTGAACCCTCTAGACCCACTCCCCCAGGACCTCCTCCGTTTGTGAGTGCCTCTCCTATGTTCCCTCCAGGAACTGTTCCTCCATGTCTCAACCATCTAGGAGCTATTCTACCGGCACATTATCCTACTAGCCAGATACCTTTCTTATTCCCCCTCCAAAAGTTTTTTCTGTACCTATCATGGCTTCGCTGGTCCTTCCTAACATGACTCTCAAGATCCCAGTATGGTACATCGACCCCCCTACAAACATTCCGCCTGGTCAGCCAAGACTGTATCACGCTTTGACCCTGGTTCAACCTGTCCCCATGACCCCTGCCTCTGCTTCAGTACCATCACCACCTCAACAGGAACCAACTCCTGTTGCGAAAGAAGTTGGCCAGGGGGGAAAAGCCAAAAAGAAAGATTCGAAGGACAAGGCTCCCCAAGCTCCTCTAGCCCCTAAGGCCCAAAGCCATGCACTTTGTGTGAAGTTGTTGGGCATGCCACCAATAATTGTCCCGAACTTCCTCAACTTAAACCTTTGGTTCATGAAGCGTTCCCTGAGTCGAATATTATGGAAGCCCATGTTGACATACCGGTCCCACCTAAGAAACTCAAAATGCTTCGTACAAACCACCCTTGTGCCCTTTGTGATCTTCATGGTCACTATTCCCATTATTTCCCTCGTCTCGACGAGTTTTGCGATTTCCTTGGGGCAATTCGTGAATACGAGGCCACTCGTAGTAGAGCCACTACTCCTCTACCTGTGGATTCTGGTACCACCACTCAACCAGAATAGGGAAACTCTGGCCCCTCTATTGTGATCCCCTCCCCCAATGTCGAGATGACGGATACCACAGGTCCCATTCTTTACCTGTCGTCATCCTTGAGTTCCTCACTGGAAAACCTTCCTGAGGTTGCTGCACACATTTCTATCGAACCTTTTTTGACAGAATCTGAGGTCTCAACATTAGTAGACCCTTTGTCTACCAATCCGTCGTCTACCATTCAAGACATGTGTATGTGAAACTTATTTCTCAGGTTGATGCACCAGGTAATGCCGCCGCATCATGTAGTCAACCTTCCTCCTGTTCACCCATCTCCCAGCCTGATGAGGACACCATGGAAGCTATGCCTACCCCTGATTACCCCTACACTTGAGTAAGGGGGCATTTCTCCAAGAGGATTTCGAAGGCCATCTCCTTCCTAATTCTCCCAATGCGCTCTACCTCCAGAAATGTTGCTCACAACACATCCCTTTGATTTGCATGTCTTTATTTCTGCAATGTAGTTAGGTAAATTGCATCAATCCATTGTCTTTTTCACCTTTCAGATGGATCCATCATCCACACCGTATATCAGCCATGCCGATGGTGCGAGTCGCTTCTCCCAGAATCTAGCCTTGGCAGCCTGGGCCATTTTTACCCCCTTGCATACGTTAGTCCCGTCAAATGACGTGTGCATTGGATCTGCCACCAATAATCAGGACGAATATGATGCAGTGATAGGTTTGTTAGTCGATGCCCTCACTCATTGCATCCTTCATCTTCATGTTCATTTAGATTCCTTGCTACTTTTCATGCAATTGAATGGTGTGTATCATGTGCATAACCAAGTCCTATTTAGAAAATATCTACGAGTGAAGCTATTAGTACGTGAATTTTAAACCATTACATTCAGTCATGTGCCTAGAGCCCAAAATCACTATGTATATACCATCACAAACAACATTCTGGATTGGCATTTATCACATGTATACCACAGAAGATAACCATAGAAATGGCGAACCATCATTGTCATAAAAAATGCGTAATCATATTATGTATCATAAAAGTGTTTGGAGCCATAGCTCTAAATACATTTGACATGCCCATAACATGTTACAATACTCACAATCAAAGGGATCCACATGTCCCTGCATCTAGTCACTATTTGACAGATCTCGCGCCAAAGGCTCTACTCTACCTGCACGTAGATCACGTACTGCTTGACCTGCCATCGCCACATGCTGCACGATACCTCGCCACTCTGAGGGAAGACCCATACACTCATCTGTGTACCGATCCTCTAAGTTGTGCCATCTGCGCTCTGAAACCCGGTCAAGAGTACATCAAACCTATGATGCAAATCAGCAAGCAGCGCAGTATCCTCTGGACCTTGCTGTGATGATGATGTCCCCCGATCTATAGCCCCAGGCACTGTGGCTCGACGTGCATATCCTTCCGGCTTCACCGGTGCTATGTATGTATACAACATGTTTCACACTCAGTACCACATACATGTGACATAAATATAAAATGCACCATAAAACATAGCAACTTAACACTTACCATCTGGTCCCCATGCTTGCCCAGGTGGAAGTGGCAAGTCAGGATCCCCTGATAGTTCATCCCACTATAAGGGTAGTTGTCAATGTAAAGGGGCATCTGGTCCCAGTGTGCGAAAAACTCGGGTTGGAACACTCGTCTGACTCTCCCTCCTCCTCCTCTTCACAGTAGCTACCCCAGTGGCGCATCCTGGGCTCCTGTGGGCCCCCATCTCGGATATGTACATGAGGACGGATAGTGGGTATCTTCTCAAAGAAGAACGCACACAGTCCTGTACCAAAAGCGCAGTCACGATTCACTTGTCTCTTACAAAGACTCAACTGTCGTTTCACCAACGACATCATCATCTAGGCCCACCCATAGTAGGTCTCGACCAAAACACTCTCAACTAACATCATCTGCCCTCTAGTGATGTGGTGGAATTCCTGGCTGCCCAAGACCCGTAGCACAATTGCGGCAACATCCTGTGTCTCTAGCCTCTCTAGATCAACAAGAGGGATAGTCGTGCCCTTGAAATGAACACCCCATCGAAAATGGTACTCCACGAACTCAGTAATGTTCCTCCCACGAGGTAACACCAGATGAATATCCCCCACCACTCCGAGGGGAGGCTGTCTGGTCAGAAAATAAATATCCTGTAATGTGAGCTCATTCTTGTGCCCTTGCATGACAAAGACCTCCTGGTCTGGATCCCAATAGCTCACAATTCTCGATAGAAAGGGCTCACCTGCCCTCATTAGTGGATTCTCTACCAACTTGAGAACCCCATAATGAGCCAATGCCCCTTGAACTGCCTGATCCCCCTAGATATCGGATCAAAGAGTGTCCAAGTCTCGTTCACGCCAGTTGATTTTAAGCTCTTCCATATCTGTAAAACACCGCATGTCTTGTCAGTTCAGAACAGAAAACAACCCACTACACTGATCAACCTGCAACCCTCACCAGGCCAGCAGACAAACCCTTCCTCCAACCATAAATCGCAGTTTTCAGCCCAGAAAGTGCGAGCTCGCAGGTTTCTAGTTGTTTCTTGTGAGCCAGATCACACTTCTAGACCTAGAAAGTGCAATGCGACCATGAGCAAGGGCAAGGGTCTCTCAGGGAGCTGCTAGGTGCCAAAAATAAGGAAATAAACCATTGAAATTGAAGATATGAGTAAGACCACCTACCTGAAAGTTGCAGATCCTGATTCCAATGGTCAGTTTGTCTGCTACGATATCCACAAGATTTAGGGCCTTTTCCTCCTCTCCAAATTCACCACAACTCACTTAGAAAATGAATCCAAATTGGAGGGAAAACACCCTTTTATAGGAAAACCCACAGTTTTTCTATCGCCCATTGCGACTAGACCGTAGATCAGTTTGACGAACCGTCAGCACCGCTAGAAAGCTCTCACTGAGATCTATAATGGGTCTTCCTAAGTTTTTGATGATTTGACACTTCACCAGGAAGCCTTTTTTCCAAGAAGGGTCACTTCGTCGCTCTTAAAATCGAATTTCGTCATAAAGCGACACTTGTACTTTGAGGTCCACCTCCTCTTAATACTTTTCATACCATATGTCGATCTTCGTCATGAGTAACCATCATTTACTCATGTTTTCATGGTCCCCATCAGGCCTAGTTTGTGTGGCAACGTCATCGAGTCACCCTTGTTCAGAGCATCCGCGATGAGTCACCCTTGCACTCTTGGAGTCTATTTCATGTCCCATTATATCATGTCACAATATTCCATCCATATTTGCATACCGTTCATCTTGTGTTTCCCATTTTGGCCTCTAGTCATATTGTCCCCATCCCCTCCGGAGTTGAGTAAGTTGCTACCAGGTCAACCATGCACTTTATGCTCTGACAAGAGTAGTTGTATGTTTGTCCCTCAGTCCCATTTCTCCATTATCCCTGGTGTCATTCCATCAGTCACATTACTATTTTCCCTCGTGCTTTAGTTGAGGATCCTCATTGCCTCATCTATCGCGGGCCCTATTTTGTCGACATCAACTCATTTATTCCAGAAGAGTGACCTAGAGGGTGGTGTATCTCAATTCCAGCTTCCATTCTTGTTCGACGCCTTGGATCGAGTAGAGGGTCTCATTATTACCATTTGAATTGGTCGTTTCATGTTCGTGATCCATACACTTGATGGTCCAGTGATGCAACAAATTGTACCAGTGATTCCCGGGTGCGTGTGAGATGTTTCAGACCTCATGAGGGGGAGGCCCTTCAGGTAGCCCCCCACATGCTCGGATGCATACCTACTATGCTACAACCTCAAATGCAGTTCTGCAGAGTTGATGGGTTTGGTTCCTACCGATCGCAGTGTTCATAGCATGCACATCTCCTCCAGATGATCCATTTAGTTTTGCAGAGCCCTTCCTTGTTCGACAGGGATTCTCTGGTTGTTCTACCCTCCCTCCCACCCATTTTTTGAGGGAAGGGGAATTGTATCTCATGTACTCAGATATTATTGTATTAAGTCTTGGCTCATGTTTTCACCAGGTGCATTATGTATATGGGACACATTGTATTATTTTCTGGCTCTGTTATGCCAGCGTGTCATGTACCATTCAACATGTACTTTATTGCTCAGTTTCATATTTCTGGGCGAACCATTATTTTTGTACTAAGTTATCTCGATGGGTATGGGTATGCCTCCCCCGCCTCATTGAGGTTCGGTACCACAAAAAAAAAGAGACTTGCATTAGTCTCGCCCCCTCTGTCACTATCCTCTCTGAGCTTCAGCTTCATTGGTCTCTCTCTCTCTCCTTGACTCCCCTGTGTTGTCTAAGTGATTGTGTCTTTACAACGTACTTCGGTCATACGTTTTAGTCCTAACACTCGTACGTTGGGGGCAATCTGTTATCACCAAAAAATTGATCATCTAGCCTAATTTACTAGATAGACCGAAGTATACCATGTAAAGCCAATTTTACCCTAGTAAAATTGCTTTCACCATGAGAAATTACCTAATAAACCACCTTTATTAAGTAATTTATAGTTAAACCCATGAAGAATAATTAAATAAATCACTATTTATTTGATTTTATTCTAGGAATAATTAATTAAACCATTGTTTTATTATTATTCCTTGTTAAATTTGACCCAATCATGAAAAATAAACAGATAAATCATTATTTATCTTATTTTTCTCTAAGAATAATTAATTAATCACTAATTAATTATTATTCTTTGTCAAATTTGACTAAATCCCTCAGGAATAATTAAATAAATCATTATTTGTTTATTATTCCTTAACTAACTCCTTGAGATAATAAATAAATCAATAATTTATTTATTATTTCTAAATAAGAGTTTAAATATTTTTTCCCTCCTAAACAAATATAACAAAATATTCCAAGTGGTTATTCCAAGAATCAGATCAATAATATTTTATTATTGCTCATTATTTGAGGATAACTCAGTATTTTGTTATAAATAAAAGGGTTTTCCATTCATTATTCACTTTTGATTATTTTCATTGTTGCACTCATTGTTGTAACTCTGATTATTTTCATTGTCACACACCATATTTTTACTGGGTTTATGCATTATAGAGGAGAGAGACTCTACATAAGCTGAAAGTGTTTGAGGATAGCCAAGAACCCATCCCATAGAGGGGGACTTGTAACATATATTTGTTCCCTTCACAGGTGTTATAATAAAATCATTCTTTACATATTTGGTTTCCATTGGATGTTTTGGGGTTATTACTCTTTATTTCACTGTTTAACTATGATTACAACATAGATCAGAATTTTGGCACATTTTGTTTCTATCAATAGTTGCAGATCTACAATGTTTAGCAGTCATTTCTATTGTTGATATCGTTTGTCATCCACGATCTTAAGTGGGTTCTTTTCATACATCATTGAGAAGAAAACACTACAACGGGATGACTGACCATTCAAATGACCAAATGGAAATAATCTCATCATTTTCCTCATGGATATTTGGATCCATTGGAATATATGGTCAAATCAGCCCATTAATAGTTTTTCCATTGAAGTATTAATAAAAAAGTAGATGATGGGGACTAAGGTTCCCTCTTTTCCATCCCATCCGTCACATTGATTCATACACCTACATATTAGGCCTACATCCAACTAAATAATGATGTTTGAGATAGGTTAATGGCAGACATTGGGTAAGCCTATGAATTGATATAATACTTCCATAAATCTCAGGGTTCCAAGACAAACTCCAAACCAAAATTTGCAAGGATTGCTAGTGATTGTGTGAAATTTTAAAAGCTTATTTTCAAATTCTTTGTGAAGGCTTAAATTACCTTATCCTTCCTATATAAGCTTAAGTTTTCCCTTAGATATCTTGTCACCTAAACAAGGTAACTGAGCTTCTAGTGATCACCTCAGGAATAATTACCATTAACACAATTTACTCAGTTATGTCACAAATCATTTTACATATTCATATATAGGAATATAACACAACATGTAACTTTGATTTTGACAAACATGTCAAACATATTACAACTGAAAACATCGCTTAGAAAACAAAGAAGATTCTTGTCTAAAATTAATTGCCTGCAAATGAACAAGGGTGTGCTATTTTTGACCCCAAAATAGGCTCATTTGTACCTATTCTTTCCTACAACTAGCCAACCCCTAGCCAAGTAATGATACCACCAGATACAAAATCATATTCTAAAGAAAATTACTAGTGTGAAAGTCACTCTCTATCATATGTAAACAATGGTAGCCACCTTCTACCCACTGAGTTAGGACTACCATGGATTGTCCAGTAGCCTTCCCGACTATTTCTAGCTACAAAAGGGAGTCCCTTCATTTCTTTTGCAGTACCTTATTGCCCTCCCCTCTCAGTGCTTGCTATTCAACCTAACCAACATCAAATTCACAATCCATTTTTTCCAAGTTTTGGTTTGGGTTTTCCAGTCTCAAATTTATAGTCGAATTCAAAAATTTAACAGGCCTAATCACTCAAAGTGGAACCCATTCATATTTTGCACCATTTGGGCATGAATTTTGGTTTCCTTAGGAGTTCTTATTTTCCTGTAATTATTAGTAGAAAACCCACTCAAGAATCAACACGATTTTCACTCGTGGGTGCTATCTACTCTTTGAAAAATTTTCCTCCACACTTTTTGGGCCTATAACATCCTCTAGACACTAAGAAAAATTACTACTTTGACCCCCATGTGCATCCCCCCTTATTTTTCTAAAGAGACCCCACGACTTTGCGTCACTGTCAAGAGATTTTATGGGTTAGAGTTTGGAATTTGACATGGGTACTTGATGCACCCTCCTTTGACAATTTTTAGCTTCCCATTCAACATCTACATACTCCCATAATTGTGGGTGGTTGGCTATCCAACTACCCAACTCCTCTCAATAACTGATTTTGGGGAAGTGGGAAAGAGGGAAATAATTTCAAATTCATTTTGGCAATATGAGTTTTTGGCTATAGCTGTTTACTTGACAAGTGAGGTAATTTCCCAACACCCCCCCTCGCCCAACTAATTCCCATTTGTGGTATTATAGCTAATACTAATGCTCCACCCTTTAGTTAATTTCTTGACATATTTTACTCTTTATGTAGTATACATTTACATTATTTATAATTTATCTACCATAGTTATGTAGGAATTTACAAGGTAAGTTCCTCATATAGAACACCAAAGGACACCGCTCACAAACAGATCACAAATCAATACACCAGTGTTGTTGACGTGGTTAAAACCCTCAAAGAGGGAAATAGTCCACGACTTGAGCCAACGCGGCCACTTCAGGCAATTTATTAAGAAAAGAATGAAAATTTACATAAGCTTCTCTCATGAACGGTTACCCTACAAATGACCCTCCATTCTCTTTAAATAGAGATCATGGACCAATCGGGTGTTAAGCCACGGATCAAGTGTCGGTAATACCGAGGAGAGAATGAACCATTGGATCACTACATATCGTGACCATCGGATTGTAAGTTACAAAAGTACATAGTAAAGAAACACACTTTACCTAACTCTATACTAGACCAAGTTATACTTAACTACTTCCTATGTGTCGGAATATCCTAACATCCCCCCTTAAGAACAACTTGGGATAGGATTGAAGGATGTACAAATATGACACAATAGGAGAAGGAAGGAGGCACTAGAGCCTATCCCCCCTTAGTGACAACTTCCTGAACTCCAACCATAAATCGAAGTTTAGTAAACTTTGCCTCTGTGAGAGCCTTTGTAAAGATGTCTGCAACTTGATCATCTGTTGAACAATATTGCACTTCAAGAACATGGTCGTGAATGAGCTTTCCGATGAAGTGCATGTGCAGTTCAATGTGTTTGTTGCGCTAATGTTGGACTGGATCTTCTGAAAGCCAAACTCTGACAGGATCTGACGAAGCCACAAGGCTTCCTTACTAGCTTCTACGGCACCACGATACTCTGCTTCTGCTGAAGAAAGAGAAATGGCACCTTGTTTCTTGCAAGCCCATGTAATAGGTCCTGAACCAAGAGTGAACACATAACCTGCAGTAGACTTCCGATCATCAAGGTCACCAGCCCAATCGGAATCAGTGAAACCAACCAATAGAGGAGATGCTTCAACACTATAATGAATCCCAAACTGAACTATACCTCGAACATAATGAAGTATTATTTTAGCTACTTTCCAATGAATTTCATGTGGGTTTTGCATAAACCGAGCAACAAGGCCAACGACAAAGGAAAGGTCAGGACGAGTATGGGTTAGATACAAAAGTTTTCCTACAAGTTGACGGTATAAGGTAGCATCAACTTCAGGGGAAGTACAAGTGACTGAAAGTTTGACTCCAGATTGAAAGGGAGAAGGGGTTGGCTTACAGTCTTCCATGTGAAAATGGCGTAGAAGATCATAGGCATACTTGGACTGGGAAAGGGAAATACCTTCCTTGGATTACAAGACTTGAAGACCAAGAAAATAATGCAATTGTCCTACGTCTGTCATTTCAAACTTCTTTTTAAGGCTGGACTCCACATGGCTTATAAGGTTGGGATCACTACCAGTGAGGATAAGATCATCAACATAAAGAACAAGAATGATAAGAGACTTGCCCACTTTCTTGGTGTAGACAGTCTTGTCAGAATGACACCCAGAAAAGCCAGATTCTAAAAGAAAGTTATCCATTTTGGCATACCAAGCCCGAGGAGCTTGCTTGAGACCATAAAGGGATTTCTTAAGCCGACATACAAGGCTGGAATCTGTTTGTATAAAGCCAATAGGTTGTTCCATATAGATTTCTTCATGCAAGTCCCCATGCAAGAAGGCATATTTAACATCCATCTGATGGACTTCCCATTTGAAAGAGGCAGCAAGGGAAAGAACAAGGCGGATAGAGTTCATTTTGGCAACAAGGGAGAAGGTTTCAGTATAGTCAATGCCTTCAACTTGTGAAAAACCCTTAGCAACAAGACGAGCTTTATGTTTATCAATTTTCCCATCTGGTCCATACTTGGTTCTGTAAACCCATTTGCATCTAACAAGTTTTCGTCCCTTTGGTAGAGGAACAAGATCCCATGTATCATTTGCCAATAATGAACGATATTCTTCATTCATAGCTGCGTCCTAATCTGGATGGCCTGAAGCTTCTGCAAAGGTGTTAGGATCATAATTCGCTGAAGCTTGAGCCAGTAAAGAAGAGGCTCTATCGAACTGAGAACATGTACATCATTGATCTGTAGGATCACCGACAAGATCACCCGCTGCATTTCGAGTAGCACAGACCCATTTTCGAAGCTGAGGAGCTGAAGGAGGATCCTAAGAAGGTGGGGGAGGATTGTCATCCTCGCTTTCATCATCTGAAGAAGAAACATTTTCAAAAGTAGAAGAGATAGGGAGAGGTGGCACATTCGCCGAACTAGGCTTGTAGGCCGATATATTTTCAACAAACTTTACATCTCTTCTAATGATAACATTTTTGGACTTAAGTGGAATAAGTCTATATCCTTTGACATCTTTAGAATATCCAACAAAAATACATTTTTCACTCTTAGGTTCTAAAGCTTTATGTTTCTCATCTAGAATATGGGCCCATGCTTCACTTCCAAAAACACGAAAGTGACTTACATCTGGTTTAATTGAGCTCCATGCTTCTTCTGGAGTGATATTCTTTAAAACCTTAGTAGGAGTGCGATTTATTATGTAATTTTCACAGTTAATTGCTTCTGCCCAAAAATTAAGACCAAGTCCTTTAGATTGAAGCATACAATTAGCCATTTCCTTTAAGGTGCGATTCTTCCTTTCAATGACACCATTTGTTATGGAGTATATGGAACAATATGTTGCATTTGAATTCCATTCTTAGTGCAAAAGTTGATGAATTTGTTGTTAACATATTCTCCGCCATTATCAGATCTTAGCTTAAGAATTTGATGTCCAGATTGTTTTTCAACAAAGGCCTTAAAAGCCAAGAACATGTTAAATACTTCACTCTTTAGTTTTAAGAAGTATACCCAAGTGCGTTTAGAGAAATCATCAATGAAAGTTAAGAAATACTTGTAGCCAGAGAATGAAACAACTGGAAGTGGACCACATAAATCACTATGCACAAGCTGTAAAGGGGCTGAGGCGTGCCAAGAGGCATGTTTTTCAAAACTATCCCGATGATGTTTTCCGAGTACACATCCGGAACAAACACCATCTCTGCAAGATACCATTGGAAGACCTGTCACCATATTTTCTTTACATAGATTCTGAAGGGAGCGATAGTTTAAGTGACCAAATCACTCATGCCAAAGTTTGCTCACTTCATCGTTATGAGCAACAAATATCGAGGGAAGATTTGATGACCCAAAGTTGTGAAACTTATACAACCTTGTAGAATCATCAGCAATGCTAGTAGCTAAAATCTGTCTAGGATCTCTTAGGTCCTTAATTACAACATTGTGAGGTGAAAATTCAACGATTTTACCTTCACCTGAATGAGTTATTTGATATACAGATAGAAGGTTGCAGGATAAGGTTGGAACACATAATACATCATTAAATTGACCATTGTCTATATGAACAGTTCCGGTCCTTACAACACTAAGAGATCTATCATCACCAACATATATATTTTTGGCGTTACAATCATTTAAAGAAGAAAACATGGCTTTGTTTTTGGCCATGTGATAAGAAGCTCCAGAATCAATGAGCCACTCATGAGATTGAGAAGAAGAAGATACATTTAGTGCATAGCCAGACCGAGATGCTTGACAACCACATGCAGAAAGTGCTATTCTTGAAGATGAAGTTGAAGTTGAAGAGTGCTCCAAATGGATGTTATGCTTCTTCATTGCTGCTTCCAAGGCTTCCATCTGCTTAAAACATTTGGATTCTAAGTGGCCATCTCAATTACAAAAGTCGAAATGTCTATCAGTCTTCTTCCCTTTGTTTTTATTTGTCTTATCATTTTGTTGAAATTATTTTTCATTTTGAGGCTGAAATTGCTTAGGACCCTTGTTTGGTTTAGGACCATTCCTTTTAGGATACAAATTCTTAGGATTCTTTGAATTTGGTTGCTGCTGGGCGGCTAACGCTTTCTTAGAAGAGTTTCCAAGATTAAGAAGACCAAGGTGTAAGATTTTTTCTTGTTCTCTTATTAAAGAATCACAAAAGGAATCAAAGGAAGGGGACTTATAGGCTTGTCCTTGAGAAATGAAGGCTTCTCTTGTAGAATGGAAGGTGGAAACAAACACAGAGTAGGTTGGTCCCAACTTAGTAAGAATGGAATAGATAAGGTTACTATCTTCTTTCTTAACCTTAACACCTTCCAAGAGAAGTCTAAGGGTCTTGAACTTGGACAAAAAATATTCAATGCAAGAAAAATTATTGGGGTCCAATGTAAGCAACTCATTTTCGAGTTGATGGGCTTTAAGTTCATTTTCAATTCCAAAAACTTTAGTAATTTGTTTCATTGCTTCATCAGGAGTATCAAGTTCTGCAATATGGAATCTAAGATCTGGAGAAATAGACATCCCTATCAACCCTCGTGCTTGATCTTGCCTATTTTCCCATTTAGCTGCCTTATCTTCATCTTTCGGTTTGGTTTCTTGGCCTGAGGCTATTCTATAAAGACCTTTACTTCTAAGTAAATCCACAATGTAGGACCACCATTGGAAGTAGTTGGTGTTGTTAAGAATAACTTGGCATGGACTTTCCATTTTAACAGAAACTGAAGCTATAGATGTTGAAAGTAAGTGTTCCAATGGAAATATCTCGAAAAATTAGGCAGGTTAAAAAGAAATGGCTCTGAAAACGACTTCCGGATGAAGAAGTTATGGCTTTTTGAAGAAAAGTTGATGAAGATGCCGACGAAGTGTGGGAATGTGCGGAAATGAATGATAATGTTAAAAAAAATCCACCCTCTTTCCAAACTTAATCTAATTAGCTCAACAAAAAGAAGACTTGAACTCAAGACCTCTACTCTCATAAAGTAGCTTTGGACCAAGTGAGCTAAACTAAAAGTTTAGTAATTTTTGGAAAAGAGGAAGGGTTTTTTTTTCCTAGTCACTGAAGATTTTTTTTTTAGTCACTGAAGGTTTGGGCTGCGTGCTTACTTGAGAAAGCTCTTTTTCCCTACAAAACAAAAAAATACAAAACTCAACACGGACATACAAAAAAAACAAACCTTACGACTTGAAGTTATCTTTAGCCGAAAACTAAATATTTTCCTCAATGTTTTTGATTTTCCGAGATCACACTAAGGCGCGACGGAAAAGAGCATACGCATGAGAAAAATCCTTCCTCTCTGTTTCTGATTTGCCCAGATCGCATAGAGTCGCGGGGCAAAGAGCATACGCAGAAATGAAAGGTATAGATCCGGTAATAAAAAACAAAGAGCTAAATAAACCGAAATAAACAGAGAGAAAATAACTAGAAACTGCAAATAAACGTTGTATACCTCCAGATCTTAAAAATGACGTAGCTAGGGCTACCAGAAACCTTTTTGCATGAAACGAAAGGGGTTCCTCACTGGAACAGATGCTCCTAACACAATAGAGCAGTCCTCTCGGCCCGAAAGCAGTCAGAAATAGTAGATCTAGGAAACGACAGTCGGATGCAATTCTACCGGCTTCAGATTTGGATCACCAATGGACACGGCCCTCAAATAGCTCTGATACCATGTAGGAATTTACAGGGTAAGTTCCTCAGACAGAACACCAAAGGACACCACTCACAAACAGATCACATATCAATACACCAGTATTGTTGACGTGGTTAAAACCCTCAAAGAGGTAAAAAGTCCACGGCCTGAGCCAACGCAGCCACTTCAGGCAATTTATTAATAAAAGAATGAAAATTTACATAAGCTTCTTTCATGAACGGTTACCCTACAAATGACCCTCCTTGCTATTTAAATAGAGATCATGGAACAATTGGGTGTTAAGCCACGGATCAAGTGTCGGTAATACCGAGGAGAGAATGAACTGTTGGATCACTACATATCGTGACCGTCAGATTGTAAGTTACAAAAGTACATAGTAAAGAAACACACTTTACCTAACTCTATACTAGACCAAGTTATACTTAACTACTTCCTATGTGTCGAAATATCCTAACAAGTTAAAAAATCATAAAATATGTTTTCCATGGCTTACAAATTTATTGAGTCATAATTCTAACTACAGACTGAGGAAAATGGGGCATTACAAATCCATTGTGTAAAACCTAAATGACCAATATTTTCCAAAATGGAAATCCAATGGAATAATCACAATCATTGGTGATAAACAAAGGGATGAATATATGATTTATTCATTTTTTTTGTTGATGTGTGACCCATCATTGGATATGGACCATTTTATTTGGAGCACAATCAAATGATTGATAGTAAATGATGGCCTATTCAATCTTTTTCCAAGCTTCTTCAACAATGGAGAATATAAAGACACAAACATCTCTGTGTAAGAAAATAAATAAAATCATGTTCATGAGATCATTGCTGTAGGTTTTAACGCTGTATAAAAATTACCTACAAACGAATTCTTAAAAATAGAAAAAATATACAATGCTGAGAACATAAAAAATATACATAAATATTTTCTCTTGGAACCCAAATAGGGAAAACCAAAACGAATTTTTAGTATTTCTTTCAGTGTTACAATACATTATATACATGTCAAAGAATTCATAAACCCCAATCCATTAACCTCAGATTAAAACATAATCGTAGTTCCCTTGACCAGATCTACAAAATACCATGGGAAAAAAACATCGTGCCCAAAACCATGTGCAAAAACAATCCACGAAACCATGGGTAGGTCCGCTCACCATCTTTGGGTTTGCCCAACTATTATTGGGTCCACATATTTTTTTTTCCCAGGACGTTGCCCAAGACCTCGTGTACGGGGATACCACCCCCCTACAAACCCCTCAGTAGGGGGGGCTGCTGGCCCCCTACAACCCCCCCCACTGCACCTGGCACAACGTAACAACACGTGGAGCTAGTCGTGGAAATAATATAGCGCATACCCAAAAATTACAACCTTTATCTACACCATGGCTAAGCCATTTCAACTCAACTTAAGAAATTCACATGGCTTCTTCCATGCTCCTTATCCTTCTAATGAACTAAATATTCTTTTGTTTCTTGATCTCTCATTTTCCATGCAATTATTTTATCTAATGCCTTTATAATTTATTCTCTCTCTTGCTTATGAATATATTCTTTGAAATCAACAACATAGTCATCACCTTCATCTGCTATACTTTCATTAAATTTACACAAATCTACAACATTCAATGTTAACGAAATATCTAATCCTTTCGGTAGTTCAAGTACATATGCATTATTAGAAATTTTTTCAGTATATTACATGGCCTTATTTCTTTATCTTTATCTTATTATAGGCATCTCTTGGAAACCTTTCCTTCATAAAAAATATTCACTCGCCTTTGCATAACAACTCTTTGCTTATAAATTGACTATTTCTCTATAGCTAATTCTACACTTTCCCATGCACTTCTTTCATACGTTCAACAAATGACTCTACATCTTCACATTTTTAGCTTGCTTCAAGAAAACATGTCAAATGTGTAACTCCTCTTGGTGATCTTCCATTCACAATATGAAAAGGGCTCCTTCCTATATATCTATCTATTGAATTGTTATATGAAAATTTAGTTGGTAGCAATATTAAATCCCATTGTCATGGTTTCTATCCCATAATACATCTTAGTAAATGTCCAATGCTATTTTTCAATGGTTCTATTAGTTCAATAGTATGCAAGAATATGCAGAACTAAACTAAAATTTTGTATCTACATTCTTCCATAATTTTCTTTAGAAATGATCGATAAATTTGTTGTCTTTGTCTAAGGCTATGCCTCTTGGAAAACCATGTAAATGAATAATTTCCTTAAAGTGTAAAACAATTAAGCTCACGCCATTACTAGTCATCTTTCAAGGAATAAAATGTGACATTTTATAAAATATATCAACAACAAGAAAAAATATTGTCATTATGTCATTGGGTGTTATGCAGTCCGAACATAAAAAAATCCATTTAGATGTTCTCCCAAGGTGCTTTTGTAAGGAAATGGGTATATAAACCAATATTATGAGTTATTTTCTTATCATGTTGGCAAACCCTACAACTACCTTTAACCTTTTTCTTAACATTTTCTTCGCAATACTAGGCCAATAATATCACTCTTCAATCAATGATTGAGTTTTATCAATGCCAAATTGTGTATCCAAGCCACCAAAGATTATATATCTCTTTGATGAGATTATCGTCATTGAGCCTCTACGAATATATAATTCTTGATTTTTAAATAGGACTACCTCCTGGATTAAATAATATGAGAAATGAGTTATATCACAAATCCATTGTTCTTTACCATATTTCCAAGCTTCAACAAAATATGGGTCTATTTCATACAAACTCTCCATTGATTCCATCCTTACCATCTCAATTATTATAGTGGTCAACATTGATTTCCTATTTAATGCATCATCATTTTTATTAGGTCTTCTAAACCTATGTTTCAAAATAAGTATATCTCTATGATAATTCCACCCATTTCATGTGTCTTTGATTAAACTTTGATTTAATGTTGATATCTCAATGCTTAATGATTACCATATAGAACAAACTCTTTGGACAATAAATAATGTCTTGATTTATTCAACAATTGTATGATAACATAAAACACTTAATCATACACAAAATATTTATATTCTATTTTTCTTCATTTATCTTCTCACTAAAGTATGCAATCAATCTTGTCTCTAATTGTTGTTCCACTAATATCAAAGTCTACTTGAGATATGTGCATTCTTCTAATATTATCATTTTCTCCTACATGTAGTTAATGGTGAACAAATACTATTGAATTTCTAATAAACTTTCTATAAAATTAAGCAAACCATGAAAACTTCTTTCTTCAAATATACTCTTTGAAATAGGCCATTTTACAATTACTCTCATCTTCATGGAATCCATCTTCAAGCCTTCTTGGGATATTACAAACATACCAACTCTTCTTTCATAAATGAAGTTTTTTTTAGATTTATGAGTAGCTTCTCATGCTTCAATCTCTCTAAAATTTACCTCAAATGATTAAGATGCTCTTATTTTGTCTAATTGAAAATTAAAGCATCATCTAAATAAACAACAATAAAATTTCCAAGTCAAGTCCCACTAGCATGACCGATTGAGGATGGGCCTCGTTAGCAAGGCGACCCATGATCAAACCTCACAGGGGGTGGTTGTGCCTTGTTCTAGGGGGAGGAGACATGCTAAAAAATCTAGTTAGCTAAGGGATGGTGTGGCCCAGGTCGGGTGCGATCCCCGGGTGAATTTGACGAATTAAATACTCCTGGGTCGTGGATCCTCAAGCCATAGGTCAAATCCAGAGGATCACAAACAACTTGACAAAAAAAAACAACAACAAAATTTCCGAAAAGTAATAATTTTGGTAATGGCGCGAAAAATGCCAACATGGGATGCATTGCAAAAATGGTTCATGAGTGGACCAAGATGGTGTTATTTGTGTAAAAACAATGACGAAAATATTCCACACCTATTCATCTCTTTCCATTTTGATCAACAGTTGGGAAACATGCAAGAATGCCCTTGGTCACTTGGTTTTATGGGAAGGCCTTGATCTGGAAGAAGTTTGAAGGCATGGTGCTAAAATCCTTGTTTCCAGCCTATAAAATACCTCCCTCTAATTATCTATTGGGGGTATGGTTGGCTAGGAACAAAGCTATTTTTTAGGACAAGACATTTACCCTAATCATATTGCAGCTGAAGCGCTAGCCATTTTAAGCCTTTACCTAGGAGAAGACCTCACCCCTCCCAGAGTGCACAAATTAGATCTGGTTGATAAATCTAGGCCATGGGCCTATTATGACGGAGCCTCAATCAACATGGGACAACAAAGCGAAGGTGGTTTCATCCTATTCCCCTCAGAAGATCATTGCTATCAGGAAAAAATGGCTTAGGGAGAGGAACCAACAACCAAGCGAATTTCTTAGCACACAAAAACTTATTACTGTTTTCTTTAGAAAAGGGATGCACTCAAATTCAAATCTTTGGGGACTCCATGCTTACTATAAATTTTTTGAATAAAATTTAATCTTGCAAAAATATCATTCTTATGCTTATTTTGGAGGAAATCACGCGAATTATTGACTCTTTTTCTCTCTTTACATGCCGCCATATCTACAGGGAAAAGAACAAGACAATGAACAATCTCTCAAAATAAGACCTCAATTTGGAACATTGCTTGTGGAGTATTATAAGGAAGGGAGATGGAAAGGTCTATGAGTTTTGTCATCAACCTTACATGGATTAACAACATCTTAATTTTTTTTTGAGCATCCAACCTCAATTTTTTTCTTCCTTTTTCTTCATAGCTTCTATGGATGACACTCTTTATGTTTTCTTTACACAATCTGGGACAATCAATTTTTTGAAAGCCTATGAGGGCTGATTCTAATATATTTTTTGATCCTTTTATGATAATTGATTTGGGGATCAAATATTTTCTTATACAAACATTTTATCTATGTGTTCATGATTTTGTTGTAATGTTATTACAATTAAAAAAAAAACAAAATAAAATTACAAACCCAATATGGATGAGATATATAAATTAAAAATTCCCTTACCCTCTTCCCAACACATAATCTTATTAAATGTTTTAATATAACACTTTTCCAAAATATAAAATTATTATCCTATAAACAACTATTAATAATTTATTTAATTATCTAAAATTTGTAGCTCTTGGGTGATGGTCATGTAAATGAAGTATTATGTTCCAAGATGTTCTAGGTTTAAATCCATTGAGTTTACCGGTGGGCCACATGTTGTGATAGTGTGGTTTACTTAGAGGTTATAGTGGTAACGGTTGGAATCAACCCCATGTCACATGCGAGCACGAGACTACACACGAGTACCTACTCTACCTTTTATATCCTAGAGATGACTACTCTTAACTCATAATTAAGTGGATATAAGAAAAAAATAAACCCATTCCAAATCCTTGGAAAATGTTTTTATTTATCTCTTCTCTCTTCCCTCTTTGCACAACCCAGTATAGGGCAGATGTGTGGGCGTTATATGTTAGATGTTAGATGTGAGATGTTAGATGTTAGACGTTAGATGTGTAGGCATTATATGTGAGATGTGAGATGTTAGATAATTTGTAAATTCATTTTTTTTATATTGTAATTTTGTTTCTTATTAATAAAATTATGAATAATTTTTTAGATAAAAGAAAAGAAAATATACACATCACATTAAAATATATAACATATAAACAATACTTATAAATTAACATCCATTTTACCATATAAATTAAAATAATGATTCCATAACCATCTTTAAATTTAATTAAAATATATAACATATAAACAATACTTATAAATTAACATCCATTTTACCATCTAAATTAAAATAATGATTCCATAACCATCTTTAAATTTAATTAAAATATATAACATATAAACAATACTTATAAATTAACATCCATTTTACCATCTGAATTAAAATAATGATTCCATAACCATCTTTAAATTTAATTAAAATATATAACATATAAACAATACTTATAAATTAACATCCATTTTACCATCTAAATTAAAATAATGATTCCATAACCATCTTTATATTTAATTAATAAGCCGATAAAAATTTAATATTTACAATATAACCAGATTTTTAATCATGAATATTTAGCATGGATATTATTAACTTCTAAATAGGCTTTTTTATAATACCATGGGTCAATACCCATAAGAGAAAGATAGATAAAGGGAGAGGAAGGAAGAAAATAATAATACCATGGGCCATCTAGCCTTTTGATTATTATGTTATGGATCTAGGCTTTTAATTATTATGTTACAATACCATGGCTTATCAATACCACATGCCAAAAAACCATAAATTATTTCAAAATCAAAATATTTTACAAATACTTTATTTTAATTTGATTTTATGACATTTTTTAATTAAATCTAAAAGAAAAAAGGTTATATCTAAACCCTCCATCCTCAAGACTACTAAAAATATTCCCATAGAGATTAAATCGAGGTTTTAATAAATTAAAAATGAGAATACTTTTATATATACACGTGAAATTTATATAATATAAATAATATTATAAAGAACCAAGATAGATGCATCTTAAGCAAGGATCCAAGTGAAGAGAGAAAGAAAAGTGACTAACAATGATAGAGGAAAGATAGTGCATGATTCTTTTAAGTTTTTTATTATTGTATTTTCTTTTACATGATTGATCCAAAATATAGATTTAATATTTTACAACCAATTATGTAATTTTTAATTTAGATACTTTCTTAAATACAATACAATGGGATCATATTTAAGAGAGAGAGAGAGAGTGAGATGGAGGGGGAATAGAGTGGGGGAGAGAGACATAGAGGTGGGAGAGACAGGAAGAGAGAGAGGAGGAGAGAAGGAGGGAGAGGGAGTCATGGAGACATGGATATGGAGGGGGAGAGAGGGGGAGAGCGAGAAGGAGAGAGGGAGGTGGGATTAGAAAGGGAGAGAGGGAGCTGGGATAGAAAGGGAGAGAGAGGAATTGAGAGAGAGGAGAGAGGGGGCGAAAGAGATGGAGTTAGAAGGGGAAGAAAGGCATAGAGAGAGAAAGGTGGAGAGGGAGAGGGAGTGACAAGGGAAAGGCGGAGAGACAGTGAGGGAGAGAGAGAGAGTATGTTTTGGGGGTGAGAATGAGAGACAAGGGGAGATAGGGATATAGATGGAGGGGGGAGAGAGGGCAGAAGAGAGAGGCAAAGAGAGGGAGGGAGGAAGAGAGGTAGATGGGGGAGAGAGAGAGAGAAGGGGAAGAGACAGAGAGGGAGAGGAAGAGGGAGAGATAGCTAGATAGATAGATATGGAGAGAGATAGAGTGTATGTTTACGGGTTGATATAGAGATATAAAGAAGGATAGATAGAGGGAGATAGAAATATATATGAAGGGGGCGAGAGGGAAGAAGAGAGAGAGAGAGAAGAGAGAGTGACATGTGTTTAGGGGTTGAGATAGAAAGAAAAATAAGGAGAGATGGAGGGAGGTATAGATATAGATGACAAGGGGAGATAGGGAAGAAGAGAAAGATATAGAAAAGGAGGGAGAGATGGAGAGAGAGGGATGGGGGAGAAAGAGAAGGAGAGAGGGAGGGAGATAGACACAAAATGGAAGGTGGAGAGTGAGGGAAGAAGAAAGAGACACACAGAGACAAATACACACATAGAAGTTAGATGTAGAAAGTCATGAATATTTTGGTTTTTCACGAAAATAGATGTATTGATTTTAGTGTAGTTGTTGATTTCTAATCCTATTTGATCGCTTGCACTAGGTGCATTGATTTCAATGTAGATGTTGATTTTTAATCCTATTTAATACCTTACACTATATGCATTGATTTCTGTGTAGATGTTGATTTTTAATCCTATTTAATACCTTACACTATATGCATTGATTTTTGTGTAGATGTTGATTTCTACTCCTATTTGATTGCTTGCATTGGATGCATTGGTTTCAGTGTAGATATTGATTTCTAATCCTATTTGATCGCTTGCACTAGATGCATTTATTTCAATGTAGATGTCGATTTTTAATCCTATTAATACCTTAAAATAGATGCATTGATTTCAGTGTAGACATTGATTTCTACTCCTATTTGATTGCTTGCACTGGATGCATTGGTTTTAGTGTAGATATTGATTTCTGATCCTATTCGATTGCTTGCACCAAATGCATTGATTTCAATGTAGATGTCGATTTCTAATCCTCTTAAATACCTTACACTGGATGCATTGATTTAAGTGTATATGTTGATTTCTACTCCTATTTGATTGCTTGCACTGGATGCATTGGTTTCAGTGTAGATATTGATTTATAATCCTATTTGATTACTTGCATTAGATGCATTGATTTCAGTGTAAATGTTGATTTCTAATAATATTTGATTGTTTTCACTAGATGCATTGATTTTAGTGTAGATGTTGATTTCTGATTTGATGCAACTAGATGTATGATGCACATTAATTTCAAAGTAATTAGATTAATAGTGTGCATTGATTTTAATGTAAGCACATCTCTGCCCCCTCCATCTATATCTCTATCTCCCATTGTCTCTCCTTTTTTAACTCTCTATCTCACCCCCCAAACATACTCTCTCTCTCTCTCCCTCCCTCCTATTACCCCTCCCTGTTTCTCTCTCTCTCTCTAACACTTCTCTCTCCATATCTATATCTCTTCCCCCCTCCCTATCTTTGCCTCTTTCTTCTTCCCTCTCTCCCCCCCTCCATCTATATCTATATCTCCCCTTGTCTCTCCTTCTCACCCCCAAAACATACACACACTCTCCCAGTGTAAGCACATAAAAATTACTCATGACATGCATTGACTTCTGTGTTACAGTAATTCAACCATAAATACAATACTTTAATTTTCATCCTAAATAAAATGTTCACTTACCCGAAATGTTTGCTTCCTAAAATTGTAAACTATTTGTAATTGGCTACATTCTTATTATTCCCATTTTCCATAGAGACAAGGTGTGATATTTACTATTTATTACAGTAGCTTGAGTTAAATATTTGAATGGTCTATGATTTCAAATGGCCTTATCATATGATCGATATGAGAAAACAACAAAACTAATAGGTGTGACAATAAGAATAGTAGAAGAAAATAGTTTCAGATCACAATGAAGATTGTTTGTAATTGACTATATTCTTAATATTCACATTTTCTATCATTCAACATTGTTACATTGTCACTTTGCAGTCAAAATTTGTATTTCATCATTTTTCATCAAGTTACTAACAGTCTCTCTCATCTCAACAAACTGAGGTACTAAGCAAATTTAAAATTAAATTGACCAAATCGATCTTAGAAACATTTAGCATATTTAAAATGATCAAAATAATTAGATGCTCAAGAAATTTTGTATGACAACACACGACTGAAACTAGACTAGATCCATCTTAATCTCGGATCTATCAAGCGCCAAGAGGGATCAAATCTTTCGAGGTGCAAACATTTCCTCAAGTTTTGCACTCAAAAAAGAGATTTGCACCTCGATAGATTTGATCCCTCTCGACACTTAATAAATAATAAATTCAGGGTTAAAATGGATCTAGGCTGAAAAAAGTCAATCTTCAAAGCAAAATGTAAAACTCTCATTTGCATTAATTTATTATGACAAAAACAAACTACATATAAATCACTTTATCTTGAATATAGACCAAAAACTACATATGAATCCCATTCGGTTGAATATGGACCATTTAAAGAGGAGATTAAATGATTGTCTAATAAAAATTTGAAAAGAATTGGAATACAGAAGTCATTCGGTTGAATATGGACCATTTAAGGAGATTAAATGATTGTCTAATAAAAATTTGAAAAGAATTGGAATACAAAAGTCAGCCTTTTATATATATACATATATTATTGAATAAGGTTTATAGTTGTTCACATTTGATTTTTGTTATTTTTTAACATTTAATTATGGAATAAAATTATTAAATAGGTTAAAAGTAATATAGGTTTTTATTTTTTTATTAAATAAAAAAATTACAACTTTTAATATTATTTAATTTCATATAATATCTTATTATTAAGTATTAATTTATATTAATAAATTTGATAAATTTAAACTTAAAATATATTTTTATTTTTAATATACCAATTCGTTATAATTTCTTCTAACAACACCTCATTACTCTTCCTACCATGATCTTTAAATAAAAATAAAATTCCATATCCATTTTTGGGTAACAACAAAAACCTATAAACCAGCTGATGTTACAGGTTCCACCGATCTATATATGTAACGCCGACCCTCTATAGTTGTCAATATTTAACACTAATATTTGAAGATTTTTAATGGATGCTTTGTATTAATACGGCTTAGAATCCTTTCATATTCCATCTCGCATCATTTCCTTCGCAGGGAGACCCAGGTGAGTTTACCACAGAGCGAATTGAAGCGATCTGGGAATTGGATCTGAATATTGTTCGGTAATCTACTTCATATGGCCGGGCAGAAGAGAGAAAACCCAGCTACAACCTCTGGACCGATGAATGAATCCCAGGAGGAGCGGCCACAGAAGGACAAATATTGTACCAGGGACCGTCTGAGAGTGAAAATACATGAATACTGTTTACAACAGTTGGAAGAAATAAAAAACGATTTGAACTTGAGATTTCATGGACATGCAGTTGATTGGTTACTACCATCTGATCTCAAGGGTTTGATGGAGCTGACACAGGAGATGGGCTATGAGATGGCTGGGCAGACAATTGACTGGTTGCTAACAGAGGGGATGGAAACCGAGGGTTTATTAAGACAAGAACTGGGTTCACAGAACGATGCGCAGGCACTAAATTTGTCACTGCAACAAGAGGCCGGGTCTCTGGTAGAGCTTACAAGTGAGCTAGGGCTTAACAGAGGTGGGGAGACTGTGGACTGGCTGTTAGAAATGGCAACGAATCCAATGTTAGAACTGATGAATTTGTTGGGGTCTAAAGATGGGGTAAGTACTATTGATTGGTTATTGCAGCAGGCACAGCCATGCATTGCAGCTATAAAAAATGGATTCGAACCCCATCCAAATTTGATGTTTCCGTCTGCCATGAATATCCCTAACACATCCACATTCCAACCTCCTGCAAACCAAAGCCCTGCAAACCAAAGCCAGTTCCACAACCCTGATGCACAATCTCACCAACAATTGCAAAGCACTGGCCATTGGTTTCAAGAAAAGCAGGGGTGGGATCAGTTTCAGAGTAGCGCTAGTAGGCACCAGGGTGAGAGCCCATTTTTCAATGGGAATGAAGGCAGTTCTTCTCTGAACAATGGGGTTAAGCGAAGAAGAAAGGAAACTGGGTGTGGCAATCATGTTGGGAAGCAGTTAGAAAGCCAATGTCCCAGTGGGCATCGAGGAAGTCAGGAAACAAGCCACATTGAAAGAGCCACTGCTAATCCTGCTGAAGGTATAACTCAGAATGCCATTAATGGGGTTGATGGGGGATCTGCTGGAGGTTTTCAAGGCGGTTCGACGTACCTGGCAGAGATGCCCCTTGAGGTGCATATGCAGAACAATAGTGGTATCACGGGGAACAGTTTCCAGCAGAATGAATCAAGCCAGGGGAACAGTTTCCAGCAGAATGAATCAAGCCAATTTCCAGATCCAAAAGCTCTTCTGGATTATTATTTTGCCACTTACAACTTTTTTGACAATATGCCTTACCCGAGTCCAGATCAATTTGGAAATAATGATGACCAGATCCAGAACCAATTTGTTAATACCAATGAAGAAAAATAAAAGCAAATTGTGAATGTTCATGTGGAGAAGAAGCAGGAGAACCAGAACCAACTTGTGAATATTCATGAGTGAGAACCAGGAGAATCAGAACCAATTTGTGAATATTCTTGAGCAAAACAGGGGACTGATTCCAAAATTCAGCAATTTTTTTGATGTTTTCTTTCAATGATATATATTATATATATAATGTGGACAGATTCTATAGGAGAATCTCAGGATGGGAATATCGTTGTCTTTCATTGGTTGGGAGAGTTATTTTAGTACAATCCATTCTGAATCAACTCTCTGTTTATTGGGCTCACCTTTATCATCTTCCCGCGAGTATTATCAACAACTTGAACAGTCTTTCTGCTAATTTCATATGGGGAGGGCATGATGAGAAGTGTAAATTTCATCTTTCAAAACTGTCTGGCATCTCTCTTCCTAAGTCGATGGGCGGCTGGGGTTTATTAAGCATAAGATTTTTTGGTAGAGCTCTCCTGCGCAAATCCTTCTGGAGAGCTATACAAGGAGACGGCCGTAGAGTCAGCTGATCAGATGGAAATATCTAGCAAATAAGAATTTCCACAGCTGGTATCAGAGAGGCTCTATTGGCGCAGCATATGGATCCCCCATATGGCGCAGCTTTCGTAGAATAGAGGCTATCTGTCTGGAGCACCTGATATGGCGTTTTCAAAAGGGGAACTACATCATTATTGGCAAGGATATTTTCAAATGCGGGTCAGATGTTATTGATATCCCTGTTTCTCTTTTTCAGCATTTCCATAGACGTGGTATCTTTTATTGGGACAAATTGATTGCTGACTGGGACGGTCCTATTCCGCGTTGGAAAGATTCATCTGTATTGAACATTCCCAAAGAGTATGCGCAGCAGTGGCAGAGCATTAAACTGAGGTTGCAGAATAGGGGTCTCACCAGAACAAGGGAATCGGAATTTTTATCCTGGAACATCCCAAATGAGGCGGAAAATATATCTGTAAAAGGAATATATCAGAAATTGATAGGACAGCACTCTTCTCGATCCCTAATTTTTCCACTTACCTTCTGGAAAGATGGCTGTCCTCCGAAGATGATCCTCTTCTCTTGGCTCACATTTCACAATCGGAATCTGACCTGGGAAAACTTATTGAAGAGGGGATGGAATGGACCTAACATTTGTTCATTATGCAGAGAAGATGAGGAATCAAACCTTCATATTTTTCTCAAGTGCAAGCAATCATATCTCATTTGGCAGGAAATAGAAGGAGTCTATGGTTTCAATCTAGATATGCAAGTTTCGATCCAGGATTGGCTCATAGAATGTAGCAAGAGAAAGATCCTCTGCCGTAGAATATGCATCATAACTATGTGGTTTATCTGGAAATGGCGCGACAGCTGTATCTTTAACAACTCTCACTTTTCTTTTGCTAAAGCTTTTGATTTAATCTCTGCTTATTTAGAATCACTCCCACAAAAGAATAATAAGATCTTACATAAAACCCCAGCCGGGTCTTTGCCTGCTCATCTTCATCAACCGACAGCTTTTTTCGATGGGGCAGCTCAGAAGGGCCAATGCGGATGCGGTTTCCACATAATGATATCTGAAAAATCTCATTTCTATGCATTCTGGCACGGTGGACAGGGTTCTAACAATCTGGCTGAAGCCATTGCCCTCTCAGGGCTTTTAAAATTTTGTATTTTCCTAGACATTCAGCAGGTGGCAATCTTTGGTGATTCCAAACTATGGGTAGATTCGGTTAACAGGAAAAATTCCATTTCAGCACAGCATCTGACTGGATGGAGAGATAGGATACACTTCTATTGGACCCGCATGGAGAAATGCTCTATTCAGCACTTCATTAGGGACAAAAACTCTACAGCTGACGCACTTTCAAAAAAGGGTCTCTCATCCTCTTCTGGATTCTGGCATCTTGAGATAGTTACGGGTGATGCCATTTATCAGATCAATGACTTTGCCTTACCAGATTTTTAAATGCTCCTTCTTGCAAGATAGTCACCATATTCAGAGCCTCTTGTATACAGATATTATCAGTTTGGTTTCATAGACTTTATGTAATTTCTCTATAGAACATAGGTATTTTTGCTCACTTAGAATACAGACCTGATCTGTCAATGTATCTCAGTTACTTTATATTTCTCATATAGGAATTTAGACTTCTGTGATCCATAGCAAGCTGAGCTGGATTGGTTCTTCAACTTGTCCTGACGATGAACCACACTGGTTGGTTCGAAACGCGTCGACAAAAGATTGGTTATGTGATTTTGCCGAAGATTATCTAAACAATTTCTCATATAATATATATAGTTTTTTTTTTCCTCTGAAAAAAAAATGTTTTTAAAATTATGCAAAATATCACTGTTTTTAATTTTATACGACTTTTAAGAATAAATTTCTTATTTAGGTATTGAAACAATTTTTTTTTTTGTGATAATTTGAAAGTTCATAACCTGTATTTTGTGATAATTTGAAAGTTCAGAATCTGTATGGTGGGATGTAGTTGCAATTTTCATAGGTAAAATGATTTAATCTATTTCAGAAACAAAAATAAATTAAAATAAATTTATAATTGAATTGGCATTGTGTTGAAATGTGTGTATAAATTGGCGGAGATGGTGCAGGGGCTTAGATAAATATTAAATCAAAATTTCATAATAAAAAAACAGGATTTGACTTAATTAAAATGAAAAGCAATAAATATAATAAATAGATTTTATTAGTAAAATTATAAATATATATACATTTTTAAAGAAATTTATGTGTATATTATATTCACATCAATTTTAAGAGATTTAAAGGTTTATGTTTTTAGGATGTTAAATTTGTATTGATTTTAACTTCAAGATATTTAAAGATTTTTTTTTCCAAGGTTTGTAGGATGTTTAACTTGTATTCACTTTAATTTCAAGATATTAAAAAATACATGTCTTTTTAGGCTTATAAGATGTTCAATTTGTACAAGTTTTTGGAATCAAATTGACTAGCTCTGGCTCATGTTATTGTTTTTTTAGATTTATAAACTTAATAGATTTAATTGATAAACATATAATTTATGTTATAATTATATTAGGGTTTTAATAAAATTAAAATTAATAACATTTCTATATATATAGATGCATGAAATTTACATAAATATAAATAGTATTGATGATGATGGTTAAAGTCCACTAAGACCAAACTTTGGTCTATTGGACCTAAAGAAACGAATTTTTTAGTTTGATTTAATATTTTATTCCCATGTTCAAAAAGCTTGGAGAGAAGCCTCCCCTGTAATTTTGACAACGTAAAAGGTTAGGAAGGTCATTGTTGCAATAAAGATTTTGAAACTGAGATCTAATGTGGTTGTATGCGGGGTACTTTAAGAGGAAGTGATTTTCATCCTCGATGTTCGTATTTTCACAAAGATGGCAGAACCTTTCCATCCATGGTGTTTTAGGAACTGCCCAACGACTCGTTTCACTATGGAGCTCATGAGAGTTCGTTCTAATCTTGGCTATATTAATTTTCTTCTTTGAGGCTGCTAAATCTTTCTCACACCACATTTTTTCTTTGAACTTAGAAGTAACAATATTTTTAATGTTATTAATGTTTTGCAATGCAACATTCTCGTCGATCTCCCAATGGTTTAACTAGGCCTTGGTGTCTTTATACCAACCTCGTTTGAGCCTTAGGTGGTTTTGGCTGGAATTTAAAGCTAGCTTAGGAAGTCTATGGTCTCCTACGTTATTGAGTTTGTGCTTGTACAACAGAAGCCTAGTCATAGCTAGGCTCTCGATAGGGGAAAGACCCACTTCTATAAGGAGAATAGGATAGGGTGTGTTGCTTTTAATTTTGAGGTTATACGTTATAAAACGCTTCTGGATTTGCTCAATCTTTCTTCAGGATTCTCTAGAGATGCTACAACCCCAAACCTCACATCCATATAAGATAACTAGAGTGACTAAAGTTTCAAAGAGGAACTTCTTTCTATCCCACATTACGAGGTTTGTCGTTTTACAATTATTTTCAGGACCAAAATAAGCTTTCTATCCCCCATTAATCCTTTTCTCAATGCTATAGTTCCAGTTGAGCTTGTGATGAATATCAATTCCTAGGTACTTGTAGGAAGACACTTCCTCCAAGTTACTATTGTCATACATAAAATTAGCATAAGTGTCCTTCTTGGATTTGATAATCATAACTTTTGTTTTGTTAGTATTAATCCCAAAATCAATGTCTTCTAATGATAAAATTTCTTTCGTTGTGAGCAAGGTTTCAAAGTTATCCATGACATTTGGAGATTCATAAAGCTTTTTAAGATAGGAATTACGGTCGTGTAAAGCAATTTTATTATTATCTTTAGTTTTCCTAGTTAGAATCTGCCTAGAATTTCTTAGGAGCTACCTTAAAGACGTGTAAGAGATTCTCTTGTCTTTTACAAATATACTGCCTTTTTTTCCTTTTAGTTAGGGCTTTGTATATTTTTATCTTGCCAATTTTAAGAGATTCATCAACAACTTCCTTAATTGCTCTCCTCCCACTTTTACAATCTTTTTCATACCATGCGTTGGTTTTGTTATTTATTTTATTACTTGAAACTTCAATTGAGAACTTGTTAATAGAATATGAGAGGGTTGTAGTAAAATTATGATAGAGATCTTCTATGTTGTCTATACTAGATAAAGGAAGCAAATTAGTTTTTAATTTATTTAGAAAGAGATATTTTTTATTTCTATCAAAGATTAACTTCTTTTGGCAATAAGGATTATCTTCTATGGGATCTCTATGCATGACAAAATTGAGAGTTATAAGTAAAGGCCTATGATCAGAGTCAGGCTTGTGGTCGTTTAAAATGTCGAAATTTGTTATTTCATTGTATAGAGGGAGATCGAAGATAACATAGTCTACCACATTGCTGCCAAGCCCATGGATGCAGGTCATCTGGCTAGAATTGGGCCACTTCTTTAGACCGTTGCAAATTATGAGATCCTGAACACTACAGAGCTTGACTAGCTCCGACCCAAACAAATTCTCCCTGAGGTCTTCAGAGCTCCTTTTGTACTGGCTAGCCAGAGGAAGGTCTTCGTCTAACCAAAGAGGATCAGGGTTGGAATGATTGCTTAGAATCAACATAGATTCATCTCAATTTGAAATATGCCAAACATTCACAGGAATTAACTTTCTATAGCTGTAAATAGAGGAGTGGTTAAGTAATGACCACTAAGTTCGAAACACTTCATAATACATTTCACATTACCAAGATTAAAAAAAATAAAACTAACCAAAGTATAACTTTATTTTAAATTATTATTATTATGATTAATTATAAAAATAATTAATACATGAGTTAAACATGCATATATTTTAAGAAACATATAAGAAGAAAAACATAATAAGATAACAATAAATGATTAACACTTGTAGATATGACAAAATCCAGTAGAAAACATGGTAAAAAAAGTCAAACCTCCAAAAATTACACTGGTTTTTTGACATGAAGTTAAAATTTGCATTTCTTTATTAAAAAGAAATATTAAAAATTCAATTAATGATAAAAAGTTAAAGTAATAAAAATAACAAAATTCAGTTTGTTATATTTTGATTTTGTTATTAACTTGTGAATAAGTTTTGTTACAATACCATGGATTATCAATACCACGTGTCCAAAAACCATAATTTATTTCACAACCAAATTATTTTATAAGAATTTGTAAATAGGCTTTATTACAATACCATGACTTATCAATACCACATGCCCAAAAATCAGAACTTATTTCACAATCAAAACAATCTATAACAGTATGGAAAGATTCTTAACCATTGATATTCACCCCCATTTTACCATGGATATTATTAACTTGTAAATAGACTTTGTTACAATACCATAGGCCAATACCATGGCTTATCAATAACACATGCCCAAAAACCATAACTTATTTCATAATCAAAATATTTTATAAAATATTTCATTTTAATTTAATTTTATAACATTGTTTTAATTGAATCTAAAAGGAAAAAAGTTATAATTACTTTTGAGATATAACTAAACCCTTTATCCGCACGACTACTAAAAATCCTCATGACTACTAAAAATATTCCCATAGAAATTAAATCAAGGTTTTAATAAAATTTAAAATGAGAATATTTGTATATATAAATATGTGAAATTTCTATAATATAAATAGTATTATCAAGAACTAGCATAGATCTATCTTAACTAAGGATACAAGCCATGAGAGCAAGCAAAGTGACTAGATTTCTTTGACATGTTTGATCCAAAATATAGGTTTAATATTTTACAACGAATTGAGTTTTTTTTCATTTAGATACTTTCTTAAACACAATACAATGTGATCAAATTTAAGAGAGAGAGAAAGGGGGGTGAGAGACAGGGAGGAAGAGAGAAAGAGAGAGAAAGAGAGTGATGGGGGGAGAGAGAGAGGGAACTGGGAGAGAAAGGGAGAGAGAGGAAGGAAGAGAGAGAGGGAGAGAGAAGGAGAGAGGGAGAGAGAGGAAGTAAAGAACAAAGACAAAGAGATAGAGGTGGAGATAGAGAGGGAGTGACAAGGGAGATGTAGGGAGGGAAGGGGAAGAGAGAGAGAGGGAGACATAGATGGAGAGAGAAAGAGAGTGATGGAGGGGGAGAGAGAGGGAAGTGGGAGAGAAAGGGAGAGAGAGGAAGGAAGAGAGAGGGGTAGGAGAGAAGGAGTAAAGAACAAAGACAAAGAGATAGAGGTGGAGATAGAGATGGAGTGACAAGGGATATATAGGGAGAGAAGGGGAAGAGAGAGAGAGGGAGACACAAAGATGGAGGGGAGAGAGAGAAGGAGAGAGGGAGGGAGATAGTGACATAGTTGGAGCGAAGAGAGAGAGAGAGAGTGAGATATGGGGGGAGAGAGGGAGGGAGATGGGAGAGAAAGAGAGTTAGAGGAAGGAAGAGAGAGAGAGGACCTTAGAGAGAGGAGAGAGATGGAGTTGGAGGGGGAGAGAGAGGGAGGGATGAAGAAAGACATAGAGGGAAAAAGGTGGAGAGAGCTAGGGAGTGACAAGTTTTGCACTCAAAAAAGAGGTTTTCACCTCAAGAGATTTGATCCCTCTTGGCACTTGATAGATTTGGGGTTAAGATGGATCTAGGCTGGTAATTACTAAATCAAGATAACATTATATTAAAAATAAGTTTTAAAATGTCTTTATTTTTCTTATATTAATAATTTAAATTACTATTTATAAAAAACAATACTATCTATTAGTTGGGCACTTGCATATTAATGATGGTCCCAAAAGTGGTAATGGAGCCATCAAGGATCACACAACACATTTTTGGTTGTTATTAAATGAAATATTTCATCTTTGGTATACATTGAGCATCAAGTCGACATACAAGATCTTCTTTTGTTTCTGAGTAAGCATTCCAATGGTATTTCTTTGTGTGTGTGTGTGTTTTTTTTTTAAATTTGGTGGCCTATTTAATCTTAGCCTATTGATAGTAAATGATGGCCTATTCAATATTTTTCCAACCTTCCTCAACAATGGAGAATATAAAGACACACACATATATGGGTAAGAAAATACATAAAATCATGTTCATGAGATCATTGCTGTAGGTTTTAACGTTGTATAGAAATTACCTAGAAACGAATTCTTAAAAATAGAAAAAAATATACAATGGTGAGAACATAAAAAATATACACAGAGATTTTCTCTTGGAACCCAAATCGAGAAAACCAAAATGATTTTTCATTATTCCTTTCAGTGCCACAATACATTATATACATGTCGAAGCATTCATAAACCCCAATCCATTAACCTTGGATTAGAACATATTCGTAGTTCCCTTGACTAGATCTACAAAATACCATGGGAAAAAACCATCGAGCCCAAAACCATGTGCAAAAAATCCACGAAACCATGGGTTTGTCTGCTCACCATCTTTGGGTTTGACCCCCATCCTTGGGTTTGCCCAACTATTATTTGGGTCCACATATTTTTTTTCTTAGGGTGCTACCCTGAACCTCGTGTAGGGAGGCTACGACCCCCCTACAAACCCCTAAGTACTGCCACCCCCCTGGCACAACATAACGACACATGGAGCTAGTCATGGAAATAATATAACACATACCCAACAATTGCAACCTTTATCTACACCATGGCTAAGCCATTTCAACTCAACTTAAGAAATTCACATGGCTTCTTCCATGCTCCTTATCTTTCTATTGAACTAAATATTCTTTTGTTTCTTGATCTCTCATTTTCCACACAATTATTTTATCTAATGCCTTTATAGTTTATTCTCTCTTGCTTATGAATATATTCTTTGAAATCAACAACATAGTCATCACCTTCATATGCTATACTTTCATTAAATTTACACAAATCTACAACATTCAATGTTGATGAAATATCTAATCCTTTCAGTAGTTCAAGTACATATGCATTATTATATATATTTTTTCCAATATATTACATGGCCTTATTTCTTTATCTTTATCTCATTATAGTCACCTCTTGGAAAGCTTTCCTTCATAAAAAAATCTTCACTCGCCTTTCCATAACCCATGCACTTATTTCATACATTCAACAAATGACTCCATATCTTCACATTTTTAGCTTGCTTCAAGAAAACATGTCAAACGTGTAACTCCTCTTGGTGATCTTCCATTCATAATATGAAAAGGGCTCCTTCCTATATATCTATCAATTAAATTGTTATATGCAAATTTACTTGGTAGCAATATTATATCCCATTGTCATGGTTTCTATCCCATAAGACATTTTAGTAAATGTCCAATGCTATTTTCAATGGTTCTATTAGTCCAATAGTGTGGAGGAATATGTAGAACTAAACTAAAATTTTGTATCTACATTCTTCCATAATTTTCTCTAGAAATGATCAATAAATTTGTTGTCTTTGTCTAAGGCTATGCCTCCTAGAAAACCATGTAAATGAATAATTTCCTTAAATTGTAAAATAATTATGCTCATGCCATTACTATTCATCTTACAAGGAATAAAATGTGAAATTTTATAAAATATATATAAAAAAAATAGTGTCATTATGTCATTGGGTTTCATGCAGTCCCAACATAAAAAAAAACCATTTTGATGTTCTCCCAAGGTGATTTTGTAAGGGAATGGGTATATAAACGAATATTATGAGTTCTTTTCTTATCATGTTGACAAACCCTACAACTACCTTTAACCTTCTTAACATTTTCTTCGCAATACTAGGCCAATAATATCACTCTTCAATCAATGATTGAGTTTTATCAATGCCAAATTGTGCATCCAAGCCACCAAAGATTATGTATCTCTTTGATGAAATTATCCTCATTGAACCTCTAGGAATATATAATTCTTGATTTTGAAATAGGACTACCTCCTGAATTAAATAATATAAGAAATGAGCTAGATCAAAAATCCATTGTTCTTTACCATATTTCCAAGCTTCAACAAAATGTGGGTCTATTTCATACACAATCTTCACTGATTCCATCCTTACCATCTCAATTATTATAGTGATCAACATTGATTTCCTATTTGATGCATCATCATTTTTATTAGGTCTTCTAAACCTATGTTTCAACATAAGTATCTCTATGATAATTCTACCCATTTCATGTGTCTTCGATTCAACTTTGATTGAATGTTGATATCTCAATGCTTAAGATCACCATATAGAACAAAATCTTTGGACAACAAATAATTTCTTGATTTATTTAGCAATTGTATGATAACATAAAACACTTAATCATACACAAAATATTTCTATTCTATTTTTCTTCATTTATCTTCTCACTAAAGTATGCAACTGAGCTTGTCTCTTAACTAAACATTGTTCTAATTGTTGTTCCACTAATATCAAAGTCTACTTAATATATGTGCATTCTTCTAATATTCTCATTTTCTCCTACATGTAGTTAATGGTGAACAAATACTATTGAATTTCGAATAAACTTTCTATAAAAATTAGCCAAAACATGAAAACTTCTTTTTTCAAATGTACTCTTTGAAGTATGCCATTTTACAATTACTCTCATCTTCATGGAATCCATCTTCAAGTCTTCTTGGGATATTACAAACATAACAACTCTTCTTTCATAAATGAACATTTTTTTAGATTTATGAGTAGATTCTCATGTTTCAATCTCTCCAAAATTTTTCCTCAAATGATTAAGATTCTCTTCTTTTGTCTAATTGAAAATTAGATCATCATCTAAATAAACAATAACGAAATTTCCAAGTCAAGTTTCACTAGCACGACTGGTTGAGGATGGGCCTCGTCAGCAAGGCGACCCAGGATCAAACCTCACGGGGGGTGGTTGTGCCCTATGCTAGGGGAAGGAGACATGATAAAAAATCCAATTAGCTAAGGGATGGTGTGGCCCAGGCCGGGTGCGATCCCCGGGTGAATTTGATGGATTAGATGCCCCTGGGTCGCGACTCCTCAAGCCACAGGTCAAGGCTAGAGGATCACAAACAACTTGACAAACAAAAAAAAAAACAAAATTTCCAAAAAGTAATAATTTTGGTAATGGCGAGAAAAATTCCAACATGGGATACATTGTAAAAATGGTTCATAAGTGGACCAAGCTGGTGTTATTTGTGTAAAAAAATGATGAAAATATTCCACACCTATTCATCTCTTTCCATTTTGATCAGCAGTTGGGAAACATGCAAGAATGCCCTTGGTCACTTCGTTTTATGGGAAGGTCTGGATTTGGAAGAAGTCTGGAAGGCATGGTGCTCAAATCCTTGTTTCCAACCTATAAAATACCTCCCTCTAATTATTTATTGGGGGTATGGTTGGACAAGAACAAAGCTATTTTTTAGGACAAGACATTGACCCTAATCATATTGCAGCTCAAGCGCTAGCCATTTTAAGTCACTTTCCCTAGGAGAAGACCTCACCCCTCCTAGAGTGCACAAATTAGATTTGGTTGATAAATCTAGGCCATGGGCTTATTTCGACGGAGCCTCAATCAACATGGGACAACAAAGCGGAGGTGGTTTCATCCTATTTCCCTCGGAAGATCATCACTATCAAGAAAAAAATGTCTTAGGGAGAGGAACCAACAACCAGGCAGATTTCTTAGCACACAAAAACTTATTACTGTTTTCTTTAGAAAAGAGATGCACTCAAATTCAACTCTTTGGGGACTCCATGCTTACTATAAATTTTTTGAATAAAACTCAAGCTTGCAGAAACATCATTCTTATGCCTATTTTGGAGGAAATCACATGAATTATTCACTCTTTTTCTCTCTTTACATGCCACCATATCTATAGGGAAAAGAACAAGACAACACATAATCTCTCAAAGTAAGGCCTCAATCTGGAACATGGCTTGTGGAGTATTATAAAGTAGGGAGATGGAAAGGCCTATGAGTTTTGTCATCAATATTACATGGACTAACAACATCTTAATTTTTTTTTGAGCATCCAACCTCAAGTTTTTTTTCCTTTTTCTTCATAGCTTCTATGGATGGCACTCTTTATGCTTTCTTTACACGTTCCGGGACAATCAATTTTTGAAAGCCTATGAGGGGTGATTCTAATATATTTTTTTGATCCTTGTATGATAATTGATTTGGGGATCAAATATTTTCTTATACAAACATTTTATCTATGTGTTCATGATTTTGTTGCAATTCTATTACATTAAAAACTAAAACAAAATAAAATTACAAACCCGATATGGATGAGATATATAAATTAAAAATTCCCTTACCCTCTTCCCAAAACATAATCTTATTAAATGTTTTAATATAACACTTTTCCAAAATATAAAATTATTATCCTATAAACAACTATTAATAATTTATTTAATTATCTAAAATCTGTAGCTCTTCGGTGATGGTCGTGAAAGTGAAGTATTATGTTCCAAGAGGTTCCATGTTTAAATCCGTTGAGTTTACTGGTGGGCCACATGTTGTGCTAGTGTGGTTTACTTAGAGGTTACATTGGTAACGGTTGGAATCATCCACATGTCATGTGCAAGCACAAGACTACACACAAGTACGAGACTAGACCAATTTCCAATTCCTCTAGCTACAATTTTTTTAATCTAAAATCCACTTCTTTATATTACATTCTATATCCTCTAATACTACCTTTTATATTCTAGAGAAAACTACTCTACATTTTATATCCTAAAGATGACTACTCTTAACTCATAATTAAGTGGATATAAGAAAAAATAAACCCATTCCAAATCCTTGGAAAATGTTTTTATTTATCACTTCCCTCTTCCCTCTTTGCGCCAAGAGGTGCTCTACAACCCAATATAGGGTATATGTGTGGGCATTAGATGTGAGATGTTAGATGTTAGACCTTAGATGTGTATGTGCTAGATGTGAGATGTGATATGTGAGATGTGAGATGTGAGATGCGAGATGTTAGATGTGAGATGTTAGATATTTTTTAGATTCAATTTTTTTATATTGTAATTTTGTTTCTTATTAATAAAAGATAGAGAAAGGGAGATGAGGGAAGAAAATCATAATACCATAGGCCATCTATCCTTTTGATTATTATGTTATGGATCTAGGCACTCAAAGATTGAGAAACCATCCCAGGTGGCCAAAATTGAGCTGGACCCCTCCTTCTCTGCCCTAGGTCCTCAACCACACCCATAATAGGGCCTCCATGCGGTTAGAAGCCTCCAATTACATGCACAAGTCTACATCCATGCGGTTGCAACCCAATTTTTTTAGTTAGGAGCATGTGGTCCCGATATCTTAGCCTAGATTCCATGTTAGCCTCTAGACCACTGCCCAAAACTTTCTGTAACTTTTTAGAATCAATAATGACATGAAAATGATGCCAAACATACAAATTTGAAGGCAAAATTTGGCTTAGACTTCCTAGAACATAACAGACATTTCATCAAACATATGGAAAAAATGTAAGCTACAGGTCATGAATGCATATCTGATCACAAAGGTTTGAGATTTATCTGAGAATCACCAAGAAGGCCCTATTCCCTCTCCACATAGCTACAATAACACTTATTATTCCATACATTCATAAATTGATCAATAGCTAAACAATCATGACATGAGCCATTAAAGATACACATCACATGAACAACATATAACTAGAAAATAACCAACATATAAACCATGGAATCTTAGCCATAATATCACCAACACATTGCCAATAAATATACATGAATCACCATAAAATAATTGCTCTTATTAACATAGGAAAATGCCAACCAAGTCAGGGACTTCCACATACCACGCGACCATAGATTGGGTTGAACCAAATCTCTCTTTCATCCAATCACCCCTATGCCATATTCCAAGCGTGAATGTGGGATCTCATGGAATAAACCAAACAAAACCAAACCAGGGATTCAAGAGGCCAAACCACCTCAACCCTCAACCAATGATTCCACCTCACTATTGGACATCACTAACACCAACCAAATCGGGCTCTACCCAAGCTATGCAGGGATCCAGGAACTAGTAACTCAACCCATAGTCTTCCAGGGCTCAAGATAATTTGTCCAACCTGGCTCCAGGACTAGTAACTAAACCCACCAAGGGCTCCAGAGCGTTTTTCCAACCTAGGCTCTAGGACTAGTAATTCAACCCAAGTTGTTCCAGGGCTTCCAGAGCGTTTGTTCCAACCCACAACCACAAGGAATTACAAGAACCAATTGGAAAAAAATCAAGTGGAAAAACCCACAACACCATGGCTATCCAAGAAATAGTAAGGCTAGGAAAACCACTATCAATCCAGGAAATGGAAAGGCTAGGAAAACCACTATCAATCCAGGCAATCCTCCACGCCAATTACAGAAAATAACTCGATAATCACCTGCATATACCATGCATCCATAAATCAACAAGGAAATCACACATGCAACATGTTACCTACAAAGAAATCCAGCTGTAGTTTCTAATCCACTTATTGTCTTTCGCTTTCTTGCTTTCCTTTGCCTTCTTTCTCCAAATCCAATGTATGCCTAAGTGCTCCAAGAAAACTCTAAGTGTGCAAGAGTATGAGAGAGAGGGTAAAAGAGAGACCCAAGCTAAAACTGACAAAATGTTCACACACTGACCAAAGTTGTGAATTGATCCTTAGAAGCCTTTTCATCATTACGACCTTTATTTTCTTCATTTTCCTCTATTTTTTCTTCAATTTCATCATGCAAATCTATGACCTTTCATCTCCCTTTTCTCCTATTTTCCATTATTTCATAAATAAAATGCCAATTATTTCCACTTTTCCTTTGCCAATGTCTTTACCAATTTCCATAGCCATTAATTAATCACCAGTGATCCCCATCGCTATGTTTTACCTGACATTAAACTTGGAATACGTGTCCCATGACCTTGTTTATTATTTTTATTTACATAGGAAATCAACCAGGGGTTGTTACATTTATGATGTAGTGACCTCTTCTTATTTATTTCCCAATTCCATTTAAGGTAAATCTAGAGATCTGTTGTCCACGGGGCTTTGGATTGACAGTGAATGGGTGCGCTGTTAAGGCAATCCTTGCGATAGGTCACCGGTTCAAATCCCCCGTGGGTACTTAGGTTAGTCTTAACTAGAAAAAAAAATCTAGAGATTTGTATAAGTGTATAACACCTAATCCAAGCATTGTTGGAGAAAATGTTTTATAAAATTTGTTATTGACTTTCCTCCTCTACTCAATCAATTTGAGTTTTTACCTGAGGATCTTTGATGTGATTTTTTCGATGGAAATCATGAGAAAATTACTTGTGAACTATTCTTAAAATCTAAGCTTTAATCTCAAACAAATCCTCATCTTTTCTTGACCATTGAAAAGAATAATCACATAGCTCATGATTCCTCGTCTTCAGACTTTTGTAAGGAATATTTAGCCTATCAATCTACCCTCATTATCTCTAAGCATGAAGCTTTATTCCATGTATTCCCTTTTAATGATACCCTTTTCTAGACACATACTGAATAAGGCCACATGTGCCATCTTGAACATCAAATTTTGAGTCAATCTCTACTTGATTCATCCATTGTGTCCTCTCATTTTAAGATTGACTATGACTCTTTCATCACCTGTGATCAAGGGCACAGACAAAATGATGATCACAATCACATTGTGGCACTTAGTGATAACCTTATTTTCCCTGATCTAATAACTTTCACATTCAAGGATAATCAAAGTGAACCTCAAGATTATGATTTCTCTTTGGCATCTCATGCATATGCATGCCATAATATTCATCCTCAAATGGATTTTGAGCTCCGCTACTTGTAAATCATGTTATCCATGATAATTATAATGACAAACAATCGAGTTTTTACTATGGGAAGTTCTTTGTTTATATATATGATGAGACATTCTTTAATGAACTTGATAAAGAAGTATTACCCTTGAGCTTAGAGATTCTTTGTTAGTTGAACATGAAGAGTTCAAATTTGAAACATCTAATGCATCTGTGGTTTCCTTCTTAAAGAGTCTTCAAAATCACATTGATATATTTCTTGTTGGGAGCCTTGATCATGACGTGAATTAATATTTTTATGTCCCAAGCATGGTATGCGAGCCTACTCTAGTTGGTTGGCATGTTATGCGAGATGGCGAATGGAATTTTTGGCTTCTTGTTAAGCCTTCATCGTCACTCTATACAGTTGTTCATGGGTAAGACAATCATCCTTTCTATACTATCATTCTCCAAGCCATGAATCTTGCATATAAGGCTCAAGAATTCTTCCTTTACGTGAAGTTTCATCCCAATTAAACTCGAGAATATGTTGCTTCTTTTCTTTTTGTACATATGCCTTTTCCTTTTTTCTATTGTTCCTTTCTTTCTAATCACTGCTTTTCTTTTTTAGCTTAAGTTTCCATTCTATTTTTTACTTAATCACTGTTTGGTTTTAAACTACTTGTTTAATCTAGTGTTTGAATCTTTTTATTTATTTTTATTTTTTCCTTTCCTTACATTGTAAGTTTTTTCTTTGGCTCATGCTTCCTTTTGGCACAACTGATGTACAACAAAAAAATTATAATGAAAGAGAAAAACCCTTCTTTGATATAATTTATTGGAAGCTATATTTATTTGATTTTTTTTGTGCTAACATTTTTAAATTGTGATCAACAACATCATCAACATAGGAAACACAATAGCCTTTGTTTATACACAGAGATGGTGTTGACACTCCTGGACTTGCCAACATTCAAGGGGTCTCCCCGATATGTGGTCCCAATTAGACCTCACACCGTTTTGGATAGGGGCCCCATCTGGAACACGACCCGGTTACCATTTTCTTAAAGATTTTCCTTGGCTCTAACTATCAACAAGAGAGAGGAATGAATGTGTGCCTTCGAAAAGAAAGTGTGCCTGGTGAGTATTCAGTTGTAGGTGTGACAAGGTTTTTCTACTGTGGAGGGAGAAAAGAAAGTGAGCCTCTAAGAGAGAGGAAATAGTACCACCCTAGTAGAGACACACATGAAACGAAAAGATCCATCTAACATCTAGCATAATAGTCCACAAAGATGTGATGATCATTGTAACCATTACAACACATTCTCAATATGATAAGCACTTAAATAACTGAAATAGTTCAACTACTTTAGTACAGGAGAAAACAAACATGAATCATAAACATTCATAGAATAGTCATACAAATATTCATAATCCATGCACGAAGAATGTGTTGGCCATCAAGATTCATATATTAAGTAAAATTCCCAAGACACATGTATACATCGAACACCACTAGCTCCAATAGTGGAGCATTGGAGCCACCACTTACTCCTCAAAATAACTAGCTTGTCTCTTTGATGCCTTGTAGGAGGAGCCAAGGTGAAAAGTCCCTTGCTCATACAATGAGGGTGTATATATAACCAATGGGGTGATGCTTTGCCTCCCTTGTGAATCTTTGACTACCCTCATGACTGTTTGACTTCCTATGACTTTTCAACTTTACATGACTCTTTAATTTCGTACATGTCCTTTGGAATTCCAATTTACAATACATTTTCAAATAGGTATTTACATAACCCATAAAATGATGTGGCATATGATGACTCATGAAATGACATGACATGACACTGATGACATCGACTACATGATGACATGGTAATGTCAATTCATTCTTGCTGCTTCTTGCTATGTTTCTTCTTGAGAATGTTCTTTTGTCCACCTCCATATGGCTTAAAGATAGGGGGTCTTCAATGATATCAGGTCTTGAGATGTAGTCACAAACTGGCATCCCTTTGCTTTCTATAGATTGATCAACTTGCATATTTAGCTACAAAGGTGTCTTCTAGCATGTTCCCCTTCTCCATCTCCTTATTCATCATCCTGTCATGGTATGATAGAGTACCTGCAACTGCAATTCACTCATTACAAGACGACATCAGTCCGATAAACACCTAGTCTAAGATGTTACATGTTGATTCATTGATTGAGCTAGAAATAGGTGCCAGGCTGAGGGAAAGGTTCAATGACTGTCCAATTTCATAGCTCAGGTAGTCAGGGGTCAGGCTTGAGAATTCAGACTACGCAATACATAGTTCAGGTTGGACTCGGCATGATGATTGCGCAGTTGGGGAGATCAAGGTGATAAGCTGAGGGCTTGATGACTGAAGTTTCCCACTGCACAGTGCTAGGAGGACAAGGAAGCCAAGTGACTACAAAATTACGTAGTTCAGGAGCTCAAGGGTTGGGCTTGAGGACTGAGAATGCACAATGCACAATTCAGGCCTGGCTGGACGGAAAGATTGCACAGTTTTGGAGCTCTGTGGACGGGCCTGAACACTAAGACTACGTAGTGCATAGTCCTGGGAGGCAAGAATTGCACATTACGTAATGTCAAGATGCAGGGTTGTTGCTTGAGGGCTGAGACTGCGCAATGCACATTTCAGAAGGGTTGGATGAGGCTAAGTTTCTTGGTCGGGAAGTTTTCCGAATTTGGCTAAGTGTGGGATCGATGAAGCTAATGTGAATAATGGTAATACTTGACTGTGATCACACACTTATAACACTTGAAGACACACCATAGATAACCCAGAACACATGAAAAACACACTTCCCTTAGTGCGACAACTTTTGTGACAACTTACGACAAGTGCAACACCAAAGATATACTTTGTGACGACCGTGACGACACTTGTGTGACAATGCTTAAAATTTTGGAAATGAGTGCGACGAATGTTTACATGGTAATATAAACTCATTTACACAAAGATAACCCCTTGAAACCACCAAAAAAAGCTTAGGTGCATCGTGCGACACTTAACATGCGAAAAGACGACACTTTGATTTTCTTGCAAATGGGACCAAAACACTTAGCGAAAACATATATGATAAGTCCTAATGTTTGCAAGGAAAATATGAAAGATCAAAGTAGGCTTCGAAATATGGGTGAAGGCCAAAATTTTGGAAGGTGTTGTAGCAACAACAACAGATTGTTGACAATAAGTCCCTATTAAACCTTGTCTTTTCCTTGCACTAGAACATCTTAGATTTGTCTTATGTGCCCCATGCTCCCCTCCCTAAAGGAAACTTGTTTCCTACTTACTCTTAGTGAAAAAATCACTTGGTTCAACCAACAATTCTGATTTTTGGTTTGCCTCAAGAAAACCACCTTATGTAGTCGCCAATGTTGACATACTTCTACGAAAATTTTTGCAATACAATGTGATTCCTTAAAAAAGTCTCTCTCGTAATAAGATTTTTTTTTTTTTTAAATAAACTAAAAATTTAAACCAAGTCAATGGTAGGTGGGGCCCTACCTACACAAGTGTTATAAGGATGATCAAAATCATAACATGGTTTTATGACATATTTGTGTGATTGTCCAACCTACCTATACTTATCCCATCTACATATGAATGAACATTATGTATAGATTGTGAAACTTCAAAGAGTGCTTGGCCATAATATGCTTGGTTTCATGCATTTCAAAGTGTTGACCAATAATGATATTTTAAGAGTCCCCGCATATTTAATTCATGTTAAAACAAAAGGAAACATGTACATGTTTTCTCTATAAACTTAAACAAGCTAAAGTCTGAAAACATTAGAGAACAAGTGCCAAAGGAGGAATAATACTCTGAAATTATACTTTTGGTCATGGTACAAGGGTTATTGGGTTAAAGTAATAAAATTTTTATTTTTTTTGTACCAAAACTATATCATAGTTTGGTTGTGAAGCGAGGTATTAGTCCTTAATATTTTTCATACTTGCACCAAATTTTTAAGATTCACGATGGTCGCCTTGTTGAAATTATGTAAAATGTTCAGGAAACAGTTGCATGTGATATATTTCTTCAACTGATGTTATGATTTATTATACCAACTCATCTACACCAAATATGGGCTTGGATAAATGCATGGTGATATGGTTAATCTATGGAATTTATGGTCTATCTCCCTGACAATGGAATTAAGACGCACTTTGGTATCATAGCATGCAACATTCAATCAAACCCTAAACTTACTTACCTACGTGTTAAGGTATTAACATTAACTGAAAGGATGAATGTGTATGTGGCCTTCAACCTTTGCCAACCATGTCAGTTCACACACATTTTCATGTATGGTATAATCCTTGAAGTGACTAATTATTAACTAGCACAATACTCTCCATTAACTGGTGTCAATTTCTCAACTGAATGTGGTTCATGCCTTCCATTTTTGAGCCATTATTTTGATATTTTTCAGGGTTTTCTATGGAATTTGGCTAGATTGAGTCTAGTTGTAATTTTTGTAGCTCTTGTAACGATTTTTGGAAGGAGGTGTCAAGAAATTCAAACATAGAGCCACCAAATTTAAACCCCCTTCGCAGAAATATGCACAGAGGCCAGGTATTCTCCTTTCTTGCACATGTTTTTGGATGAAAGTTAGAAATACATTATCTGGTTGCTTAGAAATGGAATGGCGTGAATCCCCACTCCTTGTAATTCCCATTTCTTTTATTTTATTGAACTGTGTGTGTGTATGTGTGTGTTTTTTAATAGCTATATTCGTCATCAATGGTTCTACTTAACAATGTCAATACTCCGACGTTCTAGATTACTTTTTCATTTCCATTCGTGGGATGTATTATCTCCCCGTGTCTTCATCCAACTTTAGATATTTCTCTATAAAATGCACACACTCCGGCTTGTCTTGGTCCATAGTTACAAAATTCTATGCCAGATGGATGATAACATAAGTTTGTCCCTAAGTTACAACAACACTTTACCATGATCCCTAATTTTAATATACTTTTAGTGGAACAATCCATTCACATCCTTTTTCTTTGCTATGCTCTTAAATCCATATGGCACTCAAAATGATGCTGTGTTACATCTCTTTCTTGCCAAGAACCATTCCAGGTGCTACACATCCTCAGGCTCTTGAGACTTACGTTTTAATTTCAAACTAGAGCTTTGTTGAAGAGTTATACTCCCTCTTAATTCATTTTCTTGTACAAAGACTATGAAATTTTTATATAAACTCTTTCTCCATATGAACATGTGTGTCTTATTGTGTCTGCCTTGTGATTTATAAAGCCGTCTATGAAATAAATTTAATGGAATCAATGCTTTTACTGGTTGATTTCTACTTTGTATTGCTTAGGTCCTTGAGACTTTAAGTCTCAGGATTGAATGAGGTTACTAAACACAAAGAAAGAACCTTGTAGTTTGTTTTTTGCTACAAGAGTTATAGATTTTATTCTCTTCACAAATATATGTGGATGAATATCTCATCACACTCATGTCGGCTCATTATTGATTCTTGCTGCACTTATTTTTATCGCTGGTTAGTCATCTGCGACATTTTTTTGTGTGTGAAGGTTCGACTGTTTCATTTATTCAAAAAATAATTACATAGAGATTGGATTCATGTTACTGTTCTGTCCGAAGGGAACCATACCAGTAACACAAGTTCAAGATCTTGATTACATAGTATTCCTTCATCCATGGCCTCTGATAGTTTAAAAAGACTAGAGAAACTATAAGACAAACAATAGGCATGAAAACCTATTCTATCTAGGAAAAAAGTTATACGAGTTGGGTAATACCAAAATTATCTAAGGCAATCATTCTTAGACGCTATAAGGAGTAACAAGCTTCCACCATATAATTTGAGTTGGTTGAGCCAATTATGTGTGCCAAATGTTGTTAAATACCTGGTGCCTATCACATTGGGCTAATATATTCCTGCAGGGAAAATCCTGTCACCAACTGAGGGACGCCTCCACCGAGACCACAATTCTCTAGCGCCACACATGTAGAGTGTTCTAAGGCCTTCCCAACTGCAAATTTCATGGCCATGAGCATTGAATCTTGTCTACAAGTCCAAGTGTGGGCTGCCAATGGACCCCAAAACTGGAACCCAAATTTTCCTTATCCAACGACCACCCCACCATGCTTTTCTTTGAGCCAACACCAAGCGAGGGCTCGAAAGTGACTTTGAGTTGATTGATATTACGTGATAGTAGCTAGTGGAATTCAACAGAGCCTCTAAGGAATTGAGAGAAAGAGGGGAGAGAATAGTGTAGAGACCCACCGTGGTGTGAGGAAGCACAAGGGAGATTTCCATTGCATAATTAAAATTGGATCCAAGCTTAAGAGCAACATCCTGGTACATAAGCACTAACCACTTTCCTCTCCAATTGAAAAGAGAGAAGAGGGTGAGAGTGTTGTAATAGGGGAGTTCTCCTATGACATTCTGCATGCTGAGAGTGTGTAGGATAACCTGTGCATTAGCTGAATCATCAGTAGTAGGTGAATAGGCTGAGTCACACCCCAGAAAATCCATGGAAATGCACTTGGTAGAAGATGGAGCATGGATAAATGCAATGCAACCCAAATATGCCATGATTATGGAGCATGGATAAATGCAATGCAACCCAAATATGCCATGATTGTAAGACCCAAAGTACACCTACAATTAACCCAGATAATGAGTGCATAAATGCAGAGACAACGATTGACATGGGTGACATAAACCGACATAACTAAGCTTACAACAAGGGTGGTTGTGCTGCCTTTCGTATATAGAGGAATATCTAAAGGAATCTTAAGTTGAGGCATTATGATGCATGCTTATAAGAATATGGGAGGGCATTTCATGCCATGATTTGAAGCCATCATGAAACCAATAATGAGAAAGGTACTCACACGCCAGACTTAATGCTCACCACACCTGAAAAATTAATACTTGGTACTGTTGATTATACCAACGCTCATGGCAGGCCAGATGGCTTGCCATTCTAGATTATTCGATGATTAGCATGACATCATGTGGGATCATCACCTGCACTGGGGGAAGTCATCTACAACATTAATTACATTTTGCAATAGAGATTAATTATATATATGGCTTATTGCACTCATAATTTCTATTTCAATTTAACTTTAGGATTTCCCCAATAGCCATCTCGCAAATTATGGACATACTCACTCTCTGTTAATGGTCCCACTTTGAAATATAACAAATAATTATGATTTCGGTAGATCATTATTATAAACAACGTTTCCTTTCACTACTTTTTATTGACCTCACCTTTGAGCCACCAACCAAGAGTCAATTCTTCCACACTTTTGATTAGCTTGCATCTTGAGTATATCATTCACAATATATCTGAATTGGCCATGAGAATAGTCAAGACATCTAAGAGCATGTCATTGGTACATATATATGCAATGCATCAAGAGTCAACCAATTGTTCAGTCTTTGCAATAATTTTTGGCTTTGTCATACACCGCCTATAATGCCATGCTAACAATCCTGAACCTGTAACAATGCATCAATTAATTTGAAGTCTCGTTTCAGCATGTTGTTTTACATATATTCTTATAGAATTATATATTTTTCTTTTCATTATGTTGAAGTACTAATGAGAAAGATTTAAAAAAAAATTATACACATCTTCGTTATGCCATAAGACGACCAATTTGTGTATGGGCCGCAACTCGATATTTTTGTCTTTGAGATATATGATACTTTCATGAATTGTATTGAGCTCATATCATTTCATTGACCCATATCATTTTATTTGATATATTACACGTAGACCATTAGAAGGTAATTACACAATGTATCTTTCCACATGTAGTCATATCACTGTGGTCTATATACATTTTAGAATTTTTATAATGATGGCACTTTGTCAATGCACACATGAGTTCTAATCCCCCCTACAAATAATATTTCCCTATGTGCTTTCTATTCACTCATGAATTATTAAAATTTAACTAAGATTTTAATCTCTTTGCTTTCTTAGATGACATGATGAATTTATTTGCAAAAAATGAATTTCTTTAGCAGGAGTGGACACAACAAGGGAAGGGATAACAAAGGAGAGACCCATGGAACATGGGGAATTAAAGACACAGATTCTTCATGCACTTTTACATTGATTCTGAAGAATTCAATCAACTAGTTCAGAGAGGTTTTTTAAAATTTGCAGGGAAGCAAGCTTAACATCCACTGCCTCCCCCTGCAAATCCTTCATTGGGTATTGGCATACTAGCTTCACCTTGAGCTTCTGGCCAAATTCTTGTACTCACCAATGATAGTTGGAAAGATGTCATTTGTCCTCAGCAACAACCTATACAAGGATGGCCTACTACCTCGGTACCAACTCCTCCTCCACCTCCTCCTATGGTTCAACCATCACATCACCCCCAATCCACGACTTCTCGTGCTCATCCTGCCATACAAGAGAAAACTCAAATTCCCCAACCAACAGTGAACCAAGGGAAATCGAAAGTTGTAGCTACAAATTAGTTTCCTCCTATGGGTCTTCCCATTCTATTACTTCTCACACATAACATAGTCAATGATATTGAAAAATGCAACAATAAATTCTTAATTTGATTTTTCCTTAGTCAAATTGATAAAATTTGAAATTCCACATCAACAGACAACTTGGATGAGTTAACTGAGGTGACATGGTTTTTATCACTCAATTATCTTAGCTAATTCGAGTTAAGGGCATGAACTTGAGTTGTGTGCAATGATTATTAAATTTTAGGAGCCTAGGTTGAGTTAATTTCAGTTGTAACAATTTAATTCAGTTAAATTGAGTTATGGTTAGTTAAACTAGTTCTAACAGTTGGAGGAACTAGTGGAAGGTCAAGTAGTGGGGTGTGACTTCAGTGATCAACGAGTTAATTGACCAATCAACTTAAATTAGTTTGTGCATGCAAAGAATTCGAGTTACCTAGTTGAGATGGAGATTCAAGGGAAGTGTACTATCATTTTTAAACTATTCCAAGTTGTAAAGGTGGTGCATGCAGTCAGAGATTGGTCTAAAGGAATCACACAATCCAGATTGAGAAAATTCCTATTAAATAGGGGCTTAATTCCTCAAGGAAAAATGCAAGGAAATAGGAGCTAGCAGGTTGATAAACTGGCTAAGTATTGGTCAAATTCAGTCAGTGAAGCAATGAGATAGAAGATACAAGTGCAGGTTGTGCTCAAGCTTGAGCAAGCATATTGTATTCATCCAAATTTTTTGATTAATGCAATACAGATAGGAAGGGGTTTTGAGCAGATGTTTTCTGCTAGATAAATCTTTGTGTATGTGTGTTGAATCTTGTCGCATGTTTATGTTTTGATTTCTCGATCATGAATTTATTTCCGAAGATGAGTAGAGTAGATATGAGTCTTATGTTTTAGTAAATTACATGAGCAGTTTTAAATCTACAAGGAATTTCTACAAACGGGAACAATCAACACATAGTAGCAAGAAATAAAATATGTTTCTCATAGAAAGTATGGTTTTTAATAGTTGTTTTGATGGGTGAAGAGTATTAAGATTTTTGTTATGTTTATTTACTTTTACAAACTCCAAATCAATTATGGTTTTAACATTATCAGTACATTATTACAATTATTTTTTGAGACCTTTGACATATATGGACAACATCTTTATACAGTTTTGAACAACATCTTACTTCATATTTTGATGGCATTTCTATGGCATGTTGTTTTTGGAGACATATGTAGATGACTGTTGTTTGATTACTTTATTTGCTAATTATTCTCATATCTTATGGAGAAGGGAGGCACAAGGGGTATGCCATGGCATATTGGGGGCAGTACAAGGAGTATTTTTTCTTATGTTATGGGGATATGACTACATGATACATGCGTTTGGTTGATAATGTAATGAATCAAGATAGTGATTATTTGGTAACAAATGTTATAATTTATTATTTAATAAATGCAATATTTTAAAGTTGAAGTTAAAAAGGAGGGAAGGGCCCCACCAACCGAAATATTTAATAAGAGTTAAATTTAATTTAACTCCCTCCTTTATAATGTTCCATCATCATAAAATTAAATCAAACATGATTAAAAATTAAAAAAATAATGAATCCCAAAAGGTGGTTGAACTACTCAACTTCAAGGAAGCCATGTATAAGAGAATGAAACCTATGAAGGGAAAATGGGTCACATTGTGAGGAGATGTATGCATTAACATTATTAAGTTGTTATTTTTCCTTCTAACTAAATTCTATGAGCTACAGAGGTTAACCTGTTGGTGACAACAATCTTCTTTCAAATGAGAGACAAGGATGGAAAGAAAATATTTTTAATCCCTCTGCATTTTATTTAGGTATACTTGAGTTTTTTGTGATTTAACTTGTTGTTTAAAAGTCTAGTTTTTTAACCAATGCTAATAGACCTTTTATTTTGTAGAGAAAAACCAAGAAAACTTAAATTATATTAGATTTCCAGAAGGGTTTACATAATCTGTTTTCATATTCTTATGCTATCTTGATAGTTTATATATGATTTTGAACATTGTAAACACTTAGAACCAAGTCTAGTCAAGGGTTTTTGCAGAGACACACCATTTGATTTGTTGTACTCACATTCATTATTATAAATAAATCCTTTTTGGCTCATCATTTCATGCATATTTCTCTGATTTTACATATTTATGTGAGTTATTTGTCTCTTAACTTGTATCCCCAATTTTTTATTAATTCATGGCATTTACTCTACAATGTTTAAGGAATACTAAGGTCTCTAAAATGTTGATTAGTACATTGTAATTGAACTTTATTCTTATTTCAAATCGCTGATATTATTTGGACAATTTATTTTTGTATAATATTTTTAGTTCTTATTGTAAATATGTTAATATTCTATTTATGTTTTAGTTTAATTTTATATGTTGTTGTAATTTGAGTTATTTATATTGTTTAAATAGTTGTAAATTCCTATATCGACTCTTCGCTTTCCTAGGGAATAAATAAATTGGGCTCAAGTTCCACTCTCTCACATACCCAGTGAGATTCAAGAGAGTTGGTTAGACACGCATAAAAAGCTTCTCTCACTTGATAATATGGAGTGATGGAGGGGGATAGGAACCCTATGGGTGAGTGGAATAGGGGTATCTATAGGGAGATAGAGATGGAAGGGACTTAGCAGAAGGGGTTTGGGGCCTAAGAGTGGAGGAAAGTAAGTGCATGGGCTTGGGGCCATGGATAATGGGCCTAAGGGGGTAGAGGAAAATTTCCCTGATGGTAGAGGTAGGGTCCCTTATGTGGAATAACCTAGGAGTGTTATATGCTTTGGGCATATGGTTAAGGTGTGGGTCACTAGGACCTAGGGTTGTAAGATCTAGGGTCCTAAGGGTGTTGGGGTTATGTGACCTACAAGTAAAGGCCTCTAGGTGTGGAGTATAGGTTAGGGGCCAAGTATATATGATTCAAGATCCAAGAGATGGGTGCTAAGGGACTAGTGTTGGGGCATTAGTTAGGAGGTGAGGACCTAGGGGAAGAGGATATTGTAGTGGGGGTGGTGGGGACTCAATGGAAGAGGTAAAGAAGATTTTAGATTCATTAGTGAAGGATCCAAGACTAGGAGGATATGGTCTAGTGAATTATGTGACAATATAGATGAGGAGCTATGGGATAAGGTTATGAGATAAGGGAGTGTGAGGCATATGGTGATTAGGGACCAAACATTGGGGAAAATAATGAGAAGTTTCTTAGAGGGAGAAATAAGGTGCTAGAGTAGAGGGGATAAGGAATGGATATGGCTACAAAGAAGAGGGTCTAGGGGCATAGATGATGAGGCCACAAGGGGTAGATATGTCCCTATTGTGAAGGTGGTTAGGGTAGAGGAAAGGGCCAATGGAATAGGTAATTGGTGGTGTAAAGGTAGATGTATATGCAGATAGAGGAAGGGTCTAGAGATTTCATGGGGTTGTGGATGAAGAATTACTTTAGCTAAGGCTTGGGTTTCCCACCTTAACCATATAAAGGCATTAATACCCATACTTAATGATCTGAAACTTATGTGGACACTAACATCTTTCTTATAGGCCAATGATACTTGCTAGAGGTAATGTGTGGTGCTTTAAAACATTGTTCATTACTCTAGATCCCTCCAAATTTTCTTTAGGACCTAAGGCATTGAGTTTTTCCCTAGATTGTTTCCAGAGCCTTGGTACATGCAACTACTATTGAAAGCCACCTAGTAGCATTGGGATCCACAATAATAGGGCAATGATACCTTCAAGAGGCCATGTGTGGTTGTTTTAGGCATCCTTCTTAGCCTTAGATGGATAGAAGATTCCTTTAGGGCCTAATATTCATGTTTCCTCTGTTGACCATGTCCAAGGCCTTTAGGGCCATGCCTAGTGCTAAAAAATGTCGATGACACCTATATACCTTGCTAAAGGAAAAGTATGCTCTTGATAAGTCATTTATAGTGGTTCAAAATGCTGTTCTTGACACCAGAATCCTATAATATTCCTTTAAGGCCTAACTCTTGGGTCCATTCCTTTGACCATATCCAAGTTCAAGAGACTCATACTCAATGTTCAAAAAATTATAATGTTGAGTATCCCATTAAGAGACCAAGGATACCCTTGAAAGGTCCTCTATGTTGGTTCAACATGTTGTTGATGGCCCTAGATTCCTACAAGTGATCTGCAATTGGAAACTTGAAGATTTGAATAAACTGCAAGTAAAATTTATATGTGTTTTGTGCAATGGATCAATTTACTAAACACATAAACAAGTTATTTTTAACCAAATTTTATAACCAAAACAAAGACAAATAACCATATCTAAAACACATAACACAAAACATGATATTGGAGTTCAATCGTCTCTTCGGCTACATCTCTTTGTCCAGCTTCCAATGCAGGGCCTCTTTCATTAAGTGCTCAAAAGTGTGTTTACATGGCTTTACAATGCTCAAACAACAAAACTAATGTCTCTCATAGATCCAACAATGTAAAAAACCCCCATCTGGGTTCTTTCTGCACCTCTTTTGGCCAAAAATTGAGTAAGTTATGAATGTTCCAAGTATTTTTTCAAATTCTATGGCTAGTCATCCTACAATTCGACCCAAATCTAGCTTGAGCGTCCCAAACCTGGAATCGACATGCAAATCTAGCCTACAATTTCGCTCGACGGGCGAAATTGTAGGACTGTTAATTCACCCATTAAGCCCCCAGTTCTGAAAATTTCAATCATGTTAGCGCATGTGACTGCATTGGGGGCTGAGATTCCAGGGCCTAACTCCACGCCCTTTGGGTTTTTCGCACTCCCAGTTGCATTGGGTCCCGGTGACCTAGGGTTGGCCCCCTTGGTTTGGCCCCTCCTCATTTTCATGCCCATGGTCATGTATAGGGTCATGTAACCCCGGGGATGGCCTTTTTTAAAACGCCTCCGGACTTGAGCGCTGGCTTCGATGATGATATGCCTTGGGTGCGGTGGTTGTGGGATGGGCTAAGGCCTAGCCCCTTGACCCACTCGCATGCGGTCTCGTGGGTGTTGGGGTGGGCAGGGGATAGGGCTTAGCCCGACCCGCTCCCTAATTGCACTATGGAAACTTTATATAGCGGTTTGTGACCATAGGTTAACAAGGAACAAGATAGGTGGGCCAGTGGAGTGATCAGGTGCTCAAGTTTATGCTCAAAAGTCAAAGTGTTAGAATCTTGATAAAATTAGCTTAAGATTGAAGAGCTCGTCATTTTGAATCTAATAGTGTGAACAACACTCAAATTCGAGCTCATATGCAGAAATTAGAGAAAGTCAAAGTTTAATTTGACTTGGACACGTGGCAGGATTGCATGATGTGGCAAAGTCCTTCAACGAATGAGGAGGTGCCAAGTGGTAATCCGCCATTTCCCCCCACATGTTGCAAATTGCAATCACAGGCAGGTTGGCATTAGAAATCAGTCCTCGAGCAGGAAAGGATGCGATGTATCGACCAAAGTTGCGATTGCGATGGATCATAATCACAGATCAGCGAAGGGAACAAAACTACAGAATCGGCCCCACAGGTACTAGGTTGCGATGCGATATCACAATCGCAACCCGTAGAAGGTAGAGTCCCGCATTTTATTATCACCGATTCACCTCCGATTGTGATGTGAGATGTGATCCCGGATGCGATAAGTTATGCATTCCGGTTAATAATCCTGTCGGGTTCGCCAATATCACAATCGCACAATCGCCCATTTTGTTCAAAATACCATAAGACCACCAAAATTTTACGCCGATTGTGATATACGATAAATACAGTCGGTGCTGACACATTATGGCCCTCCATGTGACAAAATTCTCGCTGAGTTATCGGTTTTAGAGCAATTTGTTGAACGAATAGTGGGGAAACTAGGAGAAGTCATAACTTCTTCAGTTATTATCCAAATTAGATGCAAAAAGACTCAATTCTAGTAGTTTTGGCTATTCTAAACTCATTGAGATAAGTTTCAAAGGCATTTGAGTATTGTAAACACACTTTTGTTGTAATTTGGATCATAATAGAGAGGCCCAAGCATTGGAAGCTAGACCAAGGAGACATAGCCGAGGAGGGGTGAACTCCTCATCAAATCTCTATGTTGTGTGTTGTATTTTGATGTTCTTTGCTGTTATTTTGTTGTTGTTCAACATATGTTTTATGTTAAATTGTTTATAATATTTACATAAGAAACTCTCATGGGAATAATTTAATTAAGAAAAAATGGTGAATCCTTAAGCACTTGATAAGAAAATGATAAGCATCTTGGGATTTATTCTGAATGGGGAATTAGCACAACATTACTGATATGCTCCATTTCAAATCAAGTTGGTATCAGAGCACTAGTTTTTGCTTACTAGATTTTCTTGTGCAAAAAATGAGTATTGTTTTCTAGTTTTGTGTCATGCTAACAAGGTTAAAACTCAAAAGAGGAGAAGGGAAGCTCGTTGAAAGCCCTGTAGTTCGCTCAAGTGGAAGAAGAGCAAGGTTGCCAAAGTCTTCTACACCAGTACATCCTCAAGTTGCAGAAGTTGTAGTTGAGTCTTTAGAGACCATGTCTCATGAAGGAGAGCCTACCATGACCGATGATGAAAGAGCATTCAGAAAGGTTTTTTTCGATATGAATGAGATGGTTAAGGTCCTCTATGAAGAGAGGAATAACAGATTGCAAGGAGAAAGTTCCAAACCTCCCAATGGAGAAGGTTATTCCGGAGAAGGTAATGGAAAAGGAGGTAATGGGAATGGAGACAAACCTCCACCCTCTCCACCATCTTCTTCATCTTATTCTCCACAAGCATATTCACACTCTTCCACTAATACAAATGTTACTCATACTCATCATCATTCTTCAAAAGGAACTAGTAAATCACCTTTTCTAAAACTTGATATTAAATTCGAGTTGCACATGTATAATGTTGAAGTGAATGCAAACAAGCTTGATAATTGGATTCATCAGTTGGAGGTCTATTGTAGGATTCAAAACCTTCAAGAGGATGATATCAAAATTTAGTTGTATTCATTGAGAATGGAGGGTGCAACACTCATTTGGTGGGAAGCAAGGACTCAAGACAAGATCAAAAAACATGGTAAGATATCTATTACTTGGTCTGATTTCATTGCTGCTATAAAAAGACAATTCTACCCTTTAGCTCATACGAAAAAAGTTATCATGAATTGGTGAAATTTCAGATAGTTAAAAGTTCAAAATGTGCAAGAGTATACTTAGGAGTTTAGGAGAAGATCTCTTATGCTAGGAGTAGACTTGCAGTCACAAGATACTTTGTTGAAATACATAGGAGGTTTGCATAGCTATCTTCGACACACCATTCTTATGTTTAATCCCACGAATATTGATGAGGTCTATGTTCAATCTACATATCCGAAGCAAGAGGGAAAAATGTACAAGAAGAAGCCATTCTAGAGTGTGAAAAAGGAAAGAAATCTAAAGGAAAGCAGAAGAAAAATTCTTCTGTTAAGAAAGAAGGGGAGAAACCTGTGTGTAAGAATTGTTCCAAAGAGGGCCATGATGAAGCGCATTGTTGGAAGCTTCATCCTGAATTAAGACTAAAAAAATTTAACAATAAAGGGAAACAAAAGACAAATGTTGCTGTACAACAAGACTTGGGTTCCGACTCAGGTGATGAAACAAAGATTGCAGCCAAAATCACTAAAGGAAAAGCCGTGGAAAAAACGAGCAAAGAGGAAGTCGTGCAAGCACCAGTGCAACAAATAACTCCAACAACACTTCAAATGAAGAAAACAAAATTGAGTTGTTCCATATCAGAGTTATTTCCAAACACACTAAGATTGATACATTGTTTGACAGTGGATCCCAAGCAAATTTAATTTCTATAGACTTGGTCAATAAGTTGAATTTGGAAACCTGCATGCCTCATCATAAACCGTATCCATTGTGTTGGATAACCAAGGATGCAAATCTTCAGGTCATAAGGAAATGTGTTTTTAGTTTTGCTATTACTGCCAATTTCGTTGATGAAGTCGAATTAGATGTAGTGCGGCTGGATGTTTCTGGAATTGTGTTGGGAAGCTCATATATGTATGACTAGAAAGCCATTTTCCATAGATTTGGGAACAAAATCATTTGTTCAAAGATGGAGTGGAGTATATTGTGAGAGCCCATCGTAGAAAGCTTAATTTGTCTTTAGAAAGCATAGGGAAAATGAAGCGTCTGGTCAATTCCAGCAAGAATCTCATGCTCCTTATGATCAAGCAGAAGAATGACACGGAGCGTGAATCCTTTGCAGGCTGTGATGTGAAGTCGAAAGATGAATTGGTTGATGTGGTCAATCAATATGGAGATGTGTTTTAAGAGCCGAAGGGATTTCCACCAAAAAGAGGAATTCAACATGAAATTTAGCTACAACAAGACTGTCCACTCCCAAATATTGGTATGTATCGAATGTCAATTCTGGAAAGTTTAGAAATTAAGAAACAAGTCCAAGAATTGTTAGATAAAGGTGTAATTCGTCCCTCTACTTCGCCATGTGGTTCACCAATTGTTTTGGTACCCAAGAAAGACGGAACCTGGCACATGTGTGTAGATTATCGAGATTTGAATAAAATTACCATAAAGAATCGATACCCACTGCCCAAAATAAATGATTTTCTAGATCAGTTGAAGAATGAAAAATATTTCACTAAATTAGACTTGAGAAGTGGATATCATCAAGTTAGAATAACTGAGGAGGATATTTAGAAGACTGCTTTTAAAACCAAACAGGGATTGTTTGAGTGGTTGGTTATGCCTTTCGGACTTTGCAACACTCCAACTACATTCATGAGAGTTATGAATGGCGTCTTAAGATCCTTTCTTGATGAGTTTGTAATCATCTATTTAGATGATATTTTTATATTCAACAAATCATGAGAAGAGCATGTCAAGCATGTGAGGAAAGTGTTGGATGTCTTGAAAAAAGAACAATTATTTCTGAAGATGTCTAAATGTGAATTCGAGAAAACTTCCTTAGTGTATTTGGGCCACATAGTTGGAGGAGGTGAGCTAAAGATTGACCCCTCTAAAGTTTCGGTCATTGTGAATTGGCCAATACCCAAATCAGTCACAAAAGTAAGGAGTTTTCTAGGAGCAGCGCAATATTGGAGGAAGTTCATTGCCAATTTCTCTTCCATAGAAACTCCACTACATGCTTTGACTAGCGTGAAGGTTGTCTTCTAGTGGGGAGGCAAACAACAAAAAGCATTCGATGCTTTAAAAAAAAATATCATTTCAACCCCAGTTTTAGCATTGCCGGATTTGAAACAACCATTTGAAATACAAACAAATGCAAGTGACTACGCCATGGGTGCAGTTCTTTTACAACATGGTAAGCCCATTACATTTCATTCTAACATTTTTAATGATGTTGTTATTAACTATCCTACATATGATAAAGAACTTTACGCATTGGTACAAAGTGTGAAGAAATGGAAGCATTACTTAACGGGAAAAGAAACCATTATTCACACCGATCATCAACCTTTGCAATATTTGCAATCTCAAACAAAATCGCAACAATCAAGGCACTTTCGTTGGATGGGATTCTTACATCAATTCCACTTGGTAATCAGGTACAAGAAAGGTATTTATAACAGAGTTGTTGATATAATTTCAAGACCAGTTGTTAATGTAGCCATTTTACTCAAGAATCATTCTGTTTTGCCTGAAAGTTATGTTGAACAATACACACATGATGCTAACTTTCAAGAGGTATATTCAAACTTGAGTCAAGACCACCAAGTTGAGGAATTATACTACCATGTACATGATAATATATTGTATCATTTGGGAAAACTTTGTTTTCCACAAGGAGAGAGTAAATGACAAGGGAAGCGCACACTTCTCTTATTGTTTGACATTTCGGTGTAAGTAAAACAATGGAAAACCTTCAGAGGTATTTTTACTGGCCTCGTATGTTTGAAAGTGTGTCACATTTTATCAATGGTTGTTCATTCTGTGTAGTCAATAAGCCTAGTAATAGGAAACTAGGATTGTACACACCACTTCCAGTGCCTTCATGTCCATGGGTGAGTGTTTCTATGGATTTTGTAGGAGGTATTCCTTTATCAAGAAAATATCATCATTATTTGTACGTAGTTGTGGATAGGTTCAGCAAGATGTGCATATTAATGCCTTGTAAAAAACAAATTACAGCTGAACAAATAGCTCAACTTTTATTTCAAAATGTATGGGTTCATTTTGGATTACCTACTCCTATTGTAAGTGATCGTGATTCCCAATTTGTTGGGAATTTTTGGTCAAATTTATGGAATTTGATGGACACCAAGTTGAAGAAAGTACAACCTTTCATCCACAAACAAATGGTCAAACTGAAGTGGTTAACATGACAGTGTTATGAAACCAACTCACAAAAAGATGGAAAAGATAGATAAATGCCTTCAAAATAAGCCTCTTCGAGGGGGTAACCTCCTTTACATTACACAAATGAACAATTATTGGATGATACAAATGACAATACCTCCTTTCTATATGTAGGAGTCTAAGGGGTCATAATATAATCAGAGCCGACATAACAATAATAATGTAAGGGCACAATAATAAGAATAGTGGGCTTCTATGGGGCACAATAATAACAATATGGGGACTACATGGGCACAAAAATATAATAAGGGCGTTGTAATAATAACAATAAGGAGTTACACTAGTAGTATAGGGACCTAACATGCCCCTCTCCTTCAAAAAGTGTTGTCCTCAATGCTTGAGTAGTTCTTGATGCTTCTGTATAAAATTCTTGTCCTCTAATGTAGAATCTTCAGCTGATAAGTTCTTCCACTTGATGAGATACTCTGAAATTGATCGATTTCGTAGTTGTCGGGTTCTTATTTCTGTGACTACTCCAGGTTCCAATATGATTTTTCCTTCCTCATCAAGTTCTAGCAATATTGTATGAACTAGGATCTTCTACAACTTTTGAATGAGTGGCCACACTTCTTCACCCTTCTTCCGTTCATCCCTTGCCTCGTTTATCCAATCTGGTTGGATAATAGAAATAGCACAAAACAATGCTTCCACATCCTCATCCTTTCTTGAGAGTGCATCTGCAACAACATTTTTCTTCCCTTTTTTGTCGATGATTTCAAAGTCATAACCCAACATATTTGTGACCCATTTTTTCTGTTCTTCTAAAGATAATTTTTGTTCTAAAAAGTATTTAAGACTCCCATGATCCATTTTTACCTTGAAGTGTCTTCCCATTAGGTAAGGTCACCATTTCTTAAGTGCATGTAGTATTGCCAACATTTCCTTCTCATAAAGAGCTTGCTTGATATGTAGCCGTAAAAATAACCAATCGCCTACATCAAAACTTCTTTCACTGTGATGTTGATCTGCGTGTTGTTTCATTCGATTCTGCACCAAAGTAGCGTCATCCTTTAAAAGTTGGAGAACTTGTTGTTGATGCTTGATGCGATCTTTCACTGCTTGAATATTTTTCTTCTTGATATGTCCTTCTATCTTAAGAGTTTGAGGAGTGGTAATTTCTTCCAATGCATTATAAGATATGGTCAAATTCATTTCTTGATGCTCGATGTGATCTTTCACTTCTTGAACATTTTTCTTCTTGATATGTCCTTCTATCTTGATAGTTTGAGGATTGGTAATTCCCACGAATGCATTACAAGATATGGTCGGATTCATTTCTTCTTTCTCGATGTGATCTTTCACTTCTTGAACCTTTTTCTTCTTGATATCTCTTTCTATCTTGAGAGTTTGAGGAGTTGTAATTCTTGCCAATGCTTTACAAGATATGGTCGGATTCATTTATTCTTTCTCTGGGGTTGGTTCTTGGTGTATATCCTCTTCTTTTGATGTTTCTTGATCCTTTTCTTCCTCCTCTTCATAATCAATGTAAAATAATTTCTTCTCGGCACACTTATGACCTTTAGTGTATTTGCTATCACAATTGTAACAAAACCCTTTTTCTCTTTTTTCTTCCAATTGTTGTGGTGTAAACCTTGTAGGTTGATCTGAGTCCAGGTGTGACGAAGGACCATTCCAAGACCTTTTACTTCCGTGATGTGTTAGATTTCATTTTTAAAAGAACATAAATGAATACATCTGCATGCTGTAAAGAAGAGGAACATGACAATCATCAACACATGAAAACATAAGTCATTGATAACGGAGTTCGTCCAGGAGGGACTATGTCTCCAGGCCCCGGTGTCAAGATGGTGTAGGCCGCTGCATTAAGTGCTGTCAATAGTGATGATGTACATAAGAGATGACGTCGCTATCATACAAGGAAAATGCCCTCACGCAGGAGTGGCTCCAAGAGATGTTCTGCTACAGGAACTCTCAGTCAAAAGGATTCCTATCAGTATGACATAAACTCATGCATGATGATAATGAGCATCCTGCCAACATGGCATAAAAGGGATCTCAATGCAAACATGCATGGCGACACATGAGTATCCCATCAACATAACAACAAAGGGATCTCAAACAAAACATGATGAATCATGACAACAAGTACATCTTGCAAATTATTCCACATCACATCAAGCAGGAATCATGAAAACAAGTAAGAAACAAGATCCCACATCAGACATCAAACAGGGATCTGTGCATCACAATGCATAGCAAAAGAAGTACATGAACACACTGCATATACCTCACATCCTGAGGCCATCTGAAGAAAAGGATGTCAAACTGTTGAAGTTGGTTGTACCATTAATCTCGCAGCGTCGAATCTCATGGAATGACTACTCACATGTTGAATGTTGACACCTTCACTCCACTTAGAAAAGTGGCCAAAAAATGAAATGAGAAAAGGGAAAATATGAATGCACCATCAGATTTGTGGTGTCGAATAGTGCAAAATCGGCTGTCAAATTTCTGAATTCTGAGAAAGTGGAAATCTGGGGCTCAAGGAATCTTTTAGATTTCCCATAGATTCCTTAAAGATTCCCTCCTCCGGTTCCTCTGCAAATTGGCTACTCAGATCAGGAAACTAACTGCACCATCGGGTTTGTGTTGCTGAGAGGTGTAAGATCGACATAAATTTTGTCTAGTTTGGACACTGCAAAAATTTCACCCTCCTGGAAATTTTGCTCAATCATGGTTCCACCCTGCAATAAATTAATTAGAAAATTATCGCCTTGATTTTCGTGCGAGCTCCTGCTCCTCCATCCTTGGGCGCACTGATGAAATGAAGGTTAATATAAATTTCTGGGTAGAGTTTTTCAAAAAGTCTGTTTGAAGGATTGGTTAGCGCAATGGTGAAAAATAGAATTTAGTTGAGGAGGGGTCGGGTGGTCAAACCCTGCCCCTCCCATCTTAATACATTATGGTTTTTTTTTAAACAACCCGCAGATATTGTTTTGGGGGGTCGAGCCTGCATTGGGCGGCCTGCCCCATAATCCTCCTTTATTCCATTGTATTAAACGGTGGCATACATTTAAATGGGCGCGTTTGTTATGTTGTTGAGTTGACCGTTACAGGGGTGGTTGGTACATGGTACATGGGGCCGCCGCATGGTGGCGGGCTAGCCCACATGGCTGGTGTGGGATCGGTACCCGCCGGCCTCCAATTTATATGGCATATGGTAGAGTTAATGGGGTGTGGGCCGGGTCCACCGGAGGTGGCCCGCCCACCCCCTTAATATATATTTAACGTTGCAATATGGTTATGGTGGGTCGAACCGATGGGGGCAATGGCCCGTCAGCATTTTAATAATTATATTTTTTGTAATGTCGTTTGGGGGTGGTGGCTTGCCACCACATTTTTTTTAAAGCAATTAGGAATTTTTGAAAATTCGAAAAATGACCCAGGGGGACAAATTAAATAGGCCACAAATTTGCCTAGAATCTATCCCAGGTTGGCTGGAATCTGGTGGCCGGATTTTGTCCAAATTGTTGCCTCCTTAAGCCTGCCCAGTGAGCAAAAGTCAGGGAAACTTTGACTGACTCGTTCTCCCTCATACGAGCTCAGATTGATGAACCTTTCACACCACCGTGATCAAGATGACGAGATCTACGCTCTGGGCCTGGTTCGAAAGCATTCCGATCACTTTTATTTTTGAGCTTCCATAAGCCCTCTTTGTGTTGTGTGTGTCCCTGGAGTGAGTGGTGGGATTCCTTGTTTCCATAATTCCACTTTCAATTTTTCTTGCCAACCTGAATGCCTTCTCCAACGAATTAGGTTCCCAAAGACGAACCTCATGTTGAATGTTATCCTTTAAAGTCCCTATGAATACATCAATCCTTTGCTTCTCTGGAATATTCTTTACCCTTATATTCAATTTTTGAAAGTCATCAATGTGCTCTACCATTAAACCCTTTTGTTTGAGATTTATCGATTGGCTAAAGAAGGTATTTCTCTTTGTATCCTCATAATGTGCTATCATTTCCTCCGTGAAAATTGAACACGTGACAAGTGGTTTACGAGAACAAAGCCCTTCATACCATAAAAATTAATTCGGTTCTAAATATAAAGATGCAATATGTACCTTTTGTAATTATTTCACCTCATGTAGATCAAAATATTGCTCCATCTGTAGTATCCAATTTACCGAATCTTTGCCATCAAAATTCCTCATATCGCATTTTCTTGATTTTAGGAGCTCGATATTGAAATGACTATAACTCTGTAATTTTGGATCTCCTAGTTCTGAAATTGCAACCTGTAGTAGCCCTCTGTGTCCTCTTTCCAATGCCACCAGTCGGATCGAAATTGGATTCTCCAAGAAAGAGTTATGCACAATCTCCTAAGTTGACTTGATTATATACCTTTTTAGAAGAGTGAAATTGTATGAAGTGCCACGTGTCACTGTTTCAACCTTCAGATCTGAAAAATACATAAAAAACTATATTCTGTCCTCCTTCTGTAACTTCTTACGCAATTTCAATCTGATGCTCAGAGAGACAATTATGACGATTTTCCCCAGGTCACCTGTTTGGGATGTAATTTGGGAGCCTGCAGAAACCCTAAATATCTTGGACTGTATCTCCGAAAATATAGAGAAAAAAGATGTGAAATTTGGGCCCGAGCTTCATCAAGTTTTTGGATCAAATGGGTTTTAATTCCAGAGTCTGAAACTTCGTAGAAAAACAATTATAGCGAAAATTCCACGATGACATGTTTGAGATGGAATTCTGGAGCTTGCGAAAACCCTAACTTCCTCAGATCAAATCTCCAAAAATATAGCGAGGCAAGATCTGAAATTCAGACCCTAGGTTCCGCTAGATTTCTTCTCAAATGGGTTTTTGTTTTAGTTTCTGAAACGTCTTAGAAAAATAGTTATAGTGAAAATTCCAGAATGACCTGTTTGGAGCAGCGAAACCCTAGAATCCAAAGCTCTGATACCAAATGTTATGAAACCAGCTCACAAATAGATAGAAAAGATAGACAAACGCCTTCAAAATAAGTCTCTTCAAGGGGGCAACCTCCTTTACATTACACAAATGAACAATTCTTGGATGATACAAATGACAAGACCTCCTTTCTATATGTAGGAGTCTAAAGGGTCATAATATAATTAGAGTGACATAACAATAATAATGTAAGGGCACAATAATAACAATAGTCGGCTTCTATAGGATACAATAATAACAATATGGGGACTACATGAGCACAACAATATAATAAGGGGGTTGTACTAATAACAGTAAGGGTTACACTAGTAGTATAGGGACCTAACAGACAATTATTCATTTGCTAAGAGGATATTACAACAAACATCCTAAGTTGTGGGATGAATAGTTGCATCATATTCAACATGCTTACAACTGAGAAAAACAATCTTCTACTCTAACTTCACCTTTTGAGGCATGTCTTGGTTATTTGCCTAAATATCCATTGGATTTCATATTTGAGAAAGATGTAGCTATAGATGGACATAGCAACATAGACAGAGAAAAGAAATTCATTGAGAAAATTCAGTTGATTCACCAAACAGTTCAAGAACAACTAGAAAAGAGTCAAGGCAAGTATACGGCAAGGCATGATAAGCATCATGTGGATCATCAATTTCAAGTAGGTGATGAAGTTTGGCTTTACATTAGAAAGGAAAGGCTTCAAGGTGAAGGTAAAAAGTTGAAACCAATCTGTTATGGTCCATTTAAAATTCTGGAAAAAATTGGTAATAATGCTTTCAAGCTTGATTTGCCTTTATATATGCAAATTTATTCCATTGTTAATGTTGAAAATTTGAGATTGTATGAGCCTCCTTTGATTGAAGATCAAGGAGAAAGTGTAAATATTCCATCAATTGAATATTTTTCTCCAGAATTTTTTGATGAGCTTCAGCAAGACACCATACTTGACAAAAGAACGAGGCCATCAAAGAGGGGAAATGTTGATTATCTCTGAGTGGGTCTCGAAGGTACAAATCCATCAAAGGCCAAATGGATTGAAGAAGGGAAGGTGAGGGAACAATACCCTCATCTATTCAATAACTGAATATAATCTTTTGGGGTCCAAAAGCTTCCAATGGGGAGGAGTGATCAAGTGCTCAAGTTTATGCTCAAAAATCAAAGTGTCAGAATCTTGATAAACTTAGCTTTAGATTGAAGATCTCGTCATTCTGAATCTAACGGTGTAAACGACACTCAAATCCAAGCTCATATGCAGAAGTTAGAGCAAGTCAAAGTTTAGTTTGACTTAGACACGTGGTAGGATTGGATGATGTGGCAAAGTCCTTTAGCAAATGAGGAGGCGCCAAGTGGAAAGCCACCATTGGCCCCCACATGTCACAAATTATAATCGTAGGTAGGTTAGCATTAGAAATCGACCCCCGAGAAGGAAAGGATGTGATGTATCGATTGGAGTTGCGACTGCAATGGATCGCAATCGCAGATCGGCGAAGGGAACAACACTACAGAATCGGCCCCGAAAGGTACCAGGTTGCGATGCGATATCACAATCGCAAATCACAATCACAACCCTCACAAGGCAGAGTCCCACATTTTATTACCACCGATTCACCACTGATTGCGATGTGCGATGGGATCTCGGATGCGATAACTTATGCATTCCGGTTGATAATCCCGGCGGGTTCGCCAATATCGTAATCACACAGTCTCCCATTTTGTTCACAAGACCATAAGACCATCGAATTTTTATGCCGATTGCAATATGCGATAAAGACAGTCAGTGCTGACACACTATGGCCCTCTGCACGACAAAATTCTCACTCAGTTGCTGGTTTTAGAGCAATTTGTGGAATAAATAGTGGGAAAACTAGGAGAAGTCATAACTTCTTCAATTCTTATCCAAATTAGGTGAAAAAATAGTCAATTCTATCAGTTTTGGCTATTCTGAACTCATTGAGATAGGTTTCAGAGGCATTTGAGCATTTTAAACACACTTTTGTTGTAATTTGGAGCATAATAGAGAGGCCCAAGCATTGGAAGCTAGACCAAGGAGACGTAGCCCAGGAGGGGTGAAATCCTCATAAAATATCTATGTTGTGTGTTGTATTTTGATTTTCTTTGCGGTTATTTTGTTCCTGTTCAGAATATGTTTTATTTTAAATTGATTATAACATTTACATAAGAAACTCTCATGGGAATCAATTAATTAAGGAAAAATGGTGAATCCTTAAGCACTTGATAAGAAAATGATAAGCATCTTGGGTTTTATTCTGAATGGGGAATTAGCACGACATTACTAATCTACTCCATTTCAGATCAAGTTGGTATCAGAGCACTGGTTTTTTCTTACTAGATTTGCTTGTGCAAAGGAGTATTGTTTGCTAGTTTTGTGTCATGCTAACAAGGTTAAAACTCAAAAGAGGAGAAGGGAAGATGGTTGAAAGCCCTGTATTTGGCTCAAGTGGAAGAAGAGAAAGGTTGCCAAATTCTTCTACACCAGTACATCCCCAAGTTGTAGAAGTTGCAGTTGAGTCTTCAGAGACCATGTCTCATGAAGGAGAACCTACAAACATGATAAAAGATGAGAAGACTTTCAGAATGAATTTCTTTGATATGACAGAGATGGTTAAGGTCCTCTATGAAGAGAGGAATAACAAATTGCAAGGAGAAAGTTCCAAACCTCCCAATGGACAAGGTTCTTCAGGAGGAGGTAATGGAAAAGGAGGTAATGGGAATGGAGACAAACCTCCACCCTCTCCACCATCTTCTTCATCTTATTATTCACAAGCATTTTCACACTCTTACACTAATACAACCCTTACTCATACTCATCATCATTCTTCAAAAGGAACTGGTAAATCACCTTTTTTAAAACTTGATGTTAAATTCGAGTTGCCTATGTTTAATGGTGAAGTGAATGCAGAGAAGCTTGATAATTGGATTCGTTAGTTGGAGGTCTATTGCAGGATTCAAAACCTTCAAGAGGATGACATAAAGATTCAGTTAGATTCCTTGATAATGGAGGGTGCTACACTTGTATGGTGGGAATCAAAGACCCAAGAGGAGATTAAAAAACACGGTAATATCTCTATTAGTTGGTTTTATTTCATTGTTGCTATAAAAATACAATTCTACCATTTATATCATATGCAAAAAGCTATCATGAATTGGAAAAATTTCAGACAGTTAAAAGGTCAAAATGTGCAAGAGTATACTCAGGCGTTTAGGAGAAGAGCTCTTATGCTAGGAGTAGACTTGCAGTCACAAGATACTTTGCTGAAATACATAGGGGGTTTACACAGTTACCTTAGGCATACTATCTTAATGTTTAATCCCAATAATCTAGATGATGTGTGTGTGCAAGCCACTCATCTTGAGGCAAGAGGGAAAAAAACCCCAGAAGAAGGTAGTAAAAAGTCATTTAAGAGTAAGGGAAAAGAAAAGGATTTCAAAGGGAAGGCAAAGAAAATGTGTCTATCAAAAAAGAAGGAGGAAATTACATGTAAACACTGTTCCAGAGAGGGTCACGATTAAGCTCACTATTGGAAGCTTCATCCAGAAATGAAACCAAAAACATTCAACAACAAAGGAAAAGAAAAGACAAATGAAATCACTCAAGAAGAGGATTTGGGATCCGAATCGGGTGATGAAACAAAAATCATAGCCATGGGGTTTCAAGGAAAGGAATCCATTGCCAACACTAGTTCTTCAGACTTGCAACATGAAACTCCAAATGAAAAGAGGAGAATATAACTGTTTCACATAAGTGTGATATTGAAACATAACAAGATTGATACGTTGTTTGATAGCGACTCTCAAGCCAATCTTATCTCAGAAAACATTGTCAAAAGTTTAAATTTGGATAAACCATATCCACTTGGATGGGTGTGTGATAGTGTGCAATTGCAGGTTACGAGAAAGTGTAAACTAAAATTCACAATCAGTGCAAAATTCATAGATGAAGTGGAGCTTGATGTTGTGCTGTTAGATATATGTGGCATCGTTTTGGGCAACCCATACCTTTATGACAGAAAAGTTATTTTCCATCGGCATGTAAACAAATATCACATATTAAAAAATGGAGTAGAATATATTGTGAGAGCTCACAACAAGAAAAAAAATCTTTCGCTTGTTAATGCATGATAGACGAAAAACTGGTGAATTCAAGCAAGAATTTTATGCTTTTGATGATCAAAACCGAGAATGATATTGATTATGAAGTGTTTGATGATTGTAATTTGAATTTGAAAATTGATTTGGTTGACGCTGTTAACCAATCTGATGAAATGTTTCAGGAATCAAAGGGATTACTTCCCAAGAGGGGAATCTAACTTGAGTTACAGTTGCAGAAAAAGTGTCTTCTTCCTAACATTGGCATGTACAGGATGTCAGTGATGGAAAATGCAGAAATTAAGATGAAAATCTAGGGATTGTTGAATAAACGAATCATTCGGCCTACTCCCTTACTGTGTGGTGCACCTCTTGTTTTGGCGCCCAAGAAGAATGGTAAGAATTTCCTTGAATGGGATTCTATTGGATGTGGAGCTTGATTATCTTCTGTATTCAAAGGTTTTAGCTGGATGTATACCCCAAGAAGACTGTACACCCCTCCACGCGGGGGGGTGCGGGGGGGGGACTTGTCCCCCTCACTAGGGTTCGGGGGGGCCGATCTGCCCCGGCTGGGGGGTCCGGGGGCCAGTGGCCCCCTGGCAGGGGCTCGGGGGCAACGCCCCCGAAGCTAAAAACAGATGTAAAATTGCCTTGTAAAAGTCTAGTAATTTCTAGTCAATCTGGGCCGTTCATTAGGCAGATGATCTAACGGTAGAAGTTATGTTTAATTTAGGGTTTTTTACCCTAGAAGGCAACTGCTCACTATATATGAGGGAATTGTATTGCGTCTATGTATATCTGTATTCGGAGTGAGGAAAAGAGAGGAGATTGAGAGCGAAGAGGGAGTTACAACGGATCTGTTGTAGGTTGTATCTCTTTAGTTTGCTGGATAATATAATAAAAGAAGGGCCGACTGTTTCTCTGTGGACGTAGCCCAAACTAGGTGAACCACGTATATCTATGTCTCTCTTGTTTTATGCATTTTCTGTCTTTATATTTCTGCAATATTTTATGTGTTCCATTGCTCTGTAATACATAATTTTCTAACAATTGGTATCAGAGCCGAAGGTTTACTTGGCTGATAAATTCGCAGGAGAGAAGGGTTCCTGGTTCGAGTAGGAGCAATGGCAGAAGATGGTAGGTTAAGGGTCGAAAAATTCAACGACCAAAACTACCAGTTGTGGAAGATGCAGATGGAAGATTATCTGTGTTAGAGAGATATATACCTACCATTGAGCAAATAGACAAAGAAGTCGACGAGTATGATAGATACAGAATGGGATATTCTCGATAGAAAGGCACTTGGAACAATACGGCTATGCCTAGCGGCGTCGGTAGCGTTTAATATTTCAAAGGAAATGACAACAGAGGGTTTAATGTCGGAATTGGCCAAACTAGATGAAAAACCCTCAACCTCAAATAAGGTATTTCTTATGAAGCGTTTATTTAATATGAAGATGTCAGAAGGTGGATCTGTTGCTGATCATTTAAATGATTTTAATACAGATTAGTCAGTTAAGTTCTATAGGGGTAAATTTTGATGATGAAGTTAGGGCTCTGTTATTTCTGTGCTCATTGCCAGAAAGTTGGAATGGTTTAGTTATGGCCATTAGTAACTCTGTCTCTGGATCTAGTACTTTAAAGTTTGATAATGTTGTTGGTGCAATCCTTAGCGAGGAAATGTGACAAAAAAGCTTTGTTGAGATATCAGGTAATGCTTTGACTACAGAGACTAGGGGAAGAAAAATGGAAAGATGAAAGAGCCCAAGATACCGCAATAAGTCAAGAAAAGGCAGATCCAAGCCCAGTTCGGGGATAGTGTGTTGGAAATGCGAGAAGAAAGGACACTTGAAGAAATACTGCAAGTCTCGGAAGGGAAAATAAGGAGACACGCAACAAGAAACTAATCATGAAGTGAATGTAACAGGTGATGTGTTGCAAGATGCTTTGATTCTTTCTTTAGAAATATTATTGATGCCTGGGTGGTAGATTCAGGGGCCTCATTCCATGCCACACCTGATAAGAAACATTTTCATGATTATGTTCAAGGAGATTTTGGAAAGGTTCGATTGGGTGATGATAAACCCTGTAAAATTGTTGGAATGGGTACAGTTTTCATAAAACAGCAAAATCGAAATCAATGGCTATTGAAGGAGGTAAGGCATGTTCCAGATCTGAAGAAAAATCTGATTTCAATAGGGCAGTTGGGAGGTGAAGGTTGCATAAGCACTTTCACAGATAAAACCTGGAAGGTCACTAAAGGATCCTTGGTAATAGCGAAAGGAGGAAACGTTGGTACATTGTATTTATGCAATGTTATTTCTAATTCTATTAATGCTTTAACCTCTACAAGAGAAGATACAACATTATGGCATCATAGGCTCGGGCACATGAGTGAGAAGGGGATGCAGATTCTTCACTCAAGAAATTTTTTGCCAGGTTTGAAGCATGTTGATTTAAAATTCTGTGAAAATTGTGTTTATGGAAAACATAAGAGAGTTAGATTCCTTAGAGTTGGGAAATAAAAGAAGAGCGAAAAATTAGAACTTGTGCATACAGATGTATGGGGACCTGCTCAGGTATCATCTCTTGGTGGCTCTTGTTATTATGTTACTTTTATTGATGATGCAACCACAAAAACTTGGATTTATTGTATTCGAAATAATTCTGATGTATTTGATACTTTCAAGAAATGGAAAGCTTTGGTTGAAAATGAGACAGGAAAAAGGTTGAAGTGTCTCAGATCAGACAATGGAGGTGAATATTGCAGCAAAGAGTTTGATAGGTACTGTTTTTAGAATGGAATTCGCATAGAGAAGACAGTTCCAGGAACACCACAAGAAAATGGTGTGTCAGAAAGGATGAACAGGACAATCATGGAGCGTGCAAGGTGCATGAGATTGCATGCAGGATTTCCTTTACAATTTTGGGCAGATGCTGTAGATACTGTTGTTTATCTAATAAACAGAGGGCCTTAAAGTTCCTTGGATGGTGGTATTCCAGAGGAGGCATGGACAGGTAAAAAGGTAAACTACTCTTTTTTAAAGTCTTTTGGTTGTGAAGCCTTTGTCCACATTAATAAAGAAAATAGAACAAAGCTTGAAGCAAAATCAAAGAAATGTACATTTATTGGATATGGTGTTAATGATTTTGGTTATCGCTTTTATGATTATGAAAAACATAAAATCATTAGGAGTAGAGATGTGATATTCAATGAAAAGGTCTTGTATAAAGATTAGTTGCAGGAAAAGAAACAGGAAAAAGAAAACAGAGAATACACAATGCTTGACGATATCACCGGAAAAGTGATGGTGCCTGAAAATCATAATGATCAACAGCCAGAACAACAACCACAACAACAACAAGCACTTCAAACACCTGAAAGTGGTGTTAGAAGATCTACCAGGATAAGTAGACCCCTTGAACGATACTCTCCTTCATTATATTATGTATTGTTGACTGATTCTGGTGAACCAGAATGTTATGAAGAAGCAGTGTAGGTAGAAACTAGGGAGAAGTGGTAGCAAGCCATGAAAGAAGAGATGGACTCCTTAGCACATAACCAGACTTGGGACTTAGTCAGGTTGCCTGCAGGTAAAACAACATTGCAAAATAAATGGGTTTACAAGTTTAAGGAAGAAGATGGAGGTAGAAAAAGGTATAAAGCTAGAATTGTGGTGAAAGGGTTTGCATAGAAAAAGGGTATAGACTTTGATGAGATATTTTCTCTTGTTGTGAAAATGACTTCAATCAGAAATATTCTAAGTCTAGTAGCTACTGAATATTTACATCTTGAGCAGTTAGATGTAAAGACAACCTTTCTCCATGGGGATTTGGAGGAAGAGATATATATGTAGCAGCCACAAGGATATGAGGTAAAAGGGAAGGAGAAACTAGTGTGCAGGTTGAAGAAGAGCTTGTATGGCTTAAAACAGGCTCCAAGGCAGTGGTATCTAAAATTTGGCAGGTTTATGTCTGAACAAGGTTATACTAGATGTCACTCTAACCATTGTGTTTATCTCAAAAGGCAAAATGATGGCAGCTATATTATATTGTTATTGTATGTAGATGACATGCTTGTTGTAGGTTCTAACATGCAGGAAATAAATGTGCTCAAAAGGAAATTGGCAAACTCATTTGAAATGAAGGATTTGGGTGTTGCAAAACAAATCCCTGGTATGAGAATAACCAGAGACAGGAAGAATTGCAAATTAACATTGTCTCAAAGTGAGTACATAGAAAAGGTGTTGAAAAGGTTTAATATGAAGAATGCAAAACCAGTTGGTATACCTTTGGCTAGCCATTTCAAATTAAGTAAGGAGGTGTGTCCTAAGACTCAGGAAGAAATGGCTCATATGTCTAAAGTTCCATATGCATCAGCAGTTGGAAGCTTAATGTATGCAATGGTTTGCCAAGGCCTGATATTACACATGCAGTGGGAGTTGTAAGCAGGTACATGAACAATCCACGAAAAGAACATTGGATGGCGGTGAAGTGGATTCTCGGGTATTTGAGAGGTACCACAAATCAAGCAGTATGCTTTGGTGGTTAAAACATTGCTCTACAGGGATATGTTTATGCAAATATGGCAGGTGACAGAGATAACATGAGGAGCACTACAGGATATGTATTTACTGTAGGTGGAACAACTGTCAGTTGAGTTTCAAAAATCCAAAGTTTTGTTGCACTTTCAACAACAGAAGCAGAGTATGTTGCTGCTATAGAGGCTAGTAAAGAAATGATTTGGTTACAAAGTTTTTTGGATGAATTGGGTAAAAAGCTGGAGTTGGGCAGGTTATATAGTGACAGCCAGAGTGCCATACATATTGCAAAGATCTCTGCATTTCATTCCAAGACTAAACATATACATCTCAAGTACCATTTCATATGGTTAGCATTGGAAGATGGACAATTGAAACTGGAAAAGATATACACTAGCCAGAATCCTGCAGATATGTTAACAAAAGTTGTAACCAGGGAGAAACTGAGAATCTGCTCAGTTTCAACTGGTCTTCAAGTATGATGAAGAAGATGAGAAACAACCACGTCCAAAGTGGATTCATTGTCTAGAAAATGAAGCAGTGGTGGAGTTGCTATAATCAGTCTCCAAGTGGGAGATTGTTGGGTGTGGAGCCTGATTATCTTCTGTATTCAAAGTTTTTAGCTAGATGTATACCCCAAGAAGACTGTACACCCCTCCACACAAGGGGGACTTTCCCCCCCCGCGGGATTCGGGGGGGCTGATCTGCCCCGGCTGGGGGGTCCGGGGGCCAGAAGTCCCCTGGCGAGGGCTTGGGGGCAGCGCCCCTGAAGCTAAAAACATATGTAAAATTCCCTTGTAAAAGTCTAGTAATTTATAGTCAATCTGGGCCGTTCATTAGGCGGATGATCTGATGGTAGAAGTTACGTTTAATTTAGGGTTTTTTTCCCTAGAAGGCAACCCCTCGCTATATATGAGGGAATTGTATTGCATCTATGTATATCTGTATTCGGATTGAGGAAAAGAGAGGAGAATGAGAGCAAAGAGGGAGTTACAGTGGATCTGCTGTAGGTTGTATCTCTTCAGTTTGCTAGATAATATAATAAAAGAAGGACATGCTGTTTCTCCGTGGATGTAGCCCAAACTGGGTGAACCACGTATATCTGTGTCTCTCTTGTTTTATGCGTTTTCTGTGTTTATATTTCTGCAATATTTTATGTGTTCCATTGCTCTGTAATATATAATTTTCTAACAGATTCAAGGAGTGGTTTTCATCAAAGTATAGTTTTTGAAGGAGAGATATGGAAGACGACATTCAAAACCAAGCAAGGTTTGTTTGAATGGATTGTTATGTTTTTCGGTCTTTGCCATGCTCCTACTACTTTTACGCATATGAAGAAAGATGCGTTGAAGCCATTTCTAGGTAGGATAGTCTATTTGGATTACATTTTCATTTTCAGAAAATTTTATTATGAACATGTCATTTGTGAGAAAAAAATACTTGATGTCATATGTCAAGAACATTTGTTTCTGAAGATGTCAAAGTATATGTTGGATAAAACTTCATTGATGTACTTGAGCCGTGAAATTGGTTCTTCCAAGCATGTTTAGGTTCCTAAAGGCTTTTTGGCAGTCTGCGTGGGACATGGAGAAGGTGAGCTGAAGCTAGACCTCTCCAAGATTGAAGCCGTAATAGTCTGTGGTGGTATTGGCTCCATTCCAACAGACACAGGTGAAGGAATCATACATCCCCGTGAAGCCGCATATGCCTTTTCTCTGCTCATAATTTACGCAGGCAGGCTCAAGATAGTCATTTGGATAAGAGGTTTTTTGGGAGCAACCCAATGTTGGAGGAGAAATTTTGTTAATTTTTCTTCTATTGAAGTTCATTTGCATTCGTTGGCAGTTGTGCAAAAGGTCTTCCAGTGGGGAGGCAAACAACGAGAGGCATTTGATACTTTAAAACAAAAGATCAGTACAACTCCAATACTTTCTTTTCCAGACTTGAGACAGTCATTTAAGTTTCAGGTTGTTGTATGTGAGTATGCCATGGGAATAGTCTTTTTGCAATGTGGTAAGCGCATTTCTTTTCATTCAGAAATTTTCGATGATAAAGTGTTTAAGTTGCAACAACAAAGGCACTTCCATTGGATGGGTTTTCTTATACTATTCCACTCAGTCAAAAGGTATAAGAAAGGTATAAGCGACAAGTTTGTTGATGTACTTTTTGGGCCTATAGTTTGTCTAACTACTTTCCTCAAGCATCATTTTGTTTTACATGAAAGTTATGTTCAGAAAAATACATACTTTCAAGATGTAAATTCAAGCTTGAGTCAAAGGAATCATGTGGAGGAATTTGTTTACCATTTGCATCATAATGTATTGTATCATCTTGATAAGAAGGATGTTGCTACTAATAGTAACATGTACAAGGCCAAAGAGTTCATTGAACGACTCCAAATTGTACATCAAACAGTGCAAGAACAACTTGAAAAGGACAAAGGCAAGTACATAGCAAGGCACGACAAGCATCATGCAGATCACGAGTTCCAATTCAATTATCAATGGATCAAGATTGGGAAGGTGAGGGAATTGTATCCTCACCTGCTAGACAATTGAAAGTGATCTTTTGGTGTCCAAAAGACTTCCAGTTGGGAGGAGTGATCAGGTGCTCACAATTATGCTAAAAAATAAAAGTGTCAGAATTTTGTTAAACTTAGCTTCAGATCGAAGAGATCATCATTCTGATTCCAATGATGTGAATGACACTCAAATTCGAGCTCGTATGCAAAAGTTAGAGCAAGTCAAAGTTCAGGTTTGACTTGGACACATGGAGGATTGGATGATGTGGCAAGGCCCTTCAACGAATGAGGAGGCACCAAGTGGTAGGCCACCATTGGCCCCCGCATATTGCAAATCGTAGGTCACAGGTGGATCATGTTAAAGAATCGGCCCTGAGCAGGGAAGGGTTGCAATGCGATAAATCACAATCGTACTTCGCAAAAGGCAGGTGGGAAGGCATTCAGAAATCGACCGGAGGTGCGATGCGATGGATCACAATCACAGATCAACGAAGGGAAGAAAATTATAGTAATCAACCCCCAACATACCTGGCTTGCAATGCGATATCGCAATCGCAACAGGGCAGAGTCCCACAGACCTTAAGACCATTGGAACTCCGCTGATTGTGATATCCCGGATGCGATAAGTTACGAGATGCAGTTTAATGTTCCACCGGGTCCATCGATATCTCAGTCACACAATCGCTGCCATGTTCACAAATGTTAAGCCTGTTGGTCCCTACCGATTGCAATTTGCGATAAGACAGTCGGTGCCGACGGATTATGACTTGTCGCGTGGTGAAAGTTTCGCCTAGTTAGCGGATTTTCGGAGCTAATTTTTAGGATCTTGTCGGGTTTGGAGCAATTTGTGGAACGAATAGTGGGAGAACTAGGAGAAGTCATAACTTCTTCAGTTTTCCCCCAAATTGGTTGCAAAAAGAGGCTATATAGCCATTTTTGAGTATTCTGGACTCATTGGAACAGGTTTTGGAAGAATTTGAGCATTGTAAACACAAATTTTTACACTTTTGAGCATAAAAGAGAGGCCCGAGCCATTGGAAGCTGGACTAAGGAGACGTAGCCCAAGAGGGGTGAAATCCTTTATCTTCTGCTTGTTGTAATGTGTTTTTGATGATGTTTTGTACATGTTTATGTTGATGTTCAGTTTCTGGTTTATGTTAAATTGCTCATAAAATTAACATAAAAAAATATTCCTTTCACTTGCAAAATTGATGAATCCTTAAGCACAATGAAAGCATTTTGTTTATAATCTGAGGAAGATCTTAACATTGCAAACTAATATTCTAAATCAGATCAATTTGGTATCAGAGACCTTTTTCTAAATTCTTGGGTTTGCTGACACACTGTTGGTCGTGGTTTCGAATCCTGTGGAGGCAGTTCGGCCTCATACCAAAATTTTACACAAATGAGTGGAGGCCACGTGGAAACCATTGATTGGCTCATGTGGCTCTCCCTCATTGGTCCAACACAACAACCAATGAACCAATAAAAACCACCATACACGAGCCAATAAGATGATGAAACTTGTCATCCAATTACTGGCCCAAATAAATACACAGTCAAGCCCAATCAAATTCCCAGTCAGTGTACGGATGACTAACTGGGTGTACCTGCAACCCAAATTCCAATTTTTTTTCGTTGTTTTCCAATTCGATCAGAACGCGATATTGGGAGCATACAATATCGGTTTTGAGTGAAACAAATTGCATTAGATTCAAATAACTAAGATGTATCCATTCGTTTAGGTTTCGAGCTCTGTCACACACTTTGAATTTTGAGCACTAAATTGATCCCTTGGATCACTCCTCCCCATTGGAAGCTTTTGGACCTCCAAAAGCTCATTTTAAGTCAACAATTAGATGAGGGTATTGTTCCCTCACCCTTCCAACCTCAACCCATTTGGTTTTGGTTGCTTTGAGCTTCTCATGAAGGTACTTCATTCTTGAAGTCTTTGTCTTTCTTTCAAAGATGACATCTTGCTGCAATTTCCCAAGATTTTCAGAAAATAAAACTGCCTTTGAAGGAATCTTAACGTTCCCTCCTCAGTCTTCAATCAAAGGAAACTTATTCAATTTCAAATTCACTTCACCTTGAACATTGTTTCCATAATGATGCTTAGCATGTCTAGCCTTGCACTTGGCTCGACTCTTTACCAAATATGATTGCCATCGCCATGCACCATCCTTCTTCAAAGCCAAAACATTATGAAACCCACAAGAAGATGTTTTGGGACCAATGCCCTCTTTTTCAAATAGCATTTGCATTTACTTTTTGACCTTTGCATGCTTTAACACTAGCATATTGTTCACACCAATGTTCAACAATGAAGCATCCTACTGCAATTGCACTTCATTTTGTTTACCTCTTTTAGGAGGAAACTTGTTGGACTCCTAAAACATCTTATCACATGAATTATAAACCTAAATGAAATCATATTTCAAACTTAATTCATATTCTTGAAAGGCTTTAGGTTCCTCAACATCTTTGTGCTTGAACATTAACAATGAAAAATTATGACTAGCATTAACAATCCTCTTCATTTGTCCAACATTCACAAGAGATAAACTCAATTTCTTGTTATGCACTCTAACAATGTACTCAATCCCATTCTTGAACAAATGATATTTGTTCTTATGGTGATAAAAAATAGCTCTCCTATCATAAATATATGGACTTCCCAAAACAATACCACATATATCAAGCAAAACTACATCAAGTTCAACCTCATCAAGAAAGTTTGCAGTGATTGCAAATCTAAGTATGCATTTCCTTGTCACCTGCAATTTTACATTCTCACATACCCAACCTAAAGGATAAGGCTTAGGATGAGGAATGGTTTCTAAATTCAACATCTTGACAACGTCTTCTGAGATAATATTTTCTTGTGAACCATTATTAAACAATGTATCTATCTTGGTATGTTTTGAAATGACTCTAATGTGGAAAATCTCTATTTTTTTTTTCATATTGAGTATCAATGAGACAATTTGAAGAAATAGTACTTACAATTTCCTTACCTTTCAAACCCATGGTTGTGATCTTTGTTTCATCCCCGGAATCAGAACCTAAATCTTGTTGTGTAGTTGCAACAATCTTTTCTTTCTCCTTGTTATTAAACTTTATGGGTGTCATTTCAGGATGAAGTTTCCAACAATGGTCTTCATCATGACCTTCTTTATAATAGTGTTTACATGTGATCTTTTCTCCTTCTTTCTCAACTGCAACGTTTTTCTTATCATTGCCTTTAAATTTCCCTTTTCCTTTTTCTCCACACTTGAATGATTTCTCACTAGTTTCTTCAGAAACATTTTTCCCTCTTGCCTCTAAATGAGTTGCCTGTACAAAAAATTCATATAGTTTTGTAGGGTTAAACATGAGAATGGTATGTCTCATATAACTATGCAATCCTCCAATGTATTTGAGCAAAGTATCTTGAGAGGACAAATCTATACCCAAAATCAAAGCTCTTTTCCTAAATTCTTGTGTATAACTTTGAACATTTTTCCCCTTAGCTTGTCTAAAGTTTTTCCAATCCATAATAGCTTTCTGCATGTATGCTAATGGATAAAACTACCTTCTTATTGCAACAACAAAATCATACCAAGAGGATAAAACCTTACCATGTTTCTTCATGTCCTCTTGAGTTTTGGCTTCCCACCAAATAAGTGTTGCACCTTCCAATCTAAGAGAAGCAAGCTGAATTTTGGTCTCATTGTATTTGATTCTTTGTATCCTGCAATACACTTCAATATGACAAATCCAGTTATCTAATTTCTCAGCATCTACCTCCTCATTGTACATAGGCAATTCAAACTTAATATAAAGCTTTAACAAAGGAGTTTTACCATGTCCTTTTGGAGAATTTGGAGGTGTTTGTGAAAGGGTAGAAGAAGTAGAAGATGAGGATGAAGACGAGGATGAGGATGATGGAGGTGAAGGTGGTGGTTTTTCACCACTCCCTCCATTCTCTTTTGGAGGCTTATCTCCTTTTCCTCCATCTCCTTTTGGAGGTTTTGAGATCTCTCCATACAACCTTGCATTTATCTCTTCATAAAGAACCTTAACCATTTCTGACATCTTAAAGAATGTTTTTTCTGAAAGTTCTTTCATCTTCAAACATCCCTTCAGGACATTCTTCATGTGCCATGACTATTGAAGCTTGAGGTGTCTTTGTTTTCCTTGAAACAATTTGAGATCTTGGCTCCACAAGTTATCCTTCTCCCATTTTAAGATTCGACCTTGTAAGCATCAAACACTTGCAAACAAATCAAACCTTCACAATAACCTGTGCTTTGATACCAAAATGATTTGTAATTGAAAACTTGAAGATTTGAACAAATTGCAAGTAAAATTTATATGTGTTTTGTGCAATGGACCAATTTACTAAACACCTAAACAATTGATTTTAAACCAAATTTTACAGCCAAAATAGAGACAAATAACCATATCTGAAACACATAACAAAAAACATGATAAAGGAGTTCACCCCTCTCTTGGGCTACATCTCCTGGTCCAACTTCCAATGTAGGGCCTCTTTCATTAAGCACTCAAAAGTGTGTTTACATGGCTTTAAAATGATCAAACATCAAAACTGATGTCTCCAATGGATCCAACACTATCAAAAACACCCATCTGGGTTCTTTCTACACGTCTTTTGGCCAAAAATTGAGTAAGTTATTCCTATTACAAGTTTTTTTCAAATTCTATGGCTAGTCATTCTACAATTCGACCCAAATCTAGCTTGAGCGCCCCAAACCTGGAACCGGCATGAAAATTTGGCCTACGATCCCACCGGATAGGCGAAATTTTAGGACTGTTAATCCGCCCATTAAGCCCCCAGTTCCGAAAATTTCGGTCACGTTGGCTCATGAGACCGCATTGGGGGCTGAGTATCGAGGGTCTAACTCCACGCCATTTGGTTTTTCCGCACTCCTGGTTGCATTGGGTCCCGGTGACCTGGGGCTAGCCCCCTTACTCCGTGTGTGCTCCCAGTTCTATGGCCCATCATGTGACCTTCGGGCTGGCCCCTTGTGGTGAAGTAAAATTATAAGTGCGGACATGAACAAATTCCTCTAGCCCAATAATGGGTCTAGCCACAACAGATACATCCTATGGAAGATTTCCTTAGGTTAGAATCAATCAAGAGGGCCTACCTCTTGGTCACTTATCCTGCTTGATGGTGTCATTGCTTGCTCGCTCCATCAATCTCTTGCTTCCTTCTTCAAGCTCTTGAAGCAAGTAAACAACAACAACACACAAGCATAATAATAGACAAATTGAAATTCAACCTACTTAATGAGTCAAGAAGCATTAAGACACGAATATATAATATTACAAAACATGTAGGAAATCAATCGATAGTTTCATGTATTAATATCCAAAGAGAGATTACAACAATTCATCTTGACGTCGCAGTCTTCCTCTGACAAGACCAGGTTCCCACACACTTCTACTAGCACTTCATGATGGCTTTAAACAAAAATAGTTTTAAGGCTCTTCCCTTTAGGCTTCACTCCATACCAAACACACTTCTCCCTCACACAACTAGATGGCTACAACTAGTAATAGCTTTCTTGTCTAAAATATTTTATTCACACTCAGCCAAAACTCTAACTCTGAAACTGTGACTAGGTTGTGCTTGGGAAGAAGGGAGGTTTGTATAGGAAATATGGATGGGAGATGGATCCTCTTCTCATGGGAGAAGGACTTATCCCTTGAGGTAGTTCCATCATTAGAGGGGAAAGAAGTGTCATCCTCGACCCCATCCAGCGAAACCATTTACCAGACTTCCATTATAGAGCTTTTAGAGATGGAAGCTTTGGCTCTAATTTAAAAAAATTTCCATAACGGGACCGGTGCGACTGGAACATAGCTCAGTCGCATCGATCGGTGCAGGGAATAGTGCTAATCTCTACACATTGGCACAGGAGAGACAAAGGTCATTAGCACTGGTCTTGTAAATTGGGCAAAACAGAAGTTTCAAGGGAAATGGTGCAAAAGGGAAATGATCTGCTCATGAAGAGGGACATAATGGGATTTTCTCCATGAAGGCAAAGCATGTGGGGTTCACTGTAGAAGTCCTCCAGGATCAAGGAACAGAGAGTACAGGGATAATGACAAAATGCTATGTAACAGATGCCCCCTAAAGCATGAAGGCCGAGCCGGAGTGAGGGATGAAATGATTTATAAATCAGTGTGGGGAACCGGTTTACCGTCAGAAACCTGCAAGCAAGTACAGATACATATACATAAACTGAGATCTTTGTCAAATGATACATGAATCATGGCATGGACACAACCATCCAGAGAATGATCATGTAAATGGATCCAGGTATGGGCGCAACCATCCGTCAAAGAGGATCATAATGAAACCAAGGTATGGTCGCAACCATCTGATAATAAGAAGGATCACATATTATAACTCATGGTCTGGTCACAGCCAGCCATATGAAAGAGACTTGCATATCATCATAACCATGTCACATCACTTCGCAACCTGGACTTTTTGTGATCTGAGTCCAGGGTCTTGCGCTCCAACACGACCCGATCAAAGTATAGATCCTAGCATGCGAATAGATGTGTTGACGTCGAACATGCTAGAAAGTCGCTTGATTACCAATCAATGATGTAAATTGTTAACAAGCGCGAGAGAAACCACCAATAATGACAATGGCCCTCAAGGTAATATTAGTACAATCCACGGAATGTGAATACAGGAATTGAAGTTGAACACCCATGAAATCACTCGATCAAAAGCCAATGATGTGAACTTTTTCGTCGAGTGTGAAGAACTTGCCATTAGGGCATGCAAGCTCCAAGGTACTGGAAGGGAGTCTCTCGATCAACTTCTTGGATAATGAGTTGAAGTCGACGGAAAGCGATTGTGTCGAAGGGGGCCATAATGAATCCCACATCATCGACGCAAGACGAGAGGATGCAAAATGATTTTGGATGATACAAAGAATCAGAGGTAGGTGTAACTATAGAAGGACGACTCTTGAACATATTGGTGACACAACTGGAAGTTTGGCAGCTTTTGGATCCATGGGATCGGTGGTCATGATGACGTGGTAGAGATCAAATGGAAGGCAAAAATGAACGGCCCAAACCCACGAAGGTCAACGATGCAAAGGAGGATATCCCAACCCCACATGAAGCAAAGAGTGTCATGTTCAAGAGTGAGCTGCCGACACGACTGATAGATTTCCAAATTTTCCCCCCACCATTTCTAGCGAGTACCTCAATTATTTTTTAATCACGAGCTTGAAGGAGATAGCATATGCTTTCACTGTAAGTTCATCCTTCAGATGAATCCAACCTAGTAAGTTTAACGAGCCCTCGGAAGGAGAAGCTCGTGTTCGTCATGATGATGAATCTGATGTCGTTTCATAGTTTAACGAGTCCGACAAAGGTGTAACTCGATATCTTTTTCATGTTTAGAGAGTTTGAAAAAGACACGTAAAAGAAAACTCTACATGGTCCCTTTTCATACATTTGTGTCTCTCGAGCCTGAAAAGGTAGAAAACAATACTTGAGAGAACCGCTTGACCATTTCAGTTAAGGAGTACCTTTTTCGTAAATAGTGACTCCTAGCCCGAAAAAGGGGTAAACTTATATTGGGCGCATGACGTTTCACATCTGTTAGCGAGTTCGAAACGACAAGGGCTTGGCCATCTTTTCATTTTTAAAGGGTCGGAAAAGAGCTAAAAGCGGACCCCCCATTTTTATTCTCTTTAACAAGTCAAAAAGGGAAAAATACTCGGCAATCTTTTCATATGGTTTTAACGAGTCGAGAAAAGAGCTAAAATATGACTCATCACCATCGTCGAACATCCGTCACCTATCACTGCACAAGTAAGGCAAAGTGTATTATCGAGTCCTTGAGGCAAAATAGGTCAAAAATATTTACAAAACCTGATATTTTCATGAAGAATGAATAAAAAGGGAAAAAATAAATATATTTTTACCATTTACCATTTTACCTTTGCAGTGAAGACTTTTTACCCACTTTTGCCCTAGTTTTTCTGGAGCAGATTGCGGGAGATCCGGGAGGTCAATCGATGAACCGTCAGTTCCAGGTAATAGTCGAAGCCCTGAGCTCCATTTTCATGCTATCCATTTCTATTTTTATCCATTTTTTCATATTTTCAGGGAGGTTTTTGAGAAAAAATTTCACCCTCGGTCGACGCGATTTACGGGCACGGGACCGCGCCGGCCGAGGTTGATTTGCACACCTGGCTGCGCCGACCGGTGAGACTGTTTCTAAAACAAGTGCGCCGGTGCCATGAAAGGGGTAAAACTAACTTTCCTCAAGAACTGACCATTGAAATTTGATTTTTATGTGGAAAAATTGATCACTAACTAAAATAAATGGCTTTTGTAGGAGAGAAATTGCCGAAAATGGTGGATTGGAAGGAAAGAGAACATGAAGATGCGGACACCCAAGAAATGAATGATCCAAATTTCCTGGAGGCTTTGAGGGCTTGCGTGCTCCTCAAATTCTTCCTTACACCAGAGATGCAGGCCCAACCCGAATTGCTTCGATATTTGATAAGCCTTTGGGACATCAATCGTGAGATTTTTGTCATTGGGGACCAAGAGCTGGAGTTGACAACTTGAGATATCTACTTCATCACTGGGCTGTCCCGGAGAGGGGAGCCAGTGAACCTGTATGGGTCACATCCGGTCGGGGCAAGCATATCTTCCCTGCTTGCTAAGCATTGTCCTGAGGCCCTAAAATCCAAAAGGGGGAAGATCAAGATTTCCAGTGTGCGGGATTTGACACTGAGGGTGCTTCTGTTGACCATCAACAGAGTGGCGGGGTCCCATGCAGAACATGAGATTAACAAGTCAAATTTCCTTTACACTATTGATTGCATAGCTCCTACGATCTTCAACTGGGCAGAGGCCATGAAGATGAATATCAAGCACCAGTTGTCCAAGGCCAAGGCAGGAAACCTGAAGCAATTTGGCTTCGGATCAGTACTCGTGACCTTTTTCCTGGAACGAGTGCCACTGTTCCAGTATCAGTTGATTGAGGTTGATCCTCCTGTGCCATGCGATCCATGGATGGCCCGCTGGAGTCGTTTGATGCCCAGGATCACTGGGGGTCAGCAGATGTCCTACCGACCAGCATTATTTTCATGGCTACGATGACAGAAAATCATCATGGAGGACTGGTCGTACAGCGGCACTGATTTCCATGGAGACCCAAATATGCCCTTGCCAGATGGGGAGGACTTTGATGATGAAGGTAAAAACCAATTTTTTTTATTTTGATGTTTTAATTTTTTTTTTGATATATGCATGCTTATAACATTTCACTTGTCTATGCAGATGTTGGACCAGAGCGGCCAGCTGGGATGTCCTTGATATCGAGGTGCTACCCCCGTCCTATTGATGTTGTCACCCCTTATCAGGAAGGGAGCAATAAGGAGGAGGATATTGCGAGGAACCTCGAGGGGTTGACTCATGGTATCCCGGAGTATGCTCGGATAGGAGACATGCCTCGATAATACCAGAGGCACACAGTGGGAGTCTCAGATCGGATCCACCGATTTCTGAGTCATGTCATACGAGCTGTCTCGTGCTATCATGACCACCATGCTGAGTAGTTCCTAGGTTTAGTACTTACATATTTTTTGAGGCCTGCGTGCCACAGATGTACAAGGCCTGCGAGCCGCCGATGTTATTATGGACATACATATTATTTTTTGGGGTTTTGACGTATCAAACATTCTCTCTCTCTCTCTCACACACACACACATATATGTTGTATTTTCCTGTTTATTATGGTACAAATGGTTTGTCTTATCTTTTACATGTTTCACAAATTTCTATCCAACACGTAATTAACTAATGCATCTGTTAATGTATTGTGTCTAGGAATATGATGATATGTAATATAATCAAAATGTCTTTCCAACAGATGGATACAGAGATACATTCGTAAAATTTGAGGGTTCCTGATGGAATATTTCCCGTTGAGTTGAAGGACGACAAGCTGTGAATCCAGGTTGACAACCAATTCTCTGATACCCAGAGCGATGGCTTCTGATAATAGTTTGATGACCGCACTATACTCAGCAATGTTGCTGGTTGTACGACCTAGGCAGATACCTTGAAAGTCAATCAACTCACCGTTAGGGTTATAGATAGCCCATGCCGCGGATGATAGGTTCCGGGTACTACGACAAGCAAACCAACGTGAGGAGACGTAGACATCTGCAAAGCAAGAAAAGCATAGTAAACAGGAGAGTTGTTTGAAAACTTATCACACAAAACCATGTTGTACAGAAATGAATCACACACTAATGTACATAAGTACCCATGCAAGATGACCTAAGCATAGTACTTTTTGGGGTAAAGCCCGTTGCGGGGCTTATCGAGAGGATTTCCTTCATAATCAATAAGTTCATAGGCTCCTTTCTGCAAAACGCGTTTTACAATATAGGGTCCGTGCCACATAGGTTCGAACTTGCCTGCCCCCAGCTTATCGTTAACTTGGTCAATAAACGGGCCCATAAGGAGGAGCCCATCCTTGCTGGTAAGGATTTTGGCCCCACAGTGGGGGGTTTGGGCCATATGGGATCTGAGGCTGCCCCCATTGCGGATTACCTTGACCAAAGGGAGGGTTCGGACCTTGGACACCTTGAAATTGTCCAGGCATAGGCTGCTAGTAGGCAACATATGGGTTAAAAGGTTGTTGAGCCTGTTGGCCCTGGACGTACTCATATGGGACTTGTTGTCCTAGAACATAAGGTTGTTGAGCTTGTTGCCCATGAACAAGAGGGTTTTGGACCTGCAATCCTTGGGCATAAGGTTGATATGCTTGTTGCCCTTGGATGTAGGGATTTTGTACCTGGTGCCCTTGGCCAACAGGATTCTAAACTTGTTGGCCCTGGACAAGAGGATGCTGCACCTACTGCTGCAGGACTTGACCTTGAACCTGTCCCTGCAAGGGTTACCCTTGTTGATAGGTATACAAGGGTTGTTGTTGCCCAGGTTGGTTTTGCTGACCTTACGGTTGCAAAATTTGTCCCTGGGTTTGTAGAGGTTGGCCTTGCGAGGGTATGGGTTGAGAGGTATGCAGAGCATATTGCATCTGCTACTGCGCGACCTGCTACAACTGTTGTAAAGATTGACCTTGCGGTTGTTGCAGGTGACCTTGCTGCAGGATAATCTGCTCTTGATGTTGTGTAGAAAGCCCTTGCTACAACAAGGGTTTCCCTTGCAGTAACAAAGGTTGCCCATGTTGTAAAGGTTGTCCTTGCTGTTGTAAGGGTATTTGAACGATGCCTGGGAAATTACTGAACTGTATCTGGCCATAGCCAAGCTAGATGTACTGCCCAGATGGGATGGTGTAAGGTTGATTGACCAATCCTTGAGAACCATATGGAACGTAAGGATTTTTGTATTGGACCTGAGCCCCATAGGACTGCTGATACTAGACGTTGTGATTTGATAATGAGATCTAAGACAACAATAAGGTATTATAGACTTATGTGCGTGGATTAGTCCATGTCATTTTATGCAATGGATCGATAAGATTGCAAAATGCACAGAAAATGAAGCAGTAAACAAAACATAATAGATAACACATGACACAACAAAATTTAATAAGGAGTTCACCCAATACTCCTGGGCTACATCTCCCAGTCCAGCCTTCAGTGGTGGCCTCTCTATTATGTCTTCAAGCAGAGTTCTGTTTATAGCAGTGAGCTCAATTTGAGCCTCACACACAACAGATTACAATAACAAGAGCTTACTTGAACCTCTCAAGTTCTCTATGAGTACACAAACTCCCTCAAGGCTCTCTATCTCTCCCTGCATTATGCTCTCCGTCTGTGGCTTTTAAAGCCAACCATGTTGCCTATTCGTTTCATATCCTCGGCTCTTAGTCTCCCCGACCTCTGAACTCTTTGAATCCCTCTACCATCGTTATACAATCATTGCCTAATGCATGGAGAGGAGGTGGCCACCCATTCTGTTACACCAGAGTGCCTCGGGTCTTTGAAACTCTTGAAACAGCCGCGCTCTATTAAACACAAGGAAAATGCATTTTAAATGGAGAAAATTTGCCAAAACGTGATATATCAAACTTCAAAGTTCCTTAAATATGATTCATTCCTCTATCGGGTCCGCATATTGGTCATTGTCGCTTATCGCATCGGCTCTTCCCTCTTCGCTTTTTGTTGGACAAATGAAACTACAAAAACATATAAAAACACTATAAAATCCTGCATACCAGACTTCAAAAAATATATACGTTATCACCTAATTACCCATCGGGTCCAGTTCATCGGGTCGCTCCGATTGCGATATCGAAATACCCCCGGGCTGTTATAAGCGCTCCTGAAATCCCCCGATAGCGATCCTGGGATGTAATACATGCCGTCGATCTGCGCGCTTGATCGACTGTCCATATTAACGCTGCCAATTGTCATCGCCATATATATGTGTTAAGCGTCGATATCGTTGTTCGCCATCGCAATTCTTAAGTGGGTTCTGCCGATAAGCGCTGATAGCCACCACCGATAGAGATCTGTTGATCGGATATGGACCGTTGATTGGCTAGATCCGACGGCTATTGTGTCTTTTGCTATTCCACCTCCGATAGCTCCATTTTCTCTATTTTTACGGGTTTTGGGCCTCCTAATAGTGTTTCTCTGCCATGCTAAGGGCGTTCCTCTTGCGAATACTTTGATCTTTTTAAAAGATTTTGATCTTTGGCACGATTTTTTAAAGAGTTTATGAAGACTTAGAGAGCATTCTCGGATCCATTTGGATCACGCCTTCCCACTGAAAAAGGATTTTGGACCACCAAAAGTTGGTTTTCAAGCATCGCTTAAGTGAGGATACAACTGCCTCACTTGCCCAATCTCTACCTATTTTGCACTGCTGGGGTTTGAACCTTTGAGTCCTACTCTTAGGTACTCGACATCCCCTCTATGCATAGTCCTCACCTTCCTGTCCAGAACTGTATCTTCCTGCAGTTCATTGAGGTATTCAGGCAACAGATCATCAATGGAGGGTAATTGACTTTGCTCTTCAGGATCTTCAATTAGAGAAGGTTCAGACAATCTTAAATTTTCTGCATTTACTACTGAATAGATGTGCATGTATGCTGGTAGATCAAGGCGGAAAGCGTTCTCACCAATTTTCTCAAGTACCTTAGAAGGCCCATACCTTATTGGCTTTAGCTTCTTTCCTTCACCTTGCATGTTGTCCTTGCTGATATACAACCAGACTTGATCGCCAACTTGGAAGCTATGCTCCACTTGGTGTTTATCATGCCTTTCCTTGTATTTGGCTTGGCTCTTTTCCAGCTGTTCCTGCACTGCCTAGTGAATTTCTTGGATCTGTTCAATGAATCTGGTTGCTTTGTCCACATCATTGTGTCCAGCAACTACTATGTCTTTTTCAAAGACAAAATCCAAGGGAGACCTTGGTATGAAACCAAAACAGGTCTCAAAAGGAGATCTCTGTGTAGAAGAATGTTTAGCACAGTTGTAAGCATGTTGCACATAACATAAGTGTTCATCCCAAAGCTTGGGATGCTTGCTACAATAACCCCTGAGTAACTGGATCATTGTCCTATTGACTACCTCTGTTTGGCCATCTGTCTATGGATGAAAGGTTGCGTTTTTCTTCTGTCTGGTGTCCATTAATTCCCACAGACTTGACCAAAACTTCCCAACAAATCGGGAGTCTCAATCAGATACTATGGAAGTGGGTAACCCAAAATGCACCTAGACATGCTGAAAGAACAATTTCGTTGTTTGTTCAGCTGTAATCTGCTTATTACAAGGTATTAAAATACACATTTTGCTGAACCTGTCCACAATAACATATAAATAGTCATGTCCCTTTCTAAATTTTGGCAATCCCCCAACAAAATCCATGGAAACACTTTCCCAAGGACGGGAAGGAACTGGTAGTGGAGTGTACAAGCCTAGCTTTCTATTGATGGGCTTGCTTTTAGCACACATGGTACACCTTCTTACATATATAGAAACTATTTCATGCATTTTTGGCCAATAGCAGTATCTTTGCAGCTATGCAACTGTTTTACTTACACCAAAATGACCTGATATCAGGGAAGTATGTGCCTCCCTAATTATGTTAATTCTCTCTGTTTGTGGAATGCATAGCTTTCCCAAATGATACAAGAGTCGGTCCTTAACATAGTAATCCAATTCTTCTACCTTTTTGCCATTACTTAAAGCTGCATATACATCTTTAAAGTCTATAACTTGAGCATATTGTTCAATGTAGCTTTCATGCATTACTGAGTTATTCTTAAGTATAGTAGATGCATTTATGATTGGTCTGAACAACATATCTGCAATTTTATTGTGTATGCCCTTTTTATATCTGATGACTAAATGAAACTGCTGTAGGAAACCCATCCACCTATGGTGTCTTGATTGCTGCAATTTAGTTTGTGAGTGCAAGTACTGAAGTGGCTGATGATCAGTATGTATTATTGTTTCTTTGCTCATTAAGTAATGTTTCCACTTCTTCACACTCTGAACTAATGCATACAATTCTTTACCATATGTAGGATAATTAACTACTGTAGAATTAAAAGTTTTATAATGGTAGCATATGGGTTTACCATGTTGCATCAACACTGCTCCCATGGCATAATCACTGACATCTGTTTTTATCCCAAATGGTTGTTGAAGATTTGGCAATGCTAGTACTAATTTTGTACTAATTATTTCTTTCAAGGTGTCGAAGGCTTTCTTCTATTTTCCTCCCGACTAAAACACCTTGTTCAATCCTATCAAAGCATGTAAGGGAGCTGCAATTAAGGAAAAGTTAGCAATAAACTTTCTTCAATATTGTGCTGCCCCTAAGAAGCTTCTAACTTCTGTAGAAGACTTGGGTTTAGGCCAGTTTATAATGACTGCAACCTTAGAGGGATCTATCTTCAGTTCACCACCCCTACAATATGACCCAAATAATTCAAAGATGTTTTACCAAATTCACACTTTGATAATTTAACATAAATATTTTCTTTTTTCAAAACATCTAGAGTCTGCTTTACATGCTTCAAATGTTCTTCCCATGTTTTACTGAATACAAGAATGTCATCTAGATATACAATTACAAAGTCATCAATAAAAGGCCTGAGTACATCATTCATTACTCTCATGAAAGTGGCCGGAGCATTAGTTAAGCCAAAAGGCATAACTAGCCATTCATACAGCCCTTGCTTTGTTTTGAAAGTAGTCTTCCATGCATCTTGCTCTGCTACTCTGACTTGATGGTAACCACTAGGTAGGTCCAACTTGGAAAAGTAAACAACCTCTTTTAGCTGATCCAATAGATCATCAATGCGAGGAAGGGGATAACGATTCTTTATCATTATTTTATTCAGTGCTCGGTAATCAATGCACATCCTCCACGAACCATCCTTCTTTCTCACCAACACTATTAGAGATCTGCATGGTGATGTGCTTAGTCTTATGAACCCTTTCTCGAGTAGCTCCTGTACCTGCTTCTTGATTTCTGCATTCTCTAAAGCGGATAACCTTTTATACCTATGGCTACAATTTTTGTTTCATCACCTAAGTCCGACCCCAAATCTTTCTGTATAGCAGCAAAAGTTTTCTTCTTCTTGCCATCGAACTTCTTGGGTTTCAGCTTCGGATGCAAAGACCAGCAATGTTCACCATCATGTCCATCCTTCTTGCAGCGAGTGCATGAAGGTTTGGCCTTTTGTACAGAATTTTCCTTCCTCTCTTTCCATTTCTGCTTCCTCTTTTCCTTGTTCTTGCTTGCAGTGGGTTTTGATGATCCCCCAATCTCTGGGTTCACATTCTTGCCTCTAGCCTCTAGATGGGTAGCCTGGACAGATACCTCATCTATGCTAGTAGGGTTAAACATGAGAATGGTGTGCCTTAAATAGCTGTGTAGACCACCTATATACTTCAGCAAAGTTTCAGGTGAGTCTAAAGAAATGCCTAGAATCAAAGCTCTTTTTCTAAATTCTTGGGTGTAGCTTTGTACACTTTGCCCTTTTAATTGGCGAAGAGTTTGCCAACTCATCATAGCTTGCTGCATATAAGCTAGTGGATAGAATTGTTTTTTAATTGCAGAAACAAATTCACTCTAGACAAAAAGAATTTTACCATGCTTCTTCAAGTCAGCTTGTGTCTTGCCTTCCCACCATACCAAGGTAGTTCCTCCAAGGCGTAGGCTGGCCAACTGAATTTTACTCCTGTCTAAATCAATATTCTGCACCCTGTAATACACATTAATCTGTCTGATCCAGTTATCTAGCTTCTCTACATTTATCTCTCCATCATAAACAGGAAAATCAAATTTAACATCTAATTTAATCAAAGATGCTTTCTTATTTTTATTTTCAGGGCTATCAGGTGGTGTGGATATAGAAGCCTCTTTCCCTTTTCCTTTGCCTTCAGAATGGCCATCTAGAAAAGATTCTTCTGTTCATTTGTCTTGTTTGGAAGTTGAAGAATCTTCACTTTGACCTTTCTTAAATTCTCTATACATTTCTTCTACCATGGCTCTCATGGTCATGAAACTGTCCATGAACTATGAGTCTGATTCCAAGGAGTTTTCTTCTACCATTTTCCTCCTAGGATAGACTCCACCAATTTCTGGGTTAGTTTCAACCAATTCTCCTTTACTAATTTAAGCTTTGACCTAGTTATCATTCACAAACAATCCAACACAAGCTTGTCTAACCTTAGCAACCTAAAGCTCTGATACCACTTGATCTGATAATGAGATCTAAGACAACAATAAGGTATTACAGACTTATGTGTGTGGATTAGTCCATGTCATTTTATGCAATGGATCGATAATATTGCGAAATGCACAGACAATGAAGCAGTAAACAAAACATAATAGATAACACATGACACAACAAAATTTAATAAGGAGTTCACCCAATACTCCTGGGCTACATCTCCCGGTCCAACCTTCAGTGGTGGCCTCTCTATTATGTCTTCAAGCATAGTTCTGTTTACAGTAGTGAGCTCAATTTGAGCCTCACACACAACAGATTACAATAACAAGAGCTTACTTGAACCTCTCAAGTTCTCTATGAGTACACAGACTCCCTCAAGGCTCTCTGTCTCTGTCCTAAACTCTGTCTCGGCATTTGCCTGAAATACTGCTCCCCCCATTATGCTCTCTGTCTGTGGCTTTTAAAGCCAACCGCGTTGCCTGTTCGTTTCATATCCTCGGCTCTCAGTCTCCCTGACCTCTACACACTTTGAATCCCTCTTCCAGTGTTATACAATCATTGTCTAATGCATGGAGAGGAGGTGGCCACCCATTCTGTAACGCCAGAGTGCCTCGGGCCTCTGAAACTCTTGAAACAGCCGTGCCCTGTTAAACAAAGGGAAAATGCATTTTAAACGGAGAAAATTTGCCAAAATGTGATATATCAGACTTCAAAAGTCCTTAAATATGATTCCGAAAACATATAAAAACACTGTAAAATCCCGCATACTAGACTTTCAAAAAATATATATGTTATCACCTAATTTCCCATCAGGTCGCTCCGATTGCGATATCGCAATTGCTCATCGCAATACCCCTGGGCTGTTATAAGCGCTCCTGCAATCCCCTGATAGCGATCCTGCGATGTAATACGGGCCATCGATCTACGCGCTTGATCGACGGTCCATATTAACTCCGCCAATCGTCGTCACCATATATATGTGTTAAGCGCTGATATCGTTGTTCGCCATCGCAATTCTTAAGTGGGTTCCACCGATAAGCGCTGATAGCCACCACCGATAGCGATCCACTGATCGGATCTGGACCGTTGATCGGCCAGATCTGACGGCTACTGTGTCTTTTGCTGTTCCACCTCTGATAGCTCCATTTTCTCTGTTTTCATGGGTTTTGGGCCTCCCGATAGTGTTTCTCTACCATGCTAAGGGTGTTCCTCTTGCGAATACTTTGATCTTTTTAAAAGATTTTGATCTTTGGCACGATTTTTTAAAGAGTTTATGAAGACTTAGAGAGCATTCTCAGATCCATTTGGATCACGCCTTCCCACTGAAAAAGGCTTTTGGACCACCAAAAGTTGGTTTTCAAGCATCGCTTAAGTGAGGATACAACTGCCTCACTTGCCCAATCTCTACCCATTTTGCACTGCTAGGGTTTGAACCTTTGAGTCCTACTCTTAGGTACTCGACATCCCCTTTGTGCGTAGTCCTCACCTTCTTGTCTAGAACTGTATCTTCCTGCAGCTCATTGAGGTATTCAGGCAACAGATCATCAATGGAAGGAAATTGACTTTTCTCTTCAGGATCTTCAATTAGAGAAGGTTCAAACAGTCTTAAATTTTCTGCATTTACTACTGAATAGATGTGCATGTATGCTGGCAGATCAAGGCGGAAAGCGTTCTCACCAATTTTCTCAAGTACCTTAAAAGGCCCATACCTTATTGGCTTCAGCTTCTTTCCTTCACCTTGCATCATGTCCTTGCTGATATACAACCAGACTTGATCACCAACTTGGAAGCTGTGCTCCACCTGGTGTTTATCATGCCTTGCCTTGTATTTAGCTTGGCTCTTTTCTAGATATTCCTGCACTGCCTGGTGAATTTCTTGGATTTGTTCAATGAATCTGGTTTCTTTGTCCACATCACTATGTCCAACAATTGCTATGTCTTTTTCAAAGATAAAATCCAAGGGAGACCTTGGTATGAAACCAAAACAGGTCTCAAAAGGAGATCTATGTGTAGAAGAATGTTTAGCACGGTTCTAAGCATGTTGCACATAACATAAGTGTTCATCCCAAATCTTGGGATGCTTGCTGCAATATCCCCTGAGTAACTGGATCACTATCCTATTGACTACCTATGTTTGGCCATCTGTCTGTGGATGAAAGGTTGTGCTTTTCTTCAGTCTGGTGTCCATTAATTCCCACAGACTTGACCAAAAATTCCCAACAAATCGGGAGTCTCGATCAGATACTATGGAAGTGGGTAACCCAAAATGCACCCAAACATTCTGAAAGAACAATTTCGCTTCTTTCTCAGCTGTAATCTCATTATTATAAGGTATTAAAATGCACATTTTGTTGAACCTGTCCACAATAACATATAAATAGTCATGTCCCTTTCTAAATTTTGGCAATCCCCCAACAAAGTCCATGGAAACACTTTCCCAAGGACGGGAAGGAACTGGTAGTGGAGTGTACAAGCCTAGTTTTCTATTGATGGGCTTGCTTTTAGCACACATGGTACACCCTCTTACATATCTAGAAACTGTTTCATGCATTTTTGGCTAATAGCAGTATCTTTGTAGTTGTGCAACTGTTTTACTTACACCAAAATGACCTAATATCAGGGAAGTATGTGCCTCCCTAATTATGTTAATTCTCTCTGTTTGTGGATTGCATAGTTTTCCCAAATGATACAAGAGTTGGTCCTTAACATAGTAATCCAATTCTTCTACCTTTTTGCCATTACTTAAAACTGCATATACATCTTTAAATTCTATATCTTGAGCATATTGTTCAATGTATCTTTCATGCATTACTGAGTTATGCTTAAGTATAGTAGATGCATTTATGATTGGTCTGGACAACATATCTACAACTTTATTGTGTATGCCCTTTTTATATCTGATGACTAAATGAAACTGTTGTAGGAAACCCATCCACCTATAGTGTCTTGATTGCTGCAATTTAGTTTGTGAGTGCAAGTACTGAAGTGGTTGATGATCAATATGTATTATTGTTTCTTTTCCCATTAAGTAATGTTTCCACTTCTTCACACTCTGAACTAATGCATACAATTCTTTATCATATGTAGGATAATTAATTACTGCAGAATTAAAAGTCTCATAATGGTAGCATATGGGTTTACCATGTTGCATCAACACTGCTCCCATGGCATAATCATTGGCATCTGTTTCAATCCCAAATGGTTGTTGAAGATTTGGCAATGCTAGTACTAGTGCTGTACTAACTTTTTCTTTCAAGGTGTCGAAGGCTTTCTGTTGTTTGCCTCCCCACTGAAGCACCTTGTTCAATCCTTTCAAATCATGTAAGGGAGCTGCAATTAAGAAAAAGTTAGTAATAAAATTTCTCCAATATTGTGCTGCCCCTAGGAAGCTTCTAACTTCTATAGTAGACTTGGGTTTAGGCCAGTTTATAATGACTCCCTCAAGGCTCTTTGTCTCTTTGAAAGCCAACCACGTTGCCTGTTCATTTCATATCCTCGGCTCTCAATCTCCCCGGCCTCTGCATGCTTTGAATCCCTCTGCCAGCATTATACAATCATTGCCTAATGCATGGAGAGGAGGTGGTTACCCATTCTGTAACACCAGAGTGCCTCGGGCCTTTGAAACTCTTGAAACAGCTGCACCCTGTTAAACAAAGGGAAAATGCATTTTAAACGGAGAAAATTTGCCAAAACATGATATATCAGACTTCAAAAGTCCTTAAATATGATTCCAAAAATATATAAAAACACTGTAAAATCCTGCATACCGGACTTCAAAAAATATATACGTTATCACCTAATTGCCCATCGGGTTGCTCTGATTGTCATATCACAATCGATCATCGCAATACCCCCGTGCCGTTATAAGCACTCCTGAAATCCCCCAATAGTGATCCTGCGATGTAATACGGGTTGTCGATCTGCGCGCTTGATCGACGGTCCATATTAACTCCAGCAATCGTCGTTGCCATATATACGTGTTAAGTACCGATATCGTTGTTCGCCATTGCAATTCTTAAGTGGGTTCCGCCGATAAGCGTTGATAACCATTGTCGATTGCGATCTGCTGATCGGATTTGGACCGTTGATCGACCAGATCCAACGGCTACTGTGTCTTTTGCTGTTCCAACTCCGATAGCTCAATTTTCTCTGCTTTCATGGGTTTTGGGCCTCCTGATAGTGTTTCTCTGCCATGCTAAGTGTGTTCCTCTTGCAAATACTTTGATCTTTTTAAAAGATTTTGATCTTTGGCATGATTTTTTAAAGAGTTTATGAAGACTTAGAGAGCATTCTTGGATCCATTTGGATCAAGTTGCTTGATCCAGATGGACCACCAGGATTCTAAAACCGTTGGTACTGGACATTGCTTGATCCAGTAGGGTCAGGAGGGTTATAGACAATACCAGAAGAGGGCTAGTTTATACCAAGCGTGTGAGCCTGTGAACCGCTCACAGTAGTGGCACTTGACACCATGGAAACGTTCAGATTCTTCCCACCAGGTGGTGGCACAATCTGACCACTGACTAATGGGACAGAGGGACTGACGAAAACAATCTTTGAAACCACTGGTTGTGACTGATGCGTAACTGGGATTGATGATACAAGATTATTCGGGACGGTGGGTTGCACCGGGACTGAAGTAACAACTGGTTGGGAGGTTGTGTTCATAACGAATGGACCTGATGTGGGCCTGACGCCCAACGCCCAAACAGGGTTATGGTAGAGTGATGAGGCACTAGGTGTGCCTGAAACTAAGTGCCCTAAAGACACATAGCTGGGTGGCAAGCTGGCAAGAATACCTTCTGAATAAGGGAAACCCTCGGGAGGGAACTGCAACTGCAATTCTTCCCCCTCAACAGTGTGTGGAGTCGAGACTTTGGACTCATCTAGAGAGGTGACTGGAGCATCGCCTTCGGGTTCCATGTCTGAAAACAAACGACGACAAATAGCCGAGCGTGTATTGGGGGATAGTTCCAAAGGAACACCCGGTTGATCGTACGGACTGTAAGGGCGCTGTGGTGATATCTCAACAACGTCAAACATAGGGTTCAAAGGATAGATAACTAGTCCAAGCTGATTGTCAGTGGTCGGCGAGTTCCCTGGAGTTCGAACAGGATTATCCGGAGATTCCATGTCAAGATCAGCAGATGACCCTGAATCGAAAGTAGGCAGAGGACGAGATGATAATGGTTGAACACTCAAAACAATTGCGAGTTCAACATTTTGGTCCTAAAATGGCTTTGATAACTCAGGAAACGGCTCCTCGGACAATCTTTCAGACGGAGGAGAGGAAGAGGAATTGGGTGAACCAGATGGCTCAGCCACAATGACCTTGTCTTAGTCGACAGAACAAATAACTTCAAGGCTTTAAAATGTCCTTTTAAGGGAACTCATGATTTGGTAAAAAATCTAATATGATGTTTTGGATCGTGGGCAATCAATTATTAAGACGCACAAAAGACTGATGTTCTTTCATTTTTTAAGAGTCGAGAAAGAAACAAAATATGACTCTATCGCTTTCGATTAGAAACGATCTCGAAAGGACAAGTGCTCGGATGATCTTTTAAGTTTAATGAGTCAAAAAGATCAAATGACTACTCTGGATGATATAGGTAAACAGGATTACCAGGCAACCATGAATTGAAAAATACCTCCTCGCGAACCAAGAAGTATAAGCAGGCAATCTCACCGAATGATGTGTTTAGTGTATCACATGCGCAAGGAGGTCGACTCGACTTCCTAAGGATAAAAGGATTACAGCCTAGTGGGGTCTCCCGTTATATACACGATGGTACGGGAAGCAAAAATCTGTGCTAGTGTTGTCTAATGCCGAAGCTAATGACAATTGCTAGGTTTACAGATGCTGGAACACGTCTCTAGCCTAGACCTTCTAGATGTGATCGTTAATGTCAAATGCACATTAGGTTAATTGAATTCATTTTAGAGTTGATCTTGAGTTAAGTTTCAGTTTTCAGGTCTTAGTGATGCTACTCGAAAAACCTAAAAATGCAACTAAATGGGAGAAGACCCTTTCAATTCGATGAAATGCTTACACTAGAGAGAGTAGAAACTGCTCAATCAAAATGCAAACAATCAAGCAATTGAAAATGAAATGATTTTTCACTATTTTACTTTTCAAATAATAAACTAACGAAAAATGCATTCCAATTCCTAATTTCCTGACAAGCACTTGTCTATTAATCCTTTGAAATGAAAAAATTTCTCTTCCTTTTTCAAATGTTGATGCAACAAGCTAGAATTTCACACTTTCTCATGAAACAACGAAACAAACTTTTCGCATACAATCCTTCAATGAAAGAGTTTCCGAGACTATGAGCTCTTCAAGCAGATGAAAACATGAAAAGAGAAGTTCATTCAGATCAATGAAACACCGATTTTGTCAAGCACAAGACTGATAGTGTAATCTATGCCGGAAAAATACGTTCATCTTAGCAAACGAAACTTTTTCAAAAACTTGTGCAAAAGAGGTCAAAATCGTAGAGAGGACCAAAAAACAAATGCAAGGAGCAAACACACCTACAGCCAGACCCGATGAGTCCACAAGCTAATGAATGGACGACTAACTAGATGTCCTAGTGTCGCTGGCCACTCAATGGCTCGATCAATCAAACAACAAGATGAAAAGCCTACAAGCAAGCAAAACCAAATGAAAAGTAGCTTTCTAATCAGGAAGAAAACAATCGAAAGGCTCACAGGGTCAAAAACAAAAGAGCATAACACACTGGCCAAGATTTGGGTCTAGCCCTAATCTTCACTTACAGGGATTGACGCGATTGCCTAACTGACAACAAGCGGTAGAGGCGGGTCGAAGCGACTGTTCCTCCACAATTCGCACTGATTGGTGCGACTGTCAACCGATTAAATGCACTGTCTGAGGGAACTAAGGAAAAAAAAAAAAAAAAAAATCAAAATAGGGACCAGATCTGCTACTATGTATTTTAGAATTAGGCTAGTAAGCAGGAGAAAAGCAACAGAACAAAAGGGAAAATGTGAAACTAGAAAAGTTCTCACGAAATCATGAAACCCAAAACAAACAAAAGGATGGGATCTCCCCATCGGAGTCGCCGATTTGTGGTGAAGTAAAATTATAAGTGCGGACATGAATGAATTCCTCTAGCCCGATAATGGGTCTAGCCACAACATATACATCCTATGGAAGATTTCATTAGGTTAGAATCAATCAAGAGGGCCTACCTCTTGGTCACTTATCTTGCTTGATGGTGTCCTTTCTTGCTCACTCCAGCAATCTCTCGCTTCCTTCTTCAATCTCCTGAAACAAGTAAACAACAACAACACACAAGCATAATAATAGACAAATTGAAATTCAACCTACTTAATGAGTCAAGAAGCATTAAGACATGAATATGTAATATTACAAAACATGTAGGAAATCAATCGATAGTTACATATATTAATATTCAAAGAGAGATTACAACCATTCGTCTTGACGTCGCAGTCTTCCTCTGATAAGACCAGGTTCCCACACACTTCTGCTAGCACTTCATGATGGCTTTAAAAAACAATAGTTTAAAGGCTCTTCCCTTTAGGATTCACTCCAAACCAAACACACTTCTCTCTCACACAATTAGATGGCTACAATTAGTGATAGCTTGCTTGTCTAAAATAGTACATTCACACTCAGCCAAAACTCTAACTCTGAAACTGTGACTAGCTTGTGCTTGGGAAGAAGGGAGGTTTATATAGGAAATATGGATGGGAGATGGATCCTCTTCTCATGGGAGAAGGACTTATCCCTTGAGGTAGTTCTATCATTATAAGGGAAAGGAGCCCAAACTATCATCCTCGACCCCATCCAGCCAAACCATTTACCAGACTTCCATTACGGAGCTTCTAGAGATGGAAGATTCGACTCTAATTTAAAAAGATTTCCATAATAGGACCGGTGCGACTGGAACAAAGCTCAGTCACACCGATCAACGCGGGGAATAGTGCTAATATTTGCACATCGGCGCGGGGGAGACAAAGGTCATTAGTGCCGGTCTTGTAAATTGGGCAAAATAGAAGTTTCAAGGGAAATGGTGCAAAAGGGAAATGATCTGCTCATGAAGAGGGACATAATGGGAGTTTCTCCATGAAGGCAAAGCATGCGGGGTTCACTGTAGAAGTCCTCCAGGATCAAGGAATAGTGAGTACAGGGACAGTGACAAAATTATGTGTAACACCCCTCCTCATTTTCGTGCCCATGGTCATGTATAGGGTCATGTGACCCCGGGGCTGGCCCTTTTTCTTACGCTTTCAAAATTGAGCACTGGCTCTGACGATGATATGCCTTGGGTGCAGTGGACATGGGTCGAGCTAAGGCCTAGTACCTTGGCCCCTCCACCTACGGTGTCATGGGCGTTGGGGTGGCCAGGGGCTAGGGCTTAGCCCGTCCCCCTCCCCCAATTGCACTATGGAAACTTTATATAGAGGTTCGTGACCATAGGTTAATAAGGAACAAGATAGGCCGGATGGTGGAGGGATTTGTTGAAAGACTGTTGGTCATGGTTTCACATCTTGTGGAGGAGGTTTGGACTCATACCAAAATTTTACACAAATGAGTGGAGGCCATGTGGCAGCCACCGATTGGCCCATGTGGCTCTCCCTCTTTGGTCCATCACAATAACCAATGAACCAATAAAAACCCCCATACATGAGGCAATAAGACGATGACACTTTCCATCCAATGACTAGCCCAAATAAATAAACAATCAAGCCCATTAAAATTCCCAATCAGCATACGGACTGCTGACTGGGTGTACCTGCAACCCAAATTCCAAAAAAATTAGTTGTTTTCCAATTCGATTAGAACATGATATTGGGAGCATACGATATCGGTTTTGAGTGAAATGAGTTGTGTTGGATTTAGATCGTCGATATCTATCCAGTCGTTCAGGTTTCGAGCTCTGTCGCACACCTTGAATTTTGAGCACTAAATTGATCCCTTGGATCAACAAACTTCCTTTGGAACATTTTTTTTAGACCTACCTCGTCAATGATTGGTTATAAAGGCATGTGTGCATTCTAAGGACATGCATGTGCTCTACAATGTGTGTGTGCCGTAGAGCATGTACATATTCCTTTCATTCAATTTCCTTTTTGGTTGAAGTGATAAATTGAGAATACATGTTTGCTAATTTGATTACCTTAGATTTAGGTTTGGAATGACCAATGTGGTGGTTTGGGATACAAGTAAATCAAAACCTTCATTTTATAAAGTTAACCTATCCATATTTCTATTTTTTGGTTTTTTTTTGGGTATAGGCTATACAAATTTATCGATAATGAAACTACACACACATATAGAGTTGACTATGCAAAATCCAAATATATAATTTAAAATTTTAATATATTTTATTATTTTTAATATAATTTTGTCTTGAATCCCTGATGGGGGTGGCAGCTCGGAGCAACATTGGGACCCGTGGGGGGGTCGCTACCCCACTAGTCTAGTTGAAAAGTTGACTTGAAGCGTGGCGTTCCAGTGCCATGCGAGCACGCATAGGGAGAGCATTTAAGGAGTTGAGCCGATGGGATATGAGAGGTGGTGTTTTTCCTGCAAGGATGATTATTCATGGTCTAGTATGGAAGATAGAGAGGTGGGTGTAGGTCCTATTATGCCTGTGTTGGTTGGTATTATGCGCGAGCTAACCTGGGTATGAAAACCTGATGTAGAGGATTGGAAAGATGAAGTGGAAGGTCGATGAGTTGTTGAATTCAGTAAGGAGGCTTAAAGGAAGTGAATTTGGGATCTGGGGATAAGAGGCTTTAGTCAGAGAACTTCTCACAGGCCAGAGGGGATTCCAACACCGTGGAGTCCATGCATGGTGGATCACTTAGGGAATTGGAATGCATACTTGTGTCCAGGATATCAGTAAGGTTTTCCTATTTTGTTGAGTGGTTATTTTGTGTAATTTTCTGAGTTTGTGGTGCACATGTCCTTTCTAGGGAAGTTTGGCTTCGTTCTATGTATTTTCTTGAGAGTTTGGATTTTACGTTGGATAACAACAGTTTGGTTAGTAGCATTGGGGTTGTTTGGTGGTCCTATGAAGGGTTGGGTTGGAAAGGTTTGAGCTCAACCCCCGTCTTTGTTGGCTGTGCTTGGTGTTTTTTTATGTTATGGGGTGACTCCCAGGCCTTGGTTGGAGCTTTAGAATTTTTATTGTATGGTTGCATATGCCAGGATGGTCAAACAAGAGGTCCATGAGATCTCTAATATGTTGGTTGGTTGCCCAGGATGTTACATGACGCTCATTATTTGGTTGCGGCTACGAACGTGGCCAAGTGGTTGGGGTTTTCTTATCGTAATATGGGGAGTGTTTTGTTGGTGGACGACCAAACTACTGGTTGGTCTGAGAGGATGAAATGGGGACAATGTAGTGAGATGGTATTGTGGGTCCGCTACGATTTGGTGGCACCATGGCTCGAGTGGGTTTCTGGTTGTGATGTGTTGCACGTCAACAAGGAATAGTTAGGGGTACAAGATTTTCCTATTCTTAGTCACGTGGACCATGCACCACTTGTGAGGAAGAGGGTGAAGGGGTATTGGTCCAAGGGGACAACACATTGAGTATATTATGGGGGATTGTGGTCTGCGGAAAGCAATGGACCCCAATCTTGCACAGTCACTTGACACTATATAATTTTGCCCCTCCCTCTGGACATCTTTGGCAACCAACTCAGAAATATGACCCTCCTCTTAGAGAAACTCAACAGGGACCGTCATGTTGACATAAATGCAATCATTGGATTTATGAACGACCTACAATGTAATTAATGGAAAATGTAGGACCATTTGGCCACCTTGCAGAGGGGTCAAAGGAGAATATATGAGAATCCAGAATGTTTGGAAGGGAGGCTTGCACACTTGGAAAAAAATGTACATTGTGATTTCAGACCTCCTTCATCACTTGGTATCGGACAATAGAACCCAACTATGGTCAACTCTTCTGATCCCTAATGGTTATGGGTTGTCTTATGATTTTAGGTGTTTTTTGGTTTCACTGGTCATGTTGGTTGTGCTTACTTAGTTTGTATTGACAACTTGCTATATGTTTTGGTTGTTTCCTTCCGGGAAACAAATTCGGTAGGAGTGAAGCTAGAAGAATTTTGAGGAACTACATGCAATGATGTAATATTTTTTATTTAATAAAATCCCCATTGAATTCTAGAGACTGAAAAATATGTCGAACATCCTCCAAAGCATAGAACATATAGACTATGGCATTAACAATCTAAACATAAAAAAATTGTTTGATTATGTTAAGGCCTTCATACCTTGCAAGAAGATAAGGTCATATAATTGCAAGGATATAGTGACTTTCGTAATTTAAAATAAAAATAAAATTAATATTATAAAATTTGAAATAATAGCTCTGAAAAAGAATAATATGTTGTTGTTGTTGTTATTGAAATTCAATCAGATACTCAACACTTGCACAAATATTTATATTATATTTTGCATAAAAAAATAACATATCACCAAATTTTGCATAGTATACACAAATTATATAATAAAGATTATATATTTTAAAAGATATATTTTTTTAACATTTTATCTTTTTATATCATATTTAAATTTATTGTAAAAGGACTTTGATTATCCCTCCAAATTAACATATTTCTATTTTTCCATGTTTACATTATCACTAACACATCATGAAAGACCATTAAATTACACTTAGCTTCAACCTAAATCATAACTTGATACATATTATTATTAATCTTAATCTTAAAATTATATCTATATAAATTATTCCATATATAATGTTTATATTATAATTTAAAATCTTTTATACAATCTAAACTTTTATAAACCCACAACTATAAATTAAAAATAATATATTTTATATTTAATTTACAACTCTGAATTTAGATGAAAAAAACTAAAATAAAAAATCTTATACCTAATCCCTAAAATATGACACATATTCTCAAAAAAAATTATTCACATATGAAACCTAACCCTATTCCTTAGAATCCTATTTGTAACATTTCATATCTAAACTCATGGAGCAAGACAATAATCCATTGCTTTTATTTACCAGCCATGGATTTGAATTTTAACCATATAGCAACCATCAATATTGTGTGTATTCTTTTAGCCAAACATATCATATGGAAATGAATCCACATGATTGAAATACCCATTGGTTTTGAACCCCAATATTATGGATTAAGGGTCTTAAGTTTTAAGTTTGTTTTAACTCCAAAGCATTGATGGGACCATACCCAACTTATCAATGATATTGTTATTATGGATTTTGAATTTCAATATCATTGATGGAAGGATAATTCTTTTAGATTTTAATTCGAAATTATGGATTAGGTTAAGGGGTAGATTAATTAATAGTTGAAATGTTTTTTTGTTGGAACTAACAACACATTTTTAGTAAGATTGTGATTTCTTATTGTTTAAAATGCATAATGTATAGATAGATTCAACGCCCTAAAAAACTTGAGACGTCATTTATATTTCAAATTTATTAAGTTTTAACCTTAAATTATGGATCAGACTATGGTGTACTTTAACTATTTGATTTCTTAGTGTTTAAAATGCACAATGTATAGATGGATTCAACATCCTATAAAACCTTGAGATGCCATTTATATTCCAAATTTCTTAGGTTTTAACCCTAAATTATAGATTAGACTATGGCGTACTTTAACTATTTGATTTCTTATTGTTTAAAATGCACAATGTATAGATGGATTCAACACCCTAAAAAACCTTGAGACACCATTTATATTCCAAATTTCTTAGGTTTTAACCCTAAACTATGGATTAGACTATGGCATACTTTAACTATTTGATGAAATGACTTTTTGACCAGAATTGACAATACATTTTTAGTAAGATTGTGATTTCTTATTGTTCAAAATACCTTTTTGAATGCATAAATAGATTCAACACCTTAAAAAACCCTTGAGACACTAACAAGTTAAATTTATGATTTTAAAAATTTCTGTTGAAATTTAAAAAAAGTTTTTAGAAAAGAGTCATTTCCTCTATTAATTAAACTACCCATTAGAATATACCTGCATTAGAGTATACCCAACTACCCATTAAAGTATACCCGCATTAAAATATACCCAACTAATCAAGAAAGTCCTTACCCAACTCATGAGAGAAGTCCTTACCCGTTAGAGTATACCCAACTCATCAAAGAAGTCTTTATTTATGACATTTGAGCCTTATTGTAGTAAGTGTTTATGGCTGATTAATGACTGAATCTCTTAGGTTTTAACCCTAAATCATGAATTGAACCATACACAATTCATCATACACATAATTTCACTATTAAAAAAACAAACATGTAAACATTTTCAATAGATTAAAAGTAAAAATAAAAATATTTAAATAAATAATTATAATTATTAAAATAGCCGACATCTATTTTAAGTCCATATCTATGGCAAAAAATACTTCCAATTTTTAGCGCCCTAAACTTGAACTCGTTGATAAATCCATATTAATACAGGATAGTATTTTGAAAATGTGAGATGTCGCCGTGAGAGCATCACGTTCTTTGTGTTGCAAGATATAGTGGGGTCAGGCAAATTGGGATTTAAATTTCGGGTTGTACTCTGATCTAGTCGCCATGACCAACAGGAAGAGAAGATCTAGGAATGAACGCGAGGAGTGGCAGCCGCAGGAATTCCAATCTTGTAGTAGGGACAGTTTGAGAGTGCAAATGCCTGCTCACTGTATTAAACAGTTGGATGAAATTAAAAATGAGTTGAAATTGAGATCTCATGGGCGTGCAGTGAATTGGTTGTTACCAGAGAATATGAAGGGTTTGTTAGAAATCTGCAGTTTCTAAATCTTAATGTGACCCGATTAAAGCATTAAAGCGTTAAAAGCGTTAAAAGCATTAAAGCATTAAAGCATTAAAGCGTTGAATTGGTATATGATGGACGTACCAGATTTAGAGTTAAATAATATAAAAAGGATTGGGTCCTCTCTCTCCCCAAATATAAGTCGCATTCTTCCCCATTAAGAAACGCATAAAGAAATAGGGACAGAGAGAGAAACCGAATTCTGAGAAGAAGAGTAGGAGTCAGAAGAAAGTAGATGGCAGCCATTACATCTTCCGCTGTTAATCAAGGTATGTCATCTTAAACAATAGATCATATTAAGTTTTGTTTGTGAAATATTCGGTATTGATGATCTTTGGGCTGTTAATTTGAATTGTTCATAATTAATCAAGAAAGATCGCAAATGTAAAATAACTTTTACATTTGGTATCAGAGCCACCAATCAATAACTGAATATTTCCTATGATTGCAATTGATCTGTTCTGTGCTTTACTCATGATGTTAATCAAATCCTGCGCATGCTTCACAACAAAACTAATCAAGATTCGTTTCGCCCATCGTGGGTTAAGATTCGTGATCCGACCATCGGATATAAAGTTTTCGACCTTTCTTTACAATCTCAGAGTTTTTAGGGTCTTTTCGTGCATCATTTACTGTTTTGGCTTTGCACGATTAAAATTTACTGGTACAAAATAATTGTTTGGAATTTGGGCATAAAAGTAATTATTCTGTGACTGATTGTTTTGCATAAATTATGTGTTATAAATCATTTATGCACATGAGATTTATGATTTTGTTAATCACCAAAGTGGTCAAAATCAGAATAATCATTTAGTGCATTAGTGACATAATGATTATTGATAGAAATTGCCAGTTATAATAATACCAATTAAAACTGGAGTCACTAATGATAGAACCTGAGAACTTACCCAAAGGAAAGTCTTGTTCTATAACTAGTTGACATGATGAGGTTTAATAGATATTTTGATTAAATAAATATTGATCATCCAAAGATGTCAGTTCTATTTAATTGAATATATTTATTACCTACTTATGTTTTGGTATTTAATTATGTTAAGTATAACATAGTATCTACCCAAAGGAGTGCTATATTATACTATTATGTCTACATCTGAATCGCGTTAGTTATGAGCTTATAGTTATTTCATTTTTCAATTTGCAGGAGTTCCCATGAATACACATGCTTCATCTGTTACATTGTTCACTGGTGTTAATTTTTCTGAATGGAGAGAACAAGTCAATTTCCATTTAGGTGTTCAGGATCTTGACTTGGCACTCCTTGAGGATAAACCTGCTGCTCTTACAAAAGATAGTACTGAGGCAGAAAAATCACACCATAAAGCATGGGAACGCAGTAACAGATTGAGCCTTATGTTTATTAAGATGACTGTTGCTAATAACATCAAGTCAACAATTCCACAAACAGAAAGTGCTAAGGAATATATGCAGTCTGTGGAAGAGCGTTTTCGTTCAGCTGACAAGTCACTCGCTGGTACTCTTATGGCAAAACTCACGACCATGAAGTTTGATGGGTCGCGAACTATGCAAGAGCACATTATAGAGATGACTAATCTTGCAGCAAGGTTAAACTCCCTGGGACTTACAGTAGAGGATTCTTTTCTTGTCCAGTTCATCCTGAACTCGCTACCTTCTGAATATGGACCTTTTCAGATTAACTATAACACTATAAAGGATAAGTGGAATGTTAATGAATTGGCCAGTAGACTTGTTCAGGAAGAAGGACGTTTGAAAAATCAAGTGAATCACTCAGTAAGTTTTATGAGTAATAAAGCTGGTAAAGAAAAGAAAGGAAAATCAAGTCATTTCAAGAAGAAAAAGGCACCTGCTAAGAATGGGCAGGATAAGGAAAAGAAGGAACTAAAGGATGTTCAATGTCATTTCTGTAAAAAGAAAGGACATTATCAAAGTGACTGTCCGAAAAGGAAAGCTTGGTTCGAAAAGAAAGGTAATTATCTATCTTTCGTATGTTTTGAATCAAATTTAGTTGAAGTTCCCATTAATACATGGTGGCTTGATACTGGTGCTACAACTCATGTTTCCAATAATATGCAGGGATTTCTTATGATCCGAACCATAAATCAAAATGAAGATCGTTTTCTCTTTATGGGAAACGGAATGAAATCTTCAATTGAAGGCATTGGGACTTATCGTCTAATTCTAGAAAGTGGATATGTATTAGACTTATACAGTACCCTTTATGTACCTTCATTATCTAGAAACCTTATTTCCGTAAGTAAGTTGGATAATTCTGGTTTTAGATGTATGATTGGATCTGGCTGTTTTGATTTATATAAGAATACTGATAATGTTGGTTTTGGTATTCTAATTGATGGTTTATATAAATTGAAATTGAATGACACTTATGCGAATTCCTTGTTGAATGTAGTAAATAATGTTGGATGTAAACGTAGCATGGTGAATGAAAATTCTGCTTTCTTGTGGCATAAAAGACTAGGTCATATATCCAAAGAAAGAATGATGAGATTAGTAAGTAATGAAATTTTGTCAAATTTGGACTTTAGTGATCTAGAATTATGTGTGGATTGTATTAAAGGTAAACAAACCAAACATAATAAGAAAGGAGCCACTAGAAGCAGCCAGCTTCTTGAAATAAGACACACTGATATTTGCGGACCTATGGACACTCCAGCCTTTAATTGACAAAAGTATTTCATCACTTTTATTGACGATTTTTCCCGTTATGGTTATGTCTATTTTCTTCATGAAAAATCTCAATCTGTGAATGTCCTTGAGACGTTTGTAAAGGAAGTTGAGAGGCAATTAGATAAAAAGGTGAAAATCATAAGGTCTGATAGAGGTGGTGAATATTATGGTAAATATAATGAGTCAGGCCAGTGTCCAGGTCCATTTGCAAAATTCCTCGAAAGTCATGGCATATGTGCGCAATACATAATGCCAAGTACACCACAGCAAAATGGTGTAGCAGAAAGGCGCAATAGGACGTTAATAGATATGATTAGGAGTATGATGTCAGATTCTACACTACCTAAGAATTTGTGGTCGTATGCTCTCAAAACCGCTAATTATTTGTTGAATAGGGTTCCTAGTAAAGCTGTTCAAAATACTCCTTTTGAGTTATGGACTAACAGGAAACCTAGCTTAAGACACCTGCATGTTTGGGGTTGTCCAGCGGAAGCGAGAATTTATAATCCACATGAAAAGAAATTAGATTCTCGAACGATCAGTGGGTATTTTTTAGGTTACCCTGAGAAATCTAAAGGGTACGTGTTTTACTGTCCTAATCATAGTCCAAGAATTGTAGAAACTGGTAATGCGAGATTCATTGAGAATGGTGAAGTCAGTGGGAGTACTCGAAGAGAAATAGTAGAAATAAAGGAAACAAGGGTAAATGTTACATTGCCTAGAATAGTTCCTCCATCTACTATTACTCCAAATGTTGTTCCAGCTGTTGTATAACAACATGATGATAATGAACAACATATAAATGAAGAAGTACTTCCTGAAGGAAATGACTTACATAATGTTGATATGCATGAACCACAACAAGTAGCATTAAGAAGACCTCAAAGAAATCGTAGGTCAGCTATTTTTGATGATTATGTGGTTTATATGCAAGAATCAGATTATGATATTGGAATCAATAAGGATCCAGTTTCGTTTTCACATGCTGTAGAAAGTAAAGAGTCAAAGGAATGGATTAATGCCATGAAAGAAGAACTGAAATCCATGCAACAGAATGAAGTTTGGGATCTCGTTGAGTTACCACATGGCTGTAAAAGAGTCGGATGCAAATGGGTTTTTAAAACCAAACACGACTCTAGTGGTAATATCGAACGGTATAAAGCTAGACTTGTTGCTAAGGGTTACACTCAGAAAGATGGTGTTGATTACAAGGAGACATTTTCTCCTGTTTCGAAAAAGGACTCACTAAGAATAATAATGGCATTAGTAGCTCATTATGATTTGGAGTTGCATCAAATGGATGTGAAAACAGCCTTTCTGAATGGAGATCTTGATGAGGATGTTTATATGGATCAACCTGAGGGTTTTTCTGTAGAAGGTAAAGAACAATTGGTGTGTAAACTTAAGAAGTCAATATATGGGCTTAAACAAGCATCCCGGCAATGGTATATTAAGTTCAATACCATTATTACATCCTTTGGTTTTAAGGAAAATACGGTTGATCACTGTATATACCAAAAGATCAGTGGGAGCAAGTTTATTTATCTGGTCCTTTATGTTGATGACATCTTGCTTGCTGCAAATAATTTAAGTATATTGCATGAGACTAAGGAATTTCTCTCAACGAACTTTGAAATGAAAGATATGGGAGAGGCATCCTATGTGATTGGAATAGAAATATTCTGTGATCGATCACAAGGAATATTGGGATTGTCTCAGAAAGGATATGTCAAAAGGATTCTAGAGAGATTTGGAATGAGTAAGTGTTCACCTGGGACAGTTCCTGTACAGAAAGGTGATAAATTCAGTCTCATGCAATGTCCTAAGAATGATGTTGAACGAAAGGAAATGGAATCAATTCCATATGCATCTATTGTTGGTAGCCTGATGTATGCTCAAACCTGTACTAGACCGGATATCAGCTTTGCGGTCGGTATGTTAGGGAGGTATCAAAGTAATCCAGGAAGGGAACATTGGCAAGCTGCAAAGAAAGTTTTGAGGTACTTACAAGGCACGAAAGATTACATGCTCATGTATAGAAGATCCAATGAATCGGAGGTGATCGGATATAGCGATTCAGATTTTGCTGGATGCATCGATACTAGAAAATCGACTTTTGGTTACCTGTTTATGTTTGCTCAAGGTGCCATATCATGGAAAAGTGCGAAACAGACTATCGTTGCTTCATCCACTATGGAGGCAGAATTTGTGGCATGTTTTGAAGCCACAATTCATGCATTATGGTTGCGGAACTTTATTTCAGGACTTGCGGTTGTCGACACCATTAGCAAGCCGCTGAAAATTTATTGTGATAACTCTGCAGCAGTATTTTTCTCAAAGAACGACAAGTACTCTAAAGGTGCCAAACACATAGATCTGAAGTATCTTGTTGTGAAAGATGAGGTTAAGAAACAAAGAGTGTCAATCATGCACATCAGGACAGAACTTATGATTGCAGACCCTTTGACGAAAGGGTTACAACCAAGACAATTTAAGGAACATGTTCAAAGAATGGGTCTTGGTTGTATTAATAATAATTGATGTGTGACATTCTGAGCTCTTTTATGTGTTTCTGATATACAATTATGTGTCTCTTGTTTTAATATAGTAGTACGTATTTTATGTAATTTTAAACAAGAAAGAGTCTTATAAAGATATTATGTTTAATCATTATGATATAAGACATTATGTGGACCATTATGTTGTTTTATTTAAATTATGAGTATGAATTGATGGATTGCTGGTATTGTAGTATATGGAAGGAAATGCATTGAATTAATAGTGCACAACCGCCATAACTCTCAGCAATTTATCATAAGTATGATGTTCAACACTTAATATTATGAATAGTCGGGTCAAGTGGGAGAATGTTAGAAATCTGCAGTTTCTAAATCTTAATGTGACCCGATTAAAGCATTAAAGCGTTAAAAGCGTTAAAAGCATTAAAGCATTAAAGCGTTGAATTGGTATATGATGGACGTACCAGATTTAGAGTTAAATAATATAAAAAGAATTGGGTCCTCTCTCTCCCCAGATATAAGTCGCATTCTTCTCCATTAAGAAACACATAAAGAAATAGGGACAGAGAGAGAAACCGAATTCTGAGAAGAAGAGTAGGAGTCAGAAGAAAGTAGATGGCAGCCATTACATCTTCCGCTGTTAATCAAGGTATGTCATCTTAAACAATAGATCATATTAAGTTTTTTTTGTGAAATATTCGGTATTGATGATCTTTGGGCTGTTAATTTGAATTGTTCATAATTAATCAAGAAAGATCGCAAATGTAAAATAACTTTTACAGGGTTTAGTAGAGCTGACAGAGGAGATGGGCTATACCATGGGTGGACAAACCATTGATTGGTTATTATCAATGGGAATGGGAACCGAACGCATATTAAATTTCAAACAAGTACTGGACTCGCAGAACGGTGGAGCAGGACAGGCAGTAAATTTGTCACTGCCAAGCGAAACCAGGCCTCTGGTAGAGCTTACCAGAGAGCTAGGGTTTAACAGAGGGGGAGAGACCGTGGATTGGCTGTTAGAAATGGCGACGGATCCTCTGTTAAAGCTCATCAGTTCGTTGGGCTTCAAAAGCGGTGCAAAAACTATAGACTGGTTATTGAATAAAGCACAGCCCAGCATTACTGCAGCAAAAATGAATGGATTCAATCTCCATAAACCTCCCAGGTTATCATCTGCCATGAACATCCCTCCACAGTTTCCACCCAGACAATTGGAGACACCAGGACAGAAAACCCAATTTCACAATTTTAATGCAGAACGCAATCACCAATTCCAAAGCACTGGCCAACTGTTTGTAGAAAACCAGCAACAAATTCGATTTCATAGTGATAGTAGTGGTCACCAAGCAGAGTACCAGAGTTTCAACTGGAATGGAGGCCTTTCTAATCAGTTTGAGGGCTATAAAAGGAGAAGAATCGAGGCGGGGTATAGCAATCATGGTGACAACCCATTACAGGGTCAACATCCTAGTTGGCAGCAGGGAAGTCAGGCAAGAACCCACATTGAAATAGCCACAGCTAATCCTGCTCAAGATTTCAGTCAGAACCCTATTAATGGGGTTGATGTGGGAGGCACACTGAGATTCGAACGTCCGACATACTCGGCAGGGATGCCCCTTGAGATACATGCGCAGAATAAATTTCCTGATCCAAAATCTCCTCTGGATTATTATTTTTCCAACCAGAACCAGTTTGAAAATATTCATGCCCAGAACCAAAACCAATCTGTTAATAATATTCATGAACAGAACCAGAATCAGAACCAATTTGTCAATATCCATGGCCAGAACGAAGGTGGAATTCAAGCTGAAGGAAATTATGGAGGCTATGCAGTATCATCACAGTTAAATGAAGATCAAGAGATTGCAGGTACTGTCAATGATTGGTTTGCGAATGTCAAAGCTCCCTGAAGAGGCAGGCAGCAGCGCTAGAGATAGTTGGAACTATGATACTGTTGTTTTTCATGTCTAATTTTAAAGATCCCTCTGCCCCGACTGTAATAAATGTCCAGACAGCCATACTCTGCATTGAATTTCAGTTTATAGCTTATGTATGAATTTCCAAATTTTTATACTTTCCTCGTATTGCAATTTGAAGGGCGTCCATTCTCTTGCAGAATATTTGATCATCTCATATTTGAAGTCTGTTTGTCATAACTTTTCCAGTAAATTTTTTAAGGTGTGGAGACACATTGTCTTTGATATCTATATGTATCTCAGTAACACACTAGCATATTTTGAGAAGAAGATAATTTCAAGTGAATAGTAAGGAAATTGAAGATCATTTGTTTACTTGTAAGGGTCCCAGCCAACCCCACAAGAGATTCAGTTAAATGTGGATAGCCTTAAAAGACCAGTATCATGGAGTCGATTAAAAAATTGATTTTCATTTTTATTAAAAACGAGTTGGATATGTTAGTGAGGAGTGGGGAGGTATTTATTATTGCGCAGGTTTTAAATTTTACAAGGGATTTTTTTGAGCTATTAATCATCTTGAGGTGCCTGTTAAATATGTAGTTGTACTTAGGTGATATGAAAAAATGATTCTGGTCAACCATACAAGTTTACACAACCACAAGCATACAAGTTTACACAACCACAACCAAATTGTTGAGTTAGATCTATTCTTTTTGTTGACTTACATCTATTGTTGAGTTGCTATCTGTAAGAAAATATTTTTATTATATTCTTTATCTTATTTAATCTAATTAATGAATATTTTTATTAAAATTTTTATCTTATTTAATCTAATTAATGAAAATCAAATGCAAGGTTGCAAATAATGGATGCAACAAACTAAATTCTAACTAAAAGAGAGATAATAATAATTAGAAATGTAATCAATAATAATGAGAATAGTCCAACATTATTATTGGAAATAAACTAGAATTGTGTAATAACCATATACAATAACCAGAACTGAAATAGAAGAAGCGTAAAGAATTTAAATTTGTACTTACCTTAACTACTACTGAAACTGCCACTGAACTGGTGTCGTTGATGATGTTGCTACTGCTCTGCTCCAATTACCGAGAGACCAATTCCACCCAGCCAGACTGAGCAGAGACTGGCTGCTCAATCCAGTAAGCTTCTCACAGAAGCTCACTGTCCCCCGTGCCCAGAACCTCAGACTGATTAAAGCTCTTCCCAATGGTCAATTTTCTTCCCCCTGTTTTTCTCCTGCTGATTTTCTGCTTCTTGTTTTCTCGTGCTCTCTTCCTTTCCCGCCCCGTTCTCAGCCCATTATCCGCGGTTTTATAGCTGGGTTTAGCGGTGGCCGCCCTGTACACCAGCGACTCCACCGCTTTCTCCCGCGGTGACAACTTCCTCAAGGGCGTGAGTCATCCTTCCATTACCGGTGTTCGTATGAAGCATTCAGGTTTTATAATGTTTTACCCTCATAAAAGTGTTATGGTTATTTATAATATTATTACACCTCTATTAACCATATACGTATCTTTTTTTATGACTTTATAACATTGATATGTACTTTATCATGTTTGTCTTTTGACCTTTTGATATTCATGTATTCTTTTATTTTATTTTATGTTTGTTTTTAATATAAACTTTTAGAACTTTAGATTAATTAATTATTAATACTAATACTTAATCTTTATTCCATTTTATTAATATCTTTATTTTTTTGTTTTTTTGGAGCATATAATATGTGTATTTAGAGATGGGTCGTTACAAATTGGAACCTTGTATCACCTTACTGAAATTGTGAAACAATATGATGGCTAAGAAAATTTGATTGTTACAAAACCAATTACTAACTAAGTTGAGATGAAGTATGATTAGACATGTAGCAATAGGAAGAATATTTTACAAACGAAAATACATGCATAACTAGAGATCTTAAGAATATTTTACAAACTAAAATACATGCATAACTAGAGATCTTGAGCCACTAAGAATACTCCAAAATCATTGAGAATTTCTACATGAGCAAAAATATGATAGCTAACAATAGCATAGAAAGAAAGTTTTTGATGCCAAAATAGAATCCTTTGCTTTAATGCAATGGATCTATTCATTTTTGTAGATCTTGACTCTTGGTTTTTTTAAATAACTGACTCTTTAGCTACTCGAGATAACTCTTGAGCTACCCTAGATGAATTTTGAGCTTCAAGTTGTTAATCACTAGAGACTTCATCTTAATCTCACTTTAAATATTTAAGTGGAATGTGAAAAAAAGTTAGAATAGCTACTCGAGATAACTCTTGAGCTACCCTAGATGACTCTTGAGGTTCAAGTTGTTAATCACTACAGACTTCATCTTAATCTCACTTTAAATATTTAAGTGGAATGTGAAAAAAAGTTAGAAAAAAAAAAGCCAAATTTCAACATTTTTCTCATGCATGTAAGCCATAAATTGTCCTAGATATTCCATTGGACAGTTTGCCACAACATATTTGATAAAATATATTGAAATAGATTTATGGATTGAATAAGTTACTTTTTTTTCTTAAGCACTGACAAAAAAACAATGAAAAAAAACACACAAACCACAATGAACATAAGATATGCTTCAGAAAGCCCTTATGCGAGAAAACTCAATTGGAAGGTGAGACTGCTCTTCTATCTTATTCTCTTAATGGAAATGGTGCAAATACAAAGTAGTGAGGCTTGTGTCCCACACAAGCTGTTATGAAACTAGAATAAGGTGAAAATTTTCCAGACAAAATTGAGCCTCAGTTGGAGGTCAGAATAAGCCGACAATGGGTCGGGGAACATTACAACACCGAACCCATAAAATATTATGATATCTCTTTGATGATATTATCCTCATTGAACCTCTAGGAATACATAATTATTGATTTTGAAATAAGTGTACCTCCTGGATAAAATAATCCAAGAAATGAGTTAGATCACAACCACATTGTTCTTTACCATATTTCCAAGCTTCAACAAAATGCGGGTCTATTTCATACAAAGTCTTCATTAATTCCACCCTTAACACCTCAATTGTCATTGTGATCAATAATGGTGTTCTTCTATTTAATGCATCATCAAATTACCTATGTTTCAACATAAGTATGTCTCTATGATAATTCCACCCATTTCACTTGTCTTTGGTTCAACTTTGATTGAATGTTGATATCTCAATGTTTAATGATCACCATATAGAACACACTCTTTGGTCAACAAATATTGTCTTGATTTATTCAACAATTGTATGATAGCATAAAACACCTAATCATAAACGAAATATTTCTATTCTATTTTCTTCATTTATCTTCCCACTAAAATATGCAAATTGTCTTGCCTCTCAACTAAACATTGTTCTAATTTTTGTTCCACTAATATCAAAATCTACTTGAGATAGATGCATTCCTTTGATATTCTCATTTTCTCCTACATGTAGTTAATGGTGAACAAATACCATGGAAATTCTAATAAACTTTCTATAAAAATTAGTTGAACCATGAAAATTTCTTCCTTCAAATGTACTTACTTTTTGGAATAGACTATTCTACAATTGATCTCACCTTGTTGGAATCCATCTTCAAACCTTCTTGGAATATTACAAACCCTAAGTATAACAACTCTTTTTTCATAAATGAACATTTTTTTATATAAGTATAACAATTTGCTTTTGTCTGATTGAAATTAAAACATCATCTAAATAAATAACAACAAATATTTTTATGATTTTGTTGAAAAAAATAATAACTCAATATAAATAAAATATATAATTTTTAATTTTACTTGTTCTCCAACACACAATCTTGTGAAATGTTTTAAAATCAACAACTAATAATTTATTTAATTATTTAAAATCCACTTTAGAAAACTATAAACTAATATCCACTACATTAAATATCTTTAAAATAATGAAATCTTTAGAATAATGAAGACTACTCTTAACTTAATTAATTGAGTATTAAAATTTTTTATTCTATTCTAAATCTTTTGAAAGTGTTCTCTATAACCTCCCTCTCACAACAATGAATGAGAATGAAGAAGATTATTCTTTAAAGCAAAATGCTAATTTTTCATTTGCATTGGGACAAAAGTATATGATCAACTTGTAAGATCATCTATTTTTTAATATGGACCAAGTAAGGAGGAGACTAAATGTTTCTCTAATGAAAATTTGAAGAGAATTGGAATCTGAAAAGGATTGGAATCAAAAGTGAAGTTTTTTAACATTTTAATTTTTATGGTTGGAAAGCAACAACTTTTTTAATGAAGTGTATAGATTTTTTTTTTTTTTTAATATTTAAATTATATATATATATATATATATATATATATATATGTGAATTGGGAGTTACTATTCACATTAAAAGCAGAAAAATATAGTTACAAAAAGGCCATCGAGGCAACTGTCCAAAGACCAGCAAAATGCGAGATCAATCCCACACCTAGGGAAAAAGGAAACAGGGGAAGAGAAGCTGGGTGGGGAGACCGATAGCAAGGGCAGAATTCCAACTGTGAGCACGCAGGCTCGACGCAACAAAAACCCTGATGAGCAGGCCAAAACAAGATAGAAACAAAAAATTACAAACCCGGAGGAGCCGACATATCATCATCATCATTGAAAAAGTCATCAATATTGATCGGTCGTTCAGGCGTACCATTGGCTCCGGGGTGATATCCCTGAAGTGACGAGCAACATTTCTGGCTTGAATCTCCGCCCTGGTAATAGGGTGACGGGAGGGGTTCTCCCACTGGGCAGTATGGCTGCGGCGAATAGGAGGAGGGGGAGGATGCCTGTGACGAGGGGCCATGACAGGGTGCTTAAGCTCAAAGGGAACGGGGGCAATTCGCAGACTAAGCGCCTGAATGGGAAGGCCGCAGAACCTGCGCCGAGAGGTTTTGTAGGAGAACAGGGCCGGGAAGAGGGAGGTCAGACGGCAGCGAAACTCAGTAGCGAAATGAGGAAAAAGAGCCGGGTGGGGGGTATTTATGGATAAATGCGAGCGCGGGCTAGCAGCGGGCGGGAAGCGAAGACGCATGCCGATCGACTTAATGAGATCAGGCGGAGAATAATTGCAGGGCAGGGGAACGAGCCAAGGAGATCTGATCCAGGATCGACCTGTGCTCGGAGAACGTGATAAATCTTCAAATGAGTACTCTGTCATAATGGATAGGCTAATTGGGCGACTGCGATATGACGCCTGCCTTGTGCAGGTCATTGATATTGATTATGGTACACTCCTTGATTTCGGGTGATTCGAAAGAATTCCACTCCTGAGACACGAGCCGGTCCTGGGTTGTTACCCCCTGGTTGGCCAGTTAGTCGGCCATGTTGTTGGCCTTTCGTCTGACCGCTTGAAACAAAACCCCTTTTGCTTCTTTTATGATGTCATTAATTCGCTGAAGAATACGGTTGAGACACCATCCAGCAGAGACTTTTGCCACGCTTCAGCCCTGCTGCAGTTTTCGGCAAGCTTGGGTAGCAACATTGGAGTCTCCCTCGACCAGAAGGGGCCAATAGTTGTTTTGCTTGGCAATGACAAGACCCCTGGCCAGCGCTTGGAGCTCAGCTACATTGTTGGTGGTATGGCCTAAATTACCATAGTAAATCCACAGGATGGATCCCATAGAATTGTGAAAAACACCTCCAAAGCCTGCTAAGCCAGGGTTGTTTTTGGACGCCCCATCATAATTCAGCTTGAGGAAAGGTTGTTCAGGAGGATGCCAGATAGTCAAATACGAGGGATTGATCGAAACAGACTGGGAAGAAGAAGCATTGCCGGTGATGGGAAGATCAAGAAGATTAAGTATCCTGCATTCAACTACGGTTGGAGGGTGGGGGGAGTCTAGAAGCTTAACAATGAAAGCAGATTCTCGCATCGTTGTCTTGATTATAAAAAATAATTATTAAAATAAGTCAAAAATTTAGAATTTAATAAAAAATTATATTTTATTTTTTCAAAATAATTTTTTTATTAAATAAAAAACTAATAAACAACCACTAAAAAATTATTTAGTTATCTAAAATCCACTCCACTCAATATTCTTATTCTTAGAATACTTTATAGAACTATAAATTAATATCCACTACATTCAATATCCTTTAGAATAGACTACTCTTAGCTTAGTTAATTAGGTATTAAAAATTTTGCATCTTCCAGCTTTTTTGAAAGTGTTTCCTCTATCCCCTCTTTCACAATAATGAACAATGAGAATGAAGAAGGTTATTCTTTAAAGACAAATGCTACATGATCAACTTGCAAGATCATCTTTTTTTTAATATGGACCATTTAAGGAGGAGATGAAATGTTTGTCTAATAAAATTTTGAAAAGAATTGGAATCAAAAGATGAGTTATTAATGACGTTTTTAAATAAAGTGTATGAAATCAATGTAATTGGAATCAAAAGATGAGTTATTAATGACGGTTTTAAATAAAGTGTATGAAATCATTTTACATTGGATGATTTTTTTGGTTGTCAAAATTTTAAATATTATTTTTTAATATTTAAATTATGAAAAATATTTATTAAAATAAGTCAAAAGTTTGGAGTTTAATGGAAGTTTGTATTGTATTTTTTTTATTTTTTTAAAAATAGTTTTTTATTATTTATATATATATATAATAATCATTTATTTATAAATAATATATTTAATTATTTAATTTTATATTATTATTATTATTTGAAATAAAAATATGAATATCATGGTTTTACGCTATGGTTACCAATGATTATCATGAGCGACATGCGATATCGACGATATTTTGTTGCAAGTTACATAACTACTTTAATCCGGACTATTTCTACTTCTTAACACTTCAATACTTAGTCAATTTTTCAATTTCAATCTTTTTGTTCAATTATAATAGTCAAGCAGCGGAAATAAAACTTCAATTCATTCACTTCATAAACAATCGGCGATATTCTAAATTCAACAATGTGCAATGAACAAGAATAGTAAGCCAAGTATAACTAGTGGGAGGGTGAACTCCCAACAATTCCCCAAAACTTCTTTTATTAATCTTCAAGTCTACAAATATATTATAACAACAATTATAACCAAGGTTGGGCCAAACCCCAAAGGTTCGCTACAACAACACTTGGGCAACCAAAATTCGTGCAACACTTAAGCTCGCACTTCAACAGTACAAATGTTTCCTTACAACCAAACAGGGGCCCCTTGCAGCTCGCTCTGCCCACAGCAACCCAACAGAAAATTTGACGCACGACTACCCAACTCGCCCTAGGCGAGCGCATGCCCCTACGCCTCTTTCCTGTTTTCTACCTCTACCCGTTTTTTGCCTCATAAATTTTGAAATATCACATACCTTCACCCTCTGTTATGCGAACTTGCCTTGTGATCTATTGATGCCCTTCTTCATCGTACCTTTACTTTATTTATATGTGTCTTAGCTCAAATATTTAGTCCAGCTGACGCCCCTTCATTTCGTCGAGCTAACCTTTCAAGTTAGATTTGGGGCACCCATGCCATGGGCCGACGCCCTCCAAACTCGTCTAATCGACATGTGGGTGCACTCGCTTGTCTTCAACCAAGTCAATCAACATGCCCACCCTTGCCTTGTCATGAATGCTGTGTGTGGGCGTGCTCGCTCGTCTTGGCCGAGCTGACCAACGTGCATGTACTCACCTTGTTGTGTACGCTAAACAAAACTTGACCACGCCTACCAATTGCCTATCGTGTATGTTACGCAAGGTGCATGTTGGCGCTCGGGTGTGCTACCTTAGTGCGAGTGCGCCCGAGGGCGCATGCCACCATGGCTTGTGCCTAACGCAATGTCCAACGGGTCACTCCTTTGTCTTACCCACATTATCCATTTCCTGTTAGCTTGAGTGACTAGTACGTTTCGTCTTGTTCTGGGCGCCCAACGCCTCACCCTCATGTGGGCGCGCTCGGGGCATGAGGCCCATCTGTCCCGCTGATGTCCAATATGGCCAACCAGCTTGGTGAACCATATATATTTTGTTCCCTTTGTTCATTTTCCTTTGTGTAGGGCATGCTTGCCTTCATGCAAGCAACATGCCCCTCTACTTCATCATATTTCAAACTTCATCTCAATGGGGTGCACTCACCTTCCTGTAGGTGTCCAGTCCCACCATTTCGGTTTCCAACTCGGGCATGCTAGGCCAGGGGCCTAACATCCTTCCCCACTTCAAAATGGTTGTCGTCCTCAACAACAACCCCACTTAGAAAACTTTCTTTGCCAAGTCCAACTATCACAAAATGTCATCAACTCCAATGTTGAGGAAGAACCATCCATCTCCCCTCGTCCCTACTGCATGAACTCTCTGCCTTCTTCACACGAACCTTCATCAAGACTCATGTCTTCATGTAGGAAAGACTTCTGAATATCACGGTCGTTAGCCATAACTCATCGCAATCCTCCACACTGCCCCAACTTATTGAAGGGCTCCTCCTCCAACCTAGATACATGATTCAATCACAATTTGGATCGTGCCAACACACTGCATGTCATCATGTGAACTTCTGCTGCCATACTCTAACACATTTCAACACACTTACCAACCTCATGAATTGAACTAGTTGGGTGATCAGTCCAACATCGCATTCAACCCATGAGAATGCACCTCCTCATGCCTTCATCAATTGTTTCTCCAACACTTGTCACATCTTCTTCTTCAATAAACCTTCCCACTTCATGCTGTGAGGCCTCTTCCCCAAGGCCCCTTTTTTGCTGTGGTGCAGCGCCTCTTGCTTTCGCAAGGAACCACACTCACCCATCTTCAAATCTTTAATGCATAGTAAGGGTCAGGAAGTTTCCTCCCTGACTCTTGGCTATCATCATATCATATTGATGTTGCATCCTTAAGTACTTCTACATGCCATCAATCTCTTCCTTCATGCATTCCAACTTCACAAGTCTCTCTTTGGTCAATTGGAAATAATATATGCCCATATCATATCTGCAAAACTCCACTATTTCTACCGGATCTCTACATGCTTCCTTACATCCTTCGCTTTTCTTTGAAGAAGAATTTGGGCCTCCTCATTCTTCAACACTCTCTTGGTGAATACTTATGGTAGAAGTCCCCTCTTCCTTCTTCGTGGCCTACGTAATGAAGTCCTTCATCTTCTTCTCCTTTGATTCTTAAGTCAAGCTTCTAACTTCTTGTTGGCTCACATCTTCATGCCTAACATTCAAGTCCTTCTCATACAATATCATGGAGGAAATCATTGGGCGATACCCCAAACGACTCTTCCTTGTCATCGACGCAATCACGATCTTCCCATCAACTAAAATCAAGAGAAAGTCTCAGTCCACCATCGACACGGTTTGAGTTGTTGTCAAAAAGTACAACCCCAATACCATGGCATGATCATCCATCTCGACTTGATCTAGGTGGATATTTGTGGCCACCCGCCTATTCCACCTAGACCCCCAGTCGGTTTCATCAGTTTCCTTGATTATAGCAGCATTTACTATTTTTAGCAGTTTTTTGGGCCCTGAACTTTTGGAGTTGTTTTGACCTCCTAAACGGCATTTTTTTGAGGTCCACAGTAGGCTTGTAGCCATAGGTAGGGGCCTACCATAGATCCTGTAGTACTTGGAGAGATATTTCCAACGAGGTATCGTATGCGCCAAACGAATATCATATGACAAAATTACGTCTTCGGGAAGTTGGATGCCTAACTAACCCCAACGTGGCCCACAAACTTTTGGTGTTCCATCTCCTGGGGTTAGGGTTTTGGTTGTTTAGGGTTTCCCTTTGTTGTTGAATAATAAAAAGGTCATCGAGCCCCATTGTAACACAGTTCAGAGGCATGTAGCTGCCACATCTCTTCTTAGAGATAAGCTACCATCGCCCGAGTTAGTTTATTTCCATTCTGCTTGTAAGCATCTTTCAGTTCTTTGATATTAATGAAATAAGATTTATTTATGCTACATCTATGTGTTTATGTTTATATCTGTATTATGTCGCGTTATTTCATAACTCTAGATCACGACCACCCTTAGATCCAACCTTCCAAACCATGAACCAACCTTTACCTACATTTCCTTAAGAATACCTATGAAAACCTTCATAGTCGAGTTAAAATATTTGAAATCACTTATCTCTCTTTCCATTCTGGTTTTCAACTTCAAGGATTTCGCCACCTTCTTGCTAAGGAAATTGTTCATAGCTCCTGAATCAACCAACGCAACAAACTTCCTTCCACATACAGTCACCTGCACAAAACTTAGTCCCAAAACACCTTCATCCTACAAGGGTCTTGTCTTGCGCCTTACTTCCATAACCTTCTTCATTGTTTCCTCAAGTGACCATCTACCTTCATCGCATTTCAGTTGCAACTTAACAGTCCTCTTGAGATAATTTACTTCACCAATTGGCACACTTGAACAAATTGAACCTGGTTCAACTTTGGCAGACTTCATTCCACCACAACTCACATTTTCCAACTATTGTCTCATCGCACTTACTCGGTATTCAACTTCCTCAGTTTTCACTAAGATGCCATCATTCACCTTTCTTTATCCAAGGCCTATTATAACAACCTCGGGTTAAAATTTCATGTAATAAAGTTAATAAAGAAAAAAATAAGACCAAGGTCACGGGACACGTATTCCAAGTTGAATGTTGGGCAAAACATTCTAGTGGGTGTTCATTTCGGTTTATGGCTAATGGAAATTGGAAAAGGAATTGGCAATGGAAAAGAAGCATTAATTAACATTTTATTTATTAAAATAAAGGAAATTAGGAGAAAAGGGAGATGAAATGTCACAATTTTGCATGAGAAGGAAATTGAACGAAAATAGAGGAAATTGAAGAAATAGAGGCCTCAATAATAAAAAGGCTTCTGAGGATCAGTTGGTACCTTTTGTCAATACATTTTTGAAGCTCTCTGTGGGTGTCCAAGTATGAATCATGCAATTCACCCAATCCATATTTAATTGTCAACCCAGGGTTCTACCAGTTGTTTCAAGGCTATCGTGCACTATATGTGCAGGCCACAGTTTCCCTACCTAGCATTGAAAATTAACTATAAATTCATCAATATGTAACAACAAGCAATACTGTAACAACGAATAAGAGTAACAACAAGTAATAATTGTAACAACAATAAGGAATCACAACAACACACTGATAAACATTCACAACAATAACAAACTCACAAAAATAAACCTAACACACATCTAATCCAACAACACCTGGTCAAGAGAGTGGGCCCAACTCCCTGATCAGGGCTATGGCGAGATCAATGAATCATGATATGCTCAGAAGATCAACTTGTCATTAATAAAACAAATATTACAAGTATGTTGTTACAGACTCAAAATTAGAGTATTTCTCTTGTAACCTTAATGACTCTTAACAACGGTGGCTTTCACAACCCGCAACTCTACTTTATACAATTTGTCAATAATACAACTCCTAGAATTATGGCATTGTTTGTATTTAATTACATGGTGGTTTTCAGAACGAAACAAAATGTTAAAAGATAGCAGTGTGTTAATGGCAGAAGTGTCCTCAAACACGTAATTTTATTAATCAGAAAAAACAATTACATATTTGATTTTGCAAGAGTTTACACCCGAACAACCAAACACTCTTGCAATGAGCTATTTATAAGCTCAATGTCCTAACTACCTCTAATTATGGATCACTTATTAAATAACAAGTGTCCATTTACAATAAATGCTATTCAAAACAAATAGCTAACAAATCTCCTAAAATAGAGCCTAAGATACGACACATTTGGAGAGTCATATCTTGTTACAACAATATACTAATTCTAAATGTCTCCATTAAATAATTAAACGTTCTAGAATAATAATTATTAATTTAATATCTTAAATTAATAATTATTTTATTCCAACTGTATAACCTATGATAATATTTTATTTTTGGATCATCTAACATTTCCCCCTATGATCCAAAGATACATTACAACAGATACCAAGTTCATCCCTGAACTTAGTAAATTTTATTCTGCCAAGCGATTTCGTGAAAATGTCGGATCTGATCTTCGGAAGGACAATAAATTGGCTTGAGGACATCTTTGGTAATGAGAGATCTGATATGATGATACTTGGTGTCCACATGCTTTGTCTTTGAATGAAAAACTGGGTTCTTGGCAAATTTTATGGCTAACTGGTTGTCAATGAATAATGATGTAGCTTCTGCCTGAGAAATTCCCAAGTCCTGCAAAATTCTACGCAACCAAACAATTTCACATGCTACTTCCCATGCTGAAATATATTCTACTTCTGCTGAAGAAGTGGCCACTGTATCTTGTTTCTTACAACTCCAAGATACTGCTGCTAACCCCATGTTCATTAAATAACCTGATGTTGATGCTCGATCATCAATACTTCTAGCAAAGTCGGCATCGGAATATCCACCAAGTACAAAGTTTTTAGTCTTTATGTAAAGAAGACCAAAATCTTTTGTTCCTTGGATATATCAAAGAACTCTTTTGGCTGCATTATAGTGGTTGTATCGTGGTTCCTGCATAAAACGTGAAAGAATACTGACTGCATAAGATAGATCAGGGTGAGTATTTGTCAAATAAATCAAGCTACCAATAAATTGTCTATAACTTGTACTGTCCACCTTTCCGCGCCCTTCAAATTTTGAAAGTTTCAAGTTTTTCTCCATGGGGGTGAGAAAGGGCTTGCAATCCTGCATGCCAAATCACTAAAGAACCTCTGTTGCATACTTACTCTAAGAAATGAAAATATGATATGGACGTTGGAAGACTTCAACTCCAAGATAGTAGTGAAGTAATCCCAAATTCGTCATCTTAAAACCTACATGTAACTCCTTTTTCACCTGTGCAATATGATCATCATGGTTGCCAGTAATGATCAAATCATCTACATATATAACAAGAATTACCAGATATTTTCCCTATTTTCGCACATACAAAGTATCATCAGATTCACTTCGTTGAAAACCAACTTTCTTAAGGTATTCATCCATCTTTGCATACCAAGCTCAGGGAGCTTGTTTTAATCCATATAAAGCCTTGATCAATTTGCAGACTTCATGTTCTTGTCCTTCAATTTCAAAACCTGGTGGTTGTGTCATATACACTTCTTCTTGTAAATCCCCGTTGAGAAAAGCACTTTTCACATCCATTTGATGAACTTTCCATCCTTTCTGAGCGGCCAATGCAAGTGTTAATCAGATGGTGTTCCATTTAGCTGTAGGAGCAAACATTTCCTCATAATTAATGCCTTCCTACTACGCAAAACCTTTTGCGACAAGTCGTGATTTATACTTTTCAAGTTCTCCCTTTTGATTATACTTAATTCTGTAAACCCATTTGCATCCTATGGGTTTAACATTTGATGGACAATCAACAAGTTTACAAGTGTTGTTATCAATTACTGCTTGATATTCTTCAACCATACCCTATTGCCATTCTTTATGTTTTACTGCTTCTTTGTATGTGGAAGGTTCAGTAAAATCATTTGCTATCAAGGCAAAATTGCCTTCACTTCTATGTGCCCTTTTGGTGCCTGTTTTATTCTGCTCATCAGGCTTTACATCTTTCAAAAGTTGAACTGCCAATTTTGGTAGTTGGTGCTCACTTGTTTGCGATTCTAAAAAGTCTCCATCATTGTAAAGAGGATTAATATAAACTGATGTTCGTCGTTTAGGTGAAGAATCTGGAGAAACACTGTCAGAAGAACTGCTGCTGCTTGGAGATGCAAATGAACTGCTGGAAGACCCAGATGATGTTGTTGATGTAGATGGACTGGATGACTCATCTTCAAAGGAAGGAAAATCAAGCTCATACCAATTTGGTGAAGTTGGTTGACATTGCATTCTTCCTTGTCTTTTATTGCCCTTAGTTTCTAACTTGTGAAGAATATTTTCGATTTCTTCAGCACTCTTACTCTCTGTTTCATCAAAAATGACATCCCTGCTCACAATGAATTTTCCATTGGTCAAAAGACGATACCCTTTCTTCTCATCAGAATATCCAATCATTGTGCATTTCAAACTTCTTGAGTCAAGCTTAGTTCGTTTTTCTTTTGGAACTAAGGCATAACATACTGATCCAAAAACTCTAAGGTGTTTAACTTGAGGTTTGAAACCAAACCAAGCTTCATAAGGTGTGATTCCATCTAAAGAAGTAGTTGGAGCTCTTTTTCTTAAGTAGACAGTTGTATGTATTGCTTCTGCCCAATATGTTGGACTTAACCTCTTGAAAGTTAACATGGATCTCGCCATTTCTAACAAGGTGCGATTCATTCTTCCAACTACTCCATTTTGTTGTGGAGTGTAAACATTTGTAAGATGTCGTCTTATGCCATTTTCACTACAATAAGTGTTGAATTCATTTGAAGTGAATTCTCCTCCATTATCTATCCTGAGAGTACCTATCTTTTCTTTGACTTCATTTTCAACAAGTTGGCGAAATTTTTTTAACTTCTCAAATTCTTCTGACTTGTTCTTCAAGAAGTAAACCCAAGTCATTCTACTGAAATCATCAATGAATAGTAAGAAATATTTTCAACCACCAAAGGAAGTTTGGAGTGGTCGACAAACATCACTGTGAACTAGTTGTAGCCGCCTGTTTGCACGCCATGAACTTGTTGGAAAACTTTCTCGAACTTGTTTGCCACAAATGCAAGCTTCACATTTTGCATTTTCCTTTTTGAAAGTTGGCAGTCCTTTAACCATTTCTTGTTTTTGCAATTGAGAAAGACTCAAAATTTAAATGTCCATATCTTACATGCCATAGTCTTACAGGTGAAATACCTGTAGTCACTGCCCCTGAAAAATCAGAATGCCTTGGAATAATTGTCCCTTTCATCCTTAATAGTTTTCCATCTTCATAACCTGTCATGACAGTTTTCAAGCTCTGTTTGAATGAATAAATCTTGACTAAACCATCTTCCATAATCACCTGATGTCCAGCTTGTCAAATCGTGACTAAAGAGAGCAAATTTTTCTTAAAAGTTGGTACATACCATACATTGGAAATCATTTTTTCTCCAATGCCAGGGAGAAAAACTTTAACTGCTCCTTTTCCATAAGGAGTATGTTTTGTATCATTTGCAAGAAAAATGGAATTAAGTTGGCAATCTTGAAAATTCCAAAAAAAATCACGTCAAGGTCCAGGCATCTTCATAATCACTTCTAAGATGGGATAAAAGTTGTGATGTTGGTGAGGAAGTAAAAACATATTCTGAGTTATCATCATCTTGATCATTTGCAAATTGCGTTGAATGCTACTAAAACTTGGAATTTTATTAAGAGATGTTCGACAATCTTCAGCATAATGGCCAACTTTGTTACATCTTCGACACACAATTTGACTTAAGTCTCTTCCTCTTCCTAAAGATTTCCCTCTGCCTCTGCTTTGGCTTCTATTTTGAGATTGTCCTCTACCTTGATTATTATTTCCTTGTCCTTGAAAATTTCCTCTTCCTTGGTTGTTTCCTCTACCTTGAAAATTACTCCTTCCTGAAATGTTGCCTCTATTAAAGTTGTTTCCTCTGCTTTGGCTTCGACCTCGACTTTGTACATTATGTGCTGCTTGATTCTGATTGAAATTCCCTCTGCCTCTACCTCAAGAACTGTCTGCTGATGATTTACTAGTGTTGGCCTCTGTGAAAAAAACATCTTCACCAACTTTCTTCTTCTTCCCAAAGGTTTTATCATGTTGGGTCAACATTTCACAGAGCTCATCAAACTTTAGTTTCTCTAATTTCCCAGTTAATTGTAGAGTCTCCAAAAAATGCGTGTAGGAAGAAGGAAGTCTAGCAATTATAATTGTGACCCTAAGCTATCATCTATTGCTGGAAAACCAGCATTAATGATTTCCTACCTAATATTCTTAAGTCTTGAGATATATTCAAGAACATCACCTCCTTCAGTCAATTTTTGTTGCAACAATTTTAATTGTAGATCAACTTTCTTTGATTCAGGCTGAGTATCAAAGAGGTCTTTAAAATTTTTCAAAGCAGACCATGCATCTGTAGCATTTTCTATATGGACATACATTTCATCATTGACAGAAGATTTAATAAGAGCTAAGGCTTTGGCATTCTTAACTTCCCATTTTGCTAGTGCAACTGCATCTGTGGGTTTATTTGGCTTAATATCACCATCACATATACCCTGCCATAATTCATTGTAAATGAGAGTGCTTTCGATGAGGCGGTGCCATGTTTTATAGGATTTTGTACCTTCAAGTTTGTCGGAATCAAAGAACAAATTAATTAACTTGGACATTGTAGTGTTGAAGCTTCGCACCAAGAATCAGAAAAAAATTGTCAAGATGGGCAACACAACATGCAACACACCATGCAAAAACATGATCTATCAGGGCTTGGCCTTGACCCTCGTATAGTCGTTGAAACAGGAGAAAAATGACTGAGCTTTGCACTTGGCTCTAGTCAATTTCTCAAAAATTACAAGGTAACTTTCAAAATTTGATTTTTACAACGATGCTCTTGCAAAACTTGGTAAAAAAATTGTTACCCCCCCTCAAAGTAAAATTACTTTGAGTTACAATGCCACACTTATCTCTCCAAAAACAAATTACAAATAAAATCTCCTTATTACTCCAAAAAATTTACTGCCCTAAACATTTACAAATAACCCCTCACACCTTATTTCTCCAAAAATATTATTTTACAAATAAGAGAAAATTCCTTATCTCTCCAAATTACAAATTACAAAATATAAAAAAACCTTATCTCTCCAAATTACAAACTATAAAAAAAACTTTATCTCTCCAAATTACAAACCATCCTTAAGTTCTTTTAAAACTCTCATTCATTTAAAAGGACTTTATGAAAGTCTCTAAAACTTGCATTTAAAAAAGAACGCAGATAATTTAATGCGTATCTCCCTTTTTTGAAATGTAAAATCACATACTTAATTAAAAGAAAAAACCTTAACGCACATCGCCCAATATGTATGCACAGCAAAAAAATTTTAACCCATTCAGCGACTTATCTCCAAGCTATTTCCCTGATAGATTTTCAAGTTGACAACATCCACGCATTCATTTTTTGCACACTGGCTTGCTTACTCGCTCACACTGTCTTGCTGGCTTCCACACTGCTTGCTAACTGGCTCACGCTGGCTGGTTGTTGCTAGCTGGCTGTGCTCACGCTGGCATCTTGATGGCTGGCTGGTTCAAATATTTGAGCTGGCTTAGTTTCTCTGGTTCAGAAATGGCAGAATCGGTCTCATGAATCTACGAGGCTGATCTCTACAACTGTGCCTTTTTCAGCCACCCAAATCTTGCAGTTATTTGTCAGCTGAATCAAATGTCCGACTAATGGCAGACTAAAGTAATCGTGTGCCCCGAGGTCTGGAGTTCGAATCTCGTTGGTGTGAAAGGTGAAACTTTTGTCTCGAGTTTCATTGATTTTGAGAAGCTGGCATAGCTATGGCGATGAGAAATGGAAGATTGGCTAAAGATTTGGTTGTGTTCTATTATTTTTCTAGTGTGTAAGAGAGCGGGTTTTGAGATTTGCGTTTCTGTGTTGGTAAAGTTAAACTAGAAAGAGCAATGGCTGAGGCAAATGCAGGGCTTCAAAAAACCAGAATTCATCAAAGTTGAGATCTACGTTTCTGCATTGGTAAATGAAGAGAGCGGATTGAAACCACTGTTGCCAAGGCAAAAGAGGTAAGATGATTGGCAGATAGAATGGTCCAGCTTGGGAACGAGGACACTGAATTAGCTAAGAGACGCGCAAGTTCTTTTGTTCAAGGAGATGATATTGTTTATAAACTTTTTACTGAATTTGCTTACCGTTTTGGCATTTCCTTAGGCAAAATAGCGTGGAGATGACGGAGCATGAATAGTAGTGAAATAAATCTTAAAATAAAACACAAATTGATTTGAAAAATTAAAAATCTAAAATCAATAAGAATTTTTTTTTGTTTTTTTTTTTAGCACAACACTGGACAATTTCCATACCAATCATTTGCTGATCAATTCAATGGAGTTTTTCAAAACTTGTAGAGCTGGAATCTTCTCCTCACATCCACTACAACATTACTGAAGCTCTGATACCACAATAATGGTAGAAGTGTCCTCAGACATGTAATTTTATTAAAAAAAAAAAAAAAAAAAAAAAAAAAAAAAAAAAAAAAAAAAAAAAACCAATTACATATTTGATTTTGCAAGAGTTTACACCCGAACAACCAAACACTCTTGCAATAAACTATTTATAAGCTCAATGTCCTAACTACCTCTAATTATGGATCACTTATTAAATAACAAGTGTCCATTTACAATAAATGCTATTCAAAACAAATAGCTAACAAATCTCCTAAAATAGAGCCTAAGATACGACACATTTGGAGAGTCATATCTTATTACAACAATATACTAATTCTAAATGTCTCCATTAAGTAATTAAACATTCTAGAATAATAATTATTAATTTAATATCTTAAATTAATAATTATTTTATTCCAACTTTATAACTTATGCTAATATTTTATTTTTGGATCATCTAACATGTGTCAATCAAAATATTGATTCACCATTGCAACCAGTATTCAAGGATAGTGTTGCCAGCTTTGATAGCATCGTTCAGTGAATCACGGTCCTAGTCATTCTCTCTTTAAATCTATAGAAATAACTGAATTAGCAAGCCACTTAGGTAATAATCCCCTACGACTATGCTTCATTGACCAATAATCCATAAATACATGACGAGAGGTATACCTGTGCGTTTTAAGATATCGATTAACCACTATCGGTGTGAAATGGATAAAAAGAACAAGGTAAAAGGGTGAGTAAAAGTATGCAAATCTAGCCACCAACATCTCCCCCCAACTAGCCTTACTACATGTCCTCATGCAGTTCGTCGCCTGCGCAAGTCTGGGTTAGAGCTGCGATGATCAACGTGAAGTTATGCAAGATCGTATTTTGCAGACATCTATGTTCCCAGAGGCTTATACCCATCTGTCTGGATGACTTCTTTCCACCAATCCTCGCCTACCTCGTAAGTTGGAGTGTACTGATCATCTGGTAGCCAGATGATGGGAAATCAAAACCTCAAACCCATCCATCGAACACCATGAAGCCGCATGCATGTAATACACCGAGGTACCCTGTTTAGAGCCCGAGCAAAATTGGGGGCCCCAAAAGTCTCACGTATCCTAACAGATGATGACGAGAGCATCCACTGTTTCTGGAAAATGTCCCAGGCCTCCTCCTGACATGTGAAGATATGTTTTGTGCATATATCAACGCACCATTACTGAGTTTCCAACATCTATTCTTTCCGTCCCTCAATCCCCAAGAGGGTTTCATGTCTGTTGTAAACATTCACAAACTGACAATTCTCCATCTGAATGACAAGTGGCCTATTTGCGTGATTTTCTTCAAACATGTCAAAGGCCTTTCTCCATTTAACTTGGTTGACTATATAGGAGGTAAAGGCTCTCAGTTGAATGTCTCCTACATATGGCACTAGGTTAAATGATTGATCATTGCCCATGAAGTAGTCATGCATGTACAACTCGCACATCAAATGTTGATCCAAAATATTGTGGCATCTCATGATGCACAAAAACTACATTGAATCTTCCATCTCATGACTGAGCTCCTGGTGGACACTGTCTAAACAAAATAATAGATATTGTTCATGGAGGAACAGGGCGTAGCTATGAGCAGGGGGCAACAAGCCATTTCCTGCTATGCCAAGGTAAACATCTCTTCCTTATCGGCCTTTAATAGCTTCACCTGTTCTTCCAGTCCCTCAATTCACTTCTACTATTTATCCTGCTTCCGCTTTTCCTTTTCTATCTATTCTATGTAGCTGGAGACTGTTTTCGTAGTTTTTTCGTGAGATTTCCTTATTCCTTCCCAGTGTGCTTCTAAAGGAATGGTTCCTCGTTAAAAGTGAGCTATTGTAGCTTGCCACTTCTGAATTTCTGCAAACATGACAAACTCTTGTGCCTCGATGATCCAAAATGGGTTTTGGATAGGCTCCTAAGTCTAAGTGTTCCTCACAGAGGAAAATGAAAGTCCAAGGAAGTTCCTGGACATAGCCCCATTGTAGAGATCTTTTCATTCTGTATCTACTACAACTTGAATGGGCAAAAATGGACTTAGGATGCAGAAGTTATCGCTCAAAGAAGATGCCCTTTATTCCTTAGAAAAAGAGGCAAAATCCCCTAAAAATGAGCAAAAACCCTTATAAAGGGAAATCGCATCGGACCAGGGCAAAAGTGCGAACTTAAGTGGAAAGGGGAGAAACCCCCGATCATCGATCCCCGACATATTGGATCGGAGGCAGACACACATGCGATATTGGGACCCTGGATCTGGCAATTGCAATCATGCGATACGTCGATCGCCGACGATCGGATCGGCGAATCGGCATCGGTGATGCACAACACCCTAAGCCGAGTGACATTGTGATCGCCAAAATCAGCGATCGGCGATCGACAACCCACGATGCCAATAAAAATATTAGACCAAATAAGTTTTCAAAGCCCGATTTTATAAAATTTCAGGTCTGGGAATTCAGATTTTCACGTATTTCCTGTGTATTTGGGATTTTACCCAAAACACATATGTGATGCGATAAGCGATGAAAACGTACCCGAAAGGGTTTGAAAATGACGCTGCATAATTATTTCAAGTCTGCCATAAAGCCATTTTGTGGTATTTTCAGTCAATTTAATGTATTTTTATAAATATAAAGGAAAAAGCCCCCAAAGCGATAAAGGCGGACCCGAAGGGGAAATAAAGGCGCGATTAATGAAATTTGAGTTCCATAGGCGGGATTTTAGGCGGGCCTTAGGCGGAAAGCAGTTTTAGGCTGGCTCCACCTGATCCCATACAGTGAATGACGCGTGGCTGGTGGAGGAGAGAGGAAAACTGCCTTTTCAGGTGGGTAACCTCTGTATTCCTAGGCCACCCAAGATTGCATATGGGCAATTGGATCAGAGATCCCATAGATCAACGGTGGGGACTGCACTAGTGCCCAAAGGCAGACCCGAAAGGAATCTAGGGTGGAATTAATGGTTTGTGAAGTCCGATAAACAATAGATTGGCGAATTTTCCCGTGTTTACAGTGTTTCTCTGTGTAAACAGGGAACGACTATTTCTGAGGATTTCAAGCGCCGATGATCCTTCTGCTACAAAACAGGTGGCCACCTTCCCTGGAAGCGTTAACAAATGATTGTTAAACGCTCAGAAGGGGATTTGAGCAGACAGAGGCCGGGAGCCGAAGAGCCCGAAGGGGAAAACAAACCGACCAACGCCAATTGGCTTAAAAAGCCACAAAATGATAGAATGAAGAGGAGGAGGAAGAAGCTAGCAGGAGGCTAAGCCAAAGCAGGAAGCTAAGGCGAAAGAGAGCAGCGCAGAAAGGGAAGGCAAAGAGAATGTAGAGCTAATGTGCAGAGCAGCCAAGTGGAGTCACTTGGAAGACAAGTGAAAAGCCCGAGAGCTCTCATTTGTAGAGAGCTAGAACCAAAAAGCCGAGAGCTTCAAAGCCAGGGAGAGATGGTGTTCTGAGCCCATTGTTCCTGTGTAAAACAATGGAGTTGAGCCAAGAGCTTGTAAAAGGACTTTGCCATAATCCCAGAGAGCCTAGTCGAGTTGACTAGAGCTCAAGGAGATGTAGCCCAAGAGTTTTGGGTGAACTCCAAATTAATATTGTTGTTCTGTGTGTGTTTTATTGTTGCATTGTATCTGTTGTTTTAATTGCTGCTATTTGCTTTATATCAGTTTAAGAAAATCAATTTATAGCACCTGAACAATTTAAAACAAACATAAGCATACACTATATTGTCAAGCATATTATCAATTCCACATTGGTTAATGATTCAAATTTAAATAGAAACGCAATAAATTACAGAGATAACCATAAATATAGAGATGCGATAACCATAAATACAGAGATGCAGCAGAAATAATACTTCATTTCATTAATGGAAAATACTGAAATATGCTTACAACCAGAAATGGAACTAAACCAGCTAGGGCGATGGTAGCTTATCTCTGAGAAGAGATGTGGTGGCTACATGCCTCTAAACTGTGTTACAATGAGGCTCGAAGGCCTATTTATTGTTGAGAAACAATGGAAAACCCTTAACATTCCAAAACCTAACCCTAGAAGATGAAACGCCAAACTGTGGGCCCCGTTTGGGTAAATTGGTACATCAACTTCCCGGGGTCGTAAATTTGGCATACAATCTTCGTTTGACGTGTACAATAGCTCGTTAGAAAGATCTATCTGAGCACTACCACTTTGGGATGACAACATCAATCCATGGCCCCATGTTGCCTCTGATTTCCCAAAAAACGTCGTTTAGGGCCTTAAAACGACTCCGGAAGTTCAGGACCTGAAAAACTGCTAAAAATAATAGACTATGCTACAATTTAGGAAACTGAAAAGACCAAAAGAGACAGTTGTGGGGGTCCAAATGGGATAGGTGGGTGGCCACCAACATCCACCTGGATCATTCCTCCCCCCTTAGGAAGCAATGGTCCCCATTGCGTTGAGTTCCTCCCTGAGATGAGGAAGCTTCTGCTGAGTTGGGTCTCTAGTGAGCTGTTCTGCAATCTCTGATGTGTCCAGAAATGGTGGGAAGCATGGTCGACGACGGTCCACATTGAACACTCGGTGCAAGTGAAGGAATGGAGGAATGATGTGCTTCAAAGCATTGTTTCCCGTAGCCTTGGTACTGGTGTATGGACCATGTTGGAGTGGTCTGAGTTTCTGATGGGTTTTGGTAAGGCATTCTCTCTGCAGATGTAACCAAACTTTGTCGCCCACCTGAAAATGTGTGGTATCCCTGTGGGTGAGGAGAAGTTGTTCCTATGTTCTTTCATGACCGTATACCTTTGTTGTTGCTGCTGCGTGGGGGAACCCTTTGCGGGGGTCATGGATGTAGCAACGATCTTCCCCTTACTTTGGGAGCGAACTAGATAGAAAATGAATTTCCTAGTCTGGGAGATGAGCTTGCTGCCTTTCTTGGTAGTGATCAAAGAGATGGCGGTAGGTGGGGCTACCTCCGGTATCCTGTATAATGAATCATCCAAAGAAATAATGACAGCGCGAGGCCTTAACTCATACATAGCATGTCGCCTCCACAAGTATGGCTGGCCTAATAATACATCGCAAACATCTAGAGGTGTAACATCACACAATACCTCGTCTGTGAAGGGCTTGATGCTGTAGGGAAGGCGACACTGTTGGCGAACTTTAAGATCTCGTCCTTCATGAAGCCACCTGATACTATATGGTTGTGGGTGTGGTGTAGTTGGTAGGCCCAACCGCCTTACGACCTCTGCTGAAATGAGGTTCTTTTGGCTGCCACTGTTGACAATGAATTGCAGCATCAAACCCTTCACCCACATCTGTGAGTGGAAAAGACGTTCCCCCTCCTTTGGATTTTCGGGCTCATTTTTCTAGATATTGGCAGTGGCAACAATGGCGCTAGGATCTGCATCAATGATCTGCTTCCCTTTGCCATTCCCCTTGTCAGGTTCTGACTCAGGGTTGGAACATGCATCTGATTCAGAAGCCTTCAACTCAGCCACCAGCGAATGCTTCGTCCGACACTCACTTGTGTTATGAGTGGGACTCTTGTGGAACTCACACCACTTTCCTGTGTCCTTCTTCGGCTTCGTGGTGTTGTTCTTTTCTTGCGACTTCGACGGGTTGTCTTGGGTCACCCCGCCTTGGCTTTGTCCTTTGGGCTTCGTATTTGCAGATCCAAAGTCTCGCTTCTTCTGTTTGAACTTTTGCTCAATTTTGACAGCGTATCGGTACGCCGTGCCGAGCGAGGAGATGTTCAGGAACTCCATTTCTTCCTGGATGTATCTGTGTAGGTAGTCGCGGTATTTGAGTACCAGATGCAGCTCAGAATCTTTGATACCCAACTGTGTGCGAAGGGTATGAAAAATGTTTGTGAACTCTGGTACATCTTGGTCTCGTCCCTGCCGCAGCGTGGTCCACTTTATGTATTTTTCCTCGTAGCTTTTGACAGGGTAGTAGTGCTCCTTGATGGCATCCCGGAATGAATCCCAAGTGGGTGCGGCTGAAAATAGTGAGCCTGTGCTTTCATCCTTCTGCTCGTAGTAGGTTCCCCACCAGTGCTTGACATGGGGGGCTGCTTTGAGAAGAGCGAAAACAATCTTTTCTCGACTTGAAAATTCATGAACAGAAAAATAACCCTCTAGCAGATTTAACCATTTGTCTACGACATCTGCATCTATTTGACCCTCGAAGATGGGGATCTCAAAATTAACTTGTACCTTAAAGGGCGTGGCATTTCCATAGTAGCTGCTGGAAGTCGATGCGTCGCTTCTGGGTAGTCGCTGAAGGATCTGCGCAAAGCTATCCATCATCGCGTTCCTTTGCTGCTCGAGGGCTTCTTCGAGCAAGATTTTGATAGGATCTCCTGCCCCCTCGTCTTTCTTCTCATCCATCATGGGAGGCCGTTGGGATTTGCGAGGCTGGTCTTGCAAAGGTTCGACTAGTTCAAGCCCTAACTCCTTATATCCCGACCTCGTTGGGGACATGCAAAGAAAAACAGAGAAAACGGAGATCGCTCTGATACCACTGATCCGGATTTAAATAGGAGCGCAATAGATTACAGAGATAACCATAAATACAGAGATGTGATAACCATAAATACAGAGATGTAGCGGAAATAATACTTCATTTCATTAATGGAAAATACTGAAATATGCTTACAACCAGAAATGGAACTAAACCAGCTAGGGCGATGGTAGCTTATCTCTGAGAAGAGATGTGGTGGCTACATGCCTCTGAATTATGTTACAATGAAGCTCGAAGGCCTATTTATTGTTGAGAAACAATGGAAAACCCTTAACATTCCAAAACCTAACCCTAGAAGATGAAACGCCAAACTGTGGGCCCCGTTTGGGTAAATTGGTACATCAACTTCCTAGGGTCATAACTTTGGCATACGATCTCCGGTTGACGCGTACAATAGCTCGTTAGAAAGATCTATCCGAGCACTACCACTTTGGGATGGCAACATCAATCCATGGACCCATGTTTCCTCTGATTTCCCAAAAAACTTCGTTTAGGGCCTCAAAACGACTCCGGAAGTTCAAGACCCGAAAAACTACTAAAAATAGTAAACTGTGCTACAATTTAGGAAACTGAAAAGACCGAAAGAGACAGTTGTGGGGGTCCAAATGGGATAGGTGGGTGGCCACCAACATCCACCTGGATCATTTAATCAATAAGACTTGGGAATATTTAAAGCTTTGGAAGTGGGAAAGGCTCTTGTAAGTATAGGCAAGAAGCCTAAGTGCCCCATTTTTAGATCAGGTGGTATCAGAGCCTAAGTTTGGCTAACCCCACCTTCAAAGAAGGTTATATCAGAATGCTGATTGACAGAGAAAATATTGCTTGTCTAAAAGGTGTTTAAACAGTCAGAGGTTGATTGTATGCTTGTTTGCAGACTGACTATTTTTTTAGTTGCAGAAGTGAAGGGAAAGTTATTGATAGCTCAGTCCAGGAAGGACAAGAAGGAAGAAGGGCTGAAGGCATTCTTCTATCCCAAAGGACCTCAAGGCAGTCCTTAAAGCACAAGAGGTTTGTTGCAAAAGGTTGCTTAAATAAGCTCTTTATTAATCTTGTTTGAAGTTCTTTTGTTCATTGGTATAATGACAACTTCTACAAGTGAATCCTCAAATTCCTCCTTCATCACAAGACTCTATGATGGAGACTTGAAACAAGACTTGTTCATCATGATGGACAAGGTGAGAGAAATGTATGAGGATGGAAGGAAGAGCAGCATACTTATAGAGCAGTTGAATTCCATGAGGGAAGAGAAGTAATTGCTTTCCGACAGACTGTAGGAAATGGAGAGGCAACTTCATATTGCAAATATGAACCTGAAAAGGATGCATGAGTTGGAGTCACAACTCTTTGTTGCCAAAGAAGCCTTGGTCAAGTATCAACTTGAAGAAGAGGTAAACCATTCCAGTTTGTCTTCAAATTCTTCTAAGAATTCTTATATTGGTTCTTTTGAAAAACATACTAGAGGCATAGGTTCCAAGCTAATGTCCAAGATAAACTATGAAGGAAAGGGCTTGGGAAAGTATGCACAAGGTATCGTTGAACCAATAATGGTTGAGGAAAGGCCTAAGTATTTGGGTCTTGGCTATGGACAAGCTTATGGAGAAAGTTACAAAGCTGCCATGAAGACCATTAAAACAGCTCCAAGAAGGAGTTGCATTGTAAGTTTTCAAGAGTGTGAAGGTTGTATTCAGGAGGAATGCAATAGCTTGAAACATCATTTGCAGGATGTAGGTGTTCAAAAGCACACACTTGAACCAGAGAGTTGGGGAGACTCTAACAGTCTTGAAGAGATTGATGGGGTTCCAAAGAGAGCCACTTCTTCATTTGCTTCAGGTCCTCCTCATGAAGGCAATAAAGGTGAAAGAGAAAGGTATAAATCTGGTTCTAAACATTTTCCTTTTGATTGTGCAAAGCATGATAAATTTCCACATATGTATGGGAAAAGAATTGCATGTTCCTTTTGTGGTTTGGATAACCATCATGTTTCTAGATGTTGGAAGAGAATGGCCACATACAGGAAACTTTTGAAAGAAAATAAGCAAAAAGCCAAAGGTTCATTGGACAAGGCAAATCATGTTGTTAGGAGGATGCACATGTGTTGCACTTACTGCCATAAGCAAGGGCATCTTGCTGAAAGGTGTTGGACTCTGAATCCAACAATGCTTCCACAAAAGCTAAGGAAGGTGGAAAGAGAAGATGGCAGAAATGGAAATGAAGTTTCCATGAATGATGTGTCTAAGGGTGATTCACATGTTGATGCTGATGTGCAGACAAAGGAAAGACCTTTGAACTGGATTGGTAAGAAATGGTTAGAGTTCTTTTCCAATTAAGATTGCTTGTCTATTGATGCATCTATTTGCATTTCTTTGTTAATGAGATGCAAGTTGCAGGTTCTTACCAAGAAGGTGAATGGAAAAGTTGAGTAGGAGAATCACTTTATTGCTGCAACATTATATTTCATTTCAGCTTCGAAAGTACAATGTACTTAAGTGAAAGTTGAAGGATGAAATGCATGCATGAGCATGATGTGCATGGACACAGGGATGTTGATGTTTTCCTTGTTTTGAACATGTATGTGTAATTAACTTGTAGGGTTGATTTCTTTGACATGCATGTGATGCAATATTGACTTGGGAAAAGTTGACTTGGTCTCCAAGATGGAGATAGTGATGAAATGCTTCATCTTTTGAAAAGAGTCCTAATGGTCTTTTTCTACATGCTTGACTTGAAGAGTCATTTGTTTTAAGGCATGTTTTGTAGGCTTGTTATCTAGTCCATCATTTGTATGCAGATGTAAGACATGGAGGTGTTCACAAGCTGTGAAATCTGTTTCTTTTGTTGAAGCAAGAGTTTAGGCCATCCAGTTGTTGTCTGTATTTCTGTTGTTGTTAACAGTTGTTGTTGACAGCTTGTCAAACAAATACAAATGAAAGTTTTGTGGAGCAGATGAACTTCACATTTGTTTGAGCCACCTTGGATCAATGATCAAGGCAAAGAAGTTCAAACCACCTTCTATGACCATTTCAGTAGAAGTTCTGCAGGAAGGAAAGGAGGAAGGCAGTGCTTCCCAGAAAAACCAGCCCATCCAAGAAGGGAAGTGGTCAGAGACTTTAGTTCAAGGGCACTATGCAAAGAAAGTGTGTGGAGGCTAAAAGAAAAGGGTGTTGTTACTCTCAGGTACTGTTCATATCAGTATATCAGTCTTTTGGAGACCAAAAGTTCTTTTAGTGGGAAGGTGTGATCCAAAATGGGTTTTGGATAGGCTCCTAAGTCTAAGTGTTCCTCACAGAGAAAAATGAAAGTCCAAGGAAGTTCCTGGACATAGCCCCATTGCAGAGATATTTTCATTCTGAATCTACTACAACTTGAATGGGCAAAAATGGACTTAGGATGCAGAAGTTATCGCTCAAAGAAGATGCCCTTTATTCCTTAGAAAAAGAGGCAAAATCCCCTAAAAATGAGCAAAAACCCTTATAAAGGGAAATCGCATCGGACCAGGGCAAAAGCGCGGACTTAAGTGGAAAGGGGAGAAACCCCCGATCGTCGATCCCCGACATATCGGATCGGAGGCAGACACACATGCGATATCGAGACCCTGGATCTGGCGATTGCAATCATGCGATATGTCGATCGCTGATGATCGGATCGGCGAATCGGCATCGGCGATGCACAGAACCCCAGGCCGAGCGACATTGCAATTGCCGAAATCGGCGATCGGCGATTGACGACCCCCAATGCCAATAAAAATACCAGACCCGATAAGTTTTCAAAGCCCGATTGTATAAAATTTCAGGTCCGGGAATTCGGATTTTCACGTATTTCCTGTCTATTTGGGATTTTACCCAAAACACATATGCGATGCGATAAGCGATGAAACCGGACCCGAAAGGGTTTGAAAATGATGCTACATAATTATTTCAAGTCCGCCATAAAGCCATTTTGTGGTATTTTCAGTCAATTTAATGTATTTTTATAAATATAAAGGAAAAAGCCCCAAAGCGATAAAGGCGGACCTAAAGGGGAAATAAAGGTGCAATTAATGAAATTTGAGTTCCATAGGCGAGATTTCGGGCAGGCCTTAGGCAGAAAGCAGTTTTAGGCTGGCTCTGCCCGATCCCATACAGTGAATGACACGTGGCTAGCGGAGGAGAGAGGAAAACCGCCTTTTCGAGCGGGTAACCTTCGTATTCCTAGGCCGCCCGAGATCGCATATGGGCCATTGGATCAGAGATCCCGTAGATCGACGGTGGGGACTGCACTAGCGCCCAAAGGCAGACCCGAAAGGAATCTAGGGCAGAATTAATGGTTTGTGAAGTCTGATAAACGACAGATTGGCGAATTTTCCCGTGTTTACAGTGTTTCTCTGTGTAAACAGGGAATGACTGTTTCTGAGGATTTCAAGCGTCGATGATCCTTCCGCTACAAAACAGGTGGCCACCTTCCCTGGAAGCATTAACAAATGATTGTTAAATGCTCAGAAGGGGATTTGAGCGAATAGAGGCTGGGAGCCAAAGAGCCCGAAGGGGAAAACAAACCGACCAACGCCGATTGGCTTAAAAAGCCACATAATGACAAAATGAATAGGAGGAGGAAGAAGCTAGCAGGAAGCTAAGGCAAAAGAGAGCAGCGCAGAAAGGGAAGGCAAAGAGAATGCAAAGCTAATGCGTAGAGCAACCGAGTGGAGTCACTTGGAAGACAAGTGAAAAGCCCGAGATCTGTCATTTGTAGAGAGCTAGAGCCAGAAAGCCGAGAGCTTCAGAGCTAGGGAGAGATGGTGTTTTGAGCCCATTGTTCCTGTGTAAAATAGTGGAGTTGAGCCAAGAGCTTGTAAAAGGACTTTGCCATAATCCCAGAGAGCCTAGTCGAGTTGACTAGAGCTCAAGGAGATGTAGCCCAAGAGTTTTGGGTGAACTCCAAATTAATATTGTTGTTATATGTGTGTTTTATTGTTGCATTGTATCTGCTATTTTAATTACTGTTATTTGCTTTATATCAGTTTAAGCAAATCAATTTACAACACCTGAACAATTTAAAACAAACATAAGCATACACTATATTGTCAAGCATATTATCAATTCCACATTGGTTAATCAATAAGACTTGGGAATATTTAAAGCTTTGGAAGTGGGAGAGGTTCTTGTAAGTTTAGACAAGGAGCCTAAGTGCCCCATTTTCAGATCACTCGATCATATGTAAAAATGACTCTGTCTGTGTAGCCACTGAAGTCGTTGGCCTGTCTTCGATTTGTGTTGCCACTGAAACAATTTTAGGCCGGGGCTTCGCAGCGTTTATCTTGTGCGTTATCACTTTTCTTCGTAAGCATCACATCAGTTTCCTCAATTTCATGGTTTCTATTTTCAACTGCATATTCTCTCTGAATTGTGTCTCATATATTTCCTTAAGAGGGGGTCTCCTTTTCACACATTTCTCAATAAACTCTTGTTTCACAACTACTTCTTCCACAAGTCTCACAGTGGAACCAGGGCCTGGCGGGTTGACGTTGACAAAATCGTCAAACGGTTCTTGTTTTACACTGATTTCTTCTGTTTGCTCCTTGACTCTGGGAACAACCCCACCATCTCCTTCTTCAGGTCTCAGGACCTCTACGTCTTCCCTCTATGACTCTGGATTCACTGCAGGGTCTTGTGGGGTAGTGTCTTTGACACCCTCCTCTTGTAGTTTCTCTGCTGCCCGACCGTCCTCTTCCACCTATACAAGAATAGTTCCTAGCCCTTGCGGGTTAGTTTTGTCAGCAACATCCTCTTCCATTTGCCGAAATGGTTTCTAACCCTTGTGGGTTAGTCTTACCAACAACACCCTCCTCCACCTGCTCAGGAAAGGTTTCTAACCCTTCCGGGTTAGTCTTACCAACAATGTCCTCTTCCATCTTCTCAGGAATGGTTTATAACCCTTGCGGGTTAGTCTTATCGACAACATCCTCCTCCATCTGCTCAGAAATGGCAACGGATCCTCTGTTAAAGCTCATCAGTGCGTTGGGTTCCAAAAGCGGTGCAAAAACTATAGACTGGTTATTGAATAAAGCACAGCCCAGCATTACTGCAGCAAAAATGAATGGATTCAATCTCCATAAACCTCCCAGGTTATCATCTGCCATGAACATCCCTCCACAGTTTCCACCCAAACAATTGGATACACCAGGAAAGAAAACCCAATTTAACAATTTTAATGCAGAACGCCATCACCAATTCCAAAGCACTAGCCAACTGTTCGTAGAAAACCAGCAACAAATTCGATTTCACAGTGATTGTAGTGGGCACCAAGCAGAGTACCAGAGTTTCAACGGGAATGGAGGCCTTTCTAATCAGTTTGAGGGCTTTAAAAGGAGAAGAATGGAGGCGGGGTATAGCAATCATGGTGGCAACCCATTACAGGGACAACATCGTAGTTGGCAGCAGGCAAGTCAGGCAAGAACCCACATTGAAATAGCCACAGCTAATCCTGCTCAAGATTTCAGTCAGAACCCGATTAATGGGGATGATGTGGGAGGCGCACTGGGATTCGAACGTCCAACATACTCGGCAGGGATGCCCCTTGAGATACATGCGCAGAATAAATTTCCTGATCCAAAATCTCCTCTGGATTATTATTTTTCCAACCAGAACCAATTTGAAAATATTCATGCCCAGAACCAGAACCAAAACCAATTTGTTAATATTCATGAACAGAACTAGAATCAGAACCAATTTGTCAATATTGATGATCATAACCAGAATCAATTTATCAATATTCTTGATCATGGCATGAACCAATTTGTCAATATTGATGGCCAGAACGAAGGTGGAATTCAAGCTGAAGGAAATTATGAAGGCTATGCAGAATCGTCACTGTCAAATGAAGATCAAGGAATTGCAGGTACTGTCAATGGGGAGGTATTCATTATTGTGCAAGATTTAAATTTTATAAGGATTTTTATTTAGTTATCAATTATCTCGAGGTGCTAGTTAAACATGTAGTTGCACTTTGTTAATATGAGAAAATGATTCTCCTCAACCACACAAGCTTACAAAACCAAATCTTTTTAGTCATGATTCGGTTACCATTTTATAAGAAAATATTTGTATTATAATCTTTATTTTATCTAATCTAATTAATGAAAGTATTATGCAAAGGTGTAAATGACGATGCAATAAACTAAATTCTAACTAAGAAGAAAGAGAATAAGAATTAGAAATATAATCAATAATATTAGAATAGTCCAACATTGTTATTGGAAATGAATTTGAATTGAAATGGTGTAACACCTTACTGAAATTGTGAAATAATATGATGGCTAAGAAAATTTGATTGTTACAAAACCAATAATTGAAATTGTGAAACAACATGATGGCTAAGAAAACTTGATTGTTACAAAACCAATAACTAATTAAGTTGAGATGAAGTATGGTTAATCATATAGAAATATGAAGAATAATTTACAAACTAAAATACATGCATAACTGGAGATTTTGAGGAACTGAGATGCTCACTAATCCCATTATGTTGAGCAATTAGAGGCTCATTCTACAACCCAGTATGATGTGTAATGTTGTCCATCTGTCATCAAAGTTGAAATTTTACTCATGTCCACCAAAATAAATTAAAAAATTAACTATATAAAACATTTAAATAATGGCTCATAAAAAAATTTGCACGTGAAGAAATTGGATCTCTCTCGGCTCATTTTAAGTCCATATTTAAAATGGATCTATGTTGGTTTATTCTACAATTGCATGATAGCATAAAACAACTAATCATACACAAAATATTTCTATTATATTTTCTTCATTTATATTTTCACTATGCCTCTTAATTAAACATTGTTCTAATTTTAGTTCCACTAATATCAAATTCTATTTGAAATAGGTGCATTCCTGTGATATTCTCATTTTCTTCTACAAAGTAAACAAATACCATTAAATTTCTAATAAACTTTTTATAAAAATTAACCGAACTATATATCACTTATGTTCATGATTTTGTTATAATATCACTTATGTTCATGATTTTGTTATAATACTACTAAATACTAAATAATTTTGTTATAATACTACTAAATACTAAATAAAATAATAGCTTAATAGGAACAAAATGTATAATTTAAAAATTTCCTTTATCTTTTTCTCCCCACACAATTTTATAAAATATTTTAAAATAATATTTTGCTCAAATATAAAATTATTATCCTATAAACCACCACTAATAATTTATTTAATTCTGTAAAATCCACTGCATTCAATATCATTAGAATACTCCATAGAAGACTACTCTTAACTTAGTTAATTAGGTATTAAGAAATTTGCATCTATTCCAAATCTTTTGAAAATGTGTTTTCTATCACCTCCCTCTTACAACCATGAGAATGAGAAAGGTATTATTTAAAGCAAAATGCTAAATTTTCATTTACATTAATTTATTGGGACAAAAGAGCCACACGATCAACTTCTTCTTCTTTTGAATATGGATGATTTTTCATTTACATTAATTTATTGGGACAAAAGAGCTACACGATCAACTTGTAAGCTCATCTTCTTTTGAATATGGATGATTTAAGGAGATGTGATGCTTATGTAATGAAAATTTGAAAATAATTGGAAAAAAAAAAGGTAGATCTTTCAACATTTCTAATCTTATCATCCGTAATGGTTTGACTTTTTATATAAGTGTATAAATTTAATCTTATCATTCGTAATGGTTTGACTTTTTATATAAGTGTATAAATTTATTTTATATTTGGAAAAAAAAAAAGTTAGATCTTTCAACATTTCTAATCTTATCATCCGTAATGATTTGACTTTTTAAATAAGTGTATAAATTTCTTTTATATTTGATTTTTTTTTTCAATTTTTTAAATATTATTTTTAATATTTAAATTATGAAAAATGATTATTATTTTTAATATTTAAATTATGAAAAATGATTATTAAAATAAGTTAAAAGTTTCGAGTTTAATGAAAATTTATATTTTTTTTTCCATTAAATAAAAAAATATATATAATTTTATATTTTATATTAATTTATATAATAATTATTATTATTTTATTTGAAATGAAATTATGGGAAATATCAAAATTATTTCTCACATTTTTGTAGATGGTAAATTTGGTAAACTATAACCTTAATTACCAAGTTTCACTTCAAAGGAATCAAAGAGAGTTGAATTTGTGATCGGCAACAACTAGCAACAATACCAAATAACTTCATGTCTTGCTCTAGACCAATTGAGCTAACCCTTGGAGCTTTATAATACAACTTGAGTGGGCCTAATGGTTAAGAGCATGTGCTTCCTCCTAACAGGTCACAGGTTCAAAACGAGAGGGGGGTAGAGTATGTATGCCTTCGTAGACTTAGCAGTCAAATCCATATAATAATTAATAGTAGATCTAAGACTTTTGTGATCCATAATTTAGATATCAGTATATCTTTAGATAAAATTATTATTATAAAAGTTGATATTATTAAATAATCTATTTATAATATCGAAATAAAATATTTATTTATCACATAACAGCTAGTTTTTAACTCAATAACAAATTAACCAACTGCTAACTCTGGACAATGATGCATCCATACTATTTATTCCTTCAGATACAGTGATGGACAATGATGCATCCAGTGATTTCTCACCTTGTCCTGAGGATGAACCACATTAGTTGGTTCGAAAGGTCGACCCAATCCTAACGATGTGATTAATCCGAAAGAGTGATATCTATATTGTCACATATATAAAATAATTATTTATTTTGTATTTAATTTAATTTTATATCATTTAAAATAAAGTTAGTTTTTATTTTTTATTTTTTAATGTAACACTATGTTTATTGGTCAAAATTTCTACCTAGCAACAATTCATTACTCTTCATACTACTAACATAGATTTATGTTAGATCCCCAAACCTATCAAGGGTCGAGAGAGATCAAATCTCTTGGGATGCACATTTCTTTTAGAGTGCAAAACTTGAAGAAAAGTTTACACCTGGAGAGATTTGAAGAAAAGTTTACATCTAGAGAGATTTGATCCATCTCGATTGAAACCATCAATCAAATAAGAAATAACACACACATATAAAATTTAACATGCATATTGAAAGTGAAAATGTATAGATATACATATTTTAACCGGCATAGATTCATCTTTACTCTGGATCTACCAAGTGCCCAGAGGGATCAAATCTTTTTTCTCTATGCTAGTTTGCATATCAAGATATTTGATCCCTATCGAGTAAAGATGGATCTATGCTGGTTTAATTCCCCCCTTTAAATAGGCTACATTCAATGTGAATGCCATGGGTCAATGCCATTGGTTCTCAATACCATGTGCCATCTTTATTTTTATTAATATTAATATTAGGGTTAATAATTTTTTTGTATGGTATTAATAATAATTTGGCCCATGGTATTTGGCCCATAGGCTTAACCTAAATAAAACCTCATTTTTGAGTGTTCGTAAATATAAAGTGAATTATGGAATAAATATAAAACAATGTTTTATTTATTTACTATACCTCTCGTTTATTTATATTTTTATTAATTTAGCATATCTCTTTTATAAATATGGTATTTGGCCCATGGTATTTAGGCTCTCATGGTATTAAAATGGTATTTAACCCATGGTATTTAGCTCATGGTATTAAAATGGTATTTGGCCCATAGGCTTCACCTAAATAAAACCTCTTTTCTGAGTCTTCTTTAAATATAAAGAGGTTTATGAATTAAATATAAAAAGAGGTTTTATTTATTTACAATACCTCTAGTTTATTTATATTTTTATTTATTTACCATATCTTTGGAGTAAGTATAAAAAGTGGTCAGTTTATTTATATTTTTATTTATTTACCATACCTATTTTTTTAGTGTTCATAAACCTCTTTATATTTTAAATTTATATTGTGTTTATACATAATAGTAATTAAATTGACTTCTAAATAGGGCTGACATTAGATTAAAAATGTTAAATGTTAAACATTACATGTTAAATGTTTACATTTACATTTACGTTTACATTTACATGTTTATGTGAGATCTACCCCCATACTAGACTATAGCTCTAGGTGCAATTACTTTATATCTCTTTGCATAAAGTTGATATAAAATTATGTTTTTTTTTTAAATGACTTCATACAAAACTAAATATCATTGTCTGAGTTGAGTTCAGTCACAGTCTAACATAAGGGAAACCAATACTATTGATGATGGACAATATGATAGGTTTATCAAAACGCAAGCAACTTTAACTACTAAGTTCATGACAACTAAATTTAACTAATAAAAGTAAAAGACATAAGCTAGGTGGCTAAACATTCCATCAAGTAATGGAGTGACTGGGGTCGGATCTTGGGTGTTAGTACCTGCTAGTGCTAGAAGTTTCAGGCCACATTGGATAAGACCTTCTACGTGATCTAGCCAAGCGTCCAAAATGGAAATACAAGAACGATAATGGCATTGAACTCGTGGAATTGCATTTAGGAAGGAGATAATGTCACTGCAATTTTCATGTTTTTCCTTCAAGACCCTGCCCAAGAGTGTTTTAATTTTCTAGCAGAGGATAATGAAGTTTAGATATTGGCTTTGTCTTCCCATGGTATGTCCATGATCAGGAACCTTGGCTACTTCAACTTGAATTTTAGAATTTTAGTATGTCGGCGATCATTGGTGGTCAAGGTTTTAAGATGGATGTTGGCTGCTGCATTTTGTGCTTGGGATTGTGACTGGACTTGGAGACCTCTACTACCAGACCCCCTATGATAGCACATCCTCTATCGGGGCACGTTATGTCGGGTTAGTAGAAACCAAAGTGATGACACCCCCAAAGAATAGAAAAGTTGGGGAGACCGTAGAATAGAGAATAGAGTAAAAGTTGTTGAAATATGTAATTAGGTTCAGTGTTCATAATGGCATATGTAATCATGATTTTATGTATTTGATATAAAAAAATAAAAAGAAATATTTGTTATTCTTGAGGCATGGGTTTCATGCTCAAGGTAAATTTATTTATAGTTCAAGCACCCATTGAGTGCTTCTAGGGCTTGTCATTGAGTCTACAAGTCAATTGATTCATTGTCATGTATGGAAGACCCTTTTGGGCATATTGTATCATGTCAAGAAAATTATTGTAAGCCATAAAATGTATCAAAGACCCTCCAATACCTTGTCAAATGAGCAAAATCAAGTCGGCCTACATGAAAGAACAAGTCGGCCTCATGAAGGGCTATTCAACCACCTTGTGAAGCATATATATAAGAAGACATCGACCTCACTTGAAGACCATCCAATCAGCTCAAAATAAGTTTGATCTAAGAAGATAAGAAGATGAAAAAGGAAGCCTAATACAGAACAAATAAGAAGAAGGAGAAATCAAAGTTTTTGAATTGTCTTTGGACTATTATCCTTCTCATGTACGAGAGAATTAGGGCGCCTATTGCAGTAGCTAAACCAAATTGCAAGAATTGCTTAAAGAAGTCAAGTTAGGGCATACTTTACAAGCCGAGTTCCATAGAAAAAGGAATCAATTCAAGCGAAGGAAGAAATCACCATCTTTTCCCAGATGTGCAAGAACCAGGGTTTCTGTAGAAGAAATTGTTGGGGTCAAAGTTGCAGAAGAAACTGTTGGGGTCGAAGTTGCAAAAGAAATTATTGGGGTTGAAGTTGTAGAATAAACTGTTGGGGTTGAAGTTGTTGGAGAAGTTGCTAGCGTTGAAGTTGCTAGAGATGTTGTTGGAAGGAAAACTCACCAAGGAGGAAGGATTGAATTGGTCTTGGAGGGGTCTTTGTCAAGGTCATAGGTCTTGGAATTTTTCATTTGAAGTTCTATAAGAATAGAAGAGTTATTGTGAGTTTTCCTCTTAAGAAGAGAGGTTTTGGCCTTGGTTGAAAACCCACGTTTTGTGTCTCCTTGTCTCATTGATCTTCATTGTTTTGTAGTTGTTTGATGATAAAGAACACTAATAATAATCAAGAGAAAGAAGAAGTAAATCAATTTAAAGTAAAATTACATCATAAGCAGTTATCAAAGAAAGATAAATCACCTATTATAGCTTCCCCTATATTTCTTAACATGGTATCAGAGTTACAGTGACTACAATAAGGAAAGGCAGCTTGAAAAAGATCATCCAATTGAAAAAGGATACATAAGGTCCAAGCAAACTAAGGAGCATAAAAAAGGACAATCCATCACATCACAACGGTCACATCATCACAACTCTTGGAAGAAGAAAAAAACCTCAAAAACCCTACCTTCATTGAAAGGACTCTACATTTGAAGTACCTTAGGAAGCCTCCACATTCTACATTATCATCCAAGAAGCAAGAAGAAGAATTTCCATCATCAAAAGACATCAAGGTGATCTCCCTCACATTGTAGCAAAGATCACATCTCAAATATCCTCAAAGAAGATCATCAAGGAATCAATATCATCAAGAAGGCATCAAGTTTAAGATATCATCATCTAGGATCATCTTCACTTGACAATTAAATATATTTATAGTTATGTCTTAATGTACTATCAAAATGACTTCATTCTGCAAGGAACGCAACGAACTAGTAGGGTCATCAAATTTCCTTGCATGGAAGAAGAGGATAAATTTGATCCTGATAGAGAATGAAGTTATTGAATATGTTAAGGGTTCAATCTCCAAACCATCTCAAGAGAAAGCTCAAGAACTATAAAAGTATATGAAAGGGGAAATAAGGGCTCAAAGAATCCTCATAGAATAAATCAAGGATTCACTCATCCATTATGTAGCAAAAATGGTGACACTGAAAGAAATCTATGAAAAGTTAGTAGAATTGTTTTCTGTAAGCACTACAGGGGAAGTCATATAATTGAGAACTGAATTATACAAAATGAAGGTATCAAAGGAAGAAGGAATAGACTCACACCTTATGAAGGTATCAGAAATAAGAGATCAACTACAAGAACTAGGAGAAATAATGTCTGATAAAGGAATGACCACCATTATGCTCAATGCATTACCTGATGAATGGGTCAACTTTGTATCAAGCATATATGGAAAGAAGAAATCCACTTCATCCAGTGAACTTTGGTCATTATGTAATATTGAAGAAACTTAGTTGAAGGAAAAGAGCGATATTGGATCAAATGAACAAGTTCAAGCATATGATGCCATGTCTAGGAGAAAAGGAAAGTTTGGTCCTCAGAAAAAGAAGAAGATCAACATGTCAAAGATACAATGCTATGAGTGTAATGAATATGGGCACTACAAAAGTAATTGGCCCAAAATCAAGAAGAGAAAGGAAAGAATATAAGCCCATGTTACTGAAGAAGTGGAAGAATCAGAAAAGAAGAAATCAAAGGAGGAAGTGAAAGATATCTACTATGACTTAGATAATCTCCTTCACTTAGTTATTTTCAGTTATATAGGAAGCATCACAAGTATTATAGGATGCATTATAGCAAGATAGAGATGACATCATCATAGAAGCATGGAAGGATAGCTGAAGTAGAAATTCTACATGGTTATAGCAATCATCATGATAGAAATGGAATCTCCATTGAAAACATATAAGGACAAACAAGTAGAAGTATATATGGTTGGAGGAAAGTCATCTAGAAAGATAAAATATAAAGAAATGTCATCATACATCATCATTATTAGAAGGGAGCATTTGCAGAATGAGGATCATCGAGATCATCCACTAGAATCTTTATAATAAGGTTCACCTCTACTTGAAAGAAGTAAGTGTCGCATTGATTGTCTACATTCCACTATGTGTGGGATTCATCTTCAAGAAAGGAAAGGAAGCTACTAGATGGAAGTCTAGATGACCAAAAGGAGGAAGAGGTATGTATATATTTTATAAATAAAATTCATATCATCATATAGTTGCAGAAAGCATGGTTGAATTCTCTATCTCATGAGCATGATTGAAGAAGAAGGATCTCTTCCATTATAATGATGCATGAATGCATTTAGACAATATGCCTTTGAATCTTATACATATTGATAAGATGAAATCAACATAATATGACCTCATATGGAATTTGAGGTGGTTGAAAATTATGGTTCCTATGATGAAGGAACTATGTATAGAAATTTATAGGGAAGAAATATGTGGAGAAAAGGATAAGAGTTCGTGAAAGATGCAACTATAGTCATATAAGATAAGATATGTGATCAACATCTTATAACTAGAAGAATTAGCTATGACATCTCCATGGAGGAAGAAGGTATGAAGACCCTATTATGGATACTGCAAAAGAAAATATTTTGGCAATGAATGTCTTGGAGATGGGTTTATACATGTGTAGGATTATGTTGTTGCTAGAATAAAATGTCATGATTAAAGGCCATCATAAAAATGTAACTTTGATTTGATATTCATTTTTTATTTTTGTAAACATCTGGTTGGGTTGAAACAGGGCTACCAAAAGAGAGTTGTAGATGTCACCTACAACTAGTACTCTTGAGATTGGATGTAATATCCTAAAAGAAACGTAACTTGGAAGAGGTATTTGTATGAAGGAAAAGCCAGATGTGGACTAGAAGATCACTTTCTGATGAAGAAAATGATGACATGACTATTGGTTCAACCCTATGGTTCATTGAAGGAAAGTGATGAAGAAGATGGTCGATGCCCAATGAAGAATATCTAGAAGATGAAGGCTCCATGATGAAGAAGTTGAAGTTCATGACATTTAAATGAGGAGCCCTACTAGCCACTGATAGTACCATGATCTCCACCAAAGAGCTGATAGATGATGTTGGAAATAAGTCCCTAGTTAAGAGGGAGATTGGGCAAGTTCCTAGGTAAGAAGGAACTTGGGTATATTCCTTTTATAGGAATGAGTATATCCTCCCTAGTTGAGAGGGAGAGATACAAACATCATTCTTGTCTTCATGTTATGAAGAAAGAATGGAGGATTGGGTAAGAATATGGTTTCCAATACTCTTTGAGGATGTGGTAGGGAATCCAATAGGTAAGAGTAGTCAAAGAGGAAATTCCTTGAGGATGTGTTATTCCAAGATAGGAATTGTCCTAGAAGGACATACCTTGTGAAAATCCAAGTGGGGTATGTGCCTTAAGAGACAATGATGATGGTGTCTATCAGTCATTATCTCGCCAACATTGTGATTTGATATTCTGGAGAGATAGAGTTGTTAGTCAAGGCCTTGCTATGTGACAATGTTGGTTGATATGACGAGATGCAATAAGATAAGATGAAATTATAGCTTATGATATGGCCTACCAATCTGACTCTTCTTATGAGAATTCTTCAGTATGAGAATGTCCAAGTACCTTGTATAGATTATGAATACCTCCCTATTTAAGAGGGAGTGTTGAAATATGTAACTAGGTTCACTCTTCATAATGACATATGTAATCATGATTTTATGTATTTGATGTAAAGAGAAAAAGAAATTTATTATTGTGATTCTTGAGGCATGGGTTTCATGCTCAAGGTAAATATGATTTATAGTTTAAGTACCCATTGAGTGCTTCTAGGGCTTGTCATTGATTCTACAAGTCAATTGAATCATTATAATGTATGGAAGACCCTTTTGGGTATATTGTATCATGTCAAGAAAATTATTGTAAGTCATAAAATGTGTTAAAGACCCTCCAAGACCTTGCTAAACAAGAGCATCAAGTCAGCCTAACTGAAAGAGAAAGTCAGCATCATGAAGGGCTATTGGACCACCTTGTGAAGTCTATATATAAGAAGACATCGATCTCACTTGAAGACCATCCAATCAACTCAAAATAAGTTCGATCTAAGTAGATAAGAAGATGAAAAAGGAAGCCTAATACCGAACAAAGAAAGCAAAGTTTTTGAATTGTCTTTAGGCTATTATCCTTCTCACATGCAAGAGAATTAGGGCACCTATTGCAAAAACTAGATTGAATTGCAAGACTTTCTAAAAGAAGTCAAGTTAGGGCATACTTTGCAAGCTGAGTTCAATAGAAGAAGGAATTAATTTAAGAGAAGGAGAGAAAAGGAAGAAATCACCATATTTTCCCACACGTGCAAGAACTAGGGTTTCCACAGAAGAAACTACTGGGGTTGAAGTTGCAGAAGGAGTTATTGGGGTCAAAGTTGCTAGAGAAGTTGTTGAAGAAGCTGCTAGAAGGAAAACTCATCAAGGAGGAAGGATTGAGTTGGTCTTGGAGGGGTCTTTGTCAAGGGTCATAGGTCTTGGAATTCTTCATTTGAAGTTCTATAAGAGGAGAACATTTATTGTGGGTTTTCCTCTCAAGAGGAGAGGTTTTGGCCATGGCTGACAACCTACACTTTTTGTCTCCTTGTCTCGTTGATCTTCATTGTTTGGTAGTTGTTTGATGATAGAGAAAACTAATAATAATCAAGAGAAAGAAGAAGCTATTCAAGCTAAAGTAAAAATACATCACAAGCAGTTATCAAAGAAAGACAGATCACCTAATCTAGTTGTCCCTAGATTTCTCAACAAAAGTAAAGCTCAAGAAACCCTGTGTTGCTAGAGGAGTCTGGAGAAATTTCTTGTTATATACTACCCGATGAATGGGGAAACTTTGTATCAATCATATATGGAAAGAAGGAAGCCACTTCATTCAGTGAACTTTGGTCGTTATGTAATATTGAAGAAACTTGGTTGAAGGAAAAGAGCGATGTTGGATCAAATGAACAAGTTCAAGAATATGATGCCATGTCTAGGATAGAAGGACAGTTTGGTCCTTAGAAAAAGAAGAAGATCGATATGTAAAAGATACAATGCTATGAGTGTAATGAATATGGGCACTACAAAAGTAATTGGCCCAAAATCAAGAAGGACAACAAGAAGAGAAAGGAAAAAAATGAAGCCCATGTTATCGAAGAAGTGGAAGAATCAGAAAAGAAGAAATCAAAGAAGGAGGAAGTGAAAGATCTCTACTATGAATTAGATAATCTCCTTTACTTAATTATTTTCAGTTATATAGGAAGCATCACAAGTATGATAGGATGTATTATAGCAAGATATAGATGACATCATCATAGAAGAATGGAAGGATAGCTGAAGTAGAAATTCTACATGGTTATAGCAGTGATCATGATAGAAATGGAATCTCCATTGAAAGCATATAAGGACAACCAAGTAGAAGTATGTATGGTTGGAGGAAAGTCATATAGCAAGATAAAATATAAAGAAATGTCATCATACATCATCATTATTATAATGGAGCATTTGCAGAATGAGGATCATCGAGATCCTCCACTAGAATGTTTATCATAAGGTTCACCTCTACTTGAAAGAAGTAAGTGTCTTGTTGATTGTCTACATTCCACTGTGTGTGGGATACATTGTTTATAACGATGATGGTATGGTTAAAAAGGAGTGTAGCATGTCAAGTTGGTTTAAGTACTTTCATCTCCAATTAAGGAAAGGAAGCTACTAGATGGAAGTCTAGATGACCAAAAGGAGGAAGAGGTATGTATATATTTTATAAATACAATTCATATCATCATATAGTTGCAGATAGCATGGCTGAATGCTCTATCTCATGAACATGATTGAAGAAGAAGGATATCTTCCATTAGAATGATGCATGAAGGCATGTAGACAATATGCCTTGAAATATTGTACATATTGATAAGATGAAATCAACATAATATGACCTCATATGGAATATGAGGTGGTTGAAAATTGTGGTTCCTGTGATGAAGGAACAATGTATAGAAATTTCTAGGGAAGAAATGTGTGGAGAAAAGGAGAAGAGTTCATGAAATATGCAACTATAGTCATATAAGATAAGATATGTGATCAACATCTGATAACTAGAAGAATTAGCTATGACATCCCCATGGAGGAAGAAGGTATGAAGACCCTATTATGGATACTGCAAAAGAAAAGATCTTGGTAATGAATGTCTTGGAGATGGGTTCATACATGTGTAGGATTATGATGTTGCAAGAATAAAATGTCATGATTAAAGGCCATAATAAAAATGTAACTTTGATTTGATATTCATTTTTTATTTTTGTAAACATCTGGTTGGGTTGAAACAGGGCTACAAAAAGAGAGTTGTAGATGTCATCTACAACTAGTACTCTTGAGATTAATACCCTAAAAGAAACATAAATTGGAAGAGGTAGTTGTATGAAGGAAAAGCCAGATGTTAACTAGAAGATCACTTTATGATGAAGAAAAGGATGACATGACTATTGGTTCAACCCTATGGTTCATTGAAGAAAGTGATGAAGAAGATGGTCGATGCCCTATGAAGAAGATCTAGAAGATGAAGGCTCCATGATGAAGAAGTTGAATTTCATGACATTTAAATGAGGAGCCCTACTAGCCACCAATAGTACCATGATCTCCACCAAAGAGTTGATAGATGATGTTGAAAATAAGTCCCTAGTTAAGAGGGAGCTTGGGCAAGTTCCTAGGTAAGAAGGAACTTGGGTATATTCCTTTTATAGGAATGAGTATGTCCTCCCTAGTTGAGAGGGAGAGATATACACATCATTCTTGTCTTCATTTTATGAAGAAAGAATGGAGGATTGGGTAAGAATCTGGTTTCCGATACTCTTTGAGGATGTGGTAGGGAATCTAATAGGTAAGAGTAGTCAAAGAGGAAATTCCTTGAGGATGTGTTATTCCGAGATAGGAATTGTCCTAGAAGGACATACCTTGTGAAAATCCAAGTGGGTTATGTGACTTAAGAGGCAATGATGATGGTGTCTATCAGTCATTGTCTCGCCAACATTGTGATTTGATATTCTGAAGAGATAGGGTTGTTAGTCAAGGCCTTGCTATGTGACAATGTTGGTTGATATGATATAATAGCTTACCAATCTGACTCTTCTTATGATAATTCTTTAGTACGAGAATGTCCAAGTACCTTGTATAGAGTATGAATACCTCCCTAGTTAAGAGGGAGTGTTGAAATATGTAACTAGGTTCACTCTTCATAATGACATATGTAATCATGATTTTATGTATTTGATGTAAAGAGAAAAAGAAATTTATTATTGTGATTCTTGAGGCATGGGTTTCATGCTCAAGGAAAATTATTTATAGTTTAAGTACCCATTGAGTGCTTCTAGGTCTTGTCATTGATTCTACAAGTCAATTGAATCATTATCATGTATGGAAGACCCTTTTGGGCATATTGTATCATGTCAAGAAAATTATTGTAAGTCATAAAATGTGTTAAAGACCCTCCAACACCTTGTCAAATGAGAGCATCAAGTTGGCCTAACTGAAAGAGAAAGTTAGCATCATGAAGGGCTATTGGACCACCTTGTGAAGCCTATATATAAGAAGACATCAATCTCACTTGAAGACCATCCGATCAACTCAAAAGAAGTTCGATCTAAGTAGATAAGAAGATGAAAAAGGAAACCTAATACCGAACAAAGAAGAAGAAGGAGAAAGCCAAGTTTTTGAATTGTCTTTAGGCTATTATCCTTCTCACATGCAAGAGAATTAGGGCACCTATTGCAACAACTAGATTGAATTGCAAGACTTTCTAAAAGAAGTCAAGTTAGGGCATACTTTACAAGCTGAGTTCCATAGAAGAATGAATTAATTCTAGCAAAGGAGAGAAAAGGAAGAAATCAACGTATTTTCCCACACGTGCAAGAACTAAGGTTTCCACAGAAGAAACTATTGGGATCAAATTTGTAGAAGAAACTACTAGGGTCGAAATTGCAGAAGGAGTTGTTGGGGTCAAAGTTGCTAGAAAAGTTGTTGGAAGGAAAACTCATCAAGGAGGAAGGATTGAGTTGGTCTTGGAGGGGTCTTTGTCAAGGGTCATAGGTCTTGGAATTCTTCATTTGAAGTTCTATAAGAGGAGAACATTTCTTGTGGGATTTCCTCTCAAGAGGAGAGGTTTTGGCCGTGACTCACAACCTACACTTTTTGTCTCCTTGTCTCGTTGATATTCATTGTTTGATGATAGAGAACACTAATAATAATTAAGAGAAAGAAGAAGCTAATCAAGTTAAAGTAAAAATACATCACAAGCAGTTATCAAAGAAAGACAAATCACCTAATCTAGTTGTCCCTAGATTTCTCAACAAAAGTAAAGCTCAAGAAAACCTGAGTTGCTAGAGGAGTCTGGAGCAGTTTCTTGTGATATTGAGGCACCAATGAAAGAGAGGAAATGAATCATAGAAGTGTCCAATCACCACAAAGAACCAAGAATAGAAAATTTGGTGCACACAACCACTGCACTCTGAAAATTATATACCAACAACCAACATATAGAAGTCGACAATTGAAAGAGTTAAAGAAACTAGAGAGATTGGACATAGAATGAATTACCCGACATTGGATGGCCCATCAAGCTTTAACCCGTGTCACAGTGAGGCCAACCTATTTCCTATTTCTGCCCTCCCCTACTCGAATTGTTGTCATTTCTATCACCAATGTCCTAGAGGTCACCTTCATTATTGTCATTGACCTTTCCTCATAAATCCTCAACACCCAGTGCATGCATTGAACGTTAACATCGTCAGGGTCAAGAACTCCCTAAATTACCATTTTCATAGAATCATTGACATGAGAATAAGCTATCCTCTGAACCAGAGTCAAGCCACAAAGCTTGCTACATGAAATTGAGTCGTGATATTTGGGGTCAAGCCCCACAAATCATGCGTTGTGGGGGAATTGTCCCACTACGGTGAAGGGATGTCAAAGGCACACCAAATAAACATGAAGCCAAGATCACATGGCCAAGTTCCCTCAGATGGTGAATAGGTCGCCATATGATTGTGAAGGGAATGAATATATGTTTGCATGTGTGAATTAATATGGAAATTGAAATATTTTATCTATCATTAACATTAAAATATTATTTTGTATATACTTTCTAAATAACACATATTAAGTAAATAAAATAAATGACACATGTCCATTTCACTAAATTGTAATATCAATATTATGTTTAGATGTCACATGTTAATTCAATATTGAGTAATGAAAGAATTACAATCTCTCTCACACTAAAAAAAATGAAAGTAATTATAAAGAAAATTAGATTTTTTTGACTTGAAGTATTTTATTTATGGGGGACAATATTTTTTTTTTGTTAATATTCTTTTTAATTTGTTAATGTAAATATTATTTTATTATTTTTAAATTCAATATTATGGGACAATTTTAAAAAATTAATAATAATAAATAAAATTGAGGTAAAATAGTCAATTTACATTGGTGGTTTTTGAGCTCCAGGTTTTGGCAACCCATAGTTTTGGTAATGGTATTCTTATGTAAGAAGAAATATATAGATAACCAGCCTAGATCCATCTTAATTTCAGATCTACCAAGCACCAAGAGGGATCAAATTTCTTGAAGTGCAAACCTCTTTTAAAGTGAATAGAGATTTGATCCCTTAATAGATTCAGAGTTAAGATAAATCTAAACTGATATTTAAAATAATGAAAAAATAAAAAACCCGTATCAATTTTTGAAGAACAAATACTTATAAACCAACCAAGGTTACTAACAACAAAAACATTATAAACTAACTAATGTTACAAGGTACACCTATCTATATGTAACACAGACCCTTTGTCATTTTTCCTTTAACCCTAACATTTGAAAGACTTAAGGGATACTTAATATTTGAAAATACCTATAAATGTTTACAACAGGTTTAACTCATAAGGATACTTAATATTTGAAAATACCTATAAATGTTTACAACAGGTTTAACTCATAATGTCATTAATGGGGTTGGTGTGGATCTGCTACAGTATTTCAAGGCTGTTTGACGTACCTGGCAGAGATGCCCCTTGTATAATTAACCCATTAAGACAAATTCCATAACCAAAAGCTCTTATGGATTATTATTTTTCCACTATTGACATTATGCATAACCAAAGCCAAATTCAAGTTGAAAATAATCAATCAATTTGTGAATACCAATAAAGAAAAATATAAATAATTTATGAAAATTCAGGAGAATAGCCTAAACCAATTTGTGAATATTCTTGAGCAGAGGGTTAATTCCAAAATTTAGCAAAATTCTAATTTGTTTTCTTTTAATGATATTTACATCTATATGTAACGATTTATTTCCATAAACTTGGAATAGTTTTTATATTATCCAAAAATATTATTGTTTTTTATTTTATTTTTATATTACTGTAAGAATAAAGTTCTTATTTAGAGATTTTTTTGAAAGTTAAGTGATGGGGCCAGCCCACGTGGTCCCGCCATCAATGCGCTAATGTGTTATGTAACCGCAATAAATATAATAATAAAATGGATTTTGGATATTTGTGTTGGTTGATTTGTAATCTGCGCTGTATTGATTTTGGGTTACGGTGATTTGTACCCTGATTGCTTGCCCGTTGAACACCTGTCCCTCCTCGGGATTCTACGAACCCGCCCTGGTTTGGGGCTTTTACTCCTTCGCACTCATTTGATTCTCATTGTTTCTCCCGGTCATTTGCTCTGCGAGCTCTGCAGCTTCGGTGATTTTGGTTGTGGTTTTTTGAGGCTTGTCTGCCCGGTTTTCTGGTTGTGAGCTCCTGGTTGCCTTCTCGACTTCGGTCGTTTAGCTCTCGACCTGGAATGCTTCTGTTCTTCCGGCGATTTATTAAGGCTCTGGTAAGTTTCGCATAACTCTATTCTTCGGCTTGCATGTTGGTTATTACTGTGAATTGGGGTTTTACTTTTAAGGGTCCCCGCCTCTGTGCATTGTTGTCTGTATCTCGTGAGGGTTTAAGTTATATGATAGCTGTGTAATTCTTGATATTTCTTTCAGTATTGGTTCAGCTTCTCCACAGACTTCGACAGTCCGGTAGCGGCGTTCTCCATTGGGTTCTCTACCAACTCGTCCAATAAGTCTATGTTCTATGCTGGATATTTGCAATCCTCTTTTACCTGTATCTCATGTCTCGGCTCCTTCGTGAGCTGGAGGGTCACTTCGTGGTAGAATGGTGGCTATGGTTCGCCGGACAGGTATTGTGACATTATGGTTCGCTTCTCTTCTCTTCAGTTCCTTTTCGCTTTGTTGGTACTGTTACTTGGAACCTAACCACTCTTGATCGCTCTCTTGCAGGTGAAACTGTTCGAGGGTTTCGGTGTTTGAGCTCTCAGTTGTTCGGGCAAACACGAGTAGCTTCTTTGTTGTTTGGTAGCTTGCTTGTATGGGTGTTTTGATTTTATTGGCTGAACTTTATTTGTTGGCCTTTAGGTTGCTCTTTGTCTGTACTTAACTCTCTTTGGTCGTTGGGCACGACGTTGGCTATGGTTCTGGGTCCTACGAGAATTGGCTTCTGTTTGCTGTTAGGGATGATTACCCACAACTGTGAATTGAGTCCAGTATTCTACTTTGGACAATATGTAAATGTATGATGAATTTGGGCGACTGTATTATTGTAACCATATGAAGTTAATGATGGAATAGATTAGACTTGCGTTTGTAATTTTCACATACCTGTTACAAGGTCTTTTAATTATCTGGTTATGTTGATTCGTGCTGTTACTTGCCGTCCAACTGGTTTATCTTCTTCTCTTGGTCCAGAACCTGTAGCAGTACATTCGACAGTATTCATATAATAAATTATTAGCAAAGTTATACAACCATTGAGGACGTTGTAGGATTGTGTGTGCACAGAATAATTATATTACTCTCTCTGTTTCTTTTCATACACAGTCGAACCCCGTAATGGGCCTGTTTCTCTCCTTTAGTAGCACTGTTTTCAAACGGTTTTGTAACTGTTGTTGGTTTGTTTTGTTGGTTACATTAGTTGTGTCTTATGTGGAACTTTTTCATAGCTGGCTAGCACACTTTCTTTTCATGCTTTTACAACAGTAATATAACTGTCTGGAAACAAACGATTCTAACTAATTACTACTGCTCCTAATTAAAAGTCATTACATTATTCTTAGGCAACTTTAATAATAATAAAAAAAAAGTAAAATAAAATAAAGACAGATATACTATCCATCCAGCGAACTGTGTTCTCTGTCCTTTTCAGAAACCATGTCAACCTTGCTTCTGTCTTTGCCCTGTTAGCCAGATGCTCCTGCATCAGGCTCCCGGGGTAAAATAAATTCATGGCTCCGTTCCATGAGTTCCTCCACCGAATAGCCAGCCTCTTGTATCTGCGCCGCGTCGAGCCATGAGCTGTCCTCCATTGGACGGTCTCTCCACTTGACGAGGTATCGTAGATATTCTTTCCTACGTGTCTTCTTGGCTACCTAGGTACTGAGGATCCCTTCAATCTCATGGGACTGAGCCGAAGGCAATTGCTTCTTCCAAGAACTGTCTCCAAATTGGGTGTCCCGTTCTGGCCGTACCACACTGTCATCCTCTGCTTGGGCATTATATGGGAACAGATCTGCCACATTGAAAATAGGTGATATGCCTATGTCAGGTGGCAGCTGAATCTCGTAAACGTTGGCTGAAAATTTACGTAAGATCTTGCATGGACCAATTTTCTTATATTTTAGTTTATTATACGTGCCCTTAGGAAACCGTTCCCTGCGCAGGTGCGCAAGAACCTCATCCCCAACATTAAATTGCACTTCTCTTCGCTTTGAGTCTGCTTGCTGCTTATATTTCTGTACGCTGTCCTGCAATCTTAATTTGACATTTTCATGAAATTCACTCATTGCTTCGGCAAAGTCTTCCCCATCCACGCTTCTCTGTTCCAACTTTCCCAAATCTCGCAGTTCATGTATTCCCCGAGGATGCATGCCATACAAAATCTGGAATGGGTTGTGTCCGGTGCTACGATTGGGCGAATCGTTATAAGCGAATTTTGCCTGAGCGAGAGCTCGATCCCATAACCGTGAATTTTCTCCAGTTAGACTCCGTAATAAGTTTCCCAAGCTCATGTTCACCACCTCCGTTTTCCCATCAGTCTGCGGATGATACGCAGAGCTGAAATTCAATTGCGTGCCCAACTTTTTCCACAGGGTGCGCCAAAAGTGTCCTGTGAATTTTACATCCTTGTCTGAAATGATAGATCTGGGTAGGCCATGTAGTCTAACAACCTCCGTGAAAAACAGGTGTGCCACATACGTGGCGTCACTAGTTTTCCGGCAAGGAATAAAATGAGCCATTTTTGAAAATCTATCTACCACCACCATTACTGAATCATATCCCTGCTGCGTTCTAGGCAGTCCTAGGACAAAGTCAATGCTGACTGAGTCCCATGGCCTGCTTGGAACAGGTAGTGGTGTGTAAAGTGCAGTATTCTGACTGTGTCCTTTTGCCAGTTGGCAGACTTTACACCTGTTTACATATCTTTGTACATCCCTGCTCATTTTAGGCCAATAATAAAAATGTCTGAGTTGCTCCAAAGTTTTGTTGATGCCAAAATGTCCCGCTAGTCCACCACTATGCTTTTCCCGTGCAATATTCTCCCTCATTGAATAGTCTGGGATACATAACTGCCCACCTCTGAACAATAATCCTTCCTGTAAATTATAGTCTAACCATGGGCTTGCATTCCTCAACACGGGGTTTTGGCAGGCTTCAAAAGCTTCCTTGAAATCTGTGTCGGTTTGGTACAAATCCTTCAGATGTTCGAACCCCATCACCTGTATGCTACTTTCCTGTAAGAGCAAAGCTCTTCTGCTCAAGGCATCTGCCACTTTATTGGCTTGCCCACTTATGTGTTTTAACACGAAAGTGAAACTCTGCAAGTATTCTACCCATTTTGCGTGCTTATGGTTTAACTTGTGTTGCTGCATTACATATTGTAATGCCGAATTATCAGAAAATAATACGAACTCATTGCCCAACAGGTAGTGCCTCCAATGTTTTAAAGCTTGGACCACGGCATAAAATTCCTTGTCATACGAGGAGTATTTTTGTCGGCTCTCATTTAGTTTTTCACTAAAGAATGCCACTGGTCTGTCTTCCTGACTGAGCACAGTGCCAATAGCTGTTCCACTTGCGTCACACCAAACTTGAAAGAGTTTATTAAAATCGGGCAGCCTCAAGATTGGTCTTTCTGTAATCTTCCGCTTCAAAAGCTGAAAACTGTCTTCTGCCGCTTTGGTCCAACAAAAAGGCTGACTGGCCTTTTTTATGGTCTCTAGCATCGGTGCGCAGATTTCACTGAAATTCCTAATAAATTTCCGATAAAAACTTGCCAGTCCGTGAAAACTACGTACCTCAAATAAGCTCTTCGGTGACGGCCAATTTATAATTGCTGCAATCTTTTCTGGGTCCATCTTTAATTCATTTTCTGCAACTACAAACCCCAAATAGACCAGCTCCTTCTGCAGGAAAGTGCATTTCTTTAAGTTTATCAGCAGTTTGTGCTGCTGTAACTTCTCTAACACTCTTCGAACATGTTGAAGATGTTATCCTTTCGTTCTGCTGAAAATCAAGATATCATCAAGGTAAACTATCACGAACTTGCCAATAAATTCCTTTAACATCTCATTCATCAATCTCATAAAAGTACTAGGAGCATTGCTTAATCCAAATGGCATGACCAGCCATTCGTACAGCCCTTCATTGGTCTTGAAAGTTGTCTTCCACTCATCTCCTTCTCTAATCCTGATCTGATGATAACCACTCTTCAAATCAATCTTCGTAAAATAAGTTGCTCCGCTAAGACAATCCATCATGTCGTCCATTCTGGGTAAGGGAAATCTATACCGAATAGTGATTTTATTTATAGCCCGCGAATCTGTACACATTCGCCATTCTCCACCCTTCTTAGGTGCGAGTACTGTTGGTACCGCACAAGGGCTCAAACTTTCTCTGATCAGTCCCTTATCCAGCAACCCCTGCACTTGTTTACGAATCTCTTCGTTGTCTTTCGGACTCATTCTATACGCTGCCTTGTTCGGTAGGCTTGCTCCAGGTATAAAATCAATATGATGGCTAATACTCCTCTTGGGAGGCAACTTATCTGGTAGATCATCAACTACAATGTCTTTAAATTCTTTTAACAGCTCCTGAATTTCTGCAGGCAATTCTGACTTTTCTGTGTTCAGCAACATCGATTTTATCCTCTTTACAATCGCATAATTGACCTCATTTTCCTCAATCTGCTTCACAAATTGTTTTCCTCCTATTAACAATGCTTTTGTTCCACTTGGTTCTGCTGCATCCTCCTCTTTGATGGGTACAAGCGTATGTTTGATCCCATCTTTCACAAATTTATAACAATTCGTCTTCCCATCGTGCGTCACCTTCCGATCATACTGCCACGGTCTTCCTAGCAGTATATGGCATACGTCCATTGGCATAATATCGCAGACCACCGTGTCTTGGTATTTTCCAATGTGAAATTCAACCTCGCACTGTTCATCAACTAATAGTTGGTGGCCTTTCTGTAGCCACGACACCTTGTAAGGTGTGGGATGCTTAAGCCGCTTCAATCCCAGCTTTTCCACCATTTCGGTGGCAACTAAATTGTCTGTACTTCCGCTGTCTATGATCAATTTACAACACTTTCCATGTGATTTGCAAACTGTTCGAAACAGCGCCTTTCGCTGGGTCTGTTCAACCATCTCCTTGGCTGGCTTCAACAACACTTTGTTCAAAATTAAAGCCTCTCCTGTTTCTACCACGTTTTCTATCTCTCGGGGCTGTGCTTCAGCTTCCTCAGGCTGCGCAACAAATGCTCCCCTCTGGCCAGCGTGCTCAGCTTCTGGGCATTCGAAGGATTTGTGCCCCCACTTATGGCACCTATAGCACTGGACATTAGTCCCCCTTCCGCGACCATTTCCTCTTCCCCGCTGATATGGCCGACCTCCTCTAGTGCTATCTCCCTTCTCTGTTGTCCCTGAAGCTCTGGAACTGCTGCCTTCTTCGCTGTTAGTGGCAGTTCTCCCTCTGCCGTAGGACTGTCCTCGTCCTCTGCCATTTCCTCGCCCTCTCCTGTTATTCTGTTTCCTGTTAATTTTCTCTTCAGCCTTTACAGCACTCTGAAAGGCCTCTTCTATATTTCGTGGAGAGAGAATACTGATCTCATCTAGTATTTCCAATCTCAAGCCATTCACGTACCTCGCTGTTTTTTCTGGAGTATCATCCGTATAACCAGCACGTAAATTTACTCGATAAAACTCCTTTGTGTAATCCTTTACAGTCATACCTTTCTGCCTTAAATTCTGCACTCGTCGATAAAGTTCAACCTCGTAGTCTTTAGGCAAAAATCTGCCCTTCAGTTTTTCCACCATCCTTGGCCACTTTCTTATTGGCAACTTGTTCATTCGTCTCCTGTCGCTTGGACACTATCCCACCATAAGGCGGCGTGTCCTTTTAACTTAGTCACAACAAATCTAACTCTTTTGTCCTCACTGATCTCCTCATTTTCAAAATACTTGTCTAATTCACTTACCCAATCCAACAAAACATCTGCGGACAGACTGCCATCATAGTTAGGGATCTCATGTTTGGGTTTGCTGGTAGCTAACAGTACCGATCTCAACAGTTTTAACTCTAGGGCTTCTTCCTCTGACCCATCTGTAGCAGTTGTTGCCTCGTCTTCACTATCATCCCCAAGTTCCGGGTCTCTTCGCCTACCTGCCTCTACTGCGTCCAAGCGAGCAGTAAGGATTCTCAACTGTTCTCTCAAGCCCTCGTCTGCTACTCTGCGTGCACCTCTTCCTCGTCCTCATATTTTTACTTCCATCTTCCCCTGTTTCCTTAAAATGCTGCACCGATACCACTTGATGGGGCCAGCCCACGTGGTCCCGCCGTCAATGTGCTGATGTGTTATGTACCCGCAATGAATATAATAATAAAATGGATTTTGGATATTTGTGTTGGTTGATTTGTAATCTGCGCTGTATTGATTTTGGGTTACGGTGATTTGTACCCTGATTGCTTGCCCGTTGAACACCTGTCCCTCCTCGGGATTCTACGAACCCGCCCTGGTTTGGGGTTTTTACTCCTTCGCGCTCATTTGATTCTCATTGTTTCTCCCGGTCATTTGCTCTGCGAGCTCTGCAGCTTCGGTGATTTTGGTTGTGGTTTTCTGAGGCTTGTCTGCCCGGTTTGCTGGTTGTGAGATCCTAGTTTCCTTCTCGACTTCGGTCGTTTAGCTCTCGACCTGGAATGCTTCTATTCTTCCGGTGATTTATTAAGGCTCTGGTAAGTTTCGCATAACTCTATTCTTCGGCTTGCATGTTGGTTGTTACTGTGAATTGGGGTTTTACTTTTAAGGGTCCCCGCCTCTGTGCATTGCTGTCTGTATCTCGTGAGGGTTTAAGTTATATGATAGTTGTGTAATTCTTGATATTTCTTTCAGTATTGGTTTAGCTTCTCCACAGAATTCGACAGTCCGGTAGCGGCGTTCTCCATTGGGTTCTCTGCCAACTCGTCCGGTAAGTCTTTGTTCTATGCCAGATATTTGCAATCCTCCTTTACCTGTATCTGATGTCTCGGCTCCTTCGTGAGAAGGAGGGTCACTTTGTGGTAGAATGGTGGCTATGGTTCGCCAGACAGGTATTGTGACATTATGGTTCGCTTCTCTTCTCTTCAGTTCCTTTTCGCTTTGTTGGTACTGTTACTTGGAACCTAACCACTCTTGGTCGCTCTCTTGTAGGTGAAACCGTTCGAGGGTTTCGGTGTTTGAGCTCTCAGCTGTTCGGGCAAACACGGGTAGCTTCTCTGTTGTTTGGTAGCTTGCTTGTATGGGTGTTTCAATTTTATTGGCTGAACTTTGTTTGCTGGCCTTAGGCTGCTCTCTGTCTGTACTTAACTCTCTTTGGTCATTGGGCACGACGTTGGCTATGGTTTTGGGTCCTACGGGAATTGGCTTCTGTTTGCTGTTAGGGTTGATTACCCACGACTGTGAATTGAGTCCAGTCTTCTACTTTGGACAGTATGTAAATGTATGATGAATTTGGGCGACTGTATTATTGTAACCATATGAATTTAATGATGGAATAGATTAGACTTGCATTTGTAATTTTCACATACTTGTTACGAGGTCTTTTAATTATCTGGTTATGTTGATTCGTGTTGTTACTTGCCGTCCAACTGGTTTATCTTCTTCTCTTGGTCTAGAACCTGTAGCAGTACATTCGACAGTAGTCATATAATAAATTATTAGCAAAGTTATACGACCATTGAGGACGCTATAGGATTGTGTGTGCACAGAATAATTATATTACTCTCTCTGTTCTCTTCATACACAGTCGAACCCTGTAATGGGCCTGTTTCTCTCCTTTAGTAGCTCTGTTTTCAAACGGTTTTGTAACTGTTGTTGGTTTCTTTTGTTGGTTACATCAGTTGTGTCTTATGTGGAACTTTTTCATAGCTGGCTAACACACTTTCTTTCATGCTTTTACAATAGTAATATAATTGTCTGGAAACAAACGATTCTAACTAATTACTGCTGCTCCTAATTAAAAGTCATTACATTATTCTTAGGCAACTTTAATAATAATAAAAAAGTAAAATAAAATAAAGACAGATATACTATCCATCCAGCGAACTGTGTTCTCTGTCCTTTTCAGAAACTATGTCAACCTTGCTTTTGTCTTTGCCCTGTTAGCCAGATGCTCCTGCATCATTAAGAATTATTTTCTATATTTATATGGTTTTAGTTGTTGTAAGTGTTAGAGGTAAAATCTCTCTATTTATTTTATAAAATTTGAAAACTAAGTAGATTTGTAATTAATTTTATATTTAATATTTGTGTATGGTAATTATGTTTTGGAGGTGTGTTTGTTTTGGAACAAAGTTTTTATAATTTCAGTTTAATTATAAATAATTATTAAATAGATGGTAAGATTTAATCACCATAATATATTTTAAAATATTTGTATTAATAATTACACAAAGTTTGAGAAAACTTTATGCTTTTTCTACTCTTTTAATTAAATTAATTAATTAAAAAAAGATTGTCATATGAAATGAGTTATGTTTTTTTGTGCATGTACTATTGATACGCCATGGTATTGGTCCATGATATTGTAACAAAATCTATTTGCAAGTTAATCTCGGGGAGGATATCCATGGGTAAGAACCTTGCTGCACAATTTTTTTTTAATGTATATATGTTTAACTCGTATATTAATTCATTTTATAATTAATAATAATACTAATATTTCAAAATAAATTTATAATTTAGTTAATTTTAATTATTTTTGTAATTCTAACAAGTATATCATGAATTTTGATATTTATCATAGGTTGATGTTTATTTTCATTAACCAACCATTTAATTAATATAGCGATGCTAGTTTATATCTACCTCATAAAAACAAAGGGATGGTTGGAAAAAATATTAAATAACTAAATATTCACCTACTAGTTAACTTAAAATATTAGGTAAACATATGATCTGGATTGGATCATTATATTGTTTGTCATCCATCCTGATGCTTTTAGAGTGGAAATACTGGAGGAATAAGCTTAGAGGACCATTTTTACGGGTGTGACTTAAATTGGAAAATTGGGGTCTAAAACCTTTTGAGAGTAGTTTGAGGTATTAAAAAACATTTTTTTTGGGTTAAAACTTTGCATCTTTAACACCACTCTTTTTTTTCATGTTCTACACATAGAGACCTTTCCAACGATGTAAGAATTGCCTCAATTAGAGTCTGTATTCAAAAGTTATGTCACTCGGAAGTTGACCTTCGTGTTTTGATCGCCATAATTTGAGAGGACGCGACATCAGTCCTTATTACTCATGGAAAATGGGTTAGCCATGTGATCATGATGAAAAAGACTCTATAGTAATCAATATTGTAACTCTAGTTAAGAGTTGAAGAAGTCAAACCAAACCACTAGTAGGATATCAGGTTGTGTAATAATTAGGCAATTAGGAGGAAAAACAATTGTTTTTTTAGTGTGTTTTGTTCCATAGACAAGTAGAGTTGAGACAGATAGGGAGAGAGCATATGGAAAGGATTTGTGCACGATAGTAGCCCACGGTCCACAAGCCTTACTTCTTTGTACTTGTAGTCATTTCCTATTTACAAAAAGAGAGGAGAGAAACCTAACCTTCCAATTGAGTTTTCTCTCGAAAGAGTTTTCTCGGATATATCTTGTGCCAATTTTGGTTTGTGAGATTTTATTTTGTTGTGCCCTATTTTATGCATAGTCATAATTTGTATGCATACACAATAAACAACAACTAACATATCCAAAAATCTAAGGAGAAATAAACACTTAATGTAGATTTCATATTTTCTAATATATTTGAGTAGAGCTGATGTGACGAATAGCCCAGTGGAATAGCCACAATAATTTATGGAACAATATATTTTATTTATTATATTAAAAAATTATTTTTTTATATCATTCTATTAGTGGAGAGAATTTGAGCCTTTTTCTATAGTGGCCACTGAAAAATGACCGCTGAATTCGAAAAACAAAAAACAAAAAAAAACACAAAAAAACAAAAAACATACTAAAATACATTTTTTTGAAAAATCATAATTACAATAAATCCTCCAATTAAACAACTAACCACAAAACAAATAAATAGATTTCAAAATAGTATATATATATATATATATATATATATATATATATATATATATATATATTCTCAACCTGTCTACTTCTATTATTATACAAAAATATTCAAAATGTTACAGCAAGGCCATGGCCTTGAAAATCTTGCCATGAGATTGACAATTAGCACAGCTGAACACCTTCCAAAAATGGTGGACTTCCATCTGTTACATCTTCTCCTAAGACTCAAAGTCTTGCGAAACAGACAAGCTGAAACAAACAACTATTGCACTGTTGGGCAGCGCTGAACATGGAAAAATAGACATAGATCCATACCGTCGACACAGAGACATAAAGACACATACTATGACCAGACACAAGCAGAATTGCAAGTTCCAAAAACAGAGTAATGCACCTACTTCTTAGGCTGCCGAGAGCAAAGTGCCATCCAAGATCAGTCGTCATCCGTAGTGTAGGGTTCCTCCACTACCCTGCACCCATATTGCAAAGAGTCTTCCGAGTCTGAGCGAAGGACCACCGAGCCGGTTGGGACACCCGGAGCAGGCTCGCTTGGACCATCAGGGGCGGCTTGAGTCGCCAAGGAGGAACTACCCGTGACCGGGCGTTGAGTGTCAATTGGAGGCGCTGTCCCTGGTTCTGGCGGAATTGCCTGATGAGCTGTTGCCTGGCCGCTGAGATTTGCGCAATTTTCTATAGTGACTGAGACCAAGAAAGTGGAATTGGCAAGAGTGCAGGGGATTCGATAGTGGACTGTTGGATGCGCCGCATGCTCACAGTCAACTAGCCTTCCACGCCCATGGCCTCTGCCTCTTCCAGCTCGGGAAACTTGAGGGCGATTTTGCTCAGGTGCCAACTCAACCGAGGAGGAGGGGGAAATGGGGGCAGACCTCTATGAGGTGGCGCGCCCACGGGAGCCTCGGCATCTGCTACCCATTCTTGGACGCTCTCTCGGCATTGCAGTATACAATGGATTAACCAGCGCACAAATGCACGTAGGGGAGCAACTAACCAGCACGTGAGCGCGTTGAACTGGAGCTAGAATCCTGTGAAACACTCTCGAGCCTGAGACAGAGACGGACTTGGGCACAGAGAGTGAATGCCCCTGAGCTACCAACAGCGCCTCAGAGGAGTGTGAAGTGGCAGCAGAGGGATGCGAAGAGGCCGCCGAGGAATGCCAAGAAACCGCAGAGGAATATGAGGAGGTTGCTAGAGCACAGACATTATGAAGCGCCATTGCACAATTTACCAGGAGGTAGATGGAAGAATTAACGAACCACATTAATAACCCTGCGTGAGACCGGCTCACTTGATCTGCACGGTTCCTCGTGGCGCGCATGGGCTGAAACCTGCCCATGTGAAGCGCCACCTTCGTACCCTTACTCTGATCAAACACTCGCATCCGGGATATATATATATATATATATATATATAGATATTACTATTACTATTATTATTACTATTACTATTGTAAAACTTTTGAGTATCATGTAAAATATTTGATCATACTTAAACTAATGTGAATTCAAAAACACATGGATTGCTATATAGCATACTGAAGACAAGTATAATAACCTATAATTTTTTCATTTTCAATTTGATAAATATTTTATCTTCAATTTGATAAATATTTTCTCTTCAAGTTTCCCTTCATTCCCTTTGCAAAAGTCTATTCATCATTCTATTCATTCTCTACATTTCTCAAAGATGAATATGAATGTAGATGAATACCAAAAAATGTACATTGTGATTTCAAACCTCCTTCATCACTTGGTATCGGACAATAGAACCCAACTCTGGTCAACTCTTCTGATCCCTAATGGTTATGGGTTGTCTTATGATTTTAGGATTTTTTTTTTTGTTTCACTGGTCATGTTGGCTATGCTTACTTAGTTTGTACTGGCAACTTGCTATATGTTTTGGTTGTTTCCTTCTGGGCAACAAATTCGGTAGGAGTGAGGCTAGAAGAATTTTGAGGAACTACATGCAACGATGTAATATTTTTGATTTAATAAAATCCCTATTGAATTCTAGAGATTGAAAAATATGTCGAACATCCTCCAAAACATAGAACATATAGACTATGGCATTAACAATCTAAACATAAAAAAATTGTTTGATTATGTTAAGGCCTTCATACCTTGCAAGAAGATAACGTCATATAATTGCAAGGATATAGTGACTTTCGTAATTTAAAATAAAAATAAAATTAATATTATAAAATTTGAAAAAATGACTTTGAAAAAGAATAATATGTTGTTGTTGTTGTTATTATTATTATTATTATTGAAATTCAATATACTCAACACATGCACAAATATTTATATTATATTTTACATAAAACAAAAATAACATATCACCAAATTTTGCATAGTATACACAAATTATATAAATAAAAATTATATATTTTAAAATATATATTTTTTTATCTTTTGATATCATATTTAAATTTATTGTAAAAAGACTTTGAATCATCCCTCCAAATTAACATATTTCTATTTTTCCATATTTACATTATCACTAACACATCATGAAAGACCATTAAATTACACTTAGCTTCAACCCAAATCATGACTTGATATATATTATTATTAATCTTAATCTTAAAATTATATCTATATAAATTATTCCATATATAATGTTTATATTATAATTTAAAATCTTTTATACAATCTAAACCTCAACCCACAACTATAAATTAAAAGTAATATATTTTATATTTAATTTACAGTTCGGAAAAAACTAAAATAAAAAATCTTATACCTAATCCCTAAAATATGGCACATATTCAAAAAAAAATATTCACATATGAAACATAACCCTATTCCTTAGAATCCTATTTGAAACATTTCATATTTAAACTCATGGAGCAAGACAATAATCTATTGCTTTTATTTACCAGCCATTGATTTGAATTTTGACCATATAGCAACCATCAATATTGTGCGTATTCTTTGAGCCAAACATATCATATGGAAATGAATCCACATGATTGAAATACCCATTGGTTTTGAACCCCAATATCATGGATTAAGGGTTTAATCTCTTAAGCCTTAAGTTTGTTTTAACTCCAAAGCATTGATGGGACCATACTCCTTATCAGTGATATTGTTATTACGGATTTTGAATTTCAATATTATTGATTGAAGGATAATTTTTTTAGATTTTAATTCTAAATTATGGATTGGGTTATGGGGTAGATTAATTAATAGTTGAAATGATTTTTTTATTGGAATCTAATAATGCATTTTTTTAGTAAGATTGTGATTTCTTATTGTTTAAAATGTACAACGTATAGATAGATTCAATACCCTAAAAAATCTTGAGACACCATTTATATTTCAAATATCTTAAGTTTTAACTTTAAATTATGGATTAGACTATGGCGTACTTTAACTATTTGATTTCTTAGTGTTTAAAATGCACAATGTATAGATGGATTCAACACCCTAAAAAACCTTGAGACGCCATTTATATTCCAAATTTCTTAGGTTTTAACCCTAAATTATAGATTAGACTATGACGTACTTTGACTATTTGATTTCTTATTGTTTAAAATGCACAATGTATAGATGGATTCAACACCCTAAAAAACCTTGAGATGCCATTTATATTCCAAATTTCTTAGGTTTTAACCCTAAATTATGGATTAGACTATGGCATACTTTAACTATTTGATGAAATGACTTTTTGACCAGAATGGACAATACATTTTTTAGTAAGATTGTGATTTTTTATTGTTTAAAATGCCTTTTTGAATGCATAAATGGATTCAACACCTTAAAAAAACCCTAAGACACTAACAAGTTAAATTTATGATTTTAAAATTTTCTATTGAAATTTGGAAAAATCTTTTGGAAAATGTCATTTCGTCCATTAATTAAACTACCCATTAAAATATACCTACCTTAGAGTATACCCAACTACATATTGAAGTATACCTGCGTTAGAGTATACCCAATTACACATTGAAGTATACCTGCGTTAGAGTATACCCAACTAATCAGGGAAGTCCTTACCGAACTCATGAGAGAAGTCAAGTCCTTAAGCGTTAGAGTATACCCAACTCATCAAAGAAATCTTTGTTTATGACATTTGAGCCTCAATTGGTAAGTGTTTAGGGCTGATTAAAGACTGAATCTCTTGGGTTTTAGCCCTAAATCATGAATTGAACCATACACATAATTTCACTATTAAAAAAAACAAACATGTGAACATTTTCAATAGATTAAAAATAAAAATAAAATTATTTAAATGAATAATTATATTTATTAAAATAGCCGACATCTATTTTAAGTCCATATCTATGGCAAAAAATACTTCCAATTTTTAGCGCCCTAAACTTGAAGTCTTTGATAAATCCATATTAATACAGGATAGTATTTTCAAAATGTGAGATGTGGCCGTGAGAACATCACGTTCTTTGTGTTGCAAGATATAGTGGGGTGAGGCAAATTGGGATTTAACTTTCGCGTTGTACTCTGATCTAGTCGCCATGACCAACAGGAAGAGAAGATCTAGGAATGAAAGCGAGGAGTGGCAGCCGCAGGAATTCCAATCTTGTAGTAGGGACAGTTTGAGAGTGCAAATGCCTGCTCACTGTATTAAACAGTTGGATGAAATTAAAAATGAGTTGAAATTGAGATCTCATGGGCGTGCAGTGAATTGGTTGTTACCAGAGAATATGAAGGGTTTGGTAGAGCTGGTACTGGACCGCAGAACGGTGGAGCAGGACAGGCAGTAAATTTGTCACTGCCAAGCGAAACCAGACCTCTAGTAGAGCTTACCAGAGAGTTAGGGTTTAACAGAGGGGGAGAGACCGTGGATTGGCTGTTAGAAATGGCAACTGATCCTCTGTTAAAGCTCATCAGTTCGTTGGGCTTCAAAAGCGGTGCAAAAACTATAGACTGGTTATTGAATAAAGCACAGCCCAGCATTACTGCAGCAAAAATGAATGGATTCAATCTCCATAAGCCTCCCAGGTTATCATCTGCCATGAACATCCCTCCACAGTTTCCACCCAGACAATTGGAGACACCAGGAAAGAAAACCCAATTTCACAATTTTAATGCAGAACGCCATCACCAATTCCAAAGCACTGGCCAACTGTTCGTAGAAAACCAGCAACAAATTCGATTTCACAGTGATAGTAGTGGGCACCAAGCAGAGTACCAGAGTTTCAATGGGAATGGAGGCCTTTCTAATCAGTTTGAGGGCATTAAAAGGAGAAGAATGGAGGCGGGGTATAGCAATCATGCTGGCAACCCATTACAGGGTCAACATCCTAGTTGGCAGCAGGGAAGTCAGGCAAGAACCCACACTGAAATAGCCACAGGTAATCCTGCTCAAGATTTCAGTCAGAACCCTATTAATGGGGTTGATGTGGGAGGCGCACTGGGATTCGAACGTCCAACATACTCGGCAGGGATGCCCCTTGAGATACATACGCAGAATAAATTTCCTGATCCAAAATCTCCTCTGGATTATTATTTTTACAACCAGAACTAGTTTGAAAATGTTCATGCCCAGAACCAAAACCAATTTGTTAATATTCCTGAACAGAACCAGAATCAGAACCAATTTGTCAATATTCATGATCATAACCAGAACCAATTTCTCAATATTCATGATCATAACCAGATAATTTCATGTTGAGTATTCAAATATTTTCTCAGCTGACTTAATAAAGTTTATTAAAAAATGCTTCTTCCAGTCACTCCCTTATTAATCTTTAGAAAATGCTTCTTCCAACCATAAATTATGATGGCCATCATTTTGTTTTTTTTTTTTAATCCTGTTTTAAAATTTACAATTCCATGAGTTTAGCAAATAATTTTTATTGAGATAATTTTGATATTCCATGAGTTTGCCGAATAGCTGAGCATTGAAAACGATTTTTCGGAGAAATTTTGTTCGAAAAATTCGACAAGACACCATTTTAAAATCGACTACACAACGGAACCCGTGGGTTTGACTCCTCATGAGCCGACACGTTCGCTGCGCCCTCTGCGAGCGTACTTCCTCGATGTGCTAGATGCCCTTCTCACATATTTGAGATAGGTGCATTATTTTGATATTCTCATTTTCTCTTACATGTAGTTAATGGTAAACAAATACCATTGAATTTCTAATAATTTTTTTATAAAAATTAGCCTAACCATGAACTTTTTTTTTCCAAATGTAAGATTTGGAATAAGCTATTCTAAAATTGTTTTCACTTTCTTAGAATCTATCTTTTGGTATTTTTTTGGAATATTACAAATTTTAAGGAAAACAATTTTTTTTTTCATAAATAAACAATTTTTTAGATTTATAAGTAACTTTTTATGCTGCAATTTCTTTAACACATGTCTCAAATGATTAAGATGTTTTATTTTTGTTGAATTTAGGTTTCTATGATCTATATCAAGTTTATTGGGAATAATTTTTGGTGAAAAACACATCATAATTCATTTGTGATGCGTTTGAACCAACAAGTGTGGTTCATCCTCAGGACAAGGTCTAATTGAAATCAAAGCATCATCTAAATAAACAACAACAACAAAAAACCTTCCCAAAAAATAATAGTTTTGAAATAAGTAGTTTAAAAGTAAAAATCAAACATATTACTTATATGTTCATGATTTTGTTGTACCTTCCCAAAAAATAATAGTTTTGAAATAAGTAGTTTAAAAGTAAAAATCAAACATATTACTTATATGTTCATGATTTTGTTGTAATACTAATTTCTTTTTCACATAAAAAAATCTGGGTAGATCAACCCTGCAAGGAATCAAATCCCGTTGGCCAGACTATCAAGGCCTAACCCCAAGGGCATCGAGGTGAATTGACCCTGTGACCTCTCGATCGGCGAGACACTTAACAATATAGACTCGATCGATTGAGCTAACCCTTGGAGCTATTTTGTTGTAATACTATTATATTAATTAAAAAACTAAATAAAATAATAACTTAATATGAATAAAATGCATAATTTGGCAGCTGTCAACATGGATGACCTTGATGTCGTTGATTATTCAGAAGATCCGTTGGAAGCAGTCTCCATCTGGCAGTCCACGTACTCTGCATCTGTAGGTATGTATAGCTCTGGCTTCTCCGGAAATTTTTCTACATTCTCTTATGCGGAACCGTCACAGCCTCATGTTGTTGTTCTCCCGGATGAACCACCCACATGGTCATCACTCTCAACACCTCTGTCCTCCCCGGCTACCCTTGGTTTCATTTCTGACTGTCTAAACCCTAACCCTGGTTTGGACCTCCCTGTTTCTGAGGTGCCGCCCTGACAGGTTGACCCACAGGCTGCGCACACCGGTTCTATTCCCTTGTCTGCCGGCTTACCTCCCTCAGCTTCCTCCGCTCCACCTTCAGGCAATTTCACCGCCGTTCCGCCGCTCGCTAGTTCCTTACCTTCCGCCGCCGGGAACCCTAATCCCTCCTCGTCAAACCCTAACCCTACCCCTGTATCCTCGGGCCCTAATTCGGTTCAGGTACCGTTTCAGTCTCATTATCAGGGATCTAAGAAGAAATACAGGTGCCACAAGTCCAAGGCGGACGACATTATTCTCAGGTTGGAAGAGGACATTCAGTGGGGAGAAACAATGGACTTTGCAGACAGGGTCTTGGTAGGACGCATCAGAGGACGGAATTATACGGCTGCTCGTCTGAAGACCTGGGCATCTGAGGTTTGGGGCCACCACCTGGTGGACATCCCATTTGTGTAGACTTTCGTGAGGGGATGGTTCGCACTGAGATTTGCTCGAGCCGACCATACAAACTGGGTTTTGTCCTCCTATTGGCATTTTGAGCATGCCCCAGTTCTATTGAAACACTGGACGCCTCTTTTCGATCCAGAGACCGAGCAAATTGGTATTGGACCGGTTTGGATTCAGCTCCTGGGTCTTCCCTTGCAATACTGGTCCGAGGATATTTTCAGGCGGATTGGAAACGCTATCGGCACCTATATGGAATATGACAAATCTTACCAATCCACGGGTATGATGGCATATGCCAGGATTCTCATCAATTTGGACACTCGGGGAGGCCTACAGGAGCACATTACTATTCAGTGGAGGAATACCTCCCGCAAGCAGATGATTGACTATGAGGGCATACCATATCGATGTCGGAGATGCCATAAGGTGGGGCATTTATTCAAGGACTGTCCTCTCAATCGCAAGAACAAGAGTACAACACAGGACTTGGAGACAGAGCAGACCAGAGACAACCCTACTCTACCCGACAAGGATACCAATTTGGCGAAGAATGACATGGATGCAGAGGACACTCGAGGGGCAGCAAATGAAGCAGGCACTGACAAGGGTATCAAAGCTACTAGCCCTTCATCCTCTCCTCCACCATCGAGCACCTGTCCGGCCAAGGAGGACATCACTCCACCGGGTATGTCATCTACATCCTCCTCTCTCTCTACTCCTTCATCTGGTTTTACTGCTGCAATTGCATCACATATAAACTATATTGCATCCCCTCCCCTCTCATCACCATCTGACTCCACTTCCCCTCTGGAGAAATCGCCTTTAGGTACTCAGGGACGGGCTCCCCACACCTCCCTACATTGCACTCTTCCCCTCCCGCCCCCTGTCATCCATCTCTTACTTCATCCTCCCTCCCCTCGTTACCCCTCCCCTCTCCCTCTGTATCCCCCCGTTACTCTCTTCGTTCTAGATCAAGGGATAGAGGTTGTGATGTGATTGGATTGGATTTGGAGGTTACCCCTACCTCTCATAAACCCACCAGGGGGCGCCCATCTCTTCTCACTAGAGCCAGGCACACGGCGGGAGAGGAGGTCGCCCTCGGGCGACAACAAACCATTGACAGGGCCCTTAGAGCAAGGAATGGCCCTCTACCACATCCTCCATGAAGTTTCTTTCTTTCAATTGTAGAGGGATTGCTAGCCCTCCCAAAAAACTAGCACTCAGGAGGCTCCTTACTTCGAATCTAGTGGATATCATTTTTTTACAAGAAACCCTATGTTCGGCTGAAACCCTTATTACCATCCTTAATTCATGGATGCCGAATTGGACCTTCCATGCCCTTGACGCGACTGGGAGATCAGGGGGCATTGCCATTGGTTTTTGTAACAAATCTGTAGATCTCAGAAATATCTGGGGAGGTAGGGGATATATTGGTGCGGACATATATGCCTCCTCTTTGGAAACAGAAGTCCGTGTTATCAATATATATGGACCTTGTCTGGATAGGGAAAATTTCTGGAGAAGATTATTAGACTCAGATTTTCTGCAGGCTGACAACATCATACTTGGTGGGGATTTAAATTTCTCATTGGGGTTTAGTGAATCTTGGGGTCATCTGGCTCAAGTTGATGGCTTAACTGATACGATCTCAACCTTGCTAGAGGAGCATCAGTGGGTGGACATCCCATCTGCCAGGATACAGCATACATGGACAAATAATCGAAGTGGAGATCATAGTTTGGCTAGGAGGCTGGACAGATATCTCATTAAAGAAGCATTTTTAAACACACATCCTCGTATCAGACAATGGGTTGGAACTGGAGGTATATCTGATCATCGGCCTATATATATGGAGTTGGAAGACATAAATCAGAGAACAAAAGGCCCATTTAAATTCAATGCCTCCTGGCTCAAGGACCCTTCATACATTCAGATGGTTACTGACTTCTGGCAGTCCAATCCTATATCGGAACACGAGGACCACACTGAAGGATTCATCCGCAAACTGAGAGAACTGAAGGGGATCTCTAAAGTCTGGGCACATCAGAAGTAGAAGAATGATGATAACACTCTACAGGAAGCAGAGTTGGCCATCGCCACACATGAGGACTCCTCGGATGGCACTTTCGTATCACAAGAAAGCAAAGAACACTACACCTCCCTCATCACGAAGCGGTCCCAAATTCTGAAGGAAAGAGAGGAGAGCTGGAGACTCAGGAGCAGGGCTATCTAGCTCACTGAAGGTGATGATAATACCAAGTTCTACCATAAATTCGCCAATGGTAGGAAAGCCATAAATACCATTTGGGAACTTCAAAATGATCAGGGACAATCAGTTACAACACAGAGGGATCTGGCTAGTTTAGCCACTATGCACTTTAAAAGCATATACAAGGCTCCTAGGGCTGCTAATATTATGGAAATTATGCGGATTGCTGAACATTTTCCTAGATTCGTGGAACAGGAGGATGCTGAGGATCTGATGAAGGAAGTATCGAAGGAAGAGCTCGAGGCAACAATCAAATGGTTCAAGAAGGACAAGAGCCCCGACCCAGATGGTTGGACAATTGAATTCTATATTGCTTTCTTTGAAATCCTGGGGGATGACCTACTCAAAATTGTGGAGGACTGCAGAAGGAGGGGTAGAATTTCATCTACCATCAAATCCACCTTTATAGCCCTTATCCCGAAATCCGACCATCCTTCCTCCTTCAATGATTTTAGACCCATATCACTTTGCAACTGTCTGTATAAGATCATTGCCAAGATCATCGCAAATCGCCTGAAGCCTATACTATCCAACCACATATCCTCTGAACAGTTCGCATTCCTTCAGCATAGACAGATACATGAGGCCATTGCCATGGCCTAGGAACTCCTCCATTCGGTTCAGATGAGGAAACTGAAAGGCATGGTACTGAAGGTGGACCTATCCAAGGCATTTGACAGAACAAATTGGCTCTATATTAGACTGTTGCTTACTCATCTTGGTTTTCCTTATGCATATATTAAATGGATAATGTGTTGTATCATGGATGTATCTTATAGTGTATTGATAAATGGGGAAGCCACACCTTTTTTCCTTTCGGAGAGAGGACTCAGGCAGGGATGCCCACTCTCCCCTCTACTTTTCCTACTTATCATGGAAGGAATAAGTAGAGCCATCATATCAGCACGGAGCAGGGGTCTCTTGGCTGGTATCAAGATCACTGAGAACTGTATACTTACCCACCTGTTATTCGTTGATGATGTACTCATTTTCCTAAATGGTAGCATTGGAGATACCTCGGTCCTACAGAACATTTTCAATCTTTTTCAGCAGGCAACGGGGATGATTATCAATGACGATAAGTCTACACTTACAGCCTTTGGATGCACACAGCACGAGATTGTGTTCACTACTCAGCGCTTCCCCTTCACATTACAAAAATTAGAGGATGGACTGAAATATCTGGGCTTCAGGCTTAAGCCATATGGATACAAGATCGCTGACTGGACCTGGCTCATTGCAAAAGTGGAGAAGCGACTACATGTATGGTATCATAAATATCTCTCTCGTGCGGGAAGATTAGTACTTATAAAGGCTGTGATTGAAGCCACACCAGTATTTTGGATGACTCTTGCCTAGATCCCAAGGGGTATATTGAGCAGACTACAAAACTTATGCAGCAGATTTCTTTGGAAAGGCAACCAACCGGGCAGATTATTCGCCTGGGTCAAATGGGACACGATTGCCAAGCCCAAGAAATGGGGCGGTTGGGGAATTAAGAGACTAGACTTATTCTCCAAAGCTCTGGCGGCAAAGCTCGGCTGGCAACTTATTACTACAAATAGCCTTTGGACCCGGGTTGCACATGCTAAATATATCTGGCCTGTGGATTTGATGGACTGGTTCAGACAACAACACAGGGTGAACAACAACACATCCAACATATGGAAGGTGGTAATCAATGCTATTCCTCTCATCCGGGAAGGTATAACATGGAGAATCAAGGAGGGCAATGCAGTCCGTATAGGCACGAACCCATGGATTGGTTGTGGCAATGCGCACAGGTTGCCAGCAGAGTTGTTACGGTATTTACATAACAGGGATATCACTCATATCAGACATATTGGAGACAGCAACAACTCTACCTTACTTCAGCAGGCCTGGAAAACAGCTCAAGATCTGGACATTCCTATTCAATGGCACCAAGATTGGTATGATTACACGGAAGCACTTACCCAGGCACATATTCGGCTAACAGAAGGGCCGGATGAGATTGTCTGGGCGTTTTCCAAGCACGGATCCTATTCTCCCAAGGAGGGATATCTAAGGTTGATGGAACCTTACAAACCCCAGGATATCAACCCTACATGGAAATTACTCTGGAAGCTCAAAGCTGCTCCTCGAACCCGTCTACTTATGTGGAATATTTTGTTTGCCGTAATGATGAGGAGAGTACTGAACATCTCTTCCTAAACTGCCCCATCACCAAGGAACAATGGAACTCCATCATAGCTCACTATCCATGCTTAAAAAACTGGCAAGGCAGGAACATAAAGGATGCCTGGAGTTTATGGTGTGAAAATCATAATGGCAAAGCCAGAAACATGCCTCTTCTTATATGCTGGTCACTATGGATCGCGAGAAATCAATCTATCTTTAACTTCAAGATACCTCACTGGCCTGCTATCATGATCAGAGCTATTGCAGATTATGATCTCCTACCCAAGGAGGATTCCAGTAACCCCCCCCGTGTTATCAACCCTGAAAACATAGACAAATCTATACCATGGGCATACTTTGATGGTTCTGCTCAGGAGGCGGGTTGTGGTGGAGGTGCCATACTTCATCTGAATGAAACTCATTGTATCAAAATACAAATGAGATTAGGGAGGGGAACAAACAATTATGCTGAATTATGCACTGCAAAACATCTCATTCATTTTGCATTAGAAAAGCATTGCAGACATCTACAACTCTTTGGAGATTCCAAAATTGTTTGCAATTGGTTAAATAAAGCATCTCACTGCAATGCATATTCATTGAGGCATATATTGGATGAGGCTCACAGATTGATATCTTCTTTTGACTCATTTACCTGTCGACACATTTACAGGGAGCAAAACACGGGGGCAGATTACCTTTCCAAAGAGGCAGTGCTTAGACAGAGCAATGATTGGCTGATACAGGAAGAGATCGATGGGACTTTCCACCAGCATTATCACAGACCATTTGTGGAGCTCCGAGACGATGGGCTATAAGCCCTTTATTTTGCATAACTCTTGTATATATTATGTTATTTATATTTACTGCACTTGATGAACTACACAGGACATATGGTACCAATTTTGATATTTAGATTCTCTCTCTGAGATGAGACAGAATTCAATTTTGATTTAGTTTCTCTATACAGAGAACAGGCACAGGAAACAGATGAACTGTTATCATGACTCCCTGCGTGGAGATACATATCTGAACTTTTTTTGTCTATTTTTGAACTCGATAGGCAACATGCCTCCATATGCATATGCTCTAGCATCTACAAAATGTAATTTCTTATATATTAATAGAAATTACGACTTTTTCCAAGGGAAAAAATGCATAATTTAAATTTTCCTTACCCTAATTTTCTTATAATACTATTATATTAATAATAATAAAAAATAACTTAATATAAATAAAATGTATAATTTAGATTTCTTTACCATATTCTCCAACACCTTTCTTTGACACACAATTTTGAAAGTGTATTCTCTATCACCTCCCTCTTACAACAATGAGAATGAAGAAAGTTATTGTTTAAAGCAAAATGCTAAATTTTCATTTACATTAGTTTATTGTGACAAAAGAGCTACATGTTCAACTTGTAAGATCATCTTCTTTGGAATATGGACGATTTAAGTTGATGAAATGTTTATCTAATGAAAAATTGAAAAGAATTGGAATTAAAAAAGGTTAGTTTTTTAATATTTTTAATCTTATTATTGTATGATTTTTTTTATAGTTGAATTTTTTTGAAATTTTAAAATATTATTTTTAATATTTAAATTATGAAAAATAATTATTAAAATAAGTTAAAAATTTTGAATTTGATAGAAGTTTATATTTTATTTAATAATATATATATATATATATAGATAGATATATAATTTTATATTTTATATTAATTTATATAATAATAGTTATTATTTTATTTGAAATTAAAGTATGGGAAATATCAAAGTTCTTTTTCACATTTCGTGGATGGTAAACTTGGTAAACCGTCAACTCTAATTACTAGCCCTCACTTCAAGGGAATCAAAGAGAGTTGAACAACAACTAACAACAATATCAAAGAACTTCATGTCTGGCTCTAGACCAATTGACATAACCCTTGGAGCTTTATATTAAACATTTTTATACATTAACAAATTCAAGATATATTTAAGTTAATTTAATGAATTTTTTAAAAGTATTGTCATATATATAAATAATTATTTATTTTGTATTTAATTTAATTTTATCTCATTTAAAATAAAGTTAATTTTTATTTTTTAGTTTTTAATGTAACATTATGTTTATTGGTCAAAATTTCTACCTAGCAACAACTCATTACTCTTCATACTACTAACATATATTTATGTTAGATCCCCAAACCTATCAAGGGTCAAGAGGGATCAAATCTCTTAAAATGCACATCCCTTTTAGAGTGCAAAACTTGAAGAAAAGTTTACACATGGATAGATTTGATCCATCTCGATCGAAACCACATCAATCAAATAAGAAATATCACACACACACACATATAAAAATTAACGTGCATATTGAAAGTGAAAATATATAGATACACATATTTTAATTTCTTTATATCTCTCTACATAAAATTATGTTTTTTTGTTAAATGACTTCATACAAAACCAAATATCATTGTTTGAGTTGAGTTCACTCACAATCTAACATAAGGGAAGCCAGGGAAACCAATACTATTGATGATGGACAATATGATAGGTTTATCAAAATGCAAGCAACTATAACTACTATGTTCATGACAACTAAATTGAACTAATAAAAGTAAGACATAAGCTGGGTAGCTAAACATGTCATCAAGTGTCGGATGGAGTGACTGGGGTCGAATCTTGGGCGCTAGTGCCTGCTAGTGCTAGAGGTTTCAGGACACATTGGATAAGACCTTTTATGTTATTTATCCAAGTGTCCAAAATGGAAATACAAGAACGCTAATGGCATTGAATTCGTTGAATTGCATTCAGGAAGGAGATAATGTCAATGCAATTTTCATGTTTTTCCTTCAAGGCCTTACCCAAGAGTGTTTTCTTTTTTCTAGTAGAGGATAATAAAGTTTAGATAATGGCTACGTCTTCCCATGGTATGTCCATGATCGGCAACCTTGGTTACTTCAACTTGAATTTTAGATTTTGAGTATGCTTGGCGATCATTGGTGGTCAAGGCTTTAAGTTGGCTGTTGGCTGCTGCATTTTGTGCTTGGGATTGGGATTGTGACTAGCCTTGGAGACCTCTACTACCAAACCCCCCATGATAGCACATCCTCTATTGGGGCACGTTATGTCGGATTAGCTGAAACCAAAGTGAGGACACCCCCAAATAATAGAAAAGTTGGGGAGACCATATAACATAGAACAAAGTAAAAGTTGTTGAAATATGTAACTAAGTTCAGTCTTCACAATGACATGTAATCATGATTTTATGTATTTGATGTAAAGAAAAAAAAATATTTCTTGAGGCATGGATTTCATGCTCAAGGTACATTTATTTATAGTTCAAGCACACATTGCGTGCTTCTAGGGCTTGCCATTGAATCTACAAGTCAATTGAGTCATTGTCATGTATGGAAGACCCTTTTGGGCATATTGTATCATGTTAAGAAAATTATTGTAAGTCATAATATGTGTCAAATACCCTCCAAGACCTTATCAAATGAGAAACATCAAGTCAGCCTACATGAAAGAGAAATTCAGCCTCATGAAAGGCTATTCGACCACCTTGTGAAGCCTATATATAAGAGGACATCGACCTCACTTGAAGCACATCCAATCAACTCAAAAGAAGTTCGATCTAAGTAGATAATAAGATGAAAAAGGAAGCCTAATATCGAACAAAGAAGAAGGAGAAAGTGAAGTTTTTTAATTGTCTTTAGGCTATTATCCTTCTCACATGCAAGAGAATTAGGGCACCTATTGTAGCAGCTTGACCAAATTGCAAGACTTGATAAAAGAAGTCAAGTTAGGGCATACTTTACAAGTCGAGTTCCATAGAAGAAGGAATCAATTCAAGCGAAGGATAGAGAAGGAAGAAATCACCATATTTTCCCACATGTGCAAGAACTAGGGTTTCTGTAGAAGAAAATGTTGGGGCCAAAGTTGCAGAAGAAAATGTTGGCATCAAAGTTGCAAAAGAAATTGTTGGGTTCGAAGTTGCAGAAGAAAATGTTGGGGTTGAAGTTGTTGAAGAAGTTTTTAGGGTCAAAGTTTCTAGAGAAGTTGTTGGAAAGAAAACTCACCAAGGAGGAAGGACTGACTTGGTCTTGGAGGGGTCTTTGTTAAGGTCATAGGTCTTAGAATTTTTCATTTGAAGTTCTATAAGAAGAGAACAGTTCTTGTGGGTTTTCCTCTCAAGAGGAGAGGTTTTGGCCCTGGTTGAAAACTCACATTTTGTGTCTCCTTGTCTCATTGATCTTCATTGTTTGGTAGTTTTTTTATGATAACTAACATTAATAATAATCAAGAGAAAGAAGAAGATAATCAAGTTAAGGTAAAATTACATCAAAGAAAGAGAAATCACCTAATATAGCTACCCCTAGATTTCTCAACATGGTATCAGAGCTAAGGTGGTTACAATAAGGAAAGGCAACTTGAATAATATCATCCAATTGAAGAAGGATACATAAGGGCCGAGAAAACTGAGCATCAAAAAGGACAATCCATCGCATCACAAGGATCACATCATCACGACTCTTCGAAGAAGAAAAATACCTCAAAAACCCTACCTTCATTGAAAGGACTCTACATTTGAAGTACCTTGGGAAGCCTTCACATTCTACATTATCATCCAAGGAAGCAAGAAGAAGTGTTTCCATCATCATCAAAGACATCAAGGTGATCTCCCTCACATTGATGCAAATATCACATCTCAAATATCCTTGAAGAAGATCATTAAGGAATCAACATCATCAAGAAGGTATCAAATTGAAGATATCATCATCTAGGAGCATCTTCACTTGACAAGTAAGTATCTTTATCGTTATGTATTAATATACTATCAAAATGACTTCATTATGCAAGGAAAGCAACAAATTGGTTGGGTCATCAAATTTCCTTGCATGGAAGAAGTGGATAGATTTGATCCTCATAGAGAATGAATTTATTGAATATGTTAAGGGTTCAATCTCCAAACCATCTCAAGAGCAAGATCAAGCACTATAGAAGTATATGAAAGGGGAAATAAGGGCTCAAAGAATCCTCATAAAATCAATCAAGGATTCACTCATCCCTTATGTAGCAAAGATGGAGACATCAAAAGAAATCTATGAAAAGTTGGTAGAATTGTTTTTTGTAAGAATTGCAGGAGAAGTCATATCATTAAGAACCGAATTATACAAAATGAAGGTATCAAAGGAAGAAGGAATAGCCTCATAACTTATGAAGGTATCACAAATAAGAGATCAACTACAAGATCTAGGAGAAATAATGTCTAATAAAGAAATGACCACCGTTGTGCTCAATGCACTACCTGATGAATGGGGCAATTTTGTATCAAGTATCTATGGAAAGAAGGAAGTCGCTTCATTCAATGAACTTTGTTCATTATGTAATATTGAAGAAACTAGGTTGAAGAAAAATAGCGATGTTGGATCAAATGAAAAACTTCAAGCATATGCTACCATGGCTAGGAGAAAAGGAAAGTTTGGTCCTCAGAAAAAGAAGAAGATCAATATGTCAAAGATACAATGTTATGAGTGTAATGAATATCGTCACTACAAAAGGAATTGTCCCAAACTCAAGAAGGACAACAATAAGAGAAAGGAAACAAATGAAGACCATTTTATTGAAGAAGTGGAAGAATCGTAAAAGAAGAAATCAAAGAAGGAGGAAGTGAAAGATCTCTACTATGACTGAGATAATTTCCTTCACTTAGTTCTTTTCAGTTATATAGGAAGCATCACACATATGATAGGATGCATTATAACAAGATTGAGATGACATCATCATAGAAGCATGGAAGGATAGATGAAGTATAAATTCTACATGGTTATAACAATCATCATGATATAAATGGCATCTTCATTGAAAGCATATAAGGACAACCAAGTAGAAGTATATATGGTTGGAGGAAAGACATCTAGCAAGATAAAAGATAAAGAAAGGTCGTCATACATCATCATTATTAGAAAGGAGCATTTTCTGAATGAGGATCATCAAGATCCTCCACTAGAATATTTATAAGAAGGTTCACCTCTACTTGGAAGAACCAAGTGTCTTGTTGATTGTCTACATTCCATCATGTGTGGCATCCATTGTTTATAAGGATGATGGTATGGGGACAAAGGAGTGCAACATGTCAAGTTGGTTGAAGTACTTTCATCTTCAAGCAAGGAAAGGAAGCTACTAGAAGGAAGTCTAGATGACCAAAAGGAGGAAGAGGTATGCATATATTCGATAAATAATATTCATGTCATCATATAGTTGCAGATAACATGGTTGAATGCTCTATCTTATGAGCATGATTGAAGAAGAAGGATCTATTCCATTAGAATGATGAATGAAGGCATGTAGACAATATTCCTTGAACTCTTCTACATATTGATAATATGAAATCAACATAATATGACCTCATATGGAATATGACATGGTTGATATTTATGGTTCCTATGATGAAGGAACTATGTATAAAAATTATGGGGGAAGAAATATGTGGAGAAAAGGAGAATAGTTCGTGAAAGATGCAACTATAGTCATGTAAGATAAGATATGTGATCAACATTTGATAACTAGACGAATTAGCTGTGACATCTCCATGGAGGAAGAAGGTATAAAGAACCTGATATGGATACTGCAAAAGAAAAGATCTCGGTAATGAATGTCTTGGAGATGGGTTCATACATGTGTAGAATGTTGATGCTACATGAAGAAAATGCCATGATGAAAGGCCATCATAAAAAGGTAACTTTGATATGATATTCATTTTTTATTTTTGAAAACATCTGGTTGGGTTGAAACAGGGCTACTGAAAGAGAGTTGTAGATGCCACCTACAACTATTACTCTTGAGATTAGATGGAATATCCTAAAAGAAACATAACTTGGAAGAGGTAGTTGTATGAAGGAAAAGGCAGATGTGCACTAGAAGATCACTTTCCGATGAAGAAAAGGATGACATGACTATTGGTTCAACCCTATGGCTCATTGAAGGAAAGTGATGAAGAAGATGGTCGATGCCCTATGAAAAAGATCTAAAATATGAAGGCTCCATGATGAAGAAGATGAAGTTCATGACATTGAAATGAGAAGACCTACTAGCAGTTGATAGTATCATTATCTCCACCAAAGAGCTGGTAACTAATGTTGGAAATAAGTCCCTAGTTAAAAGGGAGCTTGGGCAAGTTCCTAGGTAACAAGGAACTTGGGTATATTCCTTTTATAGGAATGAGTATATCCTCCCTAGTTGAGAGGGAGAGATCGACACATCATTCTTGTCTTCATGTTATGAATAAAGAATGGAGGTTTGGGTAAGCATTTGGTTTCCAATACTCTTTGATGATGTGGTAGTTCATCCAATAGGTAAGAGTAGTCAAAGAGGAAATTCCTTGAGGATGTGTTATTCCAAGATAGGAATTGTCCTAGAAGGACATGCCTTGTGAACATCTAGGTGGGGTATGTGCCTTAAGAGACAATAATGATGGTGTCTATCAGTCATTGTATCACCAACATTGTGCTCTGATATTATGGAGAGATAGATTTGTTAGTCAAGGCCTTGCTATGTGACAATGTTGGTTTATATGATGAGATGCAATGATATAAGATGAAATAATAGCTTATGATATGGCTTACCCATCTGACTCTTCTTATGAGAATTATTTAGTATGAGAATGTCCAAGTACCTTGTACATATTATGAATACCTCCCCAATTAAAGGGGGGTGTTGAAATATGTAACTAGGTTTAGTCTTCATAATGATATATGTAATCATGATTTTATGTATTTGATGTAAAGAGAAAAATAAATTTATTATTGTCATTCTTGAGGCATGGGTTTCATGCTCAATGTAAATTTATTTATATTCCAAGCACCCATTGAGTGCTTCTAGGGATTGTTATTGAGTCTACAAGTCAATTGATTCATTTTCATGTATGGAAGACTCTTTTGGGCATATTGTATCATGTCAAGAAAATTATTAGAAGTCATAAAATATGTCAAAGACCCTCCAAGACCTTGTCAAACGAGAGCATCAAGTTGGCCTAAATGAAAGAGAAAGTCAGCCTCATGAAGGGATATTTTACCACCTTGTCAAGCCTATATATAAGAAGACATCGAACTCACTTGAAGACTATTCAATCAGGTCAAAAGAAGCTTGATCAAAGTAGATAAGAAGAAGAAAAATGAAGCCTAATACCAAACAAAGAAGAAGAAGGAGAAAGCGAAATTTTCAAATTGTCTTTAGGCTATTATCCTTCTCACATGCAAGAGAATTAGGGCACCTATTGCAGAAACTAGATTGAATTGGAAGAATTTCTAAAAGAAGTCAATTTAGGGCATACTTTACAAGCTGAGTTCCATAGAAGAAGGAATCAATTCAAGCGAAGGAGAGGAAAGGAAGAAATCACCATCTTTTCCCACACGTGCAAGAAATAGGTTTTTTGCAGAAGAAACTATTGGGGTCGAAGTTGTAGAAGAAAATATTGGGGTCAAAGTTGCAAAAGAAATTGTTGGCTTCAAAGTTACAAAAGAAGCTGCTGGGGTCAAACTTGTTGGAGAAGTTGCTAGGGTCGAAGTTGGTAAAGAATTTGTTGAAGAATTTGCTGAAAGGAAAACTCATCAAGGAGGAAGGATTGACTTGGTCTTAGAGGGGTCATTGTCAAGGGTCATAGGTCTTTGAATTCTTCATTTGAATTTATATAAGAAGAGAAGAGTTCTTGTGGGTTTTCCTCTCAAGAGGAGAGGTTTTGGCCTTGGATGACAACCTACACTTTTTGTCTCCTTGTCTCATTGATATTCATTGTTTAGTAGTTGCTTGATGATACAAACACTAATAATAATCAAGATAAAGAAGAAGATAATCAAGTTAATGTGAAAATACATCACAAGCAGTTATCAAAGAAAGAGAAATCACCTAATCTAGCTACCCCTAGATTTCTCAACAAAAGTAAAGCTCAAGAAAACCTGAGTTGCTAGAGGAGTCTGGAGCAGTTTCTTGTGATATTGAGGAACCGATGAAAGAGAGGAAATGACTCCTAGAAGTGTCCAATGACCACAAATAACCAAGAATGCCAAACCTGGTGCACACAACCACTGCACTCTGAAAATTATATACCAACAACCACCATATAGAAGCTAGCAATTGAAAGAGTTAATGAAACTAGAGAGATTGGACATATAATGAATTAACCAACATTGGATGGCCCATTAGGATTGAACTCGTGTCACAGTGAGGCTGGCCTATTTCTATTGTTGCCCTCCCCTACTCGAATTGTTGTCGTAGCTATCACCAATGTCCTAGAGGTAACCTTTAATATTGTCGTTGTCCTTTCCTCACAAATCCTTGACACCCAGTGGATGCATCGAAGGTTAACATCGCTAGGGTCAAGAACTCCCTAAATAACCATTTGCATAGTCATTTACATGAGAAAAATCTATCCTCTGAACTAGAGTCAAGCCACAAAGCTTTCTACACGAAATTGAGTCATGATATTTAGGGTCAAGCCCCACAAATGATGTGTCGTGGGGGAATTGTCCCACTGCAGTGAAGGGATGTCAAAGGCACACCAAATAAACACGAAGCCAAGATCACATGGCCAAGTTCCCTCAGATGGAGAATAGATCGCCATATGATTGTGAAGGGAATGAATATATGTTTTCATGGGGTGGGATGGCCATGTCACCCTCTCCCCCCCGTTCCCAATCCCCCCCCCCTAAAATGTGATGGGTGATGATGGGGTGGTGGGCTCCCCCCCATCTCCATTGTCTCGAGTTCTGACACCCCAATTGGGGAGATATAAAATTTTGTTAATTAGTATGGAAATTGAAATATTTTATCTATCATTGACATTAAAATATTATTTTGTATATACTTTCTAAATAACACATATTAAGTAAATAAAATAAATGACACATGTCCTTCTCACTAAATTGTAATATCAATATTATGTTTAGATGTCACATGTTAATTCAATATTGAGTAATGAAAGAATTAAAATCTCTCTCACACTAAAAAAATTTGAAAGTAATTATAAAGAAAATTAGATTTTTTTGAGTTTCAATTACTTTATCTCTCTATATATAGTTGTTGTAAAACTAGCATTTGGACCAAAAGGGTGCAAAGACATGCCGATAGAATTGTAGATGAATGTAGAGTGCTGCAGAGATAGTGCTACAAGAAACAAGGATGTGAATGTGGAGGGTGTGAAGAATCGAGATGCGAGGGGTGGACTTACATTTAATTTTTTATTTCAAATGAGGCGAGGGGTGGACATGGCCTTATTGCAAACCAAGATCTATTAATACACATACAATCCACAATGAGGATTACTAATAATTGCATGAAAACAAAACATTCCTAATAATTAATATTGCATAACTCAAATGAATTTCACAATCGATAAAACATGAAACTCATTATGCAATTAAATGTTCATATTTATTCACTCATGTACATAGGCCATAATTGGGCATCATAGTAAATTCCATAAACATATTAGTGTAGAAGGTATAAATTAATAATGGAGTTCATAACTTTTTTAAAAATGGAGGACACAACTTAAGTAGTTTTACCAAGGGAAATAAAATAAATTTGATGTTTCTATCTATCTAGCTTCAAACAATATTTGCTCTTACAAGATAATGTACAAATGAGGACTCAACCTAAAAGGTTAACTCAACTAGTTTTCACTAATGAATATGGTACCTTTGTTAGTATAATGCCAATAGGTGCTTGATTAAAATCCCCCTAGGTTAGGCACGATAATCTACAATGATGGGCTTACTAGGGGTGCCATCCATGAATGCGAGGAATCATATTTCAGTTGGTCCAAAAGGTTTTCCATGGAAGAAAGGAGAGGAAGAATAAGAGATTAGGAAGATGACATGCCATTCCAAATCATCTTACACCATATTTCTATTGTCATTTAACTCTTTCATCATTATTTGCAACACAAAAAGTATGTGTCCATATTATTAATGTGTTGTAGTGTACAAGGTTACATGACTTGACTTTTAGCACATTTGTGGTGTCGTTCCTATGCCACTGCCCACAATCATTGGATTTGGGCCACAATGTTATTTTTGTACATAACCATCCCAAGGTGAGGTAATCATTTTATCATTAACACAAATATCATTCTACAACCTATATTTTAAGTCAATCCCTTGCTCCACTAGGATTGTTAACCCAAACATCAATCCAAATATTAATTCATCTTTTATTTATTTTACCAATGTGAGTCAACATGGTGGTTGATGTTTCATATTGATATTAATTGATTAGTCTCCTTTCAAAATATGCAACCAAGAACTTGAAATTAGGTGATGAAGATCAATGTCATGTTACTTGGACTAAAACGTTTGTATGGAAGGTTAAGTGACATCAATCACTAACCTAAAAAAAATTGTGTTTTGATGTTTTGATGTTCCAATACATTAACAATTGGAATGTAATACATAGTTTAATAACTTAAATATGTGTGTGAAAAGAAATGGATAAACATGAACACCTGTAGTAATAATGGCAGACTTAATAGCTGCAGGGCTCCAATGAGGATATGCTCCCTTTAATAAAGCTGCAACACCAGCAACAAGTGGGCATGACATAGATGTGCAGAAAGTACATTGAAAGGTACATGCCGATGATCAAATGAAAGGTCAGTCGTTGATGCTGCCATTGAATATGCTGCCAGGATGTTCAACCCTGGAGCTGTAATATTAGGCTACATTGGAGAAACAATTCAGAACTTCATGTGTGAAAAAGTGCAGTGTCATACAATGAGTTACCATCATGTAAACACAAAAAATTGGGGAGTGGAATATGACCTTGAGAATGTCTGGAGTAAGACTATTTGGTCCCTGAGAGGAAAATGTTGTCATCACCAGAGCTGGATTTGCATGTAATTTAGTTCTTGCAGGAGAAATGTAAGCAACAGGAGACCTGAATGAGCAAAATTTTATGGAAAATTAGGATGTTCCATGTAAGGAACTTAGTTGACTACAATCATTTTCAATGTAGGGCTAATATAAGTAAAATTGTTGTCTTGAAAACCTACGTTGTAGAATTGATGTAGTCAAATACATCTGCCCCATCAATTGCATTCAACTGTGTAGCTGGAAGAACATGAGAATCTGCAATAACATCGATGGCATTTACGGGGTCATTGCAAATATTCATGCCTAATCCTCGTGCCATACGAACTTCTTCAACCTTCTCAATTATTGCGAGGATCTAGAGATCCCACGAAGCAATGTTTTCTGCAACATTATTACATAAAATCTGTTTAAATTCATCAGAGTTGTAGTTTTTCATTCTTTGAACTAACACTAATCCAAATTTCTCCTTTGGAAAGAATATTTCATATTGATAAGTTTGAATTTTTATTAGTATGAAACTCATTAAAATTGGTATTATGTAGCATACCCGATAATTTTATTTTGATTTGGAGCTGTAATGTCAGCTGATGATACCAAAGGGTACAATTTTTTCTTTGGTAACTGCTACTCGGATATGCTTTGTCCCTGACATCAAACGAAAATATACACAAATATACAGAGGCATAAAATGAGTTTTCTAGAATAATGCAAGGGATCAGATTTGACTTCAATTCCCTTCAGAGGCCTTCTAATGGTTCAACAAAAAATCCCTTAAACTTGAAAAACTAGATACATGGATTTTTCAATTTGATAGGACGGAAGGAAAAGTTCAATAAGAACAATTTCCCCTGAATTTTTCATTAAAGAAAATTACCATCATAGCACTTGAACTACTCTAATATCAATGCATGTGTTCCGGACATTAAAAAATAGACAATGGTCTTAAAATGACTTGCATTGTGAACAGAACGAAAAGGGTAATAAGCCTACCAACCTATTTTAGTTTCTACATGTTCTAGGGGTAAATTTCGTCCTTGGTGGTTATGGGAAATATTTTGTATATGGATTTCATATGAAGAGTTAAATGTGCTTTCAGATTTACCTGAAAACAGAAATGAAAATAAGTTATACTCACTATATATGTTTTGTTGTTTCCAAGAAGAGCGCTTGAAGGAAATTGTCTATTAATGTTGCTCGCTCCCACAGTTATGATCCATGGAGCCACATTTGTAACTGTCCCCGGAGTTGAACCATCATTTCAAGTGGAACAGACAACTACCTTTCCTCTGTGGACTCCATGGAATGCTCCAATTGCAATTGCATCTTGAAAATAATTAGATAGAGGAGGGCCAGATCCAGTGGAAAGAGAGAACACATCAATTCCATCATGTACCCTTGCATCAAATGCTGCAAGAGTATCTGCATCATAGCATGATCCATTTGGAGTGGAAGGCCAACAAAATTTGTAAGTTGCAACTCTAGCATGAGGAGCTCCTCCTTTTGCAATCCCTTATGCATATCCAGTTATATTTTCATTTTTCACAAAATTCCCACCTGTTGTAGACAAAGTATGAGTACCATGTGCATCTTTATCCTGTGGAGAAAGAAATTCACCCGTTCCATAGATATTTAAAGGCCCATTTGCAGCCTCATATCCTTTGATGAAGTATCTGGCTCCAATCAATTTCCCATTGCAAACAAAACATGGAATATTGAAACTTTGACCCTATGAAGCAAGGTTTAGGATAACTAATTTCTAATTAAATTCCAATAGAATGTGAAACATTGGTTCTATGAATACATGTAATAAAGTTCCTTGTTTTATAGGTAGGTATATCCTACAATGGAGTTGGGTTCTAACAACCAACAACAACCTAATAAGCAATGAGAGACAGAGGATTGATTTTCTCCTTAGCAATACAACGGAATAATAAGAAACATTGACCACATTAGTTTGTAAGAATATAGGAAGACCAAACAATAATACATCAGAGTATGTGAAAGAAGCATGTTGTATTGTTTTTGTCTTCAGTAGAATACAAAAATAAGTATCACAAACACAAAGACAAGATTCACCACTCAGAAATCAAATGTAGTTAAAGTAAGACCACACCCACCCCTAGCCTCCTCATTTTAAATCAAAACAAATCAAATGTATAGTAAATCAAATCAAATTCACCACTTAGTTAAAGTAAGGCAAAGCACACCTTGGCTACTTTGGAATCCTCGTTCTTACTTTGATTAGCCTTCTGAAAAATACAAGAAAATGATTTAATTCTTATTCAATGAATAAGAACACTGAAAGACAAAAAAAAACAAAATATGACATTTTCTTCGGAGCCCTTTGTTTGCTAACCTATCGCGCCCATGATTGTATGGTAAGAGAAGGGTACGAAATAATAGTAAACAGAGCCTCAACCAGAAGCATGGATGGATATGATAGTGCTAGGCATTTCCCTTATGCATCTGACCCTCCCATGCTTGCTCCTTCGCAAGACCTCTGGGGAAACAATTATCCTGCATCTAGATGTAACAGATAAGGCTTACTACTTCATAATGACCTTCCTTTAGATATGTAATTTCACACTCCCCCTTTTTTTGTTCTGAGCAATATGGAAACAAATTGGACGATATTGTAATGCATGAATGAATGATCGATACAGATTGTGTTAGAACTACAGAGCAATTCCCTTCTCAATAAATCTGAAATATGCACAGATGTACTTACCTAATTTCACAGTCAGTCCTATTCCCTCAGTAGACTACCACCTCAGCGATCCCATTCAACAATCTGGCTAACGGGGAACTTTCTGTGTGTTATCGGTTATCCACAAAATAGCAAAAGGGCATACAGAGCGAAGGAGGTATCTACTATGAAATTTATGAACCAAATGGATTTTACCTGTATTCCATTGCACTATAACCACCAGTTGATCCCACATAGGTGGGAAAGCAGATCAAAAACATCAGATTCCCTAATGGCAGAGTCATAGGGAGCAGGAGAAGCATCTGTCGCGGTTACATAGGTATTATTGTGGATTGGTGGGGAATGGATGAAATATTTGTTCTTCTCATTATTTATTTTCTGCTCTGATTGCTTATATTCCTCTGGGAGGCTTTGTTTAAAGTTCGTGGATCTGAAACTCATATCCGCAATAACAGGGATCCCCAAAGTTAGATTGGGAAGACTTACAGTGGCCATTATGGGAGTTGCAGCCACACATAGAGGCGGAAACAAAAAATACAAAGGAGTAATGGACACAAGGTATAGGCCTAGGGAAGGAGGAGCAAGTGTGGCCTAGTCTTGTGCATAGAATTGGGGTATTTTCTCTCTTTTCAGGCCATAGAGTTTTCTGTGCAATTGTAGTGGACAGATTCATCTTTCAGGGAGGGCCAAGAGGTCTAGTAAGTGACCAGACATAGAATCGACGAGTTCAGCCCCTTTAATGTAATGGCCCTTGGCGCAGTCTTTACCAGGTCCAGACCGAACTCTTTCACGATGACATCCAGCACATAATCGATGAGTTCAACCCCTTCAGTGTAATGGCCCTTGGTACAGCTGTTACCAGGTCCATAATCGTAGAAAACAAAGTTGTTAGGCCTGAATATCTGACCGTAAGAGCCTGACATCACACTGTCCATGGTTTTGGGCTCAAGGTCCATGAGAACAGCCCTGGAACAAACCTCAACCAAATCACCCTGCAAGAATGCCATCACCATGACCTCGCAAGATTACTAGGCACATTCCATCAAACGAATAGTGTGAGGACTATGCACCTTCTCATGGACACTTTATGTTCTTCAACTTCCTTCGCCAGATGTCACACTCGTTCAAACTAGATCATGGAGCAATGGGACTGATTTCAGAGAGGCCATTACATTTTCCAGAAGGTCGCGTCACAACCGTCATTCAAGAAGGAAATGGGAAATAGTCTAGATGGAAGATTTAAATTCGCTGGAAGGATGAATAGATGGAAAATTTTAATTAGTTGGAATTGTTGGAAGGATGAATGGATGGAAAATTTTAATTAGTTGGAAGTGAGAAAATAAAACTCTCCCACTGGGAAGAACGTTTTCCCACTCTAAGTTAATAAAGAGAATGTCTATCGAGGTAATTAAAGTGGAACTTGAAGTATTTTATTTATGGGGGACAATAAATTTTTTTGTTAATATTAATTTTAAATACAATATTATAGGACAATATATTCCCCATACTAGATTGTAGAGGGCAAATTAAAATAAATAAAATAAAATTGAGGTAAAATAGTCAATTTACATTGGTGGTTTTTGAGCTCGAGGTTTTAGCAAACCATAGTTTTGGTAATGGTATTCTTATGTAAAAATAAATATATAGATAACCAACCTAGATCCATCTTAATTTCAGAGCTACCAAGCACCAAGAGGATCAAATTTATTGAAGTGCAAACATCTTTTAAAGTGAAAAGAGATTTGATCCCTTGATAGATTCAAAGTTAAGATGGATCTACACTGATATTTAGTATAATGAAAAAATAAGAAACCTTGTATCATTTTTTTGAGAACAAATACTTATAAACCAACCGAGGTTACTAATAACAAAAAATTATAAACCAATTAATGTTATAGTGTCTACCTATCTATATGTAACGCTGACCCTTTGTCATTTTTCAACTTTAACCCTAATATGCTAGACTTTAAGAGATGCTTATATTAATACAACCTAAAATCATTTCATATTATATCATTTCCTTGGTAGTAAAATCCAAGTGTGTTTATTATAGAGTCAATTAAAGTGATATGTGAATTGTTATGTAATCTATGGCCTGAAATGAAAAAAAGAACACAAATACAACCTCTAGACCAATGAATGAATACCAGGAGAAGCTGGCAGAAGAGGACAAATATTGTACTAGGGACTGTTTGGGAGTGAAAATACCTGATAAATGCTTACAACAGGTTTAACTCATAATGTCATTAATGGGGTTGGTGTGGGACCTGCTAGAGTATTTCAAGGTTTGTTTGATCTGTTTGGGAGTGAAAATACCTATAAATGCTTACAACAGGTTTAACTCATAATGTCATTAATGGGGTTGGTGTGGGACTTGCTAGAGTATTTCAAGGTTTGTTTGATGTACCTGGAAGATATGCCCCTTGACGTACATGTGAAAAACAAGAGTGTTATCATGGGGAATGGTTTCCAACATAATTAAACTATTATGGGGAATGGTTTCCAACATAATTAAACAAGACAAATTCCATATCCAAAAGCTCTTATGGATTATTATTTTTCCACCCTTGACCTTTTTGACCTTATGCATAACCAAAGCCAAATTCAAGTTGAAAATAATCATGACTAGAGCTAGAATCAATTTGTTAATACCAATAAAGAAAAATAGAAGAAATTTATGAAAGTTTTAGAGGTAAAATCTTCCCATTATTTTATAAAATTTGAAAATTAAGTATATTTGTAATTAAAAATTTTACTTTATATGTGTTGTATGGTAATTATGTTTTGGAGGTGTGTTTGTTTTGGAACAAGGTTTTTATAATTTTAGTTTAATTATAAATAATTATTAGATGGATGGTAATATTTAACCGAGTTGTTTTTAGTGTGACTTTTTGGAAGCTTTTCTAGTGGATTTTTCCAGTCTAATTTCTCTAAAATCTGGCTGGAATTCATTGAAATCACAAGTTTGATGGGTAACCCTTGCACATAGAAGTTCCCTAGGGGTTTTTCAGGGTGCTGAATCTATATATACACTCAAAAAACTAGTTTAAATAACACAAATCAAGATTTCAAAAAGTCGCACTAAAAACAACTCCTTATTTAACCACCATGATATATTTTAAAATATTTTTATTAATAATCACAAATAAATTTTGAGAAAATGTTATGCCCTTTTTATTCTTTTAATTAAATTGATTAATTAAAAAAAGTCTCATATGAAATGAGTTATGTTTTTTTGTGCATGTGCTAATGACAAGTCATGGTATTGATCCATGATATTGTAACAAAATCTATTTACAAGTTAATTTAGGGGTGGATATCCATGGGTGAGAATCTTGTTACACATTTTTTTAAAGCATATATGTTTAACTCATATTAATTCTTTTTATAATTTATAATAATACTAATATTTCAAAATAAACTTATAATTTAGTTAATTTTAATGATTTTTGTAATTATAGAAAATATATCATGAAATAAGTGTTTTGATATTTATCATAGGTTGATGTTTATTTTCATTTACCAACCATTTAATTTATAAGCTATGCTATTTTATATCTACCTCATAAAAACAAAGGGATGGTTGGAAAAACATTAAATAACTAAATATTCACTTACTAGATAACTTAAAATATTAGGTAAATATATGATCTAGATTGGATCATTATATTGTTTTTCATCCATCCTGATGCTTTTAGAGTGGAAATAGTGGAAGAATAATCTTAGAGGACCATTTTTTACCGGTGTGACTTAAATTGGAAAATTGGGGTCTAAAACCTTTTGAGAGTAGTTTGAGTTATTAAAAAACATATTTTTTGGGGTAAAACTTTGCATCTTTAGCACCACTCTTTTTTTCATGTTCTACACATAGAGACCTTTCCAACGATGTAAGAATTGACTCAATTAGAGTCTATATTCAAAAGTTATGCCACTCGGAAGTTGACCTTCGTGTTTTGATCACCATAATTCGAGAAGACAGGACATCAATCCTTATTACTCATGGAAAATGGGTTAGCCATGTGATAATGATGAAGAATACTCTAGAATAATCAATATTGTAACTCTAGTTAAGAGTTGAAGGAGTCAAACCAAACCACTAGTAGGATAGTTGTGTAATAACTAGGCAATTAGGAGGAAAAACAATTCTTTTTTTAGTGTATTTTGTTCCATAGGCAAGTAGAGTAGTTGAGAGGGATAGGGAGAGAGCACATAGAAAGGACTTTTGCACTATAGTAGCCCACGGGCCACAAGCCTTACTTATTTGTACTTGTAGTCATTTCCTATTTACAGAAAGGGAGGAGAGCAACCTAACATTCCAATTGAGTTCTCTCGAAAGAGTTTTCTCGGATATATCTTGTGCCTATTTTGGTTTGTGAGATTTTATTTTGTTGTGCTCTATTTTCTGCATAGTTATAATTTGTATGCATACACAATAAACAATAACTGAAATATCTGGAAATCTAAAGAGAAATAAACACTTAATGTAGATTTCATATTTTCTAATATATTTGAGTAGATCTGATATAACAAATAGTCCAATGGAATAACCACAATAATTTATGGAACAATATATTTTATATTTTTTTATTTATTATTTTTTTATTTTTTATTATATTAATTTTTTTTATATCATTTTATTAGTGGAGAGAATTTGAGCTTTTTGTATATTGGCCACTAAAAAACGACCGCTGAATTGGAAATAATAAAAAACATAATAAACTACATTTTTTTTTGAAAAATCATCATTTCAATAAATCTTCCAATTAAACAACTAACTACAAAACAAATAAATAAATTTCAAAATAATAATAATAATTAAAAATAAATAAATAAATAAAATAAAAAATTACTATTGTAAAACTTTTGAGTATCATGTAAAATATTTGATCATACACAAACTAATGCGAATTCAAAAACACATGGATTGCTATATAGCATACTGAAGACAAGTATGATAACCTATAATTTTTTCATTTTCAATTTGATAAATATTTTAGCGTCAAGAACCTCACGAATATTGTACAATATTTTCATTTTCAATTTTATAAATATTTTAGCTTCAATGACCTCACAAAATTCCAACCAACATGACCAAAAAATCATGGATATTTTCACTTTGCATTCACCATGAGAAATATGTTTTCCTCATTCGTGATTTCTCTAAGCTCATTAGACAACCTATAATGTTCCTCTACTTCCATCCATGGATCTTCCTTCATGCGAATATTTGTTTCATTTTTGGCTTTCTATAATACCTAATCTCTAATTATTGGGAAAGACTTTACCAAAGCCTTCCATACTATAGATCCTACCACAAATTTGTTTTGAACATAAAACCATTCAAGCATGGATAGGTTTTGTAAGTATTTTGATTTCATAACCTAGCCCCATGGAGCCTCATCTATGATAATCACCATAATCTTTTTGTTATGAGTTTCATTCCAAAATGAAAAATATTCTTTAAACCCCACCCTCCCAAGTACTTTGGGGAGGCAATATTGTCCCATTTTCCCAATATGATAAATGGAAGATTAACTCCTTGATCCGCCTCCAAATAGATATTTGAATGGATGTGATAGACATCTAATACCTAAGGATGCTCTCTAGCACTAACTTTACCAGGATGAACCTGCCCATCCTTGACTGAAAATGATTAACTCAGTGAGAAGTGGGTGCTTCCAATTTTTTAATGAGCCAAGACCAATTCATCAAATGTGTAACTCCTCTTAGTGATCTTCCATTCATAATATGAAAAGGTATCCTTCCTATAAATCTATCAATTCAATTGTTATATGCAAATTCAATTTGTAATAACATTAAATCCCATTGTCTTGGTTTATCTCCCATATGACATCTTAGTAAATGTCTAAGGCTCTTGTTCACTACTTCTATTATTCCATTAGTATGTAGGTATATCTAGAACTAAAATACAATTTTGTATCTATATTCTTCCATAAATTTCTCTAGAAATGATTGACAAATTTGTTGTCCCTATCTAAGGTTATGCCTATTGGAAAACCATGTAAATGGGTAATTTTCGTAGAGAATAAAATAGTTATGCTCATGCCATCATTGGTCCTCTTACAAGGAATGAAATGTGGCATTTTTTATAATCTATCAATAACAACAAAATTAGAGCAATTAGCTCATTGGAGTCTAAGTTGTCCCAATTCATAAAAAGTCCATTTAGATGCTCTCCCAAGGTGCTTTTCATAGGGAAATGGGTATACAAACCAATATTATGACTTCTTCCTTTATCATGTTGATAAATCTTACAACTTTTAACCATTTTCTTAATGTTTTCTTCACAATAGTGGGCCAATGATATTTCTTTTCAATCAATGGTTGGATTTTATCAATGCCAAATTGTCCACCCAAGCCACCATTATGTATCTCTTTGATGATATTATCCCTCATCAAACCTCTGGGAATACACAATTATTAATTTTGAAATACAAGTACCTCCTAGATAAAATAATCTAAGAAATGAGTTAGATCTCCAATCCATTGTTCTTTACTAGATTTCCAAGATTCAACAAATTGTGGGTCTATTTCATACAAACTCTTCATTGATGTCCATCCTTACTATCTCAATTGGCATAGTGGTCAACAATGATGTCCTTCTATTTAATGCATCATAAAATCTATTCCATCTTCTAGACCTATGTTTCAACATAAGTATATCTCTATGATAAGTATGGGGGAATTTTCCCAAATGTCTTTGGTTTTTATGAGTTATGGAGATTGGTTATGTTACATGTATATATTTTGAAATTGATACCTAATATGTGTAGCATGAGGGAACGTTAAGAGAATTTGTCTCAATGGGTGGAGGCACAACCTCTAAGAGAAGGATTGGATGGGGTGTACTAGATTTAGTTTTAAGATTATAAATCATAAAATGCTTTTATAATTTCTCTTCGAGTTTCCCTTCATTCCCTTTGCAAAAGTCTATACATCGTTCTATTCATTCTCTACATTTTTCAAAGATGAATATGAATGTAGATTATTTATTCTTATTTTTTGTGGCTTGAAGTGTTCTCAAGTCTTTTTATGATTCTTATTGCATAGATCCTAATTCAATTATATAAAATTAGATATTTGAAGGTTCTCATGTTGCTAGAAACAACATGCCCAAATGGAGTCATCAAATGTTGACCTATTTTGTAGTCAACATGACTATGATTGTAGAGTCTTGTGAAAAAACTTGCACAAAATCCATAAGTTTGTCACTTATAAATTTTCACCGCTATTCAATGTAACCATTGTTTAAGCGTCTCATTAATAATATCCTAGATAGGCTACTAATGGCACCATGATGATGTTGCAATGGAGTAATAAGGATGTTTTGGTGGCACACTCATTTTTATTTCAATCTCTTTAATTTTCACATGGATTATGCTTATGATTATTTCATGATGATATGGGTGTAGCTTGCTTGGTTGTTTTGATAATTATATACAAATGCATTTTCATTTTGACAATATATAAATTTCTCAAATGAATTTGTTTTTGGTTGTATGAATAATGGTTATAAGTTATGGTTGTAGTTGATGATGATTGTGTTGGTTATATTGTGATTGGTTTCCTTTGCCTCTAATTACAACTTGACATGGTACTTGCAAAATAAAAGTATGACATTGTTAGTGAATGAATTGGTGTGTGTGGAAGTGATTGATTCTAGAACAATTGGTGAACAAAAGTAAAACTATGGTTTAAATCTCCTAGACTTGTTCTACTGAGCATACATGTAAATACGTCTTGGAATTATGCCAAAGGAAATCCATGTATATGATGGTACACACATTGGAAAGCTAGTGCAAATATTATAAATTTGTTCATAGATAAAACTATAGTCTTGACCCCATACAACACTTAGTATTATTGTAATGCATTCTAGTTGATTTTGGCATATACATTGACTATATGATTACAGGCATGTCATCAAGATTTGATTTGGATGCACGAGGCAAAAAATATGGTATAACCATTGCAACTTATCATGAAGGTATTTTTCATTAAACTTGGAAGTAATAATACCATGTATTACATGGTGCATTAGATAATTTCCATCCTTGATTTGGATCAAATGATTGACATGTGAGATCGTTATTTCAAAGGGTGTCAACATTAATCCTATTACTTCCAAAATTGTATGTAGATGGTAAAATCCCCAATCCACAATGTGCAATATGAGTGAACGTCTAGGAAGGTCATCCACTGTCACCTTAGAAGCTTTTCCTCTCACTTTAGGCCAACTCTCCTTCGACTCAAAGCGGGTATCCCTAATGAGATTACTAAGACAAATCAATGAAAACTAAGGTGCTATCAAATATAGCCTTAGAAAAATGGGTTTTAGGATTTTTTTAGGATTTTTGGATTAGGTGATGGAAGGATATGAAGATTCATGCCAATATTTAACTAGGGAAATGATGTTATCATTATTGCACCTTAGAAATTATAAGAAACCAAAAATTGTAGTTCTATTCAAGGGGGAAACCTCATTTTACCATGAATACAATCTACACAACTCTAGAGAGAGAGAGAGAGATTTTACTATGAATACAATCTACACAATTCTCTCTCTCTCTCTCTCTCTCTCTCTCTCTCTCTCTCTATATATATATATATATATATATATAGAGAGAGAGAGAGAGAGAGAGAGAGAGATTTTACTATGAATACAATCTACACAATTCTCTCTCTCTCTCTCTCTCTCTCTCTCTCTCTATATATATATATATATATATATATAGAGAGAGAGAGAGAGAGAGAGAGAGAGATTTTACTATGAATACAATCTACACAACTCTATAGAGAGAGAGAGAGACATTTTACTATGAATACAATCTGCACAACTCTATAGAGAGAGAGAGAGAGAGAGAGACATTTTACTATGAATACAATCTACACAACTCTAGAGAGAGAGAGAGAGAGAGACATTTTACTATGAATACAATCAACACAACTCTATAGAGAGAGAGAGAGAGAGAGAGAGAGAGAGAGAGAGAGAGAGAGAGAGAGAGAGATATTTTACTATGAATACAATCTACACAACTCTATATATATATATATATATATATAGAGGACTATGTGGGTTCTAGCTTGATAATAATATAATAATGGAAATGTAATAAATTCATATCTAGAGCTTAATAAGGGGTTTTAGGGTCAACATGGGCCTTATATAGGGCTTAGTATGCCCCTCTTCTCTGCTTCAAACAAGTATTGTCCTCAACACTTGACTAACTGCTAGTGATTTTGCAAGAATACATCATCTTCCCATGCCATCTCTTCCACTGGTAGGTTCTTTTGTTTAATGACTTACTTCACAATTGTTGGGTTACTTGGTTTTTGAATCCTTGTTTCAACAATTATTTATACTTCTAGTATTATTTCCCTTCTTCATTTATCTCTAGTACACTTCCCGACTATAAATTAATAGCATGGTCATGACCTTGATTATGTGGAAGACCCTTAGGAATGAATACAAATATCTTGGGATGATTGTTGGAAGCTTTATGGAGATCCATTGACATAGATGATATTGACATTTGAAAATTTAGTGAACATAATTGTGCCATTACACCCTGGTGCTCCTTTTTTAGTAAGGGTTACCCTTAGATACCTCTAATTTTCCTTTCCTTTTGAGGTAAATATTATGAAGAGATCATGAAAATTAAAGGTCATTTTTCCTAATGATTATAACCATTGGACCCCTAACGCAACATCATCACCACCCATTTGTCTATAAATCATGGGACTATCACACAAATACTCCCCCATATTGAGATTATTACTATGGCATTCCCTGAACAATTTAGAGTACCTCCATCTGCAATCATTACTTGAAACTTTCGTGCTAGATATCTTAAACAATTGAGAATTTTTGCTAATTGTAATTGATGAAGTTATGGGTACTGCCTAAATCAATCAACATTGTTACCTTTTTGTTTTTGATATATTCTTCTATCTTGAGGGTTGTGGAGTATTGATGCCAATCAATGCATGATATGATATCATTGGAGTAGTCTCTTCTAGCTCTAGATCTTCTGATGGTTATAATTCTTGATCTTCTTTCTCTTCAGAATATTTGTAGAATAATTTCTTGCATTATCATTCATTCAAAAAAAAAGTGAAAAACATTTTCATGTAGGTGCATTTGAATAGAATTCCATTTTACTTTGGTGAGTGCATTGAAAAGGAAAGTGAAAGATTCTTGTAGCTACATGTTAACGAATTGAATATCATTTTGCTTTTGTTGGGTTTATTGAAATAGTGAAAGTGAAAGATAGGAAGAATTTGTTTGTTGCATACTTGATTGTTACATCAGTGTGTGAATCTCTTCCCTATGTTAGATAGCTTTCATCGAATCGAAAAGAATAATTTCTCATGCTAGATGAATTATAGGTGTTCAGGTGGCATCGATCTCTAAGACTTAAAACTGAAACTTAATTGAAGATCAACTTAAAATTTACTTCAATTAACCTAAGGAGCATTTTTCATTAACGAAAAACATTTAAATTTCTAGGCTAGAGACGTGTTCCAACGTCGTTAAATGTAGGAGTTGTTGTTATTTTCCAGCGTTGTATCTCGGGGTGAAATCCCATTCCACGTACGAAAGTGTATAGGACCGTTCTCCAGTAATTTCAGGTATATCGAACGTGCTCCACACATGATAAGTATAAAGGAACGCTCTCATCGAACGTTTACATATTAGACAACACTACTACAAACTGCATTCCCACATATTGTCGTGTATATATTGGGAGCCCCCTAGAGGTTGTTATCTAGCCACAGGTAACCGAGTATGTTTCCTTGTATACTATGATACACCGAACATAGCATTCAGGGATATTGGTTGATGTACGTTAAGTCCTTGGTTCCGCCAAGGTGTATATAGCAGTTCATGGTTACTTGGTAAACCCTCATGCCTAGTTTTACCCCCTTTTGATTTATTTCTTTTTTGATCATAAAATCAATTGACCATGAAATCACCAATTACTCGTGAAATGAAAACCTCCTTTTGTCCTCAACATTAATGGTTAATTGTAAAATTGGTTTTAATCCCAAAGCATTCACCAACACACATTTATGATTCATTTTCTGAAAAGACATCGTGGAAGAACCACCAAGAATCCCAAACGAGACTCCAGATATCTATGGAAATACTAATGCACCTGATTCACCTAGAGTTGTAAGTTCTGATAACGTTGAGCTTGAATCCCTTGAAAACCAAGGAGTTGAACTTGGTATTGTCCCAAGCATCCAACCCCTTTCTTCTCGACCACCTCTAGAGTTGGTAGGCTCATCACAGGACTCTCCTCCGGCTAGTCTTCAATCTATTTAGGATTACATGGTTTTTCCTCCTAATCCACTCTTTGAATTAGATTCTTCTGTGTATTTATCACCTCCACATTCGTATAGTCTGTTTGATACTCCCAACGTACCTCTGAGTCCTTCTCCTAGACTGACTTGGGTTCCCAACCAAGATTTATTCCCAATCATGGAAACAAAAGGTGATAACCCACATGTAGGGTCAACACCCCAAGGTATTCCAGTGGAAACTTCTAGAACTCACATTCCTAGTACAGAGGTTGATCCTTTGTCATTGCTTCCTCCTGAAGGCTTTCCTTATGTTTCTGCTCCCTATATGACAACGGGGCCAAGTACACCTCCTCCTTATAGTAGTATGCCCTTGGTTCCATCGGGTTATAACTCTCTCAGCGACGCTTTTTCAGATGATTTTGGCACAAGTTCATTGTTTCAAAATCCCATTTATTCCTCTGGTGTCGCACCTACTACTAGCTTGTTTGTCCCAAACATGTCGGTAACTACACAGACCCCTTCCCAACCTACAATGTTGATAAGTGAAACTCATGTTCCCCTTAATCTTTCTACTCCTCCTATTGTAGCCACAGTAACTGCGGTTCCTAATGTGAGTGAACAACATACAAATCCATCTGCCCCAATGTCTAGGGGGCAATATTCTCCGCCCTACACATCTGTTTTTTCTGGTGGAAGCTACACACACCCTCTGGGTGCAATTCAACCTATTGGTGTTCTTTCTAACCTAGGTGGAACATAAATTCCATCTGTATCAAGAAATGTTGGAGGGACACCTTTACAAGGTCATCAAGTTCCTTTGACTCAACTTTCCTACCAACAACCTTATACTCCTACAAGCTCACAACAGCTCCAAAGTCTCTATCAGCAGGCATGTCTTCAAATGCAGTATGGTGCTCAAATGCAATATGATTATGGGACTATTAATCCTCCTCTGTGGCCACAAATTCCTATTCAGCCGTAGCAGGGACCCTACCCGCATCCATAGCCAGAAGTGTCTTACCCGCAGCCACAGTCGCAAGTTTCCTATTCGCAGCCACAGTCGCAGGTGTCTTACCCGCAGCCACAGCTACAGGTTTCTTACCAATCCCAATAGGGATCCTATCAACAACCATGGAAACAAACTCCTATTCAACCCCAACAAGGACCTTACTCATAGTCGCAGCAACAAATTCCTTACCAAACCCAACATGGATCTTACCAACAACCGTTGCCACAGTCGCAGCAGATGCAATAAGGACCTTACAAACAACAATATGGTCAACTTGCTTCGTAAACTCCATACGTCCAATATGGTCACCAGACTCAGTATGGTCAGCCTCTTTATGGTCAAACTCCATATGGTCAAAATCCTTATGGTCAAACACCTTATGGACAAAATCCACCATAATGGGGGCTGGCCCAGACTCAGCAAGGTTGGAATACTCAGTTTGGCACATGTTAGAGACCCTATACTCCATACAACCCACAACTGCCATTTTTGGCAACTTTGGAATTGTTGGATGTGTCGAGGCTTAAAAATGACCCAATACTTCACTCACCATATTGGCCTCCGGTACCAACCAAAATTCCTAGTGATTGCCCCAAATTCGAAGGTAAATCTGGAGAAGACCCCCAAGCACACGTTATGACTTACCATTTACGGTGTTCATCTAACTCTTGGGTCGATGATTCTATCTGATTACATCTTTTCCAACGCACTTTAATGGGTGTTGCTGCCAAATGGTATATAGAGCTTGTTGAGCCCTGAAATTACATCTCTTCTACACACTTTCCTATACCTTTTTCCCCTCACTAGTGCCTCATAAGCTATCAAATATCATTACATATTGATTCTAAGAGTGCATTTAAGTGGTTTTCTAGCTATATTTTTGTGTTTTCTATTTGACTTAGATTTTTCTCATCAACTGCGGAATGCAGCCACTTTTCGCAGCTGACTCGAGATTCCGCAGCTGTTTTTATTGATATCTAGGTTATAGGTGTCGGCAAGCAAAACAAGGCACATGGTCAGCTCAGGAATGATCTGGACATGGACCAAGTCCTATTGGTTCAGCCAAATTCGTAAAGGAAAGCCTTGGTCAAACGATGGTCAAACGAGGAGTTCTACAACAAACAGGTATCTGTTTTCAACACATGAAAGGTCTGAGATCGTTCCTAGATCCATGGATTCATTTTGACAGCTATATACTGCCTCCACGATGAAAATAAAACATACACCTTTTGGTAGATTGAATGATCATGGCAACCAATACGCTAAGCTCACGGGTTCTGTCTTTTTATGTGTCCTCTGCTGAAGGTGTTTCATAGGGAAAATAGTTATGTAATTTCCTTTATAAATAATGCATTTGCAAACGCATGTAGCTAGTTTTTTTATATAGTCTTGCTGTTAGTTTATGTATTGTTGCAGTGACATTGGTCCTGTTGTTGTAACGAGAGGATCCTTCCTCTGTTTTGCAATATAAAAAGACTCTGTTTCATATGACTGTGTGAACGTAATTTCGGACTGACAACGTGTTAACCAAGGCCGTGCAGAGGGCCCCTGCTGGCTGAGGTTTTGTTTCTTTATTTCTGTAAAGTTTTCATGTGTTGTTTTCTTATTTTCATTGTAGATATTTCATAGTTTGTTCACCTATGTATATTTCATAATTCAGTTATGGTGTTAATGTTTCATTCCTGTACATGATTTTCCAAGCATTGTATATTTTTGCTAACATTGATCAGTGTGTTTCAAGATAGGCTATGCTCGAGCGTTTTCATATAATTTTTGCAATAAATAGTGACATGAGATTGGCCTCTCTGCTGACTCTGTTTTTTTTAGCTTTTCAATTTCAGTTATGTTTTGATTTCGGTCTTATTCATTTGTTGTTGTTAGTTAGTTTAGATATCAAATTCTTCATGTCATTTAACGTTATCTCCAGAGCCATGGCTTAACCCCGAAAAGCTACTTGGCGAGCTATCAGATTATGAGTGAGGTGATTTGATTTTACTTTCATTTCTGCAATTAGATATTAGGTTCTTCATGACAAAAAGCTACTTGGCGAGCTATCGGATTATGAGTGAAGTGATTTGATTTTACTTTGTTTTTTTTTGCATTTAGATATCGGGTTCTTCATGTTATTGACGTTATCTCCAGAGCCATGGCTTAACCCCGAAAATCTACTTGGTGAGCTATCAGACTATAAGTGAAGTGACTTGATTTTACTTTCATTTGCAAGTAGGTAATTTAGATATCAATTCCTCATGTTATTGATGTTATCTCCAGAGCCATGGCTTAACCCCGAAAAGCTACTTGGCGAGCTATCAGACTATAAGTGAAGTGAATTGATTTTACTTTCATTAGTCTGCAATTTTTGGTTTGTTTGAGTGCAATAGCTTAACTTTTATTTATGTATTTAGATGAGCAGCAGAGACAATGATTTCATGATCAGTAGTTCATCATTTGTTTGATTTGAATAGCTGCACATTTACATTCTTGTTCAAGTACTAATTTCATCACTAGTATGTTTTGAGATCCTTTGAAGTGTTAAGCTCTGGAAGTTATCATAAGGGACATAATTGCCTTAAATCTATATCCATACTTGCCTTCTAAAGTATTCTTAAAACTTAGGAATAGGATTTCCATTCGCATTAGGAGACAAACAAAGACAAAACCCCCAAAACAAAATAAAATTGAAAACAATAAAAAGTAAGAAAGAGGTTGTCTTGCACATATAGTGCGCCACACTTCATCAGTTTACGACTCCCGGATTGATAATTAATGTAGCAATTTAGGACATACTAAATTGACTAAACAGAGCTCCCTCGTGGTGCTTTTCAAGACTTCAATACTTTAGGCATGGCTTTCCTCACTCACTTTCAATTTCCTATCTAGTATGAAACTGGAACTCATCTCCTAACATCTTTGCAACAAACGACTTCTACTCACATCTCTGATCATATCCATGAATGGAGGCGTCGGTGTCATCTTATCAAATTCGATATCCTGGATCAGCTCTTGACTGAATGGTTCACTAAATCATTCATCCCTCCTATTGCTAAAGATATAGCCATGGGTGGCTGTGTGACTGAAGAACAAGCTATCGCCCGTGCCCAGTATTTGGATTTGGTTTATTCACAATCTGGCACATTATATGAACTCTTACCTGGTGCCCAGTGACCTTTGACTGGCCCTACCTCTTCTAAACCCACAGATTCTCCACCTATCGAAGGCATCATTGTATTTGTGGCTCAGTGGTCTAGTAGTACTCTGGATACCTCTTCAAAACCTAAATCTACTATGACCACTGCAAATTCAAAAATTGTTGATACTCCTAAGAATCTTGGTAAAGCCTTAGAGTTAAATGTTGTTCAGTCTGCCACAGTAGATAAATCCTCGAAAGACAATAAGAAGGGTAAAGTCAAAACTAAACAAGATACCCCTAAACAGGATTCCCAAAATCAGTAATTTGATGACACACCCAAACAAAAGCATAAGTATCCTTGCCTTATCTGTGATGAAGTTCATTACACTAAGGATTGTCCCCAACGTGCCAAAGTAAGTCATCTTATGAAAGGCACTAAAGGGATGCCAGTTGTGCTGAAGGAACCTTTCCTGTCTCAGAAGACACAATTGGTAGACCAACCCCATGCTCAAGCCTCTAGAAGCTCTCAAGTGTCTATGAGTGGCTCAGAATAGATTTTTGTAGCCATGAGTTCAAAATATTATCCACCTCCTAAGAAACCTATCATGGAGAAAGATACCGTTGATGTACCCTCTTCCTCCACTCCATCTAATTCTAGTCCTCTCCACATCGAGAAACCTAGCGTTGATTCCATCATCCGACCACCCCGTAAAGGTGTTCTTTGAAAATTGTCCTATAATCTGAATGCACAAGCTGCCCAACACTACAACATTGTAGAATATTTAGCTTAAGCACCCTCAGCGATGTCACCTTTGGAAGTCCTTCAAACATGTCTGTCACAAAGGAAGGCTTTGTTATCCGCTATTGGAGGAATTTATCCCACAGATTCTAGTATGATTACTTTTGATCTCGAAAACCATGTACCTCACCTACCACCGCAACTTGATTTCCTTATACAAGTTGTTGCTATGGGCAAGACTATCCACCGGACTGTCGTTGATGAAGGAGCATCCACATGCATCATGTCCATCTCATGTTGGAAAGTCATTGGTTCCCCTCCTCTCAACCATTCTCCAAACACTTTAGAAGCTTTCAATGATCAAGGTTTTCACCCATATGGTATTCTCAACTCCTTACCCATTCAGTTGGAGGGAAAGAGAGTCAATTTCGAAGTCGAGGTTGTTGACTCCAATCTCAATTACAACCTTTTACTTGGTCGGAGTTGGACTCATGCAATATTTTGTGTGGTCTCATCTCTCTTCCGTGTACTTTGTTTTCCCCACCAAGGGAAAATTGTCATTGTTGATCAATTGGCTTTATTTTCCTCTGATTCTGCAACAAGTAATGTGCCTTACATTGGAAAAACCAACATCCCTTACGAAAGTGTTAGTGGAGGCCTTTTCAAGGACCCTATCTTAACGAGAACTTTTTGCCTTCCTCCTCCATCCAACATTGTCTCAATTAACATGATCTCCTCTCATTATGACCCATGGATCATTCCTCGTCCTGACCAGATCAATGATTTTGGCGACGCCATGTCGCTTAGCCCAGTTGAGCAAGATTATCAAATTATTCTTTTGGCTTATGCGACTGCATCTAAAACTCATGATCAATTGATATTTTCCCTAGAATCGTATCTACAAACCCCTTGGCTTGGTTCTTTTGATTCCAAAGATCCTTTGAACGAGACATTCTTGACTGATGAAATCATTGTTGAATTCATGTCTCTAGAAGGATCCTCTTGGAATGATATTCATCATCATTCCTCTTTTCTTCCTAGCCCTGGGTCAATTCCTACTTGTCTAGGTACTTTACTTTCTCCTGCAATGACTACTCTGTTTCAAACACTTATCTTGGTTCATGAAGTGTTGTTTGAAGGTAATTTAGGGAAAATTTTGGCAACCATGCCCATCGACATCTCGGTTAAACCTGGCATTGTCAAAAACTTTCACTTGGGGGCATATTTTTCTCACGATAAGATTAAGATTTTTGCATCCCTCTTCATGAGACGTTTTCACTGGGTTCTTACCGTTCGACCATTTTTGAAATGGGGCATTGATTTTCTGACTTGTAACCCTCACTCACCCAGGGGGCATGAGGGCATTGTCATTGTTGTGTATCATTCCACTAATTGGCCGAGTCGATGCTTACATATCATGCCAATGGTGAAACTATGGTTTTATTCTCTTTTGATCAATTACCCAAGTCCTGAAATGGGCTCCATCTGAGAAATATTATGCCTAGATTTTGCATAGATACCTTGTACATTAGTGTGTATTTCATTAGTGTGGTGTATTTTGGTGTGAATGTTTGCATTTTTGTGAACATGTTTTCCCTTCTTACCACGTGTTCCACTTGGTTTGCAGATGTCAATGAACCTTCTTCCCCATATCGGTTTCACTGATGACGCTTGCCATAGTACATAGAATCTCTCTTCCCGTTGCATGGGCACTTTATGCTCCCAATGGTGAGTTACTGAGTTTATAGGGCATATGTATAGGTCGTATAACTAACAACATTGTCGAATATAGTGCAGTTTTCAAACTATTGTCTAAAGTTTTTTCTCTTGGTATTAGGGCGTTAGTTGTTAAACTTAACTCACAACTCATTGTATTACAGTTAAACAGGCATTATTCCATCAGAAACCCTAATATTTTAAGGATGTATTTACGTGTTCATATCTTGGAAAGAAATTTTGATTACATTACTTATCAACATCTTCCAAGACATCTAAACGCATTAATAGATACATTGGAAAATCATGTATTAGATAGACATCTGTGACATATGTAAAAAGAAAACCATCACATAGTAGGAATAGTAGATATAATAGGTAAACCATGCATATATATATATATATATATATATATATATATATAGCGAGAGAGAGAGAGAGAGAGAGAGAGAGAGAGAGAGAGAGAGAGAGAGAGAGAGAGAGAGAGAGAGAGTTTGCAAAATGTCTGTTACATCAAAATATCAAAATTTGTGTTTTGAGACACATGGCTTCTCGAGCCCACATAAGTGCGGAAAATGAAAACTAGAGATGGATATTTGTCAACATGGTGCTCATGGTAGCACGAAACAGCTCTGATAACTCGGTTCAACAACCGACGTAGTATGGATGACACTCCTACAGTATGCCTCTGATACCACAGTGGCACCTCATCAATAGACACATCTTCTAGAATGCCTCTTGTTAAGACTTCCAGGTTGCATTCCACCTCCACTATTGGGTCAGCTCCCTCCTCATAGGGTGTATCCTCGATATTTCATGCCACCCTCCTAGCTATCGGATAAACCCCTGGAGGTATCTCTGGTCCAACATCTGCAAAAATCATAAATCTGAAATTTCAGTTCATATAAAACAAAAACATCAAAAACTTGAAAAACATAAAAAATAGTTTTGTACTTGTATCATTCCACTGTGTGCCAAGTGGAAGTGGAAGGTCAGGATCTCCCCGGAAGTTTGTACCGGCATAAGCCCAATCATCTACCATGATAAGTTGTTGTCGTAGCCATCCAAAGGATGTTGGGGGAAACGACATCTGTTGACCACCTCCATGGCAAGGCATCAACTCACACCACCTCAATAGTCATGGATCCCTGGGCCCTAGAGCCTCCACCTCTATCCACTGATACCTAAATAATGGTACAAATTCTAGGAAGAACATCACCAAGATATATCCATAACTGAATTGTTTCAATTTCCCTGTTTTGCATTTTGTGAGTTGGTCTTTCATGTTGACCAACAACCCTTCACACCAGTTAAATATTGTGGGACTAAGACAATCTATGGCATACTAGAAGTGAGACTTAGTCACTTCATGTAGGTCTTGAGCTCCAACTATTTGAGCCATGGTATGAATAATTGTTCTCAACAAGATATTTGTGATAGTTTTTATGTCTATTTTACCACTCTTTTTTTTTCGAGAGCATGGGAAATGTCTCACTATCAGCATATATGTACTCTCTCCCCCAGTACAAGAACCAAACAGCTGAATTTGTTATCCCCTTCTAGAAAAGTCTGTAATGAAATAGATGTCTGCGATATCTATCTCAAGTTCTTGGTCTCCAATAATAAACAGTTGGCGGTCTACATCCCACCACCCAACCAAATGCTACATTAATTCAATCTAGGTCCTAATCCTATGAATACAGAAGAATTTTAGTAGTCCACAATCTCGAAGAGCCCTTATGCAATTTGGAACTTGGGATGCCCGATGATATTCTGCTTCATGCCCTCTTTCCTTCCATTCAATCACCATTTTTCTGTGAATAACCTATGGAACATCCATAAACAAATATTTTATTAGCTTCTAGGTAAGAAAATTTCAAAAACAATCATTAATATTGGAGGATTTTTGAAAAATTTTGTCTCGGCGCCAACGTGTCTATTTCCCAATTTTTTCCGCGCTTCTAGTGCAATGCCACAATTGAGCTCAGGGTGAGCAGCGTAGGTCTGATGGGTAAAACCCGTGCTGATCACCCTTGACATAAAAAAATTTCCAACCCTCCTTACCATCTACTCTATGGATGAAAACAGTTAAAAACACAACCAAAATGCAAAGGAAGGATAGATCTCTTACCTGCACTAAACGGATCGTCGAACGTTGTCTTGGATTGGTTGCACTCATCGCTTGAAGATCGGGGAAAATTGGGGTAAAAGTGCTCTCCAAATTACCAAATGTCAAATGGTAAATATGTTTTTACTTTTTAAGTTTTTAAAATTTTTTGAAATATCTTTATCGTTTAGGGTATATTTTTTCTTATATTTTAATATTTTTTTCTCGAAACAGGTTATGTGTGTTCACTTGTGCAACAACAAGTCATGGATAAATGGTGACAGTGATTAATTTTGACTGAACTAATGAGTTTTATTTTATCACTTTTTTGAACTCGTAAAAAATAAACGAAAAACGAACCCCCTGGAGTCATCTTTCAACTCTTTTCTAACTCTCGAAATATGAAAATATTGTCGAGTACTTGTCATTTCAAACTCATTAAAGTAAATGAAATGATGTCTGCTCAGTATAATTTTAAACATTTTCCGGACTAAGATAGACTATTGTATGAAAAAGGAATAGCTTGGTCACACGTGGCTAAGAGGTTCTCTTGAATATTGTTTTCTACCTTTTTGGATTCGAGATACTATCTACAAAAAGGGACCTTTGGCATTTCCTTTTTGCCTCTTTTTCAAACTCTCTGAACATGAAAAGGATTTCGATTTATCCCTCCGTCGGACTCGTAAAACTTAAACGACACAGGACTTGTCACCATGACGAGACCGAGTTACTCCTTCCTAGGGCTTGTTAAACTTACTAGGATGGATTCATCCAAAGGATGAAATTATATGACAAGCATATGCTACCCTCTTCAAGATTGTGTCAAAAATAATGAGGTACTCGCTAGAAATAGTGGGGAAAAATGAAAGTGAACACGTCATGTATTTTGTTTTAAGGCAACATGTCACTCTTGAACATGACACTTATCTATCACTCGTGTCAGTTTTGGGTTATCCTCACTTCCTCACTTGCCTTTGGATTCGCCAATATGTTCAAGAGAAGTCACATCTGCATTTTACCTCTTATACACTGTCTGACCTTTCTAAAACATTCCTGAATCACACTTACTTACGTTGTTCCATATTTTGTTTTGTGTCGATGATGTGGGAAACATTATGACCCTCCTTCGACGAATCACTTCCTGTCGACTTCAGCTCATTATCCAAGAAGATGATCTAGAAACTCCCTTTAGTACCTTGAGGCTTGCATGCCTCAATGGAAAGTTCTTCACATTCAACGATAGGTTCACAACATTGGCCTTCGATTGGATGATTCTGCAGGTGTTCAACTTCAGCTTCCTTATTCACACTCATGGATTGTGTTGTTTTACTTTGAAATCCATTGTCATTATTGGTGGTTTCTCTCGTGTCTGTTAGCGGTTTACATCATTGACCGGTAATCAGGTGGTTTTCTATCATGTTCAACCCTGACACGTCTATTCACTTGGTAAAATTCGTACATTTGATTGGATTGTGATAGAGATGAAGACCCTGGGTTTCGTCTGATAAATCCAGGCTGTGTGGAGTGATTAGTTGTTCATGATTGTACACATGTTTCCTTCTATATGGATGGCTACAACCATACTGTGGGTCCATACATATGATCCTTTCTATTCAGATGGTTGTGTCCATGCCATGGATCCATATACATGATCCCTTCTATTCGGATGGTTACATCCATGCCGTGGATTCATGTATTGTTATATGCCTATTCAGAGATGTATTATTAGGAATATTTAAATCAGAGATGTCAGATATATATTGTATCATGCTTGCTTTGCAAGTCTCCTGACAGTGTTTCTCCGGGTCCTTGCCTTGACTTGTAAAGCATTTCACCCATCACTCCATGTTCTTCCTTCATGCTTTACGGGGAATCTGTTATAAATTATTTTGTCGCACTTCCCATCTTGTATCCTAAAGTGTCAAAATGAAAAAATTTGTCAGTGTACTCACCATGAAACACATACAAAAACATCCCTGAAGAAGAGAAGAAAAGTTTCCCTGAGAAAATTTTGAAGAGGCTTGCTTAAAACCCTAGTTTTCAAGATCATTGTGTTTTGCACTATTGTTGGCCCGTGTTGATGGCTTGTTGCAGCATATTGACCTAGCGATGCCAGCGCGTCTTTTGATAGGAAAACCCATGTTGAACCTCTTCTAGCAGTTTTTCCTAAAGTGGAGGAGAAGCTTCTCTTACTAGAAGCCTCGAGAACGATGAGTTGGATATTGTTTAATAAGGATATTGTCAAGTTCTCCCATTTTGATTCCTTGATCCTACCTTTAGAGATCTTCCCCTTAAGATGGGACCTTCTTCCCCCTTTTATGGATCCCTAACTCCCTCTCCTTTCCTATAAATGAAATCCATTCTATCCCCAACTGGTTGGTCATTTCTTGGTTGCATTACTATGTTGAAACTATGCCTAAATGTTGGCCATCTTACTAAGGAGAAGGAGTGCATGAAGGTCTTGGATTGGACTTGGAAATCCACCACAAAGGAGGCTTACAACATCAAGGCACATATGGTTGTATGCTTCCCTTATTTCTATTAATAAATACATCAGGTGTTTACTTTCCATAAGTGTATAAATCATTATTCATTTAGTATGACATTCCTTGATCTGTCATGTAGTTTATGTTAGAATGAATTATGCTATGTATGCTCTTGTCTCTTTTGTTTGATCTTCCTTACAGGTACCCATCCACAACGGTGTAAAGAGGAATGAACTTGGAAGTGAGAATATCGAGGACGACATCGACGAGCACTTAGCATCAGAGTGAGGTAGGTCATATGTCTTACTTTGTATTTTCCGACATGAAATAGGAAAGTCTGCACGTGTTTGTCTAGTTTGTTGCTAGATCCTCTCATAGGACTAGAGAGATCGCTTTTGTTCGCAGAAGGGATTGTCTTCACAACAAAGAAATAAGAAAATCAAAGGTCATGAGGACTTTGAAAAGGTCCTAGAGAATTTGAAGAGTCATGGGACATTTAAAATTCATAAGGAAGGTGAAAGGTTACCCCCATTTCTATAAATGTACCTTCATGCCTCATTATAGGGGACTTTTGGCACTTGATCTAGGATAGTAACTAGATAGTTTTTTTTCACTTGGGGAACTAAAATCATTCTGCTCTTGGTAGCTAATAGGCTAAGTGATTATGAGGTTAGGGTTTTTTCTTTAAAGATGATATGAATTTCTCTCATTCCACTATTGGATTTTGAGAAGCTTGCAGTGCATGTGCTTGGATTTATTATCATTTAATGAGAAGATTTTCACTTCATGCATTGATTCTTGTGAATATTAATGGAATTTGTAATGGTTATCCAAATATTTTGTTGTTTATGCATGTGTGCTTACGTATTGTTTACATGTTAATGAACTAATTTTTTGCATGCAGCTTGTATGTTTACTTAGAATCCTTGCTTTTTAACTCCATGCAAATACTAGTAATTAATTGTGAACTAATTTGCAGTTGGTTTCTATCACTTTCTTTCTTATGTATGTCTTAGTTAGTCTTAATTATCTTATTCTTTCTTAATACATGATCCTTCTCATTGTTTTGTTTTTACTTTCTTATATTGTTGTAAGCTATCAATTGAGGGTTGATCGCGTCCTCATTTTTTAGGCATTTCACGTTTGGTCTCACATTTATTTCTTTGCATTTGAAAAACAAGAGTAACACACACACATGGTGGCAGCCAGGCCCACAAACTAGATGGGGCTCCTATCCCAAACCGTGTGAGTTCTAATTGGGAATTTTCACTGGGGAGACCCCCTAACTGTCGGTCATTCATCTTGGCCCATTAACATGACCATAGGGTAGGCCATATCAAACCATGTTCGGTAGATTTTGGAGAAAATCAATTCAATTATACAAGTGAAAAGGGGAAGAGAAGTATACAAAGCTTCTTCAATTGGTATTTACTTTTCACTCACCATAGAGATGATGGTGGCACTCACAATTATAGTATAAATTCAAGATGATGTAAGCTGGAGTTGGGGTTTGTGTATCCCCACTAGTTTGATGTTTCTTTCTATCATGAGCTTCCTTCTGGGGGAAATATCTACATTTTTGTTATACCAGAGGGAATTTCATTCATTAGCTTTGCACAAGTTCTAGTTGTTGCACGAACACATACTATATTTTGATGTCTTCTCAGGAATCATAGTACTATGATCCTCCACAACAGGGAGTTCTCAAATCAAGGGTGGACCTTACATACCAATTCATGTAATATTATTATTGATTTGCTACTATATGTGATCTATTCCTCATTGTTAGTAAAACGCTAATAGATCTTTTTCACAAGTAGTGAACTTCTTGAATCTTCATTGAATTTCTCAGAATATAGTAGAACAATAATATCTATTATGCAGGATGTATAGTTTAATTGATGGATGTTTGGTAATTAATTTTCAGGTTTATGAAAAAGGCTTCTTAAAAATCCAAGAAGATTTTAAGGAAGACAAATCCATGGCCAATCCATGGAGACTGTGTAGTATTCAACAAGTGGAAGAGCTAAGATCGGTGATAAGAATAGTGCCCATATTGTCAAGCACCATCAGCCTTTTTGTGTGTATGGCATAGATAAACACATTCTTTGTTCCACAGGCCCTCGCTTTTACACAAAGTCGGTGTCAAATTGTCCCTCACTATCTTATCGATGACCTTCGTCACATATATAGAAACGAAGTGACAGACCGTGGCATGAAGCTATGATTTCATGGAGAAACTGGAGGACGTGATTTTGATGTTTTCATTATGGCTTGTCCCTTAGTATTATGTGGTCGGTGCAGCAGAGGAATTCAGTGAAATTAGACAAATCAAATTTATGTATAGTCAATTCCTTGACAAGTTTCACGGGTGCATTCTTCTTCTTATCCCTGGGTCTAGGAAATTATCTCAACAACTTCATCTCCATTTATTAGGGAGATAACAACAATAATATTTTTTTTCTTTATATTTGGTAAATGTTGTGTAAATTATAATGAAATTGTATCCATTTAATAGGAATATTTCATTGGAGGAACATACTACCTTTTAGTCAAGGTCACGTGGTTGCTTAAGGAGAAAAATGTTTACAATCAACACTCTATTGAAAAATAATGTAACATGTGCAGATCAAAGCATTGTTATTCTTGACAATGGATCATCCTTTTTATATTTTTAAACCTCAAGTAGTAAGGAATGATCCTTGATATTATGGAAAACCAAGTACATGGTGATGATACCTTTAGCTGATTTTACTTGTATGGTTCTTTGCACAAAATTGAAGTGGTAAAATGTAGAGCAGCATTTCAAGTGCATTTTACAAGATTCAAATGATATTAAACACATGTTTTAGGGGAAATATGGCAAGATGGGTATTTTTGTATTCCCTTAGTATCACCAACACTATATTATGCAACACCGAGAATTTCTATTAATGTGGGCGAGGAGGTTATTGGCATTATTGTCTATAAGTATGCTTTGGGGTCAAGGTCTATTTAGTTGTATTCAATATTATATAATGTACATAGTTGCAAATAAATGAACATGTTGTCTCCCCCCGATCGGGGTGACCATAAGGTAAGAGGAAGAATTAGACCACACTCCCTCCTCTCGATAAATGAGCAGGTTTTACCAAATTCAAGGAGTTGGCCAACTTTGGGCACGAGTGACCAGCTCGAATGGTAAGGAACACAGGATGGTGAAATTATGGGTTTGAATTTCCTATGTAAATGGAGCAAGCCACACACAGAGTTCTCTAAGCATCAAACAGAGAAGAAACGACCTCTTTCTCCCTTGGAGATTGCCATTTTTCAATACCCCAGTCGAAGATCTTTAGCACTATTGCAGAGAAGGAAACAATTATCGCTCGTAGGGACTCAACATTATACCTTGGGATTTTTTCTCAATTGGGAGAGGACTGGGTCTAACAAAGGTCTCATGCGTATTCATTACTATGTAGCAGACCATCGAATTGGGTATGTTGTTTATCTTTCCTATATTCTCAGGTTCTTTGTTTTAACTAATTTACCCCCAGGGAATTCAATTGTCTTTTCTTTAATCCCTTCAGTCATTTGGATTTGGCACATAGCATGGCCACTGGGTGTGAAAGCCCGGGGAGCATGCATCAGGGAAAAGCATTTTGGGTTTTTATCCTTCAGGAAACCTCGAAGTTTAAAGAGTAACATGTTGCATGGGTTTTAGTTCTCATATATAATTGATTTGTCTAGCCCCTCACAAAGACTTGAAATTTAATCTCAGGTTCTTTTAGTAACCATCCATCTGCTCTTTTTTTGTTTTAATCTCAGTATTGATTTGTTGGGTAACATTGGTCTTATTGTAGTGAAGTGGGGGCACAATTCTTGTCAACACCATCCACTTTGGAACGTCTGGGGTTGTTGGTTAGGTATGAATTTCCATACTTATCACTCATCCTTGCATTATTACATCTCTTCACAAGTTTAGCAAGCAAAATTATCTTCTTGGTTTAGGTACCCTTCAGCTCGACAATGCAACTGTTATCGCTCAAAGGCCCTCATGCAAACCTTACACAAAGGGAATCAACAATCATTTTATGAATCGCTCCCTTAAACATCTTATGAGTCGACAAGCCATCGGCATTGCAAAGTAACCATTAAAGAGGGGCATGTCTATCAACCTACTCAAGACACAATGACAAGAATTAATACATGCAGTCAGAGTCGAGCCACTACCACTCGAGGTGCATGCAGACGCGAGAGGGGAATAGGTAGGGGTCATGGAGGAACTTGAACACACACACGAGGTCTGGAATATGTGTACCTTGAGTCCTCCGTAGCCATTTCTAGAGAGATAATGTGAGTTATGGAGCAAAAATTAGTGGTTAAATAAGGTCAACCCACAAATGAAGGTTTGATTTTAGAATTTGGTCCAATTGCACTTAACTCGGGTCATACACGCAACAGAAGGAGACTATACATGCAAACCTTACAATTGTACTGGTAGATGAAAGTCATTATGCTGAAAATCCTTGATGAAGGGCGAGAAGAGAGAAATTATTCATTGGATCAGTTGGTAGATCTCTGCCATGAGCAGCGTAATGCCCACATTCAGTTGTTCCACATGGATACTAGACTAGCTAAGATTGAGGTATATATTCATTGCATCTCGCCTACATCTCCACCAGGATCCAACACCAAGGACCCGACACCATTTGACTCCTCAGACTAGAATTTGTGATACATGTTTATGTTGTTCCACCAAGATCCAACACCAAGGACCTAGCACCAGTTGACTCCTCAGACTAGAATTTGTGATACATGTTTATGTCATTAAGTTTCTTGTTAGTTTCCTATTTTGTTGAAGTATTAGATATTGTAGTATTGTTGATATTGCTTAAATATTTCAAATTTTGGACTACTTATTCTAAGTTTTTATGGCCAATAGACATGTTTTCCCAATCAAGTAGCTTGAGGCCACCTTAACTAGATTTTCAGAAACTATGTATTATTTTTTAGGAACATGTTTCATCGACTTACAAAAAAAATGAACATGTTATCTCATGCGTGATGTATTATGATAAGGGGGTTTACATGTTTATTTTCCAATGTTACAGCTACCATTGAATGTTGAATGAAATTCTTTTATATTACATATTAGGTATGTTAGAGTGTATTGTCGTTGCAAATACTATGTTTGTTGTAAAAATCCTTATTCCTTATTTCAGGAGTTAGCGATTAAAATATCTTCTACTTATTATTAATAAATCAAGTTTACATGCTAAAATATAAGACAAGTGTACTCCATTTATGGAAATATGGAAGATAATTTTAGAAACCAATATGCATGTACTTTTTTAGTTGTTTCCCCTCTTTGTTGTTATATTTAATGGTAGAGAGGGAATATTTTGAATACATAAATCATTGTAGTATGTTGTTCTTAAAAATATGATGCATTTTAATAAACTTTTTTATAGATTATATGTGAACTATAAAGAAATATATGCGAACTTTCATTCACATTAAAATAAATAATATTGATGCATTAGATATTCTCTCAACTATATTTATTGTAAATATCAAGGCCTTAGCCAACGTATGGACATCTCATTGTGTTACAAGATTTATCATTTTATTAAGTAAAAAAATTCAACTATATCTATTACAAAGATCAAGACCTTAGCCAAAGTATGAAGAGATCTCATTGTGATACAAAGGTTTCTCTTTTTATTAAGTAAAAAAAGAATTTCACATATCAATTTTATTTTTTGAAAAGGAGACATTCAATCAATTTAGGTAATGAAGGTGAAGTAAAGCACAGATGAGGGATATTTCATTTTTGGTTTTGATTTAACGATTAATAATAAGTAAATAATATAAAATGTCAATTAATTTATGCATTTTTACTCTTAAATATCACAGTTCTAGAGATCTTACTCTTTAGATTGATAGAGAGTTCCATCTTTTCGATATTGAGATCATAGAATTCAACTATATTTATCGCAAAGATCAAGAACTTAGCCAAAGTATGAAGAGATCTCATTTTCTTACAAAGATTTCTCATTTTATTAAGTAAAAAAGGAATTTCACATATTAATGTTTTTTGAAATGGAGACATTCATTGGGTTTAGGTAATGAAGGTGATGTAAAGAATTGATGAGGGATATTTCATTTTGGGTTTTGATTTTAGCGATTAATAAAAAGTAAAAGATAGAAAATATCTATTAATTTTCTGCATTTTTACTCTTAAATATCACACTTCTTCACATCTTGTTCTTTATATTGGTAGAGAGTTCCATCTTTTGGATATTGAGATCGTAGATGTTGGAAAAGTTTAATTTAATTGTTTTTGCAATGTGACCCTGCAACTTTACAATATGATTTAACAACTTCCATTTTTTTATAAGAATGAGACTAAGGTAAGTTAAAACATCAAAAATATATTCACTTGGTAGAAGTTCTAGATCAATTTGGGAAATGATTTCCAATGCTTGGCATTCCATATAAACTAATTACCTCAACAAGCATAACTTTCTTAAGTTGCTTTCACAAATCGTTGAGAGCATATTTAATATCCAATGCTACAAACTATTAATTATATTAATTTATGTTAGTAAAAAACTTAAATATTCCATTCAAAAACTCCATAAAACTATTAAGTTTATCAATACACCAATTTATAAAATGTTATTAGTTAAAATCCAAATCACTGTAGTCAAAGGATCTTAACTCGAGTGGTTTGGTGAACAATTCTCCAAAGACATGTTGTAACTAGCTTGTTTGTGGTATTTATGAAATAGTTCTATCAAGTGTAATAGTGGAAACCGATAAGAATTCTGGTGAAATTCCCATTCCAATTAAAAAAAATCCAAATCACTATAATAAAATGACATTGACATAAAATTGAGATATTTAGAGATGAATTATCAAATGTTGGCACTTTAATTTTAATTTATATCTTGAGAATCTAAAACACAGTTTGTTACATCTATGGGTGTTTGTCACAAATAATTGTGTGCCAACCGACTTTTCAATGATAAAGGAGACATTTTTAGAGAGGTTCTCTGCCCCACCTCTTTTTGCAAGGACAGGGGCAATATCGTAAGTTGAGACCCAATTGGAGAAATCAATGGTGCCATGTCTACCAGGATGTGAGTGGTGTCTCTGTTGTGTTGAAACAAAATGGTTTGAAAGAAAGATGAAGGTTCTAACTAGGGCATTGTCATAGATGATTGAAAAAAAAATGGCAATTAAAATTATTTTAGTTTCACTCAAATATGTAAAATTTACTATTTTAATTATTTTAAAGGTATTTATGTTTATATTGTAAAATTTTTTTTTTATCAAAATAGTATTTCTATAATATTTCTATATGTGTTAATGTGCAAAAATGGACTCTCTCTCTCTCTCACTTTGTCTCTCTCCTTGGATTTTTATATTGTGTGCATCCATTTTTTTTTTGTATGAAGATATTTTTATTTTTTATTGTGTTTATGGTCACATGTTCAAATCCAAAGGGGTAGAGAATATGCACCTCCAACTTTGAGCATGAGCGACTAACTCGAATGGTAAGGAACGCAGGATGGTGCAATTATGGTTTTTAATCGCCTATGTAAATACTGCAAGCCATGCACCGAGTGCTCTAAGCATCAAACAAAGAAGAAACAACCTCTTTCTCCCTTGGAGATTGCAATTTTTCAATACCCTAGTCGGAGATCTTTAACACTCTTGCAGAGAAGGAAACAATTATCGCTCGCATGGACTCAACATTATACCTTGGGAATTTTTCTCAATTGGGAGAAGACTGGGTCTAACATAGGTCTCACTCATCTTCATTACTATGTGGCAGACCATCGAATTGGGTATGTTGTTTCTCTTTCCTATCTTCTCAGGTTCTTGGTTTTAACTAATTTACCCCAGGGAAGTCGATTGTATTTTCTTTAATCCCTTCGGTCATTTGGATTTGGCACATAGCATGGCCACTTGGTGTGAAATCCCAAGGAGTGTGCATCAAGGAAAAGAATTTTTGGTTTGTATCCTTCAGGAAACCTCAAAGTTTAAAGAGTGGCATGTTGCTTGGTCTTTGGTTCTCATATATAATTGATCTATCTAGCTCCTCGTAGAGACCTTGGAATTTCATCTCAGGCTCTTTTGGTAACATCCATTTTCTCTTTTTTTTGTTTTAATCTCAGTATTGATTTGTTGGGTAACATTTGTCTTATTGTAGTGATGTGAGGGCACAATTCCTATCAACACCATCCACTTTGGAATGTATGGGATTGTTGGTTAGGTATGAATTTCCATGCTTATCACTCATCCTCACATTGTTACATCTCTCCACAAGTTTGGCAGACATAATTCTCTTCTTGGTTTATGTACCCTTCAGCTCAACAGTGCAACTGTTATCACTCAAAGGCCTTCCTAGGAACCTTACACAAAGGGAATCAACAATCATTTTATGAATTGCTCCCTCAAACAACTTACGAGCCAACAAGCCATAGGCATTGCAAAGCAACCATTAAAGAGGGCTAGGTCTATCAACCTGCTCAAGACACAATGGCAAGAATTAATACATGCAGTCAAAGTCGACCCACTACCACTTGGGATGCACGCGGGTGCGGGAGGGGAAGAGGTAAGGGTCATGGAGGAACTTCAACACACACATGAGGTCTGGAATTTGTGTACCTTGAGTCCTCCACAACCATTTTTAGAGAGAGAATGTGAATCTTGGAGCAAACAGTAGTGGTCAGAGAAGGTCAACCCACTAATGAAGATTTGATTGTAGAATTTGGTCCAATTTCCCTTAACTTGGGTCATACACGCAGCAGAAGGAGACTATACATGCAGACCTTACACTTGTACTGGTAGATGAAAGTCATTATGCTAAAAATTCTTGATGAAGGGCAGGAAGAGAGAAATTATTCATTGGATTGGTTGGTAGATCTCCGCCATGAGTAGCATAATTCCCACATTCAATTGTTCTAGATGGATACTAGACTAGCTAAGATTGAGTTACATATTCCTTGCATCTCTCCTATAACTCCACCAGGATCCAACACCAAGGACCCTGCGCTAGTTGACTCCTCAGACTAGAATTTGTGATACATGTTTATGTTGTTAAGTTTCTGGTTAGTTTCCTGTTTTGTTGAAGTATTATATATTGTAGTACCGTTGATATTTCTTAAATATTTCAAATTTTGGACTACTTATTCTAAGTTTCGGTGGCCAACAGACATGTTTTCCCAATCAAGTAGCTTGAGGCCACCTTAACTAGCTTTTCGGAAACTATGTATTATTTTTTAGGAAAGTAATGAGAAAAGTTTCATCGGCTTACAAAAAAAATGAACATGTTATCTCATGCGCAATGTATTGTGATAAGGGGGTTTACATATTTATTTTCCAATGTTACAGCTACCATGAATGTTGAATGAAATTATTTTATATTGCATATTAGGTATGTTATAGTGTATTGTGGTTGCAAATACTATGTTTGTTGTAAAACTCCTCATTCCTTATTTAAGGAGTTAGCAATTAAAATATCTTCTACTTGTTATTAATAAAGCAAGTTTACATGCTAAAATATAAGACAAGTGTGCTCCATTTATGGAAATATGGAAGATAATTTTAGAAACCAATATGCATGTACTTTTTTAGTTGTTTACCTTATTTGTTGTCATCTTTAATGGTAGAGAGGGAATCTTTTGAATACATAAATCATTGTAGTATGTTGTTCTTAAAAATATGATGCATTTTAATAAAAAAAATTATAGATTATACATGAACTATAAATAAATATATGTGAACTTTCATTTACATTTACATTTGCATTAGATATTCTCTCAACTATATTTGTTACAAAGATCAAGACCCTAGCCAAAGTATGAAGAGATCTTATTGTGTTACAAAGATTTCTCTTTTTATTAAGTAAAACAAGAATTTCACATATCAATTTTTTTTTGAAAATGAGACATTCAATCGGTTTAGGTAATGAAGGTGAAGTAAATAATAGAAAATAGTAGAAAATATCTATTAATTGTCTGCATTTTTACTCTTAAATATCACACTTCTAGAGAGCTTACTCTTTAGATTGATAGAGAGTTCCATCTTTTGGATATTGAGATCATAGAATTCAACTATATTTATCGCAAAGATCAAGAACTTAGCCAAAGTATGAAGATATCTCATTTTCTTACAAAGATTTCTCCTTTTATTAAGTAAAAAAAGAATTTCACATATTAATGTTTTTTGAAATGGAGACATTCATTGGGTTTACGTAATGAAGGTGATGTAAAGCATTGATGAGGAATATTTCATTTTGGGTTTTGATTTTAGCGATTAATAATAAGTAAAAGATAGAAAATAGATATTAATATTTTGCATTTTTACTCTTAAATATCAAACTTCTTCACATCTTGTTCTTTAGATTGGTAGAGAGTTCCATCTTTTGGATATTGAGATCATAGATGTTGGAAAAGTTTAATTTGAGTGTTTTTGCAATGTGACTCTGCAACTTTACAATATGATTTAACAACTTCCATTTTTTATAAGAATGGGACTAAGGTAAGTTAAAACATTAAAAATATATTAACTGGGTAGAAGTTCTAGATCAATTTGGGAAATTATTTCCAATGCTTGGCATTCCATTTAAACTAATTACCTCAATGAGCATAACTTTCTTAAGTTGCTTACGCAAATCCATGAGAGCATATTTAATATCCAATGCTACAAACTCTTCACTATCTTTATTTATGTTAATAAAAAACTTAAATATTCCATTCAAAAAATCCATAAAAACTATTAAATTTATCAATACAACAATTTATAAAATGTTATTAGTTAAAATCCAAATCATTGTAGTCAAAGGATCTTAGCTCGAGTGGTTTGGTGAACAATTCTCCAGAGACATGTTTGATCCAGGTGGATATTGGTCGCCACCTGCCAAGTCCACCTGGACCCCCACCATTGTCTTTCTCAGCATTTTCAGTTTCCTTAATTGTAGCACAACTTACTATTTTTAGCAGTTTTTCGGGTCCTGAACTTCCGGAGCCGTTTTGAGGCCCTAAACGACGTTTTTTGGGAATCTCGGGCAACATGGGTCCATGGACCCATGTTGCCTCCCAAAGTGGTAGTACTCGGATAGATCTTTCTAACGAGCTATTGTACGCATCAAACGGAGATCGTATGCCAAAGTTACGACCCCGGGAAATTGATGTACCAATTTACCCAAACGGGGCCCACAATTTGGCGTTTCATCTTCTAGGGTTAGGTTTCGGGATGTGAAGGGTTTTTCATTGTTTCTCAACAATAAATAGGCCTTCGAGCCTCATTGTAACACAGTTCGAAACAGTTCAGAGGCATGTAGCCGACACATCTCTTCTCAGAGATAAGCTACCATCGCCCTAGCTGGGTTATTTCTATTTGTAAGCATATTTCAATATTTTACAGTAATGAAATGAAGTATTATTTCCGCTGCATCTCTGTTTTTATGGTTATCGCATCTCTGTATTTATGGTTATCTCTGTAATCTATTGCGTTCCTATTTAAATCCGGATCAGTGGTATCAGAGCAGTCTGCTTTTTCTCTGTTTTTCTTTGCATGTCCCCAACAAGGTCGGGATATAAGGAGTTAGGGCTTGAACTGGTTGAACCTTTGCAAGACCGGCCTCGCAAATCCCGACGGCCTCCCATGGCGGACGAGAAGAAAGACGAGGGGGCAGGAGATCCCGTCAAAATCTTGCTCGAAGAAGCCCTCGAGCGACAACGGAACGCGATGATGGACAGCTTTGCCCAGATCCTTCAGCGGCTACCCAGAAGCAACGCATCGGCTTCCAGCAGCTACTCTGGAAATGCCACACCCTTTAAGGTACAAGTTAATTTTGAAATCCCCATATTCGAGGGTCAGATAGATGCAGATGCCGTAGATAAATGGTTAAATCTGCTAGAGGGTTATTTTTCTGTTCACGAATTTTCGAGTCGGGAAAAGATTGTTTTTGCCCTTCTCAAAGAAGCCCCCCACGTCAAGGACTGGTGGGAAACCTACTGCGAGCAGAAGGATGAAAGTACTGGCTCACTATTTTCAGCCGCACCCACTTGGGATTCGTTCCGGGATGCCATCAAGGAGCAGTACTACCCTGTCGGAAGCTATGAGGATGAATACATAAAGTGGACCACGCTGCGGTAGGGCAGGGACCAAGACGTGCCGGAGTTCACCAATCTTTTCCATACCCTTTGCACAAAGTTGGGTATTAAGGATTCGGAGCAACATTTGATACTCAAATACCGTGGCTGCCTACACAAGTACATCCAGGAAGAAATACAGTTCCTAAACATCCCCTCGCTCGGCGCCACATACCGATATGCCGTCAAGGTCGAGCAGAAGTTTAAACAAAAGAAGCGAGACTTTGGATCTGCGAATCCAAAGCAGGGGAAAGGTGCCACTAAACCACAGAACAAAGGACAAAGCCAAGGCGGGACAACCCAAGACAACCAGCCGAAGCTGCAAGCAAAGAACAGCGCTGCGAAGCCGAGAAAGGACACTGGAAAATGGTGCGAGTTCCATAAGAGCTCCACTCACAACACAAGTGAGTGTCGGGCCAAGCAGTCACTGGTGGCTGAGCTAAAGGTTTCAGAATCAGATGCATGTTCCGACTCTGAGTCAGAACCCGATAAGGGGTATGAAAAAGGGAAGCAGATCATTGATGCGGATCCCAGTGCCACTGTTGCTACCGCAAAGATCCAGAAAAATGAACCCGAAGATCCAGAGGAGGAGGAGCGTCTCTTCCACTCCCAGATGTGGGTAAAGGGCTCCCTGATACAGTTCATTGTTGATAGCGGGAGTCAAAAGAACCTCATTTCGGCAGAGGTCGTGAATCGGTTGGGCTTACCGACCACATCACATCCACAACCATACACCATTGGGTGGCTTCACCAAGGACGAGATCTTCGTGTGAGCCAGCAGTGTCGCCTTCCATACAACATCAAGCCCTTCACGGATGAGGTATTGTGTGACATTGCTCCCCTTGAAGTTTGTGATGTATTACTAGGACAACCATACTTGTGGAAGCGACATGCTGTGTATGAATCAAGGCCCCGTGCTGTTATTATTACATTGGGAAATAAGTTGTTTAGGATACCAGAGGTAGCACCACCTGCCACCATCTCTTTGATTACTGCAAAACAATGCAGTAAGATCATTTCCAAAACCAGGAAATTTGTTTTCCTGATGATACGCCCTCAAGGAAAGAAGAAGACAGTGGCCGCGGCCTCCAAACGGGGTCCCTCTGCACGACAACTACAGATGGACAAGGTTGTGGAGGAGTACGAGGACATCTTCACCTCCCCGGCAGGGGTTCCTCTGCACTGTCAAGTCAAGCACTCCATCGATCTGACCCTAGGTGCGCCGCTACCCAATGGACCAATTTATCGGCGCTCCGTTCTGGAGAACGATGAAATCAAGAGGCAGATTCAGGAGCTCTTGCAGAAAGGTCACATTCGTCCGAGTTCATCGCCCTGTGGGAGCCTGATCGTGTTGGTACAGAAGAAGGATGGGACGTGGAGACTCTGTATTGACTATCGGGCGCTGAACAAGATCACTGTCCGTAATAGGTACCCGATCCCGCGGATTGATGACCTCCTAGACCAACTAAAGGGGGCGAAATATTTCAGCAAGATTGATCTGAAGTCAGGATATCACCAGGTACCAATCGAACCCTCCGATGTGTGGAAGACTGCCTTCAAATCGAAGGAGGGCCTCTTCGAATGGCTGGTCATGCCTTTCGGATTGACGAATGCTCCTGCAACCTTTATGAGGCTAATGGATGACATCTTGCGGCCATTCACCAACTCCTTTGTAGTAGTATACTTGGATGACATTCTGATCTTCAGCCAGAGTTGGGAAGAGCACCTCCACCACATCCGACAGGTTCTCCAAACACTGCGGCAACACAAGCTATGTGCCAATTTGGAGAAATGCACTTTTGGCATGACCCAGGTTCAGTATCTGGGATACATCATTGATGAACAGGGGGTGCATGTCGATCCAGCCAAGATCCAAGTCATTCGGAATTGGCCCTCTCCAACCACTCTAACAGAGCTCCGTAGCTTTCTAGGTCTTGCCAACTTCTACCGCAGGTTTGTGTTGGGGTTTTCTCATATTTCTTGGCCCTTGAGTCAAGTCACCAAGAGCGGGGCGAAAGCAAAATTCTTTTGGTCTGAATCTCAACAGAAGGCATTTAGGGAGTTGAAGGATCGCCTCTGCACGGCACCAGTGCGCGCGTTACCAGATTTACAACAACCATTTGAGGTCGAGACAGATGCCTCTGACTATGCTATTGGCGCAGTCCTTACTCAACATGGACATCCAGTGGCATATCACAGTGAAACACTTTCAGACACAGTCCGGAAGTACCCCACTTATGATAAAGAGATGTATTCCATTGTACAGGCCTGCCGACAATGGAAGCATTACATTTTGGGGAAGGAAACGGTCATCCACACAGACCACCGACCTCTGCAGTTCATACAGACCCAAGGGAAATTGCAGAATGATCGCCATCAGAAGTGGTCTACATACCTGCAACAGTTTCACTTGAACATAAAGTATAAAAAGGGCAGCACCAATAATGTTGCAGATTGCCTCAGTCGGCCACCGATCATGGCGCTAACCACCGTGCTCAACTCTTGTGGGCACGAGACTTCTGACTGGCCACTTCTCTACAAAAGCGACCCAGAATTTGGCCACAAATACCAGACACTCTTGGAGGGTCAGCATGTTGCAGATTTTCACCTCCAGGATGCCCTATTATGCCACCTCGATCACCTTTGTGTTCCTTCAAGCGAGCGTGCCAAGATGATTTGGGAAGCACACTACAGTTGGTCTGCTGGGCATTTCGGGGTCGAGAAAAGAGTGGCAGTACTGCAAAATTATTTCTATTGGCCGAATCTTCGAAAGGATGTTGGGAAGTACATCCGATCATGTACTGACTGTGCCATTGCCAAACCGACCATTAAGAAGCACGACCTCTATACCCCATTGCCTACTCCTAGTCGACCTTGGGAATCCATCTCCATGGATTACATGTCAGGCCTTCCTTCCACTAAGCATGGAAATGACTGTGTTTTTGTGGTCGTCGACAGGTTCTCGAAGATGGCCATTATGATGGCCTGCAAGAAGAATATCACAGCAGAAGCCACTGCTAAACTCTTCTTTGAACGAGTGTGGGTGCACTTTGGGATCCCACAGTCTATCATCTCAGATCGGGACAGTCGGTTTCTCAGCACATTTTGGTCCAGTCTCTGGTCAATGCTGGACACCAAACTCACGAAATCCACAGCCTTCCATCCTCAAACTGATGGCCAGACAGAGGTTGTCAACAGGATGATTGTGCACATTCTGCGCATGTATAACTCGAAGCATCCACGCACATGGGACGAGAGCCTCCCCTATGTTCAACACAACTACAACTGAGCTCTTCACAGCTCCACTGGCCATAGCCCTTTTCAGGTGGTTTTGGGATTCCAGCCACTATGCCCCATTGATGTGGCCATACCACTTGCAGCTACTCACATGAATTCAGCTCATGTCCAGTCCGAAACAGATAAGGCCACCAGCTTCATTGAGCGCATCCAACACATTCGCCAACAGGTCCATGACATTCTTGAGAAATCAAATGCCAAGTACAAGCAGCGACATGATCAACACTGGGTGCCACACAAGTTTCAGGTGGGCGACAAAGTCTGGTTGCATTTGCAAAAGGAACGCCTTACTGGAGCCTATCGGAAATTGAGACCACTCCGATATGGTCCTTACACCATTACTAAGGCGATGGGAGACAATGCATTTGAGCTCAGCATTTCCCCATTCCTTGGCCTACACCCAGTGTTTAATGTGGACCGCCTTCGGCCATACTTTCCACCATTGCTAGACACATCCGACATTGCAGAACAACTCAAACCCACAGAATTAAATCCAGATTGCATGGAACAAGCTGCAACTGATCGGATCATGGACACACATATCAAGAACACTCGCGAACAGAATATCCAACTGTATCGAGTTGTCAAAGCAGGCCAACTCCTTCAGCAGGGCAAGTGGCTCACCAGGGAACAAGTTCAGCAGAAGTTTCCTCATCTCATGGAGGAGCTCAACGCAATGGGGACCATTGCTTCCTAAGGGGGGAGGAATGATCCAGGTGGATATTGGTGGCCACCTGCCAAGTCCACCTGGACCCCCACCATTGTCTTTCTCAGCATTTTCAGTTTCCTTAATTGTAGCACAACTTACTATTTTTAGCAGTTTTTCGGGTCCTGAACTTCCGGAGCCGTTTTGAGGCCCTAAACGACGTTTTTTTGGGACCCAAAGTGGTAGTACTCGGATAGATCTTTCTAACGAGCTATTGTACGCGTCAAACGGAGATCGTATGCCAAAGTTACGACCCCGGGAAATTGATGTACCAATTTACCCAAACGGGGCCCACAATTTGGCGTTTCATCTTCTAGGGTTAGGTTTCGGGATGTGAAGGGTTTTTCATTGTTTCTCAACAATAAATAGGCCTTCGAGCCTCATTGTAACACAGTTCGAAACAGTTCAGAGGCATGTAGCCGACACATCTCTTCTCAGAGATAAGCTACCATCGCCCTAGCTGGGTTATTTCTATTTGTAAGCATATTTCAGTATTTTACAGTAATGAAATGAAGTATTATTTTCGCTGCATCTCTGTTTTTATGGTTATCGCATCTTTGTATTTATGGTTATCTCTGTAATCTATTGCGTTCCTATTTAAATCCGGATCAATGTTATAACTAACTTATTTGTGGTATTTATGAAATAGTTGTATCATGTTTAATAGTGGAAACTGACATGAATTTTGGTGAAATTCTCATTCCAATTAAAAAAAATCTAAATCACTATAATAAAATGACATTGACTTAAAAGTGACATAAAATTGAGATATTTAGAGATGAATTATGAAATGTTGACACTTTAATTTTAATTTATATCTTGAGAATCTAAAACATGGTTTGTTAGATCTATGGGCGTTAGTCACAAATAATTGTGTGCCAACCGACTTTTCAATGATAAAGGAGACATTTTTAGAGAGGTTTTTTTCCCCCAACCTCTTTTTGCAAGGATGGGAGCAATATCATAAGTTGAGACCCAATTGGAGAAATCAATGGTGCCATGTCCACCAGGATGTGAGTGGTGTCTCTATTGTGTTGAAACAAAATGGTTTGAAAGAAAGATGAAGGTTCTAACTAGGGCATTGTCATAGATGCAAGGCAAGTGATTGAAAAAAAATTGGCAATTAAAATTATTTTAGTTTCACTCAAATATGTAAAAGTTACTATTTTAATTATTTTAAAGGTATTTATGTTTATCTATCTATATATATATATATATATATATATATATATATATAATCAAAATAGTATATCTATAATATTTCTATATGTGTTTATGTACAAAATTGGGCTCTCTCTCTCTGGGGATTTTTATATTGTATGTATCCATTTTTTTTATAGTTTGTATGAAGATATTTTTAGTTTTTATTATGTTTATGGTCACATGTTCAAATCCAAAGGGGTAGAATATAAGCACCTCCATAATGTATGTCAAAACATTGGGAGAAAGGAGGTCCTCTCGCAATTAAATAGGTCCCATAAACCAATTTGATGTCTAATTTTACCCTTAGATAATTATTAATATTTAATATATGTATTATTTGTATTTATATTGACACTCATATACAATGATGATAATATTGTCTATATGACAAGTTTTCATGTGACCCCACATTTTTGTTATATATAACAATTAATTATATCACCTATATTAGTCAATCAGTTGCAGAGATACATAAATAGCATTTATCACATATGCAAATTTCTCTCATCAACACAAATATGAAGGACTTTTAACAAATAAAAATAAATAAATATACAAATGCTTCTTTAATTAAGTTGTTAGGAAAACACCATAACATATGATTAAATTGCATACACTTCAATGCCTTTTTTTTATATTATTTAGAAATAATTTTGTTTGAATCAATATAATTTTTTTAAGCATGGTAATTTAAGATTTTTGAATTAAAATAAAATATTAAAAAAAATAATAATTTTAAATATTATATAAATTAATTACTATTTTTAATTAAAAGAATTAAATAAAAACTTAAAATAACTTCAAATATAACCTAAAGTAATTATTAAATAAAATGTAATGTAATTTTCCTAAATTCTTCTATAGTTACCAATTTTATTTTCATGAAAAGAAAAATCCATTTTTATTTCAAATTTTACTACATCTTTATTTATAATTTAATTTATAGATACTCTTTTCGTTATTTTTAGTTATATTTATTTATAATAATAATTTAATTTTAAATAACAATTTAATTAAATTAATCTTTTACTAAAATTTAACAATATTAATTTGCTTATTTTAAAATTATTTTATTTAAACCAAAAAGTTCAATTTCCTTTTGAATATCAAAAACAATTAAATTTCTAAATTATTTAAAATATAACATTATTCTATATAAAATACTTATTTATAAATACTTAACATTGGCATATTTATAAGAAATAATCATAAAACATAATCTTGAAAGTCTAAAATTACTCAAAATCCAAATGAGAAAGTCAGAAATCTAAAGTTACTATGACAAAATTGGAAATTTAAAGCTATTGAAGAGAATATAAATAAAAGATTGAATACCCACTAGTATGAAATAACTATAATAATAAAATGTAGCCATCATTAGGGCAAAGATAATTTAAAAGATTGAATACCTACTCGTATGAAACAACTATAATGTTGGTCGTTATATCAAATAATAATAATATTATTATTTAATTTTAAAGTCAACCTTAAGTCATATTTAACGTTAAGTCATATTTGATTACTAAATTTATGAAGGCATAAATAACTATAATAATATAGCTATTATTAGGGCAAAGAAAATTTAAAAGATTGAATACCTAGTCGTATGAAACAATAGTATGACCAAATAATAATATTATTATTATTATTATTATTATTATTTTAAGGTCAACCTTAAGTCATATTCAACATTAAGTCATATTTGATTGCTAAATTTATGAAGGCATATATATTTTTATTTTTTAGTTTCAAATCTTTAACTTTTTAGAAGGAAACACATACTCTTAATCATTAGGCCTACTCAAGCTGTATTGACCATTATTATTATTATTATTATTTAATTTTGATTGCTAAATCTATTAAGGCATATATACTTTACTTTTCTAGTTTTGAACCTATGACCTCTTAGAAGGAAACACATACTCTTAATCATTAGACATACTCAAGTTGTATTGACCATTATTATTATTGTTATTATTATTTAATTTTGATCGCTAAATCTATTAAGACATATATACTTTACTTTTCTAGTTTTGAACCTGTGACCTCTTAGAAGGAAACACATACTCTTAATCATTAAACATACTCAAGTTGTATTTGGGGGTTAAAGTGGCTACGAAATGGAATGCAAGTAGTCTTAAATATCCATTGAACTTGTTTAGACACCTTCGTATCTGGATTAAAATTGCGTAGTTGAAGGTGAAGGTAAAGGAATGAATTCACAAGAAACGCGAACAAGCACTGGGTATCCATATCGATTTGGATGGGGTTATTTAAGAAATCATTATTCAAATGAGAAATTTAATTAATATGAAGACATATTTAAAACATGTATTATATTCATTGAAATAAATTGATTTTGTTAACAAAATATGTTAAAACCCATTGATAATGAATCGGTTGTGAAGACATAAACTATCAAAATGGTATTTGATCCTGAAACATCCTTTTTCAAGTTTCAAATGGAAAATACAAATAGTGAATATAATATTCTAAAAAACATTGTGCTTGTCATTCCATATTTGAAGTTGTATCAAAACTTGTTGGAGGCATCGAAGACCTGAAGAAGCAATGAACCTGCAAAATGTATATTTTGTTAGAAGTTGTAATATGTAAATCAGTTGTGGAAATTTATTAGTAATACTTTGCAGGTGAGTTGTGTTAAAATGAATTTGGAATGAATGGAAATGAAGTTACCTTTGCCATGGGGATTTATATATTGTTAGTGGAAAATGCATGGTGAATGATGGCATACTGAACACCACTAGAGAATTATGCGTAGTTGGAGACGCATATTTCTTGCTTGGTATTCTGCTCGTAGTTGCATAGGTGTGCTTTTTCTGAGTCCATATGTCCTATTGCAAAAGAAAGAAAATGTTAGAATGAGATGTACAGATAATATAAGGACATTCTAATATTTGCATAATTATTAATAATGATTAAATTTGGTTGTTGTTGAAAGATATGAAAGGTATGTTATGAAATAGAATGAGCTAAATAAACAGAGGAAACCTTTTGGTGTTACTAAAGTATGGGTTGGAGCAGATTATCTGGAGGTGGCATTGAACAGAGAATTTCTTCTGCGTGTTTTCTGCGAGTAATGTTTTTGTTGTCCTTCATTTTATTGTAACTTTCGAAACTGAATGCGAGGCTAATCCAGAGATCTTGTAAAGAAGGTACTCTTGAAATTGTTGCGAATGTGAGACCTTGACGTTCTGTTTTTCCAATGTCAATTGTTGCTTTTGGAAGTGTCATACCTTGAGATTTATGTATGGTTAAAGCCCAAGCCATCTTCAGTGGAATTTGTGCATGCCCATTTGTTTTTTATTGCTGGATTAGGCAAGTGAGTGGGGTTTCTTTCATCCCAAGGAGGCCCGATATATTTGGGAAAATCTACGACAACAAATGTTGGCATGCAATATCAAGAGATTGTTGTCTGCAAGCATTTTCATAATGTCAATGTCTTTATATAAGTTTAAATAAGGCAAGATTGTTGTTTGCAAGAATTTTCATAATGTCAATGTCTTCATATAAGTTTAAATAAGGCAGAGATAATGGTGGAGTTAACTTGAGATCAATGAGTGAATGAATCAGGTGCTCTTATGCTAGTATGAGCTCCAGAAATTTTCACACAGAATCCTAAACTATTGCCACAATCACAACTTACCAACCTTAACATCCAAATTCTGATGCCATTAGTAACTTACTGAATATGGCATATCATAAATGTGAGGTGATAATAACATTGTTTGATGCATAACCTCTTCCGATATATAGTATTCGAAGCAATAGAGGAAAAATTGAAAGAAATAAAGATGTTTGACAGTTAAGAAAGGCATGAAGAACCATTTAAAGTCAAGAAAATTGGACGCACAAGTCATATCCTTATTGTAAGTTTTCTTTGTTGCAAAAAGACCAATTTATTATCGGGGTTCTAGAGGTTCTAAACCAAACCTTAATAACCATAGAATAAGAGCTGGTTGCTCCATTCAAAACGAGAAGATTGGAGGTAGGAGTCACATCATCATTATAAGTTTTGTTTGTTGCGACAAGACCAATTTATTTTCTGGATTTTAGAGGTTGTAAACCCTTGATAACCATAGAATAAGAGATGGGTGTTGTGTTCTGGATGTATAAAAAGACAAGTCCTGTGATAGTCAGAATATAGCTGAGACACCATGTTAGTAATGTTTACGACGTACTTTTTTGGGAAAATGCAGTTTCCACACCTTGCTAGTAACGTTGGTTGGCACTTTGTAAGAAACATGCAGCTTGCTAAATTGTTACTAGGAGCACAACCATTTGGTTGGAAACTAAATTTATTCAGAACTAAAGGAAAAGCACTCCCAATTTCATGCTAAGATCATAACTCTGCCCTAGCTCATAGATGACAAATTTGAGAGGGGTATGACTCTGCAAATTTGAACATGCTCCTATAAAAATTAAACATGTCCTGAGTGGTCTCAAAACTTTAATCTTGAAAAAATATAGTTTTGATTGTTCCATATAAAACATTGCTTTCTCAATTGGGTTTACCCAACTGGTTGTGGAATGTAAGTTATCCTGCAAACCCAAGGTCTGTTTTCCTAAGTGACATGTTGAACTCACAATGAATATTTTGTTGTAACAACTTTGAGCGCTGTTCTTGCCCTAGCTTTGTACCCTAAAGAATCTAATGCCAACCGGTTTACTGGTTTTGTCAAGGTCCTCACGAAGCACCAAGTGATACCATATAGGACAAGTGCCCACTGTCACCTCAGCACAAGTTCCCACTTTTTAAGCCCATCTTTTGTACCTATTTCATTAAATTACTTGATTAATTGTAATGGGTCACACTCAATATATAAATATCCTCACCTCCTATCTAACTTTACTTAATTTCCTTCCATCACCCCTTCATACTCTTATTTAATTTACTGTATTTCCATTATCACTTGATAAGCTCTCGAACTCTCACTTCTTTTCAATTTTCAAATTTATTTAACACCTTCCAAGTAGGTAGCTACACAATTCTTTTCCCTTACTACCTCTTCTCTTATGAATATTAGTCAACCTCCCTTATGAAAATTAAACATAACACCTGAGCTCTCATACCTGTTTCAATTTTCAAAATGCACTTAATTCTGGAACTTATTCCCATTTAAGGAAATCATGATTCTTTACCCTAAACCTTATAAAATTTTATCATTTGGAATGGATTTTGATTTGCCACAAAGTGTGTCAGGTTGGGACTGGTGAACCATAATCTAGATTGACGATGACTGTTACCTCGTACAACACAATTCTAAAAATGGAAATGCGGAACCTTATTAAGGGCAGCCCAAAGGAGCTAGCAGAATGGACAAGGACCACATTTATTGCAGTCATGTCATAGTCTAGCGTAGATGCCGATGAAGAGGAACAGAGGCAGTAATTGGTTGTTAATTTCCACTGGTCATTCCTCACGCCCTTAGGTCAGCTTCCTCCTACTGCCTATCAAAATTTCAGTTAGAACACACGGATCAAAAACAAGTTCTCGGTGCATCCTATTTTGGCTATCAAAATTGCAGTCAGAACACACGGATCAAAAACAAGTTCTCGGTGCATCCTATTTTGGCCAAATAATGGTAGTACCAAAAAAACTGTCAACTAATTAACACAGCTTATGTGGATCGTCCTATAATGGTCTGCAAATTGGATGGATCCTTTTCAAAGGATTCAACAGAGAAATCGATTCATTGAATATTACCTTTTATGAACAACAGGTATCTTCACAACACTCTTCTGCTTTTTTAAACTTTTCTTCTTTATTTTTCCACACTCTTATCTATGCTTTTTTCCTTTGATAATGTCCTCTATAATATAACCTTCCTGAATTTTTAGAAAGCCAAATGTGAAGTGATAATATCTGTAAAATTGGCCATGAAGTTATAGGTACCAGCAGAACAATTTCCCCCGTTTTTAGACAAAGTCAAAAAAATATTTCTTAAAAATGTGGGCCACTAGACTAATATCTATAAAATATATATCCATAAAAAACCAGAACGATAAAATATATATCCATATTAAGTTTTATCCATAAAAAACCTGAAGCATAAATTATATCTATAGATGTATGAGATTTTTTTAAACCCTCATCAATACACTACAAAATATACCCCACTCATCAACATGTACCCAAAAAAGAGAAGCAAACTTATAGTTCACTTGTAAATATACCATGGAATTACAACCTAAAACACTAATAAAGTTTAAACTTTAAAGGAATCATAAAAGGATAGTGATGTATTTATAGTATATACTTGTAGATTTCAGTGGTATTCATAATTGTCTAGACATCAATTTTGCTAAGTAACTTAATTATTTTGTGTATCCCATCAAGGATCTCATGGTTATGATCACCAATAGAATGTCAAAAAAGTATGAAGATGTCCTAAAATCATTATTTAGATACAAAAATTGAAATTACAAATAGGGTTGGATGCTCTATCAATTAGATGGGTATGGTACTAAGTGTTGAATGTTTGATTCAATTGGGCACTTGTACCTCCAACCGCAAAGATCAATTCATGGGATTTGATTGGTAAGGAGAGTGTTATAAATAACATGGCATTGAAAGTTCCACTCTCAAAGAATTGATTTACAATTACTAAAAAAGGAGCAAGATACATAGAGAAACATAGAATGATGGAAATATGGAAAATATTTTAACGAGTATCAAGGTTTCACGTTAAATAACCAGGTCAAAAGACTTCAGACTATGATGCACACACAACAAATGAACCTTGGTAACACTCAAATCAAAACCCTACAACCAGATAAAGATGATACCACCAAAAAATATTCTTAACTACTAAGCATCCAATTTACTATGCTTTGAGGACAAAGCATTCTTTAAATACAAATGCAAATGCAGAGGATTCTTCGTCTGAGACTCCTTAGACTATCAAGAGGCATTTGTGGCGAACATGAGAAGGAGGTCAAGAACCAAACAGCACAAGGAAGCACCATGTTTTTTTATGAATGATGTTGTTTCAGACTACATAATTAGACAAATAAAAGTGGGTTGTACCAAGTATTCTTATAGATTAGTATTTCCAGCAAGAAATCAACTAACAGAATATAGTACATTGTCAAAGGTAAAGGGAAAGATCACATGCAATATCAAGAGATTGTTGTCCGCAAGCATTTCCTTCACCAAACCACATGATTCCCTAGCCAATTTAATTCCAAAAGAAGGCTAAGTCAGTGTCCATAATGTCAATGTCTTCATATAAGTTTAAATAAGGCAGAGATAATGGTGGAGTTAACTTGAGATCAACGAGTGAGTGAATCAGGTGCTCTTGTGCTAGTAAATTGAACTGCCTTGGTGTGGTGTGCCCAGTGTGGGGGAACTTTGTGCACCATCCCATTCTCATCGTCTAAGGACATTCAACCAACCATATGATGGTGTAGTTTTGCACCCTTCCATGAAGGGATCTGCATTTCTTATTCTTTTTAATCAGTGTCCTGAAAGGGTGGCCTCAAAAACCTAGTTAGGGAAAGATGTAGCTAGGGCACTCGTTGCAAAACAAGAACCACTACACTACCAAATCTAGTGGTAACCAAAAGACCTCTGATAGTTTCATTGTATATTTTGAGCATTAATGCCTGAGAATAAGGAAGACATCAAGAAATTTAGCACGAAATGTTAGTTGCATTCAACACAACTCCATTCTAAATAAATCCAAATAGACACTTCGATACAAATAAAATCCAAGGTATCCAAGGTTTTAAAATCTTAAAGGCTATCAATCTGATCGGACTATTCAAGACTAGGTCTTAGTAGGTCAAGACGTGTGCATTTTGGAGGCAGATAATGAGAATTTTGTCAGAGTTTTCTTGTTTTTTGTTGTTGGTTTTAATGGTTGATCACAATGAGGATGAGTTCTACATGCCGTTTCACATGACCTTGTGGTAATCAAATCCAATCCCAAAGCAAAGCAAGCTGAGAGAAATACAAATACGAATGTAATTGCAAATGTAAATACAAATGCAAATGCAGAGGATTCTCTGTCTGAGACTCCTTAGACTATCAAGAGGCATCTGTGGCGAACATGAGAAGGAGGTCAAGAGCCAAACAACACAAGGAAGCACAATGTTGTTTATGAATGATGTTGTTTCAGACTACATAATTAGACAGATAACACTGGGTTGTACCAAGTATTCTTATAGATTAGTATTTCCAGCAAGAAATCAACTAACAGAATATAGTACATTGTCAAAGGTAAAGGGAAAGATCGCATGCAATATCAAGAGATTGTTGTCCACAAGCATTTCCTTCACCAAACCACATGATTCCCTAGCCAATTTAATTCCAAAAGAAGGCTAAGTCAGTGTTCATAATGTCAATGTCTTCATATAAGTTTAAATAAGGCAGAGATGATGGTGGAGTTAACTTGAGATCAAGAGTGAGTGAATCATGTGCTCTTATCAAAGAGATGGACTTCGATTATCAGGAATCTCATCCCACTAATACTGGTCAAGATGAAGCTCTCAGCAAGCATGTTTTTCATTAGTGTTTCATATTATGTAAAACAATGTCAATTTTAGGTGTCTTTTATAGAGTTCATCCTAGCAAAAACGTTTTTAAATACTCTGTGAAATGATGATTTGGATCTTCTATACCCAACACATACAGCTAGATAGATATGGTGGTTTTTGTTAACAACATCTTTTTTTTTGTATTGCGCTAAGCTGCCCAGCTCAACTGTGGCTTTTTTCTAATACAAATATTACCCGTTTATGTTTTATATCTCCGTGTGTAACATTCCTGTCATTGAAACTGCCTTAAGGTCAGAGCTATAATTGAAACAAACCTGGAATTGTGATTGAAACAAAACAAAAAGCCTATTCTCCCAGAATCAAATATTGTGTTTAATAAAAAATATTTAAATATGGCTTTTCACCAAAAATTACCCAAAAGCATCAGAATTTTGAGTTTTCTTCTTTGTGATTGAAAGAAAGCATGGAGCTCATTATGATCGAAGAGTTTTCTTCTCTGTGATTGAAAGAAAGCATGGAGCTCATTATGATCGAAGTGTCCTAAGGTAATTGAAATAAACCTCAGATTGCAATTATATCAAAATGCCTATTCTCCCAGATTAAAAAATCAAAATGCAATAAAGAACATGAGGTTTTTATCAAAATCTAATAAAAAACAATGTGTTTTCAAAATTTTGTTTCTATGATTGAAAATGTCGTACCTGAGCTCATTAGCGTCCTAAGATTCCATATCTGACAACATAATTAAGTTCATTGAGATAAAATCAAAATTTAACCAAAAGCATGGGATATAATTAAGTTCATTGAGATAAAATCAAAATTTAACCAAAAGCATGGGGATTGTAAGATTTCATTTCTGTGATTGAAAACACCGTAGTTAAGCTCAATAAAATCAAAATAATTTTAAACAAAACGTCGAGTCTTTTAAATCTCTTCTGTGATTGAAAGCAATATAACTAAACTCATTAAAAACGAAGCCTCAAAGGTAATTGAAATAAAACTTACATTGCAACTGTTTCAAAAGAACCTATTCCAATATAATTTTAAACAGAATCTCAGGTCTTTTAAATCTCTTCTTTGATTGAAAGCAACATAACAGAACTCATTAAGAACGAAGCCTCAAAGGTAATTGAGATAAAACTTACTTCAACTGTTTCAAAAGAGCCTCTTCTGTGATTGAAAGCAACATAACGGAACTCATTAAGAACGAAACCTCAAAGGTAATTGAAATAAACTTTACGTTGTATTTTCTCTGGTTTATAAGTAACTTTATGTAGACTGTTTATTTTTACTGAAAATATGTTGTATTTTCGCTGGTTTATAAGTATTTTTTATAGAGTAAATTTATAATTTTTAAAATTAGAGTTAAGTTAAATTGGTGAATGAGATATTATTGTTTATAAGACAACTTATATTAATATTTATTTGATTGCTAAAAGTTTATGAAAGATATATACTCTATTTTTTTTAGTTTTGTTGAATTTTCAGGGACAAAAGACATATTTTTAACTATGAGATTCACTCAAGCTATAATTTTTTCTATGTATATATAAGCAAGACAACATATATTGGTGTATAATACCTCTTATTTGTGGGATAAGGGACCCATCTCTATACAGTCCCTTTAATTTTGAAACTGTACATTTTAAGAGGAAACACATAGTCTTAACTATTAGACCCACTCAAGCTTTATATATATATATATATATAAGGTTACAGCCAAGTAAGACACTATATTGGTGTATGAGATCCCTTTGTTTGTGGGACAAGAAACCCACTTCCATGCAGTCACTAGAAAAACATACATACTCTCCCTCTCTAATTTTGAACCTCTGACTTTTTAGGAAAAACTGTCTTAAAGTATGCAAATTATTATATGCCATAGTTCTACATTTTTTTCCTTAAAAATATTTTATTTTAATACCAAATTCTTATTTTCCATAAAATAATCTTTTCCAATTTTTTTTCATTATTATCTTTTTTTTTTTTCTTCTGCCCTCCAAAATTTTCCAACATTAACCTTAATTATCAATTGAAATTTTTTAAATATCTAAAATAAAATAGCATCATAAGAGTATTTCCAGGCCTGGCAAAAAAGTAAATACAAGGTGAAAACCCTATGATATCCCACGAATGACAGTTAATAACAGAAATTTGCCTCAATATAATATAATGCTTTTCTTTCTGAAAAAAAGGGTTTAGAGTACCTACTTCCAATATCTTTCCATCACTAATCAATTTCTCTGGGGATTGGTTCATGTCCGCGGAATTTATTAAGGCAGAATTAGCATCTGTTAGAGCCTTAATGGTTGTCTCCGCAGTAATTAATTGAGTATGATCAGGTCTGTTTGACCTAGTCATGGCCTGGATTTCAACTTCAATGTCCTGGACCTTCTTCTGCAGATCTAACAGATAGCTGATAGCGTCCCCTAGAATCGACTGTTTGTCCATCTGTTTGACAACCACAATAATTACTTCCATAACACAGCTTAGCATTGATAGGAAATTCAGTACAACATTAATGCATATCACAGGAGATGAATGATGATGAATCCGAGAACTAAAAGCACCTATTGTGTTGTTGCAGGGTCTACTCTCCAACAACCCTACACACATGGTGATTAATATTTACTAGTTTATAAGTTCATTACTGCGGGGCTGTATATCTCTATTGTTAAATTTAAGCAAAGACATAATTTAGGGATAGATATATACAACTCCACATATTAATGAGCATATGGACTAATAAATATGCATCGCCCTGCACATTGGGTTGTAAATATTGTACCAATTCAGAGAAAATTAATTAATAATAAATATATACCTTACTGATATTGGGAACTACAGAACGCAATTTGTAAAGTGTCTCCTTCATTTTCTTCCTTCGCTTTCTTTCGGTCTACAAATTTTTGGATGTTTGACGATGCTGCTGTGGCTGTTTGCTGATGCTCCTGCGGTTCGAACCTATAATCTCCGGTTCGTTGTCGCCCCAGTCCAACTGCCTCGAATTGTCGTCCATATCAATCCAGATCTTGCTATTTTGATGACCCATTACGATGTTGTCGCTACAAACCGAGATCGGGGGACTTTGATCTGTTTGGCTCTCTATATGCCCCTCATCCGTTGCTTAGCGCAGGCGGGACTAGTGGGGGAAATGTGGCAGACAGTGCAAAAGATGGTGAAAAGTGACTGTGGCATGAATCCTAGCATATTGTCTGAAATTATTAGGATACTAGGCAAGATAAAGATGGTGGAAAAGGCCCTTTCCATATTTTATCTCATCAAGACAGAGAAGTGCAAACCCAGTGTTTATGCTTATAATTGCATGTTTAGTGTGCTGATGAAGGCAAATTGTCATGATAAGGTGCAAGAGCTTTACAGGGAAATGTGCAATGAAGGGAAATGTTTTCCCGATACGGTAACTTATACTATGCTCATCTCCAACTTTGGGAAACTTGGAGATGTGGACTCTGCGATTAAGCTTTTTGAAGAAATGAAGGAGAATGGTCTGCAACCTAGTGCGAAGATCTATACGATCCTGGTTGGAAGTTTGTTTAAATCAAACAGATGCATAGAGGCCTTGAAGTTGTTCCAGGAAATGAAGGATACACGTTGTACACCGAATGTGTTTACATACACTGAAGTAATAAATGGGCTAGGCAAAGCAGGAAGTGTTAAGCTCCATTGATTTTACACAAAAGCTACCTTGATTTATGGAATTGCAGCTTTTCTTAACTTATGGAAACCAACTGTAGTAGTTTCCTTAAGTTAAGAAAATCAACTGGAATTACTAAATTTATAATTAGGAGCTGCTAAAGTGGTCCATCACTTTGATCTGATCTCTACCTTGATTTGTGGTTTTTCTAACACATAGCTTTTAGAAGCTTGATGGAAGCTTAGCTATATATTCATCTGTTTGGTCCCCAAGCTCAGATCTCAACCCCCTTCAGTTTTACACCATCTAGCTGAGATAGCAGAGCTTGGAAGTGCCTTCAGATCAGCTGTCTTCTTTCCTTTTTGCATGTGCAGCTGGAGCGTGGTGTTTAAGAAGGAAATTGCATCAACAGTTTCACCAATGGCTGGAGGTAATTCGTATCCCTGGGCATTAAGTTTCAGTGATTCTTTTTAGTTCTTTCCGCATGCAGAATCGCTGTTTAAGTTTATTAGTTTTCTAACAGTTGGTATCAGAGCGGTTTATCTCTGCCTTGGTTTTCTCTCACCGCCCTTTTGTCCTTCTGTGCACCTCTCTCGATTTGTACTAAAGAATCGCTTCAGATTTGGTATCTTTGGTCATTACATCGAGCTTTGTTCCATCTGCAACAATTTCGTCTTTAGTGAATAAGAAATAACTCGATCAGTTGATGGTTCGAATCTCTCTAGCTCTTTCTTTATGCTCACGCTTTTTCTAGCACCTACAAACATTTGGGGATAATGTTATCGTGAGCGGTCTCTTTTGTAACAAGATGTTAAAGGAGATATTTATTAATTACACAGCTTTAATCCATCTCCAACACATCTTTAACGTATTCAACGGGAGAAAGATTTTGGGAAAACTTGAAGTTCTTCATTTCAATTCGGGTTTTAGAGAACTTTAACTTCACACCTCTGCTAAGCCTTTTCGTTTTGCTTTTTACTAATTATTTAATGATTGAGATCTTTAAAGATAAGTTGTGCCTTCAAATATTTGGGGATATATGCAGTGTGAGGATGTTAAATGACATCTTTATTAATTAAAGACAAACTTATCAAGTTTTTAACAATCTCATTTCTAAAGGGTTTTAGTTCGGGTTTAGAGAAGAATTACTCCATACGCGTGTTAAAGTCTCTGGTTTGATAAGTTTTTTTTTCAACTTGCCTCGTCCGGATTATTTGACGAACCAAATCTTCCTCGTGCCTACAAATATTGGGGGATGAATTCATTCCGAGTGAAATTCATTGTAGCAGAATGTCAGAAAGGCGTCCTTATTAATTAAATAGATATGTTGCATTGAAATCATTTAATTGCGATGGGCATGCTGGGTTACGTGCTAAGATGATTTAATTGCGATGGGCGTGCTGGGTTGGGCTTGAGATGTATGCCTTTTGTCAATAGAGCTGCGTGCAGATGCGCGAATGTTTTGACTATTACCGTGTTCATTTCATAGACATTACCGTTGATTCCGATGTCGTAAATTTCATTTCGATTCTATAATGCAAAGTCCATCTGAATTCTTTATTTCAATGGCATTTTAGAATATGGGCATTTTTTATTTTATTTTTGTTGCACAGAACGACTATCGGTTTTCTGGTGTTTTATAGTTTTAAATGCCAGACTTACGGAGATCCATTCTTATCATCTTTTCAAAGAGAATGCATACATAATTTTGTACCTTGCCATGGAAATAGTTAAGCTCTTTAAATATAAGAATATTTCGAAGTGTACGGTTCTGTAACAACTATAAAACCTGTAACAACTATCCAATAAGACTCTCTTAAAGTGATTTCGAGGTGTTTATCATGACCTCAATCTTTGCCAAATTCAATCTGATCGTCTGCATTGGAATTGTCATATCATTGAAAATATTGGCATCACTGAAAACTGTCATATCATATTATGGAATGTATTGTCAACGAGGAGCAATTGACAACGCAATTCATGAAGTATTCCATGGAGGACATAAAGTGTTATATTGATGTAATAAAGTTACGTTATGTTATTGTCACATAAATGTTTGTCCAGAAAGGAAGGGTCATACAGTCAGTTTGAAGTGATGTTTTGATGCGCTATACATCTTAAACAATATAGGTGTTGAAACTTTCGAGATCAAAGCATGTAGGAATTTTGTGCCATAGTTATAATATCGCGCAAATATCAGAATGTCACTGTTTTTGGCATTTTCTTTAATGAATTTCAGTTTTATGATGCTGTAAATTTATTCCAATTTGGAAAGCTTGTTTACTGGTCTATTTTTGTTTGTTTAATAATGGAGTTGGTTGTATATATAACCAACCGTATATTTAGACCACTATTAAACTCCGTTTCATACAATCAAGAGTCCCGAACTTAATTTAAAAGGGTATTTTACTTGATTGCAATATATAGGAGCATTGCTAATTTTGCATTAGCAAATGGGTTTATGTTAGCATATTTTGGAATTTGATTATTTTGCAGAGTGTTTTGTTTGGTTTTATATTTACACTGATTGCAAAATAAAGTTGCTTTGCAACTCTTCATTAGCAAAAAGTTTATGTTTGCAAATTAAAGGAAATAGTTTATGCATTCTTAAATATTTGAATATTTCACTATTTGAACAGTTGAAATAGTTTAGTCTTTGAATTTGCATTTTTGTTTGCAAATTGTTTAGAGCCCATTTTGTAATTAATTTAAGAATTAGTCTTAAATAAATTATGGGACAGTGTGATCCGGATTTAAACAGGAACGCAACAAATTACAGAGATAACCATATACACAAAGATGCAGCGGAAATAATACTTCATTTCATTAATGGAAAATACTGAAATATGCTTACAAACAGAAATGGCAATAAACTAGCTAGGGCGATGGTAGCTTATCTCTGAGAAGAGATGTGTTGGCTACATGCCTCTGAACTGTGTTACAATGAGGCTCGAAGGCCTATTTATTGTTGAGAAACAATGGAAAAACCATTAACATTCCAAAACCTAACCCTAGGAGATGAAACGCCAAATTGTGGGCCCCGTTTGGGGGTAAGTTGGTACATCAACTTCCCGGGGTCGTAACTTTGGCATATGATCTCCGTTTGACGCGTACAATAGCTCATTAGAAAGATCTATCCGAGCACTATCATTGTTGGAACGAGCAACACCAGTCCATTCCATGGACTCGTGTTGCCCCCGGATTCCCCAAAAAACGTCGTTTAGGGCCTCAAAACGGCTCCGGAAGTTCAGGACCCGAAAAAATGCTAAAAATAGTAAGTTGTGCTACAATTAAGGAAACTGAAAATGCTGAGAAAGACAATGGTGGGGGTCCAGGTGGACTTGGCAGGTGGCCACCAATATCCACCTGGATCATTCCTCCCCCCTTAGGAAGCAATGGTCCCCATTGCGTTGAGCTCCTCCATGAGATGAGGAAACTTCTGCTGAACTTGTTCCCTGGTGAGCCACTTGCCCTGCTGAAGGAGTTGGCCCGCTTTGACAACTCGATACAGTTGGATATTCTGTTGGCGAGTGTTCTTGATCTGTGTGTCAATGATCCGATCAGTTGCAGCTTGTTCCATGCAATCTGGATTTAATTCTCTGGGTTTGAGCTGTTCTGCAATGTCGGATGTGTCTAGCAATGGTGGAAAGTATGGCCGAAGGCGGTCCACATTAAATACTGGGTGCAGGCCAAGGAATGGGGGAATGCTGAGCTCAAATGCATTGTCTCCCATAGCCTTAGTAATGGTGTAAGGACCATATCGGAGTGGTCTCAATTTTCGATAGGCTCCAGTAAGGCGTTCCTTTTGCAAATGCAACCAGACTTTGTCGCCCACCTGAAACTTGTGTGGCACCCGATGTTGATCATGTCGCTGCTTGTACTTGGCATTTGATTTCTCAAGAATGTCATGGACCTGCTGGTGAATATGTTGGATGCGCTCAATGAAGCTGGTGGCCTTATCTGTTTCGGACTGGACATTAGCTGAATTCATGTGAGTAGCTGCAAGTGGCATGGCCACATCAATGGGGCATAGTGGCTGGAATCCCAAACCCACCTGAAAAGGGCTATGGCCAGTGGAGTTGTGAAGAGCTCGGTTGTAGCTGTGCTGAACGTAGGGGAGGCTCTCGTCCCATGTGCGTGGATGCTTTGAGTTATACATGCGCAGAATGTGCACAATCATCCTATTGACAACCTCTGTCTGGCCATCAGTTTGAGGATGGAAGGCTGTGGACTTCGTGAGTTTGGTGTCTAGCATTGACCAGAGACTGGACCAAAAGGTGCTGAGAAACCGACTGTCCCAATCTGAGATGATAGACTGTGGGATCCCAAAGTGCACCCACACTCGTTCAAAGAAGAGTTTAGCAGTGGCTTCTGCTGTGATATTCTTCTTGCAGGCCATCATAATGGCCATCTTTGAGAACCTGTCGACGACCACAAAAACACAGTCATTTCCATGCTTAGTGGAAGGAAGGCCTGACATGTAATCCATGGAGATGGATTCCCAAGGTCGACTAGGGGTAGGCAACGGGGTATAGAGGCCTTGCTTCTTAATGGTCAGTTTGGCAATGGCACAGGCAGTACATGATCGGATGTACTTCCCAACATCCTATTGAAGATTCGGCCAATAGAAATAGTTTTGCAGTACTGCCACTGTTTTCTCGACCCCGAAATGCCCAACAGCCCGACTGTAGTGTGCTTCCCAAATCATCTTGGCACGCTCGCTTGAAGGAACACAAAGGTGACCGAGGTGGCATAATAGGGCATCCTGGAGGTGAAAATCTGCAACCTGCGGACCCTCCAAGAGTGTCTGGTATGTGTGGCCGAATTCTGGGTCGCTTTTGTAGAGAAGTGGCCAATCAGAAGTCTCGTGCCCGCAAGAGTTGAGCACGGTGGTTAGCGCCATGATCGGTGGTCGACTGAGGCAATCCGCAACATTATTGGTGCTGCCCTTTTTATACTTGATATTCAAGTGAAACTGTTGCAGGTATGTAGACCACTTCTGATGGCGATCATTCTGCAATTTCCCTTGGGTCTGTATGAACTGCAGAGGTCGGTGGTCTGTGTGGATGACCGTTTCCTTCCCCAAAATGTAATGCTTCCATTGTCGGCAGGCCTGTACAATGGAATACATCTCTTTATAATAAGTGGGGTACTTCCGGACTGTGTCTGAAAGTGTTTCACTGTGATATGCCACTGGATGTCCATGTTGAGTAAGGACTGCCCCAATAGCATAGTCAGAGGCATCTGTCTCGACCTCAAATGGTTGTTGTAAATCTGGTAACGCGAGCACTGGTGCCGTGCAGAGGCGATCCTTCAACTCCATGAATGCCTTCTGTTGAGATTCAGACCAAAAGAATTTTTCTTTCGCCCCGCCCTTGGTGACTTGACTCAAGGGCCAAGAAATATGAGAAAATCCCAACACAAACTTGCGGTAGAAGTTGGCAAGACCTAGAAAGCTGCGGAGCTCTGTTAGAGTGGTTGGAGAGGGCCATTCCCGAATGACTTGGACCTTGGCTGGATCGACATGCACCCCTTGTTCATCAATGATGTATCCCAGATACTGAACCTCGGTCATGCCAAAAGTGCATTTCTCCAAATTGGCACATAGCTTGTGTTGCCGTAGTGTTTGGAGAACCTGTCGGATGTGGTGGAGGTGCTCTTCCCAACTCTGGCTGAAGATCAGAATGTCATCCAAGTATACTACTACAAAGGAGTTGATGAATGGCTGCAAGATGTCATCCATTAGCCTCATAAAGGTTGCAGGAGCATTCGTCAATCCGAAAGGCATGACCAACCATTCGAAGAGGCCCTCCTTGGATTTGAAGGCAGTCTTCCACACATCTGAGGGTTCAATTGGTACCTGGTGATATCCTGACTTCAGATCGATCTTGCTGAAATATTTCGCCCCATTTAGTTGGTCTAGGAGGTCATCAATCCGCGGGATCGGGTACCTATTACGGACAGTGATCTTGTTTAGCGCCCGATAGTCAATACAGAGTCTCCACGTCCCATCCTTCTTCTGTACCAACACTATCGGGCTCCCACAAGGCGAAGAACTCGGACGGATGTGACCTTTCTGCAGGAGCTCCTGAATCTGCCTCTTGATTTCATTGTTCTCCAGAACGGAGTGCCGATAAATTGGTCCATTGGGTAGCGGCGCACCTGGGGTCAGATCGATGGAGTGCTTGACTTGACAGTGCAGAGGAACCCCTGCCGGGGAGGTGAAGATGTCTTCGTACTCCTCCACAATCTTGTCCATCTGTAGCTGCCGTGCAGAGGGACCCCTTTTGGAGGCCGCGGCCACTGTCTTCTTCTTCCCTTGAGGGCGTATCATCAGGAAAACAAATTTCCTGGTTTTGGAAATGATCTTACTGCATTGTTTTGCAGTAATCAAAGAGATGGCGACAGGTGGTGCTACCTCTAGTATCCTGAACAACTTATTTCCCAATGTAATAATAACAGCACGAGGCCTTGATTCATACACAGCATGTCGCTTCCACAAGTATGGTTGTCCTAGTAATACATCACAAACTTCAAGGGGAGCAATGTCACACAATACCTCATCCGTGAAGGGCTTGATGTTGTATGGAAGGCGACACTGCTGGCTCACGCGAAGATCTCGCCCTTGGTGAAGCCACCCAATGGTGTATGGTTGTGGATGTGCTGTGGTCGGTAAGCCCAACCGCTTCACGACCTCTGCCGAAATGAGGTTCTTTTGACTCCCGCTATCAAAAATGAACTGTATCGGGGAGCCCTTTACCCACATCTGGGAGTGGAAGAGACGCTCCTATTCCTCCAGATCTTCGGGTTCATTTTTCTGGATCTTTGAGGTAGCAACAGTGGCGCTGGGATCTGCATCAATGATCTGCTTCCCTTTTTCATACCCCTTATCGGGTTCTGACTTAGAGTCAGAACATGCATCTGATTTTGAAACCTTTAGCTCAGCCACCAGTGACTGCTTGGCCCGACACTCACTTGTGTTGTGAGTGGAGCTCTTATGGAACTCGCACCATTTTCCAGTGTCCTTTCTCGGCTTCGCGGCGTTGCTCTTTGCTTGCAGCTTCGGCTGGTTGTCTTGGGCTGTCCCGCCTTGGCTTTGTCCTTTGTTCTGTGGTTTAGGGGCACCTTTCCCCTACTTTGGATTCGCAGATCCAAAGTCTCGCTTCTTTTGTTTAAACTTCTGCTCGACCTTGACGCCATACCGGTATGCTGCGCTGAGCGAGGGGATGTTTAGGAACTGTATTTATTCCTGGATGTACTTGTGCAGGCAGCCACGGTATTTGAGTATCAAATGTTGCTCCGAATCCTTGATACCCAACTTTGTGCGAAGGGTATGGAAAAGATTGGTGAACTCCGGCACGTCTTGGTCCCTTCCCTGCCGCAGCGTGGTCCACTTTATGTATTCATCCTCATAGCTTCCGACAGGGTAGTACTGCTCCTTGATGGCATCCCGGAACGAATCCCAGGTGGGTGCGGCTGAAAATAGTGAGCCAGTACTTTCATCCTTTTGCTCGCAGTAGGTTTCCCACCAGTCCTTGACGTGGGGGGCTGCTTTGAGAAGAGCAAAAATAATCTTTTCCCGACTCGAAAATTCATGAACAGAAAAATAACCCTCTAGCAGATTTAACCATTTATCTACGACATCAGCGTCTATCTGACCCTCGAATATGGGGATTTCAAAATTAACTTGTACCTTAAAGGGTGTGGCGTTTCCAGAGGAGCTGCTGGAAGCCGATGCACCGCTTCTGGGTAGCCGCTGAAGGATCTGCGCAAAGCTGTCCATCATCGCGTTCCGTTGTCGCTCGAGCGCTTCTTCGAGCAATATTTTGATGGGATCTCCTGCCCCCTCGTCTTTCTTCTCGTCCGCCATGGGAGGCCGTCGGGATTTGCGAGGCTGGTCTTGCAAAGGTTCAACCAGTTCAAGCCCTAACTCCTTATATCCCGACCTTGTTGGGGACATGCAAAGAAAAACAGAGAAAAAGCAGACTGCTCTGATACCACTGATCCGGATTTAAACAGGAACGCAACAAATTACAGAGATAACCATATACACAAAGATGCAGCGGAAATAATACTTCATTTCATTAATGGAAAATACTGAAATATGCTTACAAACAGAAATGGCAATAAACTAGCTAGGGCGATGGTAGCTTATCTTTGAGAAGAGATGTGACGGCTACATGCCTCTGAACTGTGTTACAATGAGGCTCGAAGGCCTATTTATTGTTGAGAAACAATGGAAAAACCCTTAACATTCCAAAACCTAACCCTAGGAGATGAAACGCCAAACTGTGGGCCCCGTTTGGGGGTAAGTTGGTACATCAACTTCCCGGGGTCGTAACTTTGGCATATGATCTCCGTTTGACGCGTACAATAGCTCATTAGAAAGATCTATCCGAGCACTATCATTGTTGGAACGGGCAACACTAGTCCATTCCATGGACTTGTGTTGCCCCCGGATTCCCCAAAAAACGTCGTTTAGGGCCTCAAAACGGCTCCGGAAGTTCAGGACCCGAAAAATTGCTAAAAATAGTAAGTTGTGCTACAATTAAGGAAACTGAAAATGCTGAGAAAGACAATGGTGGGGGTCCAGGTGGACTTGGCAGGTGGCCACCAATATCCACCTGGATCACAGTGAGACTAAGGAATGTAAATTTTATTTTAATTCCATTTATCTTGTGAGCAAAATAGCTTGTTTGTTGGTCTATTTTGTTGTTTTATAAACTTAAGGACGGAGCCTGAAGTCAAGCCAGCTAGTCTTCGAACTGCATTTGCTATGCAAGTGCAAAGTAGATCAAAGCTGCTTCAGTCAATCTCCGGGTTAAGTTTATAAATTGAACAATCAATTTGTAGTCATTTTGGTAATACTGACTGCTTTAACCTTAATTTTGATTTGCTGGAGAATTATTACAGTTATATGGAGTTTATTAAAATGTCATTTTGACTTACTCCTTTCAGTAAACATTATTTTTCTCTCTGGTTAAGTTTTGTTTATGCAACAAAATAATGTCTAGTGATCCATATGATTTTAATTAATTAGAGAATAGCCACAGCATCTTTAATTAAATAAAATTATATATTGATTGGCAAGATCACATAAAGATTATTTAGACATTAAATTGTAATTAATTACACTGAATATAATAAATTTTATCCCACAGGAATTTTTATTATATTTATGTGATTAATTAGGATAAAATTTCATAACCTACCCACAGGAGTTATGAATTAATAAGTTTTATCATAAAGTTTTATTGAATCTGTTTGAATTGAAAATTTAGCCCACAGGCAATTTTCATGTCATTTGATTCAATTCTTTTTGGCATGTTTTACATTGGTAAAACATGAAAGTTCATAAAGTTTTATTGAATCTGTTTGAATTGAAAATTTAGCCCACAGGCAATTTTCATGTCATTTGATTCAATTCTTTTTAGCATGCTTTACATTGGTAAAACATGAAAGTTCATAAAGTTTTATTGAATCTGTTTGAGTTGAAAATTTAGCCCACAGGCAATTTTCAAGTCATTTGATTCAATTCTTTTTAGCATGTTTTACATTGGTAAAACATGAAAGTTTATTAAGCCTCAACATAAGCATGTGATTCTTTATTTTGATGCAGTAGTACAACCTGCAAATTTCTCTGAAATTCGTTCTAACATTCCCGAACTTGAGGAAGTAATCTCGTTTGTTTGTTATGAATCTGATATGGTTAATGTTAATATTAACACATGGTGGATTGATTCTGGATCAACAATTCACATTTCAAATTCCTTGCAAGGTTTGCAAAACCTAAGGAAGCCAGTGAGAAGTGAGCAAAGCATCTTATCAGGAAACAAGATGGGCTCGCATGTGGAAGCTATAAGAACATGTTATTTAACTTTAAGTAGTGGCTTTGTTTTGGAGTTAGAAAAGACCTTTTATGTTCCAAGTTTTTCTAGAAACTTGATCTCAGTTTCAAGGCTTGTACCTTTTGGATATTCCTTAAACTTTTCAGAAAAAAAAATCTTTCAGTCTATTCTATAAATCTAATTATGTTGGGAATGGTATTTTGTCTAATGGTCTTTACTACATTAATTTACAAAACAAAGTCACATATGATTCAACGCATGTTCACACTGGCACTAAAAGATGTGTTATTAATGAAGATTCCTCTAAATTATGGCACCGGAGACTAGGTCATATCTCCATAGATAGAATTAAAAGATTGGTAAATGAAGGAATACTTAATACTCTAGATTTTACTGATCTTGAGACTTGTGTGGACTGCATAAAGGGAAAGCAGACCAACAAGTCAAAGAAAGATGTCAATAGGAGTTCAGACATATTAGAAATCATACATACTTACAAATTTTATTGTCCATCTCACAGCACTAGGATTGTGGAATCAAGAAATGCAAAGTTTCTTGAAAATGACTTGATCAGTGGGAGCGATCAAACCAGAAACATAGTTTCTGAGAAAGATCATTCAGAATCTCAACCTTCCACTTCAAGTGAAAGATTGGTTATTGTTCATAGCACCCCTCAAGTACAAACTGGTGTTGAATAACCAATTGTTGAAGTTCCACAAGTTGCTGACGATATTCCAGTAGATCAAGGAGTTCAAGAGTTGCCAAGAACTTTTGAACAACAAGTTGAACCACATACTTCTCAGGAAGATGATGGTACACCATTAAGAAGATCTACTAGACCTAAGAGATCAGCAATTCCTAATGTATGCTCAAGTCTGCACAAGACCTGACATTGCATTTGTTGTGGGAATGTTGGGACGATATTAGAGTGATCCAGGTTTAGACCACTGGAGAGCTGCAAAGAAAGTAATGAGGTACTTTCAAGGGACCAAAGACTACATGCTTATGTATATCCTGTTTGAGGCTATTTTACATGGTGTATGGCTTAAGAATTTCATTTCTGGGCTTAGAATTATGGATTCTATCTCTAAGCCATTGAGAATATATTGTGATAATTCAGCTGATGGTTTTATGGCTAAAAAAGTGGGAGTCGAAATAAACGCATCGACGTTAAGTATTTAGCTATAAGGGAACATGTTAAAGAAAATAAAGTGGTCATTGAGCATGACAGCACTGAGTTAATGATCGCTGATCCTTTGACTAAGGGCATGCCACCGTTTAAATTCAAGGATCATGTATTGAATATGGGACTTGGTTCCATTATGCAGTTTTTCATTGTATGGACAATGTTAATGAAATTCTTAATTATTGTGATGTTTTTTCTCATATTTATGTGCACCTTAAGTTGATTTGAGAAAATTCATTTAAGAAGGACCAAGAATAAACATAAGGTTTATTCATTAAGAAATTGTTGCCACATAAATTATAATAAGAATAAATGCATAGTAATACATGGAAGATAATACTCGTCATTAGAGGACTTATCGCCATGATTCATGTATCTATTACTTAATAAAGATTGTCAATGGTTTTTGAGACATTAAGTTTGGAAGTATGGACCAAGTGGGAGAATGTTAAGCTCCATTGATTTTACACAAAAGATACCTTGATTTATGGAATTGCAGCTTTTCTTAACTTATGGAAACCAACTGCAGTAGTTTCCTTAAGTTAAGAAAATTAACTGGAATTACTAAATTTATAATTAGGAGCTGCTAAAGTGGTCCATCACTTTGATATGATCTCTACCTTGATTTGTGGTTTTTCTAACACATAGCTTTTAGAAGCTTGATGGAAGCTTAGCTATATATTCATCTGTTTGGTCCCCAAGCTCAGATCTCAACCCCCTTCAGTTTTACACCATTTAGTTGAGATAGCAGAGCTTGGAAGTGCCTTCAGATCAACTGTCTTCTTTCCTTTTTGCATGTGCAGCTAGAGCGTGGTGTTTAAGAAGGAAATTGCATCAATAGTTTCACCAATGGCCGGAGGTAATTCGTATCCCTGGGCATTAAGTTTCAGTGATTCTTTTCAGTTCTTTCCGCATGCAGAATCGCTGTTTAAGTTTATTAGTTTTTTAGCAGGGAGAGTCCAAGAGGCATACAGAATATTTCAAGATATGCAGAAAGATGGTTGCTCTCCCGATGTGGTCATGTTCAACAAACTGATCGATATCATGGGTGATGCAGGCCTACTTGATGATGCTCTGAAGCTATTTGGACAGATGGAAACTGTAGGATGCAATCCTACTGTGGTAACATATAACAGTGTCATGGAAGCTCTTTTCAAATCTAACAATCCATCGGAGGCGTTGCATTGGTTTGAGAGAATGAATGGAAAAGGCATTGCTCCAAGTTCGTTTACATATTCCATTCTAATTGCTGGTTTATGCAAGGCGAACAGATTGGAAAAGGCATTGATGCTTCTTGAAGAGATGGACGAGAAGGGCTTTCCGCCTTGCCCTGCTGCCTATTGTAGTTTGATTGATGCACTTGGTAAGGCACGCCGTTATGATGCGGCAGTGGAATTATTTAAGGAAATGAAAGAAAACAGCACTCCTTCCAGCTCAAGGCTCTATGCAGTGATGATTAAACACCTTGGTAAAGCAGGGCGTATTGATGCAGCCATTAAACTGTTTGAAGAAATGCAAAGTCAGGGATGTATTCCTGATGTGTATTCCTACAATGCATTAATGTCTGGCCTGGTAAGAGCAGGCATGGTTGATGAAGCTCATTCATGGCTTAAAAAACTGCAAGATCGAGGATGTAAACCTGATATTAGTAGCCATAATATAGTTTTGAATGGTTTTTCTAAGGCATGTGGGCCAACAGAGTCCTTTAAGATGTTCGAGAAAATGAAAAATTCGGAGATTCAACCAGATGTCGTATCTTACAACACAGTTCTTGGTGCACTTAGCAATGCGGGCATGTTTGATGAAGCAGTCAAATTAATGAAGGAAATGACTTCTAAAGGATTTTCGTATAATTTGATTACATATTCTTCAATATTAGAGGCTATGGGCAGAGTTGATGAAGACTGCAAACCATTCATTCAATAAGGAGGTCTTTTGATTCTCCTGTGCTTCCTGGTCGATAGTGATGGTTGCATTCGTGGCTTGGCTTTCTGGTTTCAGTGGGGATGATGGATTTCCTGAACGGTGAACCTCACGCAAAATGAGAGTTGCCTTGCCACTGTTTCATATGTCTGGAATATTACCATTTGTAATTTCTTTATCATCTTGATTATTACCAAAAACATGCAGGAATCATGTTCAAAGTAAGCTGCTTATACAAAATGGAATCTGTATTGTGGCCATTTTACACAGGTCATCCTGGTAAGCATATTTTTCTGTTTGCTTATTTTCTTGTCATCTGAGCAGCATTATCCTTCCTGTACTAATTAAAGTCCCCAACTATAAAAGATGCAACTCACAGAACCTAATGACGAAGTAAGAAAGGAAGACTAGACTGCATCCCTGGAAATAAACAACTCCTGTCTGAAATATAAAGATATATGATCAGAAAACAGAAATATTGAAAAACGATGAACCTCTCTAATTTTGAACCTCTGACTTTTTAGGAAAAACTGTCTTAAAGTATGCAAATTATTATATGCCATAGTTCTACTTTTTTTTTCCTTAAAAATATTTTATTTTAATACCAAATTCTTATTTTCCATAAAATAATTTTTTCGAATTTTTTTTCATTATTATCTATTTTTTTCCTTCTGCCCTCCAAAATTTTCCAACATTAACCTTAATTATCAATTGAAATTTTTTAAATATCTAAAATAAAATAGCATCATAAGAGTATTTCCAGGCCTGGCAAAAAAGTAAATACAAGGTGAAAACCCTATGATATCCCACGAATGACAGTTAATAACAGAAATTTGTCATCAGATCTATGAATGAGTAGGGTTTAGAGTACCTACTTCCAATATCTTTCCATCACTAATCAATTTCTCTGGGGATTGGTTCATGTCCGCGGAATTTATTAAGGCAGAATTAGCATCTGTTAGAGCCTTAATGGTTGTCTCCGCAGTAATTAATTGAGTATGATCAGGTCTGTTTGACCTAGTCATGGCCTGGATTTCAACTTCAATGTCCTGGACCTTCTTCTGCAGATCTAACACATAGCTGATAGCGTCCCCTAGAATCGACTGTTTGTCCATCTGTTTGACAACCACAATAATTACTTCCATAACACAGCTTAGCATTGATAGGAAATTCAGTACAACATTAATGCATATCACATGAGATGAATGATGATGAATCCGAGAACTAAAAGCACCTATTGTGTTGTTGCAGGGTCTACTCTCCAACAACCCTACACACATGGTGATTAATATTTACTAGTTTATAAGTTCATTACTGCGGGGCTGTATATCTCTATTGTTAAATTTAAGGAAAGACATAATTTAGGGATAGATATATACAACTCCACATATTAATGAGCATATGGACTAATAAATATGCATCGCCCTGCACATTGGGTTGTAAATATTATACCAATTCAGAGAAAATTAATTAATAATAAATATATTACTGATATTGGGAACTACAGAACGCAATTTGTAAAGTGTCTCCTTCATTTTCTTCCTTCGCTTTCTTTCGGTCTGCAAATTTTTGGATGTTTGACGATGCTGCTGTGGCTGTTTGCTGATGCTCCTGCGGTTCGAACCTATAATCTCCGGATTGTTGTCGCCCCGATCCAACTGCCTCGAATTGTCGTCCATATCAATCCAGATCTTGCTATTTTGTTGACCCATTACGATGTTGTCGCTACAAACCGAGATCGGGGGACTTTGATCTGTTTGGCTCTCTACTGTTCTCGGCTCCGAATAACTACTTGTATGTCCTGACAACATTTCGTAAAGCCCTGCAGATCCAATATTGTTCATATTTTGGAGATCAAAATACTCGCCATTGCTGTAACGCTTTATGTAGGATTCATTACTATTACACATTTCTGTCACACAGTCAAAACCAAAACCAGTGAAATCCATTTCGCGAATTCCTTGCTCAAAACTGGGGGCAGAATGGGAACCCAAAATAAAGAACAGGAGAATCCCCAAGGTATCCCCACAGACCCATTCCCCTGGCAATGCCATAATGAAGCTCACTAAGATAATGAACAGAGAGCGCAGGACGGTTTTGCTTAAAGAACAGAGAGCGCAGGAGGATTCGGAGTGCAGTGGCGCAGGACGGTTTTGCTTAAAGAACAGAGAGCACAGGAGGATTCAGAGTGCAGTGCATGCTTGCCAGATGCCAAATGCGATGCGCGGCCAGATGCCAGATGCGATGCGCGGCCAGGGATAATGAATCGAACACTTCGAATCAAACGGTGAATATTAATTCCATCGTCTAACAACGAAATCAATGGCGCAGGAAGGTACAGAGTGGCACTGGAGGGGAGTTCTTCCCAGAGGAACGCCTTACGGCGTAACTATAATAATATAGCTATTATTAGGGCAAAGAAAATTTAAAAGATTGAATACCTAGTCGTATGAAACACTAGTATGACCAAATAATAATAATAATAATATTATTATTATTATTTTAAGATCAACCTTAAGTCATATTCAACATTAAATCATATTTGATTGCTAAATTTATGAAGGCATATATATTTTTATTTTTTAGTTTCCAATCTTTAACTTTTTAGAAGGAAACACATACTCTTAATCATTAGGCCTACTCAAGCTGTATTGACCATTATTATTATTATTATTTAATTTTGATTGCTAAATCTATTAAGGCATATATACTTTACTTTTCTAGTTTTGAACCTATGACCTCTTAGAAGGAAACACATACTCTTATCATTAGACATACTCAAGTTGTATTGACCATTATTATTATTGTTATTATTATTTAATTTTGATCGCTAAATCTATTAAGACATATATACTTTACTTTTCTAGTTTTGAACCTGTGACCTCTTAGAAGGAAACACATACTCTTAATCATTAGACATACTCAAGTTGTATTGACCATTATTATTATTATTGTTATTATTATTTAATTTTAAGGTCAACGTTAAGTCATATTTCTTTTCGAGTTTTGAACATGTGACCTCTTAGAAGGAAACACATACTATTAATTGAAGTGTTTAATCCCACTCATAGTCATCAACCAAAAGCATACATAGAGGTCAATATCTCTTGGAGAGCCAAAATTCTTATTGCTCAGTTAAGGATTAATTATCATCAACTCCGTTGTGAAACAGGGTGGTGGAAAAGGCCAAAAGAAGCGTGGGAGGAAAGAGTATGCATTTTTTGTTCTTCCCAAAAAGTGGAAACAGAAAAACATTTCATTTTAGAATGTGAGGCCTTCAAAGACAACAGGGAAAGTTATGTAGATATGTTAGCTCTTGGGATAATCTACTTGGGATAATCTATTTAGCCAGGGGTTTGTCAAGAAGTTGGGAGCATTTATTGTGAAGCTTCACAGAAAAAGGGTTGAATATATCAAGTAGATGAAGAAGCAATCTATCCCGTAAGCTATCTTTAGCTTCGTGGACTAATAATTTCTTTCTTTCTTTCTTCTTTCTTAGGCCTAGAAGGTTGAATATATCAAGTAGATGAAGAAGCAATCTATCCCATAAGCTATCTTTAGCTTCGTGGACTAATAATTTCTTTCTTTCTTTCTTCTTTCTTAGGCCTAGAAGGAAACACACTCTTAACCATTAAACCTACTCAAACTCTATTGACCATTAATATTGAAATATGTTAACTAAACCCCATCCATACTATAATCAAAACTTAACCTAACATCTAAAAATATACTTTATAAATTTATTTTATAAATGAAAAGTAATTATAATTTTTAAATTATATTAATAATATAATTATATATAATAAAGATATTTAAATAATCATTTTTATTTTTAATAATTTCTTATTCATAGCACTATTATTTTTTATTAATAATTTTTTTTTTTGTGTTTTTTTTTTTTCATTTTTCATTTATGTTTTTAATGTTTTCATTGTGGGCCGCATTTGCTCCCAAGCCTTCCCATCTGTAAATGAATCCAGTGCATCTCAGAAAACGCCACGCCATGAATTTGAGATCGGCTCGACAACCACGTCAGGGACGGCTCCCTGCTGCTGCCGGCGCATTGCGCAGACTCATTCCCACAACCCTCGAAAGTTGTGGCCATGGCGGAGAGCCCCTGGATGCGAGGAAAATCCATTGCCTTCGTTGGAGCTGCAACACCAGCCGGGTCTACTGATCAGCCCCGCGGGCCGTCTCTCTTAGTCCCACAACTACTCGCTTAATGGCGCCCATGAGCGTCAAGTCCAGAAACTCCCGGTTGCTGACAGCTGTGGCCGCTGCGTCGGTCAGATTCGTCGAATTCAGGGAAGCTCGAACTGTTAATTATAAGTGAGTTTGTTTTTGGTAATAAGCTCTGTGAGGATAAGTTATCTGGCAGATATCAGCAGATAAGAATTTTTCAAGAACTCATCCACTCATAAGTTCTTGGGATAATTTATTGGTTGATAATTTATACTATGATATCTTATTAGTTGATAAGTTATCTCTGATAAATTATATTGAGATAAGTTCTATATAACTTATTAGTGGATAAGTTATAAGAAATAAGTTATCAACTGATAAGTTCGTTTATATAATTTATCAGAGATAGCTTATTTAAAGAGTACTTATCAATTTTTAGCTTATTAGAAGATAACTTATAAGAAGAAACTTATTAACAGATAACTTCTTGGTAAACAACCTATCGACAGATAACTTATGACATAATACTTATAAACTGATAACCTATCAGACTAACTTATTGATGATAATTTCTGATAAAACTTATCAGACTAACTTATCGATGATAATTTATTCATATAACTTATCCAATGATAATTTATCAGTATCACTTATCAACTGATAAGTCTTATGGATAATTTACCAGAAGGACTTATTAGATAATAATTTATCAGATATAATTTATTAACTGAGCGACTAACTCGAATGATAGATAACTTCTCTGTCGATAGCTTATTTGCATTCATTGATCGATGGTGAAGATTGTGGTGTTGGCGAATTCGTTTCAGTAGAGGCAATGGGAGCGGATCGCACTCAGCGGGAATTCTGAACAATTTTCTTCATGGGAACTGTGTTAATACTCTGAGGCCATGGGAGCGGATCGCACTCAGCGGGAATTCTGAACAATTTTCTTCACGGGAACTGTTTTAATATTCTTCTTATTCGTCAATGTCACTGAGATTTTAACATTGTAATGGGGCAGGCACCATTAAAACACATAACGAGCACCATTACTACCCAGGGATTCAACTGTGTGCAGTCCGTGTTCATAGTCACTAACCCCACTAATCGAAACCCCTGAATTCGTTGAATCTGAGATTATGGCTAATATATATATATATATATATATATATATATATATATATTCGCATGCACTGATCAATGGTGAATATTGTGGTGTTGGAGAATTCGTTTCAGCAGAGGTAATGGGAGGCGGAACGCACTCAGCAGAAATTCTGGACAATTTCCGCATAATCATCTTGCGTTATCGCTTCGTCATATTCATCGTGGAGGAATTTCAGTGTAGGCTTCGCTCTGGGTCGAAGGATTTCTCTGTTCCAAAGGGGCTAGCTGTCATTTCACCAAGGGCTTTCAGAAATTGGGAGGGGAATTTCACTGTAGGCTTCGCTCTGGGTCGAAGGATTTCTCTGTTCCAAAGGGACTAGCTGCCATTTCACCAAGAGCTTTCAAAAATTGAGCGATACCACCACCATGACTCATGCAATGATTGGAGCGCAAACCCAATACGTAACCTCCACATCTTAGACGCGTTACCTGGAAATTTAAGATTAAACTTTCACTTAAAGAATTCCTTCATTGATTTCACCTACAATCCCTAGAGATCTTTTTGATCCAATTTAAGATTAAACCTTCACTTAAACACTTTTCATTGATCCCATCTACAATCCCTATTTGATCCAATTTAAAATTAAACCTCCACTTTTTAATGGAGATTTTTGGTCCCACTAAAACATTTTTTTCTAAAAAGGATGAGAATTTTTTTCCTGTGCCTCCTTTGATAAATAGGATTTCTTCTTTGTTAGAACTTCATCATCTAATAATTCAACAAATCTTGTTATTGCCTAAGATTTTCATCTAGCTTCCTTTGCAATATAATTTCATGATCAAACTCAATCTACACAATGATAAGCCCATATTCTAGCCACCATTGGTGTTGCCCCACTCAAGTATCCCTTAACTATGTATTCTAGCCACCATTGGCGTTGCCCCAATCAAGTATCCCTTAACTATGTATTCTAGCCATCATTGGTGTTGCCCCATTCAAGTATCCCTTAACTATGTATTCTAGCCACCATTGGTGTTGCCCCACTCAAGTATCCCTTTTGGGATTACCCCACTCAAATATCCCTTAACTCCATATTCTAGCCACCATTGACGTTGCCCCACTCAAGTGTCCCTTTTGGGATAGGAGGTTGTGAATCCTTATAAGCTAAGAAGGGGAAGCTCTCCAATTTAGCTTGATGAGGACATAGACAATTGGACATCGCTTACCATCAACATAAAATAGAAGTTCAAGTTTGCAAATAATAGATCAAAATTGCAATTAAGGACAAGCATAAATGACATTAACTCTAGATAGAAAAGCTCATGACATTAACTCTAGGTAGAAAAGCTCATTATATGTTTATTCTCAGAAAATGAAAGCTTAAATGACATTAACTTCAGATAGGTGAGCTTATTATATGTTTATTCTCAGAAAATGAAAAAAAATATTACTCAATAAACCATGAATTATAAATTATGTTCAAATGTCCCATGAAACTTAACCATTAATTCAACATACATAATGGGATGTTAATGGAACATGTGTCTGGTGGCAAAAAAACTCTTTGAGAATAGATCTTCAATGTCTGGTGGCAAAACAACTCTTTGAGAATAGATATTCAATTATGTTTACAGTGACAATCATAGATTATTCATTTACCATCTTCAAAAACTACCAAATCACATTCATTTACCATCTTCAAAAACTACCCAGTCATGAGAGGTCACGTATACCAATAGAGCTAGTGTACCTCTATTAAGGTAGAGCAATTGTAACATTAAATATTGAACTGGGCATTTTATTTGAACCACATGAAACATTGATTCAACATGCATTTTTAGAATTTTTAGAATGTGAAATTACATCAAGAAACAAGAGACAATGTTCATTATGATGATCAAAATTGTTTTCTAAAATATATAAAGCAAGGAAAACATTGATTCAACATGCATTTAATTTTTAGAATGTGAAATTACATCCTAGAGACAATGTTCATTATCATGATCAAATTGTTTTCTAAAATGTATACACACCACTGTATCTCTAATATCATATATAAATACAATAGTGATCAACAAAAGGTTTAATATTTCTAAGCACTCCAAAATTCATGTGCATGTCCATGTCATGTAAATAACGATCAACAAAGGCTTAATAGACATTAATATCAAAACACTCATTATCAAAGGCTTAATAGACACCAATATCAAAACACGCATTATCAAAACAAGAATTGTAACTACAAAGGAAACACTTATTATTTGTGTGCTTCATCACAGATTGTAACAGCGAAATAGTAAATATCAAAACATTTTTTAAACAATGATGTAACAAGGGTCAATAGTAACCACAAAGTAGTGATGTAATAACAATAAATAGTGATCAATATTTCGACAATACCCCAATTTATTATTATTATTATTATCATTGACCAAGGGTAAATAGTAACAATAACAGCCAAATAGTGAATATCAACACACTTTTTAAATAGTAAATATCAACACACTTTTTAAGTAGGAGCAATGATGTAACAAGGGTCAATAGTAACCACAAAGTAGTGATGTAATAACAATTAATAGTGATCAATATTTCAACAATATCACAAGTTTTTTATTATTATTATCATTGACCAAGGGTAAATAGTAACAACCATAAATATTTCAACAATATCACAAGTTTATTATTATTATTATTATCATTGACCACTACACTATATCTATTAGTTCAATGGACTCTCCCTCTTCCCTCATGATTAGTTCATTCATTACACAAAGGAATCCCATGGACAAAAACAAAATATCACGTAAATCCTAACAGATTGTACCCTCAATCCTAGCAACGGTCTTTATACTATTCTCTCTTAGATTAGAGGGGAGTGCATAAAAGGGTAAATAGTAACAACGGTAATGAGGTAACATTGGAAAATAATGATCAATATTTCAACAATATCACAAGTTTATTATTATTATTGACGAATTGTAAGGAAATAGTACTAATTTATGTCTGCTCGACCAACTGTCCATAGTACTAATAATAATGCCATCCAATATGTCAAAGTATTTTCTAAATCATGAAATCCAGTGATGTGAAATTCAACTCTACAATGCTCATAAACACAATTAAAAAAGACCAGCATGTCTACAATGCTCATAAACACAATGAAAAAACCAACATTCAAAATGCATCTGCGATCATATATTCAAAAGAAACATTATAACCAACAGTCTACAATGCTCAAAGATACCATGAAGAAGCCAACTTTCATAGTGAATTTGCTGTCATATATTCAAAGTGAATTACCACCAACTGCATCTGCAATCATATATTCAAAGTAAACATTATAACCAACAGTCTACAATGCTCAAAAATACCATGAAGAAGCCAACTTTCACGGTGAATTTTCCGTCATATATTCAAAGTGAATTACAAACAACAAGGGCAGTAAATTATAACAAACAATCTACAATACTCAAAAATACCATGAAAAAGTCTACGATGCTCAAAAATACCACGAAGAAGCCAACCTTCAAGATGCATTTTCCATTCAAAGTGAATTACAACCAACAAGGGCAGTAAATTATAACCAACAATCTACAATACTCAAAAATACCATGAAGAAGTCTACAATGCTCAAAAATACCATGAAGAAGCCAACCTTCAAGATGCATTTTCCTGTCACATATTCAAAGTGAAGTATTATAGTACTGAATTATGTCATGTTAGGTTGCTCGACCAACTGTCCATAGTGCTAATAATAATGCCATCCAATATGTCAAAGTATTTTCTAAATCATGAAATCCAGTGATGTGAAATTCAACTCTCTACAATACTCATAAACACCATAAAAAAATCATGTCTACAATGCTCATAAACACGATGAAAAAACCAACATTCAAAATGCATCTGCAATCATATATTCAAATAAACATTATAACCAACAGTCTACAATGCTCAAAAATACCATGAAGAAGCCAACCTTCACGGTGAATTTTCCATCATATATTCAAAGTGAATTACAACCAACAAGGGCAGTAAATTATAACTAGCAGTCTACAATACTCAAAAATACCATGAAGAAGCCAACCTTCAAGATGCATTTGCCGTCATATATTCAAAGTGAAGTATTATAATACTAAATTATGTCATGTTAGGTTGCTCGACCAACTGTCCATAGTGTAATAATAATGTCATCCAATATGTCAAAGTATTTTCAATGATGTGAAATTCAACTCTCTACAATGCTCATAAACATCATAAAAAAAACCAGCATCTCTATAACTCTTTACAATGCTCATAAACATTATAAAAAAACCAGCATGTCTACCATGCTCATAAACACTGAAAAAACCAACATTCAAAATGCATCTGCAATCATATATTCAAAGTAAACATTATAACCAACAGTCTACCATGCTCAAAAATACCATGAAGAAGCCAACCTTCACGGTGAATTTGCAATCATAAATTCAAAGTAAAGTGAATTACAACCCACAATGAAAAACCAACATTCAAAATGCATCTGCAATCATATATTCAAAGTAAACATTATGACCAACAGTCTACAATGCTCAAAAATACCATGAAGAAGCCAACCTTCACGGTGAATTTGCCGTCATATATTCAAAATGAATTACAACCAACAAGGGTAGTAAATTCAAAATGAACAAGGGCAGTAAATTCAAAGTGAATTACAACCAATAAGGGCAGTAAATTATAACCAACAGTCTACAATACTCATGTTATAAATTATAACCAACAACCTACAATACTTAAAAACTCATGTTATAAATTAAGGGCAAACCCATGTTATAAATTAAGGGCAGTAATAAGGGCAGTAAATTATAACCAACAGTCTACAATACTCATGTTATAAATTATAACCAACAACCTACCATACTCATGTTATAAATTATAACCAACAACCTACAATACTTAAAAACTCATGTTATAAATTAAGGGCAAACTCATGTTATAAATTAAGGGCAGTAAATTATAACCAACAGTCTACAATACTCATGTTATAAATTATAACCAACAGCCTACAATACTCAAAAACTCATGTTATAAATTATAACCAACAGTCTACAATACTCAAAAATACCATGAAGAAGTCTACAATGCTAAAAAATACCATGAAAAAGCCAACCTTCAAGATGCCTTTGCCGTCATATATTCAAAGTGAAGTATTATAGTACTGAATTATGTCATGTCATATATTCAAAGTGAAGTATTATAGCACTGAATTATGTCATGTCATATATTCAAAGTGAAAGTCAAGTATCAAAGTGAAGTATTATAGTACTGAATTATGTCATGTTAGGTTGCTCGACCAACTGTTCATAGTGCTATCCTATTGCCATCCAATATAGTATTTTCTAAATCCAGTGATGTGAAATTCAACTCTCTACAATGCTCATAAACACCATTAAAAAAACCAGCATTCAAAATACATCTACAATCATATATTCAAAGTAACATCTGCAATCATATGTTCAAAATAACATCTGCAATTATATATTCAAAGTAAACATTATAACCAACAGTCTACGATGCTCAAAAATACCATGAAGAAGCCAACAAAAATACCATGAAAAAGCCAACCTTCACGGTGAATTTGCCGTCATATATTCAAAGTGAATTACAACCAACAAGGGCAGTAAATTATAACTAACAATCTACAATACTCAAAAATACCATGAAAAAGTCTACAATGCTCAAAAATACCATGAAGAAGCCAACCTTCAAGATGCATTTGCCGTCATATATTCAAAGTGAAGTATTATAACCAACCAGAGCAGTGATTGTATAACTATATTCATAGCATGATACCAGTGTTCTCAAAGTAGATCCATATGAACTATGCTAATAAACAGTTGTTTGATCCACAAGGAAGTATAACAGTACTCAAAGCACATATACCACGTATTTAGAGTAGATTATCACTATCTACAAATCAGAGATGAGCGCAGCAACGAATGAAAGTGAGACAGCAAACTGTTGCAGAAGTGTGACTGCAAGTGAAGCATACAAATAGTTGAATGTTTAACTGGCCATGTATTAAGAGTACTGCCAAAGAGATCATAACTAAGCAGTAACCGAGAGCTGAAGAACCTCAGAACAGTCATGAATCTGGACACAGCCAACAGGCAGTTCAGAATATTGGCTGAGAATGATCAATACTTTACGACCCATAAAGGCAACTCCAAGTTGTCATATCCAACGACCTTCTCACCGAAGCAGTTGTTCTGCAATATCGCCCAAGAGCCAACTCCAGAGAACAAGAAGCCACGATACAACTGCTAAAAATACTCGAATATCTTCATCCTGCTTGGCAGAATAAGAAAGCTGGCTATAAAACAACTGTTAACGACTACTCCAATATCTTCATCCTCCTTGGCAGAATAAGGCTGGCCATAAAAGACTTGAGATCAAGTCTTGGAAAATAGTACTGAGACTACTCCAATATCTTCATCCTCCTTGGCAGAATAACGCTGGCCATAAAAGACATTTGAGATCAAGTCTTGGAAAATAGTACTGAGATAAACACTAACATGACATGCTCTGGATTTGCAGTGGAATCTTCAACTGACCTTCGTCTATTTTTAAATCGATAATCACCATGCCTCTTCTGTCATAGTTCAAATCCCATCTTAACTATTGGATGAAAGGCTGAAAGGCTCATGGAATTGATGACATTTGGTGGTTGAAATGCCATTCCCATATGGTAGAAGATAATCACTACCTGTGTGACTTGGTGCACTCCCTTTTATCATTCTCTATTGCATCAGATAATGCTGTCTGACTTTCTAAAAGATTAATTTTGAAAATCTTTGCAACTCTTTCAAGGATATAATGAGAAGTGGAATCATCAGATATCCAGAGGGCTCTAAGTCGGGTGTGAGGCACCCACGTCCTATTTTCATTATCCAAAATATTCCTGGTATAAGCCCCAGAGGAGCCAATGGATATGAGCATCGATCTGCACCTCTTACAGGGGATAGATGTGGTGGTGTCGCAGTCTACTGAGCCGCCGAAGGGATTCGGGTAGACAATGATATATGATAAAGGGGAAAATCCTATAAACCAGGGTAGACAATGATAATGTTACCAGAAACGGGACGGCAGCGAGGGTTTCTGGGATAAAACGCACAAGAAACGGAACGGGACGGAAAACGCCGTTTTCTACGTCCGATCTGGTCTTCATGGTCAGCAATCAGAATTTACTAACATTACCTGTTTGGGAGGTGGTTTGGGGTGTGTATCTTCAACAATGCACATTGAAGAATGTATAACGACGATTTGAGCGATCATACTAATATTCGGAGACAGGGAATCTATAGTTTGATTGAAAGCACATAGTTTCATGGATCATAGTTTATTTATAATCGGGATTTGTGGCATTTCCTATTACATTAATGTATTTTCCATTATCTCCCATTTTTCTGATGAAGCTATAGTTTTTATAACTCAAATGGCATAATCAACCCAAACTCTACGCCCAACATCAATCCCACAACGTTAGAAGTTACTATTTTGGAGCAGGCTATAATCCGCTGTTATATCTCCCTGCATTGTAACAGGTCATAAGAGTCCACTGTTGTATCTCCCTAACATTGGAGCAGGGTCATATATTCGGCCGGGGTCTGGCCATACACACTAATCCATTATGGGTAAATCATAAATGGGATGATTACATTTTCAGCTATATAAATGAATGTTTTGTTTTATGTTTTCTTTATATTTTCTCTCTCCTCGTTTCTTGAATGCGAATACTGTTTCTCGTCTCGTTTTTTTTCTCGTTTCGTTTCCCGTAACATAGAATGATACATGATATATAGAATGATACATGATATATAAAGGGAGAAAATCCTATAAACCCTTAGCATTATGCAAATACCAGTAAAAAGAAAAATACGCTTCTTCAACTTTCAACTATCTTGGAGAAGCTCTGGCACTCATTTTAGAGTGTCTGCCTTTTTTAGGCTTGATCTCAATACCGCCCTTCAAACAGAGAAAAAGGTGGAGGATTTCTGATTGTTGTAATAAGCAAGGGTTTGTCAGACATCAAGATGCTTTCCCGCGAAGATCAGACGCTGCTGGTCGGAGCGAATCCATTATTTGGCCTGGATCTTATCTTTTGACATCTGAGTTATAGTCTTAATAAGAGTTTTGACAAAGATGAAACTGGAATATAACTATCAGATATACCTGTAAATCATCACAAGCAAGCAATTTTCTTTTGGTCAAAATTGTTTATTTATCAACATTTTATGAAAAAACAGTACCAAATTCCATAAGAAAATGAGCGAATCCATTATTGGGCCTGGATCTTATCTTTTGACATCTGAGTTATGGTCTTAATAAGAGTTTTGACAGAGATGAAACTGGAATATAACTATCAGATATACCTGTAAATCATCACAAGCAAGCAATTTTCTTTTGGTCAAAATTGTTTATTTATCAACATATTATGAAAAACAGTACCAAATTCCATAAGAAAATGAGCGAATCCATTATTTGGCCTGGATCTTATCTTTTGACATCTGAGTTATGGTCTTAATAAGAGTTTTGACAAAGATGAAACTGGAATATAACTGTCAGATATACCTGTAAATCATCACAAGCAAGCAATTTTCTTTTGGTCAAAATTGTTTATTTATCAACATATTATGAAAAAACAGTACCAAATTCCATAAGAAAATGAGAAACCGTTGCCTCCCAAGGATGAAAAAAGTAATTCATAAACTAAAGGAAAATCTCTCCCAAGCCAAAACTTTAAGCAGTTGCCATAAAATAACTCTTCGCATAAACAATTTTGGAGATCTTCAAGATGCATTTTTGCATCTTCCATCATATATTCAAAGTGAATTATAACCAACAAGGGCAGTGATCATATAACAATATTGATAGCATGATGCCAGTGTTCTCAAAGTAAGTAGATCCATATGAACTACGCTAATAAGCAGTTGTTTGATCCACAAGTATAACAGTCCTCAAAGCACATATACCATGTATTTAGGGTAGATGATCACCATCTACAAATCAGAGATGAGCGCAGCAAAGAATGAAATTGAATCCTCTAACTGTTCTCAACAATAAACGGAAGTGTGACTGTGCAAGTGGTATGCAATTGAAACCTCAAACTGTTCTCAACAATAAACGGAAGTGTGACTGTGCAAGTGAAGCATACCGGTAGTTAAATGTTTAATCATTCAAGTATTTAGGCCATGCATTAAGAGTACTGCCAAAGAGATCATAACTAAGCAGTAACCGAGCGCTGAAGAACCTCATAACAGTCATGAATCTGGACATCGCCAACAGGCAGTTCAGAATTTTGGCAGAGAAGGATCAATACTCGTAAAGGCAGCCCATAAAGGCATCTCCAAGTTGTCATCTCCGACAACCTTATCACCGAAGCAGCTGTTCTGCAATGTCGCCCAAGAACCAACTCCAGAGATACCACTGCTAAAAATGCTCCAATACTCGTAAAGGCAGCCCATAAAGGCATCTCCGACGACCTTATCACCGAAGCAGCTGTTCTGGAATGTCGCCGAAGAGCCAACTCCAGAGATACGACTGCTAAAAATGCTCCAATATCCTCATCCTGCTTGGCAGAATAAGAAAGCTAGCTATAAAATAAACTGCTAATGACTACTCCAATATCTTCAACATCCTTGGCAGAATAATGTTGGCCATAAAAGACATTTGAGATCAAGTCTTGGCAGAATAAGAAAGCTAGCTATAAAACAACTGCTAACGGCTACTCCAATATCTTCAACATCCTTGGCAGAATAATGTTGGCCATAAAAGACATTTGAGATCAAGTCTTGGAAAATATTACTGAGATAAGCAGCTTCAGAGGCAGCAGATTGTAATTGCCTTCTAGAATAAAAAAAAATAGCTTCAAGTTTGCCATCACCTAACGTGCCCTAAACTCCATGAACAAATGAATAGATACAGAAGTCCTGAACTCAATGGACAAATGAATAGAAACAGATAATACAGAAGTCCTGAACTCAATGGAAACGAATGGATAGAAACAGATAACGGACCAAAATGAATAGGAATATAAATGCACTTCCTGCGACAAGTACTGGCATGACAATTGAGACCTTCCAGAATAAATAAAAATGGCTTCAATTTTATCATCACCTAATCTGTCCTAAACTCAGGAACAAATGAATAGATACAGATGTCCTGAACTCAATGGACAAATGAATAGATGCAGATGTCCTGAACTTAATGGACAAATGAACAGAAACAGATAACAAACCAAAATGAATAGGAATATAAATTCACTTCCTGCGACAATTGAGAACCGATTAATTAATTTGTTATTGCATTGTTGTAGATATGGATGATCAAATTTTACATATTTTGTCCAGTAAGGCCTATATTTGATCATATTTGATCAAATTTTATAGACCTATATTTGTTCATTTCTATCTCTAACCAAGGCTTCATGTTCCCATTATTGTTATATAGACCTATATTTGTTCATTGCTATCTCTAACCAAGGCTTCATGTTCCCATTATTGTTACAGACCGTTGAATTTTCAGTCCTCCCTGTCCTCGTTCCGAAACATGCAATAGATCCTCAAGCAGGACTGCAATTAGGAAAGCTCATAAACGAAATAATTTTTTTTATTTTTATAAAAAGGCATTCTATATAACGACAATGAGATACAAGATGATACAGAAACTGACCGTGCTTTGCCACTTGTCATTGACATTTTCCCATTGTTGTGCCCTGCAAAAATATTTACTAAATTGTGTGTGTTTCATTACCTTTGGATGTATTGTGAATAATCCCCATGCATACAATGGTTTCAGAGATGGTTCATAAGACATTACTTGCACCAAAGGCTCTGGCTCTGCTAATATGGACATAGCTTTTGGGTGCAGCTATTGGATTACCTCAGTTATGGTTAAATATGGGTGAGACTCCTCCCATGGCTTGAAATTCATTGTAAATACTCCACCGGTGAGGAAATTTTCAGTCTCACCAGCAAACAATCTCCCAAGTTGTCAAGAGGCATCCATGTCGCATGGATAGATGAGGGGAATAGAGATAGGGCATTACTAACAGACAGAGAGGTCGATGCATTAATGAATAGAGTGTTCATTGCTACACACCTCGGACCAACACCCAAATTAATCAACATCTTTCAAATTAAAGACCAATTAGTTTGATCATAAGCTTTGCCAAGATCTATCTTCAGGAAAAGTGATTGCTGGCTAGTCTCTTGGCCCTCTTGAAAGCTTTCAATGTGGAAAATGCAGTGTTATGAATATATCTCTGCTAAACAAACCCTATTTTCTATTGCCACACTACATACCAGGTAAAAATCGACCAATTAGAAATCCAGAGAGATCCACTTGAAACTTTCTGTTTATAGTGAGCAGCTTTTAATAATTCGATTTCCAGAGAGATCCAATTGAAACTTTCTGTATATAGTGAGCAGCAGCTAATAATTCAAAATTGGTTGTGTTTAGATTTAATGTCTTTGGAAGTAGAACATAAACAAATATATTAACTCTGCACATTTTCAGGTCCTAAAAATTATTTATTCACCATCTGCTGGTCATCCAAATTTACATTGGTCCTATTCAGTTTGGATGTTTGATTGGTCTAAGATATTGGAGCGTATTCTTTGATCTCTGCCTCCTCTGACTCCTGCCAACTGCCTCTAGGTTCATATTTAAGCTCAAGGGCATCGATGGTGTATTTAAGCTCAAGATAGTACTCTCTCTATTTCTTATGGAGAGAGTTCTTTGATCTCTGCCTCCTCTGACTCCTGACAACTGCCTCTAGGTTCATATTTAAGCTCAAGGGCATCGAGATGGTGTATTTAAGCTCAAGGTAGCAATTTCTATTTCTTATGATTTTCATATTAGTATATCTCTTTTTGGGGTCTGTAAAATAAATTTACAACTGACCCTCATATTTAAGTTCAAGGGCATCGAGATGGTGTATTTAAGCTCAAGGCAGTACTCTCTCTATTTCTTATGATTTCCATATTGGTATATCTCTTTTTGGGGCCTGTAAAATAACTTTACAACTGACCAAGTATAGTGGCATCGCTGAGGTGGTATAATGGTCAAGGTGTTTTTTCAGAGTTTAATGAACTGGACCATCTTTTCAAACACAAGTTGAATGCTAGCATCAAACATGCAATTGATTATGTCAAGCAGTTTCCTCCTCTCCATTGCATTTGTGGTGGGTGGTTTTTACGTATAGCTAATTTGCTCAAATACCCAAATAATTTTTATGTAACTAATTTGCCTAAATACCCAAATATCAAACTGTTGATGCTAGGGGTAACAACTGTCACAAGTGCAAGGGACATATAAATGTAGTCACTCTAAATTAAACCAGCACAATTAAGCAAGGACAAAGACCATTCACCCTCATGATATAATGGTTATGCATCTTACAATTAAGCAAGGAGAAGGACCATTCACCCTCATGATATAATTATTATGCATATTAACCACAAGAAAAGGATCACAAATAGGTTCTTTCCCCTCTACCAGTATCAATGGCTAAAATTCACATTAATTGTGAGGCGGCAAAATGGAAGAATCATAGCAAGTAAAAATGGAGATAGAGATATAGCAATGGATTCAATCTTCGTATGCATTTGTCACTTTTGTTGCTTGCTTTTTATCTCCTTGTTGTCTAGCTAAAAAACAAAATCTGTTTTAGTTGTTGTTCTAAGGGTATTGCTCAGATATATCAATGTTAATGCCAGGGGTAATGAGCAAATTATAAAGCAAGGAGGCTTGGACAAGTGACCACCAAAAGTTCTCACACGTACCATGGGTAGGGGATGGCAAACATGTGTGGGACCTCCACTAGTGGCCACACCTACCATGGGTACAGGTTGGCAAACATGTGTGCGACCTCCACCTCAAACCAACATGATTGTTGATGATTATAGCTCGGACAGGTGCCTCTACATAGGCTACGAGTCGAGCATGCAGAAGATGGTTAAGAGTCAAGCATGCAGAAGACGGCTCATGAGGAGTAAGTGATTAATATGATTTCTTTCCCAAGTCTAACTTAGGAAAAGTACATTAATTAATTTACTTGATTAATGTTTGCAATTTATGGAATTAGATCGAATCTCTACCATTGATCTCAAGTGAGGCTTATGATCTAATCCTAGCCACTCATCAGCACCTAGGAGATTAGGGTTAGGGATTTGGTTTAATGAAATTATTAAATAAGTCTAAGGGAGAGGTGAAAGACACATTACGACCCATGAGGAGTAAGTGATTAATATGATTTCTTTCCCAAGTCTAACTTAGGAAAAGTACATTAATTAATTTACTTGATTAATGTTTGCAATCTATGGAATTAGATCGAATCTCTATCGTTTATCTCAAGTGAGGCTTATGATCTAATCCTAGCCACTCATCAGCACCTAGGAGATTAGGGTTAGGGATTTGGTTTAATGAAATTATTAAATAAGTCTAAGGGAGAGGTGAAAGACACATTATTCTTGGAAGATCAATTTTCTAGAAAGTGAAAGACTCAAAATTGAATTTTGTGAGGAGGCCATGTTCCAATGGAGGATTGAGCACGACCTAAAAGAGAGAGGTCGATTTCTCTAATGCGTAGAGGACCGTATAGATGGAAAAGAAAAGGTTGAATTGCAAGAGGAAGAGTTGAGTTTTTAAGGGCCGAAAATCGAATTTTCTAGCAGACCGAAATTTCTAGGAGTTGCTATTTCCAATTTTTAAAATGATGTATTTTCTATGTATTCTCTGAGGGTTATTTTCCTTGGTAAAGGAGCCCTAATTTTCATGAGAATTTGTTGGACAAATTGTTGTTATTGTGACTGATTTTCTATTTTAATTCCACTGCAAATTGTGAAGTTAAATACTAATTTTCAACAATTTTAGGTGAAATACTTTTTGGGTATAAAATAAATTGTTAGGAAAATTTAATTAGTTATGGTATAAAAATTAACATGGTATCAAAGTTTTAGACTTTGAGGAGAATGAATATCAATTTGTCAAAAGGGTTACACCAACAAAATAATTTATTTTTCAGCAATTATATTTTATGGGGTTTGAGTATTTGATTTGGAAGTTGTGAGGATGGTTGCAAATGGGTTGAGGTTTGAAGACCTGTTGGAGGGTGCTCACCCCTCCTACTGATGTTGCACAGCACAACTGTATGCCCATAACCAAAAGGACGTGCAACTGTATGCCCATAACCAAAAGGACGTGAAGGACAAGAGAATCATCCTGGATAGGGTGAAAGATCATGTGATCCTTCATCTTTATAGGAAGAAATCTGCCAGGGAAATGTGGGAGGCTCTGACTAAGTTCTAATGTGGGAGGCTTTTAGTTACATTAGAGTGATAATTCAAAAAAGAAAATGGTGTTGAAGAAGAATGTGGGAGGCTTTTAGTTACATTAGAGTGATAATTCAAAAATGAAAATGGTGTTGAAGAAGTTGTGGAACACCAAGATGTCCAAGTTAAATATAGTTTCTACATATCTCACCAAGATCACACAGGTCCAAGATGAGTTGGCTAGAAAAATGTGGGAGGCTCTAACTAAGTTCTAATGTGGGAGGCTTTTAGTTACATTAGAGTGATAATTCAAAAAAGAAAATAATGTCCAGGTTAAATATAGTTTCTACATATCTCACCAAGATCACACAGGTCCAAGATGAGTTGGCTAGAGATGGGGAGACAATATCAAATCAGGAGTTCATGAGTTATGAGTTGGCTATAGATGGGGAGACAATATCAAATCAAGAGTTCATGAGTTGGTCAAGACAACCTTAAATGGATTTTCAAAGCCATGGGTATTCTTTAACAAAGGGATCATAGCAAGAGAGAACCTATCTAACTAGGAGAGGTTATGGGATTATTTCATTTAGGAGGAGATTCAAGGAGTCTTTTCATGGGAGCTAGTCCAAAGATGATCATGAAGGTTATGGGATTATTTCATTTAGGAGGAGATTCAAGGAGTCTTTTCATGGGAGCTAGTCCAAAGATGATCATGAAAACCTTGCTCTTGCTAATCAGGCAAGGGAGGGAAAGGGGAAGAACAACACAAGAGGAAAGAATACCTTAAAAGCGGGAGAAAAGGAGGACATGAACAAAGTGAAATGCTTTGAATGTCACAAATTTGGCCTCTATGCAAGTCGTTATCCAAACATAAAGAATGGCAAAGGGAAGTCACAAGTTGCAACATTAGTAGACTCAAAAGTGAGCAAGTTTTCCAACAAGTTCGAGAAGGAGTTCAAGGTAGTGACATGTCTTTCTAGCACCACTGATAAATATGCATGGTTCATGGACAGTTGAGCATCTCATCATATGACGGGATTGTAGGAGTAATTTTTGGCCTCTATGCAAGTTATTATCCAAACAAAAAGAATGGCAAAGGGAAGTCACAAGTTGCAACATCAATAGACTCAAAAGTGAGCAAGTTTACCAACAAGTTCGAGAAGGAGTTCAAGGCAGTGACGTGTTTTTCTGGCACTACTAATAAATATGCATGGTTCGTGGACAGTGGAGCATCTCATCATATGACAGGATTGTAGGAGTAATTTGGCAGCATGAGAGAGGATGATCTGAAATCTACAGGATTGATTATTTGAGCAATTGCACCAATTAACTAAAGTTACACATGTGTGAGTGAATACGGATAATTAAGTGATGTTTATGCCTTAATCATCAAACTTAAGGAACTGAAAATGAATAATTAACAACAGCAATCAAAGATGCAAACAATAGCAAACATTGGTGACGGAGTTTGTCCCTCCTGGACTACGTCTTCAGGTCCTCTTCGAATGGGTGACCGTTTTTATTAGGAATGCTTCAAAGAGTTTCTTTACAAAAGATTTCACCAACTGAACTGGGCTCGCAGGCACTGCTGGTTACTATAGAAAGAAAGCCTTTTGTCGCAGCTTTCCAACACATATCTCCGTTCCTGAAAAGGCCCAAGGATGGCCAAGAAACCCTGAAAAGAGCATCTGCATGCAGATATTGAAACTCTGACTCTGAAGCTGAGCTGTCGCTCAAAACTGAAGCGCAACTTCCGCCCTGGATATGCTTGCCTCCTTCCTGAAAGGTTTCGCCTCTGAAATAGAAAAGATATTGATGGGCTCTGGAATGCCTCTCTTCTTCTCCTCGCCAAGGCTGGAACTTTCTTCTCCCCCTATGCTTATTCACTCGAAGCATTTATAAGGTGGACTAATGCTAAGTTTAGCATGATTTGTTTTACCAAATTAAGTGGTGGCCAAATGAAATGGCTCAGTGATTGATACATAATGTATATAGTTTCAAAACTATATCACTAATTCTTTTATTAGCACATGATGAATTGACTTTAAAACTAACTCCTATAGTTTCATTGGTCATTAGCGTTAACATCAAATGAGGTCTCGACTCTTCAACAACCATAAACATTATGTTATACCTAGCACTTGAATTATTCGCGCAACAATGGTTGGTATATAGTTTTTAACCTCCGCATATTCATTTTACCAAAGTTTCGAAGCATCACCCCGACGGTTACGCCTAAACCTTTGGCACTTGAACCTGTTGCCATGTGATAGAGACTTCCGACGATTAGGCTAGCTACGGTCCAGTCTGGTGGTCATCTGTTGCTCGGTTGGCATTCCCCTGTGGCTTAGCACATCAGTTGTGCGTGGTGCGTTGTCATCTCTCCGTGGCATGGTGGCATACAACCCCCGCGGCATACCTCCTCCGACGGCTCGTTGGCATCCACCTCATGCCATCCGCAACTGCACTCCTCCTCCGACGGCTCGTTGGCAAGCTGACTAGACCATAGGTGTCCCTTGCCATCCGTAACTGCCCGTTGACTGAGCGGTAATCCAACTGTGTTGTGCAACCACATTAACTCCGACGTCTTGACCTGTGGCATGTTTACCTGCTCGTTACCTACTCCCGACGGTTCGATGGCAAGTGTCATGGCGCATACATGTGGCATCAACAAACTCCGTTATTCGTTGAACCTGCATTAAACCCACATACCATAGTCTTTGCTATATAGGTTTGTGACATATATTTATATCCGCCATCGGACTTGGTAATATGTATCTCTGTATCAAAATTGTGCAAAATTGTGTAGCAACACCCTGTTACTAATATGTTTGAGAAGGGACATGATAGTCCTCCCCTCCCAAATGTTGCTTGCCCTCAAGCAACCTTAAAGCTGGGTGCTCCAAAATATGCTCACCCTCCTAGGTGGCATCCTCATCTAGTAAGTTCTTCCAATGCACCAAACATTGATTGTCCTCAAGCAATGCCTGAAAAAACACCCTCTCTGACTGTGGACCCCCACTATCACTGCAACTTCACCAGGGTCCCAAATGTGCCATTGGATCGTCCCTGATCGTTGTACTATCCTATAGTGAAGGAGTCCCTTGATACTAGGATCCCAAGCCAACCTGATCAACGTGAAGCCCCCCTTGCTCCACTCACTATCCTGCCAGATATGGGCATTAGAACCACTGTGTCTATCACCAATAAGTAGAGTGTCCTGACGATGTAAAACTCTACCCAAATCCTCATGAAGCTGCTCTACCGAACAGTCCACCCCATGCACTCTGGTTGTGGGCCCTTGAAGATACAACTCAATCCCTATGTGAATGAAGCCTCTCCTGCATGAGCTCCTCTTGAAATCCTCTTGTTGGTCATTCTGCAATGTTGATGAAGTCTCCCATGCCCTTAGTGAATCACTGAAACCTGATTCGATGACCCTCCCCTATAGAAACCAACTCAACCCTATGGGTATCTGAACTGCTAAGTACTATGACGCTAGGGTCCCATGGCCAACGTAGCAAGAAACTGTCTTGTTGACCCCGCGACACTCCGGTCATCACTAACTGTCTAACATACTCATACCAGAGCCTCCTCTCGCATAGGTCTCGGCCACAATCTATGCGATGATCGAGGTTAGGCCCAACCTGCCAAAGCGACCCAATAATGTCAGTGCCTATCCCTCCATGGTTGGCCCCAATCTTGAACAACAATCTACCTCGCCCTATGGTGAGGGCTTTGGTGATTCCCCATGTGTCTGCCTGTGAATGAATCAATTTGCATGTTATCCTACCCATGCTCACTGAGGAGTGGAGTATCCCACCAATCCACTGGATCCCTGGATCCCATAACCATACTAGAGGTCCACAACCCCCAATCCTCTCTGCCTGTCACTGTGATATGCTGCTAGCTGTTGGGACTCCTTCGTTCCCCATCTTTGACTCTTGTAGGTATCCATTAGGTAGGCACCGAGCATCAAGAACATGTGTTGCGAATAACCAACTGCTCCACGCTTACCAAATCACACAGCAAGATCTACTATCCCAACTCCTAATGATGTGCCCTGGTCTTGTTGGAAGCCTAGGCATCATCCTGCCAACAAGGGCTACCATCCCTCGCACCTCATGCTCACCTAATGTCTCAAGTTGTCGAGATGGAAAAGCACCATACAACTCCCTCTCGGTCACCTCCCCAAGTGTGAGCCTAGGGGTGGAACATATGATACCTTGACAATCAACCATGTTATCCCTAAGCATGTATCTGTCAACTCGTGCACCTACCAAGTGTCTCAACTAGAGAGTCTCCTCCCAGCCCATGACATGCAGTGTCTCATCCAACTGCCTAGGGTGAGCCTCCCATGCCTTGCTTCCTAAATGGAGAGTGTCAAGGGGCAACAACCAAACACTATGTGACTGTAAGCAACACTAGAGGAGGATGGGTGGGTATGTCCCGAAGGGTATGATCAAGAGTCTCAAGAGTAATCCTATGGACGTCCCTGTCTCTGCCTTGGATCTGCTTACACTCCCCTCTAGGCCCTATCTCCGCTAAACATGGTGTCACCAGATGCTCAACCATGTCCTCATCGATCCTAGGTGAGATGCATCCAATGGTACACCTACTACCCCTGTCCATAAGTCTCCTTGGAGGTAACGCTCCAAGCGCCCACTGCACTGCATCATCTGCCACTACATACCACCCAGTATCACCGCACTCGTCGACATGCCACTGTATATCGCAACCTGTCTCTGTACACCATTGAATACCCCCAGCTATAGCCATACCATCCTGTATTGTCCTATGTCCTACCTGTGTCACTGCACCTATCACTCCCGTCACGTCCTCAATGCGATGCGAGTCACTCCTCCTACCCCACAGTGTCAACTGGCATGCTGTGGTATAGCACCATGTATCTCCATAATTCCTACATACTAAATCTCCCTTGAGCCATGGATAGTGTACGGTGTATCTCGTCACTATGCATACATGCCCAAATCTCCCATGATCTTACTGGTTACCCACAACTGGGCCAAGATCATGCTCTGATACCATTGTAATGATCCTAAATAGGGAATAGGAGTAATAACAACAAATATTCTATGCAGCAAAATACAAAACGAAATGTTAAGCAGACACCCATATAAAAACTGTAAATGGAGAACTTTTGAGCCATTTTATTAATTTTCTGCAAGCCAAATACAATAGATGATGGAATGGTGCACCTGAGCTTGTCTCAATGGACAAGCAGGACCAAGACCAAGTAGGAAAAGGGCTGAGCTGAAGGCTGCCCAACTACTGCACCACTCTACACTACACTGCCCAGAAAATTGCTACTCTACTGAAGTTCGAATGGCTAGAATGGGTACTAAAACCACCCAGAAAATTATATCCTTTTAACCTCGGACTCCTTGGCCAAAACCCAGAAGGGATTTTAGCTGGTTTTGACTTTGGTTTTTCAACTCCCTTGGAGCCTCACCCTAGCTATGGCTACCAAATTTGACCTGCTAGAAACTAGCTGCAAATCCACTTGCAAACTCCTCCAAAATGTTGGGTTTACCCTTGCTATCCAACTCCTAACTCCCCGAATGAACTCTTGGCCCGACCCAGCTACTCTCCAAGCACCATGAAATTCTGATGTGTGGCCTTTGCGAGACGGCCTTTGCGTTGTCTCTCAGCCCATAAATGTGAATTGCTGGAATGTTGGCTCAGCTAGCTGAAAGCTCCAGCGAAAATGCATGTCCAATGCTGCTACCTCAGCTCCCTCACCTCTTAGCAAGTTGTGTGATCCCTGCTAGTCTCAAACTCCCTCTACGTGAATCCTAACTGCCCAGAAATACGCACTCGCTTCCTCTGCGTTGTTGTTGATGTGTGTCACTACCCCGAAACTCCTGAAAACTCCTGTAGAACAGCCTCCCTAGGGCGGGCACAGATGGTCCCCCGAAGTAGAGGTTGAATCTCCCGCGTGAGAGACTCATGGCTAAACAACCGGTAGACTCGCTAAACAACAAAGTGAACAAATGTGTGTTTGTTTGCAAATGTCAAAGATGAAAAACAAAATGAGAGTTAATCTCTCTTTATAGCTCCTTGGGCCCCCTTAGCCTCATGTGGGCCCCTCCATCCACCCATTCGATTTTCCCTCCACGCATATCGAATGGCTAATTCGAACTCCTATGTGGGTGGCCCCCACATTCCACTAGCAGCTAGATAAAGTCGATTTGGCCCCTAAGTCCCTAAGTCGAAAGTGTGGGGCCCTCTTCCTTAGTCAAAATTGTGCAAAATTGTGTAGCAGCACCCTATTACTAATGTGTTTGAGAAGGGACATGATAGGTTTCGAGCGTTCAAAGCTCTCATAGAAAACCGGACTAGGAGGAAGATCAGAGTCCTTAGGTTGGACAATGAGGGTGAGTATACCTCAAATGAGTTCAAGGAATTTTGCAAAGAGGCAAGCATCAAGAAAGAGTTGACAGTTCCTTACAACCTGCAACAAAATGGGGTTTGTTAAGAGGAAGAATAGGGCCATCATCGAGGTTGTTAAAGCCATGATCCATAATCAATATCTTCCCGTGTTCCTATGGGCAAAAGGATGCAATATAGCAATCTATATTCAAAACAAGAGTCCTCACAAGATCTTAGGGGATAAAACTTTTGAGGAGGTGCTAACAGGAGTGAAACCAAAGGTTGGGCATTTTCGTATCTTCGAGTGTCTAGTGTATATCCATGTACCATTAGAGAAGAGGACAAAGTTGGAGCCCTCAAGACAAAAGGATATTTTCTATTGGGTACAATGAGACTTCGAAGGCATATAAGGTGTACATTCCATCACAAGGGAAGACAATGTTGAGCAAGAATGTGAGATTTAAGGAGCACAAATCCTTGAGGAAGTCACATGTTACCATACCATCAGTGGTATATGATTGGGAGCAAGAGGCTTTGAAGGTTAAGGATGTTGATTTTTGTAACTATGGTCGATCTTCATTGTTGGAAAAAGTAACTAGTTTCGGTCTTCATAATTGTCATTATACTCATGTCATGATGTATATCTTATATAAGAAGCAAAAGAAGAAAGAAAAATATTATTTTCAAGCATGAGTTTCATGCTTTATTTGATTGCTCAACTAGGTCAAGCATGCATTTCATGCTCCTAGGTGTTGTAGGGAAAAGTATCCGACTCGGATGACCCTATCCCACTCTAAGGGTGATAGTACCTCAGCAACAACTGTAAAGAAAACTACTTAAGGTTTACTTCTTTACGAAAGCAAGAGAGAATGAAAAAATGCACTAACCGTTTCCTTGTGCTTAATGTCGAATCCAAACTCTTCTCTTTGTTGCTTGCTCCCAGCTCCTTTCTCTTTTGCTGGCCCAGCTACAATGAGATCCTGCAAAATAACAAAGAAGGAAACTACAAGAAGCATGCAATCATAACTGATTCAAGGATTAGCATAAATCAAATATACAATTATCACAACACATCATTGAAACAAGTGCATATAGAAGAACCTCAATAGATTTTATTAATAGAAGAAGTAAAGTTCTGAGAGTGTTACAACCATTGAAGGTCCCAATCCAGCAACACCTCCCAGCAGAAAGAATTTCTCCTCTTCACCTCCTTCAAGCAATCACCCAATAGTTCTATAGTGAAACCAACAGCATATCATTACTTTGCACAAAATTCCAGCCTCCTGAGCTCATAGGAGAGAGCTCAATATATAGATGAATTGAGAAAGGATGAGTCAGCTTGCAACTGATGTGTAGCTACCTTGTGTCCTTTCTCTCTTCAGTTGATCTTCAGTTCTTGAGTCCACTTGGAGAACCTTGCTTCCACTTGGAGAAACAGAGCCTCTGACTCATCACAAGGCGAAATCCCTGATCCAAGTGTCATTTTTGGAAGATTCCAGAGCAATGACTCAGTGTGCCACTTGTCCCATCTCGCTCAGCGCAGGTGGCCTTTGTTCTACCTGCTTTGCAACGCAGGTACACCATGGAGGAGTTGAGTTTCAGCGCAGAAGCCTAGTGGAGCACCTGCTTTGATTTCAGGATTGCTTGTTTTTGAGTGTTTTCAGGTGGAGAACTGATCTGAGAGCTGTTGGTTTGCTGACCTTGTTCCTCTAGGGGTAGGAACATCATGTTTAGGGACTTTGGATCCCTTGGATTATTGACAATTCAGGCCCGATGCTGCCAGGCACAAAATTGTCTATAACAGATGCCCCCTAAAGTATGAGGTCGTTTATCGGGTGAAATGCTTTATTAGGAGGATCCGAAGTTCATTCAATCTGCTGAGAAGTGTCCTGTAATAAGATACAATACAATACATTATTTTTCATTCTTTTTCATGATCTAGCTGAGGCGGGCATTCCCATGCTCAGCTTTATAAATTCATTTTGGTACATAGCACAGACGATCGTCTGATGATAGACTGATAATTCTCTGCTGAAATTATCATCCTTTGAGAAGGATGATCATCTGCTGCAATGATGTACATATCAAATGTCTTTATATCCTGAATATATATCGCAGCCCGGATGGATGAAACTAGATCCGGGTTCTTCAATCTCTTCCGATCTTCACTCGATGTACAAGTCGATCCATGTGAGAATTTCTTGAAGTCGAACATGGAAAGACATCGCTTGATTACCGGTCAATGATGTAAACCGTTAACAAGCGCGAGAGGAATCACCGATAAGGATGATGACCCTCAAGGTATGGCAGTACAATTCACATGGTGGGAATAAAGGACTTGGCGTCGACCACCATGCAAAATCTTCTGGTCGAAGGTCATTGATGTATACCTGTCGCCGGAAGTGAGAAACTTGCCATTGAGGCATGCAAGCTTCAAAGTACTGAAGGGGTTGTTCCTAGATCAACTCCTTGGATAATGAGCTGATGTCGAAAAGGAGCGATCCGTCAAAGGAGGGCCTTAATGAATCCCACATCAGTGACACGGAACGGAGCTAGTGATTGTGATGAGGTGAAAACAAACTGTGATGTATGATTCAGGGTGGCGGTCATGAAATGGATGAAGGACAATGTATGGCAGTGGATGGGACACGGTTGACTCTTTGCAGAACAACATCTCTTGAAAATATAATGAAACTGATGTGATGGATCGGTAGCATTACCCCAAATGTGGATGGTGTGGCGAGGACCATGGTGATGAGACCGGTGAATGAAACAACCCAACCTGATGTGATACGGAGGACAAAGTGTCATGTTCAAGAGCGACTTGCTACCATTAAAGCTGCGAGGTTCTCCCAATTTTTCCCCAGTCATTGCTGACCAGTACCTCTTTATTTTTATCAAGCTTGAGGAGGATAACATATGCTTGTTCTATAACCTGCCCTTCGGGCAAGCCCATCGCTATGTTTTAACGAACCTAGCGATAGGGAAACTCACTCTCGTCTAAAGACAAGTTTGTCACTATTTAATGAATTTAACGAGTCTAACGACAAGGATAACTCGGTCCTTTTCATTTTTAGAGAGTCTGAAAAGGTACATAAAGTCAACTCTAGAATTCCTTTTTCGTCATCTAATCCCTTAAGTCCGAAAAAGTATAAAACAATACAGAAGGGATGAATTTTCGATTGCTTTAATGAGCCGAACAAAACAAGCGCTCGATCTTTTTGTGCAATAATCCCTCAGGTCCAAAAAGATTAAAATCTAGAGGAGGGATAGCTCTTCCGGTCGTTTAACGAGCTGGAAGGCCAAAACTCGGTGAACTTTTCATATTTTACGAGTCAGGAGAAAAGAGCTCAAAGAAGACTCGTCTTTTGAGGAACGAGTGATAAATAGGGATAGCAGCAGATTCCAGGTACAGGTTGGAATTTTCCAATCACGGCAGTGTCACAAGGATGGCTAAGTGAAATCACTCTTCGCAACTGTTCCTCAAAATGGGTAAACAAGCATATGGAGATGAACGATTGGCCAAATGAACGGATGGAGGTGAGACTGCAAGAACACGACCAAGGGCTTTAATATGGCTGTCAAAGGTTACATTTACCAAGGATATTTACCGGTTCATTTTTTCTGGGTGAGCTTGAACTCTAGGGGAAGATTGCTCACAACTTATGTTTATTTTTTAACGAGCATGAACTATGTGCTAAAACTGCTCTGATCTTGCGTTTATTTTTTAACGAGCATGAATTGTGTGCTAAAACTGCTCGAATCTTGCGTTTATTTTTTAACGAGCATGAACATTGCTAAAACTGCTCGATGATAAGTTTGCATGCCCCCAGCATAATAATGCAAATCGAGGTGCATGCCCCCCAAGCTTCATTGCATCCAACTCGGTGGTTGGAATGAAGGTTTACCTCGGGGATTTGTTTCATTTTTTAATGAGGTTGACACAAGATAGGAACTATCCTCGACTCCTTGTTTCATTTTTTAACGAGGTTGACACAAGATAAGAACCGTCCTCGGCGCCCACTGTATTTACAGTATTTCTATTAGGGCGATGATCCATGCCGACAAAATATTTAGGAATCTTCCGAATCCAACCAGAAGATTGGATTAGATTTCATTTTGTAGGTTTCCACCGTGGCCACTTCCGCTAGATTAGTTGGAGGCGATAGGGCGAAAGTACCCATTAAAGTAGGGTCTTTTAGGAGACCTACTCCGATATTTTGGAGCGAATGATTGCTTCCATGGATCATTGGAATGCTTCCCGTAACTTGTGAACTGTTGGGGAGAAAAGTTTGTTGGTCGACGATTGTAATTCCTTCTTGGAAGGGAAATGCAATCTTCCTGAAGTAGGTCGACACAACCGCGACCATGGCATAGATCCAGGGCCTTCCTAGTAGGATGTTGTAATCGAGGTTTCCATCAATTACTTCAACATCAATTCCTACTGTTTTGCCCCCCAGTTCAACTTGCAAGTTACTTAAAATCTCGTATGGAGTGTATGATCGTCCATCAAATGCTTTTAACGTCGTTGACGATTTCGACAAGGGTGGTGAGCCTAAATCTTTCCAGCAACTCATCGACATAAGACATGTAGATGCCCCCTCATCAATAACTGTTCGATGAACAGTTTTGTTGAGGGCTTTCACTTGAATAAGGAAAGCTAGTTGAGCTGGTAACTGAGGGTCATATCCTTTATGATCAAAGGCCACAAGATTGGAATCCATTGGGCCAATCCTACCTATCGCTGATAGTAAAGCTTGCTCTTGGGAGGGGCAATTTTGTGGTACCTCAAGTGTCGACATAGTGGACGGCAATTGGGCCAGGTCCTTTACTATATTATAATTCTGTGCTCCTTTGGCACGAGGATTAAATGTCGATTTGTGTACTACTCCCTTTGGCGACTTTATCATCGGCTCAGGAACGATGGGTGGCACAACTTCGGTCAAAGTTGTTGTTGAATTACTAGGTCCTTCATTAACCTTGTTGTTCGACAACTTTGGATTCTCGTAATCTTTATTCCTTGTCAAAGCATTATTCTGTTGCTTTGAGGTAGACAACATAAGCACTTGGGATCCAGAAGCATTTTGATTAGCAACCAGATTTTGACCTGGATTAGGAAACAGATCAGTCAATACTGCTGGGGTTTTTGAACTCTTGAAGAGTTTCTTAACTTCAGCTATATGTGGACAATATTTCGTCCAATGATCCTCATCGCATATATGACACCCTGCCGGGGGTTTCCTTTTTCTCCCTGTCTTTTTCTTCTTTCCCCCTGGTTGCTTCAGTTTTTTTCCCTTGTCGGTCGACATGGCATTTACTTCTGAGGCAAGAAGTTCTTCATTTGCATTTTGACTATAAATTTTGCGCTTGCCAATCACGCCATCGTCGGCGTGAGATTCATTGTTTGATTTAGGAGGAGGAGGAATTGAGAATTCCGGTCTAGGGGCGTCAGGTATTTTGTCGTAGAGCGTGCCGGACTGAGTATAGACCAAGTCTAGATACTGTGCACGAGCGATAACTTGCTCCTCTGTTACGACTCCCCCCTTGGCCACATCTTCCGTTATAGCGGGAAGTAATGACTTTATAAACCATTCAGCTAACAGCTGATCGGGAACGTATGTTTTCACCATCCTACGACGACGACGCCACTCATGTATATGATCAGATATATGGGTGGTCGTCGTCTGTTTGAAGTTGGTAAGGAGTTCTATTCCCGTTTCATACCTTATCGGTAATTGAAAATGGGTTAAAAAGGTTGTGGCTAAGGTACTGAAGTTGTCGAACGAAGCTCTAGGAAATTCAATGTACCATTTTGCCACTGGACCCGTCAACGTCCTCTGAAAGAGGCGAAGTCTTATCGAATCATCATTCAAGGTGTTCGATGAACACCAGAGATGGAATGTCATCACATGATTCGACGGGTCTTCACCCGGATTTCCATTAAATTTAGGAATATCTGACGGAAGTTTATGTGGAATCGCTGGCCACCAAGGAGCGTAAGCAATTGGATCATTCGTCAGCCGGTTTAGATCTGGTAGTTCTAGAGTTGCTACAAAGGGCAACTGTTGATTCAGGTTAGGCGAAGCATATCCAGGATAAGATGGGATCGCCTGAGCAGTGGGTCTTTGCATACCAGCATAATGTTGGCAACTTTGACAAGGTTGATGGGCATAACCATTATAGTATGGTTGCCCATTACTTACAAAGACTTGTTGCTCAGGTCCTTGACATGATTGCTGGAATGGCAGTTGTTGAGTTTGAACCAGCTCTGGTTGTTGGACCATTTGCTGATGCCCAATACTAGATGATTGACCAAGATGAGGAGTCACAGTACTTGTTTGATCCTGAGTCGCTCCGGATAAGGAGGCACTGACCTGAGGTTGCGATTGAGATGTCGAGACAAGAGGCTGTTGTATGGCAACCTGAGAAACTTGGGGTTGACATACAGTAGGCAGCGCTTGTACTTGCGACGCAATCACCGTACCAGGGATAGTGGCAACATTTGACACAGGGTGGACTGGTTGCATTGAATATGCAACTCTTGGTTGCTGAGGCAGTATTGGTACCCAACCGCTGGATGTAATTCCAGTTTGACCTGAATTTTGTTGTAAACTTCCATATGGTTGTTCTCCAGGGGGAAACAATGAAAAGGCATACTGTCCTCCATATGGTGGCAATCCAGTACTTAAAGGGTAGATTGGCCTTTGAAGACACGTTGGATTGATTTGTTGAGTTTCAACATAAGAAATACCAGATGATAATCCAGACGAAGAAATAGGAACTAACCATGTCATCGTCCCTGATGGGACTCCGACTTGTTGTTGACAATTTGCCGGGACAGATGGTATACCAGCGAACATCGTTGGAGTAGCAGCAGGAGGTTCTGCTGCTGCTGTGTCGGACGACACAGTCCTAGATGTCGACGGTTGTTCAGACATATCTAGTCTATCCAAAAGATTTCTTAGCGATTCTACAGGAACTTCCACTTGTGGTGGACTAACTTCGAAGATCAACGAGGGAAGGGTGATGATTATTCCGCTTAAAATAAATTTTATAACGACGCTTTAGACACAACTTGCTTTTTCAGTTTTAAAGAGTCGAGAAAAAGCTAAAGATGACTCTAGTCTCCTTCGATGTTTTAACGAGCCCGAAGTGACAAATGCTCGGATGGACTTTTTCAGTTATAGAGTTTGAAAAAGGCCAAAAGAAACTGCTCTGGAGATCTAGGCAGAGGGTGTGCCAAACCTTTCGCAAAACCACAGAATACGTTTTACGGTACGGGTGGTCGATCTTCGTGAATGCTGTGTTCATTGCATTGCGATCAGTAGGGCGGCCGACACGGCTTCCTATGGATAAAAGATATATGCCTATAGGGGTCTCCCAATATATACGCGACGGTACGTGGGAGCACAAGTCCGTATTAGTGCCACCGACTCTCAGGAGGAATCACCAACCTTCGTTGAGATCGACAGTCACTATGTTTAACGACGCCGGAACACGTCTCTAACTTAGACCTCTATGTGTTTGCGTTATGTTACAAAGCGTTGTTATGTAAATTGAATTTATTTTAATGTTGATCTTGTTTAGCAGTTTTCCTTTAAGGATCACCACGAGATGTGTGTAACAAATTCCTGAATGCAGTCTAAGATGAGAAGCAAACTTTTCAATCTTTCAACTTTGAAAATCTTAACTACTGAGGGAAAAGAAAGACAAATCTTTTCACACAGATCATAGAGCACACACTAATGCAATTTTTCCTAAATCAGTATGCAAACAGTCAAATGCAAAATGCACAATGCATGTATTTTCTTTTCCCTTTCTTAATGTTGATGTATTACAAAAAGAAAGTTGTTATATAACTTTGATTTCGATTTCAAGCGAAAGTAAACAAGCTAGTCCAAAATCAAAAGACACCTTAAGATTTACTTGTTTAAACACTGGAAATGCATGAAATCAAACCATAATGACGAAAGTAAAAAGACTAATCAGCTATGGACAACAAACAAGCTAACTCTTTAGACCAACAAAATGCCTAACACAGGTTCAGATCTAAGAGGCCAAAGCAAGATTAGTTCACTTTCGTTATGGGAAATTGTAAATGATGTAAGAAATACAAAAGAACAAGTACAATTTCGTAATATAACAGAGGCGGAATGATGGCAAGTAAGGTTGGTTTCAGAACAGGTACAAGACTGGTAACTGGCTGCAAAATCTATAGTGAAAACAGGCAAGAAAAAGGGAGGAAACCCCAAATGCACAAGGCAAAATTGGGCCAACGCAGGTGCTGCACAGCCAGTCTGGCTCTCAGCGCAGGTAGCCCCTTCGGGACCTGCGTTTCAAAGCAGGTAGCCTGTGTACTACCTGCTTTGGAAAACGAAAGTTGCGTTTTCTCAGTTTCCGGGTCACAATTTTCTCAAAAATTCACAGTTTTTGCTCAAATCAGAAGCTATCAGTCAAGAACACACTAAGGGATGACAAGGAAGATGAAAAGCTATCACTAAGAGCTTACAAGGATCCTTGTAGATCAGCTCTTCAAATCATGAACATGCTCAGAAATGAGCTAGAGTAGCTGCCCTCTACTTCGCTTTTGATATAGTCAAAAGCTTTTCGATTTGGTACTCTTTTGTTCAGGAAATGAATAGCAAAATACTACAAACAATCAAACAGATACGATCCCCAGTGGAGTCGCCATTTTGTTGTAGGGAAAAGTATCCGACTCGGATGACCCTATCCCACTCTAAGGGTGATAGTACCTCAGCAACAACTATAAAGAAAACTACTTAAGGTTTACTTCTTTACGAAAGCAAGAGAGAATGAAGAAATGCACTAACCGTTGCCTTGCGCTTAATGTCGAATCCAAACTCTTCTCTTTGCTGCTTGCTCCCAGCTCCTTGCTCTTTTGCTGGACCAGCTACAATGAGATCCTGCAAAATAACAAAGAAGGAAACTACAAGAAGCATGCAATCATAACTGGTTCAAGGATTAGCATAAATCAAATATACAATTATCACAATACATCATTGAAACAAGTGCATATAGAAGAACCTCAATAGCTTTTATTAATAGAAGAAGTAAAGTTCTGAGAGTGTTACAACCATTGAAGGTCCCAATCCAGCAACACCTCCCAGCAGAAAGAATTTCTCCTCTTCACCTCCTTCAAGCAATCACCCAATAGTTCTATAGTGAAACCAACAACATATCATTACTTTGCACAAAGTTCCAGCCTCCTGAGCTCATAGGAGAGAGCTCAATATATAGATGAATTGAGAAAGGATGAGTCAGCTTGCAACTGATGTGTAGCTGCCTTGTGTCCTTTCTCTCTTCAGTTGATCTTCAGTTCTTGAGTCCACTTGGAGAACCTTGCTTCCACTTGGAGAAACAGAGCCTCTGACTCATCACAAGGCGAAATCCCTGATCCAAGTGTCATTTTTGGAAGATTCCAGAGCAATGACTCAGTGTGCCACTTGTCCCATCTCGCTCAGCGCAGGTGGCCTTTGTTCTACCTGCTTTGCAACGCAGGTACACCATGGAGGAGTTGAGTTTCAGCGCAGAAGCCTAGTGGAGCACCTGCTTTGATTTCAGGATTGCTTGTTTTTGAGTGTTTTCAGGTGGAGAACTGATCTGAGAGCTGTTGGTTTGCTGACCTTGTTCCTCTAGGGGTAGGAACATCATGTTTAGGGACTTTGGATCCCTTGGATTATTGACAATTCATGCCCGATGCTGCCAGGCACAAAATTGTCTATAACACTAGGGTTTGTCAAAGTCATGAAAATATTTGTCTTGAGTCAAAAGAGTCATTATCATTTATACAAAACCCATTTGGGCAATTTGTAACATGTAAAAGATTATTTTTGTGTCTAGAAAGATAAAATTGACCTCCAAGGCCAAGTCAGCCCTGCCAATGAAAAGTCGGCCGAGGAGAGGCCTATTCGACCTAATGTGAAGGGTATATAATGGAAGAGAGTTCGAATCATTTGAGAACACTTCGAGTTCAAATAATTTGAGAACACTTCGAGTTCAATCTCAAGCAAGAAAAGGGAGACAAGAAGAGTGAAGGACAAGAAGACAAAAGAAAGTCAAAGAGAAAGAAGAAAAATCTGATTTTTGGCTTGTATTCTCTCACACGTGCGAAAATTAGGATTTTTGTAGCTACTAGGAGGCCAAGAATTGCAGGCCTGAACTGGAGGTCTGAAGTAGAGGGTCAAAATTGAGATCTGGAGCAAATTCAAAGAAGCTTGAATTTTGTTGACTTTGAAGACTTTGACTTGCTTAAGGAAGGATTTCTTGGAGGGTTGACTTGGTGCTTGCAGGAGCTTTTAACTTTGGTCTTTGGGTCTTGGATTTCTCATTTGAATTGATTCTATACAAAGAGAAGAAGTTCCTTCTAGGTTTTCCCCTTGGGGTTTTGCCCTTGGTTGGAGCCTATATTTTGTGTCCATTGTCTTTTATGATCTTTATGGTTCATGCTCTTGATAATGGTTGATGAAGAAAATCTAATAAAGAACAATAAGAAAATAACTAAAGTTCACAAGCAATTATTAAGGATAAGGAGAAAAGTTCACAAGCAATTATTAAGGATAAGGAAAATTGTTTAAATAGTTGACCTACTAGATTCTCCAACATTCATATAAGGAAAATTGTTTAAATAATTGACCTACTAGATTCTCTAACATTCATAATGTATGCTTGAGTCATTATGAATTTGTAAAGCATACTTTTAAATGCTAAAGAAAATTATTTTGTGGCAAGTCCCATTTGAACTTTCAAAAGAAAGAAATTCAAAATTAAAAGTTTTTGGATCCAAATGGTTATGTCAACCTCCTCCTAGTCAAGTCCGCCTTCTCAAATAGTTACGTCGGCTCCAACAAGGGATGCACCCATTCGGCCTAAAGAAAAACTATATAAAGGGCCAATTCGTTCTTCCATCAAGCTAAGAAGGAGCTCACATCTTCTATGGAAATTTCGGATGGTTTGAGACAAGCTTTTTCATATGTTTTGAGGCAACTCTGAGGTAGTTCGTATGGTAGTTCTGAGGTATCTCGTTCATCTTCTCTAAGACAAAAAAGCTCACATTTTTTAGGCAGAAAATCTCGCAACTTTGAGGCAGAGAAGCTCACAATTCTTAAGCAAAGAAACTCGCATCTTTGAGGCATCATATAGTACAAGTCTGAGGCAGCTAAGAGGAGCAAAGACTAATATTTGAAGCAGTCTAGTAGAGGATGGACCTTGGACCAGGTTTGACCTAGTTATTGACCTAGATGTGTCTCTATTGAATTGAAGAATTCTCTATTGAAAAGGGTTGTTGGGTTTTTCCCCATTGTGGGTTTTCTAAGGGTAAATATCTTGTGTTCTTGTATGGATGTCTCTTTATGATCCTTCTATCTTATTTGTTATATGGTTGATGTCTTATGTGTAATTATTGAATGATGGAATTAATGAAAAAGAATGAGAACAGAAAAAATCATCAAAATAATTATCATTAATGAAGACCATGTAAAAATCAACAGAGTAGAGGCCAACAACACTAGAAACAGCTACTCAGTCTTCATGTCAAGAGGAGGAGCAAGAAGCACCTTCTAGCTCTGTCAAGAGGAGGCTGAAATGGCTAGAGTAGACACTAAGAGATGCTCAAGAGCATGTGGAGGCTCTTAATACTACTTTTAAGGAGAGCAGGCCACTAAGACAGTTTCCTCATTAAATGGCACTCATGAGTGACATCATTGACTATGAGCCTAGCAATTATGAGGAGGCAGTAGGCCAACAAGTTTGGAGAGATGCCATGGTAAAAGAGTATGCTTTTATCATGAAGGATGATGTCTAGGAAATTCTATCATGACAAAAGAGGAAATCAATGGTCAATTCAAGATGGATCTTCAAGATCAAACATGCTACAAATGGTAGCGTCTAAAAGTACATGGCTAGGTTCATGGCTAGAGGTTTTTCCCAAAAGGACAGAATGGATTACGAGGAGACGTTCACTCCAAACGTTGGATACACTTATTTCAGGCTCTTATGTCTATTGCTTCAAAGATGGGATGGAGGATACATTAGTGGTTTTTTTAATGTTGGTACATATAACATGTCCTTTACTTCCAACAAACCTCCTAACTCGAATTGGAACTTAACGATTCCAACACCCTTCACTGCATACTTGGCATCAATACCTCACAAACAAGTCAAACCCACTATCCATCAAACTGTTAAATAGCTCCTATGCCTCTTGTCACATGGTATGATGCACCACTATCCAGGTACAAGTCAATTCTTTTGATGGTGTTGGTTGATAAACAAGAGACAAATGACAAGCCCTTCTTAAACTTCAATGCAAACTCATGAACCATTGTTGACACTAATGTTTTTTACAACTTCCCCTTCTTCTTCTTCCTCTTTGAACATTGTGATGCATAGTTCCCATTCCTGTGGCATGCAAATAATTTCACTTTGCTCAAAGCCTTCTTCTTTCTAGTTTGTGAAGTAGCCTCTCCACCTATATTTTTCTTCCTCTTTCCTTGCCTTGCTTAACAAGTATGGGAATGGTTCTCATCATCACCCTTTTGTTGGCCTCCTAGAGATTCCTCGTGAATCCCCTCCTGGAAAAAATCATCCCATAATCTTTCCCAATTAGGATGATGCTCTCATGCAAAGATGCCCTTCATGAAAGAAGCCCATAGCTTAGTGAATCCATTCAAGATCGTCCTTACCAATTCATCCCCTGTCATGGTCACCCCAACTGTTGCCAATTCATCACATACCTATGTGATCTTTGTTGAATAATTAGTCATGGTATTTGCTCTGGTCATCTTGGTGTTCTTGAGTTTCTCTCTCAGCACCATTTTTTTGTTTGTGTTATCCCTCTAATAAAGCATCATCAGAGCCTCCCACATCTCCCTTGTTGTCTTCTTCTCGGATAGGTGAGGAATCACATGATCCTTCACAACATCCAAGATAATTCTCCTAACTTTCACATCATTTTAGTTATAGATGGCCAATTTTGTAGCATCTATAGGCATCATGAGTTTGGAGTTAAACTCCCATATGCCATTCTCCATGAGAATCAATGAAACCCTCACCTTCCGGGGAGTGAAGTTAGATGCACCCTCAACCCTTTGTACACTATGGTTGATATGTGGCTCCCATATGAACTATAGAACTATGACTACTCTGTCGACTTCCTTCATTGTTGTCACCATTGCTCCAACCCGTCAACTGGTATGGTCTCCCTCTTAGAGGTGACCACCCATCACTGCTCATTGTACTACAATCTGGCACCACGCTTATGCAACTCTCCAACCTTGTATGCCCCTTGTATAATATTTTCTTTGTTCTCGGCAACACCTCTAGGACATCAGTCAATCTATGGTTGACTACTATATTCCTCTACAACACGACTCTCCGGCACCATATGGGCTTTACGATCGCAACTCTCTTTCCAGCTAACAGTTCTATCGTTGACCTTGCTAGATCTGATGTCAGTGGGATTTTTCCTCTTAGCCCGCCAATTGTTGTCTTCGACGGTTGGTTTTCCTTGCCCCATACATCCCTGACACTAACTCAACGATGGCTACATGCTTCTTCGACAACCCTCCGCTTCCTCGCATACATAGCATGTTAGAGTTGGCCTACCTTACAACTTCCAACTACTATTTTGGTTGTGGACTTGACTAGTATGCTACACTTGCATCCCATTCGACCTCTACCTCTTCGACTGCCAATTCAACCTCTATGATTACCACATCCCCTATGGTCTCAAATCACACCATTCTCTGCGGTGCCTGATATCTCTGTTAGCAGCTAGGTCATGGTCGCCTTATCAACCACCTTCTTAAAAAAAATCTTCACGTAATTGTCGAGCCATTGGCCCCGCACATTGCAGAAATTATTTTTTCTTATGCATTGAATTCTCAACATGCAAACTAAGAACTATCCCTTCAACGGTTGTTGGCCGAACGTAGACCCTTCCAATCACTAAATGCACCTAGCGCCTAGTGATTCTCAGATCGATTTCTCGAAGTTTTAGCTATCATACCTTGTTAATTTCAGAACCCTGAAAATTAATTCTTAGAAAATTTATCATATATCTATTGAATAAAAGCACAAATCCATTCTTAGCGTAAAAAAAAAAATATATTCAATAGAAGTACAACCAATATCAATCACACATTACGCAAGTTTTTTTCCTGATCAAATCAACCTCTCTTACTAGGATAACGGTGCACTAAGGAAACTACAAATACAACAATAACCTAAATATGATCCACCTGATCAAGCCCTAGATCTATCCTCAATCTGTCTTGGTTGATTTGGATCTCCCTTACTACACCTTTGCACCTTCCTCGGACCTGGCACACTTTCTCCACTCAATTACTGAAATCTCCTATCAAGCCTTGTGTTCACTATTGTTGTGTCTCTTCTCCTCTCCTTAGCTCTTCTTTTATAAGCTCGGGTTGTTGATTGAATTCATAACCCTAATCTCCAAAGTGATTGACAATTGAAATTTGATCTCGCCTCACTTGAGATTGATCATTAAGATATATCTATTTCCACTATTGCAAAGAACCTTTGCATTTCATTATATTAAAAACACTTTTATCTTATGAAAAAAATTACTTTAATTACCAAAGTAATTGCTAAGGTCCGAGGGTGTATTAGTTGGCTTTTGCACGCCCAAACTTAGGCCTATGAAGAAGTACCTGCCTAAACTACAAACATCAAGCTGGAGTTCACTCTATGTTAGACGTCATGGTGCATTCATGAAGGAGATGCTCCACCTTTGTTCCCTCATACTGACTCTATCCAGAGAATTGTTCCTGAACCACTAGAAATCACATAATTTTGGGATAGTCACATGTCAAACACTGTAAGAGAAGTTTTCTTACCACGAGAGATGTGAATCAACTCTGGCCTTTTTTTTTAAAAGGCATTGAGGCAAATCCTTTTCCATAAAAACATTTCCAACCAGAATTTGATACCACCAACGACAATTATGAATGGGACAATAATCATGGTAGCTTATTAGAAAGGTTAATTATGAATGGGACAATAGTCATGGTAGCTTATTTGAAAGGTTAATTCAAAACTGAACTTGATTAAAAACAAGACTGAAGGGAGAAAAAAAACAAAACAAGGTTAAGAAAGCCAACCTACGTGTCTAACCAAATCGACCCTATTTATATAGTCATAATTTTAGGGGTTAGACCTAAATTAATGTTAGCAAAAATAGTATAAAAAGGAGGAACAATTCATTTATAAATCCATTCATGTAGGTTCGATTGAATCAAAGTTGGAAAGGGGCACTAGATTGGTAAATCATTTATATAGGAAAATCTGATGGCATTATTATTCTTCTTGATAGAGGCATTTTTTGTGGTTCCTAGTTCAAATTTTAGTGTTGCTTTGGGTGTCATACTTATTGTTCACAAACTTGCAAGTTGTCTCACCTTCAAACAACAAATGGAAAGGATGAAAGCATGTCCCTAATTACAAACAAAACTCGAGAGAGTTGGTTAAAGTAGCCAGGGTAACACTAATCTACCACCATTTTAGGGTTGTAGACCTATCATTGTGGGTTTGGAATATTTCTCTAGGTCTGAAATTCAACCTTGTTTGTTTTCTAGCAAAATAAAAATATAAAAACAAAAGAAATATTTTGTTCATGCATCACCTCAATGCAAGCTATGGGTCGTTATGGAATTGGAATCTACAAAAATAACATAAAAAAGAAACCATAAGAGGGTTGCAATACCACAAACGTCAAGATCTTGAGATATGTCACAATTGATAATCGAGGAGCAATGTTGTAAAGAACTTTCAAAAATTCTAAAGGTGTTACCCCCAAATCCTACACCATCTCAAATGCAAAAAATTCAAGGCAAGAACAAAGAACTATTGCAAAACAAAAGAAAAATTCAATAAGACATTCCCAAAAAGCAAGTCATTCGCAGTAAAAAGACGCCCACAAGTTTATATTGGCGCTACTTGTATTCATAACTTTAAAAGGTCAACCCTAATCTATTTTGAGGTCTAAGAATAAATGAAAGGTTAAGGGGCATATTTGTGGTAAGCTTATGTTGAGGGCTTTTGGATAGTGGAAGCACCCACAAGCCTATTATAGTCTTAGTGCAAGAGATTATTTCAAAATGGCCTTCCTCTTGATATCAAACATCTAAGGCTGCTAGAGGATGCAACACTAATCCACAATTGTCATCCTGCAATAGTATTATTTATGCTATGGTTAGCCCTACACACATTAGCACTTGAAAGGAAGGTTAGAGATCTTGTATGAAGAATGTAAAAATGTTTCTTATCGTGCTACAATAATAAATATAATCTACATTAGGCTAGATTAGGTGCCTGTAGCATTAATTTAATCTTCTAGTAGTAACCTGCATAATAAGTTTTAGCCTAGGCAATACTTCTTCATAGAAAGAAGAAGATCAACCTATTTGAGGAGATTAAAGGTGTTAAAAAGACAAAAATCTAGCATACCTTACCACTGATCCGGATTTAAACAGGAATGCAACAAATTACAGAGATAACCATATACACAAAGATGCAGCGGAAATAATACTTCATTTCATTAATGGAAAATACTGAAATATGCTTACAACCAGAAATGGAAATAAACCAGCTAGGGCGATGGTAGCTTATCTCTGAGAAGAGATGTGATGGCTACATGCCTTTGAACTGTCTTACAATGAGGCTCGAAGGCCTATTTATTGTTGAGAAACAGTGGAAAAACCCTTAACATTCCAAAACCTAACCCTAGAAGATGAAACACCAAACTATGGGCCCCGTTTGGGGTAAGTTGGTACATCAACTTCCCGGGGTCGTAACTTTGGCATACGATCTTTGTTTGACGCATACAATAGCTCGTTAGAAAGATCTATCCGAGCACTATCATTGTTGGAACGAGAAACATCGGTCCATTTCATGGACCCATGTTGCCCCCGGATTCCCCAAAAAACGTCGATTAGGGCCTCAAAACGGCTCCGAAAGTTCAAGACCCGAAAAACTGCTAAAAATAGTAAGTTGTGCTACAATTAAGGAAACTGAAAATGCTGAGAAGAACAATGGTGGGGGTCCAAGTGGACTTGGCAGGTGGCCACCAATATCCACCTGGATCAACCACATATTTGAAAACCAACAGCTAATTTGGGGCAGATCGGTTCATGGTACAAAGTATATGCACATTGTTTATGATGATTAAGGGTGTCTATTTTTGCATTTGCAGATGGCACATTGTATTTAGTACATAATATTGTTCACTAGAAAAGGATTATTTGCAAATGATCCAAAGCATTCACCTCAAGATTGTCCATTTGGGGGGTTGAGTGACTTACATATCCAAGTATGTGAAGGAGGGTTGACTTGCACATCTTTTCATGGGGTTGAGTTGTCCACATATCTCTTCTCTAATTTTATTAAAAAATATTCTAAAGGGGCACATTAGAAAGGGATTACTTGCAAATGATCCCAAGCATTCACCTGAAGATTATCAATTTGGGGGGTTGAGTGACTTACATATCCATGCATGTGAAGGACGGTTGACTTGCAGATATTCTCATGGGGTTAAGTTGTCCACATATCTCTTGTCTAATTTGATTAAAAAACTTTTCTAAAGGTGCACATTTGAGGATGCAAAAATAACAAAAAAAATAGAGACTAGAAAATATTATGAGAAATACTAAATACACATTTAATATTGTGAGAAATATGAAACAGAGATCAAAATATCTTATGAGAAATCTTAATGGAGACTGAAAATCTTATGAGTAATCTTATTCACTAGAAATACTTCTTATGGAAACACCAAAAATCATAAACATTAAATAAGTAAGGAGATAGCAGACCTAGAGTATTTGCCATAAGAAAGATCACGTGGCAGATCATACATGGATTTTGCATCAAAAGAATGCTGACCTCAACCTTTCCCTTCGCCCTCTAGTACAATGTCCCTTTGGTGAGCTGTTCTATAATCTTGGATGTGTCCAGTAATGGTGGGAATCATGGTTGACGACGGTACACATTGAACACTTGGTGCAGGCGAAGGAATGGAGGAATATTGCGCTACAAAGCATTGTTTTCCACAACCTTGGTAATGTTGTAAGGACCATGTGGGAGTGCTCTGAGCTTCTGATGGGTTCTGGTAAGGCTTTCTTTCTGCCGATGGAACGAGACTTTGTTGCCCACCTGAAACTTGTGTGGTACCCCTGTGGGTGAGGAGAATTTGTTCTTGTGTTTTTTCATGACTATATCCCTCTGTTGTTGCTACTGCATGGAGGAACCCTTCGCGGGGGTCATGGATGTGGCAACGAACTTCCCCTTTGGGAGCGAACCAGATAGAAAATGAATTTCCTAGTCTGGGAGACGATCTTTCTGCATTTCTTAGCAGAGATCAAAGAGGTGGCAGTAGGTGGGGCTACCTCCGGTATCCTGTATAATGAATTATTAAAAGAAATAATGACAGCGTGAGGCCTTGACTCATACACAGCATGTCTCCTCCAGAAGTATGGCTAGCCTAATAATATATCACAAACATCGAGAGGTGTAACATCACACAATACTTCATCTATGAAGGGCTTGATGCTATTGGGAAGGTGGCACTGCTGGCGAACTTGAAGATCTCATCCTTGTTGAAGCCACCTGATACTGTATGGTTGCGGGTGTGGTGTAGTCGGTAGTCCTAACCGCTTCATTACCTCTACTGAAATGAGGTTCTTTTGGCTGCCATTATTGACAATGAATTGCAGCGGTGAACCCTTCACCCACATCTGTGAGTGGAAAAGACGTTCCCCCTCCTCTTGATCTTTAGGCTCCTTATTTTGGATCTTGGCAGTGGAAACAGTGATGCTGGGCTCCGCATCAATGATCTACTTCCCTTTTCCATTCCCCTTGTCGGGTTTTGACTCAGGGTTGGAACATGCATATGATTTTGAAGCGTTCAACTCAGCCACTAGCGATTGCTTGGTCCGACACTCACTTGTGTTATGAGTGGGACCCTTGTGGAACTCACACCACTTTTCTGTGTCCTTCTTCGACTTTGTGGTGTTGTTCTTTTCTTGTGGCTTCGACGGGTTGTCTTGGGTCACTCTACCTTGGCTTTGTCCTTTGGTCTTTGGGTTTACAGATCCAAAGTCTCGCTTCTTCTATTTGAATTTTTTCTCGATTTTGACAGCGTATCGGTACACCATGCCAAGTGAGGAGATGTTCAGGAACTCCATCTCTTCCTGCATGTATCTGTGTAGGTAGTCACGATATTTGAGTACCAAATGCAACTCAAAGTCCTTGATACCCAACTATGTGCAAAGGGTAAGAAAAATGTTTGTGAACTCCGACACATCTTGGTCCTGTCCCTGCTGTAGCGTGGTCCACTTTATGTATTTGTCCTCATAGCTTTTGACAAGATAGTACTGCTGCTTGATGGCATCCCGAAATGAAGCCCAAGTGGGTGCGACTGAAAATAGTGAGCCCGTAATTTCATTCTTCTGCTCGCAATAGGTTTCCCACCAGTCCTTGACGTGGGGGGCTGCTTTGAGAAGAGCAAAAACAATATTTTCTCGACTTGAAAATTCATGAACAGAAAAATAACCCTCTAGCAGCTTTAACCATTTATCTACGGCATCTATGTTTATCTGACCCTTGAATATGGGGATTTCAAAATCAACTTGTACCTTAAAGGGCGTGGCATTTCCAGAGTAGTTGCTGAAAGCCGATGCATCGCCTCTGGGTAGCTGCTGAAGGATCTGGGCAAAGTTGTCCATCATCGCGTTCCTTTGTCACTTGAGGCATTCTTCGAGCAAGATTTTGATAGGATCTCCTACCCCATCGTCTTTCTTTTCATCTGCCATGGGAGGCCGTTGGGATTTTTGAGGTGGTCTTGAAAAGGTTCGACCAATTCAAGCCCTAACTCCTTATATCCCGACCTCGTTGGGGACATGCAACGAAAAACAGAGAAAAAGTAGACCACTCTGATACCACTGATCCGGATTTAAACAGGAACACAACAAATTATAGAGATAACCATAAACACATAGATGCAGTGGAAATAATACTTCATTTCATTAATGTAAAATACTGAAATATGCTTAGAAACAGAAATGGGAATAAACCAACTAGGGCAATAGTAGCTTATCTCTGAGAAGAGATGTGGTGGCTACATGCCTCTAAACTATGTTACAATAAGGCTCGAAGGCTTATTTATTGTTGAGAAACAATGGAAAACCCTTAACATCCCAAAACCTAACCCTAGAAGATGAAACGCCAAATTCTGGGCCCTGTTTGGGTAAATTGGTAAATCAATTTCCCGGGGTCGTAACTTTGGCACCCGATCTCCATTTGACACGTGCAATAGCTCGTTAGAAAGATCTATCAGAGAACTATAACTTCGAGAAGAAAAAAATCATTAGAAAAACCCATGTTGCTCCCAGATTTCCCAAAAAACGTCGTTTAGGGCCTCAAAACGGCTCCGAAGTTGAGGACCTGAAAAACTGATAAAAATAGTAAATTGTGCTACAATTACGGAAACTGAAAAACTGAAAGAGATAGTTGTGGGGGTCCAAATGGGATAGGTGGGTGGCCACCAACATCCACTTGGATCATTCCTCCCCCCTTGGAAGCAATGGTCCCCATTGCGTTGATTTCCTCCATCTGCTGAACTTGGTCCCTGGTGAGCTGTTCTGCAATCTTGGATGTGTCTAGTAATGGTGGGAAGCATGGTCAAGGACAGTACACATTGAACACTTGTTGCAGGTGAAGGAATGGAGGAATATTGTGCTCCATAGCATTGTTTCCCACAAGCTTTGTAATGTTGTAAGGACCATGTCAGAGTGCTCTGAGCTTCTGATGGGTTCTAGTAAGGTGTTCTTTCTACCGATGCAACTAGACTTTGTTGCCCACCTGAAACTTGTGTGGTACCCCTGTGGGCGAGGAGAAGTTGTTCTTGTGTTATTCATGACTGTATCCCTCTGTTGTTGCTACTATGTATAGGAATCCTTCGCGGGGGTCATGGATGTGGCAATAATCTTCCCCTTACTTTGGGAGCGAGCCAGATAGAAAATGAATTTCCTAGTCTAGGAGACGATCTTGCTGCATTTTTAGCAGAGATCAAAGAGGTGGTAGTAGGTAGGGCTACCTCCAGTATCCTGTGAATTATTCAAAGAAATAATGACGACACGAGGCCTTGACTCATACACAACATGTCGCCTCCACAAGTATGGCTGGCCTAATAATATATCACAAACATCTAGAGGTGTAAAATCACACAATACCTCATCTGTGAAGGGCTTGATGTTGTAGGGAAGGCAGCATTGCTGGCGAACTCGAAGATCTCGTCCTTGGTGAAGCCACCCAATACTCTACGGCTGCAGGTGTGGTGTAGTTGGTAGTCCCAACCACTTCACGACCTCTACTACAATGAGGTTCTTTTGGCTGCCACTGTTGACAATGAATTATAGCGACTAACCCTTCACCCACATATGTGAGTGGAAAAGATGTTCCCCCTCCTCTGGATCTTCGGGTTCCTTCTTTTGGATCTTAGCGGTGGCAACAGTGATGTTGGGCTTCGCATCGATGATCTGCTTCCCTTTGCCATTCCCCTTGTCGTGTTCTGACTTAGGGTCGGAACATGTATCTGATTCTGAAGCCTTCAACTCGGCCACCAGCGATTGCTTGGTCTGACACTCACTTGTGTTATGAGTGGGACTCTTGTGGAACTCACACCACTTTCCTGTGTCCTTCTTCGACTTCGTGGTGCTTTTCTTTTCTTGTGGCTTCGACGGGTTGTCTTGGGTCACTCCACCTTGGCTTTGTCCTTTGGTCTTTGGATTTGCAGATCCAAAGTCTTGCTTCTTTTGTTTGAACTTTTTGCTCGATTTTGACAGTGTATTGGTACGTCGTTCCAAGCGAGGAGATGTTCAGGAACTCCATCTATTCCTGGATGTATCTATGTAGGCAGTCGCGATATTTGAGTACCAAATGCAGCTCAGAGTCCTTGATACCCAACTGTGTGTGAAGGGTATGAAAAATGTTTGTGAACTTCAGCACATCTTGGTCCCGTCCCTGCCGCAGCGTGGTCCACTTTATGTATTTGTCCTCATAGATTTTGACAGGGTAGTACTGCTCCTCGATTGCATCCCGAAATGAATCCCAAGTGGGTGCGGCTGAAAATAGTGAGCTCGTACTTTCATTCTTCTACTCGCAGTAGGTTTCCCACCAGTCCTTGACGTGGGGGGCTGCTTTGAGAAGAGAAAAAACAAACTTTTCCCGACTTGAAAATTCATGAATAGAAAAATAACCCTCTAGCAGATTTAACCATTTATCTACGGCATCTGCCTCTATCAGACCCTTGAATATGGGGATTTCAAAATTAACTTGTACCTTAAAGGGTGTGGCATTTCTAGAGTAGCTGCTGGAAGCCGATGCGTTGCCTTTGGGTAGCTGCTAAAGGATCTGGGTAAAGTTGTCCATCATCACGTTCCTTTTTCACTCGAGGGCTTCTTCGAGCAAGATTTTGATAATATCTCCCGCCCCCTCATCTTTCTTTTCATCCGCCATGGGAGGCCGTCGGGATTTTTGAGGCTGGTCTTGCAAAGGTTCGACCAATTCAAGCCCTAACTCCTTATATCCCGACCTTGTTGGGGACATGCAAAGAAAAATAGAGAAAAAGTAGACTACTCTAATACCATTGATATAGATTTAAACAAGAATGCAAAAAATTACAGAGATAACCATAAACACACAGATGCAGCGGAAACAATACTTCATTTCATTAATGTAAATTATTGAAATATGCTTACAAACAGAAATGGAAATAAACTAGCTAGGGCAATGGTAGCTTATCTCTGAGAAGAGATGTGGCGGCTACATGCCTAAGAACTATGTTACAATGAGGCTCGAAGACCTATTTATTGTTGAGAAACAATGAAAAGCCCTTAACATCCCAAAACCTAACCCTAGAAGATGAAACGCCAAATTGTGGGCCCGTTTGGGTAAATTGGTACATCAATTTCCCAGGATTGTAACTTTGGCACCCGATCTTCGTTTAACGCATACAATAGCTTGTTAGAAAGATCTATCCAAGAATTATAACTTTGGGAAGAGAAAAATTGGTCGATAGACCCAGGTTGCTCCCAGATTTCCCAAAAAAACGTCGTTTAGGGCCTCAAAATGGCTCCAGAAGTTCAAGACCCAAAAAATTGCTAAAAATAGTAAACTGTGCTACAATTACGAAAACTGAAAAACCGAAAGAGACAGTTGTGGGGGTACAAATGGGATAGGTGGGTGGCCACCAACATCCACCTGGATCAGTAGAGATGTTGCAGATAATAAAATCCATTTAGGAAACTTTTATCAAATAGTCCATCAACATGGACTTGCCCTCTCAAATTCATCTGACAAATTCATTATTGCCAAAACTTGTATTGAGTATTTGGGGTTATTTATATCACAAGGGAAAGTAGAATTTCAACCTCATGTTTTGCATTCTTTAGCTAACTTCCCTGATATTCTACTAGACATTAAAACTGTACAAAGATTCTTGGGATGTTTAAATTACATAAGGCAATTTTATCCTAAACAAGCAAGAGATACCAAACTTCTACAACAAAGGCTAAAGAAAGAAAGTATTTGGTCAGATCAAATGAATCAAGCAGTGAAGAATTTCAAGAAAAAGATTGAGTAGCTGCCACCTCTCACTCTTCCTCAAGAAGAACTTCCTTTCATACTCGAAACAGATGCATCTGATTGCTGTTGGGGGCCAATCCTTTTATAGAAACATGAATAAAGAGAAGAGGTTTGTGCTTACACTTCAGGAACATTTTCTGATCCTAAATTAAATTAACCTTCCTCACACAAGGAAACCCTTGCTGTAAAAAGGGGAATTAAGAGGTTTAGATTATTCCTTAAGAGTACTCACTTTACAGTCAAGACTGACCTCAGGCATATGGAGGGTATGCTTCAAAATAAAAGACTTCTAGAACAAGGAAATTCTAGAATGATGAGATGGAACTTTGGCTTGATGGATATGATTTTGATATAATCTATAAAGTAGGCAAAGTAAATTATCTTGCTGAACTAATGACAAGGGAAGGAGCAGGTAAACCAGAAAAAAGGGAAATCAACAAGTTTGAAATTGGAGAAAGCTCTTCCTCCTTAGAAAAGAAAAATTGTGTTGTTTTATGTCCCCAATGTCATTATTCATTTTGCAGAGATTTCCTTCTTGAGAAGATTAAGAGATTACCCACTGCAATTCTAAAGATAATTATAGAGAACTGGTTTTTCTCTATTGATGCTAAGATGGGTTACAATCTTCCTCTTGCCAGTGTAAATTTTATTTTGGATCAGTCATGCATACTTACAGAAGGATTGTATATATTTTTGATTTAGCCTTGAATTGGTCAGATTATTACTGCATTCTTCAAACTGCCCGAATTTATGAAGGAGTATCCATAATCATGTATTGTGAAGATGTCGCATATCCATTCTTCTTTTGGAGCAACTGGATGAATTTATTAATGGCATCATTTGTCCTAAGAAAAGAAGACCAGGGAAGATTAACTCAGTTTATAGCTTTGTTAATACTCTATCAAGATATCAAAGATGGAGCTGAGAAATATGACATTTTTGAGTTTGATTTGTTGTATAAAGGAGTAGATCTAATAGAGTTCGAAGATGGCTCTTTTAGAATGCAATTAAATTATTTTGGTGAAATTGGTATTCCTCTAGGTTCCTTAGACCCACACATGGGATTCTCTGCATTCTCTACTTGCTTTGGCAACAAACCTCCTTGGTTACAAAATCTTCCAGGATTGGATTTGGATAGGTTTGTTGAAGAATATGATTCCAGTGCCAGCAATAGTGATTAGGACTTAGACCAAAGTCCAAAAGGAGAATGGTAATTCTTGTTTGCAATCTTTGGTACAAAGCTTTAATAATTTCAGGCTTTCATGGGCTCCCCTTATCAGGAATCTCCACTTCGTATCCCATCACTTTAATTTCTGTGATGGTCCTATATTATACAAGCTTTCGTGGGTTCCCCTTGTAAGGAATCTCCACTTTGTATCCCATCACTTTACTTTCCATGATGGTCCTATATTATACAGGCTTTCATGGGTTCCCCTTGTCAGGAATCTCCACTTTGTATCCCATCACTTTACTTTCCGTGATGGTCCTATATTATTGTACAAGATTTCATGGGTTCCCCTTGTAAGGAATCTCTGCTTTATGTCATAGGATTCCACTATTGAAATCTTTATGACAGATTTGGAACATGAAAAAGATGATTGGGAGACTTCATGATCTTTCCTATATATGGAGACAAAATCCTTTGTCCAAGACATCTTTTTGGTTTCCGGAAAAATTTACGAGTAATAGAAATTGAAGCTACAATTTTGGGTGATCTTCTATCTTTGTGTTGCAATCTATCTATTTGCGATCTATCTATTTACGATCTATCTATTTACGATCTTTGTGTTTACGATCTATCTGTAGTGGAATCCTCTGACATAAAGTGGAGATTCTTGACAAGGGGAAACCACGAAAGCTTGTACAATAATATAGGACCATCATTGAATGTAAAGTGATGGGATACAAAGTGGAGATTCCTGACAAGGGAAAACCACGAAAGCCTGTATAATAAAATAGGACTATCATAGAAAGTAAAGTGATGGGATACAAAGTGGAGATTCCTAACAAGGGGAACCCACGAAAACCTGTATCATATAGGACCATCACGGAAAGTAAAGTGATGGGATACAAAGTGGAGATTCCTGACAAGGGGAACACAAGAAAGCTTGTATAAAATAGGACCATCACAGAAATTAAAGTGTTGTGATACAAAGTGGAGATTTCTGATAAGGGGAACCCATAAAAGCCTAAAATTATTAAAGCTTTGTACTGAAGATTGCAAACAAGAATTACCATTCTCCTTTTGGACTTTGGTCTGAGTCATAATCACTATTGCTGTGACTAGAATCATATTCTTCAACAAACCTATCCAAATCCAATCCTAGAAGATTTTGTAACCAAGGCAGTTCGCTGCCAAAGCAGGTAGAGAATGCAGAGAATCCCATGTGTGGGTCTAGGGAACCTGGAGGAATACCAATTTCACCAAAATAATTTAATTGCATTCTAAAAGATCCATCTTCGAACTCTATTAGATCTACTCCTTTATACAACAAATCAAACACAAAAATGTCATATTGCTCAGCTCCATCTTTCATATCTTGATAGAGTATTGACAAAGTTGTAAACTGAATTAATCTTCCATGATCTTCTTTTCTTGGGACAAATGAAGCCATTAATAAATTCATCTAGTTGCTCCAAAAGCATAATGGAGAGGCGACATCTTCACAATACATGATTATGGATACTCTTTCATAAATTCGGGCAGTCTGAAGAATTTTATAATAATCTGACCAATTCAAGGCTAGATCAAAGATATATACAATCCTTTTGTAGGGATGCATGACTGATCCAAAATAAATATGAACATTATTTATACTGGTAAGAGGAAGATTGTAACCCATATTAGCATTAATAGAGCAAAACCATTTCTCTATAATTATCTTTTGAAGTGCATTGGGTAATCTCTTAATATTCTTGAGAAGGCAATCTGTGCAAAATGAATAATGACATTGGGGACATAAAACAACACAATTTTTCTTTTCTGAGGAGGAAGAGCTTTCTCCAATTTCAAACTTGTTGATTTCCCTTTTCTTTGGTTCACTTGCTCCTTCCTTTGTCATTAGATAAGCAAGATAATTTTCTTTGCCTGCCTTATAGATTATATCAAAATCATAGCCATCAAGCCAAAGTGCCCATCTCATAATTTTAGAATTTCCTTGTTCTAGAAGTCTTTTATTTTGAAGCATACCCTTCATATGCCTGAGGTCAGTCTTGACTGTAAAGTGAGTACTCTTAAGGAATAATCTAAACCTCTTAATTCCCTTTTTTACAGCAAGGATTTCCTTGTGTGAGGAAGGGTAATTTAATTCAAGATCAGAAAATGTACCTGAAGTGTAAGCACAAACCTCTTCTCTTTTTCCATGTTTCTGTAAAAGGATTTCCCCCCAACAAGAATCGAATGCATCTATTTCAAGTATGAAAGGAAGTTCTTCATGAGGAAGAGTGATAGGTGGCAGTTGCTCAATATTTTTCTTGATATTCTTCATTGCTTGAGTCATTTGATCTGACCAAATACTTCCTTTCTTCAGCCTCTGTTGTAGAAGTTTGGTATCTCTTGCTTGTTCAAGATAAAACTGCCTTATGTGATTTAAACATCCCAAGAATCTTTGTACAATTTTAATGTCTGGTAGAATATCAAGGAAGTTAGCTAAATAATGCAAAACACAAGGTTGCAATTCTACTTTCCCATATGATATAAATAACCCCAAATTCTCAATACGAGTTTTGGCAATAATGAATTTGCCAGATGAATTTGAGAGGGCAAGTCCATATTGATGGACTATTTGATAAAAGTTTTCTAAATGGCTTTTATGTTCTGCAACATCTCTGCTATACACAAGAAGGCCATCAATATATGCAATAACAAAAGAACAATCTTTAAAGATGTCTTCCATTCTTTTCTGCAATTCTGAGGGAGCATTTTTCAAACCAAAAGGCATGACAGTCCATTGGTACTGTCCTCTTGGTACTACAAATGTTGTCCTGTATCTAACTTCTGGAATTATCCCAATTTTCCAAAATCTACTTTTTAAATCAAATTTGCTAAATACATTTGCTTTAGCAATTTTAGATAATATCAATTCTTTGTTCGGAAGAGGATACTTGATTGGCATTAATGCCTTGTAATTTATTACCAATATTTTTCTCCCTCATTTTTTCCCTGAGTGTTTATTGACATAGAATGCAGGGCAAGCCCATGAACTTTTACTAGGTTCAATTAGTTTTCGGAGCAATAGATCTTGAATTTCTTTGTTGCATAATTCCTGCTCTGAAGGGCTCATATGATTTGTAGATGCTTTTGTGCCATAATTATTCCTTCCTTCTTAAATGGGAGAGAGACAAAATATTTCTCCCTGGACCAAAAGGCATCAGGATGGTTAGAAGTACAATTTTCTCTGATCTTCTGACTAATATATGTAAGAACAGTGGCACAATGAGTATCAGCATGCTTGACAATTTTTTGGATCTTACTAAGATCAGCTAAAGTAGACTCTTGATTAAGAGCTTCATCTAGCTTAATCTTAAGTGTATATATGTTCTTGGCTGGAACTGGAACCTTATTTCCCTGCACATTGAAAATGATCAAATTTTTGTCAATTGTAATGGGCATAAATTTCTTCATAAAATCTTGCCCTAGCAATATATCTTCTCCTGTATCATAATTAAATAGAGTCACCAAAACTTCTGTTGTTCCCAATAGTAGAGGAAAATCTGGAGCAATGTATGAAATTTGAATGAGTTGTTTGTTGACTGCTCTGAACTGGATCTGAGTAGGCTTCCAATAGTAAGCAAGTATTGCTTTGTACTTACAAGAACTACTCATAGCCCCTGTATCAATATGCGCATTTAGAGTATATTCTTTGTATCCAGGGACCTTGATACTTATAGTAATTACCATCATGTCATTAATCCCTCTAATCTCTTGGATTTCTTCCTTGTCAGCTTGATATTGTGTAGTTAAGGTTGTCTGAGATTCTGAAAAAGAGAGAGAAACAAACTTAGAATTCAAGTCATCTAGTTCTTACATTTGGACTTTGATTTTGTATGCAAGATACTTCATTTGTGTCCTATATTATTCCAATTCCTTCTCAACCTGGTGAATTTTGTTGAGGATTTGTTCTGAAGTATTGGTTGTTAGAGGAGGATCTTGGTATTCCTTTATCTTAACAAGAGCTGTGAGAAGACCATTTTTTAGATGGTTTATTTTTTCTTGAATTCTTCTCCTTGGTATAAGTAGACTTGGATGAAGAGATGCTTTATCTCTTTCTAATTCTTCCATCTATTGTTGGAGAGTAGAAAAGGAAAACATTAAGAAATTTGATATATATATGTACAATCAATTTGATCATCATTTAAACATATTTGACGAAAGTCCTCAGCTAGATCAGAGGAATTGTTTGTTTGATTTACAGAGAAACATTCAAAATCAGAATTAAACTGAGAAACTAAATCCCATTCTGCTAGATCATGTACAATTTTAAATACAGTGGAAATTGTCTTTCGAATCTTTTTCTTTTCCTTATTGGGATAGGTATTTTCCCAATGACCAAGCTTACCACAGATAAAACATTTTGTTTGTCTAGCTGGCTTATTCCTTTTTCTGAATACAAATCTAGATCTTTTCTTTGGAGATGAGTATCTATTTTTTGATCTAGAAGAATATGGCTTGGTTTTGCACTGACATCTGTCAATTTGGTTTCTTTGAGAACCCTTCCTGGAGGTGTTCTTATAACATCCAAAATGATATGTCTCATAAAAAGAATCACAAATAGCAGGACTGAAATGCAGTTGTTTTTTGACATTTTTCTTGGTTTTATATGATGCACATTCATTCTTCAATATTATGAGAATATGTTGATGCAATGCTACTAGTGACAAAGTGTCAATAGAGATTTGCTTGGTTGTTAATGACCGATGGACTGATTCTGGAATCTTACAGGCATAGATGCTATGTAATGCCTCAGATAGGCAGTGTTATCATGATCAAGAATCTTGTAGTATAGATTCTGCATTGTGCAATAATATTCTGGTAAGAGATCTAGATTGCATAATCTTTGGCTCATAAACATTTGGGCAAAATGTTCATTGTTTGAAGGAATAACTCCCAGAAATTCATTGGAGAGAGCCATCATTATTGCTTGGAGTGGATCATTACTTTCTAGAATTTCATCTTGTTCATCCTTTTTAATAGTTTCCCACCATAATCTTGCATTTCCAATTAAGTTCCATGTGAGGAGGACAACTATATTCTTCCATGAAGCTTTTGTATCTGCTTTCTTTTGTGAGGCCCAAACATTTATCTGTTGTAGTAGGATGAGAGTTTTATCTCGAGTTAAACAATCAAAATTTATAAAGAAATTATTTTCTTGTTTATCTAGCCTGGGAGCAGAGGAAGAATCATAGCTAAATTCTGTGGAGGCAAGATTCTGTGTCCACATGTTAAATTGACTACTCTTTGATTGTGAACCTATGTCAAATCCTATTGTTCTTGCATTCTTATTTGAAAAGCTGAAGCTTTCATTCCTTTTGTTTTTGGGAGGATTTGATGATCCTTCATCCCTTGACTGACTTGCCATCTTAATCTCTATAGTACAAAAATTTTGGATTTTTTGTTTTAGTAGGTTTAGCTTTTCTCTAGCTAAGCTAGTGCCTTCAACTAAAGCATTTAGCTCATTATTGTTTCTATTCATCATTTTAAGTGAAAGTTGTTTTGAACTTCCAATAGCCTTAGCTAATGTGAATCTCGGTCCTTCTTCTTCAATCTCTAAATAATTTGGAGGATTCTCTGATTTGACTATTGATGTCTCAAAACTAGTCACAACTCTACTTATTATTCCTAGCTGATCATTGATTATTCTGAGCTGACCTTCATATATATCTTGAGAAGCATGCATCGAATCAATACTCTGATGAATCTTTCTAACATGTTCTTTGAATTCAACCACTTCTCTAGCTATGTCATCTATATTCTGTGCAATACAGGCTAACTGATAATTACCATAGTTTTTCATTTTGGTAAACTCAGAAGGTTTTGTATCTGTATTTGTTCTATAATGCAAAAACTAAAGATCACTTTGGATCGCACCATCTTTGAATTTAGGTGTGCTATTTCTTGGATTTAGTCTTCTTTCTAGTAATTCCATTCTATGTCCTGGCTTTTCTCTGGGAAAGGAGATCATACATAGATCTCTTGTAGGAGGCATGATACACTCAGGACAATTTGGATGTTGTCCTAAATGTTGAGTTGTTACCACTGTTTGGTACTGTTTTTTCTTTTTCTCTTCTTTGTTTCCATCACAGTAAATACAGTCTTCTAATGGATTGTTCTTATGTCTATCCAAATACTTAGCAATGGGTGGAGTAATATGTACTAGGCGAGGTAATCTTAAAGATTGACTTCTAAGTAATATTTTTTGTGAAGATTCTGGTTGAAACCTGAGACTTGTACTACCATATGGTTTTTTAACAGTCTTAAGCTGTTTGGAGGAAGTATCTGCAAACTGTGGATATTTTTGTGACATTGGCGTATATTGGCTATTCCACTCAGGTGGTAGACTTAAATCACAAAACCCTACTTGCAAGGGAGTTTTGTTTCTAGGGCCAACAATAACACCTTCTTTTAAAGCTCTTTGTGACAAACTAGGATTCAGAAGAGGCATACTTGAAGAAACAAATCAGATACATACATGTGTTTTTAACTGTGCTATCTGTGACTGAGGAGTAGTGTCATACCCATGAAACTGAAGATATGCTTGTAGAAAGTCATTTATATATGGGTCTGTTAATGATACTTGATATCTAGGGACCACTAAAGACCAAACTGGACCATTGTTTAATGGACTCTGGAAACCACCTATTATAGCATCTTCAAACTTATTGCGCCTTGTGTCCATAACACAAGTAAGACATGAATTGTTTAAACCTGGTCTGACCAGAGGATTAATACCAAACTGAATGAGCCCAATATGAATATACTTATATCCATGACTAATACCCCATTCAATATCTTCTTTCTTGATTAAAGGAATCTGGTAAACACTTTGTCCTATTGAAATAAGAATATTTACTGACTATGGTAACACGAAATTGGAAAATGGGTAATTTTTAAATCTTATTAGTTTCGATAGAAGGTAACTCCCAATTGGGTTGGGGATTAAATTCTTGTTCTACTACTTTATCATCAAACAGAATATCTTTATGACCATTACTAGCAAACTTAGTTAACCACGACCATCTTTTGTCATGAGCTGCCTTTCGTGATTTTGAAGAGAAACCAAAATTTGAGATACTATCCATATCGATGAGAGTAAAGGAAATAGAAACACCTGGTGGTAGAGAAACAGTAGGAGTAATCTGCCCAAAGCCCTAATGCCTCTCCTTCGGTAACAACGAGACTTATCACAGCCTTACGAGCTCCCTGGGCTTCAATTATGCACCGACGATTTCTTTCTTTACTCTGTAAGAAAATGGGAAAATGGCTCTGATACCACATATAGATCGTAAATAGATATATCGTAAACACAAAGATTGTAAATAGATAGATCGTAAACAGATAGATTGCAAATAGATAGATCGCAACACAAAGATAGAAGATCAAACAAAAATAAGGCAGGCAAAGAAAATTATCTTGCTGATCTACTGACAAGGGAAGGAGCACGTAAACTAGAGAAAAGGGAAATCAACAAGTTTGAAATTGGAAAAATCTCTTCCTCCTCAAAAAAGAAAAATTGTTTTGTTTTATGTCCCCAATGTCATTATTCATTTTGCACAGATTGCCTTCTCGAGAAGATTAAGAGATTACCCACTGCAATTCAAAAGATAATTATAGAGAAATGGTTTTTCTCTATTGATGCTAAGATGGGTTACAATCTTCCTCTTTCCAGTGTAAATAACATTCATATTTATTTTGGATCAGTCATGCATCCTTACAGAAGGATTGTATATGTTTTTGATCCAGCCTTGAATTGGTCAGATTATTACTGCATTCTTCAGACTGCTCGAATTTATGAAAGAGTATCCATAATCATGTATTGTGAAGATGTCGCATCTCCATTCTGCTTTTGGAGCAATTGGATGAAAATATTAATGGCTTCATTTGTCCAAGAAAAGAAGATCATGCAAGATTAACTCAGTTTACAACTTCGTTAATACTTTATCAAGACATGAAAGATGGAGCTGAGAAATATGACATTTTTGAGTTTGATTTGCTGTATAAGGGAGTAAATCTAATAGAGTTCGAAGATGGCTCTTTTAGAATGCAATTAAATTATTTTGGTGAAATTGGTATTCCTCCAGGTTCCCTAGACCCGCACATGGGATTATCTGCATTCTCCGCCTGCTTTGGCAGCGAACCTCCTTGATTACAAAATCTAGTCCTAGCAATAGTGATTATGACTCAAACCAAAGTCCAAAAGGAGAATGGTAATTCTTGTTTGCAATCTTCAATACAAAGCTTTAATAATTTTAGGCTTTCATGGGTTCCCCTTATCAGGAATCTCCACTTTGTATCCCATCACTTTAATTTTTGTGATGGTCCTATATTATACAGGCTTTCATGAGTTCCCCTTGTTAGGAATCTCCAATTTGTATCCCATCACTTTACTTTCCGTGATGGTCCTATATTATACAAGCTTTCGTGGGTTCCCCTTGTCAGGAATCTCCACTTTGTATCCCATCATTTTACTTTCTGTGATAGTCCTATTTTATTATACAGGCTTTCATGGGTTCCCCTTGTCAGGAATCTCCACTTTGTATCCCATCACTTTACTTTCAATGATGGTCCTATATTATTATACAAGCTTTTGTGCATTCCCCTTATCAGGAATCTTCGCTTTATGTCATAGGATTCCACTATTGAAATATTTAGGACAGATTTGGACCAAGAAAAAGATGAATGGGAGACTTCTTGATCTTTCATATATATGGAGACAAGAGCCTTTGTCCAAGAGATCTTTTGGTTTCCAGAAAAATTTGGGAGTAATAGAAATTGAAGCTGCAATTTTGTGTGATCTTATATCTTTGTGTTGCGATCTATCTGTTTGTGATCTATCTTTTTACGATCTTTTTGTTTACGATATATATATATATATATATATATATATATATATATATATATATATATATATATATATGAAGTGACTTTTTGGATGGATGCAGGGGTAACATGGCAATGGGAGGCATGGTGATGATGTGGTGGAGTGAATGTTTTTTTTAGACACAGGCTTGTCACCCCCTTGCTCTAAGATCACTTTTCTTGGGCTTTCAAGGCCACTATATTTCCTACAGGAAACTCTTGTAGGATTATAGGGAATCCTGTAGAAAATGCAGAGACTGTGTAAACTGAGCTGGAGGATTTCATAAATGGAAGAATAGATGAAATGATGAAGAATATGAGATGGAGGGATTGAAATATGGATTTTGTATGTCCTTTTGTTCCTCTCAAGCTAAGCTTATTCTCCTTTTTATGACCTGCAAACAACATTTCCAAGTTTTTTTTTACCTTTTCTCTCTTTTTTCATTTTTTCTCTTTTTTCGTTTTTAGAAAACAACTAGTCTGCCTCCAAGGATGTTTTCATCCTAGTTGCCTGCCCTGGGTGCCTCAAAAGAGGTTTTCACCCAAAGATCTTTATATTTTTTTCTTTTTTCAACACCATTGGGCTGCCAAAGAGGTTTTCAACCCAACAGTGGGACTCGGATGCCTCATGGAGGTTTTCACCCGAGTCTCTTTCTTTTATTTTATTTTATTTTTTATTTTTTATTTTTTATTTTTTATTTTTTCAGGGACTTGATGGGGTGGAAGCTGAGACTTGCTCCACCACCATCACTATCTTGCTGATTCCATTGATGAATTCTTGCTTTGACAAGGGCTTCTTGTAGACCTTCAATCTATACCCATTGACAAGTAAAGGGATAGTCTCTGCATCAATGGTTCTTATCTGTACTAAACCATTATCATGACAGTTTTCTATGACATAAGGCCCTAACCATCTAGTCCTTAACTTGCCTTTAAAATCCTTGTACTTGGAATCATACAACAAAGCCCAATCACCTTCTTGAAACTGTTTGTCCTTTATATTCTTGTCATGCCAAATTTTCCTTTGAACTTGAGTCACCTCTGTGTGCAAGAGGGCCTGCATCTTAAATTTATCTAACCCATTCATCTCAAGAAATATTTCTTGTTGTGCCCTAGTGAGATCTAGATCTAGTTGTGTTGCCATTCTTAAGGTGTATTATTCAAATTCAATGAACATCAGGGCTTTCTTCCCATAGACCAGCTCATAAGGAGTGAATCTAGTAGTGGTCTTTTAGGTGGTATTGTAGGCCCAAGTGGCCTCAACTAATCTATTTTCCCAATCCTCTCTACTGTTGCTAATTACCTTGGTCAGAATTCCTTCCAGTGCTCTGTTGGTTACCTCCACTTGCCCATTAGCTTGTGGGTGGTAAGGAGTGGATGTTCTTTGCTTGATCCTCTGCTCGCTTAACAAACTTTCAATCATGTGAGATGTAAATTGACTGCCTTGATTAGTGACCAATTCTCTATGGTACAAAAACTTAAAAAATACATTTTCCCTTAAGAATTCAGCCACTTTTTCTTCTGTTGTTGCTTTGATGGCCTTGGCTTCAGCCCACTTGGTTAAATAGTCAATGCACACAATGATGTATTGCTTTTGTCTAGATGGAGGGTCAATGGGTCTATTGTAGCAGCTACAACCACCCTCCAAATTTTTTCCTTAGCCTATTTTGGAGCCTCCCTACCAAACTTTCACAGCACTTTGTCTTGCTTTGTCAAGTAGTCAAGCTTCGTGAGTTTTCCTCGTACAAAGGCAGCCTGTCCATCACAGTTGATCCATTCCCCTCATAGGTTGCTCACTAGTACTTGGTCCTGTTGCAGGCTGAGCAACTTCCCCTTGAAAATTGTGCATTTTTGGAGTGCAACCAGCCTTCTCTCCAAAAAAATTTCAATCCTCTTTGACAACCTGTTGGGCTCCAGGATTGCGAAATCCTGCGAGCCAACCCTCTGAGCAAGATTTGCACAAATTTTCCCACCAAGAGGCTGTTCAACCTAGAATTTGGAAAAATCTAGGTAGCAGCCAGTTGCTCAGCCCAGAAATTGCGCAAATCTCCTGTAGCCCAGCTCCCAGCCATAAATGCGCTTTTTTCTCCAGCATTCAAGCAGTCTCTTGCATGTGCAATTGAGTTGAATGGTTCCCTCTGGGACTGAGAAAAATAGACTTGCATGCATGGGATGATTCTCCCAAGGCAACATTTAAAGGCATCCCTTGTCTTAGGGATCCATGTTTAGCAGTTAGGGGTTACATGCAAGGAGCAATTCCAAAGCCTCCCACCAAGTGTCGCTTCCCCTAGATTTGTGGCATGCACCTCATAACCTCAATGTTATCAAAACTCATCAACCAGATGATGCAGAGCTCATTCCTTACATCAACCTTGTAGCTCTGACATCCCACATCACATTCAGGAGTAGTCGGCACATTTGGCTTAGCTGTTTTGGGGTAATCTCGCTTCCCATGCCTTGTGCTGCATTTCTGTTGCTTTTTGTGTTTTCACTTGTGGAAGTACTATTTTCTTGATTTATGTGAATGCTTGTTGTAGTTTACATGTATAGTATATTTTCCTAGATTTGTTCCAGTTTTCATTGCTATCTCACTACTGTCACATGCATGAAACTGTTTTGTACGGATGTTCACCCAACCTGCGAACCACCTCACCCACATGCATGTTGATTTGTTTGCTAAATCTTTCATTCATGTTTTGTATGCAATGTTATTCACTTATGCTATCACTTAGTGTCACCATGCATTCACTGATTTACTTTCTTTTAGTTGCCCGTTAGCGAGTTGGGCCTACCTTGGCCTGGGCTCTACCTTCACCAAGGATGCATTGCACAATCTAGGAAAGGAAGGCTCACCTTCCTCTCCAGATTTGTGCATTCCTACCCAGCATAGACCTCCAGGACTGATTTTCACATTTATAGAGGACAGTGGCTGCTTGGCCCAGGAAATTGCGCAAATTTTCACCTGGGCCAGTAGTCCTTCCCAATTGGAATTGTGCATTGTGCAGTCCCAGCAGTCAGCAGCCAGATTGGACTGTGCATTGTGTAGTTCCAATAATCAACCAGTTAGTCAGTAACCCATACTATTCCTTGTACAGTCTTGGCAGTCTGTCTCCTGACCTCTCGGCCGAAATTGTGCAACCTTCATGATCATTCACCCAGGTATGTTGCAAGTTAGTTCTCATGTTGATTTTGGTTTTTGACTAACAGATTGATTGCTATGAGTGTTTCCATGTCTCCAAGTATCGCAAGTGTTCATATGCCTCTCAGTAGTACAGTTACAATGGTTTCCAGGAGAGCATAGACAAAGACACCATTCATAGCACGTTTGGGAATGCAATCGATCAAGTCTCTATGAGCTTGCCTACTCACAATGACATCAAGTTGTTCATAGACAAGGACAATAATCAAAAGCATCACATCGAGCAACATCATGAAAAACATCTAAAGACAACATACCAAATGAAATGAATGATGAAAGAAACTTTGGAGACTCTGGCTATGAAGTGATGGCGCAACATAAATATCGTGTGAAGGCAGAAGATGGAACAAAGAAGGAGTTGCATGTGTTGAAGCAACAGCTCGGGAAGAACATGAAGCTGCACAGAGAGATGAATGAGTTGCAGTAGGAAAACGAACAATAGTGGGCACAACATGCACTCACGGATGAAACCGTGCCCGTACAAGTTAAAAGATCCATCCCAGCAACTAACACAGAGAAAACATGGTGAGCATTGTTGTCAACCACATGCAAGGGATTCAGCAGCATGCATGGTGTTGAATGCACGCATGCAATCCAACCATTCAACACACTCACCAAGGTGAAGACAAGAAGTAATTCCAACTGGAGCTTAACATGTACTTCGACAAGTTGATGCGCATGACCAACAGTACACACTTGAAGATCTGCACGAACACCATGCATTAGTGTGTTTCTAGTTCACCCACACCCAAGAAGACCATGCGCATGTTAACCGACGAGTTGGATGAAGGGATCGAACCAATGCATCGGTTGCAATGGAGGCAAGAGTTTGCTTCAGCAAGATGTCACCATGAGGTGCATGCATACCATCACGGATGACCAAGCTTGGCATCAACTCACCACCTTCACCATCACAAGTACGTGAAAGAGTTTTTCTCATGACAACGGACTGAGTGTCAGTGATGTCTTGCAAGGCTTTCTCAAGCCATGTTGTCTCAAGCCATGTTGTCTCACATGAGTACATGTGCATTGTAATGTTGAGTCATGTCAAGTGTAAGTCAAGTGTCAATGGTTGGATGCAATAGTCATAGAGTAGGTGAAGAGTCACGAGGGTAGTTGAACTGTCACAAAGGGGAATGTCAAGGGTGACCCCACCCTTTGCTATAAATAGTCCCTGATAACTCATTGTGTAGGCTTTCAGTCAGCCAAGCTTCTACTAAGACTATCTTGAAGAAGGCTTGGACAATATTGTAATGCGCCTTGGCTTCTCCACTGGATGAGCTAGTACATCTATTTGGAGGAGCAGGTGGATGTGGCTGTAATGTTCCATTATTGGCGCTATCAGGTTTACATGGATGTATTGTATGATTGTGACTTACACTTCTTTATATAATAAGAGCCAACACATTTTCATGATTATGTTGTTATTGTAGTTGGATTGTTCCGGTTGCCTTAATGATATATGTTATTTAACTTACGTATTTGTGTATGAACTAATTCACATGAAATTATATGAATCTTATTGTTAATGTGTTGCATATGTTTTTAATGTTGTCACTATTCATGTCGACTGCTTTGTCGGACATTAGACAGACCTTTCACATGAACATTTCTATAACAACTGTCACACTCATCTCGGACTGATCTCTGAGTGTTGTTCATGTTTTCTTACCTTGTATTATGTGAGTGTCGCATCCGAGTGGAATGCTCCACCGGAAGTTGTGCATGTCATTTTGTGTTGTGTGTTCCTAGCTGAGTTGGGATTGATCCCTTTCTACTTGGAACTCACCTTCACCTCCTTCCCCCTTTGAAGTGTTGGAATCTCTCATACACCTTCCTTGACTCACTGCATCAGTCACACCCTTGCTACAGACAGAGTTATCTTACTTTCCTCTGTGCGACATCGCGGCCAATGCATTACCTTACGACCCACTCCTGGGACTCCTACACCAAATGGTTTGAGGTCTAATTGGTACTTCTTACTGGGGAGATCCCCTTAACATGTTGGCAGGCCCATCACCGTCAACATTTGTGGTGCTATAACGAGGGCCTGATGACAAGCAGTATCCTCTCATCCAGTTTTGAACCTTTGCATATCTTTCATAGATTCTTGCACTCTGCTTCCACCGAGGTGTTTTTTCAATCGTGAAGATGTCTCCATCTCGGGGAAGCTTTTCGATCTCTTGTCCACTCACACGTATGATGGTGAAGGTGAAGTGGCCTGGCCTGAGCACTTATATAACTTTCTTTTCATGATCTATGAGGAAGATGAGTTTTCTGACGAACAGACCAGCTTGCTGCTTACATACACACTTTGTGAATCTCCATTTCTTTGGGTGCTAAGCCTATTGGCTGACACCATGCACTCATTTCAGCACTTATGTGATCTCATTGAAGACACATTCTATCATTTTTGATCCAAAATATCTTGACCAGAATCTGTTACAACAACGAAGGGCTCTGCATGAATCCGTTATTGATTTTTGGCAGCACTTCTGTGACTTGCAGTTTCAAGCTCCGAAGAGCCAGATGAATTTTTTTTATCTTTGGGACTGGTTCAAGTGTTTCCTTAAGAAATATGCCCGTCCCAAGAGAAAGCTTGATATCAAGCCTCTCTTAACATTCTTCATTGATGGAACTGCGCAATCTCATGTGGGAACGGGCATTATATCAACTGGTTGTCCGCCTCCCTCTCATTCAGCAGCTCCACCATTGCCTAGTGATGTTGAGGATCATGCTCACACACCTGCTCATCCTTCAAACTCTCCCAAGATCACTCCACTCAATTTTTGCGCAAATTTGGTTGTGAGTCCTTCGATTTCTCATATGCATTCTTTTCTTCGACTTTTGTCTTCGCACTCAGGTGTTCCTCTAGATGATGTTGTCTTGTGTTCATCCATTCTAGACTTTCCACTTGTTGTGAATGAGGAACATCCCATTAATGGATTTGGTGTTGCACAACCAACATGCGTTGTGATTCATGGATAGTATGAGTGGGAGCTTGAACATCGACACACGGTGAAGGATGATTCCCTTCCATCAGAGCCCCCTCTGTTCTTTCCTAACCTCTTTGGTGAACCTGCCATCCATGATTTTTCATGTGTGTCTTCGTCTATAGATGCACCCATTGTTGATCTTTTGCAGGACACAACATATGTTAGCCCATCATCTAATAGCGGAGAGGACTAATAATTCATTGAAAATCCACTTGATCCTTCATCTACTCTTCCTGGAAACGTAGAGGATGAACATCCTTCCTTATCATCTACCCCTCTGTGTGATTCATCAAATCATGAGGATGCCGACCAACATCCAGAATTTTCTGATCTTGGTTTTTGTGATCTCTTCACCTCATCATCTGATCACGATGTTGATTCACTCATTAATTTGTCTAAGCCACTAGTCTACAAAGATCCATTTTTCAACGAAGTCAAAACCCCACAGACTGTCGAGGCACTTTAGCCTAAGTTAATGGTTATGTTAGGCCCTAGCTGTCCTAAGGTTGGTTTCACTCCCAATCAGGAAATTGGTCAATCACCAAAGGATCCTCATCACTCATTTGTATGCATTGAAGATCCATCTCACACACAAATCACACTTCCTCCACTCGAACTACATGATCCCATTTCTCATGCATTGGAGGAGTCTTACATTGCAAGCACTCATGCATGACGCAAGTTAGCAAGCTATCTTTGTTTCTTTCATTTGCTCACATGTCATAGTCAAGAGTGTGCTTATGCTTCAAAGTTGCATGTAGTGTCACACAACACCATGATAAGTCTATAGACTACTCGTCATGCACATGCACTCACTTATGTCCCATGGGAACTTTGAATCACAAAGTGTGGTTGTCTTCGTTGTTATATCTTTCTTGCATGCTAGTTCGCACAACTGGGTTTCTCATGGACCAAGCCTTCACCAACATGGGTCTACCACTGCATCGGTGGCTGCATTGGAAGTATCACTTCACGTGATCAAACCCATGTACCGTTAGTGTAGGAGTAAGAGTAGTTTTTGCTTTCAATTGTTTTCTTGCATGCTTGCTTGTTTGCTTTCTTGTTTGTTTACTTTCTTCACTTTCATATTTTTCTTCTGCTCTTGCTTTGATTCGTTGATTGTTAGTTCGTTCGCTTGTTTCATTCATAGGTTAGTTTTGCATGAAACCATGTATGACTCTTGAAGCAAGCTGGGTAAAGTACAAGAGGGCTTGTACAACTATCACTACTTGGTTATCTGTCATCTTGCCTCTGTATGATGAGCTTGTTACCTTTAGTCCGTGATATGTCGAAGGAAAATACGTAGTGTTCAAAATGAACCTTGGTGTAAACACAACGCTTACGTGCTAACTAGTGTCACCTTCTCTAGTTGATTATTCTTGGGTTAAACCTTGTCATCTTAGTCAAGTAGAGTAAGGTAAAGGGGACAAATTTAACAGGCACGTCAAAGATACAATTAACTACTTCTCTGCTGGAACAACCTATTTTGCTCTCAATAAGTTAGGATCCAACTTCCGCCTTTGAAATGAATAAGTGTTATGGACAGTGAAAAAAAAAAAATGAAAAGTAAAAAAAATTCAAAATGAAAAATGAATAAGGCGAAAGAAGAGAAAGGCTTCCTACACAGGGAGGTGATGCAAGTAACTCCATTGGGGTACTGACCAGGCTCATTGGCAGCGAAACCATGCTTTTGTTACTATGTGACTCCACTGGGGTACTGTCCAGGCTTGCTGGTAGTGGAGCAACACCAGAGATGAAACTAAGAATATGACGACTATACTTCCTGTGCACCTATATACCCCTCAACCCCAATCAAAATAGTTGTGTTGCCTTGGCTTGGAATGTGTGTCAATCGACCAAGAGTCGGGCAGATGCTACACCTTACATCAAGCTAATGTGAAGCCAAGATGAGTTGAGAGCTCAACAATACTTTTGGAGGTGTTAGACTTGCCTTTCATAAACAAGGTCCATTCAGAAAGCTAGAGTTCTACCAGTGTGTCGCCAAGTGTTGTAATGACTACAAACACCCTCCAAAATTTTTCCTTAGCTTGTTTTGGAGCCTCCCTCCCAACCTTGCACAAAACTTTGCCTTACTTCGTCAAGTACTCAAGATTCATGAGTTTTCCTCGCATAAATGAGCCTATCGATCACAGTTGATCCATTCCACTCACAGGCTGCTCACTAGGATTTGGTCTAGCTACATTCTGAGCAGATTCCCCTTGCATTTCTGGAGGGAAACCAGCCTTCCCTCCAGAAATTGCGCAATCCTCTCTAATAGCCTGCTGGGCTCCAAGATTGCGCAATCTTGCCAACCAACCCTCCTATCAGTATTTGTGCAAATTTTCCAAGCAAGAGGTTGTTCAACCCAGAATTTGCATAAATTTGGGTAGCAGTCAACTACTCAACCAATAAATTGTGCAAATCTCCTGGGCAACCAGCCCAACTCCTAGTCAAAAATGCACATTTTTCTCCAGCAGTCGAGTAGTCTCTTACATGTGTAGCTGAGTTAATTGGTTCCCTTCGAGATTGAGCAAAACAAACTTGCATGCATGGGCTGCTTCTCCCAAGGCATCATGCAAAGGCATCCCTTGTCTCAAGGATCTATGTTTAGTAGTTAGAGGTTACATGCAAGGAACAATTCTAAAGCCTCCCACTAAGTTTCGCTTCCCCTAGATTTGTGGCATGCACGTCATAACCTCGATGTTATCAAAATTCATCAACTAGACACTACAACCTTGCAACTCTTACATCCCACATCACATCTAGGAGAAGTCAACACATTCAGCTTAGTTGTTTTGGGGTAATCTCGCCTCCCATTCCTTATGCTGCATTTCTGTCGCTTTTTGTGTTTTCACTTGTGGGAGTACTATTTTCTTGATTTTTTTGAACGCTTTATGTCGTTTACATGTATGCTAGCTTGTCCTAGCTCTATTTCAGTTTTCGTTGCTATCTCATTGTTGTCTCATGCATGAAACTGTTTTGCACGAACGTTTGCCCAACTCGCGGACTGCCTCACCCACGTGCATGTTGATCTGTTTGCTGAATCTTTCATTCATTTTTGGTATGCATTGTTAATCACTTCAGCTATCACTTAGTGTCGACATGCATTCACTGACTTACTTGCTTTCAGTTTCCTGTTGGCGAGTCGGTCCAACCTTGGCTCAGGCTCTGTCTTCACTAAGGCTGCATTGCGCAATTTGGGAAAGGGAGGCTCACCTTCCTCTCTATATTTGTGCATTCCTTCCCATCCCTGGCCTCCAGGACTGTTTTATGCATTTCTGGAGAATAGTGGTTGCTTAGCCCAAGAAATTGCACAAATTTGTCCCTGGGCCAGTAGTCCTTCCTAGCTCAAATTGTGCATTGCGCAGTCCCAGTAGTCAGCAACCCAGATTGTTCCTTGTACAGTCTTGGCATTTGGTCTCCCGACCTCCCGGTCGAAATTGTGCAACCTTCATGATCATTCACCCAAGTATGTTGCAAGTTAGTTTTCATGTTCATTTTGGTTTTCGACTAAGATTGCTTGCTATGAGTGTTGACATGTCTCCAGGTATCGTAGGTGTTCATCTACCTCTCAGCAGTACAAGTACAATGGTTTCCAGGAGAACGGATATAAAGACATCGTTCAGAGCACACTTGGGGATGTAGTCGATCAAGTGTCTATGAGCTTGTCTACTCATGAAGACATCAAGTTGTTCGCAGACAAGGACATCAAGCAACAACATCACAATGAGCAGCATCATGAACAACAGTTGTAGACATCATACCAAATGCAATGAATTCAAGAGGCGAGTTATTGACCACACAGAGGCGGAACAAGGTTGCAAGAAAAAATTTGGTAAATCTTGCAGACTTAAAGGCTTGAGCATTATCAGTCACAATTTTCACAGGACACCCAAACCTAGCGAGGATATTTTCCTCCAAAAATTTTATGACCACAATGTTAGTTGCATTTCGCGCTGGGATTGCTTACACCCATTTTGTGAAGTAGTTTGTGGCTATGAGTATCCACTTGTGTTGCATGTTGGAAGGGGGTTGTATCTCTTCGATAAATTCCAGTCCCCATTGTCTAAAAGGCTCTTCTATACAAATAGGGATTAAGGGGAGTGGGGCTAATTTCTACTTCTTAGCGAAGACTTGACATTGCTAGCAATCCCGAACATAGGAGTGAACCTCCCCGAATAGTTTAGGCCAATAGAATCCTGCTTTCAATATTTTATGCACGGTGGTATTCCAGTTATAGTGTCCCCCACAAATGCCACTTTGGAAATCATCAATCACCCTTTGAGTCTGTGTTTCTACCAAACACAAAAGAAGAATTCTCATTGGGTCTTTCTAGTATAGTTTCCCATTTGATATAATAAACTTTTGGGCTTGAAATCTTAATGCTCTATACTTGGATTTATCCATGTTCACTAGGAACCTCCAGAATAGTAAATAGTGGATGACATCCTTATACCAGGTATATGTTTCATACTTGATATGCATCTTTTGGATCGATGCCTTAATCAAAAGTTGTTGTGTCCCCTCTTCATCTTCTTCTATCAATAAGTTAATTCCCAAGGCCTGGAAATTTGACTCTCATAAGATTTTGGCCAATCCCTGTCCTTTGATGAGTTTAGTGGGTTTGATATCCATGTCATACTCTTGGATTTTTGCAATCCATTTACCTCATTTTCCATCACTGTCCCCTTGCACCAGGATGTCTTTAACAACTACTGCTGAAACATAATCCATAATGTTAGAGTGTAAAACATAAAATCTGAAGGCTTTCAAAGATTTGAGCAGGGCATAAGCCTATTTTTCCAAGATGTTATATTTCAGTTCAACCTCCTGCAATACTTGGCTGAAGAATGATATAGGCTACTCATGACCTTCCTTATTATTTTGTAATAACACACAACTATAGTGGGAGGGGAGGAAAAATAAAATATCTAAAATTGCATTGAATACTATGGGTTGACTAGCACAAGAGTTCCTACAAAAGCTCTCTTGATCCTAGAAAAGAATTCCTGGGAATCTAGGCTCCACTTTACTTTGTTCTCCTCTTCAACATCTCCGTGATGCCTTTAACTATCTCTACATAATTAGTTATAAATATTCTCAAGAATTTAATCCTTCCCAAGAACGCTTGGACCTCCTTTTTATTTCTTGGTAGGGAAATGTGACTAATAGCTTCTACACACTTAGGATCGATCTTCGCCACCTCCTATGCTACTATATGCCCCAATAGTTTTCATTCGCTCAGAGTGAGTTGGGATTTATTTGGATTTAAAGACAACCCATACTTCCCACATTTCTCAAAAGTAATTTTCAAATGTTCAACATGCTCCTCATGTTTTTTAGAGAAAACAATGATATCATCTAGGGAGACCACTATGAATTTATCTTGTTCTCCCACGAAAGCTATATCCATCACCCTCTAGAAGGTTTCTCCTGCATTTATAAGGTTGGATGGCATTCTTGCATACATGAAGGTCCCACAAAGTGTAGTGAATGCAATTTTATTCTGATCATCAGGATGGACTGCTACCTGATTATACCCTGTAAAGGCATCCATCATGGACATCTAAGTTGAGAAAACTACCTTTTGTCACATATAATCGATTTTCGGCAATGGATAATTGTCTTTAAATCAAAACTATTTTTGAGGTTTCTGAAATCCACATATATTCTTATCTCTCCATTCTTCTTCCTAACAGGAACTTGATTTTCCACCCACTCTGAGTACCTCAATGGTATCTTGGCTTGAAGAAACTTCCTCACTTCCTTCTCGATGGATGGGAGTAAGAGGGGATTGATCTATCTAAGTTTCTTCTTACAAGGCTTCATACCATTCTTTAAGGTAATATTATGTTGAATAACATTGGTATCAAAAGTCTTTAAATATTCATATGACTAAGTGAATACATATTTATAAGTTTAAAAGAGATTTAAGTATTTTTTTATATTGTTGGGGGATCGCTTTTGACAACTTGATCATCCGGGGTTCGTTCTCTGATCTAATGTTGCAATCCTCCACTTTTTCATCAAATCCATGTTCAACAGGTTGTGAAGCCACGTTTTTGGATTTGAATATCCTCTCAAAAGGAACTAGACCACAAGGAATGACATTTCCCTTTAGTTGCAAAACATTGTGCCTTGCGATAATTTCCTCCTAAGGTGTTGGTTGTTCCTCTATTACTTCTTCTTTTTGGTCAATCACCAAATTCGAGAATTCCCTAATGACTTCCATTTTACACCTGATTTGTTCATCATCTTCGAACACCTGCGAGTGTTTCACATTTTCAGGCACTGAGGGTCTATATCTGACTTCAATTTCATATGTGAGTGGATTTTGCAGTGGCTTGAAATTAATGGCAACTATAGCCAACAAATCGGTCATTCGATTTCCTTCCCTAGGTAAGAATTGGACATTAAAAGATAGGAAGAAGTTGTCAATTAAATCCCAAACCTCATTTCTGTAAGCCCTTAGTCGAGGTTTCTTAGTTTGAAATTGGTCTTTGATTTGCTTCTCCACCAGTTCTGAGTCTTCAAACACAGTCAGGCACCTGACTCCAACATACATTTATGGAGCAGGAGGTCATGTACCACTAGAGTAACATATAAAGATGGTGTGGAGGGATATTTTTCTTCAACATAGGGTCCAAATATGACCATTGGCCTTTCTTATTGGAGGTTTAAACTATCAGAAGGTTGGACTGAAGAAAATGGAAACATGAACTGAGAATCTTGTGCCTTATAGGTGGGTTGTTTTAGGAGTTCAAATAATGGGACATGGATCTTGACTTTCTCAAGCTCTTTTTGAAGATTGAAGATGCGGAGCCCTTTTCTATTGTGTTAACTTCTATAAGCTCCTTTTCTTTTTCGTAGTTGGGTTTGGAAGGGGGAGGTAATTTCTCTTATTGGAGGGCTTCGGGCTTATGGCAGTTTGGGTCTGAGGGTCCCTTATTCTTTTGAATAATTGGATCTAAAATCCCCTTTCGATTTTCAATTTGCTTAGGAGGATCTGGGGAAGAAGTACCTTCTTTTTGGTCTTGGCGTCTTGATCTCTTTCTAAATGACTGTAGATCATATTTCTAATGTAGCTAAGCCTGCATGAAATCAACGAACTGCTTGCAAGAGTCATCGATCTTGTCATCATTCATCATTGCCTCAAGCTCCTCCTCCTCTTCTTCATATGTTTTGAGTTCTTGATATTCATCATAAAAAGTGGAATACAGGTTCCCCTGAACTTCATTAGCATTTGGTGTTTGTTCCTCTGGATCATCTTCTATATATAATGGAGGAGGAATGTGACCTTGTTTCTCTTTCCCATCCCTTTGCATTATTTGTTGGGGAGGAGTTTTATATTGGGGATTGAAACCCCAATTCGCAGTCAGAAAGTTCTGTCGTTGAAGGCTTTTATTTTCCAACTCCATTTTTGTCAATTTATTTGATAAGTTCTATATCAACTTATCATCTCCTCTATCCTTTTTTTCTGGGATTCTCTTCCTTGACTTGAGGAAGTTGCCTCCTCTTTTCCCTTTTTCTTCTCTCCAGGGTCAGATCTGCCTCTTGACTTCCCAGTTGAGGTAAAATTTACTTCTACCTCAAGAGCATAAATTTGAATCTGGACTAAGGAATGAGAATTCCTCTCTCTAAGTGTGAAGCCAAACTTTGATTCAAAGGCCCTAGCAAAAACTACTCGAGAAATGACCAATGGAGGTTTAATCTCAGCAGGTAGATTATTGTACAATTTATTAAACCTTTTTATAAAAGTCAATATATCCTCATCATGCTTCTTCTTCATATCATTGAACTCAATAAGAATGTATCCTCTCTCCCCATTTCTGTAAAAAGGAATTCTCCATTTCTTCTTGAATCCCAAGTGGCAATAGAATCATTTGACAAGGATTTGAACCATTTCCTAACTTCCCCATCCAAATATTGGACAAAAAGCCTCAACATTATGTCTTGGTGCTCGACATTCAAATTTTCTGCAAAGGCATAGAAATTTTGTATGTGTCTTTTCATCGATATGTCATCTTCTTCATTAAACCTGGGCATGAGCTTGAGATAGTTCGGCGGCATAAAATTTAAAGTTTGTTGCAGGTCTAATGGAGCATATTTGTTTAACAAGAAGCCTAGGACAACCAGTTGGATCAAAGGGGGTGGTGCTTGATTTATTGGGGGTCACTAAGGTATGACCAATTATGAGACAGCTGACTGACCATGGAATGAGAAACTATTCACATTGTGGGTAGGGTTGCTCTGGAGTATATATTTTACCTCCTCAAATTTAGGGAGGAGAGGAAATGAGAGAGAAGGGGTGTCTACTGAAACTTCTTCTTGTTGGACCTCTAGGGAGGTGGTACTGAGTAGTTGACCACTTTCTGAAGGATATAGAAGAACTCTAGGAGGAAAATCAGAGAAATGAATTATGGCATTATGTGAGCTGGATGAGGATGTTTCAGGAAATGAAGAGACAATAACACTAGTATTGGGGTTTTTTCCTTCCAAATCCTTCTGAATATAATTCTTTTTGGGTCAGATACAGGTAGTGTTCTTTGCTGAGAGGTATTTGAGTGGGTATGGGGCCTCTTATAAGCCAGAATGATCAAATAAAAATATGGACAGTGGAGTCGCCAATGTGTTTATAATGAAATTGAGACAGTGGAGTCACCAAGGTGAGAGATCTTCAACCCACACCTCCCTTGCTCACCTAACAGAGGGAATGTAAAGATTTTTCGTACATAGGGGGGGAATTATCTAATATGTTCCTTGGAAACGTTGCCAAAAAGATGTTGTAGCTTTTTCTATCACCTGTTGCACAAGTGCTTCAGGAAATATAGAAACATCCTAGAGACATCCTTTGGGTTGATTGTAGACTAATGCCTAGGAAATATTAAGTGATGAGTGAATGTGAATATTATGAATAGGGATTTCTGCTGCACTTGAATTGTCATTTAATTTGAAAAATGTAATAAGGGGGTTTTGGTTCAATAGTATTTCATTAAGGTAGACTCAAGAAAATACATGGATCTGAATACACAGGGGGTAGATCTAGTTAATATAAAAGAGAAATGACTAATTATGGTGGTTTACACACAAAAATAGTCAACCTTAATATTGGATTTGTAGTAACATGAAGAGGAGGAATGAAAGAAGGGAATTTGATGCAGAGGATTGGATACAACGCAGAATCCTGAGCATAAAGATCCAACAGAAGTATGAAAGAATGCGGAGGTGAATTGGTAGAAATTGTGGAGCACAATTTAAGACCTCATACTCTATACGTCATGGACACATTTGTCACTATTCATAAGTTAATCTATGATCATAAAGGTATTGTAAGCTATCAAATAACCCATTAAAATCTTTAATTAATACATGGACTATTACTCCTTTGCAACATACATATAACCATGAGAGACTGAAATCAACATAATAGTTTCATTAATCCTCCAAGACCATTCCAAATCACCAGTCCATATACATTGAACACTTATCACTCAAATCTCTCATGAACAGGAAAGTAGAACCAATGTGGAACCACAGAATTCAAGCCTCTTGCTTGCAGAATTCAGGAACCTTTCTTAATTGTTTCTTCCCTCTTTTTATAAGGAGAGGGGAAGCTTTGAAAATGGTTACAAAAATATATCTAGCCCAAGCTCTAGTTGTCGTAGCGTGTTAAGGATCTGTCACCAAAATCATTGCAACAAAATGATTCCTTTCTTTAAAATAAAGCATAACATAATAACAAAACAACAAAATACAAAACATGGGAAAGAACTAAATGATGACTATAGCCAAAATATTTCCACACCACTTCCTGTGATGGCCTCTAATCAAGCCACGTATCTTCCACAATGTTCCTCTTTCTATTACTAGGTTTCCAATTGGGTTTTTTACTCTAGAGTCGTGATATTCATGTTTCTCCAATTGCCAATATCCCTTTATGCTTTGCACCAGCACCGTGCCTTCGGTTCTTTGACTCTTCTTGTGACTGTGTTCCAACCCTATATCAGAGCCCCTTTATGGGCATTTTTCAAGTGTCCATTTTTGTAAAGTGCTGATATCCATCAACCTTCAATATGTGATTGGTGATATGATGTCATCACTGCCATGTGGAACTTCTTGATTGGTGATACGTGTCACTAAACATGCTCCCATAGGTCCCCTCAAAATGGAAAAACTGCATGACATGTGTCCTTCTATACTGTCACATCATGTTGGTGTCATCTGCCATGTGTGCTTATCGAAGCCAATCCTGTGCTACCATGCATCACTATTAGAGCCAATATTGTGCCGCCATGTGTAGCTTATCAGGACTAACTAGATGCTGCCATGCGTCCTGCTGGAGGAGAGAGAAAAGGGCCATTTCGCCCTTGGTTTTGCGGGGAAATCCTTACGACCACCGATTTCTGATACTGCCTACTCCATTTCCGATTGTCAATATATCAGATTTCTGACATGCGATACATTGATGTGTTTGCAGTTCTTATGTTCGATCATTGATCGCTGGTATGCCTAACTGTTGGACCTACGATATATAGGAGCTTTGATAATTGATGCAAAATTATGCCATGTTGTTGGGACCTCTGATTACGATCTCTGAAATCGCACCTCTGACATGTGAGGTGTCGATGTACCACAATTGCATTACCTCATATATGCGATCTTTGATTTTCCTTTTTTCCTTAGTCTTTAATCCTTGAATTTCAGAAGACCATAACTTTTGATCGAGGAGTCCTTTTTTGGACTTCCACATATCATTGGAAAGCTTGTTCAGAGCACTTTCCAATGGAAATGGTTTCATTTTGACTTTAAGTCCTTTTGAGGCTTGGAAGATGAATGAAAACGTATCAACTCTTTTGTACTCTTTTGACAACTTAAAACATATTTTGTAGTAGGTGATAACAAGGTCAAAATCTCCATCCTGTGGTTCCAGTTCCAATTCATTGTTTGCAACTTCAATAAAGTCTTCAATCTGTTAAGCAAGTTCTTGATCCTGCATCTGTTCCCTCTCCCCCTCTACTGCTGGTTGGTTCTATCCTTTCTCTTCAACTTGAATCAACATTTTTTGTCTTGACATTGTGTGTTGCCTTTATTCTTTTTCTAGCTTCTGCTTCTCCTCTTGTTCTTTCCTCCTTTGTTCCCATTCTTCCCTCAGTTATTGTTCTACTTTCTGCACCCTCAATTCTTCTTCCTACGAGCTCTTCTTTTCTCTCTTTCCACTCTGCTTTTTGTTTCTTTTGCTTCTTTTTTCTTTTGATGCGAAGCCGTCTGCATGAAGATTGGATATGCTTTTATCTTGCAGCTTTGTTCCCCCTATGTACTGTCTACAACCTTTCTCTTTCCCTTATCTTGTACCGGGTTGCTACCCTCTGCTACTGCTGCTAGAATTGTTGCCATGTTAGTGTTGACTTATTTTCTATAAACAATTGAGTATCTGCATATATTGGCAAGCTAACTAGCACTTTATCAACTACTTCCCCAATACTTCTTTCAATTGTCTCTCTTGAAGCAAGCTCCCTTTGGTGCCATGGTAAAAATGACTGCTAGAAAGAAGTACATGTGGGACAAAAAGTACACTCATTGAAAACAAACATTAGCTTCAACAAATCTACCTTCAAAGCATGGTGAAGTAGAAAGCAGGGAATTTGATGGGAAGGATTGTGCAATTTCCATTGGCAATAGGGATTAGTTTCCAATGGGAACTGCGCACTACATAGTCCCAACATCTAGGGAAGAAGCTTGTGGCTTGAGATTGCACAATGCACAATCTTAGCCTAGGCAAAGACTGGGAGAGGCTGTGCATTACGTAGTCTTAGTGGCCAAGGTGAGAGATTGACCCCTGGAACTGCGCAGTGCGCAGTTGGAGTCAACCTGTACTACACACTATGAAGCGCTAGAGGTCAAGCCTATGGCTTGAGCCTTATGATTATGCAATTCTCAGTTGGGAAAGGAAAAATATGGCCAAGGGAAGTACAAATTTTCCCGGTGGAAGTGTGAAAAATGAGAAGAAATGAATGATGATGTGAGCTTGAGTGAAAAATTGACTAAGTGTGAATGGATCAATGTGGGTAAAGTGTAGAAATTGATCAAATAGAAGGAAAATCAAGTACGTGAAGGAAGTTTCCACCGCGACGACCATAAGTGCAAAAACAAGAAAATCGATGTGACACTTGTGAAAGGCAAGTGATAACTTGGAACAACACTTCTGCAAGCTAAAATAAGTTGAAATGCCAACAACCAAGAAGAGAAACAAACAAAAAACACTCACACAAGAGAAACAACAATAGCGACATAAAAGGCAACAAAAGAAGATAAAAGAAAAACTCACCTAAAAAAGTGACAAAAACTCCACCAAAGTTCCTTGATCTCTTGAGGAATGCTAGAGCTTCAAGATCGAACGTGTGAATGAGATCTATAGGTGTCGATTGACTAGATTTTATCAACTAAGGTATTATGACGTGCATGCCTAAAATCAAGGAAAAAATGACACTTGGTGGAAAATTCTAAAAATAGCGAGTATGCCTCCTCCGAGATACTGATAATGGATCCCTTCTTCCTAGGAATGCTTTTTTACCATTAGTTTTCTTTCCTTTCGGGGAAATTTGATATGCACACTATTGGGAAAGAATGCACAGTTGTGGGGAACTAGGAAACTTTCTGGCTCAGTGCATTGTGCAATTTCTAAGCTTAGTGAGGGTTGCAAAGTTTTTGGGCTCAATGTTATGATTCCTCTCATGACTACATATTTTTTGAGCTTAGCGTTGACTACCAGTCATGATTGTGCAATTCCTATCATCAAGGCTGCTTGCCTTCAAGGATTGCGCAGTTTCTAGAGGAAAGCCCATATTAACTATTGTGAGACCAAGTCGAGATATCAAATTGTGAGTTAGAAAGATCATATAAGTGTGAAAACAAGAAATCATAAGAAAAAATGAAATAGATAAGTCTTAGTCAAAGCATGAAGACCTGAAATAGTGCAATATGAGCTCTCATGGATAGGAAGGAAGGCTCCAAAATTGAAGCATAGCCAAAATTTTGGGGGGTGGTTGTATCCGCTACAACAATGATGACACACTGGTAGAAATCAAACTCTCTGTATGGATCTTGCCTCATGCAAAGCGGGTCTAACTCTTATGGAAGTATTGTTCAATTCAACAATTATCACAACTTCTTCACTTAGCTTGAGTTAAAGATATAATCCCTACCATTCTCTTCATCGACATCACACATACCAAGCCAAGTCGTACTAAGTTGTTTCAATTGGGAATGAGGAGTATATAAATTCACAAGTAAAAGAGATTGTCAGAATCTTAGTTATCATCTTTGGCATTGCTCCACTGCTAGTAGGCCTAGACAGTACCTCGACGGAATCACTTCAAGAACACAAACATCGCTTTGCTGCCAGGGAGCCTGGAAAGTACCCTGATGGAGTTGCTTGCTTCACCTCTTTGAGCAAGAAGCCTTTCTCTTCTTTCGCCCTTTGTTTCATTTTCATTTTTATTTTTTTAGACAACTGTGCATATGCACTTATTTATTTCATGGGGGCAGAAGAGGGATCCCAACTTATTAAAAGTAGAAGAATTTTTCCATACCTCTGACATACTTGTTAAGGTTTTCCTCCCCTCCTTACTCTACTTGACTTAGTTGACAAGGATTAATCAAAAAAATAGACGACCGATTAGAGTAAGCGATACTAGTTGAAAGTGCAAGCATCATTATTTCATTGTGATTCTCTCCAAAACAAATGTATTTTCCATTGCAGTATCATTGACTAAAGGAATACAAGATTCAAATAAAGAGAGGGAATAGACATAACACCAGGCATTTATAGCAACACAACTTCCTCTTGGATTTCACTATGCTTTCTTCAGAAGCCAAACATGGTCTCATGTGAAAACTAACTTATAACTGAAGAGAAAACAAATGAAAGGAAGGAAGTAGTGTAAAATCAAAATAAAGTACAAAAAATGAAAGGAAACAACAAAGAAAAGAAAAACTACTCCTACTAAACAGTGCATAGGCAAAAATTACATGAAATTATACTTCCAAAGCAGCCGTCAGTGCATTGGTTGGCCTATGTGGGCGAGGGAATGCATGTCAAGAAAGATATGCAAGAAAATTAGTAAACAAGAAAGATATGATAGTGCAAACCAAAATGTTTGAAGTTTGAATATACACAAAAAAAAGTAAAAGCGAAAAGCGCATGAGAGACGTTTGTGATTATATCATGGTTCCCTGACACACTGTAAGTTAAAGACATACAAACACAAAATTTCAAACTGCGAAGGTGAGCGAACATGAATAAAGAAGAAACTTTTTGTTTTGCAATAGTGCTCACCACGTACGAATCCTCCAATGACTGAGCGATAGGATCCAATAATATGGATGGAGGATCTGACAATTGCAAGACAAATTGATTTTCAATATGTGCGATAGAGTGATGAGGAGACTCAAAAGATTCAACACTATTCTAATTGGAAGTGGAACTGAATTCAAGGCTACGATAACTTGACATAACCATAAGCTCAGGATGAAGTGCCTCGACATCTTCGGGAAGTTCCAACTCATCAAAAGGTAGATCATAATAGATCAGTGGTTGGGAAGAATTAATAGCAGAAAAATAAGAATTGTGACTGAATGAATCAATGAAGAGGTTGGAAAGCCATGATCATAAAGTTCAATATCATAGATGGAGGCATCCTCATGATCTGATGAATCACAAAGTGGGGAAGATGAAAAACAATATATTTCACCCTCTATGTTTTCAGAGAGACGATATGAGAGATTAGGAAGATCAAGAGTAGAAGATTCATCCTCTCCACATCCATATGAAAGACTGACATCCCACGTGTTCTATGAATGATCGGAAGTACTAACATCATCAGGAACTAAATTTTCACAAGATTCAATAGAAATGAAAGAATCGTGTGAAATGTTAGAATGATGAAGGAGAGGTGCGGAAGGAAGAGAATAATCATTCATCGCGTATTCTTGTTCAGTTATGGGCTCCCCCACATAATCATTGTGAATGATATCGTAAGTTGGCTACTCAACACGAACTCCATCCAACACTTGATCCTCATGAACATAACAAGAGAGATTTGAAACAAGTGAACACAATACATCACAATCTAGAGGATTAGAAGGACCAAAGGATGGAGGATGAGGATATAACACTTCATCATAATCATTAGATTGACAGTCCAAACCTGCGCTGAAATTCTGAGTATGTGAGGTGGGAAAATATGGTGGTAGATCAATAGATGAATTTTCAACTTCTCCTACCTTATCCTGTGGAACTAGAGTTGTTTGATGAGAGGAGGATGAAGGGTCACTTGGAATAACAACCTTGTTCGTCACAAATTTAGAAGCTCAAACACTGAGATATGTTGTGAGAGGCTCAAAATATTCTAAATCGTGTGGATTTTCTGAAATGTGAACAAGATATTGAAATCTTCTCGTCAAGAACTCCCAATCAACTTCATATTTTAGATATTCAAAACACAAATGCATAAAACAAATGTGAAAATGATGTAATTATTCATAAGGTGATTTTCACAATTATAATTTTTTTCCTAGACGTTTAGGATTGAACATGTCAAAAGAGCGATATAGTTCTGGGAGAAGATGCTCAAAAGAGTGTATGGAGGCATTGGTCAATGTGTGACACCACATACTTACGTGCCCTTCAAATGTGAGGATGAACAACCTACAAGAAAAAACCTTACAATGGATGTTTTTCTCTATGTAGAATTCAAGAAAGCGAACAATATGCTCAAGCAAGGTTGTCTCACCCTCGCCATTGAATTTAAGGGTTTACAATTCATCTACAATGCTCATTGACACTTGTGGACTTACATCTCTGGAAAAAAATGTTGGGATTATGATTGTGGAAAAAGTCATTAAATGAGTGCAGGAATTCAAAACAAACTTCAAGGCCTCATCTTGTCATGTGTCCCTCCTTCTAGCGCCAGAAATGTTGACGGTGCTGGACCTGCCAACATTCAGGGGATCTCCTTGATATGAAGTCCCAACTGGACCTCACATTGTTTGGAGTAGGAGTCCTAATAATGGGTGGTAATGTTATTCCTTGACTGTGGAAACACGTAGAAGGAAGTATGATAACTTTGGGTGAGAGAAAGTGTGTGACCCTATGGAGAATCCACTGCGATGCATGAAGGTTCCAAGGTATGAAGGGAAATGAAAGTTTTCCCCTTGGAAGCCTATAATAGTACACAACTTGAAAGGAACACACGAGCACAATGATGTCACAAGCTAAGATGCAGAATAGTCCACAAGTTACAGTGATGAGTTACTACAACAATACACATTCAATAAGATTCATACACATGCAATCGAAATAGTTCATAAGCATAAGCGTAAGTTGGATAACATACATTGCAAAGACACCAAGAATATTCCTAATATATTCACAACATATGCATGAAAGTGTGTTGGCTTTGATTTATTATTATAAGTGAAAGTTCCATTCATACATACACCATTGATGACCACTAGCCCCAATTATGGAACATTATAGTCAAGAACACTTGCTCCTCCAAATAAGTATACTTTCTCTATGCTACGGATAAGCCAAGGCTCTTCATAATACTCCTAAGATCTTTGTAAGCCTATGACTAGCCAAAACATTGTCTCCCAAAATCCCTTTACATGAGTTATGGGGTTCTATTTATAACAAGAGGGGGTGACTCTTCAACTCCCCTTTGTGACCTTTTGACTACCCTCATGACTCTCCAACTTCTTTACAAAATGACACATTACATTACATGATGACTCTTCATATTCCAATATTGGCACTTGGAATTTCACTTACAACATAATTACAAATACTATTACATTTTACACTCATACCCATATAGGACAAAATAGGGTAGAGACAAATTAATAGCCTAACAAGCCAAGACACTATGATGCTTGAGTTTGGGAACACTATTGCTCGAAAACTCCCACTTGATGCTTCTCGGTCACGTATTGATGCCAAACATGGTATTGTGTGATGACATCCCCAAACTACATGGTAGTATCAGGAAAGAATTATATTCTAGCCTCCATAGAATCCAGGTACAGTGTTTTCGAACTAGTCTTTAACTTCTTTCTCAAGTAGGAGCAACATGGTTTTGATCTGGACAAGACCACCAATGTAGTTCTACATGTTTTGTCTGTTCAACTCTAAATCCTCCTCGGTGGAAACCTGTATGAGCTACTCCAAGTACTCTTTAATCTCCTGCCTAACTTGGTGTGTGCATTTACATTTGGTGAATAAGCTGACTGGTGGGATCTTATGGGTTCTTTATATGAAATCCAAATTGTTGTACAACCGTACGTATGAGGCCTACATGTTTCCTATGAACAAGGTGAGCAGCGTCTTAAATCAATATTCGAACCCTTACTTTCTCCAGCTCTGCCCGTGACTTCATCTTCTTTACCAAAGAAAGTAATTCCCCTTTGTATCGCATTGTCCATTCTTACATGGCAATGATGATAGTTTGTACATTCCTAAGAGCCTTGACAGATTCCTTGATCTACATCTAAAAGCTATGAAAGAGAAAAAATACCTTATGTATGGTCATGATATGCTCATAGAGGTCCCGCATGGTCTCTCCAAGTGTTGATAGTTCACCAGGTATCACTGCTTTCATTTCCCCCAAGCAGACCTGCGTGGGAGCTGCATTTTGTGCTGCTCCGCAAAGCTATTCTATCTCTTGTCAGGCAACCTGTAGATTCTATATAAATTTCTTACTCTCAACCGTCAAATATTGAGTGTTTGATCTTGTCACACCCACGAAGGCCACATTGGATTCGATAATTGGATTTGGATTCCTGCTAGTGTCCACCACTATCACCCTTTCTCTAATGAAAGCAGGTGATGCATGACCATCCAAAAAATGCTCTCTTCGTTCTTGTGCAATCCTCTTCTGAATTTCATTATATGACATATTGTACACATCCATTACCATATCATCATAAAGAGGAACTATGTCTCCTTCCTTGCTCGGGGCTAACTCTACAGCTGGAGGTGGTGGAGACTGAACGGTGACCTCTGGTGCACTGGGAATTAGGTCAACATCTTCATCCTATGGTTCTAGTTCCAATTCCATGTCCACAACTTCAATCAAGTCTTCAATCTACTGAGAAAGCTCCAGATCCTGCATCTATTCACTCTCCCTCTATGTTGCTAGTTGGTTCTGTCCTTAATTTTCAACTTGAATCGACTTGTTTCTCCTAACAGTGTGCCTTACTTTTCTTCTTCTTCTTGCTTTTTTTTCTCCTCGTGTTCTTTCCTCCTTTGTTCCCATTCTTCCCTCATTTCTTGTTCTAGTTTTTGCACCCTTAGTTATTCTTCCTACAAGCTCTTCTTTTCTCTCTTCCTTCACTCTACTCTTTGTATCTATTTCTTCCTTTTTCTTCTACCACCAACTCTGACTGCATGAAGATTGGATCTGACTTCATCTTGCAACTTTGTTCCCCCTATGTATTTTCCACAAAATATCTCTTTTCCTTACCTTGTATCGGGTTGCTGCCCTCTGCTACTACTATTGGAATTTCTTCCATGTTCATGTTGACTTCTTTTCTATAAATAATTGAGTGTCCACATATACTGGCAAGTTAACTGGCACCTTCTCAACTACTTCCCTAGTACTTCTTTCAATTTCCTCTCTTGAAGCAGCTCCCTTTGGTTCCATGGTAACAATTACTACTAGAGAGAAGTGCTTCACAAGTGTGGTACAGGTGGGACAAAAAGGACACTCATGGCAAGCAAAGATTAGTTTTAGCAAATCTACCTTTAAAGCATGGTCAAGCATCAAACTGGGGATCTGATGGGAAGGATTGTGCAATTTTCATTAGCAAGAGGGATTGGTTGCCTTTGGGAAATGCGCACTGCATAGTCCTAGTAGCCAGGGATGAAGCTCGTGGCTCGAGATTGTGCAATGCACAATCCCAACCTGGGCAAAGAGTGGGAGAGACTGCGCATTGCTCAGTCTCAGTGGCCAAGGTGATAGACTGTCCCATGGAACTTCACAATACATAATTGGATCCAACTTGTACTATGCACTATGTTGTTTTAGAGGCTAAGCCTGTGGCTTGAGCCTTAGCATTACGCAATGCTCAGTTGGGCAAGGAAAAATACAGCAAAGGGGAGTATAGATTTGCCCAGTGGAAGTGTGAAAAACGAGAAAAAGTGAATGATGATGTGAGATTGAGAGAAAAAATGACTAAGTGTGAATGAATCAATGTGGATCAAGTGCATAAACTAATCAAATAGAAGGAAAATCAAGTATGCGAGGAGAGTCGCTGCAATGGTGACCATCAGTGAAAAAATAGGAAAACTAATGCGACACTTGTGAACACAAAGAAATAACTTGAAAGAACACTTATACAAGCTAAAACAAGTTGAAACGCCATCAACCACACAAGCGAAACGACAAAAGCAACAAAAAAGGTGGCAAAAGGAAATAAAAGAAAAACTCACCTGGAAAAGCAACGACAACTCCATCGAAGGTTCCTTGATCTCTTCGAAAATTTTAGAGCTTCAATATCGAATGTGCAAATTATCTCTACAGGCATCTATTGAATATATTTGATCAAATGAGGTATTATGGCGCGCATGCCTAAAATCAAGGAAAAAACAACACTTGGCAGAAACTGCTAAAAATAGTGATTGTGCCTCCTTCGGGATACTAAGAATGGATCCCTACTTCCTAGGGATGCTTTTTTCCCTTTAGTTTTCTTTTTTCGAGGAAACTTGACATGCACACTACCAGGAACGACTACGCAGTTCTGCGAAACTAGTCAACTTTTCGGCTGATTGCACTGTGCATTTTGTGATCTTAGTGAGGGTTGCACAGTTTCTGGGCTCAATGATGGGTTTCCTCTCATGATTGTGCAGTTTCTGAGCTCAAGGATGACTTCCAGTCAGGACTGCACAATTCCTATCATCAAGGCTGCTTACCTTCAAAGATTGCGCAGTTTCTGGAGGCAAGGGCAGAACTGATGTGATACCAAGTTGGGAGATTAGCTTGTGAGTTAGAAAGATTAGCTAAGTGTGAAACCAAGCAAGCACAAGGGAAAATGAAAAAGATAAGTCTTAGTCAAAGCATGAATACCTGAGATAATGCAAGATGAGCTTATGTGAATAGGAAGGAAACCTCCAAAATCGAAGCATAGGCAAAATTTTGGATGGTGGTTGTAGCCGCTACAACTATACTATATTAAGAATATTTAGTTTGGATGACCTTTCTACGAGCTTTATAGGTTCTAAGAAATAGTTGCAGTAAAGGAATTTTCTATCCAATCTCATGAGGAAATGCTCAAGTAACATGCCTAAAAGTGACAACCTCATGCCATGCAATTAAAAAAGGATATTCAAGCATAGTTTCAAAAGTTGATTCTAATTGGAGGATCCCTATATTTTCAAACTCAATTTTCATATCTTCAAAACTCAGTTTAGGTCTAGTTCTTTTTAAACCTTCTAAATTAGGAATCTTGGATGATGGTTAAGGTCTATATTTATTTTTATAATAACCTCATGGCATAGAATTTTTGCTACATTCATCCATACAAAGGTGTTCCCTCCTTCTAACATTAAAATGTTGATGTGGACTAATGTTTAGTGTCAAACTAAGGGAGGTTTCCCAAATCTAAAGACTAATTAGCTTTTACTGGATTTGAGATAAAAAGATCCTCTAGTATGTTTGTTTAGTGGCCACTAGATAAATGAGCTTTATGTTCAAAATATCTAAATTCTAAATGGAATTTGAAAAGATAACAACACAATGTAGTCATATACTATGTGTCAGGATATGCAAATTTAGTAATAGCTTTCAACCATTAAAACACGAAATGGTTCACATAATATTAATGGTGAAATCTTATAAATACAACTATTGAAATTGGGAGACCCTAAATTAAAATAAAGGTTATGATTTCACATCTTCAATTTAACAATCATTTGAAACAACGACATCAAGAAATAGTTACAATTGCACGAGAATAGTCTCTAGGAAAGGAACAGATTCTTACACTCAATCCAACATAAGCAAGTGTGGAATAGTTTCTCATCAAAACATACACTAGAATAAGTCTCCAACAATAGCCAACTTGGCTTCTTAATTAAAATTGCAATTAGTTTTGTCAATTGAAAACCCTTTTACTATGTCATCCATGTTTTCTTTTACAAAATAAGAAGAGGAAACTAGTTAGTTTGATTCCCCTTCTTACATATTTGGTTCTACTCCTTGTTTGTTCATTTCATTAACTTGGGAGTTAGATGCTTCTCTTTTTTCTTCTATATAGTTCTCAGCAAAAAAAATTTGATGCTTCAAAAAAATTATAATTGCAGTAATTTAGGTAAAATTATGGTACTTAAAATAAGCCTTGTATGTTGCAACACTATGATGCATTCTCCTTTAAACTTCTCAAGACTGGGTAACAAATTTATAATTAATGTATTATCTTTGGTGGGGGCCTCAATAAACCTATGAATGGTAGCTTCATCAACATCAAGGAGAGAAAGGATGTTCATTTTTTTCATATATGATCTTCCAACTCTTTCAGTACTTTATCCTATAGAAACAAATTGTCTTTAGGACCTTTACTAATTTACATTCTTGCATATTAAACCTATACAATATTATCTCAACACATTTCCTCTTATTTAACCAAAGTTTCATGCTTTCCTCATCCCTTTTAATTTCTATGCCGGAAATGAAATTTCTTACATCGAGATCCTTCAAGTGAAATCTAAGAGGACAACCAAATTTTTACTTCTCAATGATTTCCACATTGTTTCTAATCAAGAACATATCATCCCCATATAAGGCCACATAAATAAAGTGATCACCTACTAATTTGAAATACACATAGTCATAAGCTTTACTCCTTGTAAAACTAAGTCCCAATTTATAAGTATCAAATTTTTTATGCCACATCCTCAGAGAATGATTTAACCCATACATGGACATTTTCATCTTACAAATCGACTCGTCATTCTTACCTTTCAATATGAAACAATTTGGGTATTTCATGTAGATTTCATATTTTAGATCCCCATGTAGGAATGTTCTATTCACATCCATCTATTCTACCTCAAGACCAAAAGCGACAACAACAAATAAAAGAAATATAATAAAAGAGAACTTAGCAACAAGATAACAAATTTCACCAAACTCAATTCCTTCTACCTAAGAATGAATTTTTATTACTAACTGAGCTTTGTATTTCTCTACATTCAACTTCTTCTTAAACACCCACTTGCTTCCAATGAGATTTCTTTCATATGGAAACTCAATAAACTGATACAATTATCTTCATCATAAATCTTAAAATCAATAGACATCAACTGGATTACCACAATATTGAAGGCATCTGGATATTCCATCACCAAATATCCATCATTCATCCTCAAGTTATACAAATTCTTCCATTTGAACAATTTGTTTACTAGATACTTAAATGGATACAAAGCCCCAAATTGTTTCATAATGCCTTCATTGTAGCTTCTCCTGAAAATTTTAGTAATACTAAACATGAGAGACACAATTGTATTATGCTCTTTCCCTTTTGATCCAAATAGGATCAATCTTTTGTCAACATCGTCGCTAATGCAATACATGGACCCACAAAAATCCACTAATACTTCTCAACCAAAAAATATTCGATTTTGAGATTCCACAACTCAAAACATTCTCCATGAAATTTCTCAATCTCTATTTTCAAATTATTGACTGTTCTTTTCCAACACAAGAATCACCATATCAAAGATTCCAATACAACAAGGTTTATCATAGACCCAAGATAATTGAACCCCTTAGCCATAAAGCCATCCCCTTGAACCCAATAACTAGGTTGTGATACAAAATGTAACTTTTGAAACTTATACAATACTACAATGCATGCACATATTCTTAATTAACATAAAACTAAAATAACGATAATCACATTTTACACAAAGATTTACCTTGGAAGCCCAAAGTGGAAAACCAACAAATTGTTTAGAATTTCACCTCTAATTTTCATCATTAATCAATTTCATAATTTACAATACAATATATATCATCTCTTTGCATCCAAAACACCTAATCGATTGACCTAAGTTAAATTACAACCACAAATCCTTAACCAAAATTATAAAATCATGGGCTAAACTGCCATGTGCCAGAAACCACTAAAAGCAAAAATCTTGTGCCAAAAAAAAAGGCAAAAAACTACCCAATTTTTTTTGGGAGATTCACCCTCTGCAACACAACCCTCCTCCCCCAATGTTCTTCATATACATTTTCTTGAATTCAAGAATTGGCTTCCTAAAGATTGAACTAAATTAATAGTTCTATGTATGATGAAATTTTCCAATCTCTGTGGTTTTTTCCTTTGTGATATATTCATTGGAATGATGATTCGAAAATAATAGTGATTAATATAATGGAGTGAATATCTTGACTTTCATCATTGTTCTTCTTCTTAGAGGTGGCACTTTAAATTTTATGATGAATACATAGTGTAAGTGGTGCTCGTTGTTCCCTTGAAATTTTTCTCTTTGGATCGGGGGATCTCTAATACGACTCTTTCCTTCAAAGATTTTGAACTTAATTTTTGTTCATTTTCCTACCGTCTCACAATGGCATCCTATTCACAAGCCCCACAATCTATGAATCACATTTATTGACTTGGCATGTATTCAAGAAACACTATTGGGGTTGTTCTCCTCCAAGATGTTGTTGCTCGAACATAGACATTAAGAAGATTCATCTTTGCTTTCATAAGTAGCCCCCCCTAAGGCCAAGCTAACTTCAATTCTTTACTGAAATCACTAGTTGTTATTTCTTCTTTTCCTAGAATTTAGTAGTTTTCATTTCCTTCTGGCTTATTATATGGTCTGCTTTGAGTGGCCTTCTTCTCCTTTCTAGACTTTTTTAGGGTATAGGGCGATTTACAATGTTTGGCCATGTGGCCAAGGTTGCTACATAAATAACATTTTGTTTGACTAAGAATTGGAGGAAAGTGCTTGTGTCTTCTTGTACCATTCCTATTATTCTTTACATAGTATTTGCGGTCAAGAGCTTTATGTCCAAAACCATAGCACAAATAATAGTAGCCATATAAATGAGTTATGTACCTGGTTGTTGATGATCTATTTATAAGGAATCTTATTTGATTGTTTGCTTGTTGTAGCTTCATTTTTTGTTGCATTTTCTATTGATAGTACTTGGTTTTATTTCTCATACAGTCAATTACTATATTCCCAATTTTATCTCAATGAAAGCATGTGACATTATTCCTCCTTTCAATTCTTGCAGGTTTCTTAAAATCATCTCTAGGAGTAGATTGTATTTTCTTCGACTCATTATTTTGTTGATGATTTTGCTTCTTTCCTTTATTTATTCCCTTATTGGTCATGTTGTTGGTACCTTCTTCTATAATAATTTTTGGAGAATCTGAAGAAGCCATCTTCAAGGATATTTTCATCCAGGGAGATTTTGGAGCTCAGGGCCACTAGGGGTTGGAGGCAATTGTGGGAGCTACAGTACTCGTTCTTATCAAACCAATAGTCATTCATGACTGTAATTAGCCTTTTGAATCCATCGCAGGGGTTTGCAGAAGCATTTGGAGACTTCTAAAGGCCGAGATGCTACAAGGAAGTTTCAAGCAGCGTAGTGCCAACCGTTGAGGAAGGCCTAGTTTGGGGATGCAGTGTTCATTTTGAGAAAATGATTAGTCTATTGTTGGTGTATAATATGTGCTAGAGACACTAGAAGAGGTTTCATTGACATTTGAAGAATTCTAAAGGAGTTAGTGCCATCAAGAAGCTCAGGGTAGCTCAGTGCATCGATTGAAGGAATCAAGTCTAAGGGACCTTAGATCCGTTTGTAGCATGAAGACAACCATGAAATGGATATAGATGGTTTCTAAGCCCATTGGTTTAGTTCAGTAACCTTTAGAGTTGAGTGTGGAACTTGTAGAAGAAACGTTGCCATAATCGCAAAGAGCCAAGTCAAGATGACAAAAGCTTAAGGAGACGTAGCCCACGATATTCGGGTGAACTTATAGATTAAATTTGTTGTTATGTGTTGATGTTTATTTGCTACATTATATGGTTGGTATGTGTGTTTAATATCAAAAAAAACAAATGGACTAAAAGCACTTAAACAGTTAAAATAAATTACACATATACTTGTTTCAAGGAATTAATTCCGCAAATGTCAACATAAGCTAGATCATATATTTGTTAATATTTGGAGTGGGAGGTTCTTGTAAGCATAACAAGTTATCAAACCCTCATTTCAGATCAGGTTGTATCAGAGTAGGATGCTTGATTGACAGAGAAAAGTATTGCTTGTTTGACTTGAAAGGTGTTTAAACAATACAAAGAATTTGACTGTTTGATTGTTTGTAAACTAACTATTGTTTGAGTTTGCAAAGGTGAAGGGAAAGCTATTGATAGCTAAGTCCAAGAGAGGACAAGAAGGAAGAAGGGCTGAAGGAATTCTCCTTACCCAAAGGACCTCAAGACAATCCATGAAGCACAAGAGGTTTGTTTGCAAAAGGGTTGTTTGAATAAGAGTTTGACTCTACAACCATTAGTTCTTTGAAAGCTTTGTGAATTTTGTTGAAGTTCTTTTGTTCATTTTGATGATGACAACTTCTACAAGTGATTTTTCAAAATCCTCCTCCTTCACAAGATTCTTTGATGAAGACATGAAGCGAGGCTTGTTCATCATGATGGATATGGTTAGAGAAATGTATGAGAATGAAAGGAAGAGCACCAAACTTCAAGAGAAGATGAATTCCATGAAGGAAGAGAAGCAGTTTCTTTTTGACAAATTACAGGAAATGGAGAGCCAAATTCATATTGCAATATGAACCTGGAAAGGATGCATGAGATAGAGACACAACTCCTTGTTGCCAAAGAATCCTTAGTCAAGTATCAGCTTGAAGAAGAGGTAAACAATTCTAGTTTATCTTCAATTTCCTCTAAGAATGTTTATGTTGGCTCTTTTGAAAAACATACAAGAGGCATAGGGTCCAAGTTGATGTCAAAAATGGGCTATGAAGGAAAAGAATTGGTCAAACATGCACAGGGCATTGTTGAGCCAATAATGGTTGAGGAAAGGCCTAAGTATTTGTGTCTTGGTTATGGACAATCTTATGGAGAAAGTTCCAAAGCAACCATGAATGAAATTGAAACAATTCCTAGAAGGAGTTTCATTTTAGGTTCTCTACCTCAAGTTTGTAAAGATGGTATTCATGGGGAATGTAATTGTTTGAAACATACTTTGAAAGAAGAAGGTGTTCATAAGCATGCACTCAAACAAGATAGTTGTGAAAGCTCTAAAAGCATTGAAGAGATTGATGGTGTTCCAAAGGGAGCTACTTGCTCATCTGATTCACCTCCACATGAAGGTAATAAAGGTGAAAGAGAAAGGTATAAATCTGATTTCAATCACATTTCTTTTGATTATGTTAAGCATGATAAATTTCCACATAAGCATTGGAAAAGAATTGCATGTTCCTTTTGTGGTTTGGATAAACATAGTGTTTCTCAGTGTTGGAAGAGAATGGCCACATATAGGAAACTTTTGAAGGAAAGAAGGCAAGAATCCAAAGGTCCACTGGACAAGGCAAATCATGTTTTCAAGAAGGTGCACATGTGTTGCATTTATTGCCATAATCAAGGACATATTGCTGAAAGGTGTTGGACTTTGAATGCAACAATGCTTCCACGAAATTTGAAGAAGGTGGAAAGAGAGAATGGAAAGAATGGAAGTTTCCATAATTGATGTGTTTCAGGATGATTCACATGTTGATGTTGATGTGTAGTTAAAGGAAGCGCCTTTGATGTGGATTGGTAAGAAATGGTTAGAGTTTTTATCCAATTAAAGTTTCATATATTTTGATGTGAAAGGAAATTTATCACACTTGTTTGCATTTCTTTGGTAATGGAATGCAAGTTGCAGGATGGAAAAGTTGAGTATGTAGACTCACTTTATTGCAGCAAAATTATATTCATTTCAGCTTTGAAAGTACATGTACATATGATTGAGGATCTTGTACTTATGATTGTGCTTAAGAGAAAGTTGAAGAATCGAATACATACATGAGAATGGTATGTGTGAACACAAGGATGTTAATGATTTCCTTGTATTTGAACATGTATGTGTAATTGACTTGATGGAAAGCAATCGACCATCATATTGCTTTGTTTAAACATGCATGCAATGTCATGTCGACTTGGAAAACTTGATTTGGTATCCAAGATTGTAAAAAGGAGATAATGATGAAGTGTTTCATCTTTGAAAAAGAATCATTAATGTTATTTTTGTAAATGCTTGACTTGAAGGGTCAATTGTCTGAAAAGGCATCGGCTTGTGATTTAGTCGATCATTTGTATACAAGATGATGTGAAATTTGTTTCTTTTGATGGATCAAGAATTTATGTCGCCAAGTTGTTTTCTTGTATTTTGACAAGATGTTAGAAGAAGATTGGTAGCAGTAAAGGTCTCCATGGAAGTGGCTTGGAATCGATGTTCAGCTACCTTTTGTAAATTCTGAATGAGTTCAAGGAAGAAAATTCTTAATAGGAAGACAAGCATATCCAGGAAGGGAAGTGTCAACTACCTTCGAGTTTTGGTTCAAAGGCACTAGCCATGCAAGGCAAGTGTATGGACGCTGAAAACAAGAGGGTGTTGTACTCTCATCTACTATACAAATCAGTATATCAGTCTTTTGGGGTCCAAAAGATTCCCAATGGGGAGGAGAGATCGGCTATTGATCCATGACCTTAATGATAGCTCAAATTTCAAAGTGTTCAAAATACTGTCAAACCTAAGTGAACAGATAGATCTCGTCTTCCTGATTCCGGTGCCGTGAATGGTTTGAAAAACCAACACCGTATGAAGGTATTATCACAATTTGAAAAGTCCAGTAAACTCCAATTTATGGACATTTGACCAAGAATAATATGATTTTTGAAAATATTAAAAAAGAATATTCCAAGGAATATTCCTTGGAATATCCCTTGAAATATTCCTTTTTGGGTGACCAATCAGGTGTTGACACGCGGCAAGCCCGGAGGCCGCCACATGGCCCTAGAATGGTATTGTAAAATTTTGTTGGGGTCCGATAGAATCAAACCCGTGACCTCTGGCAAACCAACATAGCTCTCTACCAACTCCGCTAACACTGTTTCTTAATAGTTATGGGTCACAGTGCATATTTAACTTGTAACAATTTGAGGTTTGGGGGTTAAGACTGCCAGCAGTCCTTGAATACTGTTCACATGAAACTGATGCAAATTAACCACCCAAAAACCATTTACCTATTCTGATACCAAAGTAACCGTTGTTTGCAGTCACATGCAGTTGGGAGTTAACACAATCGCCAACTCAATGCAACATTATCCCTAACCACCGGAGGTTCTACCCATCACATGCGTGCCCGATGGCTAAGCTAATAGTCAGCTCTGACAATTTAGTTTGGTGGAGCACTAAAAAGGTGGAATTGCCAAATTTAACTACAGTTAAGTGCAGTTAACCAGATTTAGTGGAGTATCCCTAGGGGACACTGACTAAATGTATTCCAGGAGTTGTTTTTGACCAGAGAGAGTGAAACAAGAGGCTAGCTAGTCTAATTGGAGCCTTCTGAAGCCAATGGAATAGTCCAGAGAAGCTGAAGAAGCCATTCTCAAGGAGATTTTCATCCAAGGAGATTTTGGAGCTCAGGGCCACCAGGGGTTAGAGCTAGTTGTGGGAGCTACCAGTACTTGTTCTCAATGAACCAACAGTCATTCCTAACTGCAATGAGCCTTATGAATCCATTGCAGGGGTTTTTAGAAGCATTTGGATACTTCTAAAGGCCAAGATGCTACATGGAAGTTTTAGGCAGCTTAGTGCCAACTGTAGAGGAAGGCCTAGTTTGGGGATGCAGTGCTCATTTTGAGCAAATGATTAGTCTATTGTTGGTGTCTGATATGTGCTTGAGATAGTAAAAGAGGTTTCAATGACATTTGAATAATCCTGAAGGATTTAGTGCCATTAAGAAGCTTAGGGTAGCTCAGTGCATTGATTGAAGGAATCAAGTCTAAGGGACCTTAAATCTGTTTACAGAGTGAAGACAACCATGACATGGATATAGATGGTTTTCTAAGCCCATTGGTTCAGTTCAATAACCTTTGGAGTTGAACGTGGAACTTGCAAAAGAAACTTTGCCATAATCCTAAATATCCAAGTCAAAATGACAAAAGCTCAAGGAGATGTAGCCCATGATATTCAGGTGAACTCCTAGATTAAATTTGGTGTTATGTCTTGATGTTTATTTGCTGCATTATATGGTTGTTATGTGTGTTTAATATCAACAGAAACAAATGGAATTAAAGCACTTAAACAATTAAAAGAAATTACAAATATACCTGTTTCAAGTAATTAATTCTGCAAATGTCAACATAAGCTAGATCATATATTTGTTAAGCTTTGGAGTGGGAGGTTCTTGTAAGCATAACAAGTTATCAAACCCTCATTTCAGATCAATCACAAATATGCAACAACTTCTTTTTGTCTTTGTTTTCATTTGCAAGTCTTTCAAGTTTCAACCAAGCTGAGTCAAAATTAGCTTGGTTTTCGTATGTCTTTGTTGAAAATATCAACAAGAAATGCTAAATATAGAAGTGCTAAAAATAGAATTGCTATAAATAGCATTTCTGGATACATTCCAATTTTAGTTAGTCCCTGAACTAAAATTGAGAATTAAAAATCGAATTTTTTCTTAGCAGTTGTTTGAAAAATAATTAATTAATTCATCTTGAGTTAATTAGTTGAAAAGAATCAAATGTGAATTCTATGTGAAGACCTGCAGCATTTTCTCCATTGATTGAAGAATTTATCCCTTAGTTAAGCAGATGAGGATGAGTTGTACTTTGAGTTGTAATTAGTTAGCTTAGTTAACTAAGTTAAGTCCAGTTAGATTAGTTCCAACAGTTTGTAGAACTAATTGTGAGTTCGGTTAGTTAATGCATGCATGCATGTAACTGTTGCTCTTCAGATAACTGAATATTCTCTCATAAATAACTCATGCATGCCAGTTCAGGCAAAGACCAAGTTGAGATCAGATGATGGGAAAATGTACTATCAGTTGCAGGAATATTCCTTGGAGGATATCTCTTGCGTGTAGAAGGAATTCATTCCTTGAGGATTTCGCAATTCAATCTGAGTTTAGTGAGTTGTATGAGGCCAGACTTCACATAGATGGCATCACTAGACCCCAGGAAAAACTGCGCAAGGAAATGGGAGGCTTGAAGGGTTAAGGGGAGGCATATGTGTTGTCTACTCAGTCTATGAATTGTATTGAGGGATTATACTAAGAGCTGGATAGATTATGAGCTAAAGCTTTGTGTAATCTGGAGATATTTCCACTTGTATGATAATATAGAGATCGGGGTTTTTAGCTGAGGCTTTCCCTAGAGTATTCTTCTATGTTCATGTGTGATTGCTTTCTCTTCATCTATTATACGTGTTCTATTTTATCTTTCTCATGATCGATTAAGCTTCCGCAAAGTTTGTTGTAGAAGTATATCTAGTATTTTGCTTTAGTAGATTGCATTATCAGGTGATCTACAGTGGGAATTTATACATCGTATCAGAGAAAAGGTGATCAAAGCAAAGAAAAATATACAAGAAGGGATAATTTCAAAGTTTCAAGTTATTGATTATAGATATCGAGTTCTTATCACATCTCTAATTTCATCAATGGTAGTAAACAGTTTGAGACTCAAGTATGCCCTTGATGGTAGCTCAAATTATATAGCCTGGAAGGATCGCATGGAAGTGGTATTAGAGGACAACAGTTTCAAGGACTTCATTGATCAAGAATTCCCCAAACCTGTAGCAACTAATGCCCAAGAATTGGCAGAATGGAAGAAATGTGTGGCTAAATCAAGGAGAATCCTCTTGGATGAAGTTCTAGACCACATTGTCTCGAGCCTCCATGGGAAGGAAACACTGTTTTCAATGTGGAAAACATTGAAGGATCTATATCAGAATAGCAGTGATCAGAGGAAGCTAGCACTAAAAGACAAGCTTCGGAAAATCAAGTGTGAAACGGGTGACACAATCTCTACATTCCTAAACAATCTCACCACATGCAGGGATGAGCTTGGAAGTGTAGGGATCATGACAGTCGATGACAACATGGTGAGTCTAGCTCTCCTCAAACTTCCTAAGATCTAGCATAGCCACCAAGACTCGGTAAATGGAAGAGAGAAACTGCCAGATTGGGAACGACTTTGGTCAGATTTGATGTAGGAGGAGATAAGGAGAAGCACCAGAGATGGATCTTCATCAAAGAAAGATGATGAAGAAAATCTAGCCTTAGCAAGTAAGGTGAGGAAAGGGAAAGGGAAGGTGTCCCAATCCAAATCCAGCTCTTCCCATGGTGGGAAGAAGTTTGACAAATCGAAAGTGTGATGCTTTCATTGTCATGGGGTGAGCCATTATGATATGAATTGTCCACAAAAGAAATCCAAGAAGGGATCCTCGAAGGGATCAGATGGTGAGGCATTGACCTCACAGTTCGAATTGGATTTTCTCTTATCACATGCATGGTTTCATCCATGGCGGGATGTGTTTGGTACTTGGATAGTGGAGCTTCGTTCCACATGTCTGGTGACAAGAATATTTTCAGTACCTTGGAGGAGAAGGATCTCCAGATGTGGATCGAGTTGGGCGATGATGGAAAGTATCATGTTTCAGGTGAAGGTACGGTTGTGTTTGAGAGGGAGCATGGAGCTCCTCTGATCCTAACTAATGTAAAGTATGTACCAGGTCTGAAGAAGAATCTTGTGCCCATTTCTATGCTAGAAGATAAAGGTTATGATGTAGTCTTTAGTAAAGGAAAAGTATTCTTAAGGAATATCGGCATTGGACACACCAAGAGAATCGAGATTCAAGTCAAGAATCTCTACAAGCTAGAGGTAGACGACTGTGCTGCATTGAGTTCCAAAACTGAGTTGGTGCAAAGCCAAGATGTTGGCAAGCTATGGCACAGAAGATTGGGCCACTTGCACCATGGGGCCCTGAAGATCATGCAACAGATTTCTAACAGACTACCCAAGGGGAAACTGGAGCAAACAGATACATGCAAAGGGTGCAACCTGGGTAAGTATGCAAAATCTTCCTTTCAGGATTGAGATAGTAGAGCTGGAGAAATCCTGGAGCGAGTTCACTCAGATGTATGTGGACCATTCTCTACAGCCTCCACCATTAAGCAAAGGTACTATGTTATTTTATTGATGATTTTTCTCGTAGATGTTGGATCTACTTTATGCAAAAGAAGGATCAGACCTTCTTGGGGTTTTGTGAGTTTAAATCCTTGGCAGAGAAAAATCTGGAAAGAAATAAGAGCCTTGTGAAGCGACAATGGTGAAGAGTATGTCTCCCAACAGTTTAAGGACTTCTGCGCTACAGAAGGAATTAAATAGGAGTTGACAACACCCCATAACCCACAGCAAAATGGGGTGGCCGAAAGGAAGAACAGATCGATAGTGGGATCAGCTCAAGCGATGTTGCATGACCAAAGCCTACCACTTCATTTGTGGGCTGAGACATGCAATACAATAGTATACTTGTAGAACAGAAGTCCTCACCTTATATTGGGGATGAAGACACCAATGGAGGCCTTTTCCTGCAAGTGACCATATGTGAGTCACTTTTGGATCTTTGGATCATCAGTTTATTTCCATGTGACCAAAGATGCCTGGAAGAATCTAGATCCAACAACTGAGTTGGGGATACTTGTGGGGTATATTGGTACACCCCACAACTATCTGGTGTTCCTGCCTACCAGTCAGAGGATAGTGGTACAAAGAGATCTGAAGTTCGACAAGCAGAGAGCCATGCGAGTATCACTTGAGAGGGAGCTCAAGTTGCATGCAGAGGAGGAACTTTTGATTCCAAAGGAGGAGGAGCCTCATACTGATGCAGAGCAAATGCATGCAAAGGATTCAGGAGTGGAGACATCCACTCATGTAGAGTCTTCCAGAGACAGGTGGAAACATTCAAGGGAAGCTGGCAGGTTGATGCTAGATGCGCGAGAGAATGTGGGGAATCCATCCTCTCAGTGCAAATAGAGGAGATCACCCGAGTGATACAGTGGTTACATGGCCCTAGTTGGGGAGTGTGTAGCGATCGAACCTTTTTCTTTCGAGGATGCAATGCATCAACCACTCTGGGTTGGCGCTATGGTAGAGGAGTATGACTCTATCATTTAGAACAGTGTGTGGGATGCTGTCCCAAGACCTGGGAACAAGTCAGTAGTGAGTTCCTAATGGCTTTACAAGGTAAAGCAAGCAGCTGATGGCAGTGTTGAGAAACATAAGGCAAGGTTTGTTACCCGTAGTTTCTCACAGGTTGAGGGGATTGACTATGATGAGAATTTTGCTCCTGTAGCAAGGTACTCATCTATCAGATCGATGTTGGTACTATCAGCTCAGATGGGTTGGAAGATCCATCAGATGGATGTGAAGACTACATTCCTCAATGGAAGATTGAGGAAGAGGTGTACATTGAGCAGTTGGAAGGATTTGAGATCTTTGATCATGAGTCGCATGTGTGCCGACTCAAGCGAGCATTGTATGGGCTGAAGCAAGCACCTCATGCTTGGTACACTAGGATCGATAGCTATTTCACCGAGTTGGGTTTCACGAAGAGTGAAGCAATGGTGAACCTTTACCACATCATGGTAGAAGGTAAGACATTGATCATTGTTCTTTATGTTGATGATCTGATTTTGACAGGTAATGGTCAGTTGATCGAGTCTTGCAAGGAGGACCTTGCAAGAGAGTTTGGGATGAAAGACATGGGTCTCATGCACTACTTTCTAGGCATGGAAGTGTGGCATAAGGATGGGGAAGTATTTGTGTCTCAAGGCAAGTATGCCAATGAGGTACTCAGGTGATTCCACATAGAGAAGTGCAAGCCCATGCAGACTCCTCTACCAGGTAACTGGAGGAAGGAGGATGCTACTTCAGGTGAGGTCGTAGCTGCTACTATTTATCGATAGCTTGTAGGTTCACTAATGTATCTAGTGAACACATGACCAGATTTGTGCTTTGCGGTGAACCAACTGAGTCAAGCTATGGTTCAGCCTACTAAGTTGTTTTTTGGAAGGTAGCGAAGCACGTGCTGAGATACCTCAGAGGCACATCTCAGTATAGATTATGGTATAGATGGATAGAGGGAGTGAATCTTTAGGGTTTCATAGATGTTGATTGGGCAGGGAGTCCATCAGACTGGAAGAGCACTTCTGGAGGAATCTTCAACCTTGGTTCAACTGCAGTTTCTTGGTACAACAGGAAACATAGGTCAATTGCACTTAGCTCAGCAGAGGTTGAATACATAGTTGCCAATCAGGCAGCATGCAAGACCATTTGGATGTGGAAGATTCTAGTGGGATTGTTTGGTCAGAGGATGGATCTAACTGTGATCTATTGTGATAATCAGAGTTGTATCAAACTCTCTAAGAATCCAGTATTTCATGACCGATCCAAGGACATAGATATCCGATACCATCATCTTTGAGACTGTGTGGTGAAGAAGATCATGTTGTTGTATGTTTTGACCGAGGAGCAGGATGCAGATATTTTGACTAAGGCATTGTCAAAATGAAAATTTGAGTTCCATAGAGACAGGATTGTTGAGAGGGAGTGTTGGAAATAGCAACAAGAAATGCTAAATATTGAAGTGCTAAAAATAGCATTTTGGGATACATTCAAATTTTAGTTAGTCCCTGAAATAAAATTGAGAATTAAAATTCGAGTTTGTTCTTAGCAGCTGTTTGAAAAATAATTAATTAATTCATCTTTAGTTAATTAGTTGAAGAAAATCAAACATGAAGTCTATGTGAAGACATGCAACAATTTCTCCATTGATTGAGGAATTTATCCCTTAGTTAAGGAGATGAGGATGAGTTGTAATTTTATTTGTAATTAGTTAGCTCAGTTAACTGATTTAAGTCTGGTTATATTAGTTCCAACAGTTTGTAGAAATAATTGTGAGTTCAGTTAGCTAATGCATGCATGCATGTAATTGCTGCTCTTCAAATAACTGAATATTCTCTCATAAATAACTCATGCATGCCAGTTCAGTCAAAGACCCAGTTAAGATCAAATGATGGGACAATGTACTATCAGTTGTAGGAATATTCCTTGGAGGATATCTCTTGCATGCAGAAGGAATTCATTCCTTGAGGATTGTGTGGTTCAATCTAAGTTTAGTGAGTTGTATGAGGCCAGACTTCACACAGGTGGCATCACTAGACCCCAGGAAAAACTGCGAAAAGAAATAGGAGGCTTGGAGGGTTGAGGGAAGGCATATGTGTTGTCTACTCAGTCTATGAGTTGTATTGAGGGATTGTACTGGGAGCTAGATAGCTTGTGAGCTAAAGCTTTGTGTAATCCAGAGATATTTCCACTTGTATGATAATACAAAGATCAGGGTTTTTAGTTGAAGCTTTCCCCAGAGTATTTTTCTGTGTTCATGTGTGATTGCTTTCTCTTCATCTGTTATATGTGTTCTATTTGATCTTGCTCATAATCAATTAAGCTTCCGCAAAGTTTGTTGTAGAAGTAGATCTAGTATTTTGCTTTAGTATATTACATTATCAATTGATCTACAATGGGAATTTCTACAGTCTTTTCCTCATAAAAATAAGGTACATTCACACTAGCAGAACATGTCTTGTTAGATTGAACATTTTCTCTTTGAGAGGCCTTTTTCTTCTTCCTGTTTTTCTTTTCCTTTTTGACATTATTGCTACTAGTATCACCTTCATGCATGAGTTGCAGCCTATCCCATATTTCTTTTGCATATTTTATATCTATCACTGTCTCAAGATCCAGATTGTGAAGATTATTATAAATTGCACATTTTGCATGAATATTCCCTTATGTTTTTGCATAGACGGGGAATCTTTACTATATCCTTCACAAAATAGCTTCCATACCTCAATTCCATAAGTTATCATTTATGATTTTGCCTTCTCTCTCCATTCTTGAAACTTTGCAGTATTGAGCACAAGTACACTTTAATATTCCATGATTCAACCAGGTTTACCTTCCAGTTGTTAAGCTGATACAAAAGGAACCAACAATGATACCAATTGTTGAAAACTTGGGGGGGGGGGGTGGGGAGGGGTGAATCAATTTAGTCAAGTTTCCAATAGTCAAAGGGTATTTGATTAATCAATAAAATTTTGATAATCAAATGAGCAGTCAATGTGATCAACAATTGAGCATAACACATAGTCAACTAAGACTAGTGGTTGAAGGGAGAATCAACTACAATTGACAATTAGTTGGAAAATAGTTAGGAAGTCTAAGATTCCTTGGATCTTTACAAATGATCTTCAACAACCTGTATTGACTTGAGAACTTTCGAATTAGGGTTTTATGCACCTATAAAAAGAGCATGATGTAAGGTTGATGAGATGATGATTTATTCATGATCAATAAAGGTCAGGTGATGTATGCGTGCATTTGTCTTAGGTATGTAGCATGGTGGATGTTCATTCAAAATTTCCTTGTTAAAGGTTTCTAGGGTAAAATCTTTGTGTATTATGTGAATCTTCATGATGTACCATTATTTATTTTCTGATCTTTAAATTCTTTCATGTACATGTAAAGGTTTATGTTAATTGAGTTACTAGTCTAATTATATGTCTAGTTGATTTTGTATTTGGATTTTTGGTATTTGAAGTGCTTATCAAGTGCCTTAAGCCCAACAAATATAAATAATTAGGTTAGCCCTAAGGGTTAACTGAAGTGGTCATGAGCTATGCATGAGACCACTTATTTCTCCCCTAAAGTTGGGGGTGTCATGAGTTCAACTCTCTTGATTAACTTCGGATTACGCTCCTTAATCAAGGCTAACGATTTACCTTGTTTACCATCCATGGATCGTGGGGAAGTAGTCAAAAGGTTTTCCACAAAGGTTTCCTTGGAATTTAAAAATAAAAATACTTAATTAAGATAAATAGCTTGTATAATGTGCACACTCATAACAACTTAAAATTGATAGATTTTTAATCCTTCTCCAAATCGAGGTTAATATAAAGATATGCCAATATACTTGAAAACTTTGCTTGAACTTTTTTTGCTGAGATATAGAGTTTGACGGATAGTAACTTAAAGATAAACCATTTTTGGTATTGAGTGGAGGTGATTAAATTTAAGGGAAAACGTTAAGTACTAGATAAACTTGCCAAAAATTCAAGCATTTTTAGGACTTAAGCTTGTGAAAACTCCTACATTGTAGGAACCCCTATTGCAGCAAATCTGAATCTATTTCACCTACTTGATTTCTTAAATTACATCCATCAAGTTATTCTTCTGAGCACTGAAGCAAATTAATTCTGCGGCCTACACTAATTAAATATTTGATCTCATGAAACATGAAACAGAGAAAAGAACAAAATACATAGGACACACTTATAATTGGGATGAGAAATTTCCCTCTATTTTCAACTTATTGAGATGCCTGAAATCATGACACATGTGCCAATTTCCATCCTTCTATAGCACTATGACTGTTGGTGATAAGTAAGGCTTGTATTGGGACATATGACCCCCACCTGCATTAGTTTCTAAATGATGATTTTTTATTCATTCTTTTGTGTGAAAAGGTGTCAATAAGGACATGCATTTGATGCTTGAGTTGATAGAATCATAGGAATGACCTGCTCATACTCTACTCAAGAAGGGGATAAAACTTTTGGTGTCTTAAACACTTGTTGATGTTTTTCAAGAACAAACTATAGGCATGGGTGATTTTCATGTGTCAAATTATATCGCATTAAATTGGGTAATATGTAACAACTCCTGGTTGATTTCCTATGTAAATAAAAATAAAACCAAGGTCATGAGACACATATTCCAAGTTGAATGTTGGGAAAAACATAGTGACAGGGAACACTTGTTATTAATTATTAGTTATGGAAATTGGTAAAGGAAAAGTGGCATTAATTGGCATTTTATTTATTAAAATAAAATAAAATAGGAGAAAAGGGAGATTAAAGGTCACAAATTTGCATGAGGAGGCAAAATGAAGGGAAATGAGGAAAATAGAGGCCTCGATATAATAAAAAAGGCTTCCGAGGATCATTTCACATCTTTTTGTTAGTGTGTGAACCTTTTGTCAGTCTTAGCTTGGAGCTCTCTTTTATTCTCTGACTCTCTCATACTCTTTCATGCTTAGAGTTTTCTTGGAGAATTCTTGGAGCACTTTGGCATACATTGAAATTGGACAAAGAAGGCAAAGGAAAGAAGGAAAGCACAAGGGAATAGGTGGATCAACAACTACAACTGGATTTATTTCTAGGTAACAAGTTGCATGAGTGATTTCCTTGTTGATTTATGGATCCATGGTAGGTGCATGTGGTTTTATGGTTATGTGTTGTCATTGGAATGGAGGATCGCTTGGATTGATAATGGTTTTAACCTTGCCTTTCTGTTTCTTGGATAGCCATGGTGATGTTGGTTTTTCCACTTGATTGTTTTCTGATTGGTGCTCATAATTCCTTATGGATGTGGCTTGGAAAAAATGCTCTGGAAGCCCTAGAACAACTTGGGTTGAGTTACTAGTCTTAAAGCCTAGGTTGGCACAAATGCCCTAGAGCCCTTGGTGGGTTGAGTTACTAGTCCCTGGATCTGGGTTGGACAAACGCTCTGGAGCACTAGAAGGTCATGGTTTGGGTTACTAGTCTTGGAGCCCTCAACAACTTGGGTAGAGACCAATCTGGTTAGTGTTAGTGATGTCCAACCATGAGATGGAATTATTGGTTGAGGGTTGAGGTGGTTTGGCCTATGGAAGCCTTGATTTGGTTTTGTTAGGTTTATTCCATGAGATCCCACATTCAGACTTGGAATATGGCACGGGGGTTGTTGGATGAAAGAGATATTTGGTTCAACCCAATCTATGGCTCTTGTCATGAAGTGTTTAGATATTGATCGGTTGATGAATGTATAGGATAATAAGTGTTATTTAAAATATGTGGAGAGGGCATAGGGACTTCTCAATGATTCTCAGGTGAATCTCAGACTTTTATGATCAAATATGCAATCATGACCTGTAGCTTACATGTTTTCCATGTGTTTGATGAAATTCCTAGTTTGTTTTGGTCGGTCCAGGTCAAGTTTTGCCTTCAATTTTGTATGTTTAGCCTTGTTGTCATGTCATTAATTATTTTGATAAGTCTCAGGAAGTTCTAGGTACAAGTTTGGAGGTTAACCTGGAATTGAGGCTTAGATCTCAGGATCGCACTCTCTGAACATGACAATTTGGGTCACAACCACAACCAGGCAAGCTTGTAAGTGCGGTTGGAGGCCTTCAACCACATGGAGGTTTTGTCACACATGTGGTTGAGGGTTAAGTTGGGTGAAAAGGAGCCCCATCTTAGGTTTTGGTCACTTGGGGTGGTTCTTTGGCCCCTGAGTGTCCCTGTAGCCCTGAGGAATGTTGTGATTTTTCAGTGAGTGGTCAGTTGTAGGCCCCACTTCCTTAACTAGAGCTAGAATGTCGAGTCATGTCATAGTAACTCTCGTCTCATGTTTACTCTGGAAAGCCAGTGAAACTAGGTAAATGTGGGAGGGGTGGTTACAGATTGGTATCAGAGCTTTAAGGTTCAAACACTTGGACTGGATGGGTGGAATGTGTTTATCATGTATGTGTTACATAGTAATTTGTCACCATTGGTCACCGTCCCTGTTACCCCTGTTTCCGTACTTTGGAGGATGCATTCCGGGACCTGTGAGCAGTGACATAACCTAAAAACACTTGCATTATGTTCCCCTGAGTATGTACTTCATGTTCCCTGAAGACACCTTCTGCAAAATATCCCTAAAAAGTGCCCTCTTTCCATTAGCGCGGGTCCACAATGTCCTACCCGCGCCAATCAATGAGATCCTCAAAAGAGGGTGCGACCATTGGCGCCCTGTCTTAGAACAACACCTGCGCCAGCCAAGTTTGGTAATGATTTTTGACAAACACGCGCCCAAATGTTTTTTCCCTTCAAGTCACGAAGTCTTTTGAGGATAAAGCTCATCTTCTAGATGTCGAGAGTCATCATCTATCCTTGACATCTATCCACAGTGGCCTTTTGGAGATAATGCCAATCCACAATGGGTGTCCTAATGCATTGTATCTTCCTCCCTTCTCTATCTATAAAATTTTGTCCTCATGCATTTGACAAGCTAGTTCTGGAGTAATGCTAGTTGTGATAACGCTTGTCTTGAGTGATAGTAAGAGTCTTGAAGCATAGGGAGGTTATGCTGCCGGAAGTCTGAGAGAGAGAAGGTCTATTGCAAGACATACATAGCTGCTCGCCCAGCCAGAGGAGAGGTTCAACGTCAGAACCTTGGTTGTATCTCTCTCTGTTGATTATTCATTAATAAATGACTACTATTATGGTTCTGATCTTATTGTTCATCATGGTAATGTTTGATCTATTTCCTTTCTGACTGAAATATAGTTGTATTTAGTGGATTTTATGCTTGTTCTCGTTTCGTTCTTTGCATGTGCAGGTATCCATACGCGGGGATCGCAAGGATTGTGACCTGCCGGAGCAAGGGAACGGGAGTATCAACTCTTCTTCGACATTAGCGTTGGACTCCAGGTTGGTTCTCATAATCCACTTTTAGTATGCAACTAGGAACTTGCATGGTAGCATGAATTGATTGTTGCTAGACCCATTTTGGGCTAGTGGGATCGCCTCTGTCTGCAGAGGGGATTTACCTCTCCAACAATTTGGTGACTCCACTGGGGAGGAGCTATTTGTTGTTTGATTCATAAACCTTGGACGGAGTCTGAAGCACAGCCAGGCAGCCTTTGAAATGCTATTGCTTTGCATTAGCGGAGTAGATCAATGCCACTTAAGTCAATCTCCAATTTGGTTTATGAACCGAACGACTTGAAGTTTGTCTTGCATGTTAGTTTTCTCTTGTCTTCTTGCATAAATGAGCTTTCTGGGTCAGCTTTAAAGTTGTTTCTTGCTGTTCGATCTGTCTGAGTACTGTTGACTAGACCCTGGGCTGCTTTATTTATTTTTTGGGCCAGCAAACTGTGTTGGCGCGTTTTTCTACCTGACAGTCGCGCCAGTTGGCGCAAGTTGCACCACAACAACTCGCGCCAGTTTCTTAATAGCGCAAGTTGCAGGCTGACAGTCGCGCCAGTCCTGTGAATTTTTCCAGTGTGTTTGTTGGAAGCTCTTTAAACTCAAATTTTTGTCTTTTTACATCCTTTGCAGCTTTTGGAAGTGTGTTGGACCTCTGTTTGATTGGTCTTTACCTTTATCCTTCGGTTGTTTGCCTATTTCTATCGATTTTTTATCTTAGCCCTAGAGTACCTAGTGGCTTTGCATATCGAGCCTTCTGTGGGAAGTTTCGGTTCTTTGATTGTCCAGTCAGTTTTTTGGTTGTTTTCCACACCTGTCTAGTGGTTGTTAAAGCTTATTATTCTGTGCTTCGAGCAATTCACTTCTAGCTCGCTTGGATTTTTCTTGACTTCATTTGAGCTTAGATCACATGGTTCATTGAAGGTCTTTGCGCTTTTCCTTGTTGTGACGGTTCATCTTGGTGTTTCAGAATTGGTTCTATTCGCATTGAGTGAATTTTGTCTGTTTATGCTTGTTAATATCTCTCGAGATTTGTTTAAATGCATTATGCCATTTTAAAAGAAAAAACAAAGGATCTTTTTGCATTATATTAGTTAGCATTTATTGTTATTTGTTGCTTTTAAAAAGAAAAGAAAAGAAAAAGTTTCATTTCTTGTTATTAGCTGCATTAGGATCTTTGTTGATTGCTTATTGTTCATTTTGTTTGTTTGAAAATCTCAACTCTCCTGTAGTTAGAATTCATTGAACGAAATGACATAATTTTGGCATATAGTTTGCATTTAGGAAGTTTTGAGAGATCACATACGGTAGGACCTAAAAACTGAAACTTAATTGAAGATCAACTGTAAAATAAACCGAATGAATCTAACAACGCATTGGAACCTAACGCACATATTCTAGAGGTCTAGGCTAGAGACGTGTTCCGGCGTCGTTAAACCTAGTCACTATTGTTTCACACTACGGTTGGGTGATTCCTCCTCTTGTGACTTGATAGTGGTCTAGCACGGATTGAGCTCCCACGTACCGTCGCGTATATAAGGGAGACCCCACTAGGTTATCATCCTTTATCCACAGGAAGCCGTGTTTGCCGCCTTACAAGCCGTAATGCACTGAACACAGCATTCGGGAAGATTGACTGCCGTACGGGAAGTCCTTGGTTTTCATCTGATTGCCAAGGTGTATAAGCAGTTTTACGGATTGTTTGGTAAACCCTTTGCCTAGAGTCTCCAGAGTAGTCACTTTTGATCCTTTTCAGACTCCTTAAAAGAAAAGGTGCCAGTGAGCGTCTTGTCACTTTGTGCTCATTAAACATTCGAAGGAGACTAGAGTCATCTTTTGTCCTTTTCTCGACTCTTAAAACATGAAAAGGTCAAGTTGTGTCTTTGCGTCCTAAAATTTATTCGGCCACGATAACATTTACCCGGTTAGATTTTGTTTGCGTTAGTTTGAGTAGGGATTTTGTCTCGGTAGATTCCCTAGGTTTTGTGAAGTTTCATCCTGGCGGAATTACCAATTTCGTCTTCTTCCGAGATACCGGTTGTGAGTCTTCCTGTGGTTCCAAGTATAAAACCGATTAGTTCTCGTGCTCCAGGCGACGAGACTTATGAGTTTCATTGGAACCCTTTTTGGGAACCTTCTGAGGACAGTGTCCCTTTTTGGGACTATACTTCTCCTCGTGTTTCGGTCCCACGTTCTTCCTCTGACATGGAGGACTTATCCCCTACAACGACTGACGAGTCCATTGCGACGAGCGGTGAAATTCCCACCGCAGCGGAACCTACACCTATCAGTAGCACTCCCACTACTGTAAACCTACCACTAGGCTATAAAGCATTAAGGGATATTATGCCCTCTGGAACTCCTTTCACAGGTTCTATTTGGTCACCACTTGCTTTTCCCACCACGGAGCCTTTTACTCCACAAAGTCGCAGTACGTCTGTTACCTCAATCACAACCGCTCCAACGGTATGTGCAGCCTCTTCGACTCCTATTTTTAGTCGTCCTTCGGCTTCTTTATTCAGAGTCTTTGATCCTACGTCAAACGTCCCAGTAGAGGGGCCATACGATCGATATTTTCCATCTCAACCGATCGTTGAGATTTCAGTCCCGTTGTCAATTGATTGGGGCTCCACCTCTTTTCATGGTGGCCAAGTATCGTCTGCGCAGTCTCCAAGACAACCTCCTCAAGACCAACAAGGGCAATCCTTCCATGGAAACCCTTTTGCCTCTGGTGGTCCGTTTTTCCCCTCTTATGTTCAACCTTTTGGTAACTCAGGTCAATCTTTTGTTCAACAAGCCCAACCTAGTACCCAGCAAGGTTACCCTACTGGACAAATTGGTCAATCATATGTTAACCCAAACCAAACCAATGTCCAGTATGGTCCAATATCTGGACAAGCTGTTCAACCACATGGTCAGCCTACCGTCCAGTATAGTCAACCTTCTGGGCAAGTCGGTCAGCCTCAAATCCAATCAGGCCAACCAACTGCCCAGCCCACTCAGCCATCTGGTCCGTTAGGACAACCTTCAGTTATGCAACAAAAACTCCATTCCCAGCAGGTACAACCTTCTGGACAGGGAGGCCAACCTCAATATCAACAAGGTTATCTTTCCGGCTAGATAGCCCAACCTACAAGACATCCTTCTGGCACTGCTCAACCTGGTTTTTTACCCCAGGCTGGACCCCAGACCCCATCTGGTTTTCAAATGCAAGCTGGAGTTCAATCTCAACAGACCTATCAACCTCAGCCTGTTTCTCAAACTCAGTTTGGAGTCCAGCCACTGTATGGTCACCAGCAACCTCAAGGGCAACCGTTGTTTGCCCCATATCAAAATTACCAACAACTGCAGACGAATCCTTATCAGACTTATCCGCAACCATATGGTGCTCCTGCAGGGCCGTTTGGTAATCCATGGAATGCTGGGGGGCAGAACCCAAATCCCTACGGACAAATCCCCAAATCCGTCCGGACCAAGCCCTTGGGGGCAACCGCCAGTTGGTTGGAACCCTGGTGCTCCATCCCACCAACAGCCCCAGATGTCCTTTAATCCTCAATTACCTTTCTTAGCGACTTTAGAATTACCGGATGTGTCTAAATTGACCAATGATCCTATTCTACATAATCCATATTGGCCTTCGGTTCCAACGAAAATTCCCGGTGACTGTCCAAAATTCGATGGTAAACCTCATGAAGATCCACAAGCTCATGTCATGACCTATCACCTATGGTGTTCATCCAATTCATGGCTTGATGATTCAATTCGGCTTCGCCTTTTTCAAAGGACTCTCACTGGCTCTGCCACTAAGTGGTATATTGAGCTCAATCGCGGATCCTTTCAGGATTTCAACTCGCTGGCTATGGCATTCCTCACTCATTTTCAGTTGCCCGTTCGATATGAAACGGGTACACACCTCCTCACATCCTTAAGACAAACGACAGCTACGCATATCTCTGATCATATCCATGAATGGAGACGGCGTAGACGTATGATCAAATTTTGGATTCCCGACTAGCTTCTTACCGATTGGTTTACGACTTCGTTCGTTCCTCCAATAGCTCGGGACATTGCCATGGGGGCGTGTGTCACTGAAGAGCAAGCTATCGCGCGCGCTCAGTACCTTGACTTGGTTTACTCTCAGTCAGGTACATTGTATGATTATCTGCCTGATGCCCCTAGACCAGGAACATCTAAAGCCCCGCCAACACCAACTGTTGACAGGATTATTGGTTCTGTTAGTTCATCCTCGAAGGAAAATTCCGCGAACCCTTGGAAGCAAAAACCAACTATTTCGAATGAACCCACTTCTCAGGTAATACCCACTTCGAATGTTACTTCCGAGGTCAATGCCGTCCAATCCACCATGGCAGACAAAACCTCGAAAGGAAAGAAGAAAGGGAAAGCGAAGAATAAGCCAGATCCACCTAAGCAGGACTCCCCTAAACCTCCGCCCGAGGACGGCGCTAAACGCAAACCCAAGTATCCTTGTCTTATTTGTGATGAGGATCACTATACCAAGGACTGCCTGAGGCGGTCCGAAGTTAGTCGTTTTTTGAAAGGCGCTCCTGGGACTCCTGCGGTGCTTAAAGAACCCTTTCCCACACAACAAACTCAAAAAACTCAGATGGTGGCTGACCCTTCTCAGCCTCCCTCTTCCTTCGGTTCTCAAGTGTTTATGGCTGGAACAATACCTGTCAATATCAGTACTCGAACAAAAGATTATCCGTCATCTGCCGGGAAGGAGCCTGAGATCCCCTCTAGTGCTCCACCATTCAGTTCGGGTCCGCTCCACATTGAGAGACCTACTACTGAGACGCCTCTTCGACCCCCTTCAAAAGGAGTACTCCAGAAATCTTCTTACAACCCAAATGCTCGTGCTGCATAGCACTACAATATCGTTGAGGACTTAGCGCAGACTCCATCGGCTATGTCCACTTTAGAAGTTCTCCAGAATTTCCCTTCTCAGAGGAAGTCCTTGCTATCCGCTATTGGTGGCATAGACTCGGCCGACTCGGATTTAATTACTTTTGACTTAGAACGCCATACGCAGAGACTGCCTCCCCAAATCGCATTCCTTATACAGGTTATTATTGATTCCAAAACGATCCATCGTACAGTCATTGATGAAGGTGCTTCAACTTGCATCATGTTTGTCGCCTGTTGGAAAGCTATTGGATCTCCTACGCTGAGCCAGTCTCCCACAACCTTGGAAGCTTTTGATGGAAGAGCCTCTCATCCTTATGGTATACTCCAACGTTTGCCCATATCTTTGGAAGGGAAGACAGTCGAAATGGAAGTTGAAGTCGTTGATGCTACTCTTACCTACAACCTCCTTCTCGGACGTAGCTGGATTTACGCGATGAAAGCTGTTGCTTTATCTCTGTTTCGTATCATCTGTTTCCCTCATCAAGGGAAGATTGTTACCGTAGACTAGCTATCTTTCTTCACTTCCTCTTTTGAAGGAAACATCCCTTTTGTGGAGCATACCTCGAAGTTATCTGAGAGTCTGGGAGCCGGACTTTTCAAAGATCCCGCCCTTATGGGTGTTTTTCCGCTCCCACCTCCTAACGTCGCTTCTGTTAATATGATTACTACTTGTTCCGATCCGTGGATTATTCCTCCCACCGAACAAGTAGACTCTTGGGGTGACCAGATGCCGTTGAGTCCTGCCGAACTCAACTACATTGAAATTATTACTGCATCGACTCCCTCTTCTGAACTTGCTCCTTCGAGCACGATTCTCCACCCATTCGCTCCATCCTCAGGGCTTGTAGATGAAACTTCTTCGGATCCTTTACAAGAAACATTCTCTTCCGATGAAGCCATTATTGAGACTATGTCTCTCGAGGAACTTCCTTGGCATGATTCTCACCATCGTTCCTCGTTTCTCCCTGCCCCTTAGGATATTCTCACTTGCCTTGAGCGGTTTGCTCCTTGTCTCCCATTACAAACACCTATTCAGATTTATCAGGTGTCTTCTGAAGGGAATATGGCAAACATTACGCAAACCCAACCCATCGACATCTCTGTGAAACCAGGGATTGTCGAGCATCTTCACATTGGAGTCACTTGTACTCCGGAGGAGATTCAACTATATTCTAGTCTTTTTCGCGAATTTTGTGACGTCTTTGCATGGTCTTATGAATAAATGCCCGGCATTGATCCTAGCATAGTGGTGCATGAGATAATCACATACCCAGGTGCTAAGCCTATTCGCCAACGTTTATGCCATGTACACCCCCGAAAGGCTGCAACGATTAAGGTCGAGGTAGAGAAGCTTCTTAAAGCCGGTTTTATTTATCCTATTCCGCTCACAGATTGGGTTTCAAATATCGTACCTGTGACTAAAAAACAGGGTACAATCCGTGTTTGTGTCGATTATCGTGATATAAATCGAGCCTGTCCTAAAGATAATTTTCCCACACCATTCATTGATCAAATTATTAACGAGTGTGCCGGAAGTGAAATGTATTCTTTTATGGACGGTTTTTCTGGCTATAACCAGATCAATATTGCTCCCGCTGATCAACACAAAACTGCCTTTATCTGTCCATGGGGCACTTTTTCCTATAAGAAGCTCCCTTTCGGTCTTAAAAATGCCGGTGCTACCTTCCAGCGTGCAATGTCTTATGCGTTCCATGACATTCGACACATTGTACAACCTTACCTGGATGATCTCCCTGCTCATTCAGCCAAACGTCAGGACCACCCTAAGCACCTTCGTGAAATCTTTCTTCGCTGTCGATACTACCGAATCAGGCTTAATCCTCACAAATGTGTCTTCTGCGTTGAATTTGGCCAACTTCTCGGGTTTTTCGTTTCCCGAGAGGGCATCCGTTTGGATCCCCTTAAAGTCGAGGCTATAGTGAATCTTCCTCCCCCTGCTTCTTTACAGTAATTGCAAAGCTTGCAGGGTAAAGCAAATTTTTTACGTCGTTTCGTTCCAAACTATGCCGAGGTGGCCAAAGGTTTTACACGATTACTAAAGTGCGATGTCCCTTTTCTTTGGGATACTATTGCTCAGGAATCTTTTTAGCGTCTCAAGGGCCTCCTTGTTTCTGCTCCATTGCTCCGTCCTTCGAATTATTATCGTGACTACACTCTGTATTTGGCCACCGCCGACACCACTATCGGCATGGTTCTTGTTCAAATTGACGATGATGACACTGAGCATGTTATCTATTATCTCAGCCGCAACCTTTTAGACACGGAAACTCGATATGCTTATGTCGAGAAGTTGGCTTTGGCCGTCGTTTGTGCTGTCCAACGCTTCCGTCATTATATTCTGCTGCGTACTACTACCGTGATTTCTGATTGCAACCCCATGACGTATATTTTGTCACGCCAGTTGCTGGGGGGCAAGTACTCAAAGTGGATTGTTATCCTCCAAGAGTTTGACTTGGAATTTACCACTGCCAAGTCCAAGAAATCCCTTGTATTTGTTGAGTTAATTTTCTCTTTGCCATCTTCTTCCCCGACCTCTCACGTTGAGGATCAAATTCCGGATGAGACCTTATTCCTCATTAGCACCCTCGATCCATGGTATGGAGATATCATTATATATCTGCAAACGTCCTCCTTCCACCCGGGCGTGTCCAAAGGCGCTCGGCAAAGGATTCGTCATCAATCACAACCATACCGTATCATTGGGGATACACTATATCGCCTCGGCGCCGACTCTGTTCTCCGCCGTTGTCTTACTCTCGAGGAGGCTGAGCGGGTTTTGAATGACTGCCACTCTAGTGCCTGTGGCGGTCACATGTCCGGATATGCTACTGCCCAAAAAATCCTCCGTGCTGGCTACTTTTGGCCCTCTATCTTCAAGGATTTCATTCTTGTCGTCCGCTGTTGTCATGAGTGTCAGATATACCAGCGGAAAATCCAAGCGCCTCCTGCTCCGTTGCACCCTGTTGTCACTGTCGGCCCTTTTGCAAAATGGGGCATTGATTATATGACCTGTAACCCTCGCTCGGCCGGGGGGCATGGGTTTATTATCGTTGCCGTCGATTACTTTACTAAATGGGCCGAGGCGATGCCTGCATTAACTGAAGACGGTCACACAGCGGCGCAATTTTTATTTAATCATGTTATTTCGCGATTCGGCATCCCTCAAGCCATCGTCACTGATCACGGGAAGCATTTCCGTAATCATATGATGTCGGAATTAACAACCCAGCTAGGCTTGCAGCACGATAGTTCAACCCGATACTACCCTCAGTCCAATGGCCAAGTTGAAGCTATCAATAAGATTTTGGTTACAATGCTTCAATGTACCGTTGGCATGCATAAGTCTAACTGGCATTTGATGTTGTTCCCTGCCTTGTGGGCCTACCGTACCTCTGTGAAGGATGCCACTGGTTTTACTCCATTTCAACTAGTTTATGGACTAGACGCTACCCTTCCAATTAAATGTGAAATCCCTTCATTAAAATTAGCTGTTGAGCTACTTCCCAACACCACTCCGTTAGAGGAACGCCTTCTTTACTTAGAACGGCTAGATGAGACTCGCCGCCTGGCCTCTTTGGCCATCGAAACACAAAATAAGCGAGTCAAGACTCACTTCGATCAGACCGTACGTCCACATTCTTTTGTTGAGGGAGATTTAGTCCTGTTCTACGATCAGGCAAAAGATAAGCTAGGAGCAGGAAAGCTCGAGTCTATGTGGCTAGGCCCTTACATTGTCAAGAGAGTTTTACAGAAAGGGGCCTACGAGCTAATTGATTATGAAGGGAACCCTCTTGGGAAGCCCCGAAACGGGCTATATTTGAAAAAGTACTATGCGTGATGCTGGTACATTTTATTTTGTACATACATGTACTCTAGCTAGTGTGTTGTGTGTGTGTGTGTCAGTTTTAAAGGCGTAACTGCCACTTATTGTGTTTTTCACTTCTTGTGCAGATGTCTGATGCGCCTTATTTTGGTTTCGCTGATGGTGCCTGCCGCAGTACTCGCAACTTGTCCTCTGCAGCGTGGGTGATCTACGATTCTCATGGCAAGCTGATAGATTTTCAGGGTGTGTGTTTGGGTCGTGCTACTAACAATGTCACCGAATACTGTGCTGTAATCGAGCTACTTGTTGAAGCAATTAATCTTGGCATTCGTGCATTGGTAGTGAACCTGGACTGTCAACTTGTCGTCCACCAGCTCAACGGGCAATATTCCATCAGAGACCATCGCATTCTAAGGTTGTATTTACGTGTGAGATTGTTAGAAAGGAACTTTGATTTTATCACATATCAACATATTTCACGACAATTAAACACATTATCTGATGCATTGGCCAATCAAGTATTATATAGACATTTGCGTAATTTGTAACCAAAACATTATACAAGCAAGCACGTGAAAACACAATAATAAATCATAGGCATATGTATATATATACATGTGTGTCATAATGTTTGCACAACGCGCATTACATAATCCAAAAAATAATACATGTCCGAATCTCATACGGCCGCAGACAACATGTCTCTCAAAAATATGCAAAAATGAAACCTAGGCGTCTAATCACGGTGATGCTCATGATAGCATGTCACCGCTCGCACCAAACGTCTCAAAAGACGATGGACATGAGTAGGTACTCCCACTATGTGCCTCTGGTACGTGAAGGGCACGTCTGCCAATCTGACATAGTTTGGAATCCCTCGAGTGAGTGCCTCAAGGTTCTGTACTAGCTCATCACCCGCGCCACCCTCTACCTGAGGGTTGGCTGCAGGTTGTGCCCTCCGTGCTATGTGAGACAAATCTGTTGTCACTCTGCACCAACATCTGCATACATATATATAGCTGTTGTCAGAGATAGACATGTATTACAAAAAAACTTAAATACATAAAAAACATCAAAAACATAAAGAGTTCTTACCTAGCTCCTCATCCCAGTCTTCTCCCGTAGGCAATTGGAGATCTGGATCTCCAGTAAAATCCGTGCCCGCATAGGGCCAGTCCTTTATGACGATCATCTGGTGATGGAGCCAAATGAAGAACTCGGGCCTCCAGGCCATCTGCTGGCCCCCTCCTCCTCTGGGCATGAGTTCTGCCCATCGAGTCAACCTCGGCTCCCGTGGCACTGGATCTGCCACTATACCTCCCTGAATCCGGAATATCGGCAGTCGCTCCAGGAAGAAAGATACCACGATAGATCCATATCCGAACTGTTTGTTGCCATCACGCTTACACTTGGTAAGCTGCCTCTTGATATTTTTCGTCACTGCCGTGGCCCAATCAAACAGTGTAGGTCGGAGACACTCGGTTGCCAGCAACAAATGATTCTTGCTAGCCTCGTGGGGCGCCTGTACCCCAGCCGTCCGTGTGATAGTGAATAATATCACTCGTAGCACCAGGTCGGGAACCGTGATAATATCTACTTTGGCACTGTTTGATCCAAACTGTGCCCCAGGACAAACTCGTTCCATCACCTCCCCCATCTTTTCCCCGGAAGGCCTACTACCAGTCAAGATGGGCCGTGCACCTCTCCGCGATAGTCCAGTGATAAAGTAGACATCGGAAACATCTAGCTCCAATGTCTGATCTTTCAGGCGGAATACCTGATCCTCCGTATCCCAAGCATCCACTATGAATCGTAGCAACTCAGGTTGTGCACGTAAATAGGAGGTGAGGAAGAATTTCTTCAAGCCATAGTCTCTCAAAGCATCCATGCAGGCATCATCCTCCAATGCCATGGCATCTATGGCCTCATGCTCTCTTTCTCTCCATTCTACAGCCATTCTAACGAATCCCTGCAACCATAAAGTCGAAATTTTCATCATTAGATCACTGGTGAAACCAAAATTGGAAAAAATTTGTAAATTCAACGGTTAAATTCATGGGAAATTTAGGTTGCGCGGTTGGCACGACTGTTTTCAAAACAGTCGCGCCAAGGTCGCACCCCCTTTGGGCAAAAAATCCCATTGGCACGATCCCGAGCGGGAAACTCGCGCCAATGGCGCAACCCTAAGAATTTGCAATTCCTCTAGCAGGGGACTTATATATGGATGAAAAACTGAAAGAATGGAATGAAAATGAAGCTAAGGATGAGGCCTCTTACCTGCTTCAGACAGCGGCTCGAATGCTCTCCTGGATTGATCGCAATCAGCAGTTGAAGTTTGCACCCAAAACCCTCCAATGGTAAACTCACAAGGTAAAAAGTGAAAAGTAAATTTATTTTTTACCATTTCACTATTTATAGCATTTTTTGACCTAAAAATACATTAAAAATAATATTTTTTGAGTATTTTTGGAATATATTTATGTCGAAGTGGGTTTTACGCTGTTTTTTGTATGATGACAGGGGTTGGTGCAACTCAAGCAACGAAATGAGCTCCTTTTTCTACTTTTTCAAGCTCGGTAAAACATGTGAAAAGGTTACTTTAAGGTCCGCTTTCAGCTCTTTTCTGACCATTTAAAGAGGAAAAGATTGCCGAGTTACTCCTCTTGACTCGTTAAACGTTAATAAGGGGCGGTCGTTTTAAGTTCTTTTTGTCGACCGTTAAAACATAAAAAGATTACCGGGTTTTTGTCGTTTCAAACTCGTTAATGGTTACGAAACGATGTGGTTTTGATCGCTTTTTTACTTTTTCAGGACGAAATCACTATTTATGAAAAGTACTCCTCGATCATAATGGTTGGGTGGTTCTTTCGAGCATTGTTTTATACTTTTTCGGGCTCGAGAGACACAACTTTACGAAAAAGGACACCCCTGGAGTTTCCTTTTCTGCTGTCTTTTCAAACTCTCTAAACATGAAAAGACGCCGAGTTCTTCCTTTGTCAGACTCGTTAAAACCTGATGACATCGGATTTTGTCGAAATGACGCACCACAAGCATATGCTATCCCCATCAAGCTTGTTAAAAATAATTGGGGTACTCGCCAGAAATGGCGGGGGAAAAAAGGAACCATAATTACCGTCGTGTCGGCAGTATGTCGCTCTTGAACATGGCACTTCTCTGCTTTCGTGTCTGGGTGGGGATATCTCATCTCATTTTTTCACTTGCCTCCGTGGACTTGGGTAATCCTGTTTGACCTCTCATCTGCTCATTGCCTCGTCACCATGACCTCTGATACATTGATGTCAAATACTGCCAATTCCACTGTCGTGCCGCCGATATGTTCAAGAGAAGTTGACCTCTGCAAAGAAACAACCTCCCTCTGATAGCTTGCACAATCTTGATTCACAACATTATCTCTCTGTCTCGTGTCGAAGATGTGGGAAAAATTATGGCCCACCTTCGATTAAGGTCACTTCCTGTCGACTTCAGCTCATTATCCAGGAAGCTGATCTAGAGACTCCCTTCCGGTGCCTTGGAGCCTGCATGCCTCAATGGCAGGTTCTTCGTGTTCGACGTGAGGTTTTCATCATTGGCCTCCGATCGAATGATTCTGCGGGTGTTCGATGTCAGATCACTAATTCGCACGCCGTAGATTGTACTTGTAGTACCTTGAGGGCCATTGTCATTATTGGTGGTACCTCTCGCATCTGTTAACAATTTTCGATATTGACTGGTAATCAGACGATGTTCATGCATGTTCGACTTCAGCTCATATATTCGCATGCTTGAAGTTGTACTTTTGTTCGGGTCGAGATGGAGCGCAAGACCCTGGATTGTGTCTATTGTAATCCAAGCGTGATTCTTGATACATGACTCATTCACTGGATGGCTGCGACCATACCTGAGTCGATTCATTGATCCTAACCAGATGGCTGCGTCCATACTATGGATCTGGATTATTATGTACTCTCTTATGGATGGCTGTGACCATACCACATACATCACGTACTTGAGCTATCAGTTGTATCTCTCAATGTAGATTCTCGGCGGCAGCTACATGTGTTCTTGTAAAGCACTTCACCCCTCTCTCTCCCTCAGGCCTCATGCTTTAGGGGGCATCTGTTACACAGTAATTTGTCACCATTGGTCACCATACATGTTATCCCTGTTTCCATACTTTGGAGGACGCATTCTGGGACCTGTGAGCAGTGACATAACCTAAAAACACTTGCATTATGTTCCCATGAGTATGTACTTCATGTTCCCTGAAGACACCTTCTGCAAAATATCCCTGAAAAGTGCCCTTTTTCCATTAGCGCGGGTCCACAATGTCCTACCCGCGCCAATCAATGAGATCCTCAAAAGAGGGTGCGACCATTGGTGCCCTGTCTTAGAACAACACCCGCACCAACCAAGTTTGGTAATGATTTTTGACAAACGCGCGCCCAGATGTTTTTTCCCTTCAAGTCACGAAGTCTTTTGAGGATAAAGCTCATCTTTTAGATGTCGAGAGTCATCATCTATCCTTGACATCTATCCACAATGGCCTTTTGGAGATAATGCCAATCCACAATGGGTGTCCTGATGCATTGTATCTTCCTCCCTTCTCTATCTATAAACGTCTGTCCTCATGCATTTGACAAGCTAGTTCTGGAGTAATGCTAGTTGTGATAATGCTTGTCTTGAGTGATAGTAAGAGTCTTGAAGCATAGGGAGGTTATGCTGCCGGAAGTCCGAGAGAGAGAAGGTATATTGCAAGACATACATAGCTACTCGCCTAGCCAGAGGAGAGGTTCAACGTCAGAACCTTGGTTGTATCTTTCTCTGTTGATTATTCATTAATAAACGACTACTATTATGGTTCCGATCTTATTGTTCATCATGATAATTTTTGATCTATTTCCTTTCTGACTGAAATATAGTTGTATTTAGTGGATTTTATGCTTGTTCTCGTTTCGTTCTTTGCATGTGCAGGTATCCATACGCGGGGATAGCAAGGATTGTGACCTGCTGGAGCAAGGGAACGGGAGTATCAACTCTTCTTCGACATTAGCATTGGACTCCAGGTTGGTTTCTCATAATCCACTTTTAGTATGCAACTAGGAACTTGCATGGTAGCGTGAATTGATTGTTGCTAGACCCATTTTGGGCTAGTGGGATCGCCTCTATCCGCAGAGGGGATTTACCTCTCCAACAATATGCATTTCAATTTTCTATGTGTTCGTTATGCATCCATTGTGATGGTCATTGTTGCAGTAGTGTCGTCATGAAGAGGTTGATTATGTTGATGTTGAGATGATTGATATGTTGATTTCATTATATATACATATGTTTTACTAATTTGGATTGATTTTGCAAATGAGATAGCTCCTGTGAACTTCACTGAGGTATGTTGATTATGTTATATTTGGTTTATCTAACATGGTATGTTAGCAAGAAGAAGAAGATCAAGATGAAAATAAAAATGGTGGACTATAGTTCACATGATTCTCCCTACAGATCAGATGAAAAAAATGGTGATGAGTACACATAGTAAATACATTGAGAAGTTTGAAAGTAGAGATCAAAATTTGTAAGGAAAATAATGACATGATCATTCAGTCAAAAGAAATACTTTCTAGGGCATAGGAAAAACAAGTAGGGGTCAATGAAATCATCCTTCGAAGTCTATCATATTTTTAGAGATAGGGGTTGCTTAGGATCAGTTATGGAGAGGAGGAAAGGAGCAATGGTGCATATGGAAACAGGTCTCAATCAGGATACATATTTGATAGGGATAACATAGTCAAAGATGGTAGGTTCTTGGATACCCCTGAGAGGAGGGGTAATGATTGTGGATTCTATTCTATTTCTGGTTCAGAGAGACAACAACATCATCATGGTCATAATCCGTATAGGAGGAATGAGAAGTAGTACTTTCCGGATGAGTTCAAGAAAGAAAAACCTCCTAAAGTTGATGGAGAAATGAAGAAGTCACAAGATGAAGAAGCTTGGTTTCTTGGGATGAATAAGTTTTTCAGATTGCATGATTATTCTTAAAATATGAAAGCCATGATAACTATTTTAGTCTTAAAGTAAAACCATACATTTGGTGGGAATATGTGAATAATTCCAGAGGCATTCAAGAAGAGGAATTGACTTGGAGTGGGTTGAAGAGACTTTTCAAGAAGAAGAATCTATCTAAAAGGTAATATGATGACAGAGCAAAGGATTTCTATGAGTTGAAAAAGGGATCTATGACTGATGAGGAGTATACTAGCAGTTTCTTGGAATTTTTGAGATATGTGCCTTATGTTAAGGAGGAGAAAACAAAGATTCGAAGATTCATCAGTGGGTTTTTGGTATCATTCAAAGACATGATTGAGTTTGATGATCCTAGATCATTGGTGGAAGCCATCAGAAAGTTGAAGCATTTTTATGAGAAATCCAAATGCATGACTGATTCTAAGCAAGATTGGAAAGGTAATGAGAAGAATAAAGGAAAGTGGGTTAAGAAGGGAGGAAAACCTCATAATACAGATGACAAGGGGAATGCAAAACCGCACAAGAAATTCAATGCAGTTGACAGAGGACAATTATTTCAGTATGAGGAGGAGAAAAAGGGTGATGGCATAAAGCCTTTACAGTGTTGGACTTGTGGCAAGGATCATCATAGGAAAGATTTTCCACAACATCAAGGTTGCAGACTACAGATCTATAGTGCTCAGGAGGGACAGGCAGTTGGGGATGTTGGACAAAGTATTCCTCATATTTGTGTAGCATTGGATAGAAGGAAGACTGATCATCAGGCATCTATTATCAAGATTTAAGGTAATATTTGTGATCAAGTTGTTTCTATTTCGATTGACCCTAGATCTAACTATAGTTACATCAGTCCTGAACTGGTAGCTAAGTGTTTCTTGAGAAAATAAGTGCATGCATATTCTTGGTTGGTGTAGTTGGCTACAAGTACTAAGAAAAGAGTTCATCATTGGGTAAGATATTGTGTATTTGAGTTGAAAGGTATGTATATATCAACACATCTAAATGTTCTTTTGTTGGGATCATACAATATGTTGTTGGGTATGGATTAGTTGTACTTTCACAGGACCATGGTGGATTGTTATGATAATACTATCAAGTGCTTAGAAGATGATGTAGAGAATATAATCTTGCAAGGTAAGAAGAAACCTACATCGATGAGAATGGTTACAACTATGCAGACAAAGCATATTAGTAGGAAACGATGTGTATTTTTTGCAGTTCATATTTCCAATGATAAAGGTAAGGATTTTGAGGATGCAAAAGTATTGACGAGGTATATGGTTTTGCAGTAGTTTCAACTTTCAGGATGTATTTCCAACAGAGATCTCATAGTTACCACCTCATAGGGGAGTGGACTTTTCTATTTAGTTGGTACCAGTAGTAACACCAACATCAAAGGCACCTTATAGGATGAGCACTCTAGAGTTAGTGGAACTAAAGTTACAACTAAATGAAATGTTTGATAAGTGATACATTAGGCCAAGTGTGTCGCCTTGGAGTGCACCAATGTTGTTTTTGAAAAAAATGGATGGTACTCTCAAGTTGTGTATTGATTATAGGTAGTTGAACAAGGTGACGATTAAGAACAGGTACCCTTTGCCGTGGATTGATGAATTATTTGATTAGTTGAAGGGAGAAACAATGTTCTTGAATATTAATTTACGATCAAGATATCATGGAGTATGCATCAAAGAAGAGGACATATACAAGACTGATTTCCAAACCAGGTATGGGCATCCTGAGTTTGATGTGGTTCCTTTTGGTTTGACCAATGCTCCAACTATTTTGATGTGTCTGATGAATAGTGTGCTGTGTCACTATCTGAAGAAGTTTTTGGTAGTGGTCATTGATGATATATTGGTATATTCTAAGAATGAGGAAGAGGATGCAAAACACTTAGAAACAATGTTGAAATTTCTAAGAGAGCATTAGTTGTATGCCAAACTTAGTAAGTGTAGTTTATTTCAGATAGAAGTTAATTACTTGGGGCATGTGTGTTATATACCTAGGGGGGATAATATGGGGTACCAAGGGAGGTACCCAAGGTAATAATGTAATAATGGGATGGGCCATAGTAATAAATAAGGTGGTTAACCCATGTCATGTAAGGGACCACAAGTAGTTAATAATAATGTAATGGGCCCATGGTATTAGTTGATGGTATGAGGGAACCATGGTAATGACCCATGGTATTTTATGAATGAGGCCTATATAGAGGCTAGAGACTCCACATGGGAGATAGTCAAGGATTATTGTATGAACAGGCATATGGCTTGTGGAGTGTTCTCCTTCCTTAAGGAGTGAATGTATGGTGTTGCCCTACCTTAAGGGTTTGATATTAATAAAATGAATCATTTCTATCTATTTCTCTCTTATTGTTTCTGGGTTTATTTCCATTATCATATATTTCTGGGTTAGATCTACAACAATTGGTATCAGAGCTACAACAATTGGTATCAGAGCACTTTCTTGGGCACAAAAGTGGAGATTTTTTTTTTATTTTTTGCAGGGTTTCAGGGGCGGCGACTTTGCAGGTCAGATCTGTACATTTTGGTGCAAGATCTGTAAAATATAATTACAGATCTGGATTCTTTGTGCAAAAATAGTCGAATTCAAAAAACAAATCAGTTGAATCGGAGTCCAGATGAAGGAGATATCGCTGATTTAAAAATCAGTGGAGTTGCAGACAATTTTCAGGGCAGCGAATTTGCGGCGCAGATCTAGACGTCCTGGTGCAAGATCTACAAAATCTAATTGTAGATCTGAACTGTTTGAGAAAAATTACCCAATTTCAAAAAAAAATCAGTCGAATCGGAGTCCGGATGAGGGAGCTCTTTTTTTCAGAAATTTTGGGTGACGGCGGGAGAGTAGCAGCGCAGATCTGAAATTCCAGTATCTAAATCAGGATTTCTATCACATGGGCAGATGCAGAATGGTTGTTCCATTTCCAAAAACAGGTTATAATAGAGATTCTGAGCAATATTGACGAAACTGTGACAATTTCAAATTTTCGCCAAGTAAGTGAAATTTTTTCAAACCCTCTTCATGGAATATTTTACTGGAAAAGATGATAGCCCTACTATTGAAGAATTCATACAAAAACTAAAGAAAATATTTGAAGAGAGATGGAAGTTTATCGTACCACTTGGTTTGAAAGAAGAGGCCACCATATGGTGGAACTCACTGGGCATTATAGGCTTGTCAAAATTCTCAAATGAAGAAATGGAAAAACTCCTTATGGACAAATGGTCTCAGACTAGAAAACAAGATAAGGGGAAACATGTGGGGTTATTTCCTACTGGTATATCTTTATTGCAGGTTCATGGATTGATTCAGAAAGAGAAGATCATTGTTTCTATAAATCCTAGTTGCAAGCATAATTTCATCCATGTTAATTTGGCAAAAAAATTGCAAGTTCCTGCCAAAAACATTAAAAACACACAGGTGGAGGATGAGGATGTTCAAGTATATAAGGATTTGAAGATTTCTATGGATAAGTATGGGTTGCCTGGTGATTTTTATACTTCAGAGATGGATAATATGGATGTTGTTTTGGGATATCCTTGGATGGAATCTGTGGGTACTATCAATATTAATGTGCAAAAGAAATTCCTGAAGCTTTGGTATAAAAAGAAGAAAATTACATTACAGGATATTTCCATCAATAAACAGGTAGAGTCCATGGAGGTTGACGCAGAAGATGTTCCAGGGATTGACATATTAGATGATGAGCAGTTGATGGTCGACAATCAAACACAAACAGAGGTTGAAGCCGAAAAGGTAACAGGTGCTGACACATATGATGAGGGTTCAGTGGTTGAAGTAATATTGGAAGATAAGGCACCACATCAGGCACCACAACATGCACCAGATAACAGTCAGGCTCCAGTAAGGGGTGAATTAAAGAAAAAGACATCGTGGGTTAAAACTTCAACATATCATCACCCACATCACCCCGCAAGACAACCATCAAGATGGAAACCAAGTAGTCACATGACGGATAGCGAGGAGAGAAGATCCACCCACTACACATCAACATAGAAGAGCTGCCACGGTCAACTTCCATCTCAAGCGAGCGAGGCACTAGCGAGATCGAGGGTTCACCTTTCTCTTGGATGGCTAGATGCACGTGCATGGTATCAGTGGACTACTATTTTGAGTAGATCTTATTACTTGTGTTCTTCCCATGTTTCGGTGACGAAACATGCTTAGGGGGGTGGAATGTTATATAACTAGGGGGATAATATGGGGTACCAAGGGAGGTACCCAAGGTAATAATGTAATAATGGGATGGGCCATAGTAATAAATAGGGTGGTTAACCCATGTCATGTAAGGGACCACAAGTAGTTAATAATAATGTAATGGGCCCATGGTATTAGTTTATGGTATGAGGGAACCATGGTAATGACCCATGGTATTGTATGAATGAGGCCTATATAGAGGCTAGAGACTCCACATGGGAGATAGTCAAGGATTATTGTATGAACAGGCATATGGCTTGTGGAGTGTGCTCCTTCCTTAAGGAGTGAATGTATGGTGTTGCCCTACCTTAAGGGTTTGATATTAATAAAGCGAATCATTTCTAACTATTTCTCTCGTATTGTTTCTAGGTTTATTTCCATTATCATATATTTCTGGGTTAGATCTACAACAATTGGTATCAGAGCTACAACAATTGGTATTAGAGCTACAACAATGTGGTTTCCAAGGAGGGCATAACATTGGACCCGAAAAAGACCAGAGATATCATGGAATGGGAAACTCCTAGGAATGTGGATGAGTTCATATCATTCACGAGGTTAGCAGGTTATTACAGGTGGTTCATCAGAAACGTCTCAAGGATTTCCTATCTTATTGCATCTTTGCAAGGAAAAGGAAAGAAATTTGAATGGATAGAGGAGTGTGCAGATAGTTTTGAGTAGCTGCTTACAAATGATCGGTATTGAAGATTGTAGATCTAGATAAAGATTTTGTGGCATATATAGATGCTTGCAAGATAGGACTTGGTGGATTCCTAATGCAGGAAGGAAAAGTAGTATGCTATGAGTCAAGGAAATTGAATGAGCACGAGAAGAACTACATGATGCATGATATTGAGTTGGCACTGATCATTCATACATTGACGATGTGGAGGCACTACCTTCATGGAAGGAGGTTTTTTTTATGAGTGATCACATTGGATTGAGATACTTGTTTAACCAACCTAATCTAAATGTTAGGAAATCTATGTGGTTAGATACGCTCAATGAGTTTGACTTCGACATCAAGTACATTAAGTGTAAATAGAACAAAGTTGCAGATGTTATTAGCGGAAGAGTGTAGGTAAACCACATTGCAACTATGAGTTCATATGGGACAGAATTACAAGATCAGATATTACAAGCAAGACAACATGATGACAAGGACCAACAACTTAAACAAAAGTTATAGCAGTAGGGTACAGGTGATCAAGATGTGGACTATCATCTAACGACATATGGTTTGGTCAGATTTAGGGGCAAGATCTATGTGCTAGAAAACAATGAGATCAAGAATCTTATCTTATGGGAATTTCATGTTAAGTCATATTTAGGTCACCCGAGATATCATAATACATTGATAGTGGTAAAGAATTTCTATCATTGGTTGGATTTGAAGAAAGAGGTGGCTGAGTTTGTTGTGAGATTCTTGGATTGTCAATAGGTGAAAGAAAAGTGTAAGCATCTAGGTGGCTTATTGCAGCTGATTCCAATTCCAAATGGAAATGGGAGGTAATTTCCATGTACTTCATTATAGGTTTTTCGAGGGCATTTAGACAACATTATTCTATTATGGTTGTGGTTGACAGGTTGACTAAGGTATCTCACATCAATCTAGTGAAGTCTATGAATTCATCTAGTGAGGTAGCCCAGGTCTTCATCAGGGAGATAGTGAGGTTACATGGTATTCTTAGGAATATTGTGTCAAATAGAGATGCCAAGTTCACTTCCAGGTTTTGGAAAGAGTTGTTTGCAGGTTTTGGGAAAGATTTGGCTTTGAGTACAAGTTATCATCTACAGATAGATGGACATATAGAGAGGGTCAACAAGATTCTTGAGGACAGAATGAGGATCTATGTTATGCACTAGTAGAGGAGGTGGGAGAAGTATCTTCCATTGGTTGAGTTTGAATATAACAATGGGTATCAGGAATATTTGAATATGAGTCTCTTTGAGGAACTTTATGGGAAAATATATAATATTCCCATCAGTAGGAGTGATTCAGTTAGCAAGGTATTGATTGGACTGGATTGTTGGTAGAAGCATAATATGAAATGTAGGTTATTAAGAAGAATTTAAAGGTAGCATGGGACAGACAAAAGATTTATGCACATCAAAACAAGGTATTTAAGGAGTTTCAGGTTGGAGAACATGTGTACTTACACATCAAGCCCAAGAAGAGCTCCTTAAGGATTGGATCATGTGCCAAGATGACACCTCGATATTGAGGGCCTTTCGAGATCCTTGAGAGGATTGGACCAATGACCTACCAAATTTCACTGCCTCTGACAATGAAATTCCATGATGTTTTCCATGTGTCATTACTTAAGAAGTATGTCTAGGATGTTGATAATGTGATTGAATGGTTTGTATTATAGGTGGAACCAGAAGGAGAATTCCAACCAGAACCTCAATGCATTTTGTAGTGAAAGATACTCATGTTGCGGAATTGAGAAATTGAGCAAGTTAAAGTGTAATGAAATCACTTTGGGCCCGATGAAGCTACATGGGAGATAGTTTATTAGATTCAGGATATGTATCCTTCTCTATTCATTGGTTGAGTAGATGTATTCTGATATATGTTTTGATGTTGTGTTTTGGTTATGTCTATATATATGCATATGTGTGTATATACCACATCGAGTTGTGTTATAAAGCTCCAATAAGAGTTATGGTGTTCATGTTATGATGGTCATGGTAAGATATGATGTAAATTTTTCATCGAGATGTGTTATAAAGATCCATGGGAAGAATGTGCTTTTTTGGTTTATAAGTGTCATTAAACATTGAATACGGTGTTCCCCCAAGGGGGAGGGGTTTGTAACAACCCATGGTTGGTTTCCTATGTAAATAAAAATAAAACCAAAGTCATGGGAAGAACATTCCAAGATGAATGTTGGGTAAAACATAGTGATGGAGATCACTTGTGATTATTAATGGCTATGGAAATTGGCAAACGAAAAGTGGTATTAATTAGCATTTTATTTATGAAAATAAAGGAAAATAAGAGAGAAGGGAGATGAAAGGTCACAAATTTGCATGAGGAGGAAAAATGAATGGAAATGAAGAAAATAGAGGCCTCAATATAATTAAAATGTCTTCTAAGGACCAGTTCACAGCTTTTGTCAGTGTGTGAACCTTTTGTCAGTTTTAGCTTGGAGCTCTCTTCTATTCCCTAACACTCTCATACTCTTACACCCTTGAGTTTTCTTGGAGCATTCTTGGAGAACTTTGGCATACATTGGAAGTGGAGAAAGAAGGAAAAGGAAAGCAGGAAATTGCAAGGGAACAAGTGGATCAACAACTACAACTGGATTTCTTTGCAAGTAACAGGTTGCATCTGTGATTTCCTTTCTAATTTATGGATGCATGGTAGATGCATGTGGTTTTCTAGTTATGTGTTGTCATGGGCATGGAGTATTTCTTGGATTGATAGTGGATTTACCCTTTCCTTTCCATTTCCTAGATAGCCATGGTATTTTGGGTTTTTCCACTTGATTATTTTCTTATTGGTGCTTATAATTCCTTATGGTTGTGGGTTGGAACAAACACTCTAGAGGCCTTGGAATAAATTGGGCCAAGTTAATATTCCACGAGACTAGGTTAGGACAAATGATTTGGATACCTTGGCGGGTTGTGTTACCAGTCCTTGGAGTTGGGTTCGACAAACACTCTCGAGTCGTGAAAGGTTGTGGGTTGGGTTACTAGTTCCTAAAGTCCTGGATAGCTTGGGTAGAGTCCGATATGGTTCATGTTAGTGATGTTTGAATGTGAGGTAGAATAATTGGTGGAGGTTTAAGGTGGTTTTTCCATTGGAATCCCTATTTTGGTTATGTTTGTTTTATTCCATGAGATCCCACATTCATGCTTGGAATATGGCGTGGGGGTGATTGGCTGAAAGAGAGATTTGTTTCAGCCCAAGCTATGGTTGGGTGGTACGTGGAAGTATCTGACTTGGTTGGTAATTTCATATGTTAATAAGAGCTATTATTCTATTGTGATTTATGTATATATGTTGGTAACATTATGGCTAGGTTTCCATGATTTATATGCTGATCATTTTCTGGTTATATGTTTTTTATATTATGTGTATATTTTATGGATTTTGTCATGAAGTGTTTTGCTAGTAATCGTTTGATGAATGTATGAAATAATAAGTTTTGTTGTAGCTATATCAAGAGGGCATAGGTCCTTGGTGACTCTTAGATGAATTTCATACTTTTATGATCATATATGAATTTATGACTTGTAACTTACATGTTTTCCATGTGTTTGAACATGCCTTGTTTTTCCTAGTCAGTCTAGGTCAAGTTTTGCCTTCAATTTTGTATGTTTAGCCTTGTTTTCATGACATTAATGATTCTGAGAAGTCCCAGAAGTTTTTGGCAGCTGTCTGGAGGCTGAACTCGAATTGAGGCCAAGATCTTAGGACCACACCCTCTGAACAAGACAATTTGGGTCACAACAACACCCAGGTAGGCTTGTGAGTGCAACTAGAGGCATTCAACTACATGGAGGCATTTTCATGCATGTGGTTGGGGGTTAAGTTGTATGACAAGGAGCCCTAGCTTAGGCTTTGGTCACTTGGGGTGGTTCTTTGGTCCATGAGTGTCCATGTGGCCCTGCGAAATGTTGTGAATTGTCAGTCAGCGGTCAGTTGTAGGCCCCACATCCTTAAATGGAGTTGGGAGGTCAGGTCATGTCATATTAACTCTCGTCTCATGTTTACCCTGGCAGGCTGGTGAAACTGGGTAAATGTGGGAGGGGTGGTTACATAATAGCTCCAAAGTATCAATTATTTAATAACTTCTCCATATGATGATACATGACTATTTCAAGGGAGACATCCTAAAGTCCTTGAAGGGTGTGTACATAACTCTTTTTAGTAAAAATCATAAAAGATTTATTTGAAATCCATTGTGACTAGTCCCAACATGCATAACTACTCTAATCCAAATATTATATCAAAATAATGCATATGGATGTAAAATGGATGGATTTTGATTTGATAGTATCCCATCTAGAGTTTGAAATTTTCACATCTTCCCCCACATTTCCTTATAACTCCATTGGAAATCATGATATGAAAGTTGCAAACTATTAGGTCCCTATACTACTAGTATAACTTCTTATTTTTATTAGTGCAACACCCTTATTGTATTATTTTTCCCATGTAGTCCCCATGTTGTTATATTGTGCCCCATAGAAGCCACTATTGTTATTGTTGTGCCCCTACAATATTATTGTTATGTAGGCTCTGATTGTACTAGGACCCCTTAGACTCCTATATATAGAAAGGAGGTCTTTTCATTTGTATCATGCAAGAATTGTTCATTTGTGTAATTTAAATGAGGTTGACCCCTTAAAGAGGCTGATTTTGAAGTCATTGATCTATATTTTCTTCTATTTTGTGAGTTGGTTGCATAATATTTGGTATCAGAGCTTTGGATTCTAGGGTTTCGCTGCTTCTAACAAGTCATCGTGGCCTCTTCATTATACCTTTTCTTCTACGAAGTTTCAGAAGCTAAAATTAAAACACATTTGAGCTGAAATATTTATGGACCACGGGCCCAAATTTCAGATCTTGTCTCGCTACATTTTTGGAGATATGATCCATGAAAGTTATGGTTTTTTCAAGCTACCGAATTATATCTCAAACATGTGACCTTGGAAACTCGTCATAATTTTACCTTTGAGAATCAGATTGAAATTTCGTAAATGTTATAGAAATAAGACAAACTGTAGTTTTCTATGTATTGTTTCTATGTCCGAAGGTTGAAACAATGACACGTGGCACTTCGTACAAGTTCACTCTACTAAACTAATCTATAATCAGGTCATCGTGGGAGATTTGGAATAAATATTTATTGGAGAATCCAATCTTGATAAAACTTGTGGGGTTCAAAAGAGGACTCAGAGTGCTACCACAAGATTAAATTTCATACCTTGGATATCTAAAATTACATAGATAACCCACATTGAAGATCGAGTTCCTACAAAGCGAAAAAAGGTGTGTAGTATTTTTAAAATATTGCATATGTTTGGTTTGAAAAATTAGTTTGAAGTAATTCAAAGATCATAGTAAAGCATAATTATCATTCATTGATGCCCCGAAGAAAGAAAATGGAAGCACGTAGTAAACAACTTGAAATATCTACCATGACTCGTGAAGAATAGGAAGAAATGCAACATGATATATCAAAATTATGAGAGCAAGTGCAACAAATTTCACTCGAAAAAAAATTAACAGAAGCTAAGATGGAAGGTCTAAAGAAAGGCATGGAAGATAGGATGAATGGTGTGGAAGCTAATATGGATGGTGTGGAATCTAAGATGGATGGTTTAGAAGTAAACATTGAATATTTGAAGAAATACATGGAAGGTTTGAAAGGAGGTTTGGCAAAGTTGCTTTAAGAAATGCTTCTTAATGGTGAAAAGGTAGTAGAGGAAACTCATGGTGAGAACAAAAGAAACGTTAATCATGATTCCATAGAATCTAATGTTGGATTGAAGATCCACCATGTTCCAAAGATAGATATGAAGAATTTTGATGGCAATGATCCCGTAACATGGATACTATAGATGGAGCAATATTTCGATCTCCATAATGTGCAAAACACACAAAAGGTACGCATTGCAACTTTATATTTAGAACCCAATAAGTTTGTATGGTATCGATGGCTTTGCTCTCATAAACAAATTGTCACTTGGTCAATTTTTATGGAGGAAATAATAGCACATTATGAAGATACGAAAAGAAACACCTTCTTTATCCAATTGATAAATCTCAAACAAAAGGGTTCAATGGTGGAGCACATTGAGGAATTCCAAAAATTGAATATAAGGGTAAAAGATATTCCAGAGGAGCATATAATTGATGTATTCGTAGGGACTTTAAAGGATAACATCCAACATGAGGTTCTCCTTTGGGAACTTGATTCATTGGAGAAGGCATTCAAGTTGGCAAGAAAAAATTAAATAAAAATTATGGCAACGAGGAAGCCTCCCACTCACAACTATAAAGATGAAGTGTTGTTGCCCCTAGCCTTCCACAATCTACAAGGCTGATGCCAAAACAATTAGAAGAAAAAAGAGCAAAATGGTTTTGTTACATTTGTGATAGAAAATACACTAAAGGTCATATGTGTGCTGAGAAGAAACTGTTTTACATAGATTGTGAAGAAGAGGAAGAAAAAGAACAAGAAACGTCAAAAGAAGAGGATATACACCAAGAACCAATCCTAGAGAAAGAAGAAATGAATCTGACCATATCTTGTAATGCATTGGCAAGAATTACCACTCCTCAAACTCTTAAGGTAGAAGGACATATCAATAAGAAAAAGGTAAGAGTGTTGATTGATTTAGGTAGTACCTATAATTTTATTCATTGTAAGATAGCCAAGGAATTGAATTACTTCCTATATCCAACACCAGAGTGTCAAGTGATGGTTGCAAATGGAGGAACCATTAATTGCTATGGAAAGTGCCATAATATCAGGCTATCCATGGGACAATATGTATTGAATAGTTCAATTCTTTCCATTCCAATGGGTGGTGTTGATGTTGTACTAAGAGTCCAATGGCTACAATCTTTGGGTATGATAACTTTTAATTTTCAAGAACTTTTCTTGAAATTCTTTTGTAAAGGAAAGGAAGTTGAATTAAGGGGTATCGTAGGGAAACCGGGAAAGATAATCAGCTCTAATATCATGACAAAGCTTTTAATGAAATAAAAACAAGGCGTAATTGCACAATTATGTTCACTAGAGGTTCCCACATCAAAATCATCTATTTTTCCAGATGTCCAAACTATTTTGGACAATCATTCCAAGTTATTTGAGACTCCTAAAGGCCTCCCACCTATTCATGATCATGATCATGTTATTCATTTGATTCCAAGAAGTGTTCCCCCAAACATTAGGCCTTATAGATATCCATATGCCCAAAAGAGTGAAATTAAATGTATGGTTGCAGAAATGCTAGAGGCTAGTATAATTCAACCTAGTAAAAAAAATCTCTCTACTCTAGTAGTATTGGTACACAAGAAGGATGGATCATGGCCCATGTGTTCGGATTATAGGGAGCTCAACAAGATAACTATTAAAGATAAATTTCCCATTCCTGTCATAGATGAATTATTGGATGAATTACATGGAGCAATTTACTTCACTAACTTGGATCTTCGTTCAAGATATCATTAAATCAAAATGAAGACTGAAGACATTCCAAAAACAACATTTAGAACTCATGAGGGTCATTATGATTTTTTGGTTATGCCTTTTTGCCATACCGATGCACCTTCTACATTTCAAGGTTTGATGAATTCCATTTTCAAACCCTTCCTTAGAAAATTTGTGTTAGTATGTTTTGATAATATAATAATCTACAACAAGTCTTAGAAGGATCATGTTAACCATGTTGAGAGGGTGCTCAAACTATTGGAGGAGAAACAATTATATGCAAAAACCTCCAAATGTTTCTTTGGAGTACAAGAGGTGGAATATTTGGGTTATATTGTATCTCATGAAGGTGTTAAGGTAGACCCTAGCAAAATTAAAGCCATCAAGGAATGGAAACTCCCCACATCCATAAAGCATATGTGAGGATTTCTCGAGTTGACAAGGTATTATCGCATGTTTGTTAAGAATTATGGGAGAATAGAAACACCTCTAAAACATTACTAAAGAAAGATGCATTTTCTTGGACTCCAAAAGCAGCGAAGGCCTTTCAACATCTTAAAGAGGCAATGTGCCAAGCACAAGTCTTAGCTACGCCACACTTCACAAAAACATTTATTGTGGAATGTGATGCCTCAAGAAATGGAATTGGTGTTGTTTTAATGCAAGAAGAAAGACCCATTTATTTCGAAAGTCATCCAATCAAAGGAAAGTATTTACACAAAGATATTTATGAGAAGGAAATGTTGGCAATACTACACACACTTAAGAAATGGTGACCTTACCTAATGGGAAGACACTTCAAGGTAAAAACGGATCATGATAGTCTTAAATACTTTTTAGAAGAAATATTATCTTCAAAAGAGCAGCAAAAATGGGTCACAAAGATGTTGGGTTATGACTTTGAAATTATCTACAAAAAAGGGAAGAAAAATGTTGTTGCATATGCACTCTCAAGAAAGGATGAGGATGTGGAAGAATTGTTTTGTGCCATTTCTATTATCCAACCAGATTGGATAAATGAAGCAAGGGGTGAATGGAAGAATGACAAAGAAGTATGGGAAATCATTCAAAAGTTACAGCAAGATCCCAGTACATCTGATACATTTAGCTGCAAAAATGATTCGTTATGGTACAAAGATCGCTTATACCTCAGTAAGAATTCCCAACTCAAACAAAATATTCTTCTGTAATTTCACATCTCTCCCTTAGGAGGGCACTCGGGATTTTTAAAAACTTCCCATAGGGTTAAGAAATAATTTTTTTGGGATGGCCTTAAATCTGATTGTTGAGCCCCAAACTTGCATCTTCCCTATACACCTTTCTAGCCTTTTTTTCCATTTACCTGGACCTCCTAAGTTGTCAAATCATTGCATATTAGTTTAAAAAGAGGATATAAAGTGGTTTCCTAACTATGTCTTGTGTCTGCTGTTTGAATTAGATTTTTGCTCATTCAGCTGCAGAATCTTGTCACTTTCCACAGCCAGTTCAACTTTCCGCAGCCTTTTTGTTAAAGTCTATGTTACAGGTGTCTTCAGGCAAATCCGGCCACATGGGCAAGTTGCAAATGACGAGGACATGGACCGAGTCCTATTGGCTCAGTCGAATTCACCAAAGAAGGCCGTGGTCAAAGGTAGTCAAGCGGTGGTCAACCTAAGAGTCCTACGGTGATAAAACTCTGTTTTTCACCACGTGAAGACTTGCGTGGCCGTTCCTAGATTTCTGGGGACATATCAACACCTGTGGACTGCTCCATGAACCGAATCCAACAGCCACCCTCCATAGATTTAATCTTCACGGCTACCATAATGCTAGATTCCTGGACGTGGTTGTTCACGTGTCTTTTATCAGCGCAGATTTTAGGAAAGTAGTTATGTCATCCTCTATTATAAATAAAGCGTTCTCATACGCATAAGAGTTAGCTTTTGTAATGTAATTTTGACTGTTAATGAGCCCACTGTGGCGTGACTTTATTTTTGTGTTATGACTGCATTTTAATACATGAGAAGACTCTGTTTATAAGCTCAATTCGTGGTTGATTGCTGATTGCCCAAGGTTGTGCAGAGGGCCCCTGTACACACCGAGGTTTTGTTAATTGTTGTATAGTTTCATGCTTTATTTCTTTACATTCCTTATGCCGTAACTATTCACTTGTATATATTGCACTTCTTATGGTATTAACGTTGATTGTTGTCCATAGTTTTTATGCTTTACAACTCTGTTAACTAATCAATGTCTTTGTTTCAGATTACAGTAGGCAGACCGGGCATTTGCACCTAGTTTTATAATGACTAATGACATGGAATTATTCTTGTCCTTCTGCTGATTTATTTTTCTTAGTTCTTAGTTCCAGCGCTGTTTTATTTATTTCAGTTTTGCTCATTTACTTTTCTACAAGATAGATATTAAATTACTCATGTCATTTTCAGTTACCTCCGAAAGCCATAGCGAGACTAATGGTGAGGGATTGAAGTATGAATGTGTAGTTTGATATTAGTTTATTTTTCTGCAAGTTAGTTATTGAATTACTCATGTCATTTTCAGTTACCTTCGAAAGCCAGAGCGAGACGAATGGTGAGGGGTCAGAATATGAGTTGATGTAATTTTATCTTAGCTTTACTTTGCTTGCAATTTTTGGATTTCTTTGAGTTCAGTTTGTTTCATATTTAGACAGCAGCAAGGATACTAGGTTTCATGGTCAATAGCTCACTGTTTGTTTAATTAGAATAGTGGCACATTTTCATTCTCTTTTAGGAATTAATTTCATCATTACATGTTTCAAAACCTTTTTGCAAGTTTGAAGTTTTGTAAATAATTTTAAAGGACATCATTGCCATGAAAATTTGAATTGCCATCTCACATTAGGGAATCAACAAAGATAAACCCAAAAATAGACTAAAAATAAAAAACGACAAAAAGTAAGAAATCAGTTATCTTGCATATATAGTGTGCCTCACTTCAGTAGTTTACGACTCTCGGATTGACAATTAATATAGCAATTTAGGACACTCTAAATTGACCAAACACTGATATTCAAAAGTTTGTGGCATAGTGTTCGGTTTTCCAACAAAATAAAGTTGAGACAATTAAGGCCCAAGGTCTATTACAACCTTTATCCATTCCAAATCAATGTTGGAAGGAGGTTTCAATGGATTTTATCACAAGTTTACTCAAGTCTGAAGGAAAGAGTGTCATCATGGTGGTAGTTGATAGACTTACCAAGTATACACACTTTTGCGCATTATCGCATCCATTTAAAGCCAGTACAGTTTCTACTGCATTTATGGAAACAATTCAAAAGCTACAAGGAAACCCAAAGATTATTGTAAGTGACAGAGATCCCATTTTCACTATAAATTTTTGGACATAATTATTTTCTTGTCTCAGTACTCAGTTAGCTCGTAGCTCATCTTATCATCCTCAAACTGTCAAAAAACTGAGATAGTGAACAATTGTTAGGAAGGATATCTTCGTTTCTTTGTATCCGATAAAAAGACACAATGGATCAAGTGGTTGCCTCTGGCTGAATGGTGGTATAACACTTCCTTCCATACTGCAGCAAAAATGACCCCATTTATGGCACTTTATGGATATCATCCACCGTCCATCACATCATCTTTAAAAGAAAATTATAAGGTTCAAGAAGTGGAAGCTCATCGAGCGTCAAAAACAAGTTCTCATACTCTTAAAGGTAACCTCACTTTGGCATAGAATAGAATGAAACAACAGACATATCAATTTGCACTGAAAGAAGTTTTGATGTAGGTGACTGGGTATTTCTACAAATACAACCATACAAAAAAATGTCCCTCAAGCAAGCTAAGAAGGATAATAAATTATCACCAAAGTATTATGGTCTATACAAGGTGTTACAAAAGATTGGTACTATGGCATACAAATTGGAACTTCCTGCATCTTCCCGATTGCACCCAATTTTCCATGTTTCATGCTTAAAAAAGGTTATAGGTGAGAAGATCCTAGTTCAAACACTATTGCCAGAACTTGACGAGGAAGGAAAAATCATATTGGAACTTGAAGCAGTCACAGAAACAAGAAATCGACAACTGTGAAATCGATCAATTTCAAAATATCTCATCAAGTGGAAGAACTTATCAGCTGAAGATTCCACATGGCATGATGAGAATTTTATACAGAAGCATCTAGAACTACTCAAGCATTGAGGACAACAATGTTTTAAGGAGAGGGGCATGTTAGGTCACTATACTACTAATGTAACCCCTTATTGTTATTAGTGCAACCCCCTTATTGTATTATTATGCCCATGTAGTACCCATGTTGTTATTATTGTGCCCCATAGAAGCCCATTATTGTTATTGTTGTGCCCCTATAATATTATTGTTATCTAGGCTCTGATTGTATTGGGATCCCTTAGACTCCTATATATAGACAGGAGGTCTTGTCATTTGTATCATCTAAGAATTGTTCATTTGTGTAATGTAAAGTAGGTTTCCCCCTCGAAGAGGCTAATTTTGAAGTCGTTGATCTATATTTTCTTCTATTTTGTGAGTTGGTTGCATAACACAAACCAGCTATACAAAACAATGGGATTATTTTGCCACTCTCTTGTAAATTAAATTGAGTATTTCCACGATCTAGGAATATGATTTTTTTTTTCTTGATGTAATCCATTAATTTCAAGGTTTTCAAAGTTGAAATGCTCATTAATGCATGCATATAAATTAGGGGTTATTCATGCAGACATGGAGGTTCTAAATCTACCCTAAGTCTAAGTATTTATACCTTCAACTTGAAATTATGGTCTCTTTGGTATTTATGTCATTGGTTAGGTCTTGTGTGTTAATATCAATTTGGAACAATTTATGTTCTTCACACATATGACCTCGAGTATATCTTTCATAAAATTATAGTAGAGCCCATGTCTTTGCCATTTATGCTAGAGACAACCCTTGTACTCTCAATGGATTAGTAGGATTTTTTCTTGGGAAATTACCTTGGGGAGGATGAGTGTAGTCAATGAATGTTGGTGTTTTATTTATGTATTTATCACTATCTCAACTTCTAGGACCTTCTTAGTTGCTTCTAACCATGTAGTAGGAATGTTTCAATTTAATTTATGCTCAAATTTCCTCCATAATGCCATCAATGAAGAATTCCTTATATAAGGAATAATTAATTTCTTTGTAAGGATGTTTAATTGACTAAAGGATTCCCTAAAGTCAATATTTGGTCTGACTTGATAAGTGACACTAAAATATGAGTATCTCTCTTAGAAAATGCATTGACAAATTTAATAAAATAACTCCACATTATGTATCTTGGATAAGACCATATAAAATGATTTTTATGACCTTCTCGTCATTTCCATTGTTCCATGCCCTAATTTTCATTATGTCATCAATAATGTTGAGAAGTGTAGCAAGAAAGTATCAATTTGACTTTGTCTTGGTCAAATTGAGAAAATTTGAATTTCCATATCAACGGACAACTTGGAGGTAGTTAGTTGAGGTGACATGACTCTTGTCACTTATTTAGCTCAGTAAATTCAAGTTAGAGGGCTTGGAGTTCAATTATGCATGTGTGATTGCTAATTTGTAGTAATCCAGTTCAGTTATTTCTAGTTGTATTCAGTTAAACTAGTTCTAGTTGTTGATAGAACTAATTGGAGGTCAATTATGTAGTGGGATAAAAATCTAACTCAGTGATCATCTAGTTAACTAATTAATCAACAAAAAATACTTCTTACATGAAGATAATTCGAGTTCCCTAGTTATGGTGGAGATTCCAAGGAAGTGTAACAACAATTGTAACATCAGTTGTAGACTACTCTTGAGTGTACAAGTGTTGCATGAAGCCATAGGCCCAACCTTGGGAATTTCACAATCAATTGGAGGAAAATTCCTAAAAAATAGGGCCCTGATTCCTCAAAATTTGCGCAAGGAAATAGGGGCTCAAGAAGAGGCATAAATTGACTAAGTCTGGGTCAGAGCTTCTCATTGAGAAGAGATAAATTTTATTGACTTTTAGGTTGAGCTCAGAGCGAGCAAACAATTGCAATACATTATGTATTCATCCAATTAATGTAAGTAGGATTAAGGGATTTTTACCAGTTGGTTTCCCCTAGATAAATATGTTTACTTGTTTATGTGATTGATGCATGTTTTCAAATGTTGTTCTAAATTTTGAATTAATTTTCACAAAGTATTAGGGTAGAATTGTGTCTCTTGATTTAGATTAAATTTCTTGAGCAGTTACAATTTTATCACCATATTTCTACAAATAATGCTCTAAAGGGTGAAATAATATTCCATCTAGGTGACACATATTGACAGGTTGAAACCATCAAGCTTATTCAATTACACTTTAGGGGAATGGTGTGATATGTTATTATTCATTATTATATTATTGTGCATATCTAAAGAGGATTTTGGGTGGCTACATAACCCTAACTTAGAATTTCTTCCTAGTATGACTCAATGTGTTGTGAAATCTAGTTTTGTTCTTCCAAGATGCCATGAGATATCACACCTAACAACTTCTTAATTAACATCTTTTTAATGTCATCCAACTTCTCTAATATCTAATTGAACTTGGTTATTTTTTCGTGATTTTTTCTACTGCTCATCGACCTTCTCTAGTCTCTCATTCATCTTCTTAAACTAGTTCTCCAAGCTCTTCAATGTGTTTGAGGTAGTGTGGATGGTCATATTATTTGGGGAGTTGATATGAGGCAGTTTATAAGTAATCACCATTGGTGCTTACTAACAAAGGTTACTTGGTCATAAGGATAGGAAAGTGTTAGGTGTTGTATATTTATGATATGTGTGGGGTCTAATATTAGTGTCAATCCAATATCTCAAGGAATTAACTAAAGAAGCTCAACCAAGCCCTTCGCTAGACAAATCAACTACCAAAGTACTAAAGAGTGATCTCTCTAAGTGTTGTTATTGGTGTTATATAGCAACAAGACAATTGATTAGTTTATCTAAAGAAACTTATAGGTATATGCAGGTGACTTCTTATATAACTGAAAGTATGTGGAAGTAATATTTCATATCACGTATTGCTTTATGACATCCTATTCAAAGGTTTACCAACAAGGGTTTCAAACAATGTGATTCCACTTGTATATCCTATGTGTATTCTTCCTTGACTGTTGTTCTACCTATTGAATGATAGATCATTGCACTATTGAAATACATTAGAATATGTCTCTAGAAAAAGGAAAATAAATAAATTGAAATTTTAGGATCTTGCTAACTTATGAAAATCCTTTCAAAATCACTAGAAAATAACCAACTTGTCCAAGGTAGGATTTTAGGCTAATAATGTAAAATGATCACAACTATTTCTATACTTCTCAAATTGGCTATTACGAACCCAATTATGAAATGGTTCAACTTTTATGGATCTACTAGCATTAGTTTGACTAAAATCTATGCACTCTATCAAAATACATCCAACCTATGAAATTTGCAACCATCCAAAACAAAAGCCTAAAAAATGTTGATTTTAAATCAATGATATCTCGACTTCTTAGACTCCATTTTGGATAAGTTCCCTTTTTATTCAATATTAATTCAAGAAGAATTTATATTCTGAAATGGATTTCCAAATTCTACACAAAAAGTTTTTAAAATAAACATGAATGTTGGTGAACTCTTTTTCCCATAAACATTTAACAAAAATTTAGAGAATTCACATATAATGTAGTGCAAAACTCAAGAACACAACTGAAAAGAGAGATAAACCTTAAGAAAGATGTCTTTTATAATGCAAATAGAGATTTGTGTTCACTTGCCTCTCCAAGGAAGCAACGTCTAAGAACAATGCTCTAAATACAATAATGATTCTAAAAAAAACATTACATAACCTTCTACTCAATATATAACTATTCATAGAGAATCTTAACTACCTATGCACCCACCTATAATAAGAGCCCACTAACTAATTTGGGCCTTATTAACAAAGAGGGCCCACTTTACAATAAGTGGCCATTAATTGACTATTTAATAAGTCTTGCTTAGTGAAGGTAGCCCCATACATTAATAAAGTATCTAACTAATGGGCTTAGGGTAAGACCCTAACACCATCTTCCCATATAGCCCCACTCTACTCAACCCCCAACCCCCTCTATATGTGGAATATAGGTTCCCAATTCCTACCTATTTCTTAAGACCCACATCCATTACAACTTCATCCTAGTTCCCTAGGCCTCAAACCACCTTTGAATTCTAGGCCTTGATGCTGCAGCTTCCCCTAAGCCCATCCACACTTAATCCCACATATATATCCCTAATGTATAAAACCTTGATTAAAGTTATATACCAAAATAATTTTATCTACCCCTCCTCTTAATTTTGACTTTCCCTCCTCCTTGGCTTCTTCATCCTACCCTTCATTCCCACAACTCCCCATCCTTTACTCATCCACCCTTCACTTGTTCTCACCTCTTTCCACTTTTCCCCTCTCACTCCACCCACTCATGCCCAACTCTCCTAGTCTCATCTATGTCCTATTCTTTGCTCCCCTTCCATTTCTCCTCCTATACCCATCTAGTTTCCCTTTCTACTCACCTCCTCTCTTAACCCCTTCAGTGGATTTTCCTTCCTTTCTTCCATTCCCACCAACCCTCATCCCCTACCATCCACCTTGGTGGTTCCTAGCATAGCGATGCTACCAAGGTGACATGTTGCACTGGAGTGTGTGTCAAGTTGGTTATTGTTGGCTAGGTTTCAATAATATTATACACTACTAGAGGATGTTGGGTAGGGGATTAGGTATTCCCCTAGGTGGACAAGGACCTAGTGTTAGGTTGTGCTAGCATTTTCTATATATTAAGCAAATCCACAACACACCCCCCTCAAATTCTCCCATATCAAGTAGATTACATGGAACCCTAGCTTAAAATTTTCACATAATGTCCTCAACAAATATAGATGCACCTCCCTATTATTAGGAGGCTATAAAAAACCATGAACCACCTACCCATCCAAAGGTCTTGAATTGGTTAGTAGGTGTACCAATACATACAAATGTATTTCTTGTAACTAGTATAGATTGTTTGTTTCTTGCATCAATGAACAATGACTACAAATCTTGTTTAATAATGTTCATATCTCTAATTTGGTATTTATATAGAGTAGTTTATAGTATTCATACATCATAGCCTATAATGGGAAATATTAGTTAATAGGAATTGGGCTTTAGAAATGGATAATACAATTGAATTTAATGAACTTGCAAGAGATAATCATGAGTATTTTATGGAGATAAAATGAAGGAGAGGGGAGCGGAGGAATGAAGATAGAGAGAGAGATGGAGGTGGAGAGAGGGGAAGAGAGAGAGAGAAGTAGAGAGGGAGGGAGATAGTGACAGGGTGGAGGGTGTAGAGAGAGAGAGAGAGAGATGGGGGACATACGGAGGTAGGAAATAAAGGGAGAGAGGGGAAGGACCAGAGAGAGGAATTGGGAGAGAGAAGGAGATATGGAGGGACAAAGAGGGAGGTAAAAAGAGATGGAGTAAGAGGGGGAGAGAGAGAGTGAAGAAGAAATACATAGAGAGAGAAAATTGGAGAGAGAGAGAGGGAGTTATAAGGGAGAGATGGAGAGAGAGTATGTAAGTTTTGGGGTGAGATAGAGAGACAAAGAAGGAGAGATGCAAGGAAGGGGGGGAGATGGAGACAGAAGGAGAGAGAGAGGGAGATAGTGATAGAGTTGGAGGGACAATAGAGAGTGGGGGATAGAGGGAGGTGGGATACAGAGGAAGGAAGAGAGAGAGAGAGAGAGAGAGAGAGAGAGAGAGAGAGAGAGAGAGCAAGAGGGAAGAGAGATAGAAGGGGGAGAGAGGGAGATAAGGGGAAGACAGAGGGAGAGATAGATATAAATGGAGAAAGAGTGTGTATGGTTTTGGGGTGATATAGAGAGACAAAGGAGAGGCAGAAGGATATAGAGATATAGATGGGAGGTGAAGAGAGGGAAGAAGAGAGAGAGAGAGAGAGAAAGAGAGAGAGAGAGAGAGAGAGAGAGAGAGAGAGGGAGGGAGAGAGGAAGAGATAGATGGATATGGATAGAGAGAGAGAGAGAGAGAGAGCATGTGTGTTTGGGGGGATGATATAAAGAGACAAATAAGGAGAGATGGAGAGAGATATAGATATAGATGGAGGGGGGAGAGAGGGAATAATATTTCTTGCACTAGATGCATTGATTTCATTGTAGATGATGATTTCTAATCCTATTTGATTTCTTACACTAGATGCATTGATTTCGGTGTAGATGTTGATTTCTAATTATATTTGATTGCTTGCACTAGAAGCATTGATTTTAGCATAGATGTTTATCTCATCCTATTTGATTGATTGCTCTAGATGCATTGATTTCACTGTAAATAGGGATTTCTAAACCTATTTGATTGTTTAGATTAGATACATCGATTTCATTGTAGATGTTAATTTCTAATTATATTTGATTTCTTGCACTAGATGCATTGATTTTAATGTAAATGTGGATTTCTAATCATATTTAATTGTTTGTACTAGATGCATTTATTTAAGTGTAGATGTTGATTTGTAATATCATTTGATTTCTTGCACTAGATGCATTGATTTCAGTGTAAATTTTGTTTTTTAATCCTAATTGATTGCTTACACTAGATGCATTGATTTAGATGAAGATGTTATTTTCTAATCTTATTTGATTGTTTGTGTTAGATGAATTAGATGTTGTTAATATTGAGGTTGTAGATTACAAAAAATAAAATAAAATAAAAATAAAAATCAAGATATATTATGTAATACCTGGAGGGACACTATTAAGAATTATTTGGATGTCAAAAGATGTGATACCTAGACTTAAAATGAAATAGATATGCAAAATCGATCCTCCTACAAAGTGAAAATTAATCCCTGGCAAGATCGTCTCCCTTCTTCATCACCAAAAAATTACTGATAGAGAGAAAGGGAGAGAGGAGAGTATGAGGGAAGAGAGATAGAAAGAGGAGAGAGGGAGATAAGGGGAAGAGAGAGAGAGAGAGGGAGAGAGGAATAGGGAGGTAGAGATAGATATATGGAGAAAGAGTGTCTATGGTTTGGGGGTGATATATAGATACAAAGGATAGGTAGAATGAGAAAGAGATATAGATGGAAGGTGAAGAGAGGGAAGAAGAGAGAGATAGGGACAGGGAGGGAGAGACGGAGATATAGATAGATAGATATGGAGAGAGAGAGAGCATGTGTATTTTTTGGGGGGGGGGGGTTGATATAAAGAAACAAAGGAGAGATGGAGACAGATATAGATATAGATGGAGGGGGGAGGGAGGGAAGAATATTTTATGCACTAGATGCATTGATTTCAGTGTAGATGATTATTCTTACTCCTATTTGATTGTTTGCACCAGATTTGTTGATTTTAGTGTAGATGTTGATTTCTAATTATATTTTATTGCTTGCACTAGATGCATTTATTTTAGTGTAGATGTTTATTTCTAATCTTGTTTTATTTCTTGCTCTAAATGCATTGATTTCAGTGTATATGGAGATTTCTAATCCTATTTGATTGTTTGCACTAGATGCATTGATTTCAGTGTAGATGTTGATTTCTAATTATATTTGATTGCTTGCACTAGATACATTGATTTCAGTGTAGATGAAGATTTCTAATCCTATTTGATTTCTTGTACTAGATGCATTGATTTAAATGTAGATATTGATTTCTAATCTCATTTGATTGCTTGCACTAGATGCATTTATTTCAGTGTAGATGGTTTTTAATCATATTTGATTTCTTGCACTAGATGCATTGGTTTCATTGTAGATGTTATTTTCTAATATGATTTGATTGTTTGTATTAGATGCATTATATGTTGTTAATATTGAGGCTATAGATTATATAAAATCAAGACATATTCTCTAATACCTAGAGGGACATTATTAAGAATTAATTAGTTGTCAAAAATTGTGATACCTAGACTTAAAATGAAATAGATATGCATAATCGATCCTCCTGCAAAGTGAAAATTTATCCTTGACAAGATCATCTCCCTTCTTCATCACCAACTAATTAATAATAGAGATAGAGAGAGGGAGAGAGGAGATCGTGAGGGAAGAGAGATAGAAGGGGGAGAGAGGGAGATAAGGGGAAGAGAGAGGGAGAGGGAGAGGAAGAGCGAGTGAGAGATAGATAGATATGGAGAAAGGGTGTGTATGGTTTGGGGGTGATATAGAGAGACAAAGGAGAGGCAGAAGCATATATATATATATATATATATATATATATATATATATATATATATATATATATATATATATATATATATATATGTGGGAGGTGAAGAGAGGGAATAAGAAAGAGATAGAGAGAGGGAGGGAGATATATATATATATATATATATATATATATATATATATATATATATATATATGGAGAGAGAGAGAGAGAGAGCATGTGTGTTTGAGGGGACGTGATATAAAGTGACAAAGAAGGAGAGATGGAGAGAGATATAGATATGGATGGGGGGAGGGGGGGAGAAGAATATTTCTTGCACTAGATGCATTGATTTCAATGTAGATGATGATTTATAATCCTATTTGATTGCTTGCACTAGATGCATTTATTTCATTTTAGATGTTGATTTCTAAGTATATTTGATTTCTTGCACTAGATGCAATGATTTTAGTGTATATTTTTATTTCTAATCTTATTTTATTTCTTCTCTAGATGCATTTATTTTATTGTAGATGGGGATTTCTAATCCTATTTGATTATTTGCACTGGATACATTGATTTTAGTGCAGATGTTGATTTCTAATTATATTTGATTGCTTGCACTAGATGCATTGATTTCAATGTAGATGTGGATTTATAACCCTATTTGATTGCTTGCACTAGATGAATTTATTTAAGTGTAGATATTGATTTCTAATCTCATTTGATTTCTTGCACTAGATGCATTGATTTCAGTGTAGATGTGTTAACAAGGCAATCCCTTCTACAAATAGAAGTGATCCCTCTAGCCCAATTTGTGGGTCTAGTAACAACCATGACAAAAAAAAGAAAACTTCCCTAACCTAAATCAAAATTATAAATGAGAAAGGGATATGGCTTACCTCTTTCATATGTGCTTGAACTTTGATGGTGATCCCAATGCCTTAGCTCCTAGGCTCGCTCCTCACTATTCCTTGCGTCTGAATACCTATAAGAGAGATAAAAAGAAAAAAACAAGAGAGATCATAGCATATGCATTCCAATATAAGTTATATAATAGATCAAGGAGTATTGTACCAAGTAAACCATCATAGACAAGCTTATGAGAAGTAAAACATGCTTTGTATTAATAATTAAATCAAAGAGGGAATCATACAACCGGTGCCTTGATGTTGAAGGCCTCCTTTGGGATGGTTCCAAATCCAAGTCAAACTAAAAATTCTCTCCTTTCCTCTCTCACCAAAATGGAAGCATCTAAGCACAATCGAGTAGAATAATGGAAACCAGCAATGACCAACACATTGAGGAAAGTGAAGAACAAATTTATAGTTATGAAGAGGAGGTTAGAGATCCACCAAAGGGGGAAGAAGGTCCTTATCCCAAAGGTAGGATTAAAGTCTCTAAATGGGAGTACTCAACCATATATTCATCCAGCAACTACTAGCTCCTCATTCTCGAGGCTTCTAATAAGATAATCTTCTGCTTCATTTTTGGATAAACTACCCAAAGAGGATCAACACAGATTTTCCTATGAAAGTCATGCTGCAAACACTAGTCACTAGTTATACAAAAAGTTACCACCACGGATTTTCCTACTAAAAGTAGCATTGGTCTTGTAAATTAGGGTTTTCCACAAGTTTTTCCAGAATTAATTCAAGATATTAGTTTTCCATATCTTCAGGGATGTGTTGAGCATATAATTCATTGTGAATGAGTTTATACAACTTTTTTCACTTTGTGACATTTGTGACGACAATGGCGCAAAGGATGACACTTCGGCTATGGAGTTGGGAATGTGACAAAATGTTGCGTAACAAGATGTTGTTTTTTAATCCTATTTGATTTCTTGCACTAGATGCATTTATTTCAATGTAGATGTTGTTTTCTAATCTTATTTGATTGTCTGTATTAGATGCATTAGATGTTGTTAATCTTGAGGCTGTAGGTTATAAAAAAAAAATATTTTCAAGATATATTCTGTAATACCTAGAGGGACACTATTAAGAATTAATTAGTTGTCAAAAGTTTTGGTACCTAGACTTAAAATGAAATAGATATGCGGAATCCATCCTCTTGCAAAGCGCAAATCTCCCTTCTTCATCACCAACTAATTACTAATAGAGGGAGAGGGAGAGAGGAGAGAAGGAGGGAAAAGAGATAGAAGGGGGACAGAGGGAGAGGGATAGGAAGAGGGAGGGAGAGATGGATAGATATGGAGAAAGAGTGTGTATGGTTTGGGGGTGATATAGAGAGACAAAGAAAACAATTTTTTTACCACATTAAGGTTCCAAATTATGTAAAATTTTAAACATCTTTACTCTTTACTAAAGCCAATACCATTTCTTAAATCAAAGGAAAAAGGTTAGTTCAACACAAAGAATCGAAAATTATACTCCAAAATATTTTAATCTTTATTTTAATTAAATATTTGTAAAATGAATCTTTAAAAGAAAAAACCATATCTATTAATTTGATATAGTTTTATTATAAATTTTGTTATCATTCCATATAAAAGAATAATATTAATATTAATATTAAATTTAATAACTTTGGATTAATACAATATTAAATTTAATATAATATTAAATTTGTTATATTATAATATATATCAATATATCACGGTATATAATTAATTCTAGATATATATGGAGGGAAGAACAAAGTCATAGAGCGATAGAGGTGGAGAGATAGAGGGAGTGACAAAGGAGATATGGATATAAAATGAAGAGGAGGAATGAAGAGAGAGAGAGAGAAAAAGGAGTGATAGAGGGAGATAAGGGTAAGAGAGAGAGAGGGAGACACCAAGATGGAGGGGGGAGAGAGGGAGGGAGAAAGTGACAAGGTTAGAGGGTAGAGAGAGGGGGATAGATCAGGGGAGAGAGAAGGAGGTAGGAGTGAAAGGGAGAGAGGGGAAGGAGGAGAGAGTGGACTTGAGAGGGAGGGACATAGAGATGGGGTTGAAGGGGGAGAGAGGAATTGAAGAATAAATACATAGACAAAGAAAATATGAGAGAGAGAGAGAGATGGAAATAAGGGGGAGATGGAGAGAGAGTGTGTATGGTTTGGGGTGAGATAGAACTAAAAATAAGGAGAGATGGAAAGAAGGGGGAGAGAAGGAGAGAGGGAGGGATATAGTGACTACGTTGGAGAGAGAGAGAGAGAGGGGGGGGGTGGGAGAGAAAGGGAGAGAGAGGAAGGAAGAGAGAGAGGACGTGAGAGAGAGAAGGAGAGAGGGACGGGGAGAGAGAGGGAGGTAATAAAAAAACGTGTAGAGAGAAAGGTGGAGAGAGAGAGAGAGAGAGGGAGAGAGGAGAGCATGAGGGAATAGAAATAAAAGGAGAGAGAGGGATAGAATGGGAAGAAAGAGTGAGAGGGATATGAAGAGGGATGGAGAGATAGATAGATATGGAGAAAGAGAGTGTATGTTTTTGGGGTGATATAGATAGAAAAAGGAGAGGAAGAGGGAGATAGAGATATAGATGGGAGGTGAATAAAGCGAAGAAGAGAAAGATAGAGAGAGGAGAGAGGGAGGTAGGGAGGGAAGGGGATAGGGAGGGAGGGAGGGAGAGATAGCTATGGAGAGAGAGAGCATGTGTGATTGGGGGGGGGGGGGGTGAGATGGAGAGACAACGAAGGATAGATGTAGGGAGACATAGATATAGATGGAGGGGGGAGAGAGGGAAGAATATGTATTGCACTAGATGCATTGTTTTGATTGTAGACGATTATTTCTAATCCTATTTATTTTCTTACGCTAGATGCAATGATTTTAGTTTAGATGATGATTTCTAATCGTATTTAACTTCTTTCACTAGGTGCATTGATTCAGTGTAGATGTTGATTTCTAATCGTATTTGATTACTTTCTCTAGATGCATTTATTTCAGTGTAGATGGTGTTTTCTAATCCTACTTCACCACTTGCACTAAATGCAATGATTTCAACATAGATGTTGATTTCTATGGAGAGAGAGTGTGTAAACTTTGAGGTGAGATAGAGAGACAAAGAAGGAGAGATACAAGGAAGGGGGAGAGATGGAGAGATGAGGGAGGGAGAGAGATAGTGACAGAGTTGGAGGGAGAATAGAGAGTTGAGGCGGGGGGGGGGGGGAGGAAGATAGAGGGAGGTGGGAGAGAGAGGAAAGAAGAAAGAGAGTACGAGAGAGAGAGAGGAGTGATAAGAGAGAGAGAGAGAGGAGAATAGGAGGAAAGAGAGATAGAAGGGGGAGAGAGGGAGATAAGGGGAAGAGAGAGGGAGAGGGAGAGGAAGAGGGAGAGAGAGATAGATAGAAATGGAGAAAGAGTATGTATGGTTTGGGGGTGATATAGAGAGACAAAGGAGAGGTAGAAGGATATAGAGATATAGATGGGAGACGAAGAGAGGGAAGAAGAGAGAGATAGAGAGAGAGAGGGAGAGAGGGATAGGTAAATGGATATGGAGAGAGAGAGAGAGCACGTGTGTTTAGGGGGGTGATATAAAGAGATAAATAAGGAGAGATGGAGAGAGATATAGATATAGATGGAGTCGGGAAAGGGAATAATATTTCTTGCACTAGATGCATTGATTTCAGTGTAGATGTTTATTTCTAATTCTATTTGATTACTTTTGCTAGATGCATTGAGTTCAGTGTAGGACATGTTTTCTAATCCTATTTTACCGCTTGTGCTAGATGCATTGATTTCAGCATAGATGTTGATTTATAATTATATTTGATTGCTTGCACTAGAGGCATGTTTTTCAATGTAGATGTTGATTCCTAGGCTTATTTGATTGCTTGCATTAGATGGATTAGATGTTGTTAATCTTGAGATTGTAAATTATTAAAACTATTTTTTAAGATTAGATGGAAGAGGGGAGAGGGAATAATATTTATTGCACTAGATTCATTTATTTTACTGTAGATGGTGATTCCTAACTCTATTTGATTGCTTGCATTAGATGGATAAGATGTTGTTAATATTGAGGTTGTAAATTATTAAAAATATTTTTCAAGATTAGATGCAGGGGGGAGAGAGGGAAGAAGATTTTTTGCACTAGATGCATTTATTAGATGATGATTCATAATCCTATTTGATTTCTTGCACTAGATGTATTGATTTCAGTGTAGATGTTTATTTCTAATCCTATTTGGTTGTTTGCAGTAGATGCATTGATTTTAGTGTAGATGTGGATTTCTAATCCTATTGGATTGCTTGCACTAGATGTATTGATTTCAATGTATATGTTGATATCTATTCTCATTTTATTTCTTGCCTTAGAAGCATTGATTTCAGTGTAGATGTTGTTTTCTAATCCTATTTGATTGCTTTCATTCAATGCATTAGATGTTAATCTTGAGGCTATAGATTATTAAAAAAAATTGTCCTCCTACGGTCGCTTCTTCAAGCATTCATTCATTCATCAGTCCAAATATTGTATCCGGGTTTTTTCTCTTTTGCTTGGCCATATGGAGTAGATCAAACAACACTATTCAAATAAAGTAGCAGATCGATTCAATTCACTCTATAGTAAACTCACCTGGGCCTCCCTTTTCATTGACAACCTATCATGCATATAACTCTAGATTAAATTTTAACGTTTCAAAAATAGAGTTAACCACTAGGAACTCGTTTGTCTGTTCGAAAATTGAAAGTCTAATGTAAACTATGAAAATAGAGCTTTTCTTGTAAGCAAGGATGTTTTCCATAAAGAGTACAACAAAAAGTAATCTCTTATCGTTCAATGGATCAAAAATATGATGTTTCATCATCTTCTTGAATTTGTTTCAACCTCAGAAATATCCAAGGGCCCAATCAACTATTAAAACCCCCACCCACAAGAAATTAGAATTGAATTGGCTTCTATTTATCAACTTCTAAATCTACAATGTTTGAATGTACTTGCTATTTAGGATCCTCAAATGTTTTTAGAAGTGTCAATCACAAATCTTCATAGTTTTTGGCTCTCCGACTCCAAGCTTCTTTGTCTTCGTCTTCAGAAATTAAAGGCAATCATGGTGATGACTACCCACTCATAATGAAAGCTTGAACAAGGCTTTGAGTAGCATGAGTTTTCTTAGGTCTTCCTGATATTATAAAAAGGTCTTCACTTTCCCTAGGTCTAGTGTCATTCATTATAACTTTTGTTCCATAAATATATTGAATATGGGCTAAGTTGCTAATATTCTCCCCATATATAGAGCCAATGACACATTTTGGGACAACAACCTCTACAGTCTTATTTCTCAAAAAATCTGATTGACTTCCACTTCCAAGAGTTCCCCTTTGTGGATATCCTCTTCCATAGTCAGTCATGTTATTTGCACTGCCATCACCCATTCGTTGCACTGCCCATGGACCTAGTGATGGTGGTTGGTTGGGAAATCTATCTTGAAGGTGATCTAACCGATGAATCATACAATATAATAGGACCATATAACTTAGAAACTACATTTTAAGGAACTTTATCTTTGACTAATATCTATTTATAAGGCTACATGAGAAAGAGCACTTGATCCCCTTCAAAAAAGAGCATATAAATCTATGTTGATTACCATTTTGTTTAATTTGATTTTGTGCCATAACAAAATTTTCCCTAAGGATATGGAGAATGAATTCTCTAGTGTTAAGTGTTATGCCTATTGTGTGAAACTTGGATGTTTCTAGTTCATAGGATGGCACAAAATGGTGGTTTTGGCCATAAATAGATTCACATGGTGTCATTTTGGTAGCTCCATGAAAATTGTTGTTTTCCCACCATTTGGTAAGGGGAAGTGATTGTTCCTACTAGTGTGGATTTTCGAAATTATATATTCTCAATAGGTTTCTAAGAAATTGTTAGCCACTTCTATCTAAACATCAATTTAAGTATGATATTCAATGCCTATATTCAACTACATACCTTGAATTCTAAATAGCTCATACAAAAATATTCTAGTGAATGTGGAGTCCCTATACAAAATAATGGAAGTGGGTATACCATGTAGCTTATGTTAGGGTCTTATATTATAGGGATCTTAGTCATTTCAGTCATTCTATTCATTTGAAGTCCATTTGTAAATCTAAGTCTTGATTTCATGAGTATTATGGTTTAAAGGGTTCATTGGTCATGTCATGAAAGATTTGGTCATCGTGAGTTAGTTAAGGTGAGTCATTTCAGTTATAGCGAATCTGTCATGGTAAGCCATGTCATGTTCCAATGATTTTAACAAATGCCACTTCATTTTGAAATGGATCATCATTAACATAAATGGAGGCTCTAGAGTGCATGAAGTTTTAAAAAGTGCATTTGGCTCTCCATTTCACTCATTTGAAACCCATTCTCTGCTCTCAAAACACGTTGGAGGCTACCAAAGGAACATTGTTGTCTGCCATTGGATTTTACTATGCAACTGAGGGTCTTGCTGCGCATTTGAAGAATTCATCAATCCAATTACGAGTAAGAAATTTTATCACTTATCTGAGCTTATTAATGTTTTAGAGAACCTAATATACCCTAGCAAGATGATCATAAGTCTCGAGAATCCCCCCAACCATCAAGAACTATGATTGTTGTGTTTCCTGTTGCGCAATCTCTTGTTGCCTACCATTGTGGATGAAAATCGTTCCTCTACTGCATATAGTGTTATTTGAACCTAAATATCTCTATTTGGAACTTTAGTTGAGTATCATTGATCATCCCCTAGTTTGGTTGCCTCTCTAAAAGAGCCCTAGTCACAATTGTTGTGCATTTTCTCTACCTGCTGCACATTGCCCTATCTCCATTATGCTGCAAAGTTTACCTTTGAAAACCACCTTACATTTTTTTGAAGAAGACTGTAAATCTTGAAGATATAATGATGGATACCCAGAGATGAAGAAGGAGGTCAAGGGAGAATTGTGTAGGAAGAAGATCAAACATGGTCAAATTTTGAGAACACTGCAGGTGTTGCACAAGTCTGTTGCGCATTTGTTGCAGAAGGGAGTTAGATGATTAGGGTGTGTGCACTTAGTTTTAAAGTTTTTTTAGGAGTTCACAACCATCTCAAACACATTTCAAGCCAACCCATTAGCTTCATTTTCTCATATCAAGGCTACAATTATACAAAACTTGGAATGTTGCACAAGTTGTTGCGAAACTGTCAGAAGCATTAGGATTTAATTAATAATTTTTTTGGCATTATTTTTGTGTTTGGAAACTTAAAATAGGTTTATAAGGGTGGAAACATCATCAATCATCCATTTTTGTTCAGCCAAAGTTCAATCATTTGATTAAATCCATGCAAAGATAAATCGTTGCGTAAGTGCGCTGCGCAAACATATTTTCACCATATCTCTTAAACCCTGTAAAAATTTTCCCTGAATTTTTATAGTAGATGCATGGCGATGAGATGAATAAACTCAACGAATTTCATCCAAACATGCTTCACGGTTTTCGAGAAACATACTACTGTCACCTACAACCATTTTCATATTTTCTGAATATCCGTGAGTCGGATTTGGCTCAAACTTTTTTCGGAGATGAAGTATGATGATAGTAGATTGTTGTCAAAATTTTAGCTCAATATGATTCATCATTTAGGATATATTAAAAAAAATCAGTCACAGGGGAGGTGTTGCACAAGTTTGTTGTGAATTTGATAACAAAAGGGAGATGGTGGTTCAGAGGCATGTTTCTTTGAATTTGTTTCATTAGTTCATAACCTTCTCAGGGACATTTCAAGATGGACCGGAGGTATGCACAACTTGGACTGTTACGCAAGTTGTTGTGAAACTAGAAGATTTGCTACATTTTAGACAATCAACCTTTTGACCAATGAATTTGTCTCCAAAACTTCTGCAAATGGTTTTTATGACTGTGACAACTATTATTACCAATTTAGACATTTATGAAACATCTTTTGGGAGTGATTTAATGCATTTTGTTCAAAAAAATACCATGTCATTAATGAGTCAAAACAATTTCCTGTTTTTTAGGGAAATAATTTGTTATCATTTCTATTTTGATGTAATTAGTTTTATCTATTAGGGGAATAGGTAGATTTTTACCCCCTTTGACTTACGAAGAGCATATTGTAGATAATTCATGAATCTGAATGTAGAAAGGCTTAGATTCAGGAGTGAATAGAGTGCCTTTTGAAAACTTTGTCAGCAGTGGAGAAAATTTTAAAACAATGATCAATACACCAATATAGAGAAAGTTGTGTTCCCTAATTCTTGTGTCATACATAATGGTGATGTGCCTCACTTTGTGATTTGTCTTCCCTTTTAGTTTTGACATATACTTTTTTTCTTAATTATTTGAAAGAAAATTGTGTTGCAGAATTTACATTGGTACTCTGCTCAGGCTTGTTAAAAAATTTCAGTGTTTTCTTCTAAACTTAGATATAGAATTCATCTATACATGATTTATATTTAATGGATCCTTACTCTCATTTCATCCTAGAAACACTATAACAAATTTTGTAGATCTAGGAGTCTTCCTACCTCACCCTAGTTCAAACTGCTCTATTGATTGTGATTGGTTACTGAACATTATTTTGACTCCATGCCCAATGGATCTCTCTTTCACCCTGTAGCCACAACATTAAAACTTTTTCACTTTTTTTATCCTCATAACTAGCTTGATTTCAGAAATCATTCAGTCATCTAATTGACTGAGGAGAAAACCTAGTGAGAGAGCCCTCTCCAAGGTTAGAAGGGCTAGATTCTAGCACAAAAGTGGTTTGTTCTTACCTTTGTAATCCTTTCTCAGCCTTAAGGAAATTATAGAATGCTAACATTTTAGTGTCATTGTCAAGGAACGAAAATTTCCATCTTCCCCAGGAAAGATCAACAAAGTTTCAAATCTGATTGCTGATGGTGGACAATAGTCAGACACAAGGAGGTTGTATCATTCACCTGGTGATTCCAGTCAATTTTACATTCGGATTCAAAGCTTAGTTAACAGATAAATGGAGGGATATTTCAGAAAGACCAGCTATCAGAGCTTCATCTTTTTGCAAGAAATCTCATTCTTTTTCATCAGATACCTCTTGTCCTTTCCTAAACATGTTAAAATAATTTTCCTTTACTTGTCATATTCTAAAGACGACCATAAGTCTACACTTGATTTTCATTCTTTTAAAATTGTAAAGACATCTTTTTTTCCTTGCACTTTTGATGTTGAAAAGGATTCCAATAATGACTATGATCATTTTCATGAACCTCAAGTGACCCAAACTGTTGTCATATCCCTTGTACTGAATCCTATATCTTCAAAGTTTCAAGAGAGATATAAACCCCTTAGTTTACCTCTTGTTATCCATAAATTTCGAGAAAAGCACTATAAGTATCTATCTATGTTTGATTTGACAAGATTTCAGTTGTAAAAAACATCCAGGGTTTTTAACATTTCCTTAACAATTTAGAAATTGAACAATATGATTTATGTATGAGAGATTTTCTCAATAATTGCAAGGAGAAGCTAATATATGGTTTAGAAGTATGCCGAATAGGAGTATTGCCAATTTCCAACAGTTTGAGCACACTTTCCTTGAGAAATGGGAGGTTAAGAAAAACCCTTTCCATATGCTAGCCTAAAAGTGGCATGTGGTTACCTTTGTAATCCTTTCTCAGCCTGAAGAAAATTACAAAGTGCTAACAACTTAAATATTTGATCCATCAAAGCATAGGCAACAAAATGAGGATTCAAAGGATGATTTAGGGCACAAAAATGAGCACCTTTTGAAAGATGGTCAAGAACCACCACGATGACTTATTTGTTTCCACCTTTTGGAAGTTTAATAATAAATCCATGAAGATGTCTATCCAATTTTTTTGCTAGGATAGGTAAATGTTGTAATTCCCCTAATATCTTCTCCATCTATCCCATGTTTTTTTGGAAAGAATCACAGGATGCTACAAGATTGTAGATATCTATGTTTATGCCTTCCTAGAAGAATTAACACCTATTTCTTATATAGGTTTTATAAAAGCCAATGTGATCTAATATCTTAGATAAATTTAGCTGCTCTAAGACTCATTATTTTAGGTTCAAATTTTTTCAAGAAAGGATCCCTAATGTATCTTGTTGTTGTGTATAACTTTTAGGTGGGTTAGGTTCAATCTAAAGTTGATCTATTAGCCACCAAAATGTCATGTTTGTTAGTCATTCCTTATGGGATTCCCCAAGAAATTGTAGACTTAGTAATGATAAGGCAAGGAGTGACCCATCCTCTGCATCATCCACAATATTCTCTTACCCTTATACAATCTCATATTCATATCCCAACATTTTGGTGACCCATTTATTTTTCTATAGTGAATACAACCATTATTCAAGGAAGTACTTTAGACTATGTGATTTGTCTTGATATGAAAACTCCTCCCTATGAGATATGTTCATTACTTCTCCACTACATGAGGGATAACCAACATTTCTTTCTCATATTGATCTGGAGATTAAAATTTTTCTCATAAATGAAAGTACATAGAATCTTTTAAAACCAATGTCTAGTTGTAGTGTTCATCGTTCTGATGCCAAAGACACTCGATTCGCCTCAATTCGATGTCGTATGAAAAAGTTATGATGTTTTGATTTTTTGTCTCAACAATTAAAATATTTGTAGGTGGGATGAATGGGTTGTCGATTGGGTAGTCCATATTGCTGATGTCATGATGATATCACCATACAAACTAGGCGTACAGGACCAACTATAACTCACCATGTGTCGGGATCATACATGTGCAAGTGGTCGAATTTGATTGGTTATTTTAATTTTTGGTGGCTCAATATGAGGTTTCCACGTGGCCTAATTGGAAGCTACCACATGGCACCTCCACATTCGCTAATTTTTTATTATGGGTCAAATGGCCTCAGAAAGTTTCAATCCAGTGACCTACCAATACACAATCTAGTGCCTTACCAACTCTCCTATGGGTAGTTCTTACCCCTATACTCCTTTGTACCTATTTAAACTTTATGTATGAGCATGTTTGGGAGGAGGGGTCGGGCAGTGAGCCTCAACCCCCAGTTATATTACCCCACAGTACCACCATCGACGCAAAGGAGTACTGACAGGACCATCCCCTAGTCATGTGCATTCCCATAGGACCTCTACACTATCGCAGGAAGACTTAGCTGGAGGGAACCAACCCCTCTCCCATGGTCATGGCATAATCCACAGGAACGACACGAAGGGTTGAGGAGCTTGGCGCAGGGGGCGGGTCTGTAGTCCCTAGCCCCAGGTCCCATTACAGTCCATGCAAACACATATGAAGGAGGAAAGGGCTAGAGATGAGGACGTAGTTTTAGGTTTGGCCCCAAGTCATTTGTTCGACACGTAACCACTGGTTAAAGAATCAAAAGTTAGCATGGTGAGGGTGGGTGGTTAGCCCTGACCTTTGGCCAAATCAACCCCACATGACCAACACCCATAAAAAAAGGCACAACAGCGGAGAGAAAGGACCGTTGGCCCATCGTGTGGCCTTATGGTGCCCATGTGGCCATATTTTGCGCTCATGGGGTTATTTGGCATTTAAAAGAAGCGACTAATTGCACATATTGCGAGTGAATTTGTCACCTCCTGTTAAAAATAGCAACATGAAATTCCAATTTAATTTATCCTTGAATTAAATTATGAATTAAAATCAAATCCTATTCTCATAGCAACTTGTAAATAGTTAATTGACTTAATTTACTTAGGAATTTCGAGTTGGAAGTCTACCTAGAGTCATGTAAGTGTGATACCTAACTTTTAGTAGTGAGTCAATGCACCAGTGCATCCTTCGTGCCACACCAGTTAACTAAAGAGTCACTCACAAAAAATTCATGCATGTTAGTTCAGAGGAAGACCTGGTTTAGACTAGAGTGCAGGGACAATGTACTCTCAATTGTAGAATTTTTTGAGTTGTACAGATGGTGCATGCAATTAGTTGAGGTACTAAGTTTGGATTGCGCAGTTATGGAGGAAGGATTTCTCAATTAAATATGGGTTGATTCTCTCAAGAATTGCGCAAGGAAGTAGGGGCTTGGAAGGTAGCATAATTAGCTAAGTGTTGGCTAGAACGAGCTTGTGAGGTAGCGAGTTAGATCATACTTGTGCAGGGATTGTTCTAATGTGAAAAATAATTGTATTTTCTTCTCAGATATTCTCGTTAATGCAATATAGATAGTTGGGGTTTTGAGCAGTTTCTTTCCCCAGAGAAATATTGTGTTATGTGCGATTGATATTCTCCCTCTTTCTGATTACTATTTTCATCAATCATTATTTGCTTCGACTATAAAGAGTAGAGTAGATTCTCATCTTATGTTTTAGTATATCACATGAGTTGTTGAATATACAAAAAAATATACATGGTATCGAAGCTAAAGACAATATAGAATAGGATATTTTGAGTTTGTTGTGCATGTGAAAATCAAGTTTGCAGTTCATACTTCATATCAGAAATATGTCTTTCTATAGATTATGACTTGAGTATGCCTTGGAAGGAAACTTAAATTACATAGCATGGAAGGATAGGATGGAAGCAATGCTAGAAGACAATGGCCTCAAGGAATTCATTGATCAAGACATTCCTAAGCCTCCAACATTAGATGCTAAAGATCTGTATGAATGGAGAAAGTGTCTGGAAAAGGCGAGGTGGATTATTATTGAGGGAGTTAGGGACCACATTGTCTGGAGTCTCCATGGCAAGGAAACTCCATACTCAATGTGGAAGGCATTGACAGACCTATTTCAGAACAATAGTGACCATAGGAAGTTGGCACTGAAGGACAAACTCAGAAAGATCAATATGGAGAAGGGCGACTCTATTCTGAAATACTTGACCAAGTTCACTCATTTTTGTGATGATCTTAGAAGGGTTGAGATTACCATTGTTGAGGATGATATGGTGAGCCTAGATCTTCTAGGACTCCCCAAGAGTTGGCACAGTTGTCAAGACTCTGTCAATGGGAGGGAGAAAATTCCAGATTGGGAATGATTGTGGTCGGATTTTGTGCAGGAAGAGATTCAGAGGAACACTAGAGACGAGTCCTCATCAAAGACTAATGATGAGGAAAATTGTGCCATATCGGGTAAGGCAAAGAAAGGGAAGGGGAAGGCATCCCATTCCAAATTGGATTCTTGTCATGGAGGAACAAAGAAGGACATGTCAAAATTCAAGTGCTTTCATTGTCATGAGTTGGGATATTTTGCTACAAAATTTCCACTCAAGAAGTCCAAGAAGAAGTCCTTAGGAGGAGCGGCAGGTGAGGCTCTTGCCTCACAATATGAATTGGACTTTACCCTCATCGCATGCATGGTGTCATCGATGATGGGTAGTGTATGGTACCTAGATGGTGGAGCTTCTTTCCACATGACTAGTAACAAGGATCTCTTCATTGACTTGGAGGAGAAGGATCTCCATATGCATATCGAGATGGGTGATGATGGGAGGTATAGTTCTACCAGGTTGGGTACAGTTACCTTTCATAGGGATTCAAGTGCTCCCCGCACCTTGCTAGATGTTATGTATGTTCCCGGTTTGAAGAAGGACTTGGTATTTGTTTCCATGTTGGAGGATAGAGGCTATGATGTGATCTTTAGTAAGAGAAAGGCATTCCTTCATCACATAGCCATGAGATAGGTAAAGAGGATAGGGATTTGGGTGAAGAATATCTACAAATTGGAGGTAGAATATTGTGTTGCCTTGAGCATGAAAGCATAGAAGGTGCAAAGATGAGACATTGGTGAGTTGTGGCATAGGTGGTTGGGTCACTTGCATCATGGCACTTTGGAAATCATGCAACAAATTTCTACCAGTCTTCTCAAAGGTACACTAGAGCAAATTGATACATGAAAAGGGTGTACTTTGGGAAAATTCACCAAAGCTTCCTTTCAAAACAAAGATAGTTGAGCACAGGCAATCCTCGATCGAGTCCATTCAGATGTTTTTGGATCATTCTCAACAGTATCCACGGCCAAGCACAAGTACTATGTTATATTTGTTGATGATTTTTCTTGTTGGATATTTTTCATGCAGAAGAAAGATCAGAGTTTTGAAAAGCTTTGTGAATTTAAAGAATTGGTCAAGAAAGACACTAGTAGGAAGGTTAAAGCTCTTAGGAGTGATAACAGGGGAGAGTATGTGTCAAATAAGTTTAAAAAATTATGTGTGGTAGAATGGATTAAACGGGAATTGACAATACCCCATAACCCACAACAGAATGGGGTGGATGAAAGGAAGAATAGAAGCATTGTAGGGGGATCACAGGCGATGTTACATGATCAGGGCCTACCACTATACTTATCGGTTGAGGCATGCAACATAAATGTTTATTTTTAGAATAGAACTCCTCATCAGATTCTTTAGATGAGTACGCAAAAGGAGGCCTTCTTAGGGAAGAGACCACATGTGGATCACGTCAGGATTTTTGGCTCATCGTTATATTTCCATGTGACCAAAGATGCTCAGAAGAAGCTTGAGCTGACAACAGAGTTAGGGATATTTGTGGGGTACACTAATACACCTCACAACTATTGGGTGTATCTGCTAACCAATAGGATGACAGTGGTTCATAGGGATGTGAAATCTGATGAAGATAAGGCCATGAGATGTTCCCTTGAGAGGGAGCTTCAACTACATGTGGTTGAGGAGCTTTAGGTTCCTAAGGAGGAGCCTTAGATTGATGTGGAGCAACCACATGCAGAGGATATAGGAGTGGAGACACCCACTCAAGCAGAGTCTTCCAGATATGGGAGAAAGTGCACCAAAGAGGCTGATAGGTTATTGTAGGATGCAAGAGAGAATGTGGGAACACCCACATCATAGCGCAAGCAGAGGAGGTCACCTCAGAGGTACACTGGATATATTACTCTTATGAGTGGATGTGTTGAGACAAAGGCATCTTCTTTTGAGGAGGGAGTGCAAAAATAGGTTTGGGTTGATGCCATGGTTGAGGAGTATGAATCCATTTTCGTAATAGTGTTTTTGATGTGGTCCCAAGGCTGGCAGACAATTCAGTGGTGAGTTCTTGATGGCTTTACAAGGTAAAGAAAGCAGCGCATGGTAGTGTGGAGAAGCATAAGGCCATGTTTATGTCTCGAGAATTTTCTCAAGTAGAGGGGATTGATTATGATGTGACCTTTGCTATTGTTGCACAGTACTCATCAATCAAATCCATTTTGGCACTGTCAGCGCAGATGGGTTGGAAGATACATCAGATGGGTTGGAAAGATAGCCTTCCTTAATGGCATGATTGAGGAAGAAGTGTATATTGAGCAGCCTAAAGGTTTTGAGACCTTTGACCATGATTTACATGTATGCCGACTCAAGCAAGTGTTCTATGGGCTAAAGCTAGCACCCCATGATTGGTACACAAGGATCGATAGCTACTTCACTAGGTTGGGCTTCACCAAAAGTGAAGAAGATGCAAACCTATAACATATTGTGGTGGAAGGTAGAATGTTGATTATTGTTTTATATGTCAACGATTTGATTCTGACAGGTGATGATAAGTTGATCAAATCTTACAAAGAGGATCTTGCAAGAGATTTAGAAATGAAGGACTTGGGGCTCATGCACTACTTTATGGGCATGGAAGTATGGCAAGGTGATGGGGAAAATTTTGTCTCTAAGGGAAAGTATGCCAACGAGATACTGAAAAGGTTCCACATGGAGAGAAATAAACCCATGGAAACTCCTATAGTAGGTAACTAGAGGAAGGAGGATGCTACTTCTAGTGAAGTAGTGGAAGCTATTGTTTACAGGAAACTTGTGGGTTCACTCATGTATATGGTGAACACATGACCGAACATGTTCTATGCAGTTAACCAGCTTAGTCAAGTTATATTTAGGCCGACCAAGTTGTATTGGAAGATAGCCACGCATGTGTTGAGATACCTCAAAGGCACTACTCAGTATGGATTGTGGAACAGACAGATAGAGGGAGTGAAGCTTCAAGTCTTCACTGATCTAGATTGCACAGTGAGTCCAGCCAATAGGAAGAACACATCAGGAGGGATCTTTAGTATTGGGTCAATAGTTGTTTCTTGATACAGCAGAAAACAAAGATCAGTTGCACTCAATTCAACAGAGGCACAGTACATGGCTGTTAGTCAAGCAACTTGTGAGGTCATGTAGATAAGGAAGATTTTGGTTGGTTTCTTTGGTTAGTAGATGGATTCAATTGTGATTTACTGTGACAGTCATAGTTGTATCAAACTCTCTGAAAATCCAGTTTATTAAATATCGGTCCAAGCATATTGATATCTGGTATCATCATCTTCAAGATTGTGTGTAAAGGCAAATTATGTTGTTGGAGTACATTCCCACAGGCATTGTCAAGATGTAAATTCGAGTTTCAAAAAGATAGGATTGGGATAGTTGATAATCCCTTTCTTGTTGAGAGGAAGTGTTAAAATTACCAACAAGAAATTCCAATTTGATTTGTCCTTGAATTAAATTGTGAATTAAAATCTAATTCTATTCTCATAGCAACTTGTAAATAGCTAATTAAGTTTAATTGACTTAATTTACTTAGGAATTTCGAGTTGGAAGTATATATGGAGTAATGTAAGTGTGATCCATAAATTTTAGGGGTCCATGTTGAGTTCTTTTGAGTTGTAATTAGATAACTTAATATAACTGAGTTATAGTCAATTAAACTAGTTCTAACTATTGGAGGAACTAATAGAGGTTTAGTACTGAGCCAGCGCACCAGTGCATCCTCAATGCCACTCCAATTAACTGAAGATTCACTCACAAATAATTCATGCACGTCAATTCATAGGAAGACCCAGTTGAGACTAGAGTGCAGGGATAGTGTACTATCAGTTGTATAATTTTCCGAGTTGTACAGATGGTGCATGCAATCAGTTGAGGACCTAAGTTTGGATTGCGCAATTATGGAGGAAGGATTTCCCAATTAAATATGGGTTGATTCTCTCAGGAATTGCACAAGGAAGTAGGGGCTTGGAAGGCAGTAGAACTGGATAAGTGTTGGCTAGAGCGGGCTTGTGAGGCAGAAAGTTAGATCATATGTGTGCATGGATTGTTCTAGTGTGAACACGCATTGCTTATGGTTAATGCAATATAGATAGTCATGGTTTTGAGAAGTTGCTTTCCCCAGAGAAATATTGTGTTATGTACTATTGATATTATTCCTCTTTCTGATTATTGTTTTCATCGATCATTATTGCCTTCCGTTGTAAAGAGTAGAGTAGATTCTTGTCTTATGTTTTAGTATATCACATAAGATATTGAATCTATAGAAAAATATACACCTCCAGAGTGGATTAAAGAGAAGAAATTTCACTCTCTTTACAAGTTCATCCAATTTGGAGGATGAATAGCAAAAAAAACTTGGGGAGAACCATAACTTGAGGATTTTTTGGCATTGTGGAGCCCACGAAGAGCCCATATAGGGGTTTTTGGACATTATAGATCTAATGGAAGCCTCTGTTCACTGATTGGAGCACTTTTCGAAGGAATGTTTTCAAGTTTGATTCTTGTAGTGCCAGGGATAATCTAGTTTAGAGCAGTTTTGAAGGATTTATGAGCATGGCGAGGACCTTGTAGGGGTTTTCCATCCTTCATATGTTATCTAAAACAACTGTGACATCTATGGTGAAACTCATGTTTGTCTTTTCTCATTATGTATAGTTGAGGAAACTTCTATTTTATTATTTAAATTTGGAATTGTTGTACATGTATGCTCATTTTCACATGGAGTATAGGGTCTTGATGTGAGAGCCTTTTCTTGTTTATTGTTTCATGACTAACTATAGGTGTTCATGCTTTTAGAGTGAGATTTCTTTGCAGGAGAATGTTTCCTTGAAGGGGAAACTAGCCACTAATTTTCTCAACACACTTTATGTACTCTTTATCACTGAAATCTATGGAGTGGTCTAGCTATGTTAGTAGGCCCAGAGATGTAGCCTAGGAGGGGTGAACTCTATCACCAAATTATGTGTTGTCTCTCTTCATGTTTGTCTTTATGAGTTAAATGATGATATGTTACTTGTTTAAAGTTCACATGAAAACTAACTCATTATCCTTGAAGAGACCATAAAACTTGTTGATATAATAAGACCCATTTTTAATCACAAAGCGTCAGAGGATGGTCAATTTTTATGAAGGAGAACTTATCCTCCAATTTCAGATAAATTGGTATCAGAGTAGGTTCTTAACAAGTTGTAGGTATGGGAAAGAAGTTGGAAATTCTCCCAGAGCTAAAGGAGACAAACTTGTATCTCAAATTGAGAATGATGAATTGAGAAGAATTATTGAATTTTCTAAAGAGGAGAAGAGGCATATGTGCCTTAAATTGCAGCATGTTCTTGAGGAACAAGTTGGTGAGAGTTTCACTCCAGAAGAAGGAAATAATTCCTTCAAAGTGAAGCCAATTTGTGGGCATGGTCCAAACACAGGTTATGGACCCTATGTGGAGAATGATGTTGGTGAGTTTTGTCACCATATCAAAGAATCTCACTATGCACCCGTTGGTAAAAGCGGATGGCTTGAGTCATCTTCAAATTCGTCATCGACATCTGAAGTAGAAAAGATGGTTGGAAAATCCAAGGAGGTAATCAACATCTCTAGTTTAAATCCTTCAGTTTATGTTAATAACACATCTTTTGCAACCTTTGAACAACATACTAAAGGCATTGGTATGAAATTGTTAGCTCAGATGGGTTATGAAGGAGGAGGCCTTAGAATCAATGACCAATGTATTACTAATCCTGTCATGGTGAAAGAGAGACCAAGATATCAAGGATTGGGATATGGTCATAGAGAGTTTGGAGAGTGTTCTAAATTGTTTGAGGCAAAGAAGTCATTAGATGATGATATGTCACACCAATATGGTAGGTAAAATTTCAATTTGTCTCCTAAGAGAGATGAATGCTTCAAAGGACTTTGCATGTCATCGTCAAGTCCACATCGTCAAAATTCCAGCCCAAGGGACATGTATAAAGGTCATGGAAATTTTCCAAACATTGGTAATTTCGATTATTTGTGGGACATGTATCCCTGCACCTTTTGTGATGCAATTGATTATTGTGTGGCTGATTGTGAGAAATTCAAAGTGATGGTAAAAACAATGGACCAAATTATTGGCATCAAGCATGAAGAACCTCCCTTAAGTTTGAAGACTTCCTTGTCGATGGGCAAGCGAAAGTACTTTTGTACCCATTGTAATATGAATGGGCATGGGAATGAAATATGTTGAAAATTTTATCGAGAACTTCTTCCCAAGAAGGATAAATAGGTTATGCAAACCAATGCAAGGAAAGAAACAAGTGGCAAATACAATACTGGAATAGTTCCTAAGGAAACATTCAAAGCAGAATAGATGCAGAAAGAGAACCCATAAGCCTAGGAGAGGCAAAGATTGGGTAGACTATTTGTATAGTTTGTTTCTTTGTAAATTATAAATATTTGTTGTTTATTACCTATTTTGGGTACTTTGTAAAGTGAAACAAGAATAATCACTATTTGCAACAAGTATTCTTTTCATTGACATGTCATGTTATGTTGCCTTGTTTATGAGTCCAATTGTTTGAGGAATCTTTGGGATGAACATGTGTTGTCATTCAATTTGTCTACATTTATGTCATGTAGTCACCAATGCAAGTGTTCAAGATGAAGCTTATTGTGAATGAAATATTTGATAAATATTGTACAAGAAATGACTATGTTTTTGTGGACAAAGCCAATTGTGTCATTGAATTATTTCAGCCATAGTACTTTTTTGTACAAGCACAGTTTGAGGACAATGAAGAAATGTTGAATCAATGCATGGAAAGCATTGAAGTGCTTCTAATTTCCAAGATGGAAAGTCAATTTTGTCTTCAACAATGGAACTTCAAGATGAAGTTGTTTGAGCCATGAAAGATTGGTTTGGAGAGAATGTTCATATTCCATCCATCGATGTTTTTGTTCCTAACTGATTTTAAGAATTGTGGCTCGATTCTTGACAAGAAGGTGAGGAATTCACGTAGAGGATAGGTGGAGTACCTTGATTGGAGCTTGAAGGAACCAATTGAAAAAAGAACATTAAGGATTGAGATTTCTTTTACTAGTAGAAGATAAATTTTGGAGTCCAAAAGTTCCTAGTGGGGACGTATGATTCAAAGATCATTTTTTTCTCAAAAATGAAAGTGCCCAGAATATTTTTAAACTAGTCTCAAGTCGTAATGTTCGTCATTCTGATTTCAAGGATAGTTAAATCTCCTCAATCCGATGTCGTATGACAAAGTTATGATGTTTTGATTGTTTGGCTCAACAACTAAAAATTTTGCACGTGGGTTGATTGGGCAGTCCATACTGTTGATGTCATAATGATATCAACATGCCAACTGGGCATACGGGACCAACCACATCTCGCCATATGTCAAGATCATACAACTGCAAGTGGTCAAATCTGATTGGTTCTTTTTATGTTTGGTGGCCTAATGGGAGGCTGCCACCGGGCCCAATCGAAGGTCACCATGTGGCGCCTCCACACTGGCTAAATTTTTTGTTATGGGTCGGATGGCCTTGGTAGGTTCGATCGGGTGACCTTCCAATACACAATCCAATGCCTTACCACTCTCCTACAGGTAGTTCTTACCCCTATACTCGTTTCACCTATTTAAAATTTGTGTATGGGTGATTTTTGGAGGAGGGGTCGGGAAATGAGTACCGATCCCCCATTATATTACCCCACAAGACTAATATCAACGCAAAGTAGAGGGGCTAGAAATTACACCTAGTCCCTGGTCACATGTATCTCCACACAACCATGACAAAGGTAAACAGGGGAAAGGAGCACATACATTACCAACCCCTAGTCATGTTCATTCCCATAGGACCTTAGCATTGTCATGGGAAGAATTAGGTGGAGGCGAGTAGCCCCTACCCTATGGTCGCGACACAACCCATAGGACCAATGTGAAGTTTTGAGGTGCTTGGCGAAGGGGGCGGGGTTGTAGGCCCTAGCCCTAGGTCCCATTCCAGTCCATGCGACAAGGGACAGAGGAGGTAAGGGCTAGCAACAAGGGAAGAGTTTTAGGTTTAGCCATAGGTCATTTGTTCGGTGCATAACCACCAGGTAAAGAATAAGGAGATAGCACTACAGGCACGAGCGGTTAGCCCGGTCCCCCAACGACATCAACCCCACATGACCAACAACCTAGAGAAAAAGGAACCAAGGCGAGCGGGGGAGGACCTTTCATTCACCATCCCATACCTAAAATAGAAGCATATGCAAATCAAATAGAATGGGTGGAAGGTACCCCAGTAGGCCAAGACAACACCAGAGTAGACGTAGGGAATGCTCTAATTGATTTAGAAAAGTAGCTTGGTGACAGCTCTTTTCTGCAAGTACCAAAAGAACCAGAAAGAACCATGAGTACCCCTATGGTCATGCAGACTCCTCAAAATGAGGAGAAGATCCCAAAAAGAAACAGAGAAGGGGCTTCCACCTCAGGAATGGCCACCTCTGATTTACAGTAGGAATCAAACAAGAGGCAAAGCCTAAATCCAGCCTCTAAGTAGGAATATGCTGAACACTCAGCTGAGGTTACAAATATAGAAGCAGAAAGAAGTAGGCCTACCACTCCATCTGAAGGCATGCAAGAGCCTTCCACATCACAAACTCAGATGTTGGAAAGGCAGCTTAGTGTTGAAGTGTCTTCCTTTAGAATGCCAGCTGATAAAGATCAAGATATCAAGGAAAGATACAAGGAAATCAAAGCCAGAAATGAAAAGCTTAAAGCCCAAATATATGCACAATACCTAAAGCTAACTCCCACCAATCAAACAAGGCTAATGTCAGCCTTTGACATTAAAGAGGGAAAGCTACAGATGACTTTTGTTAAAGCCACAACTCAGTAGCCTAAGACAACATCAGATTTTAAGAAAGTAGATTTTGAAGTATTGGCAAGGGATATTCATCCCATAGACCAGATTGAACTACAAAAACAGGCTGGAGAGATGATATACTCCACCCTGACAGGTAAATCCATAGCTCCCATCAACTACAGAACTCTTTTAACAACATTTCAGCACAATTCTAGTTAGAGAAGGCCTCCTCATACGCCAAGGATACAAGGATCAAGTCCTTATAGGACTTAGTGATTGAATTGGGACACGATCCCAAGGATATAAAAGATACAGAGCAACTTATTAAGAAGAAAAATGATGATATTGTTTCACTTAAGAGGAAATTGAAAATACCCTAGCTACATCATCCTCAAACTCTAGAAGTCTTAGAGAATCAAAACAGACATGAGGAGTTGATGGACTTGGTCCTGAAGTTGAATGATCAACTTAAGGAGACAGAAAAGGAGTTGGACGCTTTAATTCAATCAAAGCAAAGCGACTTGGCCAAAACTTCCAAGGATGTCATCCCAACAGTATCTACAATAGTTCCTTCTACACGGGCAGCATCACTGGCACCCACTGCTCCACCTACCATAGCATTTCCAATAACAGTAAAATCTACAACAACAATAGGTGCACAAGGAGAAAAAGCAGCAAAATTGATTAAATGCATGGAAGAAATGTCTATCCAAGCTACAACGATGAAAAGACTAAAGGAAAAGGTGGCAAGCTTGGAAACTAACTGCCAACTTGTCCAACTCAAGCAAAAAGAAGAAGCACAAAGGGCCCAGAGAATGAGTGAGAGAATCAAAATCCTATAGAGAAGTATTTAACACTGGAGAAACCACTTGGACAAACCAAGGAAATGTTGTGGGCCAATATCATTGACTCTGCCGATGATATTTGGCCATCAATCCAAGTTATTTTTGAACAAACAGAGTTAGTAAAGGTAGCTACAGAAGCTATCTAGAAAGTAAAAGAGGAATTGGGAGATAAGCTTGAGGATGCAAATAGACTCATCCACTTCCTCAACAACAAGAATAGATATGAGCTCCATGAGCTAAACATCGAAGATAGGACTGAGACCATTTTGGAAATAAGGAAGGTCCTTTCCAAGAGGAACCTTATGCTTAACTTAGAGGAAAAGTGCCACAATATGCAGATAGCCATCGATAGGTTCATGGATAAATTCTAGATTTTGAGAGAAAAAGGTTTGCCTAGTCCTATGGTTATCAACGACCAACTCATGACACAGTTGGACTATAGTGATAGACTCAGAAAGTTGGCCAAGGAACAAGCTAGCTCTTCATCCATAAAAGCATTGCCAACAGGCAAAGTGTTATATGACACATTTGAAAACTTGTTTTTTCTAGAACATGAGGTCAAACATTTATTCCTCACCAAGCCCAATTTTTCCAAGTATACTAAAGTTGATGATATCTATAGAAGGATGATGAATGTAAAATTACCAGAGGCAAAATGGTGGGAGAATATAACTGATTTACTGTGATAAATTTACAGCTAAAAGTTACCACATAGTAAAAATGAAGGCAACCAGGTAAACAGATGAAAATAGGGCAGTAGGGTCAAAGAGTGTCAGGTGAAAGATGAAAGAAGAGAAGACTCTAGTGTGAAACTCCACAACTGTAAGGCAACATAAAGGGCTACAAATCCAAACATAATAGCCAGCATTACCAAATAAAAGGGACAACATGAAACAGTTCTTTATCTGTCTCTATCTTCTTGCAAGAAGATATTTTCATTTCCTAAATTTAACCTCAACACAGTTTGAGATATTTTGTAATAAAAAATTGTATATATACTTCACCATTCGAAGTATGTAGGGTGGATTCCAAGAATTTCTATAGACTTATTGTTCTTAAGTCTAAAATTCTATTGTGTCAATGACTGGATCAGCTAGTTGGATCAAGGAATAAAGATCAGATATTTCACTGGATTCTTGTGCAAAGAGAAGTTCAAATAAGTATTTTCTCACGTTCAATGTTATTTTTCTTTGAGTTTTCCATAATTTTATTTGTATCTCTAAAAATATAAATGCTATAACATGGAATGATATTTCAAAAATTTCTTAACTGCACTATGTCTTGACTGTTATGCATATTGAATGTTTTCTTCACAAATCTAAGTTAAGGAATTCTTGATTTCTCCTTAGTTTAGGTTATTCCTTGTGATCTATAAAAAAGGATTCTTAATTTCCCTTTGTTCATGATTATCCCTTGTTCTTCATTTTAGTCCCGGTCTAAGGATTCTTAAGTGCTCTCTCACCCTGGTTAGGATCATTTCACCCATTCGGCCTATATATTTTCTCTTTACTTTGCTAGCCTACCCTGTGAACATTCCCTTTAATGAATTGATCCAGTTCTGCTATCCATTTGTTGACTCCATAGCCCAATGGCTTAAAGACCCTGCTCTATCCATCTGTTCCAAGAATTCCACCACCAAACCTTAAATTCAAAACCAAAACCCCAATGAACATTAAGAACTAGCCTAAAATCCCAGTAAAACAAAGCTAAATTATATAGAGAGAGACCTCTTTGAGTCATAGGTTGGCTAGAGTCTATACTTAAAAGATTGGTTTGTGGTTACCTCGGTTGTTTCCTTCTTATGATACTTCTAAGGAAAATTCTAAGTGATAACACATCCAACAAGCACTACTGCTTGAAATTTGCATAAAAGCTCAGGAAGATATGTTGAAAATACGATTTGAAAAAGTAGTTTTATTATTTTTTAATCTTTTTACTTTTTTACACCAAAAATGTTGAATCATCCCCCATGGTTGACATCATCATATTGAATCCTATTGGTTCTTATAAAGTTTATTTTGGTTGTACATTTTTCCGAGGAGTCCCATTTTAGACCTCAAAATTCCCCTAATTCTACCTTCAACTTGAAATTGTGGTCTCTTTGGTATTTATGTCATTGGTTATGTCTTGTGTGTTCATAGCAATTTGGAACAATTTATGTTCTTTACACATATGACCTCTAGTATATCTTTCATCAATTTATAGTAGAGCTCATGTCTTTGGTAATCTACGATTGATGCTAGAGACAACCCTTGTACTTTCAAGTGATTAGTAGGATTTTTTCTTAGGGAATTACCATGGGGAGGATGAGTTTAGGGAATGAATGATGGTGTTTTTATTTATGTATTTATCACCATCTCAACTTCTAGGGCCCTCTTAGTTGCTTCTACCACGTAGTAGGATGTTGCATTTTAATTTATGCTCAAATTAAAATATCCTCCTTGATGCCACCAATGAAACATTTCTTATATAAGGAATATTTAAGTTATTTGTATGGATGTTTAATTGATTGAAGGATTACCTAAAGTCAATGACTGAGACTATTTGGTGTGAGTTGATAAGCGACCCTAAATTTTGAGTATCTCTCTTAGAAATGCATTGAAAATTTTAATAAAATAACTCCACATTATGTATCTTGGATATGATCATATAAAAGGATTTTTATGAACTTCTTGTCATTTCCATTGTTCCTTACCATAATTTTCATTATGTCATCAATAATCCTCTAAAGGGTGAAATAATATTCCATCTAAGTGACACATCTTGACAGGTTGAAACCATCAAGCTTATTCAATTCCACTTTAGGGGAATGGTGTGATATGTTATTATTCATTATTATATTATTGTGCATATCTAAAGAGGATTTTGGGTGGCTACATAAACCTAACTTAGAATTTTCTTCCTAGTGTGACTCAATGTGTTATGCAATCTAGTTTTGTTCTTCCAAGATGCCATGAGCTAACACACCTAACAAATTCTTGATTAACATATTCTCAGTGTCATCCAACTTCTCTAATCTCTAATTAAACTTGGCTAGTTTTATTTTATTTTTCTACTGCTCATCCAACTACTCTAATCTCTCATCCATCTTCTTAAAATAGTTCTCCAAGCTCTTCAATATGTTTGAGGTAGTGTGGATGGTTATATTAATTGAGGATATGATACCAGGTAGTTTATAAGTATTCATAATGGGTGCTTACTAACAAAGGTTACTTGGTCATAAGGACAAGAGAGTGTTAGGCGTTATAGATCTATGATATATATGTGGGGTCTAATATTAGTGTCCGTCCAATATCTCAAGGAATTAACAAAAGAGGATCAACCAAACCCTTCTCTAGACAACTCAACTACCAAAGTAGTAGAGAGTGGTCTCTCTAAGTGTTGGTCTTGGTGTTATATACTAACAAGACAATTGATTAGTTTATTTAAAGAAAATTTTATGTATATGTAGGGGAATTCCTATATAACTGAAAGTATGTTGAAGTAATATTTCATATTAGGTATTTTTTATGAAATATTATTCAAAGGCTTACCAACAAGGGTTTCAAGGGTTTCAAACAATTTGATTCCACTTGTATATTCTATGTGTATTCTTCCTTTACTATAGTCTTACCTATTGTATGACGGATCATTGTGTTATTGAAATACATTGGAATATGTCTCTAGAAAAAAGGAAAAAAAAAATTGAAATTTTAGGATATTTCTAACCTATGAAAATCCTATAAAATCAATAGAAATAACCAACTTGTTCAAGGTAGGATTTGAGGCTAATAATGTAAAATGATGTTAGATCTTAAACTTTTGTGATCCATATCGATAATAAGTTTGTCTTACAGATTAATCACATGGTAGATATTTGGTCGACGTTTCGAACCAACTAATGTGGTTCATCCTCAGGACAAATGGTGAAAAAATCAATCTTACCAAAGGTTTAAATTACAAAGAAGCATTTGTACCAGGAATTAGCCGCTAGGAACTAGCCGTTCTAAACTAGTTGTTAGGAAAAGGTTGTTAAGAATTAGTTAAGGAAAAATACTATTAATAAGTTTGTTAAGAATTAGTTAAGGAGAAATAATATTAAATTATTTATTAATTGTTTAAATACAATCTCAATGTTCTTATGTACCTAATTAGTATTTATAATAGTATAATCTAATCTAATACTAAATTAAAGGGATAGAATTATATATATTACTAATTTAAATATCAATGTTAAAGCTAAAAAAGAGAAGTGTTTATTAATAGTTGTAAATTAGTGACCAATAGATCAAAGAAAACAAAAGGAAAGTGGGTAGAATTATATTAAAGATGTAATTATTAATGATAAAAGAAAAAGTTATATATAAATTAAAACGAGGTCCCAAACATAGTTAGAGTATAATAATCCATAATAAAATGCTTAAGATTAAAAAAAAAAAGGGAAGTTTGAAAAGGAAACAAAGAATCAAGAACGAAGAAAAGAAAGAAAATATCGAATGAACATGGAAAAAAAAATATGAAAATTGAAGAAGGAACCATCAAGAGGAGAGGGCAGGAATCCAGCTCCTACTTAATTTCCAACCATCATCTCAATTGAGGTTGATAGAATGCTTCTCAATCTCAATGGATTCTCTTAGCTTCCTATGATGGAAATTCTCAACCCTTGTGATGACTTGGGAATCCTTAATGCAAACATGGTGCTTCGAATTCACATCATGTTCAACTAAGGCAGAGGAACGAGTGCGATTGTGCCTAATGTTTGCCGCGTGCTCTTGGATTCTTTGGTTTATGGAGCGACCCATCTCACCAATGTAAGGAATCCCACATGAGCATGGAATTGAGTATACCCCTTTCATGTCTTTAGGGTTAATCATGTCTTTAACAGATCTAAGATAATTTTTGATGGTATTAAGAGGTTTGAAAGTAGTAGAAATTTTATTCCTTTTAAGAACATAAGCAATCTTATCTGTGGTCCCCATGATGATGGGAAGCGAAACATTGGAAATATGATCATCACAAGCTCACTTAACATGAGCTTCTTTACAGACTTTTTGGAATCCTCTGAGGCCCTGATGTCTGTTGTAGCCATAATTTTCAAAAAAAATTAGAAGATGAGATTTTTCTTCCTCAAAGTGGTTCTCATCAGAAATCCTAAGAGTGTGGGTGGTAAGAGTGTTAAGAACCCATGCCTTCTGGGCTGGAAAATCATGACAAGAGGTATGGAGATATTGTTTCGTGTGAGTTTTCTTGTGAAGAACCTGGTGAGAAACAAAACCATCATCCTTATGGGAGAGGAGAATGTCAAGGAACGGAAGTCACCCATTAACTTCAACTTCCATCATGAATTTGATGGATTCAGATTGGGAATTAAGATGGTTGAGAAACAAATCCAATTTCTCATAACCATGGGGAATGGAGTAGAGGCAAAAGCTTTGGTCTCGAAATATTCCATGAATAAGTTGGCCACTATGGGAGAAAGGGGAGAACCCATCACAACCTCATAAGTTTGTTCAAAGAAATCACCTTAGAAGCTGAAAAAAGTGGAGGTAAAGCAAAGACCTACCAATCTGGCTGTGTCATTGTCAATTATCTGATTAATGACTTCGATGGCTTCTTGATAGGGATTTTCGTATAAAGGGATACAACATCGAAGCTTACTAACAAATCACCTAGGCCAAGCCTAATATCCTTCACTTCATTGATAAAGGAGGTAGAGTCTTTGACAAAAGACTCAATGCGACCAACAAGAGGTTTGAGCTTTTGAGTCAGGAATTTAGCAAGAAGATAAGAAGGCCCACATATCATGTTAACAATAGGTCTCAGGGGGATCCCAGTTTTATGGACCTTCAGGAGGCCATAAATTCTGGGGGTGAGAGGATTGCTTTCAATCAACTTTTTACTAATACGATTAAGAGAAATATTCAAGTGTATGGCTTGCGCGATTTCTTTGGAAACTCTTTTAAGGGGATTCTTTTGAAGCTTAGTAACTGCAACTATTATGAAGATGGTCAATGATTTTGTTAACATAGTCAACCTTATCAAGGATAAAACCTGCCCCTCCTTTATCAACCTTTAGGATGATAATGTTGGGATTATCCCTTATAGTTTTAAGGGCAAGAAACTCATTTTTGCTAATGTTTCTTTTAGGAGGCTTAGCTTTCCAAAGCACAATAGCGTAGTCTTTCCGAATAACCTCCTTGACATTATCGAGAAGGTCACGAATTCCAAATACAATGTTACAAATAATGTCATCCACTAGAATTTTTCTAGGGGTCAAGGAAAAATTAAGCCCTTTATTTAAGAGACGAATGATACAGGAGCATCTAAGCCTAGTTAGCAATGTGATGGAGTGGTCACATGTTGTGGCTAATGAAAGGTTGGAGGAAGAATTCGTTATTGAAATTGTATTAATTTCAATTATGTAAGTGGTTAATTTGTTGCCTAATTCTGAACAGAATTGGGAATAAATGGCAAATGATCCTCCCTGCATGGAGATCAAGCCAAGTAGTCTAGTTTGTTTAGATTAGCATAGGATTTGATTTCTAAATGTATAGTCTATTCCTTCATTTGTGGAAGGAAACTATTAGGTATGACATATATGTAATTTCCTTTGTTTTCTGAAAGGAAGAAGCGTGACAGAGAGGGAGAAGACCCGAGAGCCTTGTAAGCCTATGGGCAGCATGGGAGAAAGAGGCCATTAATTAGATTAATCAGGCCAGAGAAGGGAGCGAGCCTCGAACATAGATTTGTATTTATGTTTTGTACACAGAGGATTGATTTTGAGGGTTGAACTGTCTAATTAATTGCATTTATTTGAGACGGAGGTTTTTAGTGTTGTAATATGATCAAAGCTGAGACTCTGTAGTGGATTCATTGCGAATAAAACCAATGTTGCATGTATAACGATATAACTAGCCCGTGGAGGCCCTGAAGGCTTGTTTTTCTCTGTATGTGGATGATTTTGGCATTGGCTCTATGTTTTCATGCATTACCGTAGAAATCCCCATGATTAAGGAAAACTTAGTGTAATTTGGATCCGCAGGCAGAAAACCCATTTACACAGAGAAACAATGCGAAAACACTGAGTGGATTCAAGAAGCGAACTTGAAATATTATAAATTGCACTTTTAGACTTTATCGAGTCCGATCCATAATCACATCGCTGCAAATGAGGGGGACCGGCTTGTAATCGCCAAATTCCGATAGCGTGACATACCCGGCCCCAAAATGGTATAGGGGTGATTGGATGGCCTGTTAGGTCCGCAAGGTTATCGCATCGGAGGTTTTTGAAGTGGGGGTTATATATTATTAAGCGCCATTGTAATCGCCGATAGCCGATAACAATATCGCATTGAACCTCCGCCGAGGACTAGCGCTGATATTGCAGACCATTGTGATTATCAAACGTTGATACAGTGATTGAATCTGAGTCATCTGATTGGCTAGATCTCGATCTGCGGCAATAGCACATATAACTGTGTAAAAAGGTGGAAAAAGTTTTGTGTTGGCATTTTGGAGAGTATTCGGTCCCGAAATGGAAAAAGCTGGTTTTAAGTCTTTTTTGAAGGCTTTTCACTTTCGATATGAAAAGGAATAGTTATCAAAGGAACGGGCATGTTTGGCGGGGTGATTGAATGGATCATTTTTTATCCATTTGGTATTTTTAAGGCTAAATGCCTGTAAAACACTTCCGATATGCATATATGTGGTATGAAGCTTTAAAGGGCCATTAAAGGGGAAATGAGTCCCGATAAGGTATATGGGTTGTGGCAGCCTTAGGGTTGCACCAATTTTGGTATCAGAGCAGATTTGTGATTGAAATAACTAATAGCAGGGCAGAATTGTAGTTAAAACTAGTTGGGATAAACAGAACAAAGAAATTTTGTATGAAAGAATTAAAAATGAAGTTATGTGCTAAAGTATTTATGTAGGCAAGTGGAAGGATCAGATTCTAATCTGACAGAAGGAAGACACACAGAGGTGATGTGTAGTAGAACTTGTAGATGCAAGAGACAGAGGAAATCCATTCAAAACATAGGTGACAGCATAAGAAAGTGTGAATATTGTAGCACTATATAACAAGAGAAGCTGAGAGAGAAGAACCATATGTGTTCTTAAAAGCACTCTGAAGTGGTAGTGAACCTGAAGAATCCAACAGGAGATTGGACAGAGAGGACAGCTGAAGTGTTCTCAAGAGAGAGTGAGAGATTACAGAAGCCTAGAAGGAGCAAAGGTGTTGCTCAAGAGGAGGTTCCAGATAGAGGACTGTGCTTACCAAAACGCTGAGTGAGGAGAGCTTAGTGAGGTAAGATCATAGTAAGGAGGACTTTCTATTGCAGAGGCTTGTTGCAGAGGAGTGAGAAGCTCATGAATAGAGAGGAGAAGAAGATGACTACTGATAGTCATAGCAGAGGTTCAAAAAGAAGCCACAACAGAAGGAAAGATGCCAAAGCAAATGGCATGAGGATGAGTCAAGAAGAGTTTGACAGAGAGAGCGCTGAGATAGATTTCCATATTGGAATATTGATGGAGATGCTGCAGAGAAGTGATGAAGACCAGAAGCATGGTTGGACCATGAGAAGGAGAGTAAGGTGGCAGAGGCTACAAGAGAAGAGAAATCAGTGAGTGAATTTAGAGATAGCAGAAGAGTTGAGAAAGAATGAGCAGATATTGAGTGCTCAAGAGGAACCATAGGAACTCAGAGAAACAGAAGCAGAAATAGAAGTTTCCATTTGTAGACTAGAACAAGGTGAAATGTTGGGTGAAGATAATAATGAGAGATTAGTTGAAGATCTCATGGACTATTGGCATAGTTCAGAACAATTCGAAGATATGATGACAAGGGAAGCAGATGAGGCATTGAAGCCTTGTGATTTTTATTCTCATAGTTTGTGTATGTTTGCGGGATATGCAGAGGATGATGGACAGTCTGGTGAAACTGTCACAAACAAGAATAACGCTCTTGAGGTGAAGTATGATGGAGAATTCCTTTTAGAGGAAGAAGGTTTTGATCTATTGCAGCAAAAGGAGTTCATAGATGAAATTTTGTTTGGTGTGAAACAATCAGATGAAGTTGATATGGACCAGGAGTCTAATGACAATGCCATAGTGGTATTACAAGGAGGTAAGCAAATGAGATTGTCTGATGAAATTGATGAAAGAACTTTGCAATATGATAGTGTAGAAAACAAGATAACTCAGGAGGATTGCCAGGAAAAGAATGAAGCTGAGAGGGGAAGTTGTGATGAACTGCTAGAGAGATTTCATATGGAAATAGAATTCTTGGAAAGACTGCTCAAGGAACTTGAAGGAGAAATGAAGCTTTCAGAACCTGATGGAGAAAAGGATATGGTTATTGTTAGCCCTGGGGTGCACTGCTGTTATTTTAACGAAAATCTCCCCTTGTTTTATCCCTGATGCTCCATGCCTCCTCTTGCCCCGCTTTTGGCCATAAGTCGGACTTCAAAAATATTACTCTCGCATCTATAACTGCTTCAGGTCCGCCTTGTAATCACAATCGGCAGTCGCCAATAATCAATGGCCGATGGCTGATGCCAATGGCCAATGGCTGATGGACGCGATATGACATTAATCCAAATTGTAATGTTGCATCGGGTCCGATCTTGCAATCGCAATCGGCGCTTTGTGGAGGACAACCCTTTGGGCATTATGCGATGGGCGAATGCAATATACATTAAACTAGAGCACAATGTTGCAGCGGGTCCGCATATATGTATCGCAATCGGGGGTTTGGGATGATGGCACATAGCCAAACTGCTGATTTCCACTGTCGCCGATATTTATGCTCGCTCTGGTAGTATATTACGCGCACACATATATAAGCTTTGCCTTTCCACTCTGATAGTGTATTGCCTATATGTATGGTTTTATGTTGGCGATAGTGTATATCACCCTATCTATATATGCTTTGCCGCCGATAGCGTTAAACGCATATATATATATAGATATATATATATATATATATATATATATATATATATATATATATATATATATATATATATATATGGGTTTTGGCCTCCGATAGCTCTCGATAGCTCCCGATAGCTCTGTTTTGGCTCTGTTAATATTTTTTTACAGTTAAACAAGTGAACTGAAATGGAATATATGGTCGAAAGGGGAAAAAACAACATCATGGGCAGCCAAATCAACAGAAATGGTCATGGAACATCGCTGGCACGAGCGAGCCACCTGACAGCACGACAAAATTACTAGAATTTGGTTACTGTGTTGTTAGAAAAAGAGACCTCTGGCTCATGTCTTTCTAATTATGGCATCAAGCAGTTAGAAGCCAAAGGGGATAGATTAGGACATCTCGAGCCTCAGAGAGCTCGAGAACCAGATGTGGGTCACTTCAGGATTTTTGGCTCATCAGTATATTTCCATGTGACCAAAGATGCATGGAAGAAGCTTGAGATGACAACAGAGTTGGTGATATTTGTGGGGTACACTAATACAACTCACAACTATTGGGTGTATCTACTAACCAGTAGGATGATAGTGGTTCACAGGGATGTCAAATTCGATGAAGAGAAGGCCATGATATGTTCCCTTGAGAGGGAGCTTCAACTAATCGCAGTTGAGGAGATTTTAGCTCTTAAGGAGGAGCCTCAGATTGATGTGGAGCAGCCAAATGCAGAGGATCCAGGAGTGGAGACACCCACTCAAGTAGATTCTTCCATATATGGGAGAAAGCACACCAAATAGGTTGATAGGTTACTGTAGGATGCAAGAGAGAATATGGGAGCACCCACATCATAACGCAAGCAGAGGAGGTCACCTGAGAGGTACACTGGATACATGGCTCTTATGAGTGGATGTGTGAGACAAAGCCATCTTCTTTTGAGGAGGGAGTGCAAAAATCGGTTTGGTTGATGCCATGGTTGAGGAGTATGAATCAATTGTTCGTAACAATGTTTTGTATGTGGTCCCAAGACTGGTAGACAATTCAATGGTGAGTTCCTGATGGCTTTACAAGGTAAAGAAAGCAATGGATGGTAGTGTGGAGAAGCATAAGGCCATGTTTGTGGCCCAATAATTTTATCAGGTAGAGGGGATTGATTATAATGATACCTTTTCTCTTGTTACAAGGTACTCATTAATCAGATCCATTTTGGCACTGTCAGCGCAGATGGGTTGGAAGATACATGAGATGGATGTAAACATAGCCTTCCTTAATGGAATGATTAAGGAAGAAGTGTATATTGAGCAGCCTAAAGGTTTTGAGACATTTGACCATGATTCACATGTGTGTCAACTCAATCGAGCGTTGTATGGGCTAAATAAAGCACCCCATGATTGGTATGCTAGGATCGATAGCTACTTCACTGAGTTGGGCTTCACCAAAAGTGAAGCAGATGCGAACCTGTACCATATTGTGGTGGAAGGTAAATTGTTGATTATTGTTTTAGATGTCAATGATTTGATTCTGACAAGTGATGATAAGTTAATCAAGTCTTGCAAAGAGGATCTTGCAAGAGAGTTTGAAATGAAGGACTTGGGCCCCATGCACTACTTTATGGGCATGGAAGTATGGCAAGGTGATGGGGAAATTTTTGTCTCTAAGGGAAAGTATGACAACGAGATATTGAAAAGGTTCCACATGGAGAGCAGTAAACCCATGGAGACTCCTCTATCAGGAAACTGGAGGAAGGAGGATGCTACTTCGGGTGAAGTAGTGGAAACTATTATTTACAGGAAACTTGTGGGTTCATTGATGTATATGGTGAATGCATGACCGAACATGTGTTATGCAGTTAACCAACTTAGTCAAGTGATGGTTAGGTCGAACAAGATGTATTGGAAGGCGGCCAAGCTTGTGTTGAGATACCTCAGAGGCACTACTCAGTATGGATTGTGGAACAAACAGACAAAGGAAGTGAAGCTTCAAGGCTTCACTAATGTATATTGGGCAGGGAGTCCATTCGACAGGAAGAACACATCAGGAGGAATCTTTAGTATTGGGCCAGTGGTTGTTTCTTGGTACAACAGAAAACAAAGATCAATTGCACTCAGTTCAATAGAGGCAGAATACATGGTTTCTAGTCAAGCAACTTGTGAGGCCATCTGGATAAAGAAGATTTTGGTTAGTTTCTTTGGTCAGCAAATGGATCCAATTGTTATTTACTGTGACAATCATAGTTGTATCAAACTCTCTGAAAATCCAGTTTTTCATGATTGGTCCAAGCATATTGATGGTATCATCATCTTCGAGATTGTGTGCAGAGGCAAATTATGTTGCTGGAGTACATTCCCACAGAGGAGTAGGATGCATATATTTTGACAAAGGCATTGTTAAGATGTAAATTCGAGTTTCACATAGATAGGATTAGGATAGTTGATAATCCCTTTCTTGCTGAGAGGGAGTGTTAAAAATAGCAACAAGAAATTTCAATTTAGTTTGTCCTTGAAATAAATTGTGAATAAAATCTAATTCTATTCTCATATCAACTTGTAAATAGTTAATAAAGTTTAATTGACTTAACTTACTTAGTAATTTTGAGTTGGAAGTCTATCTGGAGTCATGTAAGGGTGATCCCTAAGTTTTAGGGGTCTAGGTTGAGTTATTTTGAGTTGTAATTAGATAACTCAGTATAACTGAGTTATAGTCAATTAAACTAGTTCTAACTATTGGAGGAACTATTAGAGGTTTAGTAGTGAGCCAGTGCACTAGTGCATCCTCAGTGCCACACTAGTTAACTAAAGATTCACTCGCAAATAATTCATGCACGTCAGTTCATAGGAAGACCCAGTTGAGACTAGAGTGTAGGGATAGTGTACTATCCATTGTATAATTTTCCAATTTGTACAGATGGTGCATGCAATTAGTTGAGGACCTAAGTTTGGATTGCGCAATTATGGAGGAAGGATTTCCCAATTAAATATGGTTTGATTCTCTCAGGAATTGCGTAAGGAAGTAGGGGCTTGGAAGGCAGTAGAATTGGCCAAGTTTTAGCTAGAGCGGGCTTGTGAGGTAGAAAGTTAGATCATACGTGTGCATGGATTGTTCTAGTGTGAACAAGCATTGCTTATGGTTAATGCAATATAGATAGTCAGGGTTTTAAGAAGTTGCTTTCCCCAGAGAAATATTTTGTTATGTGCAATTGATATTATTCATCTTTTTTATTATTGTTTTCATCGATCATTATTGGCTTCCATTGTAAAGAGTAGAGTAGATTCTTGTCTTATGTTTTAGTATATCACATGAGATGTTGAATATACAAAAAAATCTACACCTCCCGAGTGGATTAAAGGGAATAAATGTCACTCTCTTTACAGGTTCATCCAATTTGGAGGACGAATAACCAAAAAAACTTGGGGAGAACCATAACTTGAGGATTTTTTGGCCTTTTGGAGCCCACGAAGAGCCCATATAGGGGCTTTTGGACATTATAAATCCAATGGAAGCCTCTATTCACTTACTGGAGCACTTTTGGAAGGAATTTTTGTAGGTTTAAGTCTTGGAGTGCCAAGGATAATCAATAGTTTATAGCAGTTTTGAAGGATTTATGAGCATGGAAAGGACTTCCTAAGGGTTTTGCATCCTTCATATGTTATCTGCAACAATTGTGACATCTATGCTGCAACTCAAGTTTGTCTTTTCTCATTATGTATTTTTGAGGAAAGTTCTATTTTAGTACTTCAATGTGGAATTGTTGTACATGTATGCTCATTTTCATATGGAGTACAGGGTCTTGATGTGAGAGCCTTTTCTTGTTGATTGTTTCATGACTAACTATAGGTGGTCATGCTTTTAGAGTGAGATTTCTTTGTAGGATAAGGTTTCCTTGAAGGGGAAATTAGCCGCTCATTTTCTCAACACACTTTATGTACTCTTTATCACTGAAATCTATGGAGCGGTCTAGCTATGTTAGCAGGCCCAGAGATGTAGCCTAGGAGGGGTGAACTTCATCACCAAATTATGTGTTGTCTCTCTTCATGTTTTTATTTATGAGTTAAACATAATTAGATAACTCAGTATAACTGAGTTATAGTCAATTAAACTAGTTCTAACTATTGGAGGAACTATTAGAGGTTTAGTAGTGAGCCAGTGCACTAGTGCATCCTCAGTGCCACACTAGTTAACTAAAGATTCACTTGCAAATAATTCATGCACGTCAGTTCATAGGAAGACCCAATTGAGACTAGAGTGTAGGGATAGTGTACTATCCATTGTATAATTTTCCAATTTGTACAGATGGTGCATGCAATTAGTTGAGGACCTAAGTTTGGATTGCGCAATTATGGAGGAAGGATTTCCCAATTAAATATGGTTTGATTCTCTCAGGAATTGCGTAAGGAAGTAGGGGCTTGGAAGGCAGTAGAATTGGCTAAGTTTTAGCTAGAGCGGGCTTGTGAGGTAGAAAGTTAGATCATACGTGTGCATGGATTGTTCTAGTGTGAACAAGCATTGCTTATGGTTAATGCAATATAGATAGTCAGGGTTTTAAGAAGTTGCTTTCCCCAGAGAAATATTTTGTTATGTGCAATTGATATTATTCATCTTTTTGATTATTGTTTTCATCGATCATTATTGGCTTCCATTGTAAAGAGTAGAGTAGATTCTTGTCTTATGTTTTAGTATATCACATGAGATGTTGAATATACAAAAAAATATACACCTCCCGAGTGGATTAAAGGGAATAAATGTCACTCTCTTTACAGGTTCATCCAATTTGGAGGACGAATAGCCAAAAAAACTTGGGGAGAACCATAACTTGAGGATTTTTTGGCCTTTTGGAGCCCACGAAGAGCCCATTTAGGGGATTTTGGACATTATAAATCCAATGGAAGCCTCTGTTCACTGACTGGAGCACTTTTGGAAGGAATTTTTGTAGGTTTAAGTCTTGGAGTGCCAAGGATAATCAATAGTTTATAGCAGTTTTGAAGGATTTATGAGCATGTGGAATTCAGGAGTTGCCTTCCTACATTACCTGAGCTCCTGCCTTCCTCTCCCCATAATTGAGAGCGGCCTTACGGCACCTATAGATTGATTCTCATTGGGCAGAAGATAAGGAAGCGTAGAAGCGTGGAAGCGTGGAGTTGCCTTCCTTATGACTAGCAGTAAATAGATTGATTTATTACTGAAGTAGTGCTATTCTTTATGGAAAGGACTTTCTAGGGGTTTTGCATCCTTCATATGTTATCTGCAACAATTGTGACATCTATGCTGCAACTCAAGTTTGTCTTTTCTCATTATTTATTTTTGAGGAAAGTTCTATTTTAGTACTTCAATGTGGAATCGTTGTACATGTATGCTCATTTTCATATGGAGTACAGGGTCTTGATGTGAGAGCCTTTTCTTGTTGATTGTTTCATGACTAACTATAGGTGGTCATGCTTTTAGAGTGAGATTTCTTTGTAGGATAAGGTTTCCTTGAAGGGGAAATTAGCCGCTCATTTTCTCAACACACTTTATGTACTCTTTATCACTGAAATATATGGAGCGGTCTAGCTATGTTAGCAGGCCCAGAGATGTAGCCTAGGAGGGGTGAACTTCGTCACCAAATTATGTGTTGTCTCTCTTCATGTTTTTCTTTATGAGTTAAACGATGATAATTTTTGTTTGAAGTTCACATGAAAACTAACTCATTATCCTTGAAGATACCATTAAACTTGATATAATAAGACCCATTTTTACTTGCAAAGCATCAGAGGACGGTCAATTTTTATGAAGGAGAACTTCTCCTCCAATTTTAGATAGATTGGTATCAGAGAAATTTCTTACCAAGTTGTAGGTATGGGAAAGAAGTTGGAAAGTCTCCAAGAGCTAAAGGAGATGAACTTGTCTATTCAAATGGAGAATGATGAATTGAGAAGAATGCTTGAAGCTTCCAAAGAGGAGAAGAGGCATATGTGCCTTCAGTTCTAGCATGTGCTTGAGGAACACGTTGGTGAGAGTTCCACTCCATAAGAAGCAAAGAATTCCTCCAAAGTGGAGCCAATTTGTGGGCATGGTCCAAACACAGGTTATGGACCCTATGTGGAGAATGATGGTTGTGAGTTTTGTCGGCATCTCAAAGATTCTCACTATGTGCCTGTTGGTAAAAGTGGATGGCTTGAGTCATCTTAAAATTCGTCATCGGCATCTGAAGTAGAAAGGATGGGTGGAAAATACAAGGAGGTAATCAACATCTCTAGTTTAAATCCTTCAGTTTATGTTAATAACACATCTTTTGCAACCTTTGAACAACATACTAAAGGCATTGGTATGAAGTTGTTAGCTTGGATGGGTTATGAAGGAGGAGGCCTTAGAATTAATGGCCAATGTATTACTAATCCTATCATGGTGAAAGAGAGACCAAGATATCAAGGATTGGGATATGGTCATAGAGAGTTTGGAGAGTGTTTTAAATTGTTTGAGGCAAAGAAGTCATCAGATGATGATATGTCACACCAAGATGGTAGTGATAATTTCAATTTGTCTCCTAAACAGATGAATGCTACAAAGCACTTTTCATGTCATCATCCATTCCACATCGTCAAAGTTCCAACCCAAGGGACATGTATAAAGGTCATGGGAATTTTCCAAATGTTGGTAATTTTGATTATTTGTGGGACATGTATCCTTGCACTTTTTGTGATGCAGTTGATCATTGTGTGGCTGATTGTGAGCAATTCAAAGTGATGGTCAAAACAATGGACCAAATTCTTGGCATCAAGCTTGAAGGAGCTCCCTTAAGTTTGAAGACTTCCTTGTCGATGGGCAAGAGAAAGTACTTTTGTACCCATTGTAACATGAATGGGCATGGGAATGAAATATGTTGAAAACTTTATCTAAAATTTCGTCCCAAGAAGGATAAATACATTATGCAAACCAATGCGAGAAAAGAAATAAGTGGCAAAGATAATACTGGAATAGTTCCTAAGGAAACCTTCAAACAAGAATAGACACAGAAAGAGAACCCATAAGCCTAGGAGAGGCAAAGATTGGGTAGACTATTTGTATAGTTTGTTGCTTTGTAAATTGTAAATATTTGTTTTTCATTACCTGTTTTTGGGTACTTTGTAAAGTGAAACAAGAATGATCACTACTTGCAAAAAGTATACTTTTCATTGACATGTCATGTTATTTTGTCTTGTTTATGAGTCCAATTGTTTGAGGACTCTTTGGGGTGAACATGTGTTGTCATTCAATTTGTCTACGGTTATGTCATGTACTCACCAATGCAAGTGTTCAAGATGATTCTTGTTGTGAATGAAATATTTGATAAATATTGTACAATAAATGACTATGTTTTTGTGGACAAAGCCAATTGTGTCATTGAATTATTGCAGCCATAATACTTTTTTGTACAAGCACCGTTTGAGGACAGTAAAGAAATGTTGAATCAGTGCATGGCAAGCATTTAAGTGCTTCTCATTTCCAAGATGGAAAGTCAAGTTTGTCTTCAACAAGGGAACTTCAAGATGAAGTTGTTTGAGCCATGAGAAATTGGTTCGGAGAGAATGTTCAGGTTCCATCCATCGATGTTTTTGTTCTTGAATGATTTTACGAATTATGGCTCGATTCTTGACAAGAATAATGGATTTGAGACTTCTGCGATTTGAATTCTGTGTGGTTGTGTCTTCCGGATTCATCGCATATGTTGTTTTTGTACATCTTGTGTCTTCCGGATTCTCGAAAGTGAGGAGACTTTCACTTAAACATAAAGAAGTTGCTACAACCTTGGATTCCATGCCCATAGAAGAAGGTGCACCCAACAAGGAAGGAGCGTGGAAATGCACAACATGAGAACACATAACTATTGATTAGTGATGCTTATTCAAGAAAATATTTATTGATATTGATTACTTATTGTAAACTATATTTCTTCATTTATTTCCTCTTAGGTTTGTTCAAAGTTGATTACTCGCTCTTTCTTGTAAAAAAGCTAGAAATACTTCATAATACAAAATACAACTCTTACTTAACATGGTCTAACTATTCTATATTTACATTCTTTTCTAAGGAATATTTTCCAATTAATTTTCTCAAATTCTTGCACGGATTAGTGAGATATGTTCCACACAATTTAAAAGTTCAAGAGTTTTTAGAGCATTGAATCCATTTATACATTCAAAAACAAAATTTAAAAACAACCTCTTATACTTATATAATAATTTTTTCAAATTTCAAAAATATTACACTAAAAAAAATAAAATACATAATAATTTAATATTAAAAAATTCATAATATTTATATATACTATACATAATAATTCAATATTAAAAAAATTATAATATTTGTATATCTTGTTTTTTACAAATTAATGTGAAATAGTAATATTTACCGTTTTTTATAAATATTAAAAAATAATTCATCAACCAAATCTCTTTAACATTAATCTTTGACTATTTTTAAATCAATCTTTAGTATCAAATTATATTACACACCATAAAATATAATAATTTAAATTAATCTTGATTTTAAATCTTTTATATATTAAAACATATACGCATGTTAAAACATACAGATAATTATTTTTTATTCTTTTCCATATTGATAAATCAAATATTTAATTTTTATATTTAATAATTTAAATAAAATATATATATAATGGATTTGAGACTTCTGCGATTTGCATTCTGTGTGGTTGTGTCTTCCGGATTCATCGCATCTGTTGTTTTTGTACATCAAGAAGGTGAGGACTTCACACAGAGGATAGGTGGAGTACCTTGATTGGAGCTTGAAGGCACCAATTGAAAAAAGAACATTAAGTATTGAGATTTTTTTACTAGGAGAAGATAAACTTTTGGAGTCCAAAAGTTCTTAGTGGCGATGTATGATTTAGAGATCAATTTTTTTGTCAATAATGAAAGTGCCTAGAATATTTTTAAACTAGGCTCAAGTTGTAATGTTCGTCATTCTGATTTCAAGGACACTTAAATCGCCTCAATCCTTTGTATGAAAAAGTTATGATGTTTTGATCGTTTGGCTCAAAAACTAAAAAATTTGCACATGGGTTGACTACGCTGCTAACTGGGCAATCCATATTGTTGATGTCAACATGTCAATTAGGCATACGGGACCAACCATAGCTCGCCCCATGTCGAGATCATACAGGTGCAAATGGTCGAATCTGATTGGTTCTTTTATGTTTGGTGGCCCAATGGGAGGCTGCCACCGGGCCGAATCGAAGGTCGCCATGTGGTGCCTCCACACTAACTAAATTTTTTGTTATGGGTCAGATGGCCTCGGTAGGGTTTCATTCAGTGACCTTCCAATACACAATCCAATGCCTTACCACTCTCCTACGGGTAGTTCTTAACCCTATACTCATCCCCATGTATTTAAAATTTATGTATGGTCGAGTTTGGGAAGAGGGGTCATGTGGTGAGCCCCGACCCCCAGTTGTATTACCACACAGGACCAACATCAGCGCAAAGGAGTGGGGTTAGGAATTAAGCCTAGTCGTTGGTCACATGTATCTCCACATGACCACGATAAAGGAAAATAAGGGAAGGAGCACATATAGGACCAACCCCTGGTCATGTTCATTCCCATAGGACCTTGGCACTACCGCGAGAAGACTTAGGTGAAGGGGAGTTGCCCCTCCCCTATGGTCACGCAACAACCCACAAGAAAAATGTGAAGGGTTGAGGTGCTTGGTGAAGGTGGCGGGGTTGTAAGCCCTAGCCATGGGTCCCATTACAGTACATGTGACTGCGGACGAAGGAGGTAAGGGCTAGCGACAAGGGTAGAGTTTTAGGTTTGGCCTAGGTCATTTGTTCAGTGCATAACCATTGGCTAAATAATCAGGAGTTAGTGCAGCAGGCGCGGGCGGTTAGCCCCATACCCTAACCACATCAACCCACACGACCAACAACCCAGAGAAAAAGGCACCAAGGTGAGCGGGGGTGGATTGTTGGTCCAACCCATGACCTTATGGTGCCCATGTGGCCATATTTTTGCACTCATGGGATTGTTGGAAATTAAAAAGAAGTGACAATTTGCACCTATTATGGGTGAATTTGTCACCTCCCAAGCGGATTAAAGGGAAAAACTGTTGCTCTCTTTGCAGGTTCATCCAATTCGGAGGACGAATAACAAAAAAAACTTGGGGAGAGCCATAACTTGAGGAGTTGTTGGCATTTTGGAGCCCAAGAAGAGCTCAGATAGGGGTTTTTGGACATTCTGAATCCAATGGAAGCCTTTGTTAATTGATTGGAGCACTTCTGGAAGAAACTTTTGCAGGTTTGAGTCTTGGAGTGACAAGGGTAATCAACGGTTTGGAGTTGTTTTGAAGGCATTATGAGCATGGAGAAAACCTTGTAGAGGTTTTCCAACCTTCATATGTTATTTGCAATAGCTGTGACATCTATGGTGAAAATCATGTTTGTCTTTTCTCATTATGTATTTTTGAGGAAATTTCTCTTTTAGTACTTCAATATGGAATTGTTGTATTGTACATGTATGCTCATTTTCAGATGGAGTACAGGGTCTTGATATGAGAGCCTTTTCTTGTTGATTGTTTCATGACTAAATGTAGGTGGTCATGCTTTTAGAGTGAGATTTGTTTGCAAGAGAATGTTTCCTTGAAGGGGAAACTAGCCACTCATTTTGTCAGCACACTTTATGTACTCTTTATCACTTAAATCTATGGAGCGATCTAGCTACATTAGCAGGCCCGAAGATGTAGCCCAGGAGGGATGAACCAAATTCTGTGTTGTCTCTTTTAATGTTTTCCTTTGAGTTAAATGATGATATTTTTCTTGTTTAAATTTCACATGAAAACTAACTCATTGTCCTTGAAGAAACCATAAAACTTGTTGATATAATAAGACCCATTTTTACTTGCAAAGCGTCAGAGGATGGTCGATTTTTAGGAAGGATAAATTCTCCTCCAATTCCAAATCACATATATGGATTTTACCAAATTGTGGTCACACAATTACTTAATATTGAATGCCAAGGAATTCCCTTCTTGCATCTCCACTACTTTTAGGCTCTATTTGGGGCATTGTATTCCAAGATGAAATTCTTATTAAAGTTAACACATACTAATATCAGAGTAGTGGACATGGAATCTTTTAAAACAATGAACGCTATGTTGCTTCCTCACTCTAAACAAGAGATTTTTTTTTAAGGAGTGATGTTATGGAGCTATAACTCTGTCATTATTTTTCAAAAATACCATATAGAAACTTTCAAGTCTTAAGAATCTCCTCAATATCTTAAATGTTTTTGGATGGATCCAATCTTGCTTGGCCACCACTTTTTTAAGATCAACTCATATTTCCTCTTGACTTACAATGTAACCCTAATATTTGACCTCAAGAGCCAGAAAAACACATTCATATTGCTCCATGACTAATTTGTTCTCTCACAAGAGAGTTAGGACTTATCAACATGTTCTATGTGTGGTTCCCATGCTTTATTGGATATTAAGATATCATCAAAGAAGATCAGCACAAATTTGTGCAGGAAGGGTTTGAAAATCTTTTTCATGAGGCTCTAGAAGGTTGATGGATCATTATGAAGACCAAAAGGAATCACTAGAACCCATAATGACCTTCATTTGTTTTGAATTATATATTAGGGATAAATTTCTATTTCATTCTAATTTACTGGTATCATGAATGTAGATGAAGATTATTGAAAAAAAATCTCCATGAAGTTCATCCCAAAGATCATCAATAATTGGGATGGGAAATTTCCCTTGATTTTAAACTTGTTGAGATCCCTAAAATGAGGACACATGTGCCAATTTCCACCCTTCTATAGAATTTTGGTTGTTGATGATGAGTAAGGGCTTGTATTGGGACATATGATCCCCACTTGCATTAGTTTCTAAATGATATTTTATATTTCATTCATTTGTGTGAAAGGGTGCCAATAAGGACATGCATTTGATGCTTGAGCTCCTAGAATCATAGGAATGACATGATCATACTCTCCTCAAGAATTGGCTAAAAATTTTGGTGTCTCAAACACTTAATGATGTTTTTCAAGAACCAAATATAGGCATGGGTGATTTTCATGTGTCATATTATATGGCATTAAATTGGGTAATAGTTCCAAAGTATCAATTATTTAAAGACTTCTCCATTTGATAGGACGTGAATATTTAAAGGGAGACATCCCAAAGGCCTTTGAAGTGTGTGTGCATGTCCCTTTTTAGTGAAAATCATAAAGATTTCTTTGAAATCCATTATGACTAGTCCCAACATGCATAACTACTCTACAACCAATACTATATCACAATCACGCATATAGATGGAAAATGGATGGATTTTGATTTGATAGTATCCCATGCAGAGTTAGAAATTTTCACATCTTCCCCCACATTTCCTTATACCTCCATTTTAAATCATGATATGAAAGTTGCAAACCGGGGATACAAAACAATGAGATTATTTTGCCACTCTCTTGTAAATGAAATTGTGAGTATTTCCCCGATCAACTAGGACTATAACTTTTTGATGCTTGATGTAGTCCATTAATTTCAAGGTTTTCAAAGTTAAAATGATCATTAATGCATGTATATAGATTAGGGGTTCTTCATGCGGACATGGAGGTTCAAAATTTACCTAAGTCTAAGCCTTGCATTAGGGGAATTTTGAGGTCTAAAATGGGCCTCCTAAGGAAATTATAAAATAATAGTGGAAATAATAAAATAAGATTAGATTACATCATCAAATTTTAGAGGGAAAAAGGGAAAAACCATTTTTTCAACTCGTATTTTCAACTTATCTCTCTATGGGTTTACTCAAATTTCGAGTGACCACACTTGTTGGATGCAAAATTTGATTCCACATCTAATGAGTACCCATGTTGCATACTTTCTATGGACCCTACTACATGAAAAAAGAGAAATACATGAAAAACGTGATTGTGATCATGTTTTTTCTTGTATTTCTCATTTTTTTCGTGTAGCAACGTCCATAGAAAGTATGCAACATGTGTACTCCTTGGATGACGAATTAAATTTTGCATCCAACAAGCACTACCGCTTGAAATTTTCAGAAAACCTTAGGGAGATATGTTGAAAATACAAGTTGAAAAAATAGTTTTATTATTTTATTATTTTTTAATCTGTTTACTTTTTTACTCCAAAAATGGTGAATCATCCCCCATGGTTGACATCATCATCTTAAATCCTATTGGTTCTTATAAGGTTTATTTTGGTTGTACATGTTTCCTAGGAGTCCTGTTTTAGACCTCAAAATTCCCCTAATGCTACCTTCAACTTGAAATTGTGGTATCTTTGGTATTTATGTCATTGGTTAGGTCTTGTGTGTTTATAGCAATTTGGAACAATTTATGTTTTTACAAATATGACCTCTAGTATATATTTCATCAATTTATAGTAGAGCTCATGTCTTTGGTAATCTAAGATTTATGCTAGAGACAACCCTTGTACTTTCAAGGGATTAGTAGGACTTTTTTCTCAGGGAATTGGGGAGGATGAGTTTAGGGAATAAATGATGGTGTTTTTATTTATGTATTTATCACCATCTCAACTTCTAGGGCCCTCTTAGTTGCTTCTACCACATAGTAGGATGTTGCATTTTAATTTATGCTCAAATTAAAGTATCCTCCTTGATGCCACCAATGAAACATTTCTTATATAAGGAATATTTAAGTTATTTGTATGGATGTTTAATTGATTGAAGGATCCCCTAAAATCAATGACTTAGACTATTTGGTGTGACTTGATAAGCGACCCTAAATTTTGAGTATCTCTCTTAAACATGCATTGACAATTTTAATAAAATAACTCCATATTATGTATCTTGGATAGGATCATATAAAAGGAATTTTATGAACTTCTTGTCATTTCCATTGTTCCATACCATAATTTTCATTATGTCATCAATAATCCTCTAAAGGGTGAAATAATATTCCATCTAAGTGACACATCTTGACAGGTCGAAACTATCAAACTTATTCAATTCCACTTTAGGGGAATGGTGTGATATGTTATTATTCATTATTCTATTATTGTGCATATCTAAAGAGGATTTTGGGTGGCTACATAGCCCTAACTTGGAATTTTCATCCTAGTGTGACTCAATGTGTTATGCAATCTAGTTTTGTTCTTCCAAGATGCCAGGAGCTAGAACACCTAACAATTTCTTGATTAACATATTCTCAGTGTCATCCAACTTCTTTAATCTCTAAATGAACTTGGCTAGTTTTATTTTATTTTTTTACTGCTCATCCAACTACTCTAATCTTTCATCCGTCTTCTTAAAATAGTTCTCCAAGCTCTTCAATATGTTTGAGGTAGTGTGTATGGTCATATTAATTGGGGATATGATACGAGGTAGTTTATGAGTATTCATCTTGGGTGCTTACTAACAAAGGTTACTTGATCATAAGGACAAGAGAGTGTTAGGTGTTATAGGTCTATGATATATATGTGGGGTCTAATAGTAGTTTCATTCCAATATCTCAAGGAATTAACAAAAGAGGCTCAACCAAACCCTTCGCTAGACAAATCAACTACCAAAGTACTAGAGAGTGGTCTCTCTAAGTGTTGGTCTTGGTGTTATATACCAACAAGACAAATGATTAGTTTATTTAAAGAAAATTTTAGGTATATGTAGGGGAACTCCTATATAACTAAAAGTATGTTGAAGTAATATTTCATATGAGTATTGTTTATTGACATCTTATTCAAAGGCTTAGCAACAAGGGTTTCAAGGGTTTCAAACAATTTGATTCCACTTGTATATTCTATGTGTATTCTTCCTTGACTATAGTTTTACCTATTGAATGATAGATCATTGTGTTATTGAAATACAATGGAATATGTTTCTATAAAAAGGAAAAAAAAATCGAAATTTTAGGATCTTTCTAACCTATGAAAATCCTTTAAAAATCAATATAAATAACCAAATTGTTCAAGGCAGGATTTGAGGCTAATAATGTAAAATGATGTTAGATCTTAAACTTTTGTGATCCATGTCGATAATATGTTTGTCTTACAGATTAATCACATGGTAGAGACTTGGTCGACATTTCGAACCAACTAATGTGGTTCATCCTCAAGACAAATGGTGAAAAAAACAATCTTACCAAAGGTTTAAATAGCAGAGAAGCATCCGTACCTAGAATTAGCCGCTAGGAACTAGCTGTTATAAACTAGCTATTAGGAAAAGATTATTAAGAATTAGTTAAGGAAAAATAATATCAAAAAGTTTGTTAAGAATTAGTTAAGGAGAAATAATATTAAATTATTTATTAATTGTTTAAATACAATCTCAATGTTCTTATGTATCAAATTAGTATTTATAATAGTATAATCTAATCTAATACTAAATTAAAGAGATATAATTTTATATATTACTAATTTATTTTTAATATCAATGTTAAAGCTAAAAAAGAGAAGTGGTTATTACTAGTCGTAAATTAGTGACCAATAGATCAAAGAAAACAAAAGGAAAGCAGGTAGAATTATCTGAAAGATGTAATTATTAATGATAAAATTAAAAGTTATATATAAATTAAAACGAGGACCCAAACATAGTTATAGTATAATAATTCATAATAAAATGCTAAAGGTAAAAAAAGAGGAAGTTGGAAAAGGAAACAAAGAATCAAGAACGAAGAAAAGAAAGAAAAGATCAAATGAACATGGAACAAAAAATATGAAAATAGAAAAAAGGAACCATCAAGAGGAGAGGGCAGGAATGTAGCTCCTACTTAATTTCCAACCATCATCTCGATTGAGGTTGATAGAATGCTTTTCAATCTCAATGGATTCTCTTAGCTTCCTATGATGGAAATGATCAACCCTTGCGATGACCTGGGAATCCTCATTGCAAACATGGTGCTTCAAATTCGCAGCATGTTCAACTAAGGCAGAGGAACGAGAGCAATTGTGCCTAATTTCTGCTGCTCTTGGATTCTTTGGTTTATGGAGCAACCCGTCTCACCAATGTAAGGAATCCCACACAAGCATGGATTTGAGTATACCCCTTTCATGTCTTTAAGGTTAATTGGGTCTTTAACAGATCTAAGATAATTTCTGATGGTATTAAGAGGTTTGAAAGTAGTAGCAATTTAATTCCTTTTAAGAACATGAGAAATCTTATCTGTGGTCCCTTGGATGAAGGGAAGCGACACATTGGAAATATGATCGTCACAAGCTAGCTTAACATAGGCTTCTTTACAGCCTTTTTGGAATGCTCCGAGGCCCTGATGTCTATTGTAGCCATTATTTTCAAAAACTTTCAAAAGATGAAACTTTTCTTCTTCTAAGTGATTCTCATCAGAAATCCTAAGAGCGTGGGTGGCAAGAGTGTGAAGAACCCATACCTTCTGGGCTAGAAAATGATGACAAGAGGTATGGAGATACTGTTTCGTGTGAGTTTTCTTGTGAAAAGCTTGGTGAGAAACAAAACCATCATCCTTATGGGAGAGGAGAATGTCAAGGAACGGAAGGCACCCATTAACTTCAACTTCCATCGTGAATTTGATGGATTCAGATTTGGAATTAAGATGGTTGAGAAACAAATCCAATTTCTCACGACCATGGGGCCACACGACACATGTGTTGTCAACAAACCTCTTCCATTTCTTGGGGCGGAACGGAGCAAAGGCCAAAGCTTTGGTCTCAAAATCTTCCATGAATAAGTTGGTCACTATGGGAGAAAGGGGAGAACCCATCACAACCCCGCAAGTTTGTTCAAAGAAATCACCATGGAAGCTGGAAAAAGTGGAGGTAAGGTAGAAACCTACCAAGCCCTGTCATTTTCAATTATATGATTAATGACTTCGATGGCTTCTTGATAGGGATTTTCATATAAAGGGATACAACATCGAATATTACTAACAAATCACCTAGGCCAAGCCTAATATCCTTCACTTCATTGATAAAAGACACCGAGTCTTTGACAAAAGACTCAGTGTGACCAACAAGAGGTTTGAGCTTTTGAGCCAGGAATTTGGCGCGAAGATAAGAGGGCCCACCTATCATGTTAACAATAGGTCTCGGGGGGGTCCCAGTTTTATGGACATTTGGGAGGACATAAATTCTAGGGGTAAGAGGATTTCTTTCAATCAGCTTTTTGCTAATAGGACTAAGAGAAATATTCAATTTTATGGCTTGCACGATTTCTTTAGAAACTCTTTTAAGGGGATTGTTTTTAAGCTTAATGTAACTGCCACTATTATGAAGATGGTCAATAATTTTGTTAAAATATTCAGTCTTATCAAGGATAACACCCGCCCCTCCTTTATCAGCGTTTATGACGATAATGTTGGGGTTATCCCTTAAGGTTTTAAGGGCAAGAAACTCATTTTTGCTAATGTTTCTTTTAGGAGGCTTAGCTTTCCTAAGCACAATAGTGCAGTCTTGCCAAATAACCTCCTTGACATTATCGAGAAGGTCACAAATTCCAAATTCAATGTTACAAATAATGTTATCAACTGGAATTTTTCTAGGGGCCTAAGGGAAAAATTAACCCCTTTATTTAAGAGACGAAGAACAAAAAGGTCTAAATCAAAACTTGAAAGATTAGTCACATTTTTAGATAGACTAAGGGATTTTTTATTTTTATTTTTTTTTACAGTGGAATTGGCAACAGGGGCAACCTCGCGACTCGCATTACACGGGTTCGATTCTGATCGCTACCTCTATAACCATTGGGAGCTACGCCCGCCTCTCTATATAGCTCGAGCATAAATCTGGGGGATTTGAACTCGTGACCTTTAGTACGAAGCCCGCCTTTCTAACAAACTTCACCGCATTGTGATTACCAACTCGCCTACCCCCATGGGACTTACTAAGGGAATTATTATTATTATTATTAGGAGGAGAAATAATATTACATTTATATTTAATAGGAATTATTTTGGATGAGTTAGAGTTGTTAAGGTTATTTTTTTTTGTTATTATTAGAAGACCTAAAGATATTATTGTTATTATTTGAATTTGTATTAGAAATAGAGTTGGAAGAATTATTATTGTTATTATAGAAATGATAAAAATTGCCATTATTGTAATTATTATAATAGGAAATAGAATTGGTTATCAGGTTACTGTCAAAATTAAAAGTGGAAGAATCTACCTTATGGACATTATTAAAAGGGGACGCATGAGCAACTCCTAAGGGAGTCAAATTGAGGGCAATAACAGAGCGGGAGGGAGGATTGGGATCAGATCTGCAAGTTAAGGGGAATTGGGAAGGTTTAGTGGATTTACAGGGAAGGTTGATGGACGCCCGGGAGGAATCAAAGTTCTGATAGATCTTAGCAGGAGAGGGTTCAAAGGGTGATGGAGGAGGATTGACGGACTGATAGAAACCGGATTGGCCATAGGAACTGCTAGGAGGGTTTAGGGATGTGAGGGAAGACTCGATAACCGGGACAGGAGAACTACCAAGGATCGGAGGGAGTTTTATCTGCAATGGAGGGGAATGGAGAACGAGAAAGGATAGAGAAGAGTCAGACGACGAGAGAGCATAACAAGTCGACGAGGTAAGAGGAGAAGAGGATCCATGTAGAGAAATTGTCTTGGAGTCTACAGTTAGATCATCATTGATGGAGATCAGTCGTTTAGCTAGAGACAGGCCATGGTCATCAACGCACAAATCAGAAACCACAGAGGAGAGACCGGATTCAACATTCACCTGAATAGAATAGATCGATGTTTTCTCTTGAAGAGAAGAACTGGATGAAACAACCCCACCATCTTGGTCGTTGATCTAGGAATTAAGAGCAAGGACCCAGATCCCTTACAACTTCATCCTAGTTCCCTAAGCCTCAAACCAACTTTGAATCCTAACCATTGATGCCCTAGCTTCCCCCAAGCCCATCCACACTTTACTCCCATATCTATTCCTAATGTATAAAACCTTGGTTAAAGTTATATCTTACCCTTCATTCCCACCACTCCCCACTCCCTTACTCGTCCACCCTTCACTTGTTCTCACCTCTTCCCACATTGCCCCTCTCACTCCACCCCCTCATGCCCAACTCTCCTAGTCTCATTTATCTCTCATTCTTGGCCCCCTCCCATTTCTCCTCTTATACCCATCCACTTTGTCTTTCTACTCACCTCCTCTCTCAACCCTTTTAGTGGATTTTCTTTCCTTTTTTCCATTCCCACCACCCCTCATCCCCTACCATCCACCTTGGTCGCTCGTGGCATGGCGATCCTACCAAGGTATCACATTTCACTATGGTGTCTGTGAAGGTGGTTATTATTATCTAGGTTACAATAATATTATCCACTACTAGAGGATGTTGGGTAGGGGATTAGGTATTCCCTAGGTGGACAAGGACCTAGTGTTAGGTTGTACCTAGCATTTTATCCATCTTAAGAAAACTCACATATCAAGTAGATGACTTGGACCCCTAGGTTAAACTTTTCACATAATGTCCTCAACAAGTATAGGTGTACCTCCCTATTAATAGGAGGTTCTCAAAACCATGAACCACCTACTCATCCAAAGGTCTCAAATTTGTTAGTAGGTGGACCAATACATACAAGTGTATTTCTTATTAACTAGTATAGATTGATTGTTTCTTGCATCAATGAACATGACTACAAATCTTATTTAGTAATGTTCACGTCTCTAATTTGGTATTTATATAGAGCATTTTATAGTATTCATGCGTCATAGTCTATAATGGGAAATATTAGTTAAAAGGATTTGAGCTTTTGGAATGGATAATACAATTGAGTTTAATGAACTTGCAAGAGATAATCATGAGGATTTTATGGTGTTTTCGATATCCTATATGAGTACCCTCAAAATAGCCAATGATGTATTGATTTCAACTTTGGGATTCTTTGTTCTAGGTTAGGGTTTGGTTGTTCTAAGTTGCAGTTTGGTGATGGCAAGTTTGGGTTCTCACTATGATCTATGGTAACCAAGTCTCATGCAATTCAACATGATGTTTGTGTTTAGGGTATCATTTAGGTTTTCTTTTCAATTTTAAATCAAAATTTCAAAAAAAAAACAAAGAAATACCATTGGAATGCTTACTTGGAATTAAAAGAAGATGAAACATTTCACTTAATAACAACAAAAAATGTGTTGTGTGATCCAAAATGGTAAAAAAATTAGCCATGGCATATAAAGTTGTGTCACACCAAGAACATGTGCATGTTCCTTTGCCATGTCAACCTGAGACCCTCGCTGCCATCATGGTTAGGAGTTCGAGACTTGCCAAACCTTAATTCCTAAGAGCACATAAGCACACACATGTTCTTATGTGCTTGCATCGTGGATTATTCCATTACCACTTTTGGGACCATCATTAAGATGCAAGCTATCAACTAATAGATAATATTATATTGTATAAATAGTTTCTGAATTCAAATTTCTGTGATCCATAATGAATTAAGAAAATGTATTTCGGTAGAAATCACACAAGAGAAATTTTTATCCAAGCCGTTTCAAACTTTCTACCAAAATAGTTTTTCTTAATTGTATAAATAGTATTTATTAATTTAAATTATTAATATACGGAAAATAAAGATATTTCAAAACTGATTTTTAATATGATGTTATCTTGATCTAGTAACCATTAGGTGTTAAATTTTTTTTAATAAAGAAAGCAAATTTTAACTTCATGTCAAAGATTTTTGACTTTTTTTAGCAATTATTTTTGCTAGATTTTGTAATACTATGTTTTTTTCCTATATATATTTTTAACTTATATTAATTATTTTTATAATTAATCATAATAATTATAAATTTTAAATAAAGTTATAATTTAGTTAGTTTTTATTATTTTTTTAAATCTTGGCAATGTGAGATGTATTATGCAGTATGTTCTTCGAACTTAGTGGTCATCGCTTAATCACTTCTCTATTTTATGAGATAGGCATAAATTCCCATTCAACACTTTGTTAAACCAATATAAATCTTTCTTAACCGAGGATTCACTAAGCCTTAAGAGGAATCATGAAAACAAACTTGAAGAAAAAAGTACAACTACAGAAATTTAAATCCTCTCAATGATTGGTATATCTCGAGTTAAGATGAATCGATGTTGCTTATTAATAAATATATATATATATATATATATATATATGAGGAGGAGGTTAGAGTGAAAGGTGTTATTTTTCGCCCCAATAGAAAAGTTGGAAAAAAGTTCGTGTGGGTTTTGGGAGTAGCCACAAATAATCAGACGGAAGAATATGGACTCAGGGAAGGGCTTAGGTCGGCAGTAACAGAAGGAATATCACAATTATCAGTTTTTGGAAACTCTCTTATCACCATTCAATAGTGTTTTAAATGGTTTCAAAATAAGGACTCGAATGCGAAGCCAACTATGCAAAGAATTTATATGATGTTGGACGACTTTGAAACCATAGAAATTTATCATATTAGGAGGGAAATTTATCATAACAAACCCTTAAAGTGGAGCAAGGTGAACTTAGGGAGGACGAGGACACGTTATCCATATGTCACATCCCATGAACACTAATAAATCAAAAACCTTGAAGTGCAAGAAGAATATTGAGAAGGGTGAATTGTCTTACACAGTGGTTAATTGCCTTATTTATACCCTGGAAAATTTGTTCTATGGTGGGAGTCCTGGCGATAAGATGGATCCTTCAATCTATAGTTGGTTAATTATGAAGAATAAATACAGGAATTACGCAGAGCAACTCTAAAGGAATTGTGTTCTCTAAGCTCGAGGAGGATTGTCTTAGGTCGATCATGTGGGAATACATCTCAAAGCAAGAAGCAATGAAAATTTATCTAGTTGCAAGGAGTGCAATATCGAAGAACATTAAAATGAAGGGACCTCTCACACGTCAATCTAGAGTTGATTTTGGTTTAAGATGGCTATAGAGGGCATATGTAATGTGGATTGTGTCACAAAATCATTGTGTTTAAGAAAAGGCTTATCCATTTGGCAATGGCATCAAATGCTCCCCTAAGAATTCATTCACTGCGTTCGGGCATGAAGTGGAGGACATGAATTCTCAAATTGGAGGGAAAATTATCTCTAGTGCCTGCTCTCATTTTACTCTCATTTTGAGTCAAATAGAAGGTTTGAGAAAACTAAAAATTATTGTTATGTAAATTGAACATCCTATAAATCCAAAAAAAAATCTTTGAATATTTTGAAATTGATGTTATTACAAGTTAAACATCCTATAAAACTCGAAAAAGGAAAAAATTGATCCTATAAAACTCGAAAAAGCAAAAAAAAATTGATCTTATAAAACTCTAACAAGAATTTTTGAATATCTTAAAATTAAAGTGAATATAATATATGTATGTAAATTATAGATTTCTTAATAATATTGTTTAAATCTATTTATAGTTTTTATTACCTTTCATTTTAATTATTTTTTAATTTTTTTAATTAAGTTAATATCTTTTTATTGAATTTTATTTAATGTTTCCACCTATTGTACACATTTCAACAAAATACATTTCAACAAAATACAAATTCAAGTACAGGGCTGAATTTTTTTTTTGTCTCTGAGTGATCTCGTGAACATTTGGTACTTGACCCTCAATCTGGGAATGAGCACAACTTGCAATTTCGGCCTCTAATCATGAAGGAGAATGATTGCTTAGTCTATTGCTAACTTGTAAAATTGTGGCAGGATTGTTTCTTGAAACCCTTGGCCCGCTGGAAGGTAGATTTCGGCTCCAAACAAGATTAGCTAATCTCTAGTATAAGCCTATTCGATCTAGCTCAATATTGGAAGGGAATGGTGATTGGTTTTTCCATATTTATCCACCTCAAATAGAGATGTCGACTTTTGCAAACAATCTTGGAATGGTAGTAGTAATCCATGCAACAATAAATCACAATACCAAATAATCTCCTACAATCAATTCTCGTCAGATCTTCAGAAAAAACACAAAAATGAATTCCACTGAGATAGCAAAGTGTTCAAGTGAGCTCCTTATCAATAGCAAATGATATGATGAAATGGAATAATTAATCATCGCCCCCCTTCTCTTTTTATGATCATTCATTGAGACTTCTCCAAGCTTCTCGATTTTCCTTTAATATTATTTTATTGAAAAAGTCAATTTTCCCTCCTAAGTGATTTTTCCCCTTTTAAAATAAAATACGTTGTCTTTCATATTTCTTATTATTTACCTTTTTTATATAATAATAGCAAAATTGAGTAAATTAAAACAGATCTCCTAGATTAACTTTTCCTTTTCACTATCTTATTAGGAGATACTAGGCGAGGGGAAAACCATGTCTCTAACTCATGTAATATGACACATTAAAGTCCTCCCTGCCTAAAATTGCTTCCCCTCAAAGAGTTTTAGCCCTGGATGTTACAATATCAATTCATTTATGTTTAGTTTTCCTTCCCCTATGTATTTGAATGTCCCAAACAGTTCTGTCGATGCCTCATGCATTTCTTTCTCTTTGTAACTTTCTGCTACAACCTCAATATTGTCATCATCTATAGTTGCTTCATTTCTCAGTACTATCTAGAATTGGTTAAGATTTGCGTTAATGAGATCTTTCACTTTGTAGCTTTCTGCTACAACCTCAGTATTGTCATCATCTATAGTTGCTTCATTTCTAAGTACTATATGGAATTGGTTAAGATTTGTGTTAATGAGAACTGGCTCATCACTAAGAGTGGCACCAATATATGATAGTGAATGTATTTCCATTCACCAAAACTTGAACTGATATTTGTAAATAGGACCTAGTCCAAGGTATTTCCCAATTGAGTGGTTAAAGATGCCTCAAATATCCATCCAGACAACCACATAACATTTTTGTGGCATCGAAAATTTTGACAGTAAGCCATTGATGGTCTGAGGAGTTCATTAAACAAGAAAGAAATGTAAATAAACTGAATGGGAAACTGAAAAACACACACAACTAACACAAATAGCTTTATGTGGTAAAACCTTGACAGTGTGTCAAGGAAACCTCCACAAGGCAAGGGATTGGAAATATTTATTAATCAAGAATGATTCTCCATGATACAGCCTCTCGGGCATTCACCAATTTCATATGGGTCTCTCCTCCGTTACATAACTACTATTCATTATGAATCTCGTTACAAAACTAACTGGCAGTAAAACAAATAAGATTTTACCCATAATTATATTATTTTGTTGTCACATTTCAGAAAACTCCACCTTGACAACAATTTTACTAATCCCTTGCCCATGTCCAATCATCATCTCTTCTACAAGCCAAGAGAAGCCAAACACCATTGCAGCTTCTCTACTAGAATTGGATTCATGGAAAATTTTAGGGGATAATGTTCGCCCAGTGGGCTAATTTTCCATGATTTTTCCAAAAAATGATTCGCCAATTTCCAATTTTTATAAAAGATGATTCGCCCAAATTTTAGAATATAAAATTATTTTATCTTAAAAATCGCCAACATTATATAGAGACTATATATAAAATCATTATAAATTTGAATAATTTTGCAAATATATCATTAAAAAATTTATAGTTTGCATATTAGGGATTAGTGAGATTCGCCAATGTTTTTAAACTTCAAGAAAATTTTCCATCCCTAAAATTTTCCTTGATTGGATTCATGAATATGTTTGCACAATTCTCTCACGTATGGACCTTATTGAGAGCTACTTTTCCGCCATTGATCACATGCCTTAGAAAATTATACCTTACATCAATGTGCTTGGTCTTGCTATGATAAGCTGGATTTGTGGCCAAATGAATAACACTCTAACTATCACGGAATACATTCACTTTCTCCTGCGTCCTTCCAATCTCATCAAGTAGGCCCTTTAACTAGATTGCTTCTTTACTAGCATTTGAAGAAACTATATACTCTGATTCGGTAGTGGACAACACAATTGTATCTTGAAGCATTGACATCCAACTAATTGCTCCACTTACAAGAGTAAATACATAACCTGTAGTAGATCTCCTTTTGTCCAAATCACCTGCATAATCAACATCCACATATTTGTAGACTGATCCTTCACTACCATTAAAGATGATGTAATCGTCACTTGTGCCTCTTAAATACCGAAGCACCCATTTCACTGCTCACCAATGTTCTTCACCTAGATTTTCCATGAACCTGCTGACAACTCCAATTGCAATAATAGAGTTCAGGCTTCTGTGATCCATATCAAGTTAGAGAAAGATTCTTCGGCGAAAATCACATGGAATACCATTTGTCGACGCGTTTCGAACCAACTAGTGTGGTTCATCGTCAGGACAAGTTGAAGAAACAGATCTAGCTCATCATGCTAAATAGTCTGAGCGGAGCCTCCAACAGCTATCTTGCCTAACGGCTAGTTTGACTCTAGGACCGGGGTCAAAATTATTATATTAGTTTAATTAGTATAAAAATAAATAAATTATTATTGAGGGTATTTGGTTCAAGAAATAATTATTAAAAATTATAAGTTAATTAATAATTTAAAAGGAAATTTAGTTAAATAAATGACCTTATAATAAATGAATAAGTTAAATGCCTAAATAAAATATATAAAGTAATATGTAAAATAATTTTATTTAAAAGTATTATTAAAAATTGTATGTTAATTAATAAATAAAATTTAATTAAGTTATATAAAGGACCATATAAGATTAGAATATAATAAAGAAAATCAAAGGATGTTATGTTAGTTAGCAAATTAGTTAAAAATATAAGCTGATTAGAATTTGAAAGGAAAAATTAGTTATATGAAGGACCTTAGAATATAAATATAAAAATAATAGGAATGGGTGCCAATTTATAAGAATTATACAAAAATAATTGAAATAGGTGCCAATATATAAAAATAATAGGTATTAAAATGGAAAAATAGTCACAAAGGACCTTAAAATATCAGAAGAAGATCACATAAGGGACTTAAAAATCAATAAATAAATATCATGCGAATAAAAACTAATAAATAAATAAACAAAAAATTAAAAATAAAAATAAAAAACGAAAAATAAATAAATAAATAATAATAATAATATATATATATAATAATAATAATAATAAATAAATAAATAAATAAGAAAAATAAAGATAAAAGTCAAAAAAAAAAAAAAAAAACAAACCAAAGAGGACGGAAAAACGACTAGGAAGAGAGGGCAGGGACCCAACACCTACTGACTTTCCAACCATCCTCTCTATTGAGATTGCTTGGTCTCTTTTCAATCTCAAGCGCTTCCCTGAATTTCCGATGATGGAAATGCGAAACCTTAGTAATAACACTGGCCTCTTCAATACAAACATGATGATTGGTTTTCTCAACATGTTTAGCCAAAGCGGAAGACTTAACTCTCCTATGCTTAAGATCCATTGTGTGATCGCTAATCCTCTGATTAATGGAGCGACCAATCTCCCCAATATAGGGGGTCCCACAGGAAAAAGGGATCATATAAACGCCCTTCATATCCTTAGGGTCGATAGGATCCTTCACTGATCTGAGGGACATACAAATGGTGTTCAGGGGCCTAAAGGTCACAGGGATACTATGCCTCATGAGAATCCTACCAATTCTATCAGTGGTCCCTTGAACATACAGAAGATGGACACCTGGAACTCGATCTTTTAGTTCTCTTTTAGTCAGAGAATTCTTGGAAGCTTTAAGGAAAGCCCTTTGACCCATGTATCTACTATAACCATTCTCCACAAAGACATCCAGCAGATGGGATTTTTCTTTCTCAAAGCTCTTCTTGTCCGAGATCCTCAGGGCCCGAGTAGCAAGGGTATTGAGAACACCCATCTTTTGAGCCGGGAAATGGTGGGAACTGGCATGAAGATACTGCTCCGTATGAGTTTTCTTTCGAAAAACTCGATGGGCGAGGGAACCATCATCATTCTTAGAAATAAGAATATCAAGGAATGGAAGGCATCCATCAACTTCCTGCTCCTTAGTGAACTTAATGGCTGAGGATTGCCTGTTGAGATGATCAAAGAAGAGATCAAGCTCATCCTGGCCATGAGACCAGATGACATTGGTGTCATCCAAATACCTCCTCCATAGCTTAAGTAGGAGTCGGGAAGAGTTCAGAGCCCTGGACTCAAAACATTCCATAAACAGATTAGCAACAACAGGGGAAAGGGGTGATCCCATTCAACCCCACATGTTTGCTCGAAGAACTCCCCTTCAAAACTGAAAAAGGTGGAAGTGAGACAGATCTCAACCAACCTGGCGTCTTCTAGATATCATCGTATGCATTAAGTTGCCTACATCATTTGCATATGGTACACAAGACATATACTACTTTTCTTCATCAGTTCTAGGACTCAAAACTGAAGAAATCTTAAAATGGGAAGCTAATGGAACATTAACAGGTTTCACATTGTTCATACCGAACTTTTCAAGTACTCTTTCCACATACTTCTGTTAGATAACCAAAGCTTACCATTTTTCATGTCCGTATGTATCTCCATGCCCAAGATATGTTTTTCTGCTCCAAGATCCTTCATATCAAATGTCCTAGAGAGCTAAGTCTTTAACATGTTGATCTCTTGCATGCTTTTGCTTGCAATAAGCATATCATCAACATACAAAACTAAGATAATGAATATGCCACTGAAACTCTTGAAGTATACAAAATGATCATGCTCACTTCTAATAAATTTTTTGCTCACCATGAAGGAGTCAAACTTCTTGTACCATTGACTGGAAGACTGTCTCAGACCATATAATGATTTCCTGAGCTTGCAAACTAATCTTCTGTTGTGACCTTGTACAAAATCTTCTGGTTGTTCCATACATATCTCTTCATCCAAATAACCATGTAGAAAAGTTGTTTTAACATTTAACTGTTCTAACTCAAGATCAAGTAATGTAGTTAATGCCAACACAATACGAATAGAAACAAGTTTTATGACTAGTGAGAAAATCTCATGAAATTCAATACCTTCAACCTGAGAATACCCTTTTGCTACCAACCTCGTCTTATACCTTTTGATACTTCCATCAACTTTTCATTTCAATTTGAAGACCCATTTGCACCCAACAACACTTCTCCCTTTAGGAAGTTCTACAAGATCCCAGGTATTATTCTTGGCTAAGGAATCCATTTCTTCTTCCATAGCCTTTTTCCATTTGCAGCCATCCGCATCATCCACTGCTTCCTGATAACAACAAGGTTCCCCATATTCAGTAATCAATCCAAAAGATGAGGCAAAATCGTCATACATTTTGGGTGTTTTTCTTTCCCTTTTAGACCTTCTAAGAGTGACTACTTGTTGAACTGGTTCTAAAACTTCTTTTGCATCTTCTTCACCTTTTCCTCCAGAAGTCTCTCCTTCCTTTCAGCTTTTTGAAAAAAGGTCTAGTCTCCAACTGCATTTGCTGATTTGGCGATACCCGTTCCTGTTCAATTTTTCCAAAATCTGATTTTAAAAGAGAAGATTCATTACATATTACACCTCTACTAATGACTATCTTCCATGAAGTAGTATCCCACAACCTCTATCCTTTCACTGCATAGTCATACCCAACAAATACATAGCATTTCGATTTTGGATATAACTTTTAATGCCTATTTTTAGGAATAAGAGCATAGGCATCACAACCAAATATCCTTAAATGTGAATAATCACAAGACTGACCTGACCAAACTTCTTCAGGTATTTTACAATTAATTGCAACTGAAGGTGATTTATTAACTAAATAACAAGCAGTGGATACTGCTTCTGCCCACAACTCCTTTTGCAGGTTAGCATTGTTGATCATGCTTTTGGCTCTTTCCATAAGAGTCTGATTCATATGTTCCACAACATCATTTTTCTGAGGGGTATAAAAAACAGTTTTATGTCTAGCAATTCCTTCATCCTTATAGTATTGTTCAAATTCTAGAGAAGTAAATTCACCACCATTGTCAATTCTCAAAAATTTAATTGATTTGCGTGTTCTCTTTTCCACCATTGCTTTAAATTATTTAAAAACATTGAATACATCAACTTTCTTTTTTAACATAAAGACCCAAACTTTCTGGGAGAAATCATCAATAAACTTAAGAAATATAAAGCACCTCCATACGATACAATAGGAGATTGTCCCCATAGATCAGAATGAATATATTCCAAAATTTCTTTATTATCGTGATTTCCAGTTTTAAACCTTTGTTTACATTGTTTTCCATACACATAATGTTTACAGAATTCCAACTTCAAGGATTTCAAATCAAGAAGCAATTTTCGGTTCATCAGTACCTAAAGACCTTTCTCACTCATGTGACCAATTCTCTGATGCCATAGGCGAGTACCTTCTTCTTATTTCTCTGAAACAATCGCTGCCTCACTGACCTGAGTACTTCCTTTGAGTCTGTAAATATTTCTGACCTTTTCTTCCTTCACAACAACTAGGGCGCCTTTTGAGACTTTCAACACTCCATTATGACCTATAAACTTATAACCATCCCAGTCCAACACTCCCAAATAAATCAATTTTTTCTTCAATTTAGGTACATGTCTAACATTAGTTAACTTTCTAATTGTGTTATCATACATTTTAATCCTGATATTCCCATCCCAACAGTTTGACAAGATACATTATTACCCATAAACACAAAACTACCATTTATAACTTTATATGAAGTAAACAAATTTTTGTGCGAACTCATGTGAATCTGAGAAGCACTAGAGTCTAATAGCCAATTTTCAACATTCTGAAATACATTACATACAGGTAAAATTTCATCTACCATACATAATTCTTCAGCAAATAAAACTTCATCAATCATACCTGAATCAACTTGATTTTCTTCCTTCTTTGGGTTTTCAGACTCTTTCCGTTTCCAACAGTCTTTCTTGAGGTGTCCAATTTTATTACAGTGCCAATATTTCTCCTTACACTTCTTGCCCTTTGATTTTGATATGGAAGAACCCATTTCTTTCTCTCCTCTTTCCTTTGACCGTTCTCTAGCTATCATGGCTTCTAGTGCAGATGTCTCAGTACTAGATTTCCTTCATACTTCTTCAGATAACAAAGCTCACACAACTGATTCAAATTTCAAAGAATCAGCAGTGCTCAAACTGATTGAATTTATGAATTGGTCCCATGACTCGGGCAGAGAACACAACAAGGTTATAGCTTTGTCTTCTTCTTGAATTTTAACTTCCATATCTGATAATTGGCAAATAAGTGTATTAAAAACATTTAAATGTTTTGCAAATTTTGTACCCTCCTTCATTCAAAGACTATACAATTGTCTTTTCAAATAAATTCTATTGGTTAATGATTTTGTCATATGCAATTTTTCTAGTTTTTCCCATAAACCTGCCATTGTACTCTCTTCAACAATGTTGAAGAGAATTTCATCCGCCAGGCATAACCTGATGATACTTAGAGCTCAGACATCCAATTCCTCCCAATTTGAATCTATCACACTAGTAGGTTTCTTCTTCACCCCGTCTAATGCTTTGTGCAACCCTTATTCCACAAGCAAATCCGTAACCTTCAGCTTCCATAGAGAAAAGTTGTTCTTGCCAGTAAATTTCTCCACCTCGAACTTTGCATTTGTCATTTTAGCCATTTCTTTCCTACAAATCCTTCCTCCTAGGGTTTCTGTCTTTCAACTAGGGTTTCTAAAAAAAATTGACTTCCCTTCTTCTAGCTAGGGTTTTTGGATTTCTAGTTTCTTGGGTTTCCATTTTTTTTTTAATTTCAGAGAAAAACTGAACAAAAAACCCTATTCCAATTTCAGTTTCACTTTGTTCTTGCTTCTTGATTCAATTCTTTAAAAAACATTTCTGAAATTGCCCAAAAAAATTCTAGAATTTTCACAAAAAACCCTATTTCAATTTTAGTTTCACTACTCAATTTTTTTTTTAGCTGAAGAAACCCCACTAGGAAAAAAAGTTCTGCATTCAATAAAAAAATATTTTTGTTCTTTCTGCTGTCAAAATTAAAAAAAAAAAATACTCGGTCTGTATGAACAACAACGATGTTTTCAACAAACCCTCCAGTGGAGCTCAGTGGAATCTCCTTGCCTCTACGACACTCTATCGACAGTCCCCTCTCCAATAACGTTCCTCAACTTTAGAGAATGACTTGACTCATTTTCCAATGGGTAGGGTTCTTTAGTTCGATGAGTTTGAGCCCAGTCTTCTTAAAAAAATGATGGCTTGGTTGCTCCCTCTATGAAAACGATGGCTTTGCTGCTCCCTTTATTTAAACTGGCATCTCCTTTTCCCCTTCACAACGATGGACAAGGTAATATGACTTTGACAAATCTGTGGAAACAATCGGGCTCTTCCCTCCGGTAGTAAGTTCAACAAATCAGAGTCTTGTCGTTTTCTTAATCGACAGGCAGGGGCTATCTTATCTACAATGTACCATCTTTACAGGTCTTCTTCAGAAATCAAGGTGGACAGACAGTCTCATTCACAACAGTGGAGTTTTCTCAACACGGTAGCACTTCTCCCTTTCCTTAACAATGGAAGCAGGAAACCAACACATAGTGCGTCCCTCAGGCTCTGATCCTCAGGCTATGATACCACTTGATGGTCTTAAGAGTTCATTAAACAAGAAATAAACATAAAGAAACTAAATGGGAAACTGAAATACATACACAAGTAAACACAAATATTTTTACGTGGTAAAACCTTGAGAGTGTGTCAAGGAAACCTCCACAAGGCAAGGGATTGGAAATATTTATTAATCAAGAATGATTCTCCATGATACAGCCTCTCAGGCATTCACCAATTTCATATGGTCTCTTCTCCGTTATATAACTGTTATTCATTATGAATCTCATTACAAAACTAATTGGCAGTAAAAAAATAAGATTTTACCCATAATTACGTTATTTCGTTGTCACATTTCAACAACCATGAATCTTCCACTTGGCTTATTCTTCTTGAGTGCTGTATTAGTCTCTTGGCAATCTCGACAACGTGGAATGATCTCTCCAACAGTATAGTGATCATCTCCTCCTACTATAGGGGGCTTAACAAAGAAAAGTTTCATGGCCTCAGAAAGATTCTCCTTATGCAATTTTGAATTTAGAAGTTGTTGGTTGTTGTAAGAAAGTCGCCAAAACCTCAGATTTACTCTTTGAACCTGTACCCACGTGCCAGAAGCGCTTTCCCACTGCTTTCACTTGAACGCATATACATGGCCTGGATAAACTTGTGACCATATATTACCAACTAGAATATTAGTTTGAAAACCACCAAGATCTTCCATCCATAGGTATTTTGAAGCCTTTAATCACAACATCAATTTTGTAAGGTTCTACACTAAAATCAACAAGAAAATGTGCACCCATTCCATAGGGGGGAATATATGGTTCATTGCAAATCCAGGTGGACTTTTTACCACAACTGCTACCCTTCTTCAAAACTCAAGCACATCTTCTATGGTTTGCAAAAACGTCTTATTAGTGCGCACTATCCCAAGTAGTCGCAAGACATGTGCAGGACTAAATAAATGAGCCCCAATCAAGCAATATTGAGTTTTAACGTTTGCACCATTTACTTCCAGATCAATCGACGATGTTAAGATACAATGAGAAGTATTTGCCTATTCCAACTCACATAATATCCTTTTCTCCAAAGGCATAATTTCAGTTACTACCTCAATTACAATATCTACCTTGTAGAAATCTTCATAATTTTGAACGCTCTTAACAAGTACCACAACACGTCTTTCCTTTTCTTCTATATTTCTGCCACTTGAAGCATAAATTTTCAATTTGGCATATATTTTCCATATCCCAACCTCCAATGGCTTTGAATCAACTTCTTGCAAATCTAGATCAACTGTTATTCCAAACTCATAAGAGTATCTTCAACTATGGCAACTTTTCTAATTGGGTGAGGAATCAACCCTTGGTCTGTAACTTTAGGAAACCCTTGGTATGTAACTTTAGGAACCTTAGGATATGAGCATTGTGCAAAAATAACATGTATGAGTCCTCCTACTTCAAAAGTTATGATCAAATCTTTTCATGCTTTCCCCTCCAGCCTAATGCCTACAACAACACTATTCACCATCCCCTTCTTGATTACATTCAACAATACTGAAAGATAGGGAACATAAGTATATGCTTTCTTTACTTTAGCTCTGGCATTTTCCAAAACATCTAGCGCTTTTGGTTAAGAAAGTAGCTTATTTATCCTATGGAGAGACTGTTTCCAAGGACGGTGACCTCCATGAATGTCTAATGCCCATCTCCATGTTGTTGTAAAAAGGTCTGAATGAGCCACAACATCATCTACAAGTCCAACTTTAAGCACCTCTTTGGAATTCAAAGTCTTTGAAACCAGTGACGTGTGAGTCACATGTTGAAGTTCAACCAATCGAGGAAATTGTTGTGTGCTTGTACTGAAACCATCTAAGGGTAAAAATTCAATCAAGAAACATTCATTTGAATTCAAACACTTCACTGATGCTCCTTGGCCCTTGCTCTCAACTATTCTGGTCATATCCTTATTCCCGCCTTAATCAAACAAAATGGTAGTCAAGTTTCTCCTCTTCCTCCTTTTCGTTGTAGTAAAAATAGTCAGCATACATCACTTAAAAAGGCAATCAATTTCTTTCTCATTCAGTGGTCCTCCTATTATGACATTGCCAAACTTATTGGAAATTTGAATCTTCTCATTGGTCATATTTCTTAAGGCCTTGCCAACTACAACATCATTTGTGAAATGCCCATTCAAATCTGTCCCATAGGTTTTAGTTAAGGCAGGTTTAGTGTCACTCCTTTGCTGAAATTTTTACTCCATTGGAGCACCATAATTCTTGGGATTGACAGAAGGTTAACTTTGATCATATATTTGTAGGCTTGAATTTGTGGCTTCCTCAATCAACTGTGGAAATTTATAGTTCTCTCCATTGATGGAGATGGTAGTGCAAGTCTTCTTATTATTAGAGTCTCTATCCATTGTTTCCTTTCCCCTTCAGATATTCTTTTCAAAGCTTCCTAACCTTCAGCTACCTCCAAGTCTTCCTCTTTAACTGCCTCTTTAGTTTTGTTTGTAATCCCAACTTCCATTTTATCTTTTGCTTTAGAGTCTTGAATTTTAAGTTTGTAATTTCTCTTTTCTTTCTTTGATAATAGCCACATTTCCATTCATTCTAACATGTTTGCGAAGGTTCGGTCATAATCTTTAATTTTTTTTCTTGGGAGCATTTTGCCTTTAGCATTCAATTTTGGTCCTCGAATTCTTCTCCCTGATATCATCCACAGCTAGCTAGAGTCATGGTCTGATACCTCCATAATGGACCTAGGTAATTTAGAGTGTTCAATTTAAACTTATCAAGCAAAAATTTCCAAAAGTGTTAATTTCTTTCTACCAATAATTTGAATGCAACTCCCGAATTTTGCTTCAAGTAGATGACACAGAAATATTTTCAAACTATTTGTGTATAGACTAGAAGAGAAAAATATGAGGCAAAAAATGAACTTTATTTGGAGCATATAACAAAATTATAGTGCCACTTATAGAATTGACTCTTGGAACATAGACTATCCACCAAACTCGTCTTGGGAAAGTCTTGAAATCCATTTAGCCACTTAGAAAGACTGCTACACGTACAACATCAATTCATCCATTTTTCCAAATGAATTGCTACTAGCATATGAGAACAAGGTTTTTTGATATGGAACAATGGTTCTATAATTTGATCTCCTATTTGATTGATGCCAAGAACTTCAACAAGTCCACTCGGCTTACCAAGAATACACCATAAGGAATCAACCCCTTAATGGATAAAGTTGGGATGATGAGGGAAGATTCATCAACTTATAAATGATAACTTTGCTATAGTAATAACAACGCAGCCCACTGAGACAAGGATTCCATAATTGATTTACCAACTACACAAATAAACACAAATAATCAGCCTCCTTAAATTGTGAAATAAATTTGGCCTGAGTCTCACTGTTATTTCTCACAATAATGCGGCCCTTTGAAACTTCTGTTAAACAAAAATAAATTTGGCATTAGGGATCACTATTGATTTGGCCCCTTTTTTTTTGGATGGCATTCCATGTTTGGTTCGGTTGTAATTAGAGCACTGATTTTGGTGTAATCACAGTTTGGTGAAAGTAGAGGTGGTTTAGCCTCTGGATTCCCCTGGTTGTTCTTGGATTGGTTTTTCTATGAGATCCCACATTCACGCTTGGAATATGGCATGGGAGTGACTGGTTGAAAGAGAGATTTGGTTCAGCCATGTCTATGGTTGAATGGTACGTGGAAGTCCCAAACCTGGTTGGATTCGCCTATGATTAATAAAATCTAAGTTCTCTTACTTTTTCACTTGTTTAAATGTCGATTTAATGGTTTCCATATCTCTAATATTTATATGGTTTTATGCTGGTTATAAGCATGGTTATATAACTGGTTCATGTCATGGTTATTTCATGTATTTACTTGTAATTGTTAAATGGATAGATGTAAGACCTAATGGATGTTATAACACTTCAATGGAGAAGGTGGTGATCCTTCTGGTTATGTTTCATAAATTCTTTCAGTCATTTATGCTCTGTTTTGTATCCTAGACCTGTAAGTTGCATTGATGCCAAGTGTTTGACAAAATGTCAGTCCTAGTTGGGGATGCTCAAGCCTAGCCCTGAGGTTTATTTTTGATTTGTTTATCTTGTCATCATGTGTTTGATGGATTTTGGAGGTTGTAACAAGTTCTGGGCAAACATCGAGATTTTGGGGTAGAAAAGTGGCTCAAATCCTGAGGACATTGGCACAAGTCTGCTAAAAAATGTCCAGGGACGTTGGCACATAGGCCTATGAGAGTGACTTTGGCTTCTAAACACTTTCTTTCTTATAGCATGAGAGAAACTAGGGGTTAAAAGGCTTAAAACATCATTGGGACTCAGGGACAGGATGTTTGAGTGGCTGACATGCTTCCTAAGGGTATTTTTGCTGATGTGGATGGGTTTGTTTGATGTGTTTCATAAATTCCATTTCCTTAAGGACATTAAGGAAGTTGAATCCCTTATAGTGACCTCTCTTGTCGCATGTTTGCCCCAGCTGATCGGTGATCTGGATTTAAACAAGAACACAACAAATTACAGATATAACCATAAACATAAAGATGCAGCAAAAATAACACTTCATTTCATTAATGTAAAATTATGAAATATGCTTACAAACAACAATTGAAATAAACCAGCTAGGGCGATGGTAGCTTATCTCTGAGAAGACATGTGGTGATACATGCATCTAAAATGTGTTACAATGAGGCTCGAAGGCCTATTTATTATTGAGAAACAATGGAAAACCCTAAACATCCAAAAAGCTAACCCTAGAAGATGAAACAACAAACAGTGGTCCTCGTTTGGGAAAATTGGTACATCAACTTCCCGAGGTTGTAAATTTGTCATACGATATTCGTTTGATGCACACAATATCTCGTTAGAAAGATCTATTCGAGAACTACAATTTTGGGAAGAGAAACATTGGTCTCATGGACCCATGTTGCTCCCAGCTTTCCCAAAAAACGTCGTTTAGGCCTCAAAACGACTCCGGATGTTCAGGACATGAAAAAATGCTAAAAATAGTAAACTGTGCTACAAGTAAGGAAACTGAAAAGCTGAAAGAAACAATGGTGGGGGTCCAAGTGGACTTGGAAGGTGTCCACCAATATCCACCTAGATCATTCCTCCCCCCTTAGGAAGCAATGGTCCCCATTGCGTTGAGTTCCTACATGAGATGAGGAAAATTCTGCTAAACTTGGTCCCTGGTGTGCCATTTGCCCTGGTGAAGGAGTTGGACTGCTTTGACAACTCAATACAGTTGGATATTCTGCTAGCGAGTGTGCTTGATCTATGTGTCCATGATCTGATCAGTTGCAGCTTGTTCCATGCAATCTGGATTTAACTATGTGGGTGTGAGCTGTTCTGCATAGTCAGATGTGTCTAGTGATAGTGGAAAGTATGGTCGAAGGCAGTCCACATTGAACACTGGGTGCAGGCCAAGGAATGGGGGAATGTTGAGCTCAAATGCATTATCTACCACAGCCTTGGTAATGGTGTAAGGACCATATCAGAGTGGTTTGAGTTTCCAATAGGCTTCAGTAAGGCATTCCTTTTGCAAATGAAACCAGACTTTGTTGCCCAACTGAAACATGTGTGGCACCCGATGTTGATCATGTCGCTGCTTGTACCTGGTATTTGATTTCTCTAGAATGTCATGGACCTGCTGGTGAATATGTTGGATGTGCTCAATGGAGCTGTTTTCCTTATCTGTTTCAGATTGGACATGAGCCGAATTTGTGTGAGTAGCTGCAAATGGAATAGCCACATCAATGGGACATAGTGGCTGGAATCCCAAGCCCACCTCAAAAGGGCTATGGCCAGTCGAGCTGTGGAGAGCCCGGTTGTAGCTGTGTTGAACATAGGAGAGGCTCTCATCCCATGTGCGTGGATGATTTGAGTTGTACATGCACATAATGTGTACGATCATCTTGTTGACAACCTCTGTTTGGCCATCATTTTGAGGATGGAAGGCTATGCACTTAGTGAGTTTGGTGTTTAGCATCAACCAGAGACTAGACCAAAATGTACTGAGGAACCTGCTGTTCTGATCTGAGATGATAGATTGTGGGATCCAAAAGTGTAGCCACACTCGTTCAAAGGAGAGTTTAGTAGTGTCTTTTGCTGTGATATTCTTCTTGCAGGCCGCCACAATGGCCATCTTCAAGAACCTGTCGATGACCACAAAAACACAGTCATTTCCATGCTTAGTGGAAGGAAGGCCTGACATGTAATCCATGGAGATGGATTCCCAAGGTCGACTAGGGGCAAGCAACGGGGTATAGAGGCCTTACTTCTTGATGGTCGGTTTGGCAATGGTGCAGGCAGTGCATGATCTGATGTACTTCCTGACATCTTGTCAAAGATTCGGCTAATAGAAGTACTTTTGCAGTACTACCACCATTTTCTCAACCCTGAAATGCTCAGCAGTCCGACTGTAGTGTGCTTCCCAAATAATCTTGGCATGCTTGCTTGAAGGAACACAAAGATGACCCAGGTGGCATAACAGGGCATCCTGGAGGTGAAAATCTGGAACATGCTGACCGTCCAAGAGTGTCTGGTATGTGTGGCCGAATTCTGGGTCACTTTTGTAGAGAAGTGGCCAATCAGAAGTCTCGTGCCCAAAAGAGTTGAGCACGGTGGTTAATGCCATGATCGATGGTCGACTGAGGCAATTTGCAACATTATTGGTGCTGCCCTTCTTATACTTGACATTCAAATGGAACTGTTGTAGGTATGTGGACCACTTCTGATGGCGATCATTCTACAATTTCCCTTGGGTCTGTATGAACTGCAGGGGTCGGTGGTCTATGTGGATGACCATTTCCTTCCCCAAAATGTAATGCTTCCATTGTCGGTAGGCCTGCACATGGAATACATCTCTTTATCATAAGTGGGATACTTCCCAACTGTGTCTGAAAGTGTCTCACTGTCATATGCCACTAGATGCCCGTGTTGAGTAAGGACTGCCCCAATAGCATAGTCAGAGGCATCTGTCTCGACCCCAAATGGTTGTTGCAAGTATGGTAATGCGAGCACTGGTGCTGTGCAGAGGTGATATTTCAACTTTGTGAATGCCTTCTTTTGAGATTCAGACCAAAAGAAATTTTTCTTTCGCTCCTCCCTTGATGACTTGACTCAAGGGCCAAGTGATATGAGAAAATCCCAACATGAACTTGCGGTAGAAGTTGGAAAGACCTAGAAAGTTGTGGGGCTCTGTTTGAGTGGTTGGAGATGGCCAATCCCGAATGACTTAGATCTTGGATGGATCCACATGCACCCACTGTTCATCAATAATGTATCCCAGATACTGAACCTAGGTCATGCCAAAAGTGTATTTCTCCAAATTGGCACATAACTTGTGTTGCTGCAGTGTTTGGAGAACCTGTCAGATGCAGTGGAGGTGCTCTTCCCAACTCTGGTTGAAGATCAGGATGTCATCCTAGTATACCACTAAAAATGAGTTGGTGAATGGCTGCAAGATGTCATCCATTAGCCTCATGAAGGTTGCAGGAGCATTCGTCAATCTGAAAGGCATAACCAACCATTCGAAAAGGCCCTCCTTGGCTTTGAAGGCAGTCTTCCAAACATTGGAGGGTTCGATTGGTACCTGGTGATATCCTGACTTCAAATCAATCTTGCTGAAATATTTTTCCCTCTTCAGTTGGTCTAGGAGGTCATCAATCCATGGGATCGGGTACCTATTATGGATAGTGATCTTGTTCAGCACCCAATAGTCAATATAGAGTCTCCAAATCCCACCCTTCTTCTGTACCAACATGATTGGGCTCCCACAGGGTGATGAACTTGGACGAATGTGACCTTTCTGCAGTAGCTCCTGAATCTGCCTCTTGATTTCATCATTCTCCAAAATGGAGCACCGATAGATTGGTCCATTGGGCAACGGTGCACTTGGGGTTAGATCAATGGAGTGCTTGACCTGATAGTGCAGAGGAACCCCTACGAGGGAGGTGAAGATGTCCTCGTACTCCTCCACGACCTTGTCTATTTGTAGTTGTCGTGCAGAGGGGCCATGTATGTAGTCGTGGCCATCGTCTTCTTCTTTCCTTGAGGGCGTATCATCAGGAAAGCAAATTTCCCGATTTTGGAAATGAGATTATTGCATTGTTTTGCAGTAACCAAAGAGATGGCGGCAAGCGGTGCTACCTCTAGTATCCTATACAACTTATTTCCCAAAGTAACAATAACAACAAGAAGCCTTGATTCATACACAACATGTCACTTCCACAAGTATGGTTGTCCTAATAATACATCACAAACTTTAAGATCTGTGAAGGGCTTGATGTTGTATGGAAGGCGACACTACTGGCTCACGCGAAGATCCCATCCTTGGTAAAGCCACTTGATGGTGTACGATTGTGGATGTGTTGTGGTCAATAAGCCCAACCGCTTCATGAACTTTGCCGAAATGAACTGTAGCAGTGAGCCCTTTACCCACATCTGGGAGTGGAAGAGACGCTCCTCCTCCTCTGGATCTTTGGGTTCCTCCTTCTATATCTTCATGGTGGCAATGGTGGAATTGGGCTCCACTTTGATAATCTTCTTCCCTTTGTCATTCCCCTTGTCAGGTTTTGACTCAAAGTTGAAACATGCATCTGATTCTAAAACCTTTAGCTCAGCCACTAGTGACTGCTTAGCCCAACACTCACTTGTGTTGTGAGTGGAGCTCTTATGGAACTCACACCACTTTCTGTGTCCTTTTTCAGCTCCACGATGTTTTTATTTGCTTGTAGCTTTGGTGGGTTGTCTTGGGCTGCCTCGCCTTGGCTTTGTCCTTTGTTCTACGTTTTGGGGGCACCTTTCCATTGCCTTGGATTCACAGATCCAAAGTCTTGCTTCTTCTGTTTAAAATTTTGTTCAACCTTGACAACATATCGGTATGCCGTGCCGAGCGAGGGGATGTTTAGGAATTCTATTTCTTCCTGGATGTACTTGTGTAGGCAGCCGTGGTATTTGAGTACCAAATGCTGCTCCGAATCCTTGATACCCAACTTTGTGTGAAGGGTATGGAAAATATTGGTAAACTCTGCCACGTCTTGGTCCCTTCCATGCCGCAGCGTGGTCCACTTGATGTATTGATCCTCATAGCTTCCGATGGCCTTTGGAGAATGATTATAGAAACTCCACCGTTGCTTCATTTGCTGGACAATGACTCCTCTTTGGACCTGGCTGTTTCTCATCTTCATCGTCATCCTTGAAGACCAATTGAAACTGAGCATATTCTCAGTTTCTCCCTGGTTACAACTTTTTTTAGCATATCTGCAGGATTCTGGCTAGTGTGTATCTTTTCCAGCTTCAACTCTCCATCTTCCAACACTGATCGTATGAAATGGTACTTGAGCTATATGTGTTTAGTCCTGGAATGAAATGCTGAGTTCTTTGCAAGATGAATGGCACTTTGGCTATCACTGTATAACATGCCCATATCATGCTCCTTACCTAGTTCACCCATAAACCTTTGTAACCAAATCATTTCTTTACTAGCCTCTATAGCAGCAGCATACTCTGCTTCTATTGTTGAAAGTGCAACAAAATTTTGGATTTTTGAAACCCAACTGACAGCTATTCCACCAACAGTAAATACATATCCTATAGTGCTCCTCCTGTTATCTCTGTCACCTGCCATATCTGTTGATATTCTAGGACCCTTCCTAGAATATCGGCCCCCCCGGACCCCCGCAGGGGGGACAAGTCCCCCTCACACCCCCCCGCGTGGAGGGGTGTACAAACTTCCTGGGGTATACATTCGATTGAAACAAAAAACCTCTAAACAATCATGCTCCACACACAACAATCTCCCACTTGGAGAATGATGGTAGCAACTCTACCGCTGCTTCATTTGCTGGACAATGACTCCTCTTTGGACCTGGTTGTTTCTCATCTTCATCGTCATCCTTGAAGACCAATTGAAACTGAGCATATTCTCAATTTCTCCCTGGTTACAACTTTTGTTAGCATATCTGCAGGATTCTGGCTAGTGTGTATCTTTCCAGCTTCAACTCTCCATCTTCCAACACTGATCGTATGAAATGGTACTTGAGCTGTATGTGTTTAGTCCTGGAATGAAATGTTGAGTTCTTTGCAAGATGAATGGCACTTTGGCTATCACTGTATAACGTGCCCATATCATGCTCCTTACCCAATTCACCCATAAACCTTTGTAACCAAATCATTTCTTTACTAGCCTCTGTAGCAACAACATACTCTGCTTTTGTTGTTGAAAGTGCAACAACATTTTGGATTTTTGAAACCCAACTGGCAGTTGTTCCACCAACAGTAAATACATATCCTGTAGTGCTCCTCCTGTTATCTCTGTCACCTACCATATCTGCATCAACATATCCCTGTAGAGAAATGTTTTAACCACCAAAGCATAATGCTTGATTTGTGGTACCTTTCAAATATCTGAGAATCCATTTCACTGTCATCCATTGTTCCTTTCCTGGATTGTTCATGTACCTACTTACAACTCCCACTGCATGTGCAATATCAGGCCTTGTGCAGACCATTGCATACATTAAGCTTCCAATTGTTGATGCATATGGAACTTTAGACATATAATCCATGTCTTCTTGGGTCTTTGGGCACATTTCCTTAATTAAGAATGCAAGAATGCACACTTGAGGAACATGATTTATCTATCACAAACTACCACTACCAACAAATATATTTTGAAAGGACAATTCATTCTTTTGAAAAGATAAGTTATCATTGTGTTTTAAACTTTTCAAACACCCATGTTTATATCAAAAAGATTAAATGAATAAACAATAAAAGAAGGAAAAATGGATTTAAAATGGTTTTCATAATAAAAATTTGAAATGACAAATAGAGAATTACATAATTTATAAATATTAAGCTTCATAGATATTTAGATTTGATATGTGTACTTTTATGACACTTACTTGTTATTGTATATAATTATTATAAAGTTGCTATTATAATTATTATAATGTTTGAATCTCGATTAATTTTCCTTGACTAAAAGTTAAACCACAATTTTATAATATTAACATTATAGAAGAAAATCATTTCATTGTTTCATTGCTTGTATGCGGTAGGAACCTGTACCTTCATATCACTGGTTTGCCAAATCATGGAAGAATTAAATACTTCTGCAGATAATTACTTATGCAGTAAACCTATCGGCTGAGAAAGTGTTGTACTATCATTGAATTAAAAAGGTTGTTGGTATTGAGGTACTTGGTCTCTGGTTGGTTAGATTTTTGAGAGAAACAATTGTTAGCGTCCCCATCGTTGTTATAAAATGTGATTGTTAGAACATAACATTGTATATAATTATTATAAAGTTGCTATTATAATTAATATAATGTTTGCACCTCAAGCGAACTCTCTAGCCACACTTGAGGAAAGTTTTGCACCTCAAGGGATTTTGTCTCTCTAGACATTTAAAATATTTGGAGCTAAAATGGATATAATATTAAAAAAACTATCATATAGTGAATGTTTTTGTATGTAACTGTTCTCATATATACTATTTTGGTGGAAATAATTAAATTTGTTAATATTCTTATTAAATTTTAAGAATAATGAATAAAATTTGTGTAAAATAATATTTTTTTGTTAATTACTATGGCAAATCCATATTAATTTTAAAATCTATCTTGCATGATGAGATATTTTATAAAGTACAAATAAATAAATAAATTTATTTTTTTCAAACTTTAAAATTAATTGCATAATCAAACTCATCAAATATTTAAATTAATTAACATTGCAAGAATGCACAAGCCAGGAACTAAGTGCCATGGATAATGATTGAGTAATCCTTCTACTTCTTGAAAAAATTCAATATGTTTGGTAAAATGTCAAGAATAATTTGGGCTTATATTTTTAGAAGTTATAGTTGAGCCTTTTAATCTTTGAAAATTGAAGAAATTATTTATATAAAAATTAATATCCCTTTTGTTGGTGATGATTTGTAAATTCTTTTTAAATAAAGTGATGTGATATAATATATTACAGTGAACTCTTGCCAAAAGCATTCCCTTTTGTAAATTGGTTTTAGTTAACTAGAACACAATTTTATTATAATATATCAAACACTGACAATGACAAATTAGAAATAATACAATTATAACTATATCAATGACAAACTAGAAATAACACAACTATAGAAATAATACAACCATAACTATATATATGATAAACTAGAAATAATTCAACTATAACTATATCATTTGTGTGAGGAATCGAGTTATCACATTTGAAGAAATAAACAAAAAGATTTTAGTTTGAACTATATGCATTGACACTTGAATATTCCATTTTTCACCAAAATTTAAAGTGGACATTAGAAAACAAAAATACTTCATTTTTTTAAGTTTTTAATTCTATTTATTTACGCTTTGATTCATTTAGAGAGATTTGCTAATGTATAATTTTTACGGTCATCTCTTAGATGTATATTCAATCAATTATTGGCGAATCACCATAGTTTCTTCTCTTAAAAAAAGAGAGACTAATAATGCATTCTCACATATATATATATATATATATATATCTATATATATATATATATATATATATATATATATATATATATATATATATATATATATATATATATATATATATGTCATGGATGTGAATCCATATCAAATAAACTCTCTAACATAGTTGCTTTTCATTTGTCAGTGTGTATTCCTTTTGTGTTTCAAATTATTATTTTTTTCTCAAATATACATGGAAGTGAATCTATATCAAAAATTCATATATATATATATAAAATAAACTCTCTAACATAGTTGCTTTTCATTTATTAGTGTGTATTCCTTTTGTGTTTCAAATTATTATTTTTTTCTCAAATATACATGGAAGTGAATCCATATCAAAAATTCTCTCTAACACAGTTGCACATTTCATTTACCAGTGTGTATTGCTTTTGTGTTTCAATTTTTTTTTTCTCAAATATATATTTAGTTGAAATATGTTATAATTAAAATTAATAAAATTAGTATAGATTCTAAGCATATTATTAAAATATGTTACAATTAAAATTAATTAAATTGGTATAGATTAATATGTTATTAGTTTTTTTGAAATAATAAGCTTATTACATTTCAATTATTAATTAATAATAAAAAAAATAATTATTATTTAATAATAAAATAAATAATTATTATTAAATATTATACATAAATGAATTTAATATAATACACTGCCAAAACCCCTTAATACTTAAATTTAAATTTATTATCATTATTCATTAAAAAAATTATATTATTTCAAATAATTTATCTTTTATTTATACGGAAAGTCACCACTTTTTATTTGACTCTATCTTGCAAATGCAGACTCGTTATCATTATTATTATTAAAATAATAATGACATATTACAAATATCATGCCTGTGTGTGGCCTTATCATGATTACCGTTTTCATGGGCATATATTCTTCTAAAAAAATAATATCATGTAGCATACCTCCATGAGTAGCAAATACAGGCATGTAAAAAAGTCAAGTTATAAATACTAATAAATCCTAATTCAAAAAATATTTTTCGTGGAGAAATACATTTGAATATATGGACCCAAATACATAAAAGGTTTGAGGAAAGTTTAGGAAGTGAAAGAAATTAGAGGTACAAAGTTTATCACATACATGTGACATGCTAATTTTACTTGAACTCAATCTATATAGTTCTGGTCATATTATGCATTAGATCCATTTTGTTATGGCCACATCATAATTTTGCGTCAGTTGTGAATAGGTTGACTTTAGGGTTTGATCGTCTTTTTGGATGGTAAGTAGAATAATTAGTTTTGGAGAGAGGAGATTTTAGTATTGTTATTATATATGATGAGTTAAAAGTTAAAATAGTTGATTGACAAATATATTTATAAAAGATAATTAATTGACACAAAATTTACTCAAAAATAGGATTATTGATGGGTTGGTCCCTCTTTATATGTCATGGGTGAATGATGATCTTTCCTACACAAAGATGTTCTTGATCCCTTCCTTAATGGCGTTGGCAGCTGATTTTACTGGTCTTTACCATTAAAATACACACTTGTTGTTTAATTGCGCTTTGGTGAGTAGACAACATGGATCGATTGGGACTGGAATAGCCTTTGTAGTTCAGAGAGTTTAACTTGTTGAGTAGACAACATGGATCGATTGGGACTGGAATATACTTTGTAATTCAAAGAGTTTTTCTTGGCAGCTCTGTTGTAGAGCCAAAAGTCAAAGCACAAGTTCAAGGGAGGGTGTAAAACAACTTTCGATGAACACTACATGGGAGTCGTTTTGTAGAATGAGTTGGATCCACCTACAGGTGATTGATGAAATTAGTGTTGTACAATGTAGTACTCAACAATGGATGCCAATAGCATAATGAATTGAAGACGATTGTACTTCATCTATGATGGCACAAAAAGACTCAAGCTTGGTAGCTTGGTGAGCTAATAAGTTTCTAAATAAATAGAATTAATTTTTTTTTTTGTTTTTTTTTTTTTTTTATATAAAGTAGACTTTGCAAATAGTTGGTTTAACTTTTGGTCAAAATTAAATTAATTCATAGTCAATGTGATATTTATTACGTAATTGGTTTAAATTTATTATCATTATTCATAAAAAGCTACATTATTTCAAATAGTTTATTTTTTATTTATAGAGAAATTCACCACTATTTAGTTGATTTCATTTTTGTAAATGAAGACTCATTATTATTATTATTATTAAAATAATAATAATAATGCATGTGCATGGCCTTATCATGATTACCGTTTTCATATATATATATATATATATATATATATATATATATATATATATATATATATATATATATATATATATATATCACTTAGCATACCTCCATGAGCAACAAATAATGTTTGTAAAATAGTCAAGTTATAAATACCAATAAATCCAATGCAAAAAATATATTTCGTGGAGCATTACCTTTAAATATATGTGTTGAAGAATCTAGGGTAATTAGGTTAATAATATTCTTCTCACGAGGATAACTATTTGTGTTGTAATTTTTCACTTTTTCTTATTAGCACAATCTTCTCTTATTATTATTAGAGCATGTTTTATTGCTTCATTAAATAATTACCAAAACAAAAGAGACAAGAACACAAGATGTTGGCTCTTTGTCAGGGTCAAAACCTCTCACTCTTTGAGAAGAAAACCTCTCACTTTTCTAAATGATGAATACCAATACCAAGACCCTTGACCTGGTAGACACTCCAAGATCAAGACACATGTTCTCTTGACAGTCCTCTTCGAGATCTTCATCATTGTCTGGATATTGAGATCTGCCTTGACAGTGTTGAGATTCTTCATTCTTTATACCAAGATCTTCATTGTTTCCTTAACACTAAGATCTTCACTACTGCCTTGAAACTGAGACCTTCAACAGAGACATAATACAAATTGTAGTTACAACAAATCAATGAGACCTTATTGTGCCAAGACAGAGGTATACTTCACAGTTCCATCACCAAGTCTCTTTTCTTTGATTATTGTAATAGAGTTCGAACCACAGAATCTCCACAGCTATTGTTCTTACGAAATCACAGAGAGGCTTCCAAATTACTTAATGCAATGATACCAAAGCTAGAGATATGAATTTCTTGATGGTTGTGCTAAAGGTATGAGCCCATCACTGCTCTTCATTCGAAAAGATATCTGAGTAGTTGACAATGATCATCCTTTGAAAAATATAGAGTAATATGAGTTATCTTGTTGCGTCACAAATCTGACTTTTATCTCTGATATACCCATACAAAAACACATAGATATCACCTAATTGTTCTCTATATATAATCATCAAAACTTCAGAAGAAAATCTGAACCTGTCTTCTCTGCCAAAAGACAAAGATATGCAAAGTTTATTCATTGTAATTACCCATCTGAAATTTCAGAGATATCGAATCCTATACCTATCTTTATGCGAAAATATTATATGGGTATTTATAATATTTTTTCCTCCTTAAATTATCTGATGTGTCCAACCGAATAATTGTCTATTTGAGGTGAGCTGACATGAATATTTCATACAGTTTGCAGACCGACTTCAAGAGAGGATTGCGCTTATCTTTTTGGAGGGCTTTTCTAGACACTAGGTTGACTCATATACATTTTATATATGCTCAAGAAGATCTCTTCATACATGACATTGACTCGTTCACTCATGTTGATGGTGCTAGACCCACCAACATGTCAGGGGATCTCCCCGGTAAGAAGTACCAACTAGAACTTAGACAGTTTGGTGTAGGAGTCCCAAAAATGGGTCGTATGGTATCACCTTGACCGTGGTTGCACATAGAGGCAAGAAGGATGTCCTTGTTGGTAGTAAGGGTGTGACTGGCGCGGCAAAGCCAAGGAAGGTGCATGAAGGGTTCTAACACATGGAAGGTGGAATAAGTGCGCTGCTTGGAAACATATGGAAACACGTGGATTGGAAGGGAATACACGAAAAAAGAAACATCACTAGCTAGAAGGAAGGTAAACCAACGATCCAAAGTGATGGTTAAACCAACAACACATCTCAATAAGATTAATGCATACATATATAGAAAATTCCACACATACATGTGTAACCAAACAAATACATATATTGCTAGTGTAACCAAGACAACTGAAATAAAATAAAAACATATGCATCAAATGTGTTGGATTTGTTATATTAGGAAAGTGAAAGTTTGAATCATACATGAAACCATGACCAACCACTGGTCCCCACAACAGAATGTTACAGTCACTGCCGCCTGCTCCTCCAAAGAGATATACTAGCTTTGCACTGTGGAGAAGCCAAGGCTCGTTACAATACAGTCCAAGCTTTCTCTAAGATACACCTATAGGAAGCTTGTCTCCCCAAAAGGATGTAGAATGAGGCATGAGGTTCTATAAATAGAAAAGGGTGAGGTGACCCTTGACATTCCCCTCTGTGACTCTTCACCTACCCTTATGACTCTTCAACTACTACAGGACTATTACATTCGGCCATCGACACTTGGTCTTTCATTTTTACAAGATGTTACATTACAATCTGCACATGTACCCATGTGAGATAAAATAGGCTTGAGCAGTCCATGCAAGCTATCACTAAGACTCAGAAAACTGTGGGAAGACCAACTCTTCGACATCTTCATGATGATTGATGGTGGCAAACTGATGCCAAGCTTGGTAGTCCGTGATGGTGTTTGCGTGCTCAATGGTGACATCCTGTTGAAAGAGAACTCTCGCCTCTGTTGCATCTGGGTACACTGATATGGCACCTCTATCCAAATCTTCTGCTACCATGTGCTTCATAGTATTGAGTGTAGCCAAACTAGCAACATAATGATGCATAGCGTGTGCACCGATCTCCAAGTTTACGTTGGTGGCTACACGCATCAACTCCTCAAAGTACATGTCCAACTCTGTTCGGAGTTGGTTCTTCGACTTTACCGTGGTGATTGTGCCAATATATGGGATCGTGTGCACGTGCACAATGACATCCATGCTTCTAAATAACCTTGCATGCGTAGCCTACAAACTGGTGATGCGTTATGGGAGTTACTCATAGTTCTGGATCTAAGTTCGGATGTGTGCCTTCAACTCTACCGCCCTCAGCTTCATCATCTTTGTAAAATTAAATGGGGCTCTGTCACACGGAATGAGTCGATCTTGCGAACAAGATAGACCTTCCTAGAATCTAACGATATCTAGTGACAAGCAAGCCAATCAAAAACTATCTTTCTCTAAATATGCATTTATAAACAAAGGCAAACAAGTGTTTTAGGCCTACCTTAGGTCCAACGCAAGTTTGTGGAAGCCTTGCTCCTTTGATCCAAATGAGCTCCCTTGTTGTGAATCCGAAAACAAAAACAAGCAAACAAATTAAATAGCACTTGAAAATCCAATATCATAAAGCATACTTAACATGATGATCAAGGAATTCATGAAACAAATGACATAAGACAATTTGTTGAGAAAAATGAATCTGATTGTATTAATTCAAATCAAAGAAGAACTTTACAACCTGTGCCTTGATGTTGTACAAGCTCCTCCCAGGGTCCAACAAGAAGTCTCCTCTACTTTGACAAGTTTCACTCTCTTCCCAATGAAGCCAAAAAGGTATGTGATCTCTCCTCTCAAGCTTAACTAGGAAGTCTCAATTCCACCAGCATTTACCCTAAAAAATGTTCAGCTTCCAACCTCCCTAGCAACCAGCCCAATGTCTTAATTTATAGTGCAATGGAGGGAAGTTACTAGGTCCTCCTTCAAAGGGATAGCCTCCTTCTAGCTCCTCTCATCAAGGGATTAGCTCCTTCTCTTTTGGGATGCATGAACCACCTAAGAGCGACCAATCCACGTCAAAATTCCTTCTAGAATCATCTAGAATTAACCCAAAGTGAGTTTTTTTAGAATAAACTTGCGCCTTTTTGACTTTCACAGGGGTACGCACCCAATCCTTTAGGGACAAAGCGGGCAGGTCCGTAGTTTTTGTAAACAGGGGTTACAGGACCGCAGGCAACAATGAGAGAAAGTGCGGAACCAGAGCTTTGTTGATTTTTAATGTCTTGCTCTCATTTTCAAAGCTTGACTTGAAGAGTTGAGGTCTGAGACTTGCTTAGGAGGACAGTACAAGTGATGATATACCCATATTGACTGCAAATAATCATGGTGACGATTTTTTTGTGTAACAGATTGCCCCCTAAAGTGCGAAGTCTGTAGTAGATGAGGATTTCATTTATCATTTAGGAAGAGTGAAGTACTTTATCATTTCGAGGATCATCTTGTGGAGAGCCCAGTCGGAACCTGTAAAAACATTCAATGCAAGATATATATATGAGATCATATCATCGTTGAGGTAGGCATTCCCATACTCAGATCAAAACTGACTTAGAAAACTAACTACTACTCTGATATAGGAATGATCTTGTAATACATCACAAGTATAGACTCATGTGGACACAGTATGGACGCAACCATCTGTTTATGAATAGTCCATCATATCATGAATACAAAATTCCTCGCAGCCTGGATTGCAGAAACTAGATCCAGGGTCTTCATTTCTACTTCTCGAAACAGTACGATTCTATCAATGCGAATGAATGTGTTGGAGTCGAACATGGTAGAAACCACTTGATTACCAGTCGGTGATGTAAACTATTAACAAGTGTGAGAGAAACCACCAGTGATGTCAATGGCTCTCAAAGTACCCAGTACAATCCATGAGATGTGAATAGATGTGTTGATGTCGAACATGTCATGGAGTCCTTTGATCGAAGGTCAATGATGCAACCTATCGTCGAAGGCGAGAAACCTGCCATTGAGGCATGCAGATCCCAAGGTACTGACGATTTCTAGATCATCTTTCTAGATAATGAGTTGAAGTCGATAGAAAGCAATTCGTCATAGGCAAGCCCACAACACGAAATCATAGATCAAGTTTGAAGAAATTTAGTTGCAAGGAATGACTCAGGGATGGTCAAGATGGATGAAAGATATTTTGCAGATGAATGGCTTATTGGCAGTGACCTCTTGAACACATAACGACACAACAGATGGTTTGGTGACAATTGACCCAAAGTTAATACCCAGAAACCGGCTGAAGACTTTCAATGTGGTTTGATCAAATGTTAGGCAAAGGATTTCCCAACCCAGGTGAATAAAAGTGTCATGTTCAAGAGTGGTTACAAAGTGTGACAAACAGGCTCATTTTTCTCTCTTTTCCCCCACCATTTTTGGCAAGTACCTCTTTATTTTTGACAAGCTTGAGGAGGATAACATTTGCTTGATTATAAGCTCATCCTTCGGATGAGTCCAACTTAGTTTAAATTCAAACCCTAAGAAGGAGTGGTTCGTTCCTGTTTGTAATTGAACAGGTCCTTTACTGTGAAATTTTAACGAGTCCAGTATAGGAGAAACTCGGCGTTTTTCAATTTTAGAGAGTCTAAAAAACTTAAGAAGACTCCAGGGTTGACCTTTTTCGTAAATTTGTGTCTCCCAAGCCCGAAAAAGTATAAAATAATACTTGAGAGAACCGCTTGATCTTTACGACCAAGGAGTACTTTTCGTAATTAGTGCCCCTGATCCGAAAAAATAAAAAAGCGATCAACGACACGTCATTTTATAACCAATATCGAATTTGAAATGACAAAAATCCGGCAATATTTTCATGTTTTTATGGTCAGAAAAGAGTTGTAAGTGGACCGTCTTTTTAGTTCCGTTTTAACGAGTTTAAAAAGAAAAACTCGGCGATCTTTTCATGTTTTAGGAGTCAGAAAAGAGCTTAAAGGTGACTCTAAATGTTTTTTCGTTGAAAATGATAGATTTCGCCTGAATAATTCGTTATCCTGAACAAAAATGCAAACATTACTCATACCTGTTTGAAATGGATAAAAATGCTGCAAAAATTACCTTTCTAAAGTGAAACATAAACAAATTTTCAATTCATTTATTCAAAAAACTTATAAAAAGGGCTTTCGTCAATTCATTTTTACCGTTTGAGATTTGGGTGAGAAAATAGTGCTTTTGTTCAGAAACTTCCTGTGAAGATTGCGGAAAATCCAACCGTCGAAATCGAATGCTGTCTTCTCCAGGTAATCCACATCATCCTACTCTTCAATTTCAACCGTTTCAATTTTTTTTTTAGGGTTTTATTTCATTTTTTAGAGGGTTTTTAGGCTAAAAACCCGTGCGCGGGGGCCCGCAGGCATAACACTGGCAGCCCGCGGACCCCGACTTTTTCTCAATGGGGAAAAAGTCAGGGGTTCGCACCTTCCATGAAGGCAAGGTGTGGACCCACGCACTGTCTCTAACACAGAGGGTGCGGTCCTTGCAGCAAGGGTTTTTAACCCAAAAATTCTCAAATTTGACCCAAACAATTTAATTTCTTGCATTCTAATTTGCCTTTTTGTTGGATGTAGAGTGTACATCATGCTAGATTGGCGTGAACGGGAGCATGAGGATGTGGATCTTGCCGCGTTGAATCACCAACCTTCGATTGATGCATTGAAGGCATGCGGCTTGTACAAATTTTGGGCCATACCTGGCATGAGGGCCCAGGTGGATTTCTTACAGTGGCTGGTAGACAGGTGGAGCATACAGGACCAGTGCTTCTTCATTGGTGGCCACCAGCTGGAAATTGAGCCGGCAAACATATACTTTTTGACTGGTTTGCCTAAGAGAGGCAAAGACTTGACTCTATTCGGGACTAGGCCAGGTGGCCAGTCTGTCGATAGCCTCGGCTAGAGTTCTGCAACAGCCAGGCTAGAGACAAAGGGATAGACATTAAAACCATATCCCATCCTGAGCTCATGGTGATCGCATTTACTGTCACCAGACTTTGCGGGAGTGCCGCACTACATATTGCCACCGGATCCCAGATGCGGATGGCAGTTGACTGCTTTCGAGGCACCATCTTCAACTGGTGCGATGCTGTGTTGGCTAATGTAAAAGGCCAACTGACCAGAGCCAAGAACAGACAACTGAAGACCTTTGGTTATGGGGCTTTGGTTGTGAGCTTTGGTCTAGAGAGGGTCCCAATGTTGGTCCCGCAACACCTTACTGTTGGAGCTGGGCTTCCTCGAGAGCCCAAACTGATGCGATGGGTTGCAGTTATGGCCCGTCATCCGGACGAGGGGACAGAGGTTGTTCGATTCAAACCTGAGTATTTCCAATGGTTGGAAAACCAGGTTTTTTCTATTCAGGACTTCCCTTACGCTGGGGTAGATTTTCGTGGTGACCCAGACATGGCTCTTCCACCAGGAGAGCAATGGGATGACTCAGGTAAAATCATTTTCAACATTTTCCTATTTTAATTTTTAATTTTTAATTTTTTATATCATCCCAAAACTGATAGTAAAAGTTTCAAATGCAGATGTGGGTCCACAGCGACCAGCCGCTCTCCGGCCTTACGAGAGGAAACAACCAGCTGCAGCCGCACCAGCCCCACAGGACGAATCAGCAGAGACCTTGGCCGAGTTGGAGAGTCATCTAGAGCGCTTGACAGGAGACATTCCGGAGACCAGCATAGATGACATTCCTCGTCGACTTCAGCGCTATGTGATTGGGGTCCCAGGACCTTTTAGGAGGTTCCTTTGCAAAGTGGCCCGTGCAGTGGTTTCTTATCGAGATCATCACCAGTGATAGGATGATCGCCTATTGTAGGCACATATGACATTTTTGCTTTTTGTACTTATCATTTTTGCCGATCATAAGGTGTTTTTCAACCTATGATCGAGGACGATGTATTTTTGACACACTCCTATATATATATATATACTATTACCGGCTTATCTTGTAAATCATGTTATGGAATGTTTTTAAATTTACATGTATGATTATTGCAAATGTCTACTTAACATTCGAGAAGCAATTGCATCTGCTAATGTATTTAAAGATCTTGGAATATGCTGATATTCAATATAATCAAATTCACGTTCCAAGAGACGCACTCTCAAAAATAATCTCAATAACACTGGATTTCTAATGGCATACACTCTATTAAGCTGTAATACAACGAGTTCAGAATCTAACCTCCCTATCAAACTCCGAATCCCAAATGAAATAGATTCAGATAATAACTCAACCACTGCACTATACTCGGCAATGTTGTTCGTTGTTTGACCGAGGCTTACCCCATGCATAGATACCAACTCGTCAGAGGGCGAATAGATTACCCAAGCTGCGGAAGAAATGTTCCGTGTATTACGACAAGCACCATCAGCGAAACCAATGTATGTTTGGAGAGGCATCGACATCTGCAATATCAAGAGTAAAACCAAGATAAGCAGGAATAATGACGAAAAACACTCTCTAAGCTAAGCACACTTTTTAAACTAAACACACCAGCTAGAAAGAAAACTATCCTAACTAAAAAATCTCCATACCCATTCTTTAAGCATAATACCTCTTCAGGTAAAGACCATTTCTGGGTTTACCTAAAGAGTCCCCGTCAAAGTCTACCAATTCATAGGCCCCTTTTGCTAGCTTTCGCTTGACAACATAGGGACCATGCCACATAGGAACGAATTTTCCAGCGCCTAATTTATCATTAGCTTGATCGTACACTAAGACTAGATCTCCTTCCGAAAAATTTCGAGGGGTCACATTTCGATCATACTGAGCTTTCATACGTTTTGCATGAGTTTCAATCGCCAATGCAGCATCACGTCGATTCTCATCTAATTGAGCCAAGTATAACAAACATTTTTCCTCTTCGGAAGTGGCTGGAAGTAACTCGATGGCCATTTGCAATGACGGGATTTCGCATTCAATGGGTAACACAGCTTCCAGACCATAAACTAGTTGGAAAGGAGTGAACCCTGTTGACGTTTTTACTGAGGTTCGATACGCCCAAAGCGCTGAAAATAGCATGTTATGCCAATTCGACTGATGAATCCCAATGATTCGTCGGATCATGATGACTAAAACTTTGTTGATGGATTCAACTAGACCATTAGCTTGTGGATAATAAGGAGTTGAACTATCGTGACGCAAGCCAAGCTGGCCTGTAAGTTCGGTCATCATAACGTTTCAAAAATGACGCCCATGATCAGTGATGATCGCTTGTGGAACACCAAACCTAGCAATTATATGATTGAACACAAAAATTGCAGCTGTTTTGCCGTCTGCCTCAAATGTAGGCATCGCCTCGGCCCACTTGGTAAAATAATCTACCGCAAGGATGATATATGCATGCCCCCCGGCCGAGTGAGGGTTACATGTAATAAAATCGATACCCCATTTGGAAAAAGGACCAACAGCAATTATAGGGTGGAGAGGAGCAGGTGGAGCGCGCATCTTTCGATCAAAAATTTGGCAGTTGTGGCATTTTCGGACCGTGTTAATACAATCTTTAAACAAAGACGGCCAGAAGTAGCCAGCGCACAATATCTTTTGGGCTGTGGCATACCCAGACATATGACCGCCACACGCTCCAGAGTGACAGTCATTTAGAACCCTTTCAGCTTCCTCGTGAGTTAAACAACGTCGAAAAACAGAGTCCGCCCCACGGCGATAAAGAGTATCTCCAATAATCCTGAATTGTTGGGACTGGAATCGTATTTTCCGACGTTCTGACCTTGAAATTTCTGGCCGAAAGGATTGGGTCTGGAGATAAACGATGATATCCCCATACCACGGATCTAAAGTGCTGATGAGAAACAAGGATTCGTCCGCAATGGGCTCCTCCGCCACAGTTTCCGTGTCAGCACGCGGGAAGTCACACATTAACTCCGCAAAAACTAAAGATTTCTTAGACTTAGATTTTTCAAATTCCAAGTCGAACTCCTGCAGGATGACAATCCATTTAGAGTACTTTCCCCCTAGCAATTGCTTGGTCAAAATGTAGATCATAGGGTTGCAATCAGAAATTACTGTAGTTTTACGTAGTAAAATGTAGTGACGAAAACGTTGGACAACTTGAACAGCTGCCAATGCCAATTTCTCCACATGTGAGTATTTTAGCTCAGTTGGATTTAAAGTTCGACTAAGGTAATATATCACATGTTCAGTACCGAATTCATCTTCCTGAACTAAGACCATTCCAATGGTGGAATGAGAGGCGGCGAGATACAAGAAGTAGTCCTGGTTGTAGTTGGGAGGATGCAATAACGGTGCATGGGTCAACGCGTGTTTTAGTGCATCAAAAGATTTCTGAGCTATCTCATCCCAATAGAATGGAGTATTCTGTTTCAACAACCGGGTAAAACCCTTTGTAACCTCGGCGTAGTTAGGAATGAATCGTCGTAAAAATTTTGCTTTCCCTTGCAAACTTTGGAGTTGGCGAAGACTCGAAGGAGGAGGCAATTTGACAATAGCTTCAACCTTCGAGGGATCGACGCGAATGCTGGCTTTCGAAACAACAAACCCCAGCAATCGACCCGTTTCTATACAGAAAACACACTTGTGTGGATTCAACCTAATCCGATAATGCCTACACCTCATAAAGATTGCTCGTAAATGGATGAGATGATCAGCTCGATGTAATGAATGAGCAGGCAAATCATCGAGATAGGGTTGCACAATGTGCTTGATGTCATGAAACGCATAAGACATGGCCCTTTGAAAAGTTGCCCCGGCATTCTTGAGCCCAAAAGGTAATTTGCAATAAGCAAATGTCCCCCACGGACAAATGAAAGCCGTTTTTGGTTGATCGGCAGGTAGAATATTGATTTGATTGTATCCGGAAAAACCATCCATGAAGGAGAATATTTCGCTGCCGGCACAATCATCAATGATTTGATCGATATAGGGAGTTGGGTAATTGTCCTTTGGACAGGCTTGATTAATGTCCCTATAATCGATACATATTCTTATTGTCCCTTGCTTTTTGTTAACCGGAACAATATTCGATACCCAATCCGTTAACGGGATCGGATAAATGAAACCTGCTTTGAGTAATTTTTCAACTTCTGCTTTAATAGCAGCAACTTTTCTTGGGTGAATCTGACGCAAACGTTGCCGGACGGGTTTAGCGTCCGGGTAAGTCTTGATTTCATGAACAACAATTGCGGGGTCAATTCCTGGCATTTCCTCATATGACCAGGCAAACACGTCGCAGAATTCTTGAAATAGGGCCTTATATATTTGAATTTCATCTTCTGTACACGAGGCACCTATATGAATGTTTTCAACAATTCCAGGCTTAACCGAAATGTCAATAGAAATAGTTCGAGAGATGTTTCCCAAATTTAACTCCGAATCAGGATTTTTCATTGGATTCTGAGGTTCCTTGACATATTCAGTCGTAAAAATTGATGAAAAATCATTTTCAAAATGATCATTCTCGAGTAAGAACGAAGATCTGTGATGGAGATCTTCCCATGGTAAATCATCTACACATAGGATTTCACGAATTTGCTCATTAGAGTGAACAAGTTCGGAAAACGTTGTTGAATCCGAACTTGATGTGAAAAGTGATTCCTCACGGACCACATTCATTAAGTCAACTTTGGTTGAAGATGGGTCGGTAAACGATTGCACGGCCTCATACGCAATTTCATATGGACTCAAAGGCATAACATCACCAAATGAGTCTATCTCAGATTCAGAAGGAACGATCCAAGGATCATCATAAACAATGGTGTCTGACGAAATCATATGAATGGTTGCAAAAGAAGACGATGCGTTGATCGGAGGAAAAGGAAAAGTTCCCAGTAAACCGACATCTTTAACTAGTCCTACTCCAACATCCTTATACAGGATAGTCGTTTTACCGACATGCTGAATGCTTTCAGAAGAGGCTGGGTCAGATGAAAAGTAAGCCAGCTGGTCTATTGTTACGATCTTTCCATTATGAGGAAACTTTATAACCCGAAAGACCGATGAAACGACAGCTGTCATAGCGTAAGACCAACTACGACCCAAGAGAAGGTTGTAATCTAGAGGGGCATCAACCACCTCCACGTCTAGATTAACAGTTTTTCCTTCAACCCCTATAGGTAGATCCTGTAGAATGCCAAAAGGATGAAACCCACGGCCATCAAAGGCCTTTAGAATTGTCGGGGATTGATTTAGTGAAGGAGAACCAAGCGATCTCCAACACTGTATCGACATAATACATGTTGAGGCTCCCTCATCAATCACAGTCCTGTGAATAGGCCTGTTTTTTACTATCACTGGGATCTGGAAAGCCATTTGATGAGGTAAGCGCGGTGTACTATTTTCTAGATTGAAAATTATTAGGTTCGAGTCCTGAACGTCAACAGCTCCTATAGCCGACAAAAGTAATTTACGTTGTGCTGGACATGATTGCAGCACTTCCAAAGCCGACATTGCTGAGGGTGAAACAACTAAATCCTCAACAATGTTATAGTTCTGAGCCGCTCTCGCATGTGGATTGAAAGCTGACTTTCGAAGTATACCCTTGGCGGGCGGTTTGATTACTAAGTCTGGATTAGGTTTCTCGATCTGTAGTGGATCGGAACCGGGAGCTGAGGTTGATGGGTTAGAATGAGAAGATTCTGCTTCTTTACCATCAACAGGACTTTTACTACCATAATCATGTGATCGAGTCGCAATCCTAACATGGGACATCATCAGTATGGGTTCTTCATTGGCATTCGAGGAAGAACCTATCATCTTACTGTCTTGACTTGGAAAAGGATCCTTCAAAACAGCAGGCGTTTGGGAACCTTTGACAATCTTCGCAACCTCTGCACGATGAGGGCAGTCTCTTGTAAAATGCTCTTCGTCACAAATGAGACAAGGATAACGAGGTTTGCGTTTCTCATCATTGGATTCCGCTTTTTCAGGTTTCTCTTTTGAATTTTTGTCCATTTTATTTTTCTTCTTCCCTTTCTTCTTACCACCGGATTTTGATTTGGCTGTAGATGACTCTACAACGTGAATATCGGCGGAAATCTCCGCGGAAGAATCTCCTGTCGGGGAATCTGGCAAGGTTATGATAGGAGAAGAATTCTTGGAAGACTTCTTCTTACTTTTGGTGTTAACCATACCAATCATACCATCAGCGGCATGAGACCCTGAAGGAGCTGCAGCGATTTGATTTTGCTTAGGAAGATCGGGGATTTTCTCGTGTAACGTACCTGACTGAGTATAAACCAAGTCAAGGTACTGTGCTTGAGAAATTACTTGCTCCTCAGTAACAACTCCAGCCTTAGCTACATCCTCAGTGATCTTTGGCAACAAAGATTTTACAAACCATTCAGCTAAGATCTGATCCGGAATAAAAACCTTCACTAAACGCCGTCGACGTCTCCATTCATGAATGTGATCTGAAATGTAAGTGGACGTCGACTGCTTTAATGAAGTTAGTAATTCCGTGCCATTGTCATATCTGACTGGCAACTGAAAATGAGTTAAAAACGAGGTAGCTAACTGACTAAAGTTATAAAAAGTGCCTCGCGGTAACTCAATGTACCACTTGGCCGTGAGACCAATTAGAGTGCGCTGGAAAAGCCTTAGACGGATTGAATCATCTGAAATGGAGTTAGACGCACACCAGAGGTGATAAGTCATCACATGGTTCGACGGGTCCTCTCCTGATTTGCCTTCAAACTTAGGAATATCACTAGGCAACTTATTCGGCATTGGCGGCCAAAACGGAAGATAATTAATGGGATCATTCATTAGGCGCGACAAGTCAGGCAAGTCCATAGTTGCGATAAACGGTCACTGACGATTAGGGTCCCTAAAACTCTGGGTCATGAGGCCAGCCCCAGGAGGAGGATATCCAGGATAACTAGGAATAGGGATTGCATTTGGGATATTGTATCCTCCTGGAAAACCAGGATTAAACGCACCGTACTGGGGTTGTTGAGGTTGTTGATATGTGTACCCAGGGTACGGTTGATACTGATAGACTGGCTGCTGCACAGCAGGACCGAATTGGTACTGTCCCTGGTACGGTTGATAAGTAAATTGTGGTTGACTTGTGACAACCGTACTTGAACCAGGTTGTCCTACAGGCATCTGAACCGAAGTTTGAATTGTGGATCCAGACGGAGGTAAAGATGTCTGAGGAGTAGATACAGGAATAGTAGAAACCGGAGCTGTCGATACTCCAGAAGTAGGTGGGGTAGATTGAACAGATGTTGCAGCAACCGTTTGAGGTGGAGTACGAGGCGTACTAGGCCCAGGCTGAGAAACTACCGAAGGTACAGAAGTTTGAATAGTAGATTGGACAGGTTGCTGGGGTGAACCAGAAACTAAGGGTTGTCCAGTTTGAGATGACAACTGTACATTCGGTTGCAAGACCTGTTGAGTTTGCGATGGATCCCACACTAAATTCATTCCGGGGTACGGACCCATAACAGGTTGAGGATATTGAGGACCATAACCGGGTTGAGGGTAGGGTTGATAATTCAAAGGTACATTTCCCGTTCCTTGAACATATGATTGACCGAAGGGTGGTTGGAAACCTTGGTTCGAGTACTGACCTTGGGGTTGATACCCTTGAGGCACGTACTGATACTGGGGTTGACCTTGAGGTACATATTGATACTGGGGTTGACCTTGGGGTACATATTGAGTCTGGGGTTGACCTTGAGGAACGTACTGTCCCGTAGGTATGTACTGTCCTTGAGGTTGCCCCCCAGGTGCAAATTGGGTACCTTGAGGTTGCCCCCCAGGCGATAATTGAGGATTTTGAGGCTGCCCCCCAGGCGGTAACTGGCCACCTTGAGGTTGAGGATTAGGAATAGTACCTGACATCATGAGAATATCTTCTACACTCAACGGCTTAGTACCATTGCTTCCAGTTAATAACCCTTGTTCAATGGGTTGAGGAGATGCTCCCGCAAAAGTACCAGAAAGTGACTGATACCCAGAGGGAACAGAAGGACCGCCGTACAAAAAAGATTCTGGCGATTGAGTAAACATGGACGACTGTCTTGACATATTTAACGGAGGATAGTAACCTCTAGGTGTTGGGTGATAAGGAACACGAGGTGGTGAAAAACTTAGCCCTGGGTTTTCCAAGAAATTAGTCAAAGAAAGATACCAAGCACTGCTCCTAGGTGGACTGTAAAAAATTGATTCACGCTCCCTTAGTTCAATAGCAGGTTGATTTTCAGGGATAGGGATGCCTACTTCTTCTTCCGGAGTAGCAAGTTCTTCGATAGCTATAAGTCCAGAAGGAAGATTTTGGGTAATTATTCTTTCTACCTTAGGTGAACCAGGACCACTAGAAGTTGGAGAGGTAAACCCCGATGTTGGAGTAGCAGCAAATTCACTTTCAGGCTCGGATATTTCAGGTTCCTCACCTATATCACTAGTAGATGAAAAGCTACCAGTAACTTCGGAAACAGACACTGATTGTGGATTATAATCTGCTACTAAAGCTTGAAAATCAGGATGTACCACCAAAGAAGACTCTCCTTCTTCAGGTGACCCAACTCTACTGTCTCTAGGAGTTACGAGGGCTCTTAACCCTTCAGGCTGGCTCGGTGAAAACTCAGGAGGTTGGCCCCGAAGTCTACGGGACTTCCTCGGTAATTCAGCCACGATTAAAAAATTTTAACTACTTCACACGCAAACAAAGTAAAATCTCAATAAAAACCACCTAAAGCCTCTAAAGAACCAAACAAATTTGAATCACACGCCTAAAGAATCTAGGAGATCAAACACACACAAACAGTAACTTTCTGTACTGAAAACACTAGTTGGTGATGAAGCCCAACGTCGCAGAGTTCAATACAGAAATGGCGGTTGGAACAGTTACCCCGGCAACCTGCTTAATGAATAGACTGGCACAAGTTCCTCCACTAAACCGTCTCGAGTGAAGAGAACCCCCCAGAAAATCCAAGTGAGTCTAGCCGACGTCTGCTCCAGGTACAGTGGGATCTTCCCACCACTGTCACCTTAGGAAGAATCCTATAGAATATGGTCACTAAGGTTACCAACGGAAACAAATATACCTGGGGGAACAATCTATGATCCGATACGCACGCAAGGGCAGAGTAACAAGCTCAATCCCCTTGAAGGCTCCTTGACATAATCCAAGGTTTACCAACAAGTGACCCCAGGCTCCTCGAAAATGGTTAATTCGAGGTTTACATTTTTTAATACGTGAATATCTGGCATCGTTCCCAATGAGGAAGGATTGATTCCCACACTGGTTCGGACACGATCTCGTGCTTCTCCTTTAAGAGGAGCTTTCCCAGAGCATAAATGCAACAATTGGATTTCTCTCCTACCGCAAGATACAACTACTTGTTTGTTTTACTGTCTTGGAGAGTTAATTACTCCCTACTCCAAGACACTAGCCTAAGCTATATTGGTGTATCAGAGCCCTAGAAATAAAAATATTACTAGATAGATTTTACTTTAAGCGTTATTTTTATTGGTTTTTGTTTAAGTCAAGAGGTGTAGAGATGAAACTCGTGGTATGAAGACTCGACTCGAAATCACTAAAAAATGCACTTAAGATGATTAAGAAATCTTTTCCCTTCAATGAACTTCTAGCTAGGAAAGAGTTTGAGAATGCAAATACTTGTAAACACAAATCTTTCTTAACAAACAAATTAAAAGAAGAGCTTTTGTCTTTTCCAATGCACTCAAAACGAGACAACTAGTTATTTTCACAAAAATTTCCCTTTTCTTTCAAAACACTCAACCACTACAAAAACAAACTTTTTCCAAAAGAAATTTTTATTTTTTATAAAATACTTAAAACTATGGAAATGACTAATCTTGAGATCTATAAACTATAAAAACCTATTTGAAGTCAAAGCTTACAAGATGTCTTTTTAAGGATGTTTTACTTAGCTAGATGTAAACTAAGGACCAATTTATGCAGAATCACAAATCAGTCAAAAAACAACCAATTTTTGTTTTCTTTCCTAAAAATGAAATCCAAACTTTTAACACAAGCTTTTCGAAGTTTCGTAAAGAGAAAACACAAGGTGGATTCCTCAACGAAGGTAGATTTTGCAAATGGTCAGACTCATAAGAAGGTTGGTAAAAACCAAGGTGATCTGAGGTTTCTATAGCTTCTAAGCTTAGATCTACTACAAGACCAAAATGAAAATCAAACCCAATAATCAAAACTTCTAGGAATTTCACCTAAAACCCTAATACCAATGAAATTAACCTAAGGAAAGCTTCTGACAGGTTATATGCAGGTTTTGGCAGGGGATAATAACATCTAAACAAAAACTAAGCTGACTAACAGAGAAAATCTTAGGTTTTCCAAAATTGTGACAAGGTCCGCAGGCCCACAGTTAACACAGGTGCGGTACCGCTCTATGCTAAAAGCAAAAGTGCGGATAGGTCTGCACTGTGTCACAAGACGAGGGTGCGGTCCTCTCCCAAAGTTATGAAAAAACAAAAGATAATCCTAGATCTACTAAATCTACCCAATTCCACACACAACAAGCCAAAAACAGAAACAAAAACACAATTTCTCAGGTCAAAGTAAAAACAAGGAAAAAATCAAGTCCCCAGTGGAGTCGCCATTTTGTCACACGGAATGAGTCGATCTTGCAGACAAGATAGACCTTCCTAGAATCTAACGATATCTAGTGACAAGCAAGCCAATCAAAAACTATCTTTCTCTAAATATGCATTTATAAACAAAGGCAAACAAGTGTTTTAGGCCTACCTTAGGTCCAATGCAAGTTTGTGGAAGCCTTGCTCCTTTGATCCAAATGAGCTCCCTTGTTGCGAATCTGCAAACACAAACAAGCAAACAAATTAAATAGCACCTGAAAAGCCAATATCATAAAGCATACTTAACATGATGATCAAGGAATTCATGAAACAAATGACATAAGAAAATTTTTTGAGAAAAATGAATCTGATTGTATTAATTCAAATCAAAGAAGAACTTTACAACCTGTGCCTTGATGCTATACAAGCTCCTCCCAGGGTCCAACAAGAAGTCTGCTCTACTTTGACAAGTTTCACTCTCTTCCCAATGAAGCCAAAAAGGTATGTGATCTCTCCTCTCAAGCTTAACTAGGAAGTCTCAATTCCACCAGCATTTACCCTCAAAAATGTTCAGCTTCCAACCTCCCTAGCAACCAGCCCAATGCCTTAATTTATAGTTCAATGGAGGGAAGTTACTAGGTCCTCCTTCAAAGGGATAAAGCCCTCCTTCAAAGGTATAGCTCCTCTCATCAAGGGATTAGCTCCTTCTCTTTTGGGATGCATGAACCACCTAAGAGCGACCAATCCACGTCAAAATTCCTTCTAGAATCATCTAGAATTAACCCAAAGTGAGTTTTTTTAGAATAAACTTGTGCCTTTTTTACTTTCATAGGGGTTCGCACCCACTCCTTTAGGGACAGAGTGGGCAGGACCACAGTTTTTGTAAACAGGGGTTGTGGGACCGCAGGCAAGAGTGAGAGAAAGTGCGGAACAAGAGCTTTGTTGATTTTTAATGTCTTTCTCTCATTTTCAAAGCTTGACTTGAAGAGATGAGGTCTGAGACTTGATTAGGAGGACAGTAAAAGTGATGATATACCCATACTGACTGCAAATAATCATGGTGACGATTTTTTTGTGTAACAGGCTCTTTTGTATCTCACTACCCATGTCTGCATGCACTCAAAAACAGCATGTAGATTTGACAAGATGCGTGCTCTCCTAGCACAGCGCTGTTGCCAACCGTTGAGATGGACAACTGCCTTATGCACAGTGTCAAATCTGGAATACAACATCTGCATGATTGTTTCGAGGGACGATACTTCACTCGGTATCACCATCTTCAACTTTGCTCTAGCGAATGACGTAACCTACTCTCATCCCTGCTTGGCTTCTTGTAAATCCTTAGCCATGCACTCGTTCTCTGCTATCAAGAATTGAACACTCGAGCTGGTGGCCTTGGCATATGCTCTGGTAGCATCACCAATGTTGTTGGATGCTTGTGTAGATCAAATATGATCACTCGTTCTGCAAACTACACAGGAGATTTGTGGACATTCAGAGTAGACACTCTACATGATTGCACAACTCTTTGTTGCGACTCGTTGACATATATGTTGTGCATCTCCGCTTTTGGATTGTCTTCAAGGATATTTGTGTGTCCTTGATCGCTTGGGACTATCTGTGCTTCCGAATCTGGTGAAGCTGGTGGGGTGACCTCTTGGTTATGAGGCATGAGGTCTGTATCCTGATCTAACTCTAGTTGTACCATGTCCGTATCCATTTTCTCTAGCATCTGTTCAATCTCTTGAGCTAAGTCCTTCTCCTAGGACTGCTCACCCTACATACTCTATGCTAGCTACTCAGATGAGTCTATAACCTATATGGGCACAGTTTCTACAATCTTTGCATGTTGCGCCTCCTATTGTGTTTATCCCTATTGCTCTTCCTTCTCTCTTCTACACAGCTCCTGTTCTTCCTATATTTGTTGCTTCAACTCTTGCAACTCCTTCTCTGTTTCCTCCATTCTCTATTTATCTCTTTTCCTTTGCACGTATCGCTTGTCATGTTGTCACCTCTTAGCCTCAATCTCCAAAGATGTTTCATCACGAGTGGATTTTCTTTGAACTTGCAGCTTTTTTCTGCCTCTGCACTGTTATCAACATTTCTCTTGCCTTTGTCATGCACAGTTTGTTACCCTCTGCTCCTGCGAATGATGGTACCCTCTGAGATGTTGCTTCGCGCCTCTTTGCCAACCATTCCACAACTATGAGGATCGATTCATTGAGCCTAGAGAAGCTGTGACAATATCTCCATGGGTCTTCCTCAGGCCAATGACACGCCCCGTGGATCCACGAAAATTTCACTCTCACACAGTGGTCTTTTACAAAGCAATGTGGATCATACGAGTTGAAAATTATGGCGCTGAAATTGAATCTTTTGAATTCCTCCATCTTAGCGTTAGCATGTTTGAGATTTTGTATCTCTTATAACCCGATCCATAAAGGAAGAGCAAGCCAAGGTGCCTTCTTCTTCCTGTGCAGTCTAGTTGACAACCCTATCAAGATGTGTTATGACACTTCTTGCATGACGAGGTTTTCCATGGAAAACTTCTGTAAAACATGCGGGGGCTTCTCCACATTGTACATCTGTATGAAGGTGCCAAGGGGTGAGGCATTCCAATCTGTTATGTTGATTAATGCCTCCATTGCTGCCTGTGACATGCAAGGTGGATCTTGCTCAAATATCATTTTGTACATCGAGGTGACAAAGTGGTCTGACAACTATGTGATGACTCTGTGGAAGCTGCATTTGGAGAACAATCTATAATAAGTGTGCATAGAGGTTTTCGAAGGTGTCCATTCCCACTTCAAACCTTGGAACTGCTGACATGCACAGATCACATCCAAGATATAAGTAGACATGTATATCTTTGTTTGCTGACCTTTGGATGGATTTCGGGCTTTTGTCACATGTTCCTTCAACCTGAGAGCCAACATGTCGGACCAGTTGCATGGCTTTGCTTTGCTGGCTAGTTCGTCCAACGCAATCACCCAACTTTTCAGGAAGATCTTTGTGCTCTCTTGGTCGTATAGGTGGCATGCAAATATGACCAAGTACTCATATTCCTTCCACAATTTCTTCATCTTGTAAAAAATACTGGGTGTTTTTCTAAACTTGGTTGGCTCTTTCACCTAACTCTTCAAGGTATCTCTAGAGTTTGTGTTACTAAGTATGTTCAAGGGTTTCTACATTATGATCACTGGCTATGGCAAGTGATATATCTCTTGATAGTCCTTTTCCCTCAAGATAGAAAGCTATGACCTGCTGACACTACCCAACATCATTGTCTTAGGATTAGAGTGCGAGAAAATCCAATGTATCATGTCCGCACATGGAAATGCGGGATACCTGCATGCAATCTGGTACAAGCCCGATTTTTGGATGTTGAATTAGACCCTACGGTCTTCCAGATCTTCCTCAAATGTGCATGAGAATGTATCGTTGATGTCCTGCCATTTCATCTTGATCTCTTTGTTTATGACCAACTTGGTTTCTTCGTAAATGGGCAGGCCCATAGACACTTGTTCAACTCCATCTCCAGTTTCACTTCCAATAGTGCCCTTTGACCTTGTTCTTTTGGAGGCCATTGTACCTGTAATGTTGAGAGACAGACGAACACCTACTATAGTTAGAGACATAGTGACAATCATGGCAAGAAATCTCTCAGTTGAAAACCAAAACAAATTTGAGGACTAACATGCAAAATACTTGGGTGACTCGCAGTAAATATTGCACAATTTTCACCAGGAGGTTGGGATACTGATTGCCAAAACTGTGCAAGGCACAGTCCAGGCTGTTAGGAGATTGACTGATTGATGGACTTGCGCAATGCGCAATCAAGCCTTCTTGCTGAGGGTTTAAACTGAGCAATGCGCAATTTCAGTTGGCAAGGGCATGCAAGCCCAGAAATTGCATTGTGCAAATTTCTGGGTTAGCAGGGCACTACCTCCAAGAATTGTGTAATGCAAGCCTGGAGATTATTGCTGACTAGGTTTGCGCATTTTATGGAGGGAAGGCAGAGCCTTCACTTCCCGAAATGCACATTTTTTTCCAGGCAAGGCAAGGTCTAGGCCAAGGCAGCCCAGACCCGCTGACGAGCGACTGAGAACATGAAAAGGTTTGAATGCATGGAGAGACTAAGTGTAAGCAAGAGTGAATGATCATGCATGAAAACAATGAATGAAGGATTCCGAAAATGGGAACGCATGCATGTGTGTGAAACGAGTTGCCGCAATGGTGACTATTAGTGCTAAACAATGTCATGTATGTGACAATAATGAGGTGCAAATAAAAACTGAAATTGTGCTTCTACAAGCTAATAGACATTAAAATGACATCAGGCATTGAAAAAAACCAAGCAAATAGCATTCGTACAAAGTGAAATACAAAAAGCAACTGAAAAGCATCAAATGACATGAAAAGCAAAATTACCCGGAAATAGTTGAGTCGAATGTGTCGAAGACTCCTAGATGTGTTATGGGATGTCAGAGCTCCAAGATCAGTGTGAGGAATGAGCTCTGTAGTGTCGAATAAATAAGTTTGAGGCTTATGACACCCATGCCACAAATCTGGGAAAAAGCGACACTTGGAGGGAAGTTTCTAAAACGATCTTTGCATGTAACCTCCAACTACTAAAAATAGATCCCTAAAATTTAAGGATGCTTTTCACATGTTTCTTTTTGCAATTTCGGGAAAAGCATCCCATGCATGCAAATCAGGATTTCTTAATCCCAGAGGAAACCAGTCAACCTCAAGGCAGATGCAGTAGTCTCCAAGTCTCAAAAAGGGATTTGTGCAGTTTCTGGGCTGAGCAGGGCTGGTTGTCCCTCAGGAATTGCACAATTTCTGGGGTCAGTAGGTCATTGCCTCCCAGAATTGTGCAATTTCTGGGTTGAAGCCCAGTGAATGGCTGGATTGCACAATTTTATAAGGGAGGGTTGCGTGGTTGGATTGCGTAATTCTGGAGCTTAGCAGGTAGCCCAGTAGGATTGTGCAATTTTTGGAGGGAAGGTTGGTTCCCCTCCAGAATTGCCCAATTTTCTGAGTGAACCTCTTAGCCAGAAAATAACCTAATTCTGGAAAGGCAGCCTATGATGGGAAGCAAGCAAGTTGACATGCACAGTCTAGCAAGCCTTTGAAACACAAATGAAAACTATGTAATTGACAATCCAAGACATGATGCTAAGGATGGTTGGTAGGGAGGCTCCAAAATGAAGCTAAAGCAAAATTTTGGAGGGTGGCTGTAGCAGCTACAACACTTGGCGACACACTAGTAGAACTCCTACTCTCTAAACGAAACTTTTTTTTCGCGAAAAACAAGTCTAACACCTCCAGAAGTATTGTTCGGTTCTGCGATCATCTTGATTCCCACACTAGCTTGATTGAAAGATGTAGCACCTTCCATGCTCTAGATCTCAGCGCACATTCCAAGCCAAGTCAACATAGTTGTTTCGAATGGGGATGAGGGGTATATTGTTGCACAACCAATATGATAGTCAAAGTTTAAGTTTCATCCTTGGTGTTGCTCCGCTACCAGCAGGCCTGGACAGTACCCCGACAGAGTCACGAAGGAACACAAGCATCGCTCCGCTACCAGCGAGCCTGGCCAGTACCCCGGCAGAGTTTCTTGCATCACCTCTCTGCACAGGAAGGTTTTCTCCTTTTTCACCTTATTCATTTTCATTTTTTCACTTTTTCATTTTTCAAAACTTTGCATAGCACTTATTCATTTAGAGGTGCAAGATGGATCCCGACTTATTGAGAGCATAAGAGGTTGTTCCTTCAAAGAAGCATTTTATATATACCTCTGACATACTTGTTAATATTTCCCCCCTCACCTTACTCTACTCGACTGAGCTGAAAAGGGTTAACATAAAACAACCAACTAGAGTAGGTGATACTAGTTAGTGTGCAAGCGTTGCATTTTCATCAAGGTTCCCTTCGAACAGAACGCATTTTCCATTAGCATATCATGGACTGAATATAACAAGTGCTACATATAGAGAGAGGACAACAGATAACCAAGTATTGATAGCTGCACAAGTCCTCTTGCACTTTACCCTCGCTTGTTTCAAGAGTCATACACGGTTTCATGCAAAACTAACCTACAAATGTAAACAAGCAAACAAACAACTAAAGCCTAAGAGCATAAGCAAAAATATGAAAGAAAAGTGAGTAAGAAAACAAGCAAGAAAGTGAACAAACACACAAAGCAAGAAACAAACATGCATGCAAGAAAACAAGACAAGAAGCAAAATCTACTCTTACTCGTAAGCTAAAGGTGCATGGGCCTGATCACGTGAAGTGATATTTCAATGAGGGGGCGGAGGACAATCACTTGTGACAGTGACTATGTCCGCCTGTGATTGTGTAGATCCATCACCGAAGTATGCTGAGCGGGGTTTGAACTTCAACTTCATCTTGGGATTGAATGATTTATTAAGATAGTATTTGAATCTGTCCCAAAGATATTGAAACTTCATCTGGATTTTCGGAGCTTGAAACTGCAATTCGCGGAATCACTGCCAAAATTCCATAGGTGATTCTTGCAGAGTCTCATGTCGTTTTAACAGTTTTTTGTCAAGAGGTTCTGAATCAAAATTATGGAAAGTAGATTCAATGATATCACAAAACTAGTCAAGTGAGTGCACACTATCAGGTCTCAGGTTGTTGCACCATTGCTGTGGGGATTCGCGAAGTGTGTGTGAAAGCAAGAAATTGGCCTCTTCATCAGAGAAGTTATCTGCATTATCAATAAATGCATAGAAGTATTGTAAGTACTTGGGCCAAGCCACTTCTCCTTCACCATCATAAGTGAATTTAGACAAGAGATAAAAAAACTCCCTCGTGATGTCGAGATGTTTGGCATAAGAGAAACATCACAGAGGGATGAGTCTAATAGTATCCATGATAGATATGTGAAGATTCAAAATAGGATGTAAGGGCACAGCTTGTCATCTGGCCCTCGTTTTAGTGCCAGAAATGTTGATGGTGTTGGACCTGCCAACATGTCAGGGGATCTCCTCGGTAGGAAGTCCCAACTAGACCTCGGACCGTTTGGTGTAGGAGTCCTAGCAGTGGGTCGTACGATATCTCCTTGACCGCAGTTGTGCACAGAGGCAAGCAGGATTTCCTTGTTGGTAGCAAGGGTGTGACCGACACGGCAAGCCAAGGAAGGTGCATGAAGGGTTCTAACACACAGAAGGTGGAATAAGTGCGCCCCTTGGAAACCTATGGAAACACGTGGATTGGAGGGAACACATGAGAAAAGATACATCACTAGCTGGAAGGCAGGGAAACCAATGATCCATAATGATAGTTAAACCAACAACACATCTCAATAAGATTCATACATACATATATAGAAAATTCCACACATACTTGCATAAGAAAACAGATACATATATCGTTAGTGTAACCAAGACAACTGAAATACAATAACAACATATGCATGAAATGTGTTGGCTCTATTATATTAAGAAATTGAAAGTTCCAATCATATATGCAACCATGACCAACCACTAGTTCCAACAACGGAATGTTATAGTCACTATCTCCTGCTCCTCCAAAGAGATATACTAGCTCTGCACTGTGGAGAAGCCAAGGATCGTTACAATACAATCCAATCTTTCTCTACGATACACCTATAGGAAGCTTGGCTCCCCATAAGCATGTACAATGAGTTATGAGGTTCTATAAATAGCAAAGGGTGGGTGACCCTTGACATTCCCTTTTGTGACTCTTCACCTACCCTCATGACTCTTCAACTACTACATCACTGTTACATTCGACTATCGACACTTGATCTTTCACTTTTACAAGATGTTACATTACAATCTGCACATGTACCCATGTGAGAAAAAATAGGCTTGAGCAAGCCATGCAAGCTATCACTAAGACTCCAACAACTATGGGAATACCAACTCTTTGGCATCTTCGCGATGATTGATGGTGGCGAACTGATGCCAAGCTTGGTAGTCCATGATGGTGTTTAGGTGCTTAATGGTGACATCCCGTTGAAAGTGAACTCTCACCTTCGTTGCATCCGAGTACACTGATTTGGCACCTCTATCCAACTCTTTTGCTAACATGCGCATTATAGTCTTAAGTGCAGTTAAACAAAAAACATACTGATGCATAGTGTGTGCACTGATCTCTAAGTCTGTGCTGGTGGCTACATGCATCAACTTGTTAAAGTACATGTCCATCTCCATTCGGACTTGGTTCTTTGAACTCGTCTTGGTGATTGTGCCAATAGATGGGATCGCGTGCGAGTGCAGAATGACATCCATGCTTCTGAATACCTATGCATGCGAAGCATGCAAACTAGGGATGAGCTGTAGGAGTTCATCATAGTTCCATATCTGACTCTCGATGTGTGCCTTCAACTCTACCGCCCTCGGCTTCATCATCTTTGGAAAATGCAATGGGGATCCTTTACATCTCATTATACATGTTTGCATGCAGTCAACAGTAGTGTGAAAATTTGACAAGATGTGTGCTCTCCTAGCACAAAGCAGATGTCAACCATTGAGATGGACAACTGCCTTATGCACAGTACCGAATCTGGAATACAAAATCTGCATGATTGTTTCAAGGGACGATACTTCATCTAGTATCACTCTCTTCAACTTTTCTCTAGCGTATGACATAACCTGCTCTCCTCCCTGCTTGGTCACTTGTAAATCCTTGGCCATGCGCTCATTCTCTGCTATCAAGAATCGAACACTCGAGCTGGTGGCCTCGGCATATGCTCTGGTACCATCGGCCAATGCTTTTGGATGCTTGCGCACATCAGATATGATCACTCATTCTGCAAACTGCGCAGGAAATGTGTGGACATCTAAAGTAGACAGTCTGCGTGATTGCACAACTCTGTGTTGCGACTTGTTGAAAGATATGTTGTGCATCTCCACTTTTGGATTGTCTTCAAGGATATCCATGTCTCCTTGATCGCTTGGGACTAGCTCTGCTTCCGTATCTGGTGAAGCCGGTGGGGTGACCTTTTGGTTATGAGGCATGAGGTTTGTATCCTGATCTAACTCCGGATGCACCATGTCCATATCCATTTTCTCTAGCATCTGTTTAATCTCTTGAGCTAAGTCCTACTCCTACAACTGCTCACCCTGTATACTCTATGCGAGCTGCTCGAATGAGTCTATAACCTATATGGGCACAATTTCTGCAATCTGTGCATGTTGCGCCTCCTATTGTGTCCTTCTCTACTGTGCTTTCTTCTCTCTTCTACACATATCTTGTTCTTCCTGGAGTTTCTGCTTCATCTCTTGCAACTCCTTCTCTATTTCCTCCATTATATGTTTATCTCTTTGCCTTTTCACGTTCCACTTGTCACGTTGTCATCAACCTTTCTCTTTCCTTCCTCATGCGCGGGTCTATTGCCCTCTGCTACTGTTGCTGATGGTGCCCTCTTAGATTCTGCTTTGCATCGCTTTGCAAACCATTCCACAGCTATGCCGGCTGGTTCATTGAGCCTGGAGAATTTGTGACAATATATCCATGGGTTTTCCTCAGGCCAATGACATGCCCGGTGGATCCATGGAAATTGCACTCTCGCATAGTGGTCTTTTACAAAGCAATGTGGGTCATACGGGTTGAAACTTCTGGTGCTGAAAGTGAATCTTTTGAATTCCTTCGTCTCAGCATCAACATGCTTGAGATTCTGTATCTTGTATAACCCGATCCACAAAGTAAGAGCAGGCCAAGGTGCCTTCTTCTTCCTGTGCAGTCTAGCTGAAAACCCTATTGATATGTGATACGACACTTCTTTCTTGATGAGCTTTTCCATGGAAAACTTTGGTAAAACATGCGGGGGCTTCTCTGTCTTGTACATCCGTATCAAGGTGCCAGGGGGTGAGGCATACCAATCTATTATGTCGATCAATGCCTCCATTACTGCCTGCAAATGCAAGGTGGATCCTACTCAAATATCATTTTGTACACTGGGGTGACAAAGTGGTCTGACAACTATGTGATGACACTATGGAAATGCATTCAGAGAACAATCTATAATAAGTGTGCGCAGAGGTTTCCGAAGGTGTCCATGCCCACTTCAAACCTGGGAACTGCTGACAGGCACAGATCGCATCCAGAATATAAGTAGACATGTATATCTCTGCTTGTTGACCTTTGGGCAGATGTTGGGCTTCTGTCACCTGTTTCTTAAACCTGAGAGCCAACATGTCAGACCAGTTACATGGCCTTCTTTCGTTGGCTAGTTGGTCCAACGCAATCACCCAGCTCTGCAATAAGGTCTTTGTGCTCTCTTGGCCATATAAGAAGCATGCAAAGATGACCAAGCACTGATATGCCTTCTGCAGTACCTTTTTCTTGTAAACCATATTGGGTGTTGTTCTAAGCTTGGCTAGCTCTTTCACCCAACTCTTCAAGATATCTCTGGAGTTTGTGTTGCTACTTATGCTGAAGGGTTTCTCCATTGGGATCACCGACTATGGAAAGTGATACATCTCCTGATAGTCCTTCACCTTGAAGGTAGCAAGCTCTATCCCACTGACACTGCTCAACATCATCATCTCAGGATCAGTGTGTGAGACAATCCAGTGTATCATGTCTGCGCATGGAAATGTGGGATACCTGCATGCATTCTGATACAAGCCAGATTTGTGGATGTTGACATAGACCCTGCGGTCTTCCAAATCTTCCTCAAATGTGTTTGAGAATGTATCATTGATGTCCTTCCATTTCATCTTGATGTCTCTTCCTATGACCAGATTGGTGTCTTCGTAAACGGGCAGGCCCATAGACAGTTGTTCAACGGCATCTCCAGTTTCACTTCCAATGGTGTCCATTGACCTTACTCTCTTGGAGGCCATTATACCCATACTGCTAAGAGCCATATGAACACCTGTTATAACTGAAGACCTAGCGACACTCATGGCAATAAATATCTCAATTGAAAACCAAAACAAATATGAGGATTGACATGCAACATACCTGGGTGATTGGCAGTAAAGATTGCTCAATTTTCACCAGGAGGTTGGGAGACTGACTGCCAAAACTGTGCAAGGCATAGTCTGTGCTGTCAGGAGGTTGAGTGATTGCTGGACTTGAGAAATTCACAGTCCATCCTACCTGCTAAGGGTTTAAACTGCACAATTCGCAGTTTCAGTTGGCAAGGGCATGCAAGCCCAGAAACTGCATTGCGTAATTTTCTGGGTCAACAGGGCACTACCTCCCAGAATTGCGCAATGCAAGACTGGAGGTCAGTGTTGGCCAAGTTTGCGCAATTTCTAGAGGGAGGGAAAAGCCTTCACTTCCAAAAATGCGCATTTTTGTCCGGGAAAGACAAGGTCTGGGCCAGGGCAGCCCAGACTCACCGACAGGTGACTGAAAACATGAAGAGGTTTGAATGCATGGCGAGACTGAGGGTAAGCAAGAGTGTCATGCATGCAAAAAATGAATGTAGGATTTCGAAAATGGGAACACATGCATGTGTATGAAACGAGTCGCCGCAATGACGACTGTGAGTGCAAAATAATGTCATGCATGGTACAGAAGTGAGATGCAAATAAAAACCGAAACTGTGCTTCTACAAGCTAATATACATTAAAACGATAGTAGGCGTTGAAAAAAACATTCGTTCAAAGTGAAATATGAAAAGATACGAAAAAGAAGCAAATGACATGAAAATCAAACTTACCCTAAAATAACTGAGTTGAATATGCCGAAGACTCCTATCTGTGCTATGGGATGTCAGAGCTCCAAGATCGGTGTGAGGAATGATCTCTGTATCATCAAATAAATAAGTTTGAGGCTTATGACGAGCATGCCACAAATTTGGGAAAAAGTGACACTTGGAGGGAAGTTTCTAAAACAATATTTGCATGTAACCTCCAGTTGCTAAAAACAGATCCCTAAAATTTAGGGATGCTTTTTTCATGTTGATTTTTTCTATTTCGGGAAAAGAAGCCAATGCATGCAAATCATGATTCCTCAGTCCCTGAGGAAACCAATCAACCTAAAGGAACATGCAATAGTCTACAAGTTTGGGAAAGGGATTTGCGTAGCTTCTAGGTTGAGCAGGGTTGGATGTCCCTCATGCATTGTGCAATTTCTGGGGTTAGCAGGTCAATGCCTTCCAGAAGTGTGGAATTTCTAGGTTGAAGCCCAATGACTGGCTAGATTGTGTAATTTTCTAATGGAGGGCTTCCTGGCTGGATTACACAATTCTGGAGCTCAGTAAGCAGCCCAACAAGATTGTACAATTTCTGGAGGGAAGGTTGGTTCCCCTCCAGAATTGCACAATTTTCTGAGTGAACTTCTCAGCCAGAAAATAACCTTAGTTTGGACAGGCAGCCTGTGATGGGAAACAAGCAAGTTGACATGCATAGGTTGGAAAGCCTTTGAAACTCAACTAAAGCCTATGTACTTGATAGTGCAAGACATGCTTCTAAGGATGGTTGGTAGGGAGGCTCCAAAACTAACCTAAGGAAAAATTTTGGAGGGTGGTTGTAGCCGCTACAACAACTCAATAATAAATCTTAAGGCTCTCAATGCGAACCACTAACAAATAAAATATCTTTCTCATGAAACCCATGAATCAAGGCTTACAATAATAATTATATTTTCTTCATTACATCATTTACAATAGTCACAATTACATGTCATTATGAAGACCGAACCTAGTTACATTTTACAATGCTCCCTCTTAACTAGGGAGGTATTCATAATGGTACTTGGTCATTCTCAATCTAAAGAATTTCTCATAAGAAGAATTGGATAGGTAACCCATCTGTATAACATCATAGTAACCAACATTGTTTCCACAGAAAGGCTTTGACTGACATCTCTATCTCTCATCAGATCAGAGCATAATGTTGGTGAGCCCAATGACTATAGACACCATCATCATTCTCTCTCAAGGTACATACCCACCTGGGTGTTCACTAAGTATGACCTTTTAGGACTATTCTTATCTTGGGTTCCCAACCATCAAAGAATATATTTCCTCTTCCATACTCTTATCTTGGATGCCCTACACATCGTCAAATAGCATCAGATGACAGATGATTACCCAATCCTCCATTCTTTCTTCCCAAGTGAAGACAAGAATGTTGTATCTATCTCTCCTGCTCAACTAGAGAAGATACGCCCATTCCTGTAAAGGAATGTACTTAAGCTCCCTTTAATCAGGAACATGCCCAGGCTCCCTCTTAATTAGGGACTTGTCAAATCTCCCTCTCAACTGCAGACTCTCTTTTCATCAACAACTACTTCTTTGTTGGTCCTTCAGCTACTTGATCAATTTCCTTTCTTGATTTCATGGAATTCAGTCAAGCTTCTTCCTTGTAAGGCATTAAACATCCATCACTTTCCTTCTTGGCTTGTCATGCCATTCCTTTCTTCATGGAAAGTGGCATTCTTAATACATATCTGGAACCTTAGTCATATGGCTATGTCTTCCTCATCATGTTTCTTTCAGGAATTTCCATTCACCACATGAATTCTAGTTTTACTTGCACTTACAATTCTTGTTCCAATAGCCCTGTATGAACTCGTCTAGATATTTTTCAAGAAATCAAAACATAACATTAAATAAAATAGTACCTTACGAGATGACTCTTCATCATGACATCTTCCTGTAGGTATCAACATCCTTCATACATTTTGATACATCTCCCAAAGATATCCATTGTCAAGGGTCTCCATATTTTTCAGACTCTCATCAGAGTCTTCATATATTTCTGGGAGATTTCCTAGTCAAATCGTCTTGGTATTTTGGATGTTGATCGCCTTTATCATGGTTGCATATCTCACGATATCTTCCTCTTAAATATTCCATTCCCAGGAGCTTCCAATCAGAGTTCCTTAATTGTAGTCAACCACCTGATACTTCATATGAGGACATATTATGTTGATTGCATCTAGTGTGACTTATGCCTTCCTGCATCATTTCAGAGGAGGAGATCATTTTCCCTTGATCATTCTTCTCAAGATAAAAGTAGTGATCCACGTTACCTGCAACCATACAACATGACTTTATAATATTAAATACAAACATACATACCTCATTTTACCTTTAGGTCATCTAGGCTTCTTCCAGCAGCTTCCTTGATTGAAAATATCTTCAACCCCTTGATCTGCTTCATTTCTCATGTCATCATACCATCATTCCATGAATTCCATAAGTTGGAGTTCTTGATCAAACACTTGCTTCCACTCTAGATCTGTGAATCCTCCGAAACAGATTCCATTAGAGGATCTTGAGGATCTCACATATTCTTATTCAAAAAATGTTTCCCTTTTGACTGATGTATGATGAGAATTGTCCTAGATGACTCTTTCATTTGATCTTTCAATGAGGTTACCAAGAGTTATATTGACTACCATAGATTGTATTCCAGCGATCATTCATGTTTCCCTATTGTGGTGTCACGAGCTCTTACTTTTAATGATTCTACTTCCTTGTTCTTCCTTCTTTCATCTTCCTCCATTTCTTCATTGAAATGGACTTCTTCTAGATTCTTCTTGTTATTTTCCTTCTTAAGCTAAGAACAACATTTCCTGTAAAGTACATAATATTTTACTTCCATCAAATGTTTAAGTCCTCAACACTTTTTCCCTTCAACTTGTCTTCTTCTATCTTGCATAGAAATCACAAGTATATTGAGGTAACTTACTTATCCCATGAATTTTCTTATCCTCGTGATGATGTCACGAGTTCGTGTTTCTAATGTTTACATGATTTCACACCTCATATTATTGTAGACATAACTAATGCAAGACGTAGGAGCCATAAAGAGACCTATATTGAGAGAGACTATTTTCATGATTTCTTACTCTCTCTTACCATGGAATTCCTTTCCTTGGCTCCTCCTATCCTTTCCAGTGATATGAACTTTCTTTTCTTGTAATGTTCATAATTCTTTTTCCAACTTCTTTGATGTCTCCAATATTGTTTATGTGACATGACCTTAAGAGTTCCTTCCCATGAATCCAAAGGAGCCCTTTTTCATTGATATGTTTAATGACTTCACTTATCTACGGGGACTATGACTCCTCCTTATTCCATGCAAGGACCTTTGACTACCTATCCAACTTATAGATCTCCTTGCAACCACGAAGTCATTTTACCAAATAAATTAATGAATGAAAGATACTTACTTGACAAGTGAAGATGAACTCTTCTACTTGATCACTTTAATGATGGTTGAAGAAGATGTATTAGAGCTTCCTCTTGGATGATCTTCTTTCAAGTGAAAAATACTTCCTCCAATAGAAAAGGTTGCTCCTTTTGATGAGGATGATTTTTTCCTTCTTCGGATGATCTTTTTCTAGGGCAAGGAGATGATCCTTGCTTGTTTTATAACCTTGAAGTTGATGACAATGCCTTCTCACCTTCTTTTGTAGTGTAGATCAGAACTACTTCTAGAGTTTCAATTTTCTCCAAGATGATGTGATATTTGTTTTTAAGGTCCTTTGAGCTACCTTTCTTTATAAACTACTTCTTCGATCTAGGGTTTGGTTCTTCAATGTAGATCTTGATCCTTTTGTTTGATAACCTTAAACTTGCTTTGGTGCCCTTCTTGAAACTTGATCATTGAATGTCTCTTGGCTGCCCTTCCTTTGACTTCAACACCTTAGCTCAAATTCGATTTTGAAGAATCTAGGGCAATTAGGTTAATAATATTCTTCTCATGATGATAACTATTTGTGAGGTACTTTTTCACTTTTTCTTATTAACACAATATTATGTTGTTATTATTAGAGTGTGTTTCCTTGCTTCGTCAAATAGTTACCAAAACAAAAGAGACAAGAGCACAAGATGTTGGCTCTCTTCCAGTGTCAAAAGCTCTCTCTCTTTGAGAGGAAAGCCTGCACATATTATTCTTATAGAGATTCTAATTGATGAATACCAAGACCAAGACCCTTGACCTAGTAGCCACTCCAATATCAAGACACACATTCTCTTGACAGTTCTCTTCGAGATCTTCATCATTGTTTGAATACTGAGATCTTCCTTGACACTGAGATCCTTCATTCTTGATACAGAGATCTTCACTACTACCTTGACAATGAGATCTTCACCACAGTGATAATACAAATTGTAGTTACAACGAATCAATGAGACTTTATTGCACCGAGACAGAGGTATACTTCATTGTTTCATCACCAAGTCTCTTTTCTTTAATGACTGTAATAGAGATCGAACCACAAAATCTCCACAACTATTGTTCATATGAAATCACAGAGAGGCTTCTGAATTACTTACTGTAATGATACCAAAGCTATAGATCTAAATTTCTTGATGACTGTGCTAAAGGTATGAGCCCATCACTGTTCTTCATTCAAAAAGATATCTGAGTAGTTGACAGTGATCATCCTTCAAAAATCATAAAGTAAACCGAGCTATCTTGTTGTCTCACAGATCCGACTTTTATCTCTGATATACCCATACAAAAGCATATAGATATCACTGAATTGTTCTCTATATCTCATCATCGAAACTTCAGAATAAAATTTGAACCTATCTTCTCCACCGAAAGACCTAGATCTATGAAGTTTATTCACTATAATTACCCATCCAAAATATCAGAGATATTGAATCTTAAAGTTATCTTTATGCAAAAATCTTAGTTGGGTATTTATAGTATTTTTTCCTCCATAAATGAGCTGATGTGTCCAACCGAATAGTTGTGCCTATTTGAGGTGAGTTGACATGAATGTTTCATACAATTTGCAAGTCGACTTCAAGAGAGAATTGTGCTTGTATTTTTGGAGGGCTTTTCTAGACACTAGGTTGACTCATATACATTTTATATATGCTCAAGAAGAGCTCTTCATACATGACATTGACTCTTTGACTCAATAATAAATCCTAAGGCTCTCAATGGGAGCCACTAACAAATAAAATCACTTGCTCATGAAACCCATGAAGCAAGGTTTACAATAATAATTTTATTTTCTTCATTACATCATTTACAATAGTCACAATTACATGTCATTGTGAAGACCAAACCTAGTTACATTTTACAACAATATGGACCCAAATACATAAGAGGTTTGCACAAAGTTTAGGGAGTGAAATAGATTAGATGTTAGTACAAAATTCATCACATGTATGTGACATGCCAACTATATTGAACCGAATCCATATGGTTTTGGTCATGTGATGCACTAGATCCAGCTTGTTATGGTCACATCATGATTTTGTGTTAGTTATGAATAGGTAGTCTTTAGGGTTTGATCATCTTTTTGGATGGTAATTGGAACAATTAGGTTTGGAGTTTCTAGAGGAAATTTTAATATTGTTATTATGCATGATGAGTTAAAAGTTAAAATAGTTGATTGAAAAATCTATTTATAAGAGATAATTAATTGACAAAAATTTACTCAAAAATATGATAATTGATGGGTTGCTCTCGCTTTATGAACTGTAAGTTATGGGAGAATGATGATCTTCCTGCACAAAGATCTTCCTTGATCCCTTAATGGCATTGGTAGTGAACTTTACTGATCTTTACCATTAAAATACATGCCCTGATTTTCAATGGCAGCTTGGCGAGCATACATCATGGATCAATTGGGACAGGAATAGCCTTTGCAGTTTAGAGAGATTTGTTTGGAAACTCTACTGCAGATGTCTTGGAGCCAAAAGTCAACGTACAGGTTTAGGGGAGGGTGTACAATAGCTTTTGATGAAACCTGCACAGGAGGCATCATGTAGAATGAGTCGAATCCACTTGCAGGTGATTGATGAAATTAGTGTTGTAAAACATCATATTCAATAATGGATGCCAACAACAAAAACGAATTGAAGATGGTTGTACTTTAGCTATGATGGCACAATAAGACTCAAGCTTGGTGAGCCAATCAAGCTCTAAATAAATAGAATTAATTTTTTTTTTTCACAAAATGGACTTTGAAAATAGTTGGTTTAATTTGTGGTAAAAATTAAATTAATTCATAGTCAACGTGATATTGATTAGGTTATTACATATTAGGTTTTATTATGTTTAGGTTTATGTAATAGATTTATTTTATATAAGATAATTATATAATAATTATGTAATATATCTTATGAAATGCATTAAATAATAATTGAAATAATCACGGTTCAACTATTATTTAGAACTGTAATATAGTGAGATTTATTAATGTGGTTGTGCTAATATGATACCATGCCGACAAGATATGCTGAAATTAAATTTTGTGATTTTTTTATAAAAATAAAGTTTGAAAAAATATGAAGTTTACAGTTAGAGAGTGTATAATATTACAAAATGATTGAATCCTACTTTATGCAAAGGTCTTTAATCGTAAGCTTATGCCTAATGCCTAGTAGATGGTGTTCCTCAATATTGCACGAGTTACTATATATATATATATATAGTAATTTCACTAAGTCATGGAGGAAAACGTTATGGCCTAAGAGAAAATATCTCGCAAAAGTAAGATTTTTCTTACACAGTCAAAAATCACATTATAATGATAGTCCATGTCAGTAACATGGGCATGCATTAGAAGTTGCAAAGAAATCTCTTAACTCCAAAATGTTATTTTCAATATAATGTTTTAACCTAGCCCAACAATAACTTATAAAGATAGCTTCAAATTTAAACAACTATATTAACTACACAAAATGAAGCCCTTCATAGTAACGACAACCATGAAATAAAAAAAAATGAATTTGATCTTGCATGCAAATCATTCCATTGTGGTGAACACCTTTATTGGTCATTGCATATGTAAGAATACTATATTATGATTCAATGTATTAATGTTTGATATTATTTCAATAGTTTCCCTTAGATGGGGTGTTAAGGAAGCAAGAAAATGATGTTAATGTACATGTAGAGGAGGTAGAAGGGGAGAGGATGTTTAGTATGACTGGCGGATATAAGGAGACAAGAGTGAGGTAGATATAGGTGTAGAGTTGTCATGACTTACCCTCCATGTGTAAACCTACTATTGTCTTCCTCTATCCATGATAAGCATTAACCAATAGAATTATGGTAAGAGTGAGAATCAATGTAGATGATTTTTATGATGTCTTATGATAGGAAATTCAGCATTGATGATATGAATCAAGTCTATCCAACTATGCAAGGAGAGGTTTCATGCTTCGAAGGATGTGGGTTTATATGTTCAAAGGTTGGTCAATATCCTTGCTTTTCATCATTGGAATTTGACCCTCCATCATTTGAATTTGGCACTGAGCCTACCAGCCTAAGGTATCCTCCTCGATCAATAGACACCATTTGTTTTACTAGCATTCAAATAAGACTCACTATTTCAAGAGGATGGTGAGCAAATGATAGTTTGAGTAAGGTGATAATAGTCATGGAATTCACAAAGGAACATTGAGGAAATGTAGGAGAACTTTGTAGCTCCTCAAATTCACTCAAAGGATAGGGAAAATCACTTGGCACTTGGGGCATCAACAACTTAGAATAATGGATTTCTTGAGGAGGTAAAGAGAGAAACTAAGAGAATTGAAAGCAAAGTCAAGGGATAGAGGGGTGTGACTTCAAATGTTAAAGTAGATGAGCAAATATTCTTGTGGATTTCACACATTGGATTTTCTATCAAAAAGGATGAAATCCTTGAAACTTGTGGATTTGTATTGGCATATGAAGGCATTCATTGCCATGGTTGTAGAAGTAAATCGTTCATATTATAACAAAATGCTTATTAAATTGAGCCAATTAGATAATAAAATGGACCATCTAGACCATAAATATGACAAATTAATGCAATTTGGGGGTTAGAGGCAAAGAGTAAAGGTTTGTATGAGAATTAGTAACTTGAAGGATGAGGAAAGAGCATAGGCTAGTGAGGAAGGAATTCAATATGAAGAAGCTAGCTGTTGGGAATCACGCTTTTCTTTAGACCAAACCCGCAGGTGTTAGTCAATGATCGCATCGCCAGAGATAAGGATCCACAAGAGGCGGTTACTCATATCATGAAACACACGGGGAGTGTTGGTTTATCCAATGTCCAACACTAGCAATGCAATCTTGAAGAGGACATACCTATAATCTTCATCAATGTTGACTCATACTATAACGATTGGCCTTAGTCATCGTGGTTTCAAGATTGGGTTATATTTTCATTCTACATAAATGTAATGATACTAATTGTTGTAAATCGTCTAGGCTTAAATTAGGATAGCTATGCTTTTATTGCATGTTATTATTAATTTTTTTGCTAAATTCATATATAGGGGCAAACAAATCTCATAACAATGCTTATCCTTTTTGAAATATTGTTGTTCTTTTTCTTTTGAATTTGAGCTAAATTAAAAAGAAAAATGAAAGAATGTTATTTGAAAACATTTAAATTATATGAAATTAAAAAATTTAAATAGAGAAATAAAAATAAAATAGAAGCGATCTTTTTGCAATGTTCTTATTTCTTCAATGTTATGTTTTTGATAGACTTTTGAAAAAAATTATTAAATGATTTTGATAATACCTAGTTAAAATACATATTTTAAATTCAATTCTAAATAAAATATAATTTAAATCTATTTTATAAAAATAATCCATAAATAATTATAAAAATAAATTAAATAATTCATATATATATATAGAAATGTTATAACATTTCAATATTATTTCTGCTGTACATAAATAAAACCAATCTAAATGAAAACAAGGTAAAGATTAATTATATTGAACTTTTTTAAATCAAGTTTTTTTATTGTTTTATTATTATATAATTTTGATCTTTATTTGTACAAAGTAAAATAAAATGCTTATTTTAATTAATATTTTATAAATAAAAATAAAATATTATTTAATATAAAAATCCAGAGTCTTTTACACTTTATAAGTAAAATAGGTTAAATATAACCCTAAAAAATTAGGTTTAAGGGTTAAATGATTTTTTCTAAATAACTCAACTTTATTTTAAAAACTTAAATATCATAAAATGTAACCAAACAAACAATAATATGACAAAACAATAAGCATCAGTTGAAGTGTACTGTATATTTTATGTGGTGTTGTACAACTACAAACAAACGGTAGGGTACAGACTTACAGTATTACTCTTCAAATTCACTAAGGCGGATAAGCAGCCTTCAGTGATATTTTAATCATGTTGAAGTGAAAATATCCATGGCTCTCCCCAATTGCTCCGAACTCCAGCCATGACAGCGTTGAGAAAGAATGCAGAAGAGTACAGTAGAAGTCCCCAGCCGTGAGGGCATTTCCCGAAAAATTCTAGCGAATTCTTCTTACTCAGAATATAACTGCCAGCTGCCCATTTCACCCACGCCAGTGTTTGAACAACTCCGTATACCCATCTCATATTTTTCCACTCTAATTCCACCTCTGCCCACACAATAGGCCAGAGGAGATCAAGGTACGCTATCTCCAAGGCTATAACGAAAAGAAATATTCTCTCCATGTAGTTAAAAAATGTCCACAGAATGACCGAACACAACAAGACAATCAAAATTAAGATGTTACTGAACAAAATTAAGGTGTTAATGAACATTGTCGGGATTTGTCTAACCGCGATCAACGAACATGGAAATAAAAATAACGTCAGGAGGAATATTTTATCCTTCAGGTTAGAAGATGGCCACACAATGGCCAAACCAAACAGGGCTAATGGAAGATAGTTATATGCAGAACGCTCGATGACCATACTTAGGGGAAGATTTAGGGGTATCGAAATAATGAAACAGATATAGAGTAAACGATGACCAATAGAAGTAAGCCGAGTTAAAATGATGGCAGAGTCCATGAACAAGGCAATACCAACGGCTGCCGTTATTGCTACATATCCACGCTCTTTGTCAGAGGTAATGGCTGCGGTTATGACTATTGGTCCACCCTGTGAGAGGGTAACGGCAGTGGGATAAGTACGAGATAGAGTATGAACAACCCAAACAATAGAGCAAATCAAGTTAACGCAACACGCTATAAATGATAAGGTTTTGATGCCCAGAAGATCACCCCTAAAGCTCAGCACTTGGCAAACCTGAGTGTTATTGAAATCAGACTTGACCACAGCTTTGGTTAGAAAGGCATTGGCAGCGAATCCACTCCCTTTACTGTCTGCAACGTAATCCCTAATCGTCCTTCTCGCTACCAGAGCGCTGGAGAAACCATCCACTCCGAACCATAAAGTTAATAAAAGGTTTATTAATACTTCAGTAAACCTTGGCATTATAAATGACACAATGTTGTATTCTACACATTCGCTTGAGCCTCCTCTACGTCCACCCAGGTAGCCTTCCAGAGCTTCGGAAGCCATAACTCTGACTCCTCTGCCTTCAGCATCTTTAGACCTCAGAGATCTTACCAGTAGCTCTGTCCACACATCAGAGCTGGCACCATGCATTGGAATGCATATGCAAATATGCCCTTTTCCGTTGATAGACCCGGCACCGATATCATCAAGAATTTCAGATACCACCTTGGACTCACTCACTCTCACTCTGTGCCCTTCATCAGCCTGCTCCAAGGGCAACGGGCCCTCCACACGCAACAGACTGTCCGAGTTGCAGCCATGGCAGCCATTTCTGAGGCAGGTAAGACAGGGGAGAAGACAGAGGGAATTAGAGAGTGGTTTCAATGTTCCAGGCATCCGAAGAGCAAGCATGATGGTAAGCTCTTCCAGTGTCCAGAATACAATGCAGTGGCAGGAATTGCATGGACAGGTCTCTATAGTGACTTCTGGAGTGACTACCCCACCATCATTGATTGCAATTTGTAATGGAAGGAATCGCACTAAAATGGAGTCCACAATAGGGGCATTGGTTTTCATGAACTCTCTGATGGACGAATTGGGTTTGCTGTTACACAACAATATGACAGAAGCAGTCTGTACACTTCCAATTTCATTAGAAGCGGTGGGTGGACGACCTTCTTCTATAGGAGTGTGAAGATCATCTTCTCCTCTAAAACAAGGTATGCTGATGCCCAGTCGATGTCGAAGCCGTCTGAAGAACTCGACCATCTTCTCGATGCCCAGTAGATGTCGAAGCCGTCTGAATAACTCGACCATCTTCTCGATGCCCAGAAGCCGTCTGAATAACTCGACCATCTTTTCGATGCCCAGTCGATGTCGAAGCCGTCTGAATAACTCGACCATCTTCCGGAGACGAACTTCTTGTGTGGAAGCAGTCTGTCGACCTTCTGTACATGTAATCAGTCCATTTCCATCTTTGATCCCATTTATGGTCTTGAGTTTGGCACTTACTAGAATGTCCAGGGCATCCCTGGCACCTATCTCTAGATCCAGCCTTCCTCTTATGAGACTTGTAACAAAAACAGCTAAATTACCCAGGCATGTAATTCCTTGAACAGAAATATTAACAAATCCACTCATACCTTCACTTATGTCCAATTGTGCTAAAGCAAAAGATGATAACCATCCCAACCAGCAAACCAATTTTATAACAAAAACTTGCAGATTCTGAAGTAAACCCATTTCAAAATGCAGTCCAGAGAAAAGAATTACCTGACTTGCGATCACCAAAACTTTAACCTTCCACTCAATCTACGCTCAGTCTATGTTATGCCCGCAGACATTCATATAGAAAACATATTCAAACTATGCCATCCATAATCAAATTACTAAAAATAACAAATACATAAAACAATTAACTACCATCCATTTACCAAAAACCTCACAATAAAATATAATTAATAATTAACTACCCACCATCTTCCCACCAGCAATTAAAAGGTCAAGAGCGCAAGCGGGCGGGGCGAGGCGAGGCGCCCACTATTAATCCTTGAAATCTGCAAAGGAAAGGAAAGCACATAGAAACACGTTACCTCTGCTGGCCTCCAGGTTGGTGCACCCTTTCTTTTTAATACTTACTTTTATATAAAAGCGTTTCCCATATTAAGGAGGCTGGCCTCCTTTAAGTCCAACAAAAACCATATGAAATACATTTAACGACGCCCCCTCTTACCTAGCAGTAATATTATTATGATTGTCAACCCCCTTGTATCTCACCCCCCTTAGACAAAACCCTATAAAATTCCACCTCCACACCCTCACATCTGTTTCCTAACATCGCCTTTTTGTTTGACGTCCCTAACATGTCACTACACACCTTAACCCTAAAGTCAACACCCTAATATTTTATCTAAATTTATGATAAATGTCCACATCTCTTTGGCATTTGCCTAATTTATAATAAACTATGGTTTTTGAAAGGTAATATATGCTATTTTTTAAAATGGAGTTTGTCTACATGTGTGTAAACATGCGAAAAGGTCCTTAATGGAAGCTAAGTTGCCTTAAGTATATTTATGTGATTCACCACAAAGGGCATCTCACCCTCAACACATTTGTTAGATTTCAAAACTTTATTGAAATTATAATAAAAAGAATATACCAACATACAAGGAATATATGATAAAAGGAATAAAAGGAATATACAATTTTATTTTCATAAATCATAATCATCTATCTAACAAATAAAATTAAAAATAAAATCAAATAGAAAATCTACCTAACCTCTCAACGGCATCTTTAATCATATGCCTATAAGAGAAGCCTTTGTGTTGAAGCACAAGAGATGTTTGAAAATGACTCGGTGGCATGGTTCAACGACAAAATAAAGGAGTTATTTTTAGTGTGATTTTTTAGATTTTTTGGTGCTTAAATTTGATGGCAAAATTTGAAGTGAAATCTTGATTTGTGTTATTTAAACTTGTTTTTTGATTGGATATATGGATTCAGCACCCTAAAAACCCTAGGACACTTTAATTTTGCAAAGTTATCTATCAAATTTGTGATTTCAATAAATTCTTGCCGGATTATTTTAGAGAAATTAGACCAAAAAAACATCTTGATTTGTGTTATTTAAACTTGTTTTCTGATTGGATATATGAATTCAGCACCCTAAAAACCCATAGGACACTTCAATTTTGCAAAGTTATCTATCAAATTTGTGATTTCAATAAATTCTTGCCGGATTATTTTAGAGAAATTAGACCAGAAAAACCCACCAGACAAACTTCCAAAAAATCTCACTAAAAACAACTCCTTTACACAAAATGATAAATTAACCTGTTTTCCAATGCCGCATAAATAATGTCAACCGACCAGTTCCGGAGTAGAGCATGAATTCCAGGAAAAGAGGTATATTATTTTACAACAATTGCTAAGGCATATGAGGGGGGTTTTCATCTTTGATTTTCTTGGCCGGTACGGTATCCACCACCGACATTGTTTTAGAAGTCAAAAACATGCTTCACGAAAAAGATTGATAAGGTAAAAGTTTTTATATAAAACTAAGAAATACGGTTTGTGGTTTAAGGTTCGACTTTTACCGTGGCAATGGATAGCTTTATTTCTTAAATACTTTTGGAATTAGTTTATTCTTAATCTTTTTTCGTAAAAATCTAGAATTATCTTTTACAAATTGTCAAACCAGGCAATAATTACTCAAAATCAATTCATTTATATTCATTCAGGTTGGTCTTTACTATATACATAAGGGAGAGATTGTTCACTTCATCTCTTGGTGACTATTCATATTTCTTATTATTTATTTACATTAGTTACACTTATTCACCCAATCTTGATGATTAGGTGTCAACATTCCTCCCCTTAATCTGAAGGGATGTTGGTGAGTCCAAGCATCGTTCTGAATCGTTCAAGCTTTTCTCTTCCAAGCGCTTTGGTGAAGATGTCTGCAATTTTCTCATTAGTGGAACAATGGTGGAGATGGATAATTTTGGCCTCAACATGATGTCGAATCAGATGATATTTAGTATTGATGTGCTTCATTCGATCATGGAACTTTGGGTTCTTGGTCAACTTTATTGCCAAGGTATTGTCAATCATGAGTGGAGTCGATTGTACTTGTTTTACCTACAAATCTTCAAGAATTTTCCTGAGCCACACAATTTCTTTTGTTGCCTCAGCTGCTGCCACATATTCTGATTTTGTTGTGGAATCTGCTGGAACTGATTGTTTGCATGATCTCCAGGAGACAACTCTTGATCCAAGACTTATAGCATAACCTGAAGTAGATACCCTGGTTTCTTTGTCTCCATTGAAGTCTGAATCAGAATATCCAATCAAGCTGAAGTCGTCCACCTATGTATACTTGATTCCAAAGTCTTGAGTTCCCTTCAAGTACCTTAAAACTCTTTTTGCAGCAGACCAATGTCCCTCACAAGGCTTTTTGCATAAACCTGGAGAGGATTCCAACAGCAAACGAAATGTCTGGTCTGGTAGTAGTTAGGTAGTTGAGACTTCCTACAAGTTGTCTATGCTTTGTTGCATCCTCAAATTCTTTTCCTTCAATGGATGTGAGCTTTAAGTTTTGTTCCATTAGAGTAATAAGAGGATTGCATTCTGTCATGTCGAACTTGTTCAACAGATCTCCAATGTACTTCTTTTAAGAAAGAAATATGGACTTCGGGTGTTGAGTTACTTCAATACCAAGATAGTAATGAACATAGCCCAAATCAGTCATTTCAAAACCTTTCCTCAATTCCTTCTTTATGGATGCAATGTAGCTTTCATTGTTCCTCAAAAGATCATCTACATATACCACAAGATATACAACTATTTTGCCAACTTTCTTGACAAATAAAGTTGCATAATCAAGATCATAATGTTTGAAATTGAGTTTCAGAAGATGCTCAATTAGTTTTTCATACCAGGTTCGCGGTGCTTGTTTGAGGCCATACAAGGATTTCACAAGTTTGCATACTTTATGTTCATGTCCTTTCACAGTAAATCCTTCAGGTTGGGACATAAAAGCATCCTCTTTTAGATCTCCATTCAAGAAAGAATTTTTTACATCCATTTGATGGACTTTCCAACCGTTCTGAGCTATTAGGGCAAAGAGTGTCTAGATGGTAGCCAATTTTGGTGTGGGGGAAAAGTCTCCTCATAATCGACCCCTTCCTTCTGTGCAAAACCTTTTGCCACAAGCTTGGCTTTGTGCTTGTCAAGTGAGCCATCAGCTTTATACTTGTTCTTGTAGACCGACTTGCAGCCAATTGGTTTGATTCCTAATGGAGGATCAACTAGCTTCCAAGTGCCATTCTTTATCAAGGAATCATACTCCTTTTGCATCACTTCTTTCCATTCATCATGAAAAGCAACTTCTTTGAAGGAAGTTGGTTCGAAATCTGTAGACAAATTCAATTCACAATCATAAGAAACATCCATATCAACAGGTGAATCAAAGTTATCTACATCACCTCCATTTTGCCGGTTTGAATTTCTAGTTCTTGTCTTTCCAACTTCATCAGGATGAAAACTTTCAAGTGTCTTTGTCAGCCACTTTGGGGGACCTTTCTCAGATGTTCCTGGTTGCTTTTTTGATTGAGTTGGGACTGAGTCAAGATTGAGTCTCCCAATTCTATCAATCACATCACTTAAAGTATCATCCGTTGTTAGAGTTTCATGCGAGGGAGAGAGTTCTTCAGAAGAAGATTCCACAGGTTGATTTAGTATAGGAATCTCCCCTTCAAGACGTGGAATCTAATTATCAAATTCTTGAAATGATTTTGCATCTGCGAATCTATCCAAGCGATCAAGTTGCCGCTCAACAACATTGTTAGTTTTGGATGATTCAAGAAAGATTACATCTCTAGATACAACAAACTTTTTATTGACTTCATCATAGAGATGGTATGCTTTGGAGGTGTTTGAATACCCTAGGAAGATACTCTTATGACTTCTTGCACCAAGTTTGTTTCTATGTACCTTTGGTATCAAGGCATAACAGGTGGAACCAAAGACCCTGATATGCTTTACCGAAGGAATGTGCCCATACCACATTTCATAAGGAGTCTTGTTTCTGATAGCATTAGATGGACATATATTCTTTATATATACAACACATAGAACTGCATCAACCTCAAACATCAATTTTACATTTTTGAAAAACATCATGGAGCGCACCATATTTAAGATTGTTCTATTCATTCTTTCAGCTACACTATTTTGTTGGGGATTATAAGGCACAATTGTTTGATGTTTGATCCCATGTTGGCGAAGACAGTTTTCAAATTCATTTGAAGTGTATTATTTTCCATTATCAATGCGAATAGAGCCAATATGCGATTGTGCATCATTTTCAATCCATTTATGAAAGTTCTTGAATGTTTGAAAAGCATCAGATTTGTTCTTCAATAAATAAACCCAACACATTCTAGTGTAGTCATCAATAAATGTCATCATATATTTGTTTCCATTTGCATAAGGAATAGGCATTGGACCACATAAATCTAAATGAGTGAGTTCAAGTTTTCTATGTGCTCTTGAATGTGAATCATGAAAAGATTGTTTGCTATGCTTTCCTAGAATACAAGCATCACATTGCTTAAGTTTCCTAGGAATTGTAGGCAAACCAGCATCACCATTTTTCTTCAACAAGTGAAGGCTGCCATAGTTCAAATGTCCAAATCTGGCATGCCATAATAAACTTGATGGAAGTGTACCTTTTTCATAATGAGAGTTGTATGAGAAATGTTGTGCATGAGTAGAGGTACCCTGCAGCTTGAGAAGCCTTTCTTCTTCTATTCCCCTCATGACAAGTGAGTGGTCAGATGCTTTTCTCACCTCAAGCTTGCCATCAAGCATATGAATGCAGTGGCCTTGTTGGCGGATGTGGACCAAGGACAGCAAGTTTCTCTTCAGCTATGGGAGATATAGAACATGATGTAGAAGAAAGTCTGGAAGACCAGGAAATTTAAGCATGATTGTGTCAAGCCCTAATAGCTTGAGTTTTGATTGGTCTGCAAAGTATATTGCTCCATCAACATTGTCAGTAAATTCTTCAAAAAATCTTTTCTATGAGTCATGTGGCAAGTTGCTCCTGAATCAAGCAACCGATCATCTTTCCAAGAAGCAAGTGAAGCATGAAATAAGTCTTCAATTACTCCAATATTACATTGTGCCACAACATAATGAGAAGATTCATGTGCTTTACCTTTGTCTGTGTCATTAGTTTTACCTTTGGGTTGGTTTCTTTGCTGCTCAATTTTGTCCCAAGGTAACTTGCATGTGGAGGCATCATGTGATCCATTTCTTTTGCAGTGCATGCAGTGTAGATCTGCCTTTTCTCCTTGAGAGTGTCTGCCCCCCCTGCCTCTGAAATATCTTCCTCTTCCTCTTCGACCACTTCTTCCTCTGGAAGAATCTTAGGCAAGATTCTTTTCTTTATGAGCAAGGCACATAGCCTCTTCAAAAGATTCAAGGGATGTCTTCTTTCCAAAAGCTTTCTCTTTCAGCAAATTTTTTCACAAGAGAGTCAAAGGTAATATCTTTGAGATTTCCATTTGCTTGTAATGACTCAAGATAATTGGAGTAAGTAGGATAAAGTGCCTTGAGAAAATCGATAAGAGGAATATCCAATTCAACCTTAGTGGCTTTGATATCATGCATTATAGATTTTACTTCGGATGTAAGAGCAAGAGGATCATTATTTTATAATTCAAGAGTGAAGAGTTTAATCATGAGTTGAACAACTTCAAGTGCAGAATGTGAGTCATAGATTTCTTTCAGCTTTTGTAAGGCTTCGAAAGTAGTTGAAAATGGCGAAATATGGCGACTCACCTCTTCACTTACAGATGTTGCAATTAATGCATAGGCTTTGTTGTTCTTATTTTCCCAAATGGCGAACTCTTTATCTGAGGTAGGTTGTTCTGGCTCTTTGTCTCCATCTCCAACACACACTCCTTTCCACAACTCATTGAAAATGAGGGTGTGTTTTATCATCCGAGACCACTCAGGATAGTTCTCCTTGCCAGTGAGAACTATTCCCACAATAGATATGATTGAATGCATTGTAAAATTTGTGTGCTGTAAAAATACTTCTGGCTATATACTGTAAAAAAATTGTACTTCTAATGGTAATTTTAAAAAATTACAATTCAAAGGGGCATTGGTATGATAGTACTATATTGAAACATAGCACTATAATGAAAAACTTAGAGTATTCAAACTATATTGAAACATAGTACTATTGTGCACATGGTCTCATGATGGTCTTAACGCAGAGCCATTACACGACATTACACCAATGCTTGAATAGTGTAACTATCGACCTTCAAAACATTTTTTTTAACGCACAAGAGCAGGTGAACATACCAATCAAACACACCATTTATCTTCATATTGATATTCCATGATATCCTCGCTTCATATAACATTCAATGCACTCTCACAGTGTTCTCACACAGTGCCAAAGTTTAACACACAGTTCAACGCACTCTCACGGTGTTCCCACACATCGCACTGGAATTCAATCTTCAATTAAAGGCCGAGAAGCATCACACTGTGTTAAAGCATTAAAGAATTTTGACCAGTAAAAGAACCAACAAATCAGTCACCTCGATTAGACTGCTCCTTTGGCCTGTGAGGAATTTAGAAAAACGGATCAGCCTTAGGAATCCACGTACAGAATCTTTTCTTGGGCGCCACCAGCACTGACCCCTTCTGTTTTGAAATGTCGATGAAAGACAGCTTCGGTGATAGTCGATACATCTTCAGAAAAACCAAACAGAAACTTGATAGCGTTGATACATCTTCAGCAAAACCGGACAAAAACCTGATAGCGTTGATCATAAGGATTATTTATTTATCGCTACACGTCAGTGCTGATCGCGAGGATTCCATTCTCACACAAATAAATGCACGCATGTGAGCTGCGACAACAGAGCCATGGGTGGAGGCACAACGAAGGGGAGGTATCGGTTCTTTACTTCACTGGAAGCCGGAGGCACAAACGATGGAGAGCAGTGTGATGGAGACCGAAGGTAGTACGATATGCATGGAATATGGGCCAGAAATATATATGACAGTGTAGGATTTAGGAGTATGATAGAGGCTCCCCCAGGTGATGTTAAGACCAGAGAGAAAATCACTACAACGGAACAGAACTATCATAAAAACACATATGACAGTGGTTCAGTAATGTGGGTGCAAGCCTCAGGAGCATGGCAGAGGTGTGAGTTCTGCAAAATAGACAGGAAACTGACACCAAGAGTTACACAAAAGCTAATTTCGGGAGCTGGCTCTGATACCATGTCAGACCAGGCAGTAACTCCTCAAAATCAATTCGTTTATATTCATTCAGGTTGGTCTTTATTATATACATGATGGAGAGACTGTTCTCTTTATCTCCACGTGAATATTCATATTTCTTATTATTTATTTACATAAGTTACACTTATTCACCCGATCCAGATGATTAGGTGTCAACACAAATTAATTAATCAATATAGTTAAATTTGACTATTGTATGTATATATATTATTAATTAATTAATTTACATATTATAAATAATGTATAGTTTAATTTGACTATTATATGTATATATGTTATTACTTTGCATAACTATAATACAAATATTAATATAGTTAATATAGTCTAACAATTCATTTGTATCTATAATTAATAAATATGTAACACTAAAAATAATAGCACAAAAAAAACTATTACAATAAAAATATCACTATTATCAATACAAATAATAATAATGATTTCTAGATAATAATTATTATTTAATATTATAAACCCAAGGGATAATAATATCAATCCCTTAGATATATTAATCTAAGGATGCATATTTGTAGGGTGTAATACTATTCATAGGTTTATAATATTAATATTTTAGGTTCAATATAAATCATAGTCATCTAAGGGTTTATATACCTTGGATTTATAATATTACTCCCCAGCGTTTATAATACCTTTGGGTTTTAGTATTAATCCTTGGGTTTAAAATATCAATCCCTTAGGTTTAATACTAAAACCACAAGGAATTATAAACCCAAGACAATAATATAAACCCAAGAGAATAATAAACCCACGGGATTAATACTAAAACCCCAAGGGATTATGAATCCAAGGGAATAATATTAAACTTAAGGGATTAATATTATAAACCCAAGATACATAAACCTCAAGATAAATATTATAAACCCTAAAATAAACATGGATGGTTTTCATATTGAGACAATCTTCACAATGCGATGTTGGACCATGGTTGATTTTCATATTGAGACAATGTTTGTCACAATGTGACCATAATTGACCATGGTTAATTTTCATATTGATCGTGATTAACCATGGTTGCCCATGGTTGATTTTCATATTGACTGTGATTAACCATGGCTGACCATGAATGACCATGTATGATCGTGGTCAACCATGATTGATTTTCATATTGAGACAATCTTTGTCTTAATTCGACGTTGAACCATGCTTGACCTGGTTGAACCCTTAGATTAATAAATCCAAGTGTTTGATATTATAAACCTAAAATAATAATAAACCCAAGGGATTAATATTATAAACCCAAGGTATATAAACCCTAGGATAAATATTATAAACCCTAAAATAAACATGGTTGACCATGGATGATTTTCATATTGAAACAATCAATGTCATAATGTGACATTGGACCATGCTTAAGTGTGATTGATTTTCATATCGAGACAATCTTTGTCACAATGCGACATTGAACCATGGTTGACCATGGTTGGTTTTCATATTGAGACAATGCTTGTCACAATACAATGTCGGAACATGGTCAACCATGATTGATTTTACAAAACATGGTTGACCATGATTGATATTATAAACCCAAGGGATTATAAACCCAAGGAAATAATATTAAACCCTGGGAATATGGACCCTTACATTAATAAACCAAAGGAAATAATAAACCCGAGGAAAATAATAAACCCAAGAAAATATGGTATAGTTTAATTTGACTGTTGTATGTATGTATATATGATATTAATTAATCAATATGCCTATTATGAATAATGTAGAGTTTAATTTAACCATTGTATGTATATATACCTTTACATGGATATATGTATGTGGTCTTGTTATTCTCACTTCATATTTCCCAATTGTAACGTGTACCAAGAACCAATAGCCAAAACACTTTTTCCCACCTGGAAATCAATTACAAAATCCCCTTCCCCTAATAACCTACAAATAGAAGGTACATTTTTTCTAATACCACTTGTGGGTGGTAAGAGGGACGCACTTCCATCTCCTCTCTCTCTTCTTGGTATAAAGTGGTTATCATTTCTGATGCCACCTGTCACAACCCTAGGGCCTCCTAGAGTCACAAGGAACCTCTTAGGCACACTATGATCCCTTGAATGTGTGGAATTATTGTGTTTCACAACTACCTAGAGTGTTATGGTGTTACTTCACCCAGACTACACCTCACAATGTATTACACATGTCGTTCTATATATTTTATTAATGTGTGGAATCCATAAAACATAAAATAGTAATAACATTGTAACACAATCTTCAATTAATAAAAATCATGAACATCATATGCAAGATAACATCATCATCATAATCATGCACAACTTTAGTGGAAACAACCCTCCAACCACCTTCGTTTATTAAAATGTATATGTAAAATAATTCCTCAAGAAAATGGCTCTGTCCAACCAAATATCAAAGAGAAAATACATAGAATGTACAAAGAAAATCAATACCAAACTTGATGACCCCACCAGCCACCCTACTCCCCTACTGTGGGTCATCCCTCCTTCAAGATGAGTTGTCTCCCCTTCTCAGGTGTGTTGCTTCAATTGGCTCATCTTTGCCTTAATGCCCTACATGACCCTGGGCCCAAACAGTTATACTTGGCTATCCCTTCCATCTATCACTTCTTTCCTTCTCCAAACAACTTGTATGAGCTTCTTTGGTTCTTGCCATTTGGTTCTTTGGCTAGTTCATTCCATGTTTTGAATCATAAGTCCATACAACTTGCCCCTTCCTTCATGTGGGTTATGTTCTAATATTCCACCCCTTCGTGTAAGTTAGATTACTTAGGTATTAGGTGCCTTGGGTCATGCTAACGCCATTCCATATTAGCCACCCTCAACTCATTTCCTCTTGGCTGATGCCCTCAACTCATCTTGTCTTTGGTGCATTTGGCATGTCTTGCCCAAGTCTTCTCAACCAATGCCAAATTTTGGCTTGTGCTGAGTTGTATTTTCCAAGTGACAATTTTAGCTGCTCATATTGGGGAGTCGGTCCATGATCATTCCATTAAAGCACCCTTCCTCGATCCAACTCATCTCAGGCCAACCTAGTCCACTACTCGATTGCTCATTTAGGGGTGTTTTGGTCCATGTCTTTGGGTGCCCATGTTTCTCGTAATGATGTCATCTTAGGAATCCTTTCCCATCATTAGGCAAAGTTGGGTGCTTGGTCACCAACATCCATTGTGCCACAAAGCTTCCCAGATGCACCCAATGGAAACCACAATTGTTGGTTTTTTAACAAATTGTGTTGGTGCACTCTCGCTCAATATCCTCTTTTGTCACATTTATTAAAAGATTCACCCAACTCTAGTTCCTAACATCCTCCCCCACTCAAAGTTATTATCATCGTGGAAATATTTTAGTTACAACCCTCCAATCATCTCCGATTGAATATCGTCATCATGATGAAGTCCCTTAAGATGACCTAATTGACTACAACCTCTAGCACATGTGCTCCTAAAGTCACATCTCTCATCTTCTAACTTAGGTTACACATCTCATGACCATAATGTAGGGGTACCACCTTTACCTACTAATCTCCCATGTAGATAGGCACATTATCTATCAAACCAATCACTCACATATCTTAAGATTTGATAGCCTTGAAATAAGCCTTATTAGGCTTGACCCTAATACCAAGTTTTATTGTGTCTTCTTCCTTCACAAAGTTGTCGGTAGCCCCATTGTCCATTATTGTTGTCACCTAGATACCTCCTAGTTCTAATAGAACAAAATCCAACTAGGTTCTCTCCTTACCCTTACTTTACGCTTTCTTCTTATGGGAAGATAACACCCCTAGTACCTGCAAAATTCAAAACTTAACGCATCTTGCTACTCCAAAGAAACTGCGTTATGCTTGATTGGGAAAATTCTTTCCAATTGATCATCTTTGTAGATCCAACAATATATGGGCTTCGTCTCTTTGGCTACACTTGCTAGTTTTCAATATTTGGAAGTCTTTGATTTCTCTTAGTCCTTCTTCTTCTTTCTCTTATCACTCTACATTTCCTTCTTATCCTTACCATGTTTTTGGTAATCAACAAGTTTATTTCTTGCGGTGATGGTTGTTGTAAGAGATTGGATTCCGTGTTTCACAACTTCCTTCTTTGTGCATGGTTGGAGACTATTGATAAAGTGGTATAACATGTCCTTCTCTTGCATATCTCTAAGCTCTAACATAAGACTTGAGAATTCTTTGATATAAATCTGGATCTTACCAATATGATTTAACTCCCTTAGGTGATCCCTTGCCACCCATTCTTGATTTATTGGCCCAACCTATGCATACAAAGCCTCTTTGAACTCCATCCATGTCTCAATTATGTCTGTGATGTGACTTGCTACTAAGTCCTCAACTCTGGTCCTCCACCAAAGTTTCGTTGTTCTTATGAGATACATGGTTGTTGCATTGAACTTTGTATCTTTAGAACAACCTTTCATTTTCTCTAACATTTGTTCCACATCCCAAAAGAAGCTTCCAAGTACCTTATCAATTCTCGTCCCATCATATATTTCTAGTTATTCAGCTTCATCTTCATATATGAACTTCTTGAACTCTTCCCTATGACGTACTTCAATACTATAATTGTATCAACCTAGTCTCTTGGGAGTGCCACAAGTGACTTCACCTGGTATTCCAAGTCCTTCATTCAATCTTCTTGATCTTGGGCTAGTCTCAACTCCAAATTCAATGGAGTAAGACCCTGACTCAATGGTCTCCTTAATTTCGTGAATCTCTAATTGGAGTTCCTTAATCTCCTTCCATGGCCTTCCATTCCTTTGACCATTTGTGCCAAGGTCATTTCAAGATCCTTGACCTTTTTAGACAATGCCACCTCATCTTGGTCCACTAGGTTAGACCTAGTGCTCATCATTATGACTGGATTCTTCCCAAATGTGCTCTTGGCAAGCTTATTTCATATTTCCCAATTGCAATCTATACCAAGAACCATAACCATAACCATTTTACCCGCTTGGAAATCAATTATAGAAGTACCATCCCCCAATAACCTGCAAACAAAAGGAAACTTATCTATGCAATCTTCCTTCGACCTTTGTTCTAACACCACCTATGGGTGGTAGAAGAGAAACACTGCTAACTCCTCTAACTCTTCTTGGTATAAAGTGAGTATCAACTTTGATATCATCTATCACAACCTCGGGGCCTCCTACAGTTACAACGCACCTCTTGGGAAAATCACGATCCCTCGAGTGTGTGGAACTAACATAGTTTACAACTACCAAGAGTGGTACAATGTTACTTAACCCAAATTATGCCTCACAATGTATTATCCATGTTGTTCTCTATATTATTATTAATGTGTGGAATCCATCAAACATAGAGTAGTAATAGTATTGTCACATCATCTTCCATTAACATAAATCATGAACATCATATGCAAGATAACATCATCATCATAATCATGCACAATTTCAATGGAAACAACCCTTTGACCTTCTTTTATTACAATGTATATGTACAAAAATTCCCCAAGACAATGGCTCAGTCCAACCAAATGTCAAAGCAAAAATCCATAGAATGTAAAAAGAAAACCAATACAAAACTTGATGACCCCATTAGGCCACCCTACTCCCCTACCATGATTCGTCCCTCCTTCTAGATGGGTCGTCTCCCCTTCTCGACTAGGCTAGTTCGATTGGCTTGCCTCTGCCTTCAAGCTTTACACAATGGCAAGCCCAGATGGCTCTACTTGACTCTCCCTTCTATCTTGCACTTTGTTCCAGATCCAAACATCTTGTGTGGGATTCTTTGATTCTTCCAATTCAGTTATTTGGTTGTTTTATTCTATGATCATGGAAAATTTTAGGGGCTAATATTCACAAGTGGGCTAATTTTCCATGCTTTTTCCAAAAAATTGATTTGTCAATTTCTATTTTTCAAAAAATAATTCGCCCGAATTTTATAGTACAAAACCATTTTTAAAAATCGCCAAAATTTTATATAGAGACTAAATATAATTATTAAATATTTGAAAATTTTGTAAAAATATCATCGAACATTTTAGATATTACAAATTATTGGCTAGTGAAATTCGCCAAGATTACTAGACTTTAAGATAAATGTTTATCCTTAAAATTTTCCCTGTCTATGATGGAGTCATATGTTTATAATACACCTCATCCCTTACTGTAAATCAAAATATTTATATTTAATTTTCATGCGAAATTTTTATTTAAAAAACAATTATTATATTGAGTTTAAATAACTAATTTATAATTTTTGTATGCTAGTTTTCATTTTCAATAATTTTTTATTTATTTAAATCAACAATTTAATAACTAAACCCATGCAAATTAATTTATTTGATTCAATCATTATATTCTAATAGTTAATTATTTGATTCATTCATTATGTTCTAATAGTTAATTATTTGATTCACTCATTGTGTTCTAGTAATTAATTAATTAATTAATAATTAATAATTATTTGAGATCACAAAACTTTATTCTTCTGCTCAATCTATATTGAGTCTATGTTGTTCCCTCAAACATTTATATAGAAAAAGATATCATTTGGCTTCAAACACTGTTATCCATGATGTTTCGCTTTATCATTCGTAGAATTGCCTAGTAATTTCGTCATGTAGGTGTACCCAGTAACAAGAATCCTAGCATGGAGGATATAATGATGTGTCCATTAAATTTATTTTATTTGAAGCAACCAAAATATTCTTGTTGTGGCATAAAATAGATGATTTTGGACTAAAATCATTTCAAAATGCAATGGGAAGGGAAAATTTACCCAAATTCTGATTAACAAAACTTTATTCTTCCACTCAATCTACATTGTGACTATAGACATTTATATGGAAGAGTATATCATTTGGCTTCCACATGATGCTATCATTTTAAAGCTTCGCTTTAAACTTTTAAAAACGAAGAGGAGAATTGTTAAAAATGGAAGAAATAAAATATATTCTGAAACATAGCATCTCACGGGTGAGCAAGCTGCACCTAGAGACTGCCTTATGGAGAACGCACAACGTTGATCATTATTAATCAAGAATATATAGGTTTGCATGAGAATATGAGAGTTAGAAATAACACCTAGAAAATAGGAACTGATTCCTAAACTAGGACACACGCACAACTAATGAATGGACTCTCTCCAATAATACATGTTGCTCCATTAATTTCAACGCTCCCCCTAAATGGAGAAAGGGTTCACTATTACTCCTAACATCTTCCTAAATAGTTCAAATTTAATTCTTCTAAGGGGCCTATTAAAAATGTTTGTTGCATTATCACAAGTATTACAGTATTCAATGTAAATCTCTTTTGATTGAACCTTCTCTCTAACAAAGTGAAACTACGTACCAATGTGCCCTTTTTTTTTTAGAAACACAAGATTGTTTGAAAGTTTGATTGAGCTTTGATTGTCACATATCATAACTACAGGATCTTTTTGTTCTTCTCTGGCATCATGGAGAAGTATCCTCAACCAAATTTCCTCACACGTTGCTGCACACATTGCTTGATACTCTGCTTCAGCTAAAGACAACGATACAATATTTTGTTTCTTGTCACTCTGTTATGCTTCTTAACCTGCAAAGCGAGACCCAGACATAGAAATAGCGAAGAAAAGATACCGAGACATAAAATATGCGAAGAAAATATACCCAGAGCACAGAATAGCAAAGATTTTATTATCCAGAGAGAAATGTTCACAGGCCTCTTCGAGGGGGCAACCTCCAATAGAGCAGAGCTCGATTACAAAACAAGACACAATGCTCCTCGCAGGGAGTCTCTATCCTTTATATATGACTCATACATGCAATATCTATCTAATACTACCGCCCATTTGCAACTAACTGTGGTCCCATCATTAACTGCGGGTTAACCACTTACAATTATTAATATGGGCTTTATTGACTCTAACTAATACTACCGCCCATTTGCAACTAACTGTGGTCCCGTCATTAACTGCGGGTTAACCACTTACAATTATTAATATGGGCTTTATTGACTCTTGACTATGACGTGATCCCATGACATAAATAAGGGGGTTAGGGTGGGACCCTAACATGCCCTCCCCCTTAAGACTAGCCTTGTCCTGAAGGCTGAAGTTGCGGAAACTGCTGAAGAATAGCAGCTGGTTCCCAAGTTGCATCTTCCGGCGAGGTGTCTTTCCATTTGACTAGGACCTCCTTAATCACGCGGCCACGCAGGTGCTTGTCTCGTGTGTCTAGAACATGTTCAGGTTGAAGCCATATTGATCCTTCTTCATACAATTCGGGTAGACTGGTTTGAATTCGGCAATTGTTCCCAATCACTTTCTTGAGGCACGATACATGGAAAACTGGATGGATTTTTGCTGTAGGTGGCAAAGCCAGCTTGTAAGCCACTTCTCCAATGCGCTGAAGTACTTGATATGGTCCGTAGAATTTTGGAGAGAGCTTTTGACAGCCCTTGTCTTTGAGTGAGGTCTGCTTATATGGTTGCAGCTTCAAGAAGACTTGATCCCCTTCTTGAAATTGGCGCTCTGAGCGATGTTGGTCAGCCTGTTGCTTCATACGGTTCTGAGCTTGATGAAGATTCTCGCGCAAGTGTGCCAACATGGTTGCACGGTGTTGTAAGAGTTGATCCACTTCTTGTACTTTGGAGCACCCCGTTAGGTAAGAAGTAGGGGACAGCGGAAGTTGTCCATAGACTGCTTCATAGGGAGTCATTTTGGTGGTGGCATGATAGTTGGTGTTGTACCACCATTCCGCTAGAGGTAGCCACTGTGCCCAAAGGTGTTGTTTTTCTGAAGTGAAACACCTAAGGTAGGTTTCTAGACATTTGTTGACTGCTTCGGTTTGACCATCTGTTTGTGGATGATATGAGGTACTGAGTTTGAGTTGAGTGCCTTGTATTCTGAAGAGCTCCTGCCAAAAATTACTGGTGAAGATTGGGTCACGGTCAGACACAATCGAAGTGGGCATGCCGTGCAATTTGAAGATTTGATCCATGAAAGTTTGAGCAACCAAAGTAGGTGTGAATGGTTGGGGTAGAGCGCAGAAATGAGCATACTTCGATAGTCGGTCTACGACCACCATGATGACTGATTTTTTCCCCGACTTTGGAAGACCTGTAATGAAATCCATGGAGACCTCCATCCAAATTGATGCCGGAATGGGCAATGGTTGTAATGTGCCTGGTGTGTTGACTGTTTCTCCCTTGTGGCGTTGACAGACGTCACATTCTGCTACAAAAGTAAGGATGTCCTGTTTCATGCCAGTCCAAAAAAATGATCGTCTGGTGCGAGCGTATGTCTTCTGAAAGCCCGAATGTCCTGCAATGGGGGAGGAGTGCAATTCTGCCAAAATGCGACTTTTGAGGGTGGAGGTTGGTGATATGACGACTCTGTCCTTGTAGCGAAGAATATCATTCTGCCATGAGTAGCCTTTGCTGGAATTAGGATCTGCCTGTAATTGAGAAATGAGTTGGGAGAGCTCAGGATGCGAAAACCATTCCCCGCGAGCCTCTTTAATCCAGTCTACAATGGGGAGGGATATTGCGAGCAGAGTACTTTCCTCCTCAAATTGGCGTGACAATGCATCTGCTACCTTGTTGTCTTTCCCTTTCTTGTAAATGATCTCATAATCATAACCCAGCATTTTGGCTAACCATTTATTTTGTTGGGGGGAAGATAGGCGTTGCTCCAAAAAATATTTGAGACTGTGATGATCTGTGTGGATTTGGAAACGTCGCCCCAACAAGTAAGGTCGCCAGGTCTCCACTGCATGTAAGATGGCCATCATTTCCTTCTCATAGGTAGATTGACCCAAGTTCTTCCCACTTAGTTGTTGGCTGGTGAAGGCCAATGGTCGCCCTTCCTGCATTAATACTGCTCCAATACCTGTTCCCGAAGCATCAGATTCGATGACAAATGTTTTGGTGAAGTCCGGTAGTGCTAAGACCGGAGTGGAACACATAGCGGTTTTGAGAGCGGTAAATGCCTGTTGTGCCTCGTCGTTCCAGAAGAAAGAATTTTTCTTGAGAAGTTGCGTCAGGGGCTTTGCTATGCAGCCATAGTTGCGGACAAATTTACGATAATAGCCTGTGAGACCCAAAAATCCTCTCAAGCTTTTCAAGGTCTTAGGTTGAGGCCATTCTTGCATTGCCTGAATCTTTTTGGGATCAACCTTGACACCTTCACGGCCCACAATGTGGCCTAAATACTCAACTTCTTCCCTGCCAAACGCACACTTAGACATTTTGACAAATAATTTATGCTTGCAGAGCAGTTGCAAGAGGATATCCACATGCTTAAGATGTGCCGCCCAAGTGCCACTATAGATGAGGATGTCATCGAAGAAGACCAGGACAAATTTTCTGAGATATGGTTTGAGGAGGTGATTCATAAGGCTCTGAAAAGTGGAGGGGGCATTACAGAGACCAAATGGCATGACCAAGAACTCATAATGGCCTTCATGAGTTCTGAAAGCTGTCTTGGGAATGTCCACTTCCTTCATGCGAATTTGGTGGTAGCCTGAGCGAAGATCCAATTTAGTGAAGAATTGAGCCCCATTGAGTTCGTCCAGCAAATCGTCAACCACTGGGATGGGAAATTTATCTTTGACTGTTAACTTATTGAGGGCCCTGAAGTCTGGACACATCCGCCACTCCACATCTTTCTTGAGGACCATGACGACTGGAGATGAGTAAGGACTAATACTGGGACGAATGACACCTGCTTCCAACAATTCCTTGATGATTTTTTCTATTTCATTCTTTTGGGTGAACGGATTTCTGTATGGCCGCACATTTGGGGGTTGGGCCCCTGGGACCAATGTGATGCTATGATCATGTTCCCCTCACGAAGGTGGAAGTTCATGAGGTTTGTCAAAGACCGTCCGATGTTTATTCAAAATTTGTTGCATCTCAGGATGAATTGGCGCAGACATGGTATCTACTACCTGGATGGCATTAAATTGAGCTACTACTCCATGATGGCCCTTTTTTAACAATTTTTCCATACGATGCGAGCTTATGATAGAAGGGGCTCCTGCTTGTAGCCCACGGGGGTATGTGTGTAGTCGTTCTGCTTAAAACTCATATATAACTCCTGGAAATCCATTGTGATTGGCCCAAGAGTGCGGAGCCATTCCGCCCCTAGGACAATGTCGCAGCCCCCCATGTGTATTGCAAACATGTGGGTTTTCAATTGATAATCCCCCATTTGAATTTTGACATTTTCACAGCGACCTTCACATTTCATTGTGCCTCCATCTGCAATCTGGACTTGGAAGTTAGAAACTGCTCGTACATAACAATGCGCTGCTTCAACGATCTTTTGGTGGATGAAATTATGGGTACTTCCACTATCAATCAAAACTATTACTGGCCGATGTTTAAGAAAACCCCTGATTTTAAGAGTTTGAGGGGAAGAGATTCCAGCTAATGCATGCAGCGAAATCATTGGTTCATCAGATACCATCTCCTGTTGGTTATCTTCTTCGGTTGCCTCTGGTTCCTCAAGGGGTGGATCTTCCTCGGTGGAGCTGTATTCAGTGGCATCGATTTGAAAAAACTTGTGCTCTTTGCATTTATGACCCGGGGAGTATTTTTCATCACAGTAGTAACATAGTCCTTGCCTCCTTCTTTCGGCCATTTCTGCAGGTGACACCTTTTGAATCTTGAGTGTTTGGGTCATATTGGGAGCCTGTGAGGGACGACCTTTAGCGGAAAAGTTGAGGCGGCTGGATTGAGCTGCTAATGCCCGTTCCACCTTACGGGCTACCTGGCAAGCCTCGTTCCATGTGGGGGGGTGGTGGAGTATAACCTGAGCTTTGATGGCTTCTTTAAGACCGCTGATAAAGCATTCCATGTAGAATTCATCTGTGAGAGCCTTAGTGCGGAATGCTAAGGCTTCAAAAGCGGTAATATATTCATCCACTGTACCCGTCTGTCGGAGCTTAGTCAGACACCCCAAGAAAGAGTCTTCCTGTTCAAAGCGATTTCGTAGAGCTTTGGTAAATTGGCCCCAATTCCGAAATTGTCCATTGCATCGCTGATACCATTCCTTCCATTCCCATCGTTCACTGTCCAAGTACATGGTGCCCACCATAAGCTTAGACCCCTCATCTACGATATGATTCAATTGAAAATACTGCTCCATTTGTGCTAGCCATGCTGACGTGTGAGACCCGTCAAATTTATGCATATCCAACTTGGGAGGTCTCTGATTGGGTGGTGGGTGGGTGTGCCATATGTGAGGAGAGTGGCTAGATTCCCCCTCAGGGTATTCATGGCCCTTATACTCCTCCTCGTGGGTTGGCATCTTGCCCTTGTCTGTTATGAGGCCCTCTAATCCTTTGAGAAGAGTTTGCATCTGTGCCATCGTAGAGTTGATGAGGTGCACCTCTTCTTCTAGTTTGTCCATCCTTTCAGCGGCCATTGCTTGAGCGCGAGTTTCTACCATACACTCGGCTGACGAAAATTTGGGACCGCCGAAATTTTTTTACTAAGAATTGAATGGTACCACCTTGCTCAGCTCGTCGTCCTGATTCTGATGGGCTAGGTCACCAATAAACACCCCGGCAGATCCCAGACTCTTTTTTCTTTTTTTTTTTTTTTTTTTTTGGAAAACTCCTAACGGAGTTTTACTCCTTTCTGATCAATACTGCAGTCACCAAATCCTCAAAATGTCAATGCCACCAAAAGTCCTGCGAAAATCATATGCAGGTACAGGAACCCTTCGCAACTACTCCGATCTGATGGATCTGAGATATCTGAATGGTGGAACACTGCTGCTGCTGATCTGAAATATCCGATCTGGTGGATCTAAGAGATCTGAATGGTTGAACAACTGCCGCTCCTGACTGGAATAGATGATGTGTGATCCCCCAATAGAAAAGGGAACTATGGTCTTGGGGAGTGTCAGGTGCTACAGATCGCAATATACATAAGGGTCTGACAGTAGTACTCGGCCCAATGTTTCAGGGCTCTAACTAAGGAGGATCGACCGTACCCTTAGCCGTACAACCCGACTGCCCTATCGTACGGGCGAGTAATCTCTCCGAGTGCTGTTCTCGGTGTACTGTAGCAACAAGACGGCCGAAGTTTTATCTATGGTGAGGTTTCAAGGGAGCTAGGGGGCTTCCTATATACCCAGAGGGTACGTGGAAGACAGTCCGTGCGCGGTTCTGTCTAATGCGCTACTACTCGAAGGGGTACCCACAGGGGTTACAAGGGAGTCCAACAGACGTGACCACCTCTTGTATTTCCTGCGTGCATGCCTCCCCAAATCCGCAGGTTTATGCGCTTAACGACAGATCCCGTGGTTTAAAGACGCCGGAACACGTCTCTAGCCTAAAAAAAATTTGCTAAAATTTGGAGATCCCACCGAGCCCTGGAAAGTGCTCTGATACCACTTGTTATGCTTCTTAACCTGCAAAGCGAGACCCAGACATAGAAATAGCGAAGAAAAGATACCGAGACATAAAATATGCGAAGAAAATATACCCAGAGCACAGAATAGCAAAGATTTTATTATCCAGAGAGAAATGTTCACAGGCCTCTTCGAGGGGGCAACCTCCAATAGAGCAGAGCTCGATTACAAAACAAGACACAATGCTCCTCACAGGGAGTCTCTATCCTTTATATATGACTCATACATGCAATATCTATCTAATACTACCGCCCATTTTCAACTAACTGTGGTCCCATCATTAACTGCGGGTTAACCACTTACAATTATTAATATGGGCTTTATTGACTCTAACTAATACTACCGCCCATTTGCAACTAACTGTGGTCCCATCATTAACTGCGGGTTAACCACTTACAATTATTAATATGGGCTTTATTGACTCTTGACTATGACGTGATCCCATGACATAAATAAGGGGGTTAGGGTGGGACCCTAACACACTCCATGTAATGAACCCAGGACCAATGCTAAATGCATAACCTGTTATAGATTGTCTATCATCTAGATTTTTGACCCAATCTGAATTTGAAAAACCTATCAATCTAACATCAAACGAATCAGTATATTTAATACGAAAGTCCAAGGTTACTTCAAGATACCTTAAGACACCTTTCTCTTCCACCCAATGACTCTCAAGAGGCTTTGACATAAATTGGTTCAAAGCACTGACTACAAAAGGTAAATCAATTCTATTTGTAGTTAGATAAATCAAACTCCCAACTAGTTGTCTATATAGTGTTGCATCCACCTCCTTAGAACCATCGTGATTTTGAAGTTTGACATTCTGTTGTAAACACATTGAGGAAGCTTTGTATTGATCCATTCTGAACTTTTTCAATAATATCCAGACATACTTTCCTTGACACAGAAAGGTCTGGCTAGAATCCCTCTAGACTTCCAGACCCAAACAATAGTGTAACTCTCTAAGGTCTTTCATTTAAAAAACCTATGACATATGGAATTTGATTTCTTTAATGAGCTCATCATCTTTTCCTGTGATATTAAGATCATCTACATATAAATAAATCAAAACAATTTTCTCCTTTTCATCAAACACAATATAGAGATTTAGGTTGGTTTTACTCCTCTTATAACTATGCCACAGGAAAAATGAATCAATTTTTTCATACCATGACCTGGGTGCCTATTTTAAACCATATAACCCCTTCTTTAATTTGCAGACTAAATGATCTTTCCCCTATTTGATAAACCCTTAAGGTTGCTTTAAATAAACATCTTCTTTCAATTCTCCATTTAAAAATGCAGACTTCACATCTAGTTGGTGTAGATTCCAATGATGTTTTGAAGCTAAAGATATCATCATTTTAATAGTGTTTAGATTAGCTACTGGGGCAAAGGTTTCCTCATAATCAATTCCTTCTCTTTATGAGTAACCTTTAGCTACCATCCTTGCTTTGTATTTGTCTACACTACCATCAAATTTAAAGTTAGGTTTATATAACCATGTGAAACCTATAGGTTCTTTCCCTTCTAGCAATTCAACTAAATCCTAGGTTTTGTTTTTAAGTATTGACTCATATTCCTCTTCCATGGTTTCCATCCATTCATCATAATGACTTTCTTCTTTATAATTTGAGGTTTCAACAACATTTAACATACTCTTTATAAGAGAATGATCCCTATATCTTATTAGAAATTGAGCTTTCCTACCTGATCTCCTTACTGGTGGACTCGCTTCAAATCTGTCTTGCTCATTCCTTGGTGGAATTGGCTTGCTAACTGTACCTACATCACTTGATTCTTCCTTTTGCTACTGTTGTTGCTGCTCATGTTTGTCCCTTGTTTCATTACTTCCATCTTCCACCAACAAAGGCATGTGCGACTCTTCATTGCCTTTATCACTATTTCCATCATCAACTTGCTCATGGAATACTACATCTCTACTTGCAAACATTTTATGAGTAGAGGGATTAAATAGTTTATAAGCTTTAAACTATGTACAATACCCTAGGAAAATGCATTTAATGGCCTTTGAATCCAATTTCTTCCTATCCTCTTTTGGAACATGAGAAAAATCTTTTGAGCCAAAAAGTCTTAAATGATTAAGTGCAGGCTTAAAACCTAATAAAGCTTCGAATGAAGTTTTAAGGTCAAGGTTTTTTGTTGGAATCCTATTCTTTAAATACATTGCAGTATTTATTGCTTCTGCCCAAAATCCATTAAATAGGTTCTTACCTTTTAACATGTTGCGTGCAAACTCCACAAGGGTTTTGTTCTTCCTCTCTGCAACGTCGTTTTGTTGAGGAGTGTGGGGTACTGTAAAATGTTGAACTATCCCATGGTCCTTGCAATATTTGATGAAAACACCCTGCTTGTATTCTCCCCCTTGATCTGAGAGGAGAGTTTTGATGAAATTCCCTGTCTGCTTTTCAACCATGCTTCTGAACTCTTTAAAGTATTCAAAAGTATGACTCTTTTTTCTGAGAAAATATACCCAGGTAAATCTTGTGCAATCTTCAACAAATAATAAAAAATAATAGGCAACTCCTAATGACCTTGTTTGCATTGGCCCACATATATCAGTGTGCACAAGCTCTAGTATATTTCTCTTCTTTCTATCTAATCTTGTGGAAAAATCATCCCTATGCATCTTCCCAAGGGCACATCCTTCACACTCAACATGAACATTTTTTAAAATAGGGAGACCATTGACCATACATTGTTTTTGTAGCAGCACTAAATTAGGAAGATTGATGTGTCTGAATCTTTTGTGCCAAATATTCTTTGTTGTAATTGTTGTTGAAGTCAAAGCCTGGTGTGGTATGCTTGTGACATTCAACTTGTACAGGCCTCCAACTCAAATTCTAGATCGGTTTATGTTTATCCAACAAATCCTTAATGACAGAATAGGTTTTAAAAATATCTACCTTCAAGTTCTGATATGCAATCATTGAAACATAAATTAAATTATTTTTAATTCCTGGTACATACATCACATTCTGGATTTTTCTGATCTTGCCAGAACGCAAAATCACAGGAATGTCTCCATGTCATTTGATCTGGTAGGCTCTATCATCACTAAGGTAGATATTAGAATCACAACTGGTTTATTTTAAAACTTTCAAAACGGTGCTTGTTCCCTGTCATGTGAGTGGAAGCTCCTGAATCCACAAACCAAGTTTTTGCTTCAGCATTCTTAGTAGAGAAAGAAGAATCAGATACAAAGAATCTGAGGCTTTGATTTTGATCTTCATCTACGAAGTGTCCTCCATGCTTCTTATGTCTATGTCGACCTTCATCAAGCTTCTTCTTATGGCCATTCCTAGCAATGTGACCAGATTTACCACAGTAAAAACATTTGATCCCTGAATCATTTCTGGTTGAAGACATACCTTGAGGTGGCTTTCTCTGTGGTGTACCTCCACCTTTCTGTCTTGCACTTGCTTTCCCTCTGAAAGGCTTTTTCTTCTCCATTAATTCTAGATCTGAATTCTGGGTTTCAGAGTCATCCACCTCCCTTCCTCTTGTATCAAGATCCCTGTCAATTCTTCGAAATTGGGGGCTTTCTCCCTTCCATTTAGGCTTGTAATAAACATATGATAATCACCAGTCATACCATTCATGGTAAACATGACAAGATCAGTGTTTGATACTGTCTCCCCTATATCAGCCAGATTATTTCTCATCTCCTTGATCCGAGAGATGAATACGACAGCTGATTCACTCTCCTCCATTTTGATGGAGAGAATCTTGCTCTCCAGGAACAATAAATTATTTGCATTCTTTATTTCATACAAATCCTTGAGAGTTATCTAAATGTCATTTGTTGATTTACACTCTCTGATGTGAGGGATAATGCAGTCTTTAACTGACAATTTCAACAACACTTTCACTTTGTTATCCCTCTTCTCCCAATCCTGAATTGTTGTAGTTGTTCCGCCTCCTACTGCAATTGGCTTCCATTCATCCCCATTTGCAATCGCCCATGCACTTTTCCCCTCAAGCAGGGTTTGCAACTTGACTTTCCAATTAGAATAATTTCACCCATCAAGCTTATTTCTCTTGTTCAAGTATGCCTCTGCCATATGATTGTTAATCGTGACAGGTCTACCTCAAAGAAACTTTCGACCTCCAGCAATTAATCAAAAAAATGGATCTATCTCCAGATCTAGAGGAAAGTTCTTCAATTCTTCTATTGCAACTTGTAGGAAAAGGTACACTAGAACATATGGTTGTTAGATCGCTAAGGAGGTAGATCTGCTTTAGCAATTGCACTCTAATATTTTGTTCCTTAAAATCTACCTTATCGTTGGTGTAGATCTATGAAAACGCAGGGTTCTAAATGCTACACCTTTAATATATACCCAACTACTGTTTCAATTTCAACATCTGCATCTTGGCACCATCAACCATGATGCTATGTGGGCAGCTAGGCGATCCACAAATCAAAGGAATGACGATCTACCTCTGGACGTTGATCTCTCTTCTGCTGCACAATCACTGGCTCATCCCACTGTCGATGCACACAAAAGAAACAACAGGCAACCACCAATAATCTTGATCTACCACAACCAAGCTCGTGATCCCAACGATCTTATCAATCTATGAAGACAGTTTTCTCCACACTCATAGCACTCGAATAAGGATCCACCACAGGTCCAATGTTGCACTGCACTGCAACGCAGTCAATTCACACAACGGTTAGGCCGATGGGGGTCCTTTAGTCAACGATTGTTAGAAATCATCATTCACCAATATCGTTGCGCCACTCCACGATATCACGGTACCCACGATATCCTCGTTTCTCCAAAGTTAGGGAAGCAATCAACGATGACAGGGCCACCGATCGACCTTCGGATCCCACTCAATCTACTCGACAACCTGCCTGGTGACCCACGAGAAATACACAACAATTGAAAAGTCAACCAATGCACATTTATGGATGGAAACCCATGCTGACAGGTCACGCTGATGAGAAATCATAAGAGTAAAGGGTGAACAATGTGATTTTTTAGGCCAAATTCCCGTTGCTTCAAAGCTAGGGAAGCGTGACTGTTTTTATAAAACCCGTGCTGCTCCAATTTTACCTCAGAGAAAAAAATTAATTATGTCGTGATATTCCACAGCACTTCGCCTCCTCGTCAGGCCTTCTTTGCACCAGTCACCGGAGGTCACAATATTGCCACTTAGGCACTCTCACAGCCGTCAAAAACTCTCCGGCTCTGATACCATGTTAAAAGTGGAAGAAATAAAAATATATTCTGAAACATAGCAACTCACAGTGAGCAATTTGCACCTGGAGATTGCCTCATGGAGAATGCACTACATTGATCATTATTCATCAAGAATATATAGGTTTACATGAGAATAGGAGAGTTAGAGCTAACACCTAGAAAATAGGAACTAATTCCTAAAATAGGACACACACACAACTAATGAATAGACTCTCTCCAATAATACATATTGTTGCATTAATTTCAACAAAAATAGCGGCCAACATCTACCATGCTATGTAGCAGTGGTATATAGGCCATATGAGTTAGGGAGAAGTGGCTCACAATTTGTCATGTGGTTGTACCGCAATATTAACACTGACTAGATATAATGCATGGTGGTTTCTTTTAGATAACAACCGTCATAAATTTTGCAAGGTGGTTTTATTTTCAATTTGTTTTTGTTATTAATAAAATTTGAATTACAATTTAATAATTTTAAGTAGATTAATTTATTTCCATTTTATATTTTTAAAAATATTTATATAAAACATAGAAATATATTTAAAATGATATAATTTTAATAAACAAATAATTTTGTATAATCTGAATTAAATAAAAAACATTTATTTAAAAAAAAATCATAAGTAAATTTATATTTTAATATTTTTCTATTAACAAATATAAATCTCATATATTCAAAAATAAATATTATATATTCAATGTAAGTTTGAAATTTCACTTTCATATTACGTATGACATGAAAATTTTATGATGGTAAGGTTTTAGATTATTTTTCATTTTAAGGTTAAAATTTTGACTAAATATCATTTTATATGAGTTTAAAAAATTGTTTTATAGGGCAGAAATTTTTCATAAACTAAAGAAATTTAGCTAACTAAAACCTACTAAGAATTGTTCATTAGGAAATTTGAAATTGCAAATATTCAAAGCTCATCAATGAAATCTAATTGAAAAAACTCATAAAATAGACTATAAATAGAAAATTTTAACTTATGGTTAGTACATCTAACCTATGCGTGTAGTAGTTGCAAAATACCAACTATATTATGAAATATGTAATTCTTTCATTTATAAATCATAATCTTCATATCTTAACCAATAAAACTAAAATTAAAATCAAATACAAAATCTCCATAGCCTCTCAGCGTCTTTCTACCTATCTTTTTAACACTATTATAGTAATAGAACCATTACTTATTCTTCATCTTGTAATCTATCTCATTCACTATTACTATTATAGTAATAACGATTACTTCTTCTTCATCTTGCTGTATATTTATGTTTTTATTGGTTTTATAAAAGAAAATTTAACAAACTCATCTATTTCATATTAATATATATTCAATATTTTTTATAATTCGTTGTATTTATCTATTTCATATTAATATATATCTTTTATAATCCGCCAAGAAATATTGTGAAAATAAGTTCTTTGCCCCATTAAATTCAGCCTGGATGACATTGAAAATGATTGCATTGTGTAAAGAAAAGACTGTGCGCTACAAGATGACATCAATCATATGCCCAGAAGAGAACCCTGTGAGTTGAAGCAAAAGGGGATGAATCTGGGTGAGCAAGGGCGATACACTGTAGCTTGAGAATGACTTGGTGGCAGGCTCCAATGAAGAATACAACACACAAGGATTATGAATGGAATTGTTTTTAGTGTGATTTTTTGGATTCTCTCGTGTTCGAATCTAATGGAAAAAATTGAGGCGAAATTTTGATTTTTGTTATTTAAACTAATTTTTAACTGTATATATAGATTCAACACCTTGAAAAAATCTTAAAATCTTTAAGACACTTGGATTGTGCAGGGGTTACCATCAAACTTGTAATTTCAATAAATTTATGCCAGATTTAAAAAAAATGAGAGCAGAAAAACCTACCAAAAAACACTAAACTCAATTATAAATAAACGAAATTGTTGGATGCACGTTAATCTCAATCAACCACTTCAGGGTTGGTAGAGCACAGATTCTAGGAAACGAGGTAAAGTTGTGCTTTTACCACTACTGTGATTGGTGATTTCAAGAAAAACATTGCAACAAGACATGTGGAAGGTCTTATCATCTCTGATATCTTTGACTTTTGCATATAAGTGAAGTGAAGGGTACGTTTAATCTTTGCGGGGGTCTACATCACATTTTGTCATGTACTAGAATACGCATCGAATAGAATGTAGTGAGCGAATGGTTTTAGTCCACCCATTTATTACGATGATAGCGCGCCTTATCGGTTTTGAAATAAAGCTTTGAATTTAATTATAGATAGATGGTAGCGATTTGATGGATCAAGCTTGGTTTCAGTCGTGTGCAGCCAAAGAAAATCTAACGAACAGATGATTGATTTTATCAATAATATGTAAAATCATCTAATATTAAATATAATCATTTTAGATATGCTAAATATGTCTCAGATTAGTCTGGTCATTTTAATTTTAAATTTTCTTAGTTACCTTAGTTTGTTGAGATGATAAATATTGTGAACAACTTTAATGATGAAAAATGATGAAATAAAAATTTTGAATGTAAAGTGACAATGTAATAGTGTTGAAGATAGGATAACACACAAACGCCCCAATGGTGAGGTCGGCAGAACAATAGGAGAGCAGCAAGCGTTGCAGAAAGTTGCAGAAGTTGATCCTAATGGAGGGTCACAGAGGAGGGAGCTCCACTCCCTCCTATAAGGAAGCCGTAACTAGTAGAGGTAAGGCTCCTCTGGAAAATGTCAGAGGATCCGTGGAGGAAGGGGATAGGAGTAACGATAAGGAGACAGATGGTACCAAGACCAAGGAAAACAATAGCACAAAAGACAAGGAGGAAGAAGACAAAAATTAGGGACCTAGAGACAAAAAAACAAAAGGGACCATGCAAACCCAAAGCAGAAATCACTCCTAGAGTTGTTTTAAATGATCCTGCTCTGCAGGAGCACAGGGAACACATGGGGACTTATGCTATCATCTACAAATTCATGGGACGATGGCCCACTGAAAAAGCTTTACAGACGTGGATCAGATATCACTAGAAACCCAAAGGGAGCATTGACCTACATCTTGGGTCAAAGGGATTCTTCATTGTGGTTTTCACCAACATTGAAGATAAAGATAGAGTGTTTTAAGGAGGACCCTACTTTTATGCAGTAGCTGGTCTCTACATGCGGCCTTGGAGGATGAACTTTGTCCCAGAGCGGGAAACTTTCACTTCAGTTCTGGTCTGGGTAAGGCACTATTCTCTACCTCTTGATTACTGGCAAACTGAATTTTTAACTGCCATAGGCAATAAACTAGGTCGTTTTGTCAAAGCTTCTGAAGCCACAAGAAGGGGGAAGTATACTTCCTTTGCAAGGATATGTGTGGAAATGGATCTATCAGGAGCTCTTCCGGATGAGATAATCTTGGAAGTTTTTGATGAGGAATGGGTGCAAACAGTAGATTATGAGCATATCCCATTCAGATGCCATAGATGCCACGAACATGGACACTTATTCAGAGACTGCCCTCTCAGTAAAGCAGACAAGAAGAGCAAGGCTAACACAACGAAAGACATAGAAAAATTTCTTAAAGTGGTTAGTAAAGGAAAAGGCGGTAAAAGAGGGACAAAGCAACAACAAAATGAGGGGCAAAAGGTTAGCCAGAACAAGTTTCAAGTAGTGGAAGAGAATGAAGAAATTACAAAAGAAGACCAACCAATGGAGGAAAGTCCTAAGGAAAAGGAGAAAGAAGAAAACATCCAAACACAAGATATTGGTAATCAGAAAGAGACTATGATGAGTGAAGCAGAATTGGAGATGGATCAGGAAATGATACAGAGTGAAATACATCTGGAGGACCATGAGCTTCAAGAAATTCTTGAAAAGGAACACCTAGATCTGGAAGGGTTCTTGATTCAGGGAACCACAGGAGGGATAGATTTATTGCCTCAAGAGGAGTGCAACAAAATACAACAATTTTTTTTATGGAAAACTCAGGAAAAGGGGTTTGCTAAGGGAAAAACCATTGACAAGCAAGATTACAGAGGTGTGAAAATAATGAAATCTACTCCAGGATTAGCTACTAGAAATCCAAGAAAGAAGAGGGGTAGAAAAAAGCAGAATGAACTCATGATAGAGTGTGGAAAGCTAATTATAGATTCAAGATGAAAAATCTAACCAGCTACTCCTTTATAAATCTTTAATAATGAAGTTCACATCTTGGAATATTAGAGGTCTAGTTAGTAAGAGAAAACAAAGAATGCTAAGCAATAGAATGACGCAAGCAATGTCGGATATAATCTTCATCCAGGAAACAAAATGCTCCATTCAAAAAATAAAACAATCCATAGCAAATGGCTCAGTAAATTTGAGTTCCTGGAGGTTAAAGCAGAGAACACAGCAGGGGGTATACTCACTCTTTGTAACCCTCAAAAATTCAGCATTATAGATGCGGAGGCATCAAGGAATTATTTATCAGTAGTTATTCAACCAGTGGGGGTCAAGGATACCTTCCTAGTCTCAAATGTTTATGGCCTTCAAAGAATAGATGATAAACTCAGATTTATAGACTCCATTGTGGATCTCCGAGACAGACATGCAGGAATTCCTTGGATCTTGGGAGGTGACTTCAACATGATTAAATCTCTTTCGGAGAAAAAAGGAGGTACCAGAGCGCTAAGTAAAGACTCTTTAGCGTTCCAAACCTTCACAGATAATATGAAACTAGTTGACTCTGAGACAAACAACGACCTTTTCACTTGGAACAACAAAAGAGGCGGAGAAGCACAGGTTGCCTCCAAGTTAGACAAATTTATGATCTCAGAGGAGCTTATGCTTATAGATAAAGAAATAACAACAAGAGTTCTCCCCTTTGGAGGCTCATATCACTGGTCGATTCAACTTGAGATCAAGGGTATAGATTCTCCCAGGAACATACCCTTCAGATTTGAGAATATCTAGCTCTCCCTCCCATAATTCTTCAGCAATATTGAAAAATGGTGGTCAGAAGATTTGCAGATCCAGGGAACAAAAATGTTCCTCCTACACAAAAGACTAAAGCATATTAAGCTCATACTCAAAGATTGGAACAAGAATGATTTTGGTAACATTTTTGTGGATAAGAAATATGTGGAAAACAAAATTCAGGAACTCAACCAAGCACTGATCATGGAAGGCTTTGATAAAGACAAAAGTGATCAAGTTGACAAACACCATCAAGAATGGGAGAATTTGTGCAAACAAGAGGAAATATTTTGGAGACAAAAGTCTAGAGTTCAATGGCTTAAAGAAGGAGAGCATAACAATAGATTTTTTCACAGATCCACCATGGCTAATAGAGCTCACAACAAAATCTCTTTGATAAAGGACGAGGATGGGGAGCTTCAAATCTCTCATAAGGATATCGAAGCAGTGCTTTTTCAGTATTTCTGCGGCATAACTTGTGAAAATGATTTAGACAGAGAGCCATACATGTGGAAAATTACTAGACACATCCCTAAGCTAGTGTCCTGAGAGGACAATTTTAACCTAAATAGACCAGTAACTGAAGAGGAGGTCAGTGAGGTTCTCAAAGATATGCAGAATGGCAAAGCTCCAGGCCCAGATGGTTTCAATGTGGATTTTTTTAAAGCCTGCTAGAAGATTGTCAAACTGGATATTTTGAATATTGTGGAGGATTTCAGGGTGAACAGAACTATTCTGAAAGTCCTCAATACCTCCTTCATTTCCCTGATCCCCAAACAGGACTCTGCTCAAACAGCTGATAAGTACAGACCCATAGCTTTATGCAATGTGGTATATAAGATAATCTCCAAGGTAGTGGCTAACAAACTCAAACCTCTTCTTCCTTCTTTAGTTTCTGGGGAACAATCTGGTTATGTGGAAGGCAGAAAAATTCTAAATAATATTATTCAAGCTCACGAGGTGGTTCACATGCTCATTAGAAAGAGGCAGGCCCGAACGATCATGCAATTGGATATTACCAAAGCGTATGACAAAGTGAACTGGAATTACATCAAGAAGGTCCTTACTGCTTTTGGTTTCGATCATAACTAGGTCAGATGGGTTATGGCCTTGGTGACTTCCTCCAGCGTTTCAATTTTGGTGAATGGCCCTCCCTCAGAGATATTTATTCCTTCTAGAGGCCTCAGGCAGGGAGACTCGCTCTCTCCCTTTCTCTTCATCCTCATGATGGAAGTTCTTGGTCGGTCCATTAAGCATGCTAAAGTTATGGGCAAGATCAAGGGCCTAAAATTAACTGAGAATGGTCAGGCTTTGACTCACCAACAATTTGTAGATGATACTATGTTGCAGGGAATCCCCACTATCAAAGAAGCTTCAGCCTATAAAAAATCCTGAAGGACTTTGCCATGGCTTCAGGTATGGAAGTTAATCTCTCTAAATCAAAAATCTTCTTCATAAATACTAATATTGCTATTCAGAGAAATATTTCTAGAATTCTAGGATTTCAAAGGGATTCCCTCCCCTCAAAGTATTTGGGAGTTCATCTAACTGCTAGAACAATGCACAAGAGCATCTGGGAACCGATGCTTAATAAGATGCAGGACAAAGTCAAGAAATGGACCATCAAATCTTTGAACCTGGCTGGTAGGCTAGTTTTGACAAAGGCTATTCTTCAATCAATCCCTGTTTTTATGTTATCAACTCTCCTAGCTCCCAAAGGTGTATTACAACAATTCAGGAACATCTAAAGAGACTTCCTTTGGGGTAAGGAGGAAACAAGGAAGAAATGGGCCCTTGTTTCTTGGGATAAAATCTGTAGACCCATGATCCATGGTGGCCTTGGCTTAGATGACCAGGAAATTCTTAGTAAAGTTTTAGGGGCCAAACTTTGGTGGAGATGGGTTAAAGAGCCAACAGCTCAATGGGAAAGGATCTGGAAAGAAAAATATGCCAACTTCTGGCACACTAGTGACCTCATAAGAATGTCTTGAAATATAAAGGGCTCATACATCTGGAATAAAGCCTAGGAAAATAGAAGGCTAGTTCAAAAAAATAGTTGGGAAATCAGAGCGGGAGATCTAGCACTCTTCTGGGAGGACAAATGGCAACAAGAACCAATGTTTTTAAAAGAGGAATTTTTGAGCCTCAAGCAAGAAACAGATTCTCAAGGATTAAACAAGGTAAAGGATTTCTGGGATCATACTCAGAATTCAGGAAAGTGGAGAAGCTGGAAAAACATTGATTGCAGAGATGACAGCCCCATAAAAACAAAGGCAGAGGTACTTATGAGAATGTTAAAACAAAGGATGATCTCAGTAACAGAGGGGCAGGACCAGTTAAGATGGGGCAATAATAAAAAGGGCACCTTTAATCTTAAGGAAGCCAAAGGTATTCTCCTTGAGCTTGATTCTCAGGTTTCAGACAAGACCTAGCAGTACCTTTGGAGGCACCAAGGGTGGATGAAGATCAAGCTTTTCATGTGGTTGGTACATCACAAGGAAATATTGACATGGGAAAATATTAGGAAGAGGGGTGTTTTGGGGCCTTCTAAGTGCCAACTATGTGAAGGCCAAGAGGAGACAATGGAGCATATTCGCAATAGCTATATTTAGACCTCCTGGCTGTGGGATTCTTTTGCCGCTATTTTTCAATAGACTGACAGGGACAGAGGAAGTGTCATTAATACCCTAAACAAGTGGAGAAGAAAATTTTCGGAGTATGAGTTCCTCAACTCGGCTTGGGCCTTAACGCCAAGCTTTATTATCTGGAATGTTTGGAAAGAAAGGAACAAAATAATATTCAAGGACGAAAGGACTATCCCTCATCGCCTGTTGGATCTGATATTGAAACAACTTAAGGAGACAGTTAGCACCACAGTGCGTAATCTCCCCAGGAATCCCCCCTCAGAGAATGAGCTGAGAACTCTCAGGCAACTGGGAATGAAAGGGATCATACCTCAAGGCCTAAACAGAAAGGTAGTTTCAATGGAAGCGGAGAAGAATTTCTGGCATCCTCCCTCGAAAGGTTATCTGAAATACAACATTGATGGGGCTTCAAAAGGTAACTCGGGAACTGCTGGTTTTGGAGGGGTGTTAAGAGATGAGGAAGGCGGCATTATCTTTATCTTCCACTGCCATTTAGGTAGAGCCACCAACAATATGGCCGAATTAATGGCTTTGGAGCAATGCCTAGAGTTTCTGAAGCAAAACCATGGCTCTAATGTCATTATAGAAGTGGACTCAGAGATAACCATAAACTCAGTGAAAAGAATTAGTTGTGGTACTGTGCCAGAGATAGTCTCAAATCACTAGAGACTTATCCAGGTTTACCAAAGAATTCAAAGGCATCTCCATGGACTTCGAACTGTTAGTTTCAACCATGTTCGACGAAATGCCAATAAACTTGTGGACATCCTGGCCAACCAAGGTGTGAACTGTTCAGATTGCAGGGTTTCAATGAAGTGGCAGGAGCTGCCTCATAGCAGACTGAGAGCTCTCTACTACGAGCAAGAGGTAGAGGATACATAAATATTTCGAAATCGTGCCAGGGCAATAAACATGACATGAATTTTTTTTAGCATAACCTTCCTCAGTATTTCGGTCTGTACTTTGGCGGGGGGCAAGTAAGGGTTGGCCTCAAAACACCCCAGCGCAAGGTGACTGGTTGCCTCAAGTTGTTGGGTGGTCGCATTACAACTAGCCACAGTTTCTGGTTCAGGCTCAAAAGTATGAATGAGTGGGAAGGGAGGATTACTTTCACTGGTTGCGGTAATTTCCCCTCAATCCATTTTCGGGAAGGAAAACCGCGTCCAAGGTGGTTTTTAGACGATCGCATGGCTCTTGAACGGAAAGTGGTTTTGAAGATTTGGAAGCGATTCCATTCGGCTTCCAACACGTGGCAGTGGGGTGAAAAAGAAAACCGCCCCCATCGCACACTAATGTGTGGTGATCTTAGGCGATGCGATATTGCTCCGGACCATTGGATTCCATCGCCCGGATCTGCGGTCAAGATTGATTGATCTGTTTTGTGGGGCCAGGTTGTTAAGCTCCACTCGTCTGGTCAGGGTGTTTTCTCCCTCAGCCATTTGTTCGTACGAAAAGCAAGGATGATTGTTATTGTTGTTGCTTTTCCGGGAAGTGGGTTTGTGGGATTTTCCAGTGTATTTCTCAGGTCTGGGGTTTTCTTTTAGCCCAACATTTTGTGTATTTCGAAGGTTCGATGTTAACAATTGTAGGGTTGAGGGTCCTGTCTTCGATAGGGTAACCTTTTTCCTGGGTCCATGAAGATGGATAGATATTTGTATATTATGTAACATATTTTAGGGATTAATGAAATTGAAGGACCGTCTCTTGCTGCAACAAAAAAAAAAAAAAAGACAATGTAATAGTGTTGAATGATAGAAAATGTGAATAATAAGAATATAGTAAATTACAAATAGACTTCTTTCATTATGATTAATCTCAAACTATTTTCTTCTACTATTCTTATTGTCACCTTGTTACTTTTGTCATCTTTTCATATCGATTCTATGAAAAGGACATGTTAAATCTTAAGCCTTTTAAATCTTTAGCTCGAGATATTGTAGTAAACATCATACCTTGTCTCTCTTTCTCTCCAATATTGATATTTTGAGTTACTATAACACAAAAATCAATGTACAATGTCAATAATTGTGTATGCTTACAATGAAATAAATGCACAATATTAATCCAATTACTTTAAAATTAATGTACCGTCATACATCCAATTACATCAAATAAAAAATCAACATCTACACTGAAATCATTGCATTTAATGCAAGAAATCAAATAAGATTAGAAAACAACATTTACAATGAACTCAATGCATCTAATGCAAGCAATCAAATACAATTAGAAATCAACATTTACATTCAAATCAATGCATCTAGTGCAAGTAAGAAAATAAGTTTATAAACCAACATCTACACTGAAATTAATGCATCTAGTGCAAGTAAGCAAATAGGATTATAAAACGACATCTACATTGAAATCAATGCATCTAGTGCAAGCAATCAAATAGGATTAGAAGTCACCATCTTCACTGAAATCAATGCATTTAGTGCAAGCAATGAAATAGGATTAGCAATCATCTACATTAAAATCAATACATCTAGTGCAAGCAATCAAATATTATTAGAAATCAACATCTACATCGAAATCAATGCATCTAGTGCAATCAATCAAATATTATTGGAAAAATCAACGTCTACATTGAAATCAATGCATCTAGTGCAAGAAATCATATAAGATTAGAAATCATCTACATTGAAATCAATGCATCTAGTGAAAGCAATCAAATAGGAATAGAAACCAATATCTACACTAAAATAAATGCATCTAGTACAAGCAATGAAATAGGATTAGAAATCACCATCTAAACTGAAATCAATGCATCTAGTGCAAGTAATGAAATAGGATTAGAAATCACCATATAAACTGGAATCAATGCATCTAGTGCAATAAATATTCTTCCCTCTCTCCCCCCTCCATCTATACATATGATCAGGGATCAATATTCTAGCAAAAAAAATGAAAGTGCTCAGAATTGCTTTAGACCTAAATGACTGGATAGAGTTCATCACCGGGATTCCAACGCCGTAAATGGTTCAGAAAACCGACATCGTATGCAAAAGTTAGAGCTTCTAAAAGTTTGGTAAAAAAAGTCAAAGTCAAAGTTTGATTAGGGTTGACTGGATGCCCAGTGAACATGCAGAGAATATTTTCCATTTTCAGCCGGTGACACTGTGACAAGTGTCATCTTCAGATTCGCCAATTTGGCTCAAAGAAAGTGAAGTTGCCTAATTGACTCTAAGGTGGAAATTATATTTTGTTAATATATATATATAAATAATATGATTTATTTTAAATTATATATTATAATATATTAAATATTTAATATTACAAATCCACATAACACGTAAATTCTGAACTATTTTTTTATCATGGTAAAAACGTAAATTCCGAATTATTCATATGATTTATTTTAAATTATATATTATAATATAATTATAATATATTAAATATTTAATATTACAAATTCTGAACTATTTTTTACCATGGTAAAAACGTAAATTCCAAATTATTCATATGATTTATTTTAAATTATATATTAAATATTTAATATTAGAAATCCACATAATACGTAAATTCTGAACTATTTTTTTGTCATGGTAAAAACGTAATTATTCATATCATTTATTTTAAATTATATATTATAATATATTAAATATTTAATATTAGAAATCCACATAATAGGTAAATTCTGGTAGAGAGCAGGTTTGAACCAATGACCTCCCCCTCCTAATACCAAGGCCTAACCATTGGACCATGGGCAAGGAACTTGAAAAATGTGGCAGCACACGTTAATTTAACCGTTCAATAATGATTGATGGCGGGTTGATGGGAGCCAGCCCCCACCCCATGCGACCAAGTGCCGAAACCAAGAGTTAGGGGCCAGCACTAAGCGTGATTAGTGTGCCCTAATGATGATTAGAATTTAATTAATTTGTTGATTAAGTTAGTGGAAATTATGACGGAGCCACCAAATCTGGAACTGCCACCAAACTTGGCTGACTTAACTGGCAGTTCTCCAGATTTAGCGGAGGTTTTGTAGGAAAAATTGTTTTAGCCATAACTTGCTCAATTCTCAGCCAAATTTCAAAAATGAATAGTCATTTTTGGCTAATTGGCATACTAAGAACTCATTGGAGCATGTTGCAAAGGCAGAAGATGTCATCTATAGGTTTTTTTGGTCACTTGAAGATTTTTGAAGCCTAGGGCCACAAGGTGTTGGAGGCCATTCATAGAGCAGATGATAACCAAATTGAGTAAACAAATAGTCATTTATGATATCTTTTAATGTTTTAAACTCATTGGAACAAGTTCCAAGAGCATTGTATGCATGTAACAAAAATTTGAGCACTATTGAAGCTAATACAAAGGCCCACACTATGAAGCTGGACCAAGGACATGTAGCCCAAGAGGGGTGAACTCCTTCAATAAAAAATTGTGTATTGAGCTCTGTTATTTGTTCTTGATGTGTTTTTATATGTTTTTGTTCAACCATTTAAATTTATGCTTTTAAGTTCATGCAAAACACTAAATTTCACCAAGTTAGATGACTAGACAATCACATGCTCATAGATAAACTCTTTATGGATAAGAAAACCAAAGCAAAGAAAATTTTATGTCTGGAAATGATACTAGCACATCATTAACTAGCAATCAATTTCAGATCAAGTTGGTATTAGAGCACAAGGATGATTGCTTGATTTTCTTGAAGGGTTTATAGTTGCAATTGTTGTGATGATTACAAGGTTGAAGTTGCAGAGAGGAGAAGGGAAGCTACTGATAGCTAGTCCTAAGATTAGTTAAAGAAGAAAGAAGGCTAAGAAAGCATCATCCTCACCCAAAGGACCACTCAAGGCAGCACCTGAATCACCTCAAGTTCCATATCCATCAATTGAGATAGAAGAGGCATAGATTGCACAAGAGGCTGAAGTGATTGAAGAGGAACAAGCATCAATACAAATTTCTGAGCCTGAATCCATAACCAATATGTCTGGAGAAAGAGAGCCTAGAGGTCCCTCTTCAGAAGAGGAATAATTCAAGAAAGCTTTATATACATTGAATGAGATAGTTATAGTCCTCGATGAAGAGAGGAACACCAGAACAGTTGGAGAGAGTTCTAAACCTCCACATGGAGAAAGAAGCTCAGAGGATAAAAAAGATTAGAAGAAGGATTCCAAAGGGAATGGTGGAAAGCCACCTTCATCTCCACCATCCTCATCATCTTCACCATCTCACACAACATCATCTTCCACTACCACCACTACCCATACTCATTCCAAAATCCGAAAAGGAAAAACTCCATTATTGAAATTGGACATAAAATTCAAACTTCCCATGTACAATGGAGAAGTGAAGGCAGAAAAGTTAGACAATTGGATTCGACAGTTGGAGGCATACTACAGAATTCAAAACCTTAAAGAGGATGACATAAAGATCCATTTGGCTTCACTGAGGCTAGAAGGAGCTGCACTAGTTTGGTGGGAAGCAAATACTCAAGAGGAAATGAGAATCCATGGTAAGATATCCATTACTTGGGTTGAATTTGTTTCTGCAATTAAAAGACAGTTTTATCCTTTAGCATATGTGCAAAAAGCCATTATGAGTTGGAATAATTTTAGGCAGCTTAAAGGTCAAACTGTCTAAGATTATACTCAAGAGTTTAGGAAAATGGCTTTATTGTTGGGAGTAAACTTGAATTCACAAGACACACTCTTGGAATATATTGGAACTTTACATTCCTATTTGCAACATACTATCCTTATGTTTAACCCAAGCAACTTAGATGAAGTATGTGCACAAGCGACACATCTTGAGGCAAGGGGAAAACAAAACATAGAAGAGAAAGGTGAAAGCAAGGGTAAGGGAAAAGAGAAGGGAGGAAAATGGAAGGGAAAGAAGAATGCAAGTATAAAAAAAGAGAAGGAAAAACTTACATGCAAAAACTGCTCAAAGACTGGCCATGATGAAGACCATTGTTGGCAACTTTATCCAGAATTAAAACTAGATAGATTGAAAGCCAAAGAGAAGTGAAAAACAATTGATATAGCTGAAAATGACTTAGGGTCAGATTCAGGAGATGAGACAAAAATTACAGCTATGGGTTTGAAATGTCAACATGTTGAAAGTACTAGTTCCTCAAATAGTCACAACAACACTCCAAATGAAGACAAAAGGGAAGAGTTGTTCACTGTCAGAGTAATCTCAAATCATACCAAGATTGATGCACTCTTTGATAGTGGATCACAAGCAAACCTAATTTCAGAAGACTTAGTTAAATAGCTTAAACTTGAAACCGTACCACATCATAAACCATACCCTTTGGGTTTGATAGTTAAGGATGCCAATTTACAGGTTTCAAGGAAATGCATTTTTAGATTTGCTACTATTGCAAACTTTGTTGATGAATTCGAGTTAGACATGGTTCCACTTGACATTTCTAGAATTAACTTGGGAAGTCCATATTTGTATGACAAGAAAACGATGTTTCATGGCTATGAGCACAAATATCATTTTTTTAAAGATGGGATGAAGTATATTGTGAGAGCTCATCGCAAGAAACTAAAAATTTCTTTAGTTAATGCAGGGAAATGAAGAGGCAATTGAATGCAAGTCAGATATTGACATTGTTGATGATCAAACAAATATATGTTTTGAATCATACTTTTCATAAATATGTTTATATTTGTAATGAGTTGTTTTAGAATGATAACAGGTTGCCCTTGAAAGAAGGTGAAAAACGTTTGCAATAGCCAACATTGGTGTTGAGCAGTGTTGAAAACAAGGTGTCAGTGTAAGAAGTTGCAAAGGCCAATGAGAAGAGGACAAAGCAACTTGGCAAAGAAGGCATAGGTTTCAAAAATGTTCATTGTTGGTTTCCAAAAGGCACATTACAATGGCGAAGAAACTTGGGCAAGAGTCGACTCAAGTACAAGGCAAAAGAAGCTAAAAATCACCATAAAGACAAAGTGCAAGGTGCGAAAGATTCCAAGTTTCATTTGATTATTGACCAAGGTAGGAACAAGATGTTTTCAACAAAATTAGATTGTTTTTCTGCAATTTCAGAAATATTGCAGCATGATGGTGTCAAAGACAGTGGTAGATGGTCGTTGGAATCAAGGAAAAAATTGACTTTTTATGAAAAGCTCGAAATGATGAAATTAGGAAAATTTCAATGGATAAAGACTGGAAGGATGAGGGAACAATCCCCTCATCAACATAATCAGTGATCAAGAGAGATTTTGGGGTCAAAAGGCTTATAGTGGGGAGGAATGATTAGGGATCAATATTTTAGCTAAAAAAATGAAAGTGCTCAGAATTGCTTCAGACCTAAATTACTGGATAGATTTCGTTGCCAGGATTCCAACACTATGAATGGTTCAGAAAACCAACATCGTATGCAAAATTTAGAGTTTCTAAAAGTTTGTTAAAAAAATGTAAGTCAAAGTTTGACTAGGGTTGACTGGATGCCTACTCAACATGTAGAGAATATTCTCCAGTTTCAGCCAGTGACACTGTGACAAGTGTCATCTTCAGATTTGCTAGTTTGGCTCAGAGAAGGTGAAGTTGCCTAGTTGGCTCCAAGGTGGAAACTATGTTTTTTATATATATATATATATATATATATATATATATATATATATATGATTTATTTTAAATTATATATTTTAATATAAATATAATATATTGTATATATATTAAATATTTAATATTACGAATCCATATAATACGTAAATTCTGAACTATTCGTATATCATGGTAAAAATGTAAATTTCGAACTATTTTGATATCATGTGGCAAAAACATAAATTGGATGGGTAGAGGGCGGGTTTGAACCAGTGACCTCCCCCTTGTAATACGAAGGCCTAACCATTGGACTATGGGCAGGTAACTTGAAAAATGTGGCAATGCACATTAATTTAAGCGTGCAGTTATGATTGACGCAGCATGGTACCCCATGCGACCAAGCACCGAAACCAGGAGCTACGGGCTAGTGCTAAGCGTGATTAGTGCACCCTAATGATGATTAGAATTTAATTAATCTATTGATTAAGTTGGAGGAAAGTATGGTGAAGCCACCCAATCAGGAACTTCCACCAAACTTGGCGGACTTAACTGGCAGTTCTCCAGATTTAGCAGAGGTTGTGTTAGATTTTAGACTTCTGTGGGAGTTTTTTGATTCATGATCCGGATTAACCACAGTTCTTAGTTCATTCTGCCAACGTTTCAAACCCCAAAGGGGGTCCATCATCAGGAAAAATAGAAAGAATAGGAATGAGAGATTATTGAGAGAGAAGAGAATGCGACCTGGAAATAAATACAAGAACCCTAAATTCATAGATAAAGGCCGACATATGATTTAACATAGTTAATATAAATTAATAATATGATTTATATAATTAATATAATAATGAATATAAATTAATTTTATATTAATTAATATAATAATAATATAAATTTGCTTTAATTGTTTTAATTTATTCTTTTCCTTTAATTAGATCAGGATTTTATTATTTAAATTTTTATGAATAAAATTTTTTATCATAAAATATTAATTATTAAATTATAAATAAATAAAAATTTTAAAAACTTATATTATAATTTATTTATATTAATTAATATATAACTAAATTAATTTATTTATATTAATTAATATATAACTAAATTATATCTAATTATATTAATATATTTAAAAATATCCAATATATATAAATTATATGTAATTTTAATTTAATTTATATAAACTATACTATAATTCATCTGTATTAATTGATATAACCAAATTTATATTAATTATATTTATTATAATTAATATATATAATTAATATATATTTTAATATAATTATTCTAATTAATATAATTACTTTAATTTAACATACATTAATTTAATTGATATCCTTAATATAGTTTGATTATGAATTAATTAATATAATCTATAAGAATTTTTAAGATTTTAATATAATATAAATTAATAAGATTAATATAATTAATAAGATTAATGTAAATTAATTTATATTAATATAATTATATACTTATATAAATAATATAATTTAATATAAGTTAATTAATTAATATAATTTAATAAAAAAAATTATTTAATATAATTTCTAAGATTTAATAGGATTTTAATAATATAATTAATATAAATTAATAAGAATGTTTAATAAAATTAACTGATATAAATTAATTTTAATTTTAATTTATTAATATTTTTAATATTAAAATACTTATATACTTATATAAATTTTTATTTATATAAATTTTTCGATCCTAAGCTTCCAAGGGTTCCGGGGGGGTGTTCATTTGTTTAATTAGAGGAAGCCAATTTCCACTGATTTCATTCCCATTGTCCCTGTTGAGGTTCCGAGGGTACTTCATAATTTCAATGGCCTCCCTGATTTTCCTTTTATGATAGTTGTCTTCTCTTGCAATCACCCTCGCGCTTTCCAAACACACCTGATGTTTGGTTTTGGACGAGTGCTCAGCAAGGGCTGATGAGCGGGATCTTTCATTCTTTATGTCCGCGGCATGTTCTTTAAGCCTTATTTTCAAAGATCGACCTGTTTCCCCGATATAACTCTTGCCACAGGAGCAATCGATCTTGTACACCCCCTTGAGCTGCTGACGATCAATGTTATCCTTAACCGACCTCATTATTTGCCTTATTGTTCCACAGGTTGTAAATTGAGTGTGAATGTTCTTCCTCTTTAAAATTTTTGCAATCTTATCTGTAATCCCTTGGATGTATGGAAGGTAAACCTTCCCTTGATTTTCTTTTTTGTCTTTAGGGGGATGTTCAGAGAGCGCCTTATCGCGCAGAGGTTTTGTAGGAAAAACTATTTGAGCCATAACTTACTCAACTCTCAGCCAAATTTCGAAAATGCATAGTCATTTTTGGCTAATTGGCATGCTAGGAACTCATTGGAGAATGTTTCAGAGGTATAGGAGGTCATCTATAGGGGTTTTATGTCACTTGAATATTTTTGAAGCCTAGAGCCACCAGGTGTTGGAGGCTATTCCCAGAGCAGCTAGTAACCAAATTAAGTAAACAAATAGTTATTTCTAATAGATTTGAATGTTTTAAACTCATTGGAATAGGTTCCAAGAGAATTGGATGCATGTAAAGATAATATGAGAACTATTGAAACTAATACAAAGGCCCACACTATGAAGCTGGACCAAGGAGACATAGCACAGGAGGCGTGAACTCCTTCAACAAAAAATTGTGTATTGAGCTCTGTTATTTGTGCTTACTGTGTTTTTATATGTTGTTGTTCAACCATTTAAATTCATTTTTTTAAGTTCATGCAAAACACTAAATTTCACCAAGTTAGATGAATTGACAATCACATGCTCATGGATAAACTCTTTATGGATAAGCAAACCAAAGCAAAGAAAAGTTTATATCTGGAAATGATACTAGCACAACATTAACTAGCAATCAATTTCAGATCAACATATATCTCCCTCCAAACACACATTCTCTCTCACTCCATATCTATCAATCTCTTTGTCTCTCCCCCTCTCTCTCTCCATCTCTCCCTTCTTCCTTCTCTTCACTTTCCATCTATTTCTCTATCTCCCCTTGTCACTCTATATCACCCCCAAAACATACACTCTCTTTCTCCAATCTATCTATCTATCCCTCCCTCCCCCTCTCCTCCCTCTCTCTCTCTCTTCCCCTTCTCTCGCTCTCCCCTGCTTCTATCTATATTCCCTCTTGTTATCCTCTCTCCCTCTCTCTCCATCTTTCTTATCACTCCCACTCTCTCTCCACCTTTCTCTCTCTATTTATTTATTCTTACCTCCCTCTCTCCCCCTCCAAATCCATCTCTCTCCCTCTCTCTCTCTCTCTCTCTCTCTTCGCCCTCCAACTTTGTTACTATATCCTTCCCTCTCTCCTCTCTCCTTATCTCCCACATTCTCTCCATCTCTCCTTCTTTGTCTCTTTATCTCACCCACAAACATACACACTCTCTCTCCATATCTCCCTTGTCACTCCCTCTCTCTCTCCACTTCTCACTCTCTATGTATTTCTTCTTCCCTCCCTCTCTCCTCCTCTCTCTCATACCTCCTATCTCTCCCTTTCTCTCCTACTTCCCTCTCTCTTCCCCCATCACTCTCTCTCTTTTCCCTCCAATCCTTTCTCTTCCCCCATCACTCTCCTCCTCTCTCTCAAGTCTTGACTCCCTCTCTCTCTCTCTATTCCCTCCAATCCTCTCTCTCTCTCTTTTCCCTCCAATCCTCTCTCTCTCACTCTCTCTCTCTCTCTCTCTTCTCCCATCTCTCTCTCTCTCTCTCTCAAATCCTCTCTCTTCTCCCATCAATCAATCTCTCTCTCTCTCCAAATAGGTTACTATATCCCTCCCTCTCTCCTTCTCTCCTCCCCCCTTCTCTCTCTCTCTCTCCCCCCAAATATGTTACTATATCCCTCCCTCTCTCCTTCTCTCCTCCCCCCCTTCTCTCTATCTCTCTTTATTTATCTCTTTATCTCACCCCTAAACATACTCTCTCTCTCTCCATCTCTCCCTTGTCATTCCCTCTCTCCCTTGTCACTCCCTCTCTCTCCACTTCTCACTCTCTATGTCTTTCTTCTTCACTCCCTCTCTCCTCCTCTCTTGCAATTCCTCTCTCTCATCCTTCCTCTCTCTCCCTTTCTCTCCTACCTTCCTCTCTCTTCCCCCATCTCTCTCTCTCTCTCTGCCCTCCAATCCTCTCACTATCTCCCTCCCTCTCTCCTTCTCTCTCTCCCCCTCCATCTTTGTGTCTCCCTCTCCCTCTCTTACCCTTCTCTACATCTCTCACTCATCTCCCTCTCTCTCTCTCTTCATTCCTCCTCTCCCCTATCCTTAAGTTTATCTCCATCTCTCCCTTGTCACTCCCCCTATCTCTCCACCTCTATCACTCTATGTCTTTGTTCTTCCCTCCCATATATATCTAGAGTTAATATATATCATGATATATTAATATATATTATAATATAACAAATTTAATATTGTATTAATCCAAAGTTATTAAATTTAATAATAATAATAATAATAATAATAATAATAATAATATTTTAATATTAATATTAGGGTTAATAATGTTTTTTTTGTATGGTATTAATAATAATTTGGCCCATGGTATTTGGCCCATAGGTGTCACCTAAATAAAACCTATTTTTTGAGTGTTATTAAGTTTAAAGAGGTTTGTGGAGTAAATATAAAAAAGATTTTATTTATTTACCATACCTCTAGTTTATTTATATTTATATTTATTTATCATATCTCTTTTCTTTACCATGGTATTTGGCCCACAGGCTTGGTATATAATTAGATGTTGATTTCTAATCTTGTTTGATATGTTTTTATTTATTTATCATACCTCTTTATACCTCTTTTATATTTATTTATCTATCATACCTCTTTTATAAATATGGTATTTGGCCCATGGTATTTGGCTCATAGGCTTCACCTAAATAAAACATATTTTTTGAGTTTTTGTAAATGTAAAGATGTTTATGGAATAAATATAAAAGGAGGTTTTATTTATTTGCCGTACCTCTAGTTTATTTATATTTTTATTTATTTACCACACCTCTGGAGTAAATATAAAAAAAGTTGTATTTATTTACCATACCTCTAGTTTATTTATATTTTTATTTATTTACCATACATCTTTTTTTAGTGTTCTTAAACTGCTTTATATTTTAAATTTATATTGTGTTTATACGTACTAATAGTTAGATTGATTTTTAAATGAGGGCGACATTAGATTAAAAATGTTAAATGTTAAACATTACATTTACATTTACGTTTAGATTTAATATTTACTTTTTATGTGAGATCTACCACCATATCGGGCTGTAGAGCACCTCGGCGCAATAAACTAATTAAATTGTAAATTTATTATTATTATTTCAATGTGGTTGTTAGCCGCTATGTCCATGTAAAGTTCACGTGAAGGGATCACTTCAGAACTCATTCGCAAGCAAAACCTAACCCAAGAGCATTGAGGATTGACTTCCCACTGCAAGGTGCTTCAAGAACTCCATCAATGGAGGTAACCCTTGGGGCAAAAAAGGATATATCTAATCACACACTCATCAAGATCTGTACCCCAACAAGCACCACATAAACCACGTAACATGCAAATTAAATTAAATTATAATATTTTGGTTTTGATATGAGTTATGGTTTTTGGGCTTGTGATATTGATAAGCCATGGGCCAGGGTATTGTAACAAAGGCAAAATTATTATGACACTTGCAAATAGAAACAGTTTTTTAGATTTTTTATTTTTATATAATTTTTATATATCGCAATTCAATTTAAAACCTAATAAAAATAGTCATCAACCCATTAGGAAAAAAAATTACAATATATATATATATATATATATATATATATATATATATATATATATTTAGTTTAATATTTATTTTTTTCAAAACTTTAATAAATTTAATAAAATTCTCTTGAAAACAATTTTAAAATACATATTCTTGCTCAGAATTGGACCAAGAAACTTGTGAAAAACAAACCACCTCAATTAACCATTAGACACACTCTCAAGGCTAGCATAAAGATCTTAATCTATAAATAGTATTTATTACAATAACATGGGCTAATACCACTACTTATCAATACCACTACTTATCAATACCACATGCCCAAATCCTATTAATTAATCAATTTAATTAAAAGGGAAAAAAATTAAAACAAGTACCTTGGAGATAAATCCCTGCTTTTGACTTGTATATGTTGTTAAACATATCTCACCTAATAGCTAAATTAAAATTATAGAAACCTTACTAGAGACAAGTTGATGAACATAAATAATAATAATGACGATAATTTAAAATAAAGTTAAAATTTGATCATTCCTATGAATGTTTTGATGTGAAAAAATGTTCAAGGGGTTGAGAAGCTAGGGTTGAAGCTGAAGACAGGGTTTTGGATTTAAGGTACCATGGCAGGGAGTGCAGGGGGGAGTGCTGCTCCCTCCTACAGCCAAATAGTCTCAGGAGGGAGTCAGGACGCAGGAAAGAAACATTTCAAAAAACCATTGGACAAGATCTCGGAAACACGAAGTCAGGGGACATATGGAAGAAGCAGAGTTCAGGATCAGGAAGGGAATAAACAGGAAATGAGAAAAGAAAAAGGAATGGAGGCAATAGTGAAAATCGGTTTCCAATAAGACCACTGGAATCCGCAAGCCCAAGTCAGGCATTATTCCATGGGTCGTATTGAGTGACCCAGCGATACAAGCTCATAGAGAGCATATGACGGAGCATGCAATCATATGCAAGTTCATGGGGTTATGGCTGACGGAGAGGGTGTTACATGTCTGGATAAGAAGCCATTGGAAGCCAAAGGGAGAAATACATTTGCATCTGGGTTCTAAGGGCTTTTTCACAATAGTGTTCACAAGCCTAGAGGACAAAGATAGAGTGTTTGAAGGGGGGCCCTATTTCCATGCTACAATAGGACTCTACATGCAACCATGGATGATGAACTTTGTCCTGGAACATGAAACATTCACATTAGTACTGGTTTGGATCAGACTATATTCCCTTCCTCTAGATTATTGGCTGCCATAAGCTTTGAAAACCATAGGCTGGGACATTTTCTAAAGATCTCATAGGCAACTCTGAAAGGAAGATATACCTCCTTTGCCCGAATATGTGTGGAAATGGATCTATCTAGAGCTCTTCCAGAAGCGATCATTTTATAAGTATATGATGAAGAATGGGTGCAGATAGTGGACTATGAGCACATACCATTTAGATGCCACAAATACCATGAACATGGGCATCTATATAAAGACTACCCCTCAACCAATAGGGGAGATAACCAGAAAACCACTGTGGAGAGAGATCACGAAGGTTTCACCAAAGTTGGAAATAAAGGAAAAGGGGGTATGCATCCATATAAGAAGGTGAATGAGGACAGACATACAAGAAAAAATAGATTCAAGATCCTGGAGGAAGAAGAGGGGAATAAGGAGGTAGTCCAGGACATGGAGAATGCAACAAAGGAACAGGATAGGGTAGCTGACATGGAGGATATCACAGTAGAAAACCAGCAAAAGGATGATCTACCAAGCCTGATGGAGATCAGTAGGGACCAGGAAATGACTCCAAGTGAAGCAGGAATAGAGGAACATGAGTTATAGGAGATTCTGGATAGGGAAAATCTGGATCTAGAAAAATTTCTGGAACAAGGAAAAAACATAGGGGTGAACTCCCTGCCGAAAGAGGACTATGATAGAGTACAATAGCTCTTTCTTTGGAGGTCACAAGTGAAGGGAGCTAGAGTCAAAATAAATAATGAAAGCCAGGATACAAGTGGGGTCAAGATGATGGAGAATTCTCAGGAACAATCTCTAAAGAACTCAGGTAGGAAAAGAGGAAGAAAGAGATAGAATGAACTGTTGAACGAATGTGGAAAACTGTTGATCAAATCAGGTAAAATGAAAGATCTTACCAGTTATTCCTTTACTAACCTTTCTTAATGAAGTCCACAACTTGGAACATTAGAGGAATAGGGAATAGAAGGAAACAAAGAAATCTTAGTAATAGAATGAAAGAAGAAAAACTAGACATGGTTTTCATTCAAGAGAAAAAATGTTCGATGGAAAAGATAAGAGTGATTCATAATAAGTGGTTATTTAAATATGAGTATTTAGAGGTTAAGGCAAATCACTCGACGGGGGGGATTCTCACTTTGTGGGACCGATAGAAATTTGGAATTTTGGATGCTGAAACATCCAGGAACTATCTCTCCCTGATATGTCAACCTGTAGGGGACAAGGAGATATACATGATTACAAATGTTTATGGACCTCAAAAGCAAGCAGACAAACTCAAGCTTCTCACTTCCCTGGAGGAACTAAGAGCAAGACATCCTATTTTTCCCTGGATCGTTGTAAGAGATTTCAATATGATAAGATCTCTTTCGGAAAAAAAAGGAGGTACTAGACAGCTAGGCAGCGACTCCATGGCCTTCCAGAACTTCACTATGAACATGAGGCTAGTGGACACTGAAACAATTAATGGAATCTTCACTTGGAATAACAAAAGGGGAGGGGCTCATCAAGTTGCTTCCAAACTTGATAGGTTCATGATTTCAGAGGACCTCTTTCTCTCAGGACCTGCCATGATAGCCTCCATTCTTCCCTTTGAAGGATCAGATCATTGGCCTATACAACTGGAAGCTACCTTTATGGGCACTCTGAGAAATAGACCTTTCAGGTTTGAAAATGCATGGCTCTCACACCCTAATTTCACTAATAATGTTGATAAATGGCGGAGAGAGGAGTCAAACATTCAGAGCACAAAAATGTATATGCTCCAACAGAAACTTAAGCATATCAAATCCCGTCTTAAAGTTTGGAACAAAAATGAATTTGGAGACATCTTCGAAGCAAAAAGAGAAACTAAACTGATGCTCTAGGAGATCAATCAGATCAACATCACAGATGGCTTCATCAAAGAGCGGCAAAAATTAACTAACTCTCTACAAGAAGAATGGGAGGATCGAAGCTTACAAGAAGAAATTTTCTGGAGGCAGAAATCAAGGATACAATGGATCAAAGAGGGAGAAAGAAACACAAAATTCTTCCACAAAACCACTATGGCTCACAGGGCACACAACAGAATCATAAAAATCAAATATTCTCAATGCATTGAGCTTGTTTCTCACAATGACATGGAATCGATCCTGGTGCAACACTTCTGCAAAATTGCAAAGGAGCCACTGGAGTACAGATCTAGTTTCATTGATCATTTCACTCAATATATCCCTCAACTGGTTACCAGAGAGGACAACCACAATCTCAACAGGCCGGTATCGGAAGAGGAGGTCAGTGAAGTGATTAATGAAATGCAGAGTGGAAAAGCACTAGGCCCCGATGGATTCAATGTAGACTTCTTCAAAGCCTGATGGGAAACTGTCAAACATGACATCCTCGAGGTTGTGGAAGACTCAAGAATATCCAAAAAAGTTTTGAAGGCTCTGAATGCATCATTCATAGCTTTGATCCCAAAGCAGGAAAATGCCATGACTCGGATGTTTTTCGACCCATAGCCTTATGTAATGTGGTGTATAAAATTATCTCCAAAGTTATAGCCAATCGACTCAAACCACTTCTACGCTCTCTCATATCGGAGGAGCAAACAGGTTATGTGGAGGGAAGACAAATCCTCAACAATATCATCCAAGCTCATGAGGTAGTACACTCTCTCAAAAACAACAAACAAAATAGTATGATCATTCAGTTGGACCTCGCAAAAGCCTATGACAAATTGAGCTGGGCTTACATAAGAGCAATTCTAAAAGCCTATGGCTTTGATCAGAATTGGATAAGAGGGGTCATGCCTTTAGTTACCTCAACCAGTTTTTCCATACTGCTTAATGGAGCTCCATCAACGACTTTCACTCCCTCTAGAGGGCTCAGACAAGGAGACCCGCTTTCATCGTTCCTCTTCATCCTCATGATGGAAGGGCTAGGTAGAGCGATTAAAATGGCAAATGCTGAAGGAAGAATTCAGGGTATAAAACTCACTGTAGATGGAGAAGCAAACACTCATCAACAATTTGTCGATGACATAATGTTGCAGGGTATACCTATAGTCGGGGAGGCCAGAGCAATCAAAAGCATCTTAAATGACTTTGCTACGGTAGCAAGCACTAAGGTAAGCCTTCACAAGTCCAAAGTTTTTTTCTCTAACACTAATATTGTTGTTTAGAGAAATATTACCAGAATTCTTGGATTTCAAAGAGAACAGTTACCTTCCAAATATCTTGGCATTCCCCTTACTGACAAACCGCTAAGCAAGAAAGTGTGGGAACCAATTTTAAATAAACTTCAGGACAAGATCAGAAAATGGACATGAAGATCACTAAATCTGGCAGGGTGCCTTGTGCTCACACAGGCGGTCTTGCAGGCCATTCCCATCTTTATGATTTTAGCTCTTCTATCTCCTCAAGGTATTAAGCAGCAAATAAGAAGCATACAAAGGGACTTTTTGTGGGGCAGAGGGGAAGAGAAAACTAAGTGGGCTTTAGTAGTCTAGGACAAGCTTTGCAAGCCTAAGAGCCATGGTGGATTGGGGCTTCATGATCCTGAGACCCTCAATAGAGTCTCGGGAGCCAAGCTTTGGTGGAGATGGATTAAGGAACCGAATGCACCCTAGGCTAACCTTTGGAAACAAAAATATGCCAAGCACTGGCAGGAGAAGGATCACATTAGAATGTCGGGGCAAATCAGGGGCTCCCATATTTGGAACCTTGCCTGGGATAATAAAATGATTATTCAACATCATTGTTTTTGGGAAATTAGAGCAGGGGATCTTACTCGATTTTGGGAGGAAAACTGGCAAAAAGAACCCAACCTTTATAGGGATGAATTTGAAGATTTCAAAAGTGACACAGACGGAAAAGGTATGGTTCTGGTAAAAGAATTCTGGGATCAGGGAAGGAACAATGGAAAATGGAGGGAGTGGAAGAATCTTGAATACAATGATGAAAACCAGCTGAAGACCAAGGAAGAAGCCCTCACCCAGGAGCTAGAGCATAGAAGGATTCTTGTCTCTTCCTCAATGGATCAATTAAGATGGGGTAAGAACACTGAAGGAAACTTTAACCTCAAAGAGGCCAAACGGGAAGTCACAGGATTTAACTTTGTGAATCCTGATCAGATCTGGAAGAAACTTTGGCTAAGTCCGCATTGGATGAAGATAAAGCTTTTCACCTGGCTAGTGCATCAAAAGAAGATCTTAACTTGGGAGAATCTCCTCAAGAAAGGCTTCATTGGTCCTTCCAGGTGTTACCTTTGTGGCGCTCATGACGAGATGATTGAACACCTTCTCAACCTCTATCCTTTCACTTCAAAGGTGTGGGACTAGGTGGCTGCTATTTTTGGACAAACTGACAGGGATAGTCTCAGCATATCTAAAAAACTGGAGGAAGAACTTCTCAGGGAATGAGATAGTTAATAAAGCCTGGATTCTAGTGCCAGGTTTTATCATCTGGAATGTGTGGAAAGAACACAACAGTTGAATCTTCAAAAACAAATCAAACATGCCCCAACTTATAATTGAGCAAATTCTTAGGTAGCTCAAAGACATAGTAAGAAGCTTGCTGAGGACCCCTCCTAAATATCCTCCCCTACCCCACGAGGAGAGAATTTTACTTCACTTGGGTCTCCAGTCTATCAATACTCTAGGAATAATGAAGGAAACGAGCCTTATAAACAAGTGTGCTACCATTTGGAAGCCTAGTCCTTATGGTTTCTTAAAGGTTAACATTGATGAAGCAACTAAGGGCAACCCAGGTTTAGCGGGCTTTGGGGGTGCCATAAGAAACGATCAGGGACAAATACAAATAATCTTCCATGGCCACTTGGGGAAGGCCACAAACAACATGGCTGAGCTCATGGCATTAGATCAATTCTTGGAAATCCTGGTGAATTCAAGTTTACACAATGTTATAATTGAAACGGATTCGGAATTAATTATTAGAGCTACTAAGAAAATTAGAAAAGGAACCTCTCCAGATAAAGTGTCGGAGCACTAGAAGCTCTTGCAAGTTTTTTCCCACGTCTATTCTCACTTGTGAACCCTGAAAACTGTCAGATTTACTCATGTGAAAAGGAAGGATAACATGTTAGCGGATCGTTTGGCGAATGAAGGAGTCAAAATAGGGACAAGGATTCTAGGTATGCCTAAGATTCTCTTCCCCCAGGTAAATTGCAGGAGGACTGTCACTTTTAGGCTACCAAGGATATGGAACAATGAACTAACAGGTTGGATCAAAGGGACCCTAAAGACAAGTGGGAGGCTGGAGAAATCCACACAATCTAACCTGCCTTGGTTCGGTTTTTTCCAAAATTCAGATTCCCATTGTTGGAATGATGAAAGGTTTGACTCAGACAGCTCCACAAGATGGGGTAGCCATCGTCATTTGGCTTAGGTGGTGGTTGACAGAGAATCTAGGTGAATGGAATTGGCTTGAGTACTGCCCATTGGACAAAATTAAGGGACAACATGTGGCGAAAGGATGTGTTTTGTTTTTCCGCGGGTCAACCGGTCCAATATCGCAAGTGATATATCAGGCGGGGTCTGAATGGTTTCCGATTTTTCAGTGTTTGGCTTCGATTCCACTCTTTGAATGATGCATGGTGGAGCAAGGTGAGAGAAAACTGCCCCCATTGGGTGGTTAACTCACGCGCTTCTCGTCCTTCCGATATCCATGATGACCATTGGATATTCATCTATGGATCAACGGTAGTGATTGATTGTGCATTTTGGTTAGACCTAAAATATGTTTAGAGTGCTAAGATTTTAACTTCCATTGGCTCTGTTTGTCAGTTTTTAGGTTGGCTTGTGGTGGGACCTCTTGTGAACCCATAGCAAGTTATGGGCTTGTCCTACATGGTTTTCTTGTCTCATTTGTTGCACGACAACACTACCAGATGACCTTGTGCTCTGTTTGACGGTTCTCCCTATATTTCCGGTTTAGGTTTATCTTAGTTTTGGGTGATTGGTTTGGTTTGGCCTACCCGGATGAGTGTTGAACGCTTACAGGGCAGGTGTGACTCGTTGTAAATTATGTATTTTGGCTAAGTTTAATAGAAGGTCCTACTCTTACCTGATAAAAAAAAAAGGTTAAAGATTAATTAATTTTATTTTTATTTTTTTAATCTTATTAATATAAAATACATCATAATTAGCTGGGATTATATGGGATAGGTCCTGGGAGTGTTTGGGTTCCACAAAGACGACATCAAGTGGATCATGGCAATGATTTCGGGAGTTTTTTCTCCATCCTCATGAATGGTTCCCATTTGCAACACTTTAATCCTTTCAGGGGTATCAAGAAAGGGGATCCTATCTCTCCCTTCCTCTTTGTCATTATGTCCGAAGGGCTACGCTGCTCAATATTTGTTGCCTTGCATGCTAATAAGCTCACAGGTCTCCAGCCCCATGCCTCTACTCCCCCGTCCACGCACCAACAATTTGTGGATGACACCCTTCTTATGGGGCTTCCAACAATCAAAGAAGCTTCCTCTTTCATGTCCATTCTGTCTGACTTCACTACTGCCTCTGGAACCATTATCAACCCCAAGAAATCCATGTTGTTCTTATTTAACACCCTGTTGCCTATTCGCAGGAACATCACAAGACTCCTAGTCATTCCCATCATCACCCTCCCCTCCATTTACCTTGGAGTACCCCTTACAGATAGAGCACTCTATTGGGCCACTTGGGAGGACCTAATCAATAAGTTGGAGAAATAATTACAAATTGGACCTGATATCTCTCAATCTGGTAGGTTGCCTTGTTCTAGTCAAATCTGTTTTACATGCCATCCTACTCTACTTGTAGTTGGCTCTGGCAGCCTCAAAAGTGATTTCAAACAAAATCAGAAACCTGTAAAGGAATAGGTGGTTGCCTTGGTCTCAGAGACATAGACCTCCTAAGAAAGGCCCTGGGAGAAAAAACCTTATGGAGATGGATTTCAAACCCCAAATCCCCTTGGGGAATACTATGGAAAGCTAAGTATACCCTATGTTGGCATTATGACACAGGTTTGGCGCTATGACACAAGTGTTGTCCTTGATGGCAGCTCACTCAGATGACAGATCATAGTTCAGGCTCTTAGAATGAAAGAAAAAGAGATATACGCAGGTTCCCCTTGACCAAGCCGCGTATACACGCGTGTTTGCCGACCAAAAGGTGCATATGCATATACACGCACTTTCACGCAAGGAAAGGCACGTAGATGTTGAAAACTTGGTTTTGGTTCGTGGTATTTGGTCCTTGGTATTTTGACACCTGGTATTGATCCAAGGTATCTTGATCGAAGTATTGACCCTAGGTATTTGGTCCAAGGTATTGCTTCTAAGTGGTTTTGGACCATGGTATTGAGTAAGGCCTAAGACTATAAAAGGAGGAGGAGATCATTAGGCAAAGGCACTCAAGTATTGAATATCTAATGAAGAGCAAGATCTAGAATACTGGTGATTGGGTTATGGTACATAGTTGGATCTGAATCAAGGAGGAACTTGAGCGCTTGAAGAAGGATAAGCTCTATTGAAGGGTCAAGATCTTAAGGCTTGAAGAGAAGTATCTTTATGTGGTTTTTGATCTTTTATAATTGAAGCATGTCTTGATCTTTAAATTTGATGATCTGGGTATAAATTGATGTATGAATAATTGAAAAGGGATCTGTACGCAGGTTCAGTATAGCAAAGGCGCGTATACACGCTGGTTCGACAATTCAAAATAGCGTATATGCATGTTTTCCTTCATATAACAGCGTATGCACGCAATTTAGACACATTGAAGTAGCGTATGTCTCATAAAATATGTTTTAGCTACTTCTATTTACTGTTGCAGTGTTCTGGGTTCTGGTTGGGTTCTAGTACTGTTACTGTATTCTAGTTATAGCATTCAGAGAAGTGATTGTTTGATTCAGTTTTGGTTAGTGCAAGGGAGATTGATTGATGCAGATATATTTCGATGTTTGATTGATGCTATTGATGGATCCAGCATGAAAATTTATGCAATGTGGTCCCTAGTAGAAAAGAGAAGGTTGTAGCCTTCTGTAGGTCAGCACCTACATACTAGTACATCAGCTAGTACAAGAGCTAAGGGGGTTGTAGCTCCCTTCCAAGAGAAGCTAGAGAGCGAGAGAAGGTTGTAGCCTTTTGCAGGTAGAAGCCTGCATATTGGTATAAGACTGTACCAATATAGAAATATTGTAAAAAGAAGTTTCTCATTAAAAGAAGATAGATACAAATTGCAGCAGGTGGTTTTCACCCACATTGGGTTTCCACCTTATATCCTGTGTTATTGTGTGTGATTGCCTACTCTATTTTACTGTACCTATTACTGCTTATATGGTTTTGGTTCACAGATTAAAGATCAACTGACTAAATAATAAGTTTACAAGGTATATGATGGTTGCTCTAAACACAGTTGTGTATATACACAACTTGCATTAACAGAAGTAGCATATATAAATCTATTTATGGAAATGAAATAGTGTTAAGTTGCTAATACTGATTCACCCTCCCCCCCTCTTAGTATTATTTCCAACAATTGGTATCAAAGCAGGTCCTTTAGAAGAAGTTTGATCGCTTGAAGGAAGATCTATCATCATGAACAACTACGAAAGAGAGGCATCCATCAGGCCACCAATATTTGATGGGAACAACTTCATCTAATGGAAGGTAAGAACCACAACCTATCTTCAATCTCTTGGAACATAATTTTGGGATATCGTGGAAGGAGGATACACATTTCCTTCAGCAACTCCTACAGATACGACAGGAAAAGACAGTATGAAACAAATGCAAAGGCTGTAAATGCTCTATTGGGGAGTCTGTCACAATCAGAATTCATCAAGGTTATGTAGCTCAAAACTGCCAAATAAATATGGGACAAGATCATTCTAAGCTATGAAGGAGACGATCAGGTAAAACGTGCAAAACTACAATCTCTCAGAATTCAATATGAAACTCTCAAAATGCACAATGATGAAAGTGTAGCTAATTATTTCTTACGTATAGATGAGATTGTTAATCGCATGAAAAACTTGGGTGAAGAGATAAAAGAAGTTACCTTAGTTGAAAAGGTTCTAAGATCCTTGTCTTCTAAGTTTGAATCAAAAGTTTCTGCCATAGAAGAAAAGCAAGATCTTCAGAGTATTACTATGTCACAGCTGCATGGAATCCTAACTACTTTCGAAATGAGAAAAGGGGGTCCATCAGATATGAGTGAAGCCGCATTCAAAGCTTCAATAAAAGGAGAACTCAATGAGATAGGACATACATCAGAAGGAGAGGAAGAATCAAACTTTGTCAAGAACCTTCAATGGGGCTCTGGAAGATTCAAAGGTAAACTACCTTTCAAATGTTTTTCTTCTGGAAGAGTAGGTCATTATGCTGCCAAATGTCCTCACAAAGATAAGCTTGATAAAGGTAAGGAATCAACAAAATGGAATAGAAAACAAAGTATAAATAAGAACAGCTACTATTTGAATGAAGATAATGATAGTTTATCAAATAGTGATGAAGATGAAAATAATAATGATTACAAACTTCTAATGGCTTTTGAAGATGATGATTTCTTGGATGATTTAGATGAAGATGGTCTCTATGAAGACATTTCTAAACTTAAAATCTGTCTAGAAGAAAAGAGCATGATTATAGATACTCTGACATTCCAACTTGCTGAAAGGGAAAAACACAATGAAAAGTTAAAATGTGAAATTGTGGGTCTCAGAAAAGAAATTGAGAAAACAAAAGCTCTCAATCTTAGGTTTGCTAAAGGATCAGAAACTTTAGATGAAATTATCAAAGTGCATCATTCTCCTCTGATAAAGATAGGTCTTGGATATACTAAAGAACCATCTCAAGCATAAAAGTCATCAACCTCCAAAAGCTATCTTGATGCAGCAAGGAGAAGTGAACAAGTTGACAATCGTCAGCAGAGGCTTAAATCAAATCACTAGGTAAATCGAGTTCAATCTACTTCAAGGATGAACAGAAGCTATAACCAACCTCAGGTAAATCATTCTCAATTTGCTTCAAGAATGAATGTCAATGGAAACTACAACCATTAGGTCAGTAGATTCGATAATTGCAGGAATTTCTTTAATGGAGAATGTTTTTCATGTCATAAATTTGGACACAAAGCTACTCAATGTGTTTCTTACAAGACCATCATGACTAGAGAAGCACGAAATCAAAGGAATGTGACTGGGATCATGAAAAGGACCTACAATAACTTTTCTGCTCTTGAAAATGAAATAGAATGCTCTATCTGTAACAACTTTGGTCATGAAAACTCTGAATGTAGGAGTAAATTTCGGAAAACACCTCAGAAGGAGCAAGCCTCATTGGTTCCCAAAACATGAAAAAGGAAAGAACCACAAACCAAAAGATGTGGTATAGCCTTATATGTAGAAGGACAAGAAAATCAATGGTACATCGATAGTGGATGCTCAAAACACATGATAGGTGATAAAGAAAAACTTCAGTCATATAGTGCCTTAGAAAAGGAAAGGAAGGTCTCATTTGGAAATGACACCCCTACAGTCATAAAAGGTAAAGGCTCTGTTCTCTTAAAAGAAAAGGTCAAAGCTGGGAATGTTATGTATGTTGATGGTTTAAAGCATAATCTATTGAGTGTTAGTCAAATGTGTGATCAAGGAAATGAGGTAGTATTTCGATCAAATGGATGTGTTGTTCGTGAGCTTGATACAGGAGAAACAGTGATCAAAGGCATAAGAACTCAAAATAATTTATACATACTCAAGGGAGGACAACAACAATGCTATCTAAGAAAAAATGATGAACACTAGCTATGGCACAGAAGATTGGGGCATCTAAGCTTCCCTCAGATAAGGAAAGCATGCAAATTCCAGGCTATTCGCGATCTTCCTAACATCAGAATTCCAAAAAATACAATATGCAAATCATGTCAATTTGGTAAGCAAACCAGAACACATTTCCCTGAGAAAGAAGGATCAACTAATAAGCCGCTTGAACTTGTCCATACTGATTTATGTGGTCCATCAAGGAAATAGTCACCTCGTGGAGAAGAATACTTTATATTGTTCATTGACGACTTTTCTAGAATGTGTTGGATAGGAATTCTAAAGCATAAAGACAAAGCATTTGAAAAGTTCAAAGCCTTCAAATCTTTGGTTGAAAATGAATCAAATCGCAAAATCAAATGCCTCAAATCTGATCGAGGAGGGGAATTTACCTCGGATGAATTCTTTGACTTCTATGAAGAACATGGAATAAGAAGGGAATTCTCTACCGCAAGGACTCCTCAACAAAATGGAGTGGTAGAAAGGATGAAAAAAACTGTTCAACAAATGGCTCGTGCTATGCTAGATGAGTCTGGAACTCCTGCAACCTTCTAGGGTGAAGCTGCATTTGCTGTCGTCACTATTCTCAACAAAACAAATGTTCAGGTAAACAACACTCAAGCTCCTCATGAACTTTGGTATGGTAAGACTCCTACTGTAAAATACTTCAAAGTTTTTGGAAGTAAATGTTACATCAAAAGGACTGATGAAAAACTTGGCAAGTTTGAACCTAGAGCAGATGAAGACATTCTCCTTGGTTACTCTTCTCGAAGTAAAGGATACAAGTGTTATAATAAAAGACTAGGGAAAATTGTTGAAAGTATTGATGATGTGGTTGATGAAGCAGGTGAAAATTCAAAGCAAGTAAAAACTGAAGAGTGGGAAGAATATGAGGATTATCCTTCCACATCAAATCAGACTAATGCTGAATAAGAAGAAACCAATGAAGCACCAAAAGAGCAAATAATGGTAGAAGAAAAGACTCCATCTAGATATGTTCAGAAAAATCATCTAGAGACTCAAATTTTGGGATAGAAAGAGGCAGGTGTACAAACAAGACGAACTATTACAGAAGCTTCAAGCTATATAGCATTGCTTTCCTCCATCAAACCGCAAAATGTACATGAAGCATGAAAAGATGAATGCTGGGTCAAGGCCATGAATGAAGAGCTTGAGCAAATTGAAAAGAATAATACTTGGGAATTAGTTCCTAGACCTCATGATAAGAATATCATTGGAACCAAATGGATATTCAAAAACAAGTTGAATGAAAATGGGGAAGTTGTTAGAAACAAGGCTAGACTTGTTTGTAAAGGATATGCTCAACAAGAAGGTATAGACTTTGAAGAAACTTTTTCACCTGTTGCTAGACTTGAAGCCATAAGAATGTTCCTTGCTCTTTCTAGCTTTCAGAAGTTCAAAGTATATCAAATGGATGTGAAATCTACCTTTCTTAATGGAGATCTAGAAGAGGAGGTATATATTGAGCAACCAGACGGATTCATCCTTGGAAATGATCCAAAACTTGTATGTAGACTCAGAAAGGTACTCTATGGTCTAAAACAAGCTCCAAGGGCCTGGTATTATCGTCTTGACAAATATCTTCATCAACAAGGTTTTTCAAAAGGATCAGCTGATAGCAATCTATATATAAAAATTGACAATGATAAATTGCTAATACTTGTTGTGTCTGTTGATGATATCATTTTTGGGAGTAATGAAGAAGCCATGAGTCAAAACTTTTCTTTGGTAATGCAAAAAGAATTTGAAATGTTCCTTCTTGGTGAGCTCACATATTTTCTTTGTTTACAAGTTCAACAAAATAAAGATGGTATTTTTCTATCACAAACCAAGTACCTCAAGCAGATCTTGAAGAAATATGGAATGGAAGATTCTAAACTAGTATGTACTCCTATGGTAACATGATGCAGCCTCAGCGCAAATGATGAATCAGCAGCAGTACATCAACCAACCTACAGATCCATGATTGGTGGTCTGCTCTATCTAACAGGTACCCGACCAGACATCATGCATGCTATGGGAATAGTTGGAAGATTCCAAGAAAATCCAAAGGAAGTACACCTTCAAGCAGTCAAAAGGATTTTTAAATATCTTCAAGCGACACAAAACTTTGGTTTATGGTATCCCAAAGATACAAATCTTACACTTCATGCATATATAGATGCATATTGGGCAGGAAGCGTGGATGACAAAAAAAGCACTAGTGGTGGTGCATTCTTCATGGGTTCCAGATTAGTGTCTTGGTTCAGTAAGAAACAAAGTTCAATTGCATTATCTACAACTGAAGCAGAATATGTGGCTGTTGCATCTTGTTGCACACAACTTCTTTGGATGATGCAAACATTGCAAGACATTCAAATCACATGTACTCCACCCATCTCCATTCTATGTGATAATACAAGTGCAATTAGTATTTCAAAGAATCCTATCATGCATTCCAAGACCAAGCACATACCTATCAAATATCACTTTCTCCAAGAACAAGTGCTTGAACAAAAGGTCAAATTGGAGTATGTTCCCTCCAAGGAACAGGTTGCTGATATATTCACCAAACCACTGCCCAGAGAGACATTTGAATACCTCAGACAGAAGCTGGGAGTAGTTGATGCATCTTCTTGCCATTGATACTTATCTGTTTTAGAGAAAAGTGGTTGTACGCGAGTTTCATGAAGCATATCCACATACATACGTCGGTTGTTGTGGATACAGTCGCGTATATGTTGGTTTGAAGAATATCAGTGGGACAGACTCAGGATGAAAAGAGTCTGATATGGGTCTGATAGTGATCATCTGGCATAGGTTCAGGGGGAGAATATACTTCTAATAATGCATTGTTGGCATTATCTTAGAAGATCTTGGTACAATTTCACAGTTGTTTTTGTTTCAAGTGGAACAAGTGCAAAGGGAGATCATGGTTTCTAATGGTGATTAACAGATTCCGTTGATGATGGTTGCTGATATCTATCTTGTTTTAGATATTTTGTCTCTATGTCATGTATATCTTTTATTATCAAGGTCATGTAATGACCTATTTTGTTTCCCCACTATGCTTGGGATGGATGATGTAATGTTCTTGTCCTATCATGTATCCCCACTTGGTTGGGTGGATGAGTCAATCTTGGTATATCCCCACTTGGTTGGGTGGATGAGTCAATCTTGGTATATCCCCACTTGGTTGGGAGATGGATGTATGTATGAGTCCTTGGTGATAGGAAGGTCATTTATGATGTATAGAGTCATGTTCTTCTTGTAGAAACTCTTTTTGCAGACCTTGCTTATAGTCAGGGGGAGCATGAACAACACACTTCAGCATATTAGAGAATTTAGCATGTACTTAGGGGGAGCATAACTCTTTGCCCTTGATGACAAAGGGGGAGAGTGACTTGGGGTTGCCATCAAGTCCAAAGGGGGAGATTGTTGGCATTATGACATAGGTTTGGTGCTATGACACAGGTGTTGTCCTTGATGGCAACTCACTCAGATGACAGATCACAGTTCAGGCTCTCAGAATGAAAGAAAAAGAGATATACGCAGGTTCCCCTTGACCAAGCCACGTATACACGCATGTTTGCCAACCAAAAAGCACGTATGCATATACACGCACTTTCACACAAGGAAAGGTGCATACATGTTGAAAACTTGGTTTTGGTCCGTGGTATTTGGTCCCTGGTATTTTGACCTGTGGTATTGATCCAAGGTATCTTGATCGAAGTATTGACCCCAGGTATTTGGTCCAAGGTATTGCTTCTAAGTGGTTTTGGACCATGGTATTGAGTAAGGTCTAAGACTATAAAAGGAGGAGGAGATCATTAGGCAAAGGCACTCAAGTATTGAATATCTAATGAAGAGTAAGATCTAGAATACTAGTGATTGGGTTATGGTACATAGCTGTATCTAAATCAAGGAGGAACCTAAGCGCTTGAAGAATGATAAGCTCTATTGAAGGGTCAAGATCTTAAGGCTTGAAGAGAAGTATCTTTGTGTGGTTTTTGATCTTTTATAATTGGCGCATGTCTTGATCTGTAAATCTGATGATTTGGGTATAAACTGATGTCTAAATAATTGAAAAGGGATCTGTATGCAGGTTCATTATAGCAAAGGCGTGTATACACGCTGGTTCGGCAATTCAAAACAGCGTATACACAGGTTTTCCTTCATATAACAACGTATGCATGCGGGTTTGACACATTGAAGTATCGTACATCTCATAAAATATGTTTTAGCTACTTCTGTTTACTATTACAGTGTTCTGGTTTCTGGTTGGGTTCTAGTACTGTTACTGTATTCCGGTTACAACATTCAGAGAAGTGATTGTTTGATTCAGTTTCGGTTAGTGCAAGGGAGATTGATTGATGCAGATATATTTTGATGTTTGGTTGATGCTATTGATGGATCCAATCTGAAAATTTATGAAATGTGGTCCCTGGAAGAAAAGAGAAGGTTGTAACCTTCTGTAGGTCAGCACCTACGTACTAGTACATCAGCTAGTACAAGAGCTAAGGGGGTTGTAGCTCCCTTCCAGGAGAAGCTAGAGAATGAGAGAAGGTTGTAGCCTTTTACAGGTAGAATCCTCCGTATTGGTATAAGACTGCACCAGTACAAAATATTGTAAAAAGAAGTTTCTTATTAAAAGAAGATAGAGATGAATTGCAGTAGGTGGTTTTCACCCACATTGGGTTTCCACCTTATATCTTGTTTTCTTGTGCGTGATTGTCTGCTCTGTTTTACTGTACATGTTACTGCTTATATGGTTTTGATTCACAGGTTAAACATCAACTGACTAAATAATAAGTTTACAAGGTATACGTTGGTTGCTCTAAACACAGTTGCTTATATGCACAAGTTGCATTAACATAAGTAGCATATATAAATCTATTTATGGAAATGAAATATTGTTAAGTTGCTAATACTGATTCACCACCCCCCCGCCTCTTAGTATTATTTCCAACACCTCATCCCTCTCGCACAAGCAATTATCAGGCTAAATGGAAATATCAAAGGTTCAGTCATCTAAAACCAAGCATGGGAGAATAGGGATATCATTCAAAATCATATTTTCTGGGAAACAGGCAACGAAAACAAGCCTCTTTTTGTGAGTACGCTTTGAGAAAAAGGTCGAAACTTGATCAAGAACAATATTACCAAATCAAGACTGATATGAAAAATAGAGGGAAGACCAAAGTCAGCTAGTACTGGAAATCGAGTTTCGAAGAGGACAGATGGAGAATATCTTTGGATCAAGAGGATTGGACTCCCCATATGAATCCTCAAGCTTGGTCAAATCTCTCATCAGAACTTCAAAAAAGATAAATCCTTGATGACTCTGCTGAGGATCAAATTAGATGGGGTAAAAATTCAGCTGGACATTTCAATTTAAAAAAATCCTACATATACATTACCAAGCTAGATCAACTTCAACCAGTCCTGAAGTGGAACTCAATCTGGGACAGGAAGCACTGGCTAAAAATATCTATATTTTTATGGTTAGTCATGCATAGAAAGCTTTTAACGTGGGAAAACCTAAGAGGAAAAGGCTTCATCGGTCCCTCAAGTGGCCTTCTAAGCCAGCAAAAAGAAGAAGCCCCCAATCACCCACTAAATGAATGCCCATACACGTCCAAATTTTGGGACTGAATGTTACTAGTTTTCAACAACTCATATCGGGATCCCTCCTCCATTCAAAGCACCATCACAAATTGGAGATCAATTTCTCCTCTAATCCTTTGGTTAACCGCGAATGGAATTTAATTCATGGTCTGGTCTATTGGGAACATTGGAAGGAGTGCAATGCAAGATTATTCCGTGGCATCTCCACTCAGGAGGAAATCATAATTTCGAAGATCAAAAGTGCAATCCGGGAAACTGTGACTTCTCTACCTACTCAAACTTCCAAAGCCCCTCCCACTAACTCCGAAGCGAGAATTCTCTCAATGTTGGATCTCCTTCAGATCAAGGTACATGAAGTCACCCCCCTCTCCAGGCATGAAAAACAAAAAAACATCTGGAGGTTGCCAGAGCAGGGGACTTACAAGCTCAACTACGACGGCGCTGCTAAAGGTAATCCAGGCCAAGCCGATTTTGGAGGAGTCTTTAGAAACACAAAAGGAGAAATAATTTGGATATATGAGGGAAATATAGGTTCAACCACAAACAATGTCGCAAAACTTCATGCCTTGGAAAATGGCATTACCATAGCGCACAACCTAAATCTCAGTCCTCTGATTGTGGAAGGAGATTCCACGTTGGCCACTCAGATATGCATAAAACTTAAACAGGGCATCGAGGTGGATAAAATTTTGAAAAATTGGTGCCTAAACAAAATAATACATGGGATCAAACAAAGAATAGACAATATGGCAGGCCTCCACTTTCAAGCCATCAGAAGGAATGGCAATAAACTAGTGGAAAGACTGGTGAATGAGGGTACTGTAGGGACCCTACGCCTGAATTCCACAGCTTGGCAGGATCTGGAGGACAGTGACCTCCATAAGCACTGCACAACAATCAATGTCAAAGATAACAACTCCACCGAATAATAACTGTTCGTGTACCCTTCATCATTTCAAGGTCGATTCCAAGTATCATAGGAAGGACAGATTTGTGGCGCACACACCCAGACCCATCCTTGGCTTGTGAGATACAAGATCCCACTCTGCCACCTCCCTTCTCCCTTTGTGCGATCGCCACCTCCCAATCACATCCTCTATTCTCGTCTCTTCTTCCACCACCTCGCATCTGATCTTTGCACGCTTCCCCTTCCCACCCTTATTCCCCACTCCTCACCTCCCTCCTTTCCCCGACCTCTATAAATTTCCCCTCTCCCTTCTCCCCCTCATTCTCCTCTCTTTCCTCATCCCTCTTTGTTTGTACTTCGCTCCTTTGTTCCTCTTGCTCCACAACCCTTCTTCTATTTTCATGGCCCCAAAGAATAGCTCCATCCCTGGATCCAGTCAAGAAGGTGCACACAGTCATGCTGCCTCCTGTTGGTGGTCATTGGGTTCACCCCCCACTACTCGGGTGGAGACCTCCGCAAGGCGTGCAGCTCTAAACTATGCGGCATTGGTTAATCTTGAAGCTCAACAATGCATTGCCGATTTAGAAGCCCAAGCTAATGTACTTAGAAGAGAGGCCACGAATGAGGAATTTGGCGCCAACTTTGCCTGGATTCTAGATCCTGCTCTCACCCAAGAACACGAGAACCTCTACGTGTGAACTATCGAAACATAGTGGCAAATGAAAACCATCATGGGGCTAGCATTGCAGGAGCAGGAGGAGCACACCAAGGCACTCGAAACAAATATTGATAGTCCAATTGAGAATTTTGTAATTTATGCTGAAGCCATCCACCACAGTCGTTTTATAACTTGGAACGCACCGCAATACATTGTTATCAAGGAGAAGTCAATGGCAAAGGTCCATTTTGCTGCTGAAGGCTATCAAAGCATCAAGAAAGATTTCACTAGGGAATCTACCAGTCGTCTGAATGCCATAGCGGAGCAAGAGGGGAGAACTCAAGAGACTCCCACTAGTCCAGACGAATATTTGGTAACCACCAACCAAGAATGACCTCGAAAACCTCCCTTTTTGTCTCTCTTCTTCCATGGAGGACTGTCTGTCTCGAAGGGAAATGACTCAGGCCTTGTTTGCTTCGTTATGGGTTTTTATACACTCTGTCTTTCCATACTCTCTATTTTGAGAATGTTGTAAAGAGGGTTCTACATTGTTTCCTCCTAAGGACTCATAACCCATTTTTTCCAAGGCTGCATTGTAAAAAAGATATACCATGGCCATTTCAAGCAATTCTCTTGGGTGTTGTGTCGGGCTCTTTCTCCCACACAACCCGAACAATGTAATTTTTCAGTTCCTTCAATAATATATTTTATGGACTCCCTATTTAACAACCATCTTCACCTGTATGGACTCCCTATTTAACAACATCAAATCCTACCATGGAAGGGATATGATGGATAGCGCTTCAGATTTCGAAAAATTAAGATTGTCCAGAGCTAAATCCCAGCTCATGGATACATCATTGATTAAAGACTATCTATTGTCGCGTCCCTTGATGATGGACTCACTTGGCAGTCCGAAACGTTGGGTTCACAAAACTCTTCAACAGGTCATTCCTCCTCTATCTAAAACCATCTTCACCTGTATGGACTCCCTATTTAACAACATCAAATCCTACCATGGAAGGGATATGATGGATAGCGCTTCAGATTTCGAAAAATTAAGATTGTCCAGAGCTAAATCCCAGCTCATGGATACATCATTGATTAAAGATTATCTATTGTCACGTCCCCTGATGATGGACTCACTTGGCAGTCCCAAACGTTGGGTTCACAAAACTCTTCAACAGGTCATTCCTCCTCTAAAAACCATCTTCACCTGTATGGACTCCCTATTTAACAACATCAAATCCTACCATGGAAGGGATATGATGGATAGCGCTTCAGATTTCAAAAAATTAAGATTGTCCAGAGCTAAATCCCAGCTCATGGATACATCATTGATTAAAGATTATCTATTGTCGCGTCCCCTGATGATGGACTCACTTGGCAGTCTGAAACGTTGGGTTCACAAAACTCTTCAACAGGTCATTCCTCCTCTAAAAACCATCTTCACCTGTATGGACTCCCTATTTGACAACATCAAATCCTACAATGGAAGGGATATGATGGATAGCACTTCAGATTTCGAAAAATTAAGATTGTCCAGAGCTAAATCCCAGCTCATGGATACATCATTGATTAAATATTATCTATTGTCGCGTCCCCTGATGATGGACTCACTTGGCAGTCCGAAACGTTGGGTTCACAAAACTCTTCAACAGGTCATTCCTCCTCTATCTAAAACCATCTTCACCTGTATGGACTCCCTATTTAACAATATATTTTATCTTATTCACAGAAAATATATATATAAAATACATCATAAATTAATTGTTTTAATATTTATCATTGATTGATGTCACTATTTATGTTTATTAATCATTTAATTTATATGATTCTATTAATTAATTATTTTTTTCTTTAAATTTGATTTGGAGAGACTATAACATATGGAAAAAATTGTTATAATTAATAATAATATTTTAAAATAAAAATAAAATTTATGATTTTTATAATCTCATTTTTAATATAAAATATTAATTATAAATTACTTATTTTATTATTTATGGTGAATTAATATCTATCCATATTCATTGCTCATTTACTTCATATGATTGTATTAATTGGAATGAATTTTCCCTTAAATATATTGATTAGAAGTGACTATAACTGAAGTGAAAATGTTGCCTTGCAACTTTGTGAAAATACTTTTCAACTTTGCATATCACTTCAGTTGGTTTAGGGGTCTTGACAATAACTATTGGGTTGAAATGGTGGCACTGTGGGGGGCACTACAATGTTCCTTGTGGCTTGAAATTGACAAGATTATGGTGAAACTCATTATACATCATTCAATAGATTCAAGGGATAAATTTTCTTGACGTCCCTGCATTATGTAATTAGATGGAGCAGATCTGGTCATTATCGACCTCTTTCTCTGAAGTCATCTCCCAACATGTATACAAAGAAAAAAATTCTGATGTTGATGCTCTCTCCAAGTTCAACCTCTCACTCTTTCTAGGGCATATGCATTTTGAATACTCGGTTAATGGTTCGGTCTATGGAACTGGTCATTTTGAGATTCAATTTCTCAGGATCTCTTGCCTCTTTTTTTTGCTCGGTTTCACAGTGTTTTTTGTCTTTGTTTTCCTCTGTATGTTTTCTCTTCTAAGTAAGCATTCTTGAATGGTTTCTTTCAAGAATAGATTTATTATCTTCGACTACTTGCATGTGGTCCTAGGCCCTAAATTTTTGGGATAACAGGGGTTTTCTTCTAGTCCTTCTTTGTACTTCATTGAATTTGGTTACTATTTGGGCAAGTTATTTTTGGCTGAAATTCCTATATGGTTGTAGGTGAATATGGCTCTTTGGGTTAATATCTTTGATATTGTAAATATCCTCTAATTAATGAAGGATGTTTGGTTTTTTTCTTCTGAAAAAATCTTTGTGATCGAGAGAAAGTGGGGACTAATTACCAAGGAAGAGGGAAGTGGGGAAGAAATTCTTTTGCAGTTGATGATTCATGGAAATTCTAACTAAAAATTTTGGTGCCAATTAAGTTCTAAGTAGTTTTCTATTTTGTTATGTTTGTGAATCTCTGCACCTATGTCGAATTTCGTGAAAAAAAATTAGATGATTAAAAGGCTTAAAAAACTTTTTCTTCGACGACAAAGAATGCGATTAGAATTTTTGCTCCATCAAACTTCAACGAAAATAAAAATTTCATTAATGTTTTAAATAGATAATCTTTATAAAATGTCATTATGGAGGAGCTTAAATCGCCTATGCCAGGTTTCTTGAATCGAACCACAATAAAAGTAGTAGCATAACTGTTTGGTTTTTTTTTTGGTTTCACGAGAGAAATATTTTTGAAAATTCATATTAAAAATGAAGTAACCAATACATATTTCCAAAATTCATCATAATTTACTATTCACCCAACAAAAAAACCATAACATGATCCAACGTCTCTACATAAGAGTTGGGAACAACCCGAGATTATCGCAATATGAAAAAACTAAGATGCCTAAGACGTATATATAATCATAGTCCAAAACATATACTCCCATGTATCAATAATCATAGATTTTGTCCATGTCAAAATGATAAAAAATCAAAATCTAGAAAAATTGTTCCAATATACAGTGTTAGAAATTGTAGCAAGAAAGGCTCAAATTGACTTTTTCCTCGGTCAAATTGAGTAATTTGATTTTCCACATCATCATGGTGACTTGGATGGTAGTTAACGTGTGTGACATAGCCTTGTCTACTAGTTAACTCAGTAAATTTGAGTTATAGACTAGAAGTAGAGTTGTGCATGTAGTGATTGATAAAATTTAGGACTCTAGTTTAGTTATTTTTAGTTGAACTCATTTAATTGAGCTCAAGTAATTAATTGAGTCAGTTGAAGGTCAGAATTTTTGTTAACTCAGTGATCTCTCAATTAAACTAATCAGTCATCGAAAAATAGCCTAGACATGCATGGAATTCAAATTGCCTAACTAGAGTGGAGGAAAAGGCACATTGTAATTATCAATTATATACTAGTTGAGTGTACATGCTTGGTAATTAAGTAGGTGATCAATTCCTTGGGAATTGTGCAAGGAAATAGGGAATTCCCCTATTATTTAGGAGCTCAATTTCTCCTCAATTCCTATTGGGATTGGGTCCCTGGGGTCAATTTTGTTAAGTTTTGGGAAAATTTTGTAATATCTTTTGTAATAAATGTAAAGTCTCCGCAAAATGTGGAAGCAGAGCACGAAGCTAGTAGAAGTCAAAGGGGCTTTAGTCCCTTAGTTGGGTAGGTGATAGAGTTGTTTTGAGACCTGCCCATGGTCCACGAACCATGGTATTGTAAAGAAAATGCTATATAAAGTTGAGTAATAGCGAGTCTTAGAAGTTAACTTTTGGTGAAGAATCATTGTAAGGGCAAGGTGCTAAGGCAGGAAATATTTGTTTCCTATACTTAGGTGAAAGGGGAAGGCTCCTGCAATTGAGTGCGTGGAGACCTTGGTAAGTCTACAGGCTGAGTGTGCGGGCCCCTATAGCTGAGTGCGCAGGGATAAGAAGTCTGTAATTGAACATTTATACTTAATAAAGATTTTTTTGGGCCGAAATTGATGTTGTTGTATCTTATCATTTACTTCTGCAAAGTTTATGTATCTCCGTTCTGTGATATATTTTATGTGAATTAATGCTTGTTACTACACGAAAGTGGTAGATTTGTAATATTTATGCATGATAAGTACAATTAAGTACCTTTGTGAAGATTTGAAAGTAGTTTAGATAGATTTAGAGTAGTTATCTATAAGAAAGGGTTAGAGCTACACGAAGGAAGATCTAAGCCGTAAGGATACCAGGAAACCATCACACAGGCCCCTGGATGCAGAAACTTGGTTCTAGCATCCCCCAATACTACTTCGGGTGAGATTGCAACCTGCGTTACGCAGGATGTTTCCGAAAGGGCCAGCAATTAGGGTTTGTTGGTTGGTGTAGTTAAAATTGAACCTTGGTCAGGCCCCATCAAGCCAACAATTATGCAAGAAAATAGGAGGAATATGAGGGCTTGAATTGGCCAGATCAAGACAATCAACATGAGAGCAGGTTTACAGTGTAGGGTGTGCTTCTAGATTGAATCAAGACATTGTAATAGTTTCTCATTCTCATCTGATTAATGAAAAGTGGCGGAGGGTATTTTCCTAATTGGGTTCCTCTATAAATCATTGTGTTCTTGTGGTTTTGATGGTTGCATGACATTGCATTTATTTCTAAATTGTGATTTACATTCTGCACAAATAAAGAGGAATTTGTAATCTTTTGTTTTTAGTTCGAATTCATCAGTAGAAATTTTTTATTAATTTGTACATGGTGTTAGAGCCTAGAATCACAATAGAAACTAGTCAATAGATCTTCTCCTTTAGAGATTATGGTTTACAAATTCAGTGAAGAAATTTTATTCTATGCGAGAAAATGTCTTTCAACGGATTGAGATTGGAGTATTCACTGGAGGGAACATTGAATTTTATAGCTTGGAATGACATGATGGAAGTTGTATTCGATGATAATGGAGTGTTGGAGTATACTCAAATAGATATTCTTCCACAATAAGCCTAGTGGAAGAAGGATACCACAAAATATAGGAGGATCATCCTATAGGGTGTGAGAGACCACATAGTCTCAAATTTACAAGGCAAGGAGACTCCATTTTCTATGTTGAAGACCCTCACTGAATTATTTGAAAACATCAATGATGTCAACAAATTGGCATTGAGGGATAAGCTCAGAAACATCTGCATGCAGAAAAATGAAACCATTCCACACTACCTCTCTCAATTCACTTATGTTCGAGATGAACTTGGAGGAGCCTGATTAAATGTGCCATCCTCTGAGCTACTAAGCCTAGCTCTCCTTGGCCTTCCAAAATCTTGACACAATTACTAGTACTTTGTAAATGGAAGGGACAAATTACCAAATTAGGAGAGGATTTGGTCTTATTTGGTGCAGGAAGAAATTCGAAGGAACACTAGAGATGGAGTAACATCCAAATCTGAGGAGGAAGATCATTTTTCATTGGTCGGGAAGGGCAAGAAGGCCCAAAGAAAGCTAGATTCTAGTTAGAAAAATGGCAAAAAGAACGACCTAAGCAAGATAAAATGTTTTCGTTGCCAAGAATTTGGGCACTATGCAACAAAGTGTTTGCACAAGAAGTCTAACAAGAAGCCTTTAGGAGGAACAGGAGGTGAAGCACTTGCCTCATAGTTTGAATTAGACTTCACCCTGATTGTATGCATGGAAAGCATTGTAATGGGGAGTGTGTGGTATCTAGATTTAGGTGCCTTGTTCCATATTACAATATGTAAAGGATTCTTCAGTAGCCTAGAGGAGAAGGATCTCCAGATGCACATAGAACTTGGGGATGTTGGGGGGTATAGTACCAAAGGATTTGGAACTATAACCTTTAAGAGGGAGTTAGGCTCCCATATTCATCTGAAATATGTTATGTATGTACTTGGGTTGAAGAATAATTTGATCTTTGTAGCTGTATTGGAGGATAGAGGCTATGATGTTGTTTTTAGTAAAGGGAAATCATTTCTCAAACTGGCTATCGAGAAAGTGAAATAGATTGGAGTTAGAATGAAAAATATCTACAAACTTGAGGTGGAAGTTTGTGTTGCACTGAGTAACAAGGCATAAATTGTGCAAAGTTGAGATCCTGGAGAACTTTTGCACAGGTGCATGGGACACTTACACCATGGAGCCTTAAAAATCATGCAGCTGATTAACACCGGTCATTAAAGAAATTTTTAGGTCTAAAATGGGTCTCGTAAGGAGTATTATAAAATAACAATGGAAATAATAAAATAAGATTAGATTACATCATCAAATTTTAGAGTGAAAAAAGAAAAAACTACTTTTTCAAATTGTATTTTCAACTTATCTCCATATGGTTTTACACAAATTTTGAGCGGGAGCACTTGTTAGATATGGAATTTAATTATTCATATAAGGAGCACCCATGTTTCACACTTTCGATGAAACTTTCTACACAAAAAATGAGAAATATATGAAAAAGTGTGATTGCAATCACACTTTTCATGTATTTCTCATTTCTCGTGTAGAAGGATCCATCAAAAGTATGGAACATGGGTACTCCTTGGATGAGGAATTAAATTATGCATCCAATGAGTGCTCTCACTCAAAATTTGAGTAAAACCGTAGGGAGATGTGTTGAAAATGTTTCATTTTTTCAATTTTTTCAATTTTTCAAATTTTTAATATTTCTACCTTTTTACTCGAAAAATGGTGAATCATCCCCCATGGTTGACATCATCATATTGAATCCCATTGGTTCTTATAAAGTTGATTTTGGTTGTACACTTTTGTTTTGAGGCCCATTTTAGACCTCAAAATTTCTCTAATGCTCCTGAAATGTACCCTTAACCAGCATGATGTTTGCAAGGGATGCACATTGGGGAAATATGTCAAATCCACCTTCCAGGGCCGATATAGAAAAGTTGGATAAATCTTGGAGCGAGTCCAATCTGATTTATGTGGACAATTTTATATAGCCTCTACATCAAAACATAGGTATTATGTAATTTTTGTTGATGAATTTTCTGGAAAATGTTGGATCTTCTTCATGCGGAAAAAGGGTAAAGTTTCCTCAATTTTTTTTAAATTAAAGGAATTGGTTGAAAAGGACACTGGTCAGAAATTGAAAGCCCTGATAAGTGACAATGGAGGAGAATTTATTTCTAACACCTTCAAGGAATTTTGTGCCAAAGAGGGTATTATAAGAGAATTGATAACATCTCATAACCCACAATAAAATGAGGTAGCTAAAAGGAAGAACAAAAACATAGTGGGAGCATAAAGAGCCATGTTGCATGATCAAGGGATATCATTACATTTATGGGAAAAATCATGCAACACCGTGGTTTATTTGCAGAACAAGAGTCCTCATACAATACTTGGCATGATCACACCTGAAGAAGCTTTCTCTAGGAGGAAGTTGGATGTATCTCATTTTTGAATATTTGGAGCTACTATGTATTGTGATGTATCCAACGATAGCAGGAATAAATTGGAGCCTACAACTAAGACGGGGTCTTTTTAGGATACACAAACACTCCACATAACTATTGGATGTATTTTCCCTCACTCGGGTTGACATTAGTGCAAGAGATGTCAAATTTGATAAGAAGAAGGTTATGAGATTATATCTAGAGTGAGAGTTGAGTATTCCACCAGAGAAGGAGCTCCCAACTTCAAACGAGGAGCCTCAAACAAAGCTTCCGGATGATGTGGAGCAGCCACATGCGGAGGAGAAGACATGAGGTCGAGTGGAGGAACTCACTAAACCATAATCTTCTAGAGAGGGTAGGAAGAGAACCAGAGAAGCTAACAAATTGGTGCAAGATGCACAGGAGCATGTGGGAGCTCCTACATCTTTGTGTAGGAAGAGGAAGTCACCAGAAACATACATTGGGTATATGTCTCTCATGACAAAAATCTTTCAGTAAGAGCCTTCTTCATTTAAGGAAGAAGTTTCTCAACCAGTCTGGGTTGATGCCATGGTGGAGGAGTATAACTCCATCATGAAGAACAATGTATGGGAGGTGGTGCTCAGACGAGAGAACAATTTAGTGGTTGGTTCTAGATTGATTTACAAAGTGAAACATGCAGAGAGCATCGAGAAGTACAAGGCTAGATTTATGGAAAAAGGCTTCTCACAGATAGAGGGAGTTGACTATGAGTAGACATTTTCCCCCGTGACAAGATATTCCTCAATAAGAACCATTCTACCATTAGTTGTGTAGATGGGGTGGAAGATCCATCAGATGGATGTGTTGGGATGGGGTCCCCTGGGTCAATTTTGGGGAAAATGCCCAAGTTTTGATGTAAAGTCTCCACAAATTGTGGTCGTGGAGCACATAGATAGTTAAAGAGTCAAAAAGGATTTTACCCTTCTTTAGGTAAGTTAATTCGGCTTTTTGAAGATCTATCCATGGTCCGCGGACCATGGGATTGTATAAATAGGTGTGTCTTAGAGAGTCTAAGGCATAATAGAAGAATAACAGTGGTCTATGGGTACAACAAAAGGAGTCTAAGTTAGCGCGGAAGAGTAAGAAGAAAGGCTCTGTAGCTGTGTGCATAGAGGCCTAGAGTAGTGTCCGCAACTGAGTGCATGGACTCCTACAGTTGAGTGCACAGTGAAGCCTTGAGTCTGTAAGCTTAACTGAACATCAATAAAGAAATATTATTACAGAAATTCATGTCTTTATCTCTTTACTTTTGTTATGTATGAATGCGCTTATGCTGTGATGAATAATGGTTTTATGAAACAATGATGTATTCACGCGTGACTTTACTCGATATATATTGTTATCTGAACGCAATTTATGTTAAGTGTTTACGCAAATATTATATTGTTGTCTGTTAAAGTCATCAAACACTTAAGAAGATCTGAATAAATACTGGGTTAAGGATAATCTATGATGCACGTAAGTAATTAATTCGCCTGTTTAGGGTACGCAAAAGCTAGCCGAAGACCTTCGCGGAGGTCTAGAGGTTGATTAAAGGAAGTTACATAGATAAGCCATAAGGGCTTATCAATCTACATGAAGGCAAATTTAGGGCACAGAAAGGACATCATGGTGATCTCTGGGTGTGAAAACTTTGTTCCAGCACCCCCCCATATTGCTTCGGGTGAGACTTCAGTCCGCGCTCCCACGGATTGATGCCAAAAGGGCTAGTAGTGTATGGATTTGTTTGGTGCAACTAACTCTAAACGTGGGTTAGGACCCACTAAGCCAACAAATGGTTCCGCTGCTAGGACCGGGATCTGCATAAAGAGATGTGTGATGTCGCATCATTGGAATTTGACAAAGAAGGAAATTAAGAAGTGGTTGGATAAAAGGATCCATGAATTCGCGACGCAAGAAAACATAAATCCATGCTTGATGAAAGAACAATGGTTGGACATATATTTATACACAGAAATACATGAAATTTTCTTCTGCACCTTTCCAGTCGAACTAGATGAGTGGATTAGTAAATTGGCAGACAAACAAGGAAGGTGGAGGCTTGACGGTCCAATAGTGTGGACCCCAGAGCTAGTGCTAATCCACATTTAAATAGGAACACAAAAAATTACAGAGATCACGATAAATACAAAGATGTCGCAGAAATAATACATTTCATTAATGTAAAATACTGAAATATTCTTACAAATAGAAATGGAAATAAACTAGCTCAGGCGAAGGTAGCTTATCTCTGAGGAGAGATCTGGCAACTACATGCCTCTGAAATGTCTTACAATGAGGCTCGAAGGCCTATTTATTGTTGAGAAACAATGGAAAACTGTAAACATCCAAAAACCTAACCCTAGGAGATGAAGCACCAAACTATGGGCCCCGTTTTGGGTAAATTGGTACATCAAATTCCCAGGGTCATAACTTTGGCATACGATCAACTTTTGACATGCACAATACCTTGTTAGAAATATCTATCCAAGTAATAAAACTTTTGGATGAGCAACATTAGTACATGGACCCATGTTGCTCCCAGTTTTGCCAAAAATCGTCGTTTAGGGCCTCAAAACGGCTCTAGAAGTTTAGGATCTGAAAAACTGCTAAAAATAGTAAATTGTGCTATAATTAAGGAAACTAAAAAAATGAAAGAAACAATGTTGGGGTCCAAGTGGAATTAGCGGGTGGCCACCAATATCCACCTGGATCATTCCTCCCCCCTTAGGAAGCAATGGCCCCCATTGTGTTGAGTTCCTCCATGAGATGAAGAAACTTCTGCTGAACTTGGTCCCCGGTGAACCACTTGCCCCAGTGAAGGAGTTGGCCTGCTTTGACAACTCGATATAATTGTATCTTCTGCTTGTGAGTGTTCTTGATCTACATGTCCATGATCCAATTAGTTGCAACTTGTTCCATGCAATCTAGATTTAACTTTGTTGGTGTGAGTTGTTTTGCAATGTCGGATGTGTCTAGTAATGGTAGAAAATATGGTTGAAGGCGATCCACATTGAACATTGGGTGTAGGCTAAGGAATGGGGGAATGCTGAGCTCAAAAGAATTGTCTCCCATAGCCTTGGTAATGGTGTAAGGAACATATCAGAGTGGTCTGAGTTTTCGATAGGCTCTGATAAGGCGTTCCTTTTGCAAATGCAACTAGACTTTGTCACCCACCTAAAACTAGTGTGGCACCCGATGTTGATCATATCACTGCTTGTACTTGGAATTTTATTTCTCCATAATGTCATGGATCTACTGGTGGATATGTTTGATGTGCTCAATGAAGTTGTTTGCCTTATCTATTTCGGACTAGACATGAGCCGAATCTGTCTGAGTAGCTGCAAATGGCATGCCACATCAATGGGACATAGTGGTTGGAATCCCAAGCCCACCTGAAAAGGGATGTGGCTAGTCGAGCTGTGGAGAGCCCCGTTATAATTGTGCTAAACATAGGGGGGGCTCTCATCCCATGTGTATGGATTCTTTGATTTATACATGTGCAAAATGTGTATCATCATCCTACTGACAACCTCTGTCTATCCATCAGTTTGGGGATGAACGACTGTGGACTTAGTGAGCTTGGTGTCCAGCATCGACCAAAGACTAGACCAAAATGCACTACGGAACTTGTTGTCCTGATCAGAGATGATAGATTGTGGGATCCCAAAGTGTACCCACACTCGTTCAAAGAAGAGATTAGGAGTGCCTTTTGTTGTGATATTCTTCTTGCAGGCCGCCATAATGGCCATCTTCGAGAATCTGTTGACGACCACAAAAGCATAGTCATTTCCATGCTTAGTAGAAGGAAGGCCCAACATGTAATCCATGGATATGGATTCCCAAGGTTGACTAGGGGTAGGAAGCAGAGTATAGAGGCCTTGCTTCTTGATGGTTGGTTTGGCAATGGCACAAGCAGTGCAAGATCTGATGTACTTCCCGACATCCTGTCGAAGATTCAGCTAATAGAAATACTTCTCTAGTACTGCCACCATTTTCTCGACCCTGAAATGCCTAGTAGCCTGACTATAGTGCACTTCTCAAATCATCTTGGCACGCTCTCTTGAAGGAACAAAAAGGTGACCCAGGTTGCATAATAGGGCATCATGGAGGTGAAAATCTGGAACATGCTAACCCTCCAAGAGCGTCTGGTATGTGTGGTCGAATTCTAGGTCGCTTTTGTAGAGAAGTGGTCATTCATAAGTCTTGTGCTCACAAGAGTTGAGCATGACGGTTAACGCCATGATCGGTGGTTGGCTAAGGAAATCTGCAACATTATTGGTGTTTCCCTTCTTATAATTGATATTCAAATGGAACTATTGTAGGTATGTGGACCATTTCTGATGGAAATCATTCTGCAACTTCCCTTGCGTCTGTATGAACTGCAGGGGCTGGTGGTCTATGTGGATGACCATTTCCTTCCCCAAAATAGAATGCTTCCATTGTCGGTAGGCCTGCACAATGGAATACATCTCTCTGTCATAAGTGGGATAATTCCAGATTGTGTCTGAAAGTGTCTCACTATGATATGCCATTGGATGCCCTTGTTGAGTAAGGACTGCCCCAATAGAATAGTCAGAGGCATTTGTCTCGACCTCAAATGGTTGTTACAAGTCTGTTAATGCAAGCACTAGTGTCGAGTAGAGGCGATGTTTCAACTCTATGAATTCCTTCTATTGAGATTCAGACCGAAATAATTTTTCTTTCGCTCATCCCTTGGTGAATTAACTCAAGGGCCAAGTGATATGAGAGAATCCCAACATGAACCTACTGTAGAAACTGGCAAGACCCAGAAAGCTATGGAGCTCTGTCAGAGTGGTTGGAGTTGGCCAATCCTGAATGACTTGGAGCATGGTTGGATCCACATACACCCCCTATTCATCAATAATGTATCCCAGATACTGAACTTGGGTCATGTCAAAAGTGCATTTCTCCAAATTAGCACATAGAATGTGTTGTCGCAGTGTTTGGAGAACCTGTCGGATGTGATGGAGGCATTTTTCCCAACTCTTGCTGAAGATCAGGATGTCATCCAAGTATACCACTAAAAATGAGTTGGTGAATGGCCACAAGATGTCATCCATCAGCCTCATGAAGGTTATAGGATCATTCATCAACCCAAAAGGCATAACCAACCATTCAAAAAGACCCTCCTTGGCTTTGAAGGAAGTCTTCCACACATCGGAGTGTTCGATTGGTACCTGGTGATATCTTAACTACAAGTCGATATTGCTAAAATATTTCCCCCCCTTTAGTTGGTCCAAAAGGTCATCAATTCGTGGGATTGGGTACCTATTCTGGACAGTGATCTTGTTCAATGCCCGATAGTCAATACAGAGTCTCCAAGTCCCGTCCTTATGTACCAACATGATCGGGCTCCCACAGGGCAATGAAATCAGTTGGATGTGACCTTTCTGCAATAGTTCTTAAATCTTCCTCTTGCTTTCATCGTTATCTAGAATGGAGTGTTGATAGATTGGTCCATTGGGCAGTGGTGCACCTGGGGTCAAATCGATGGAGTGCTTGACCTAGCAGTGCAGAGGCACCCCTGCAGAGGAGGTGAAGATGTCCTCGTACTCCTCCACGACCTTGTTCATTTGTTGTTATCATGCAGAGGGGCCATGTCTGGAGGTCATGGCCATTGTCCTCTTCTTTCCTTGAGGGCGTATAATCAGGAAAACAAATTTCCCAGTTTTGGAAATGAGCTTACTGCATTGTTTTGAAGTAACCAAAGAGATGGCGGTAGGCAGTGCTACCTCCAGTATCTTGTACAACTTGTTTCCCAAAGTAACAATAACAGCACGAGGCCTGGACTCATACATAGAATGTCACTTCCATAAGTATGGTTGGCTTAATAATACATCAAAAACATCAAGGGGAGAAATGTCACACAATACCTCATCCATGAAGGGCTTGATGTTGTATGAAAGGTGACATTGTTGGTTCATGTGAAGATCCCATCCTTGGTGAAGCCACTCGATGTTGTAAAGTTGTGGATGTGTTGTGTTCAGTAAGTCCAGCTACTTCATGACCTCTGTCAAAAAGAGGTCCTTTTGAATCCTGTTGTCGACAATGAACTTTATCGAGGAACCCTTTACCCACATCTGGGAGTGGAAGAGGTGCTCCTCCTCCTTTGGATCTTCGGGTTCCTCCTTCTAGATCTTCGTGGTGGCAACAGTGGTGTTGGGCTCCACATCGATAATCTACTTCCCTTTGCCATTCCCCTTATTGGGTTTTGACTCAAAGTTATAACATGCATCTGATTCTGAAGACTTTAGCTCGGCCACTAGTCACTGCTTGGCCCGACACTCACTTGTGTTGTGAGTGGAGCTCTTATGGAACTCACACAACTTTCTCGTGTCCTTCTTCAGCTTCGTGGTGTTGTTATTTTCTTGTGGCTTTGATGGGTTGTCCAAGGCCACCCCGCCTTGGCTTTGTCCTTTATTCAACGATTTGGGGGTGGCTTTCCCTTACTTCGGATTTTCAAATCCAAAGACTCATTCTGTTTAAACTTATGCTCGATCTTGACAACATATCGGTACACCGTGCTAAGCAAGGAGATATCCACGAACTCCATCTCATCTTGGATGTACCTGTGTAGGTAGCCGCGGTATTTGAGTACCAAATGTAGCTCAAAATCCTTGATACCCAACCTTGTGCGAAGGGTATGAAAAATATTGGTAAACTCTGGAACGTCTTGGTCCCTTCCCTACCGTAGCGTGGTCCAATTTATGTATTTATCCTCATAGATTTTGATAGGGTAGTACTGCTCCTTGATGGCATTCTAGAATGAATTCCAAGTGGGTGTGGTTGAAAACAATGATGTCGTACTTTCATCCTTCTGCTCGCAGTAGGTTTCCCACTAGTCCTTGACGTGGGGGCGGCTTTGAGAAGAGCGAAAGTAATCTTTTCCTGGATGGAAAAATCATGGCCAGAAAAATCATGGAAGGGTGGGTATTGGTGGCCACCCGCCAATTCCACTTGGATCCCGACCATTGTTTCTTACAGTTTTTCAGTTTCCTTAATTGTAGCACAATTTACTATTTTTAGCATTTTTTCAGGTCCTGAACTTCTAGAGCCGTTTTGAGAAAACTAGGAGCAACATGCATCTAGAGACCAATGTTTCTCATCCCAGAGTTGTATTCCTTAGATAGATATTTCTAACAAGGTATTTTTCACGTCAAATGGAGATCGTATGCCAAAGTTATGACCCGGGGAAGTTGATGTACCAATTTACCCAAAACGGGGCCCATAGTTTGGCGCTTCATCTTCTAGGGTTAGTTTTTTTTATTTTTAGGGTTTTCCATTGTTTCTCAACAATAAATAGGCCTTGGAGCCTCATTGTAAGATAGTTCAAAGTCATGTAGCTGCCACATCTCTCCTCAAAGATAAGCTACCATCACCCGAGCTAGTTTATTTCCATTTCTGTTTGTAGGATATTTCAGTATTTTACATTAATGAAATGAAGAATTACGAGATTGCGATTTGGTCACCCAAAAGTGTAGCTAACTAAGAAATACGATGGAAGAAATGATCCACGCGATAATTTAGCAAAGTGGACTAAGGTTTATGGAACAGAGCCGCAGGCAGAGTGGGTGCATTTATTCTGTCACACTTCAGATTTAATCCCTATGAATTGGTACCTGGAGACAGAGCTCTACCACAGCATCGCGGAGTGGGATATCTTAAGAGAAGGATTTTTTATGACCTTAGCTTTGAGAATGGGTTCAAAAGCATCGATGAGGAGCTGTAGGAAGTTAAGGCAGCAATCTTTAGAATACCGCAGGATCCTTTGGAATTGATTCAACCAGATTGGAGCACCCTGCTATGCCATGTGCTGGAATGCTATAATATGACCTCCGAAGAAGAGGATGAGGATCCCAGAAATATTAAAACCCCAGAAGAAGAAGGCCACCATGAGGTTGAGGGATTACCACTAAATCCAGACAACACCATGCCACTGAAAACTAGGCAAGTAAACATTGGCACAGAAGTGGAGCCAAAATTTACGAAGATTGGGGATTACTGGGATGGCACTATAGTAGATAAAGTCACCAAGTTGCTCCGAGAATATCAATATTTTTTCCCTACAAAATTTTCATACCTAAAAGGTATCATAGGAGACTTGGGGTGTAATTATAAATACCTTGAAGCCGGATGCAAAGCCGATTAAGCAAAGACATATCGCCTTAATCCCAAATATAAAGAAAAGGTCTGCTTAGAGTTAGATAATATGCTTGAAATAGGAATTATTGAACCAGTGGAGGAATCTGAATGGGTGAGCCCAATGGTAGTCCAAGAAAAGAAGTAGAAAGGAGAGATACAGATTTTCATGGATCTTAAGAAGCTTAACGATGCTTGTGTCCATGATCCCTTCCTGACATTGTTCACATATGAAGTACTGGATAATGTTGGAAGGCAAGAGGCCTACTCATTCACTGATGGGTTCTTTGGGTACCATCAGATTAAGATCGTGCTAGAAGACATGAGTAAGACCAGCTTCGTGATAGAATGGGGATGTTTCCAGTATACAGTGATGCCTTTTTGACTTAGGAATGTGTTGACGATCTTCTCGCACGTAATCATCACGATGTTCAAGGAGTTTATTCACAAGTTCTTAGAAGTATATTTTGATGACTGGACAGTTTTTTGGCTAGTAAAGTGCCATGTAGCCAGCTTGCGCTTGAGGTTGGATACATGTCAAAGGTATAAGATTGCGTTGAACCTTAATAAGTGTTTATTCTATGTCCCTTTTGGAATTTTGTTGAGTCATGTGGTGTGCAAGCAAGGATTAATGGTGGACCCTACTAAGATCTCAGTCACAGTCAATTTGGAGGCACCAAGAAGTGTCAAACAGTTGTGCGCAACACTGGGCCATACTAGATACTATCAGAAGTTCATCAAGAGTTATGCTCAGATTACCACACCTACGGAAAAGCTACCGAAGAAGGACACTACATTCTGTTGGGATGAAGAATGTCAGCGCGACTTGGATGTATTGAAGGAAAAATGGTCACATCATCGATCCTGGGCTTCCTAGATTGGAAGAAGGAATTCCATTTGCATGTTGATGCCTCATGTATTATGCTAGGAGTAGTGTTGGCACAGGTTGGTGAAGTAGATATGAATCATGCTATAGCGTTTGCAAGTAGGAAGTTGTCAAATTTTGAAAATAATTATTCGACGACAGAGCGCGAAGGGTTGGCTATGGTGTACTTGCTCCATAGGTAGACATTTCAAGATGTACACAGACCATTCTACATTAAAGTATCTAGTCAATAAGCTTGTGTTGGGGGAGGCGAATATGCCTATGGCTGTTGTTGTTTCAAGAATATGATTTTGAGGTAATTATGAAGCCAGGAAGGTTGAACGCAAGAACTGACCATCTGCTGTGTATTGAGACAAGAGAGGAGCCTACTAATTTGGAGGAAGGGTTGCCTGATGCGTAGCTATTCGCGGTGCGCATATCGGATAATCACTTCACGCATATTATCCACTTCTTGACTACAGGGACGGCTCTAGAAGGATACACTAGTCAGCAGAAGAAAGAGTTGGTGGTGTGTGCGACAAATTTCTTAGTAATTGTTGGGAATTTGTATAAAATGGGATCTTACAAGATACTATGATGTTATGTGCCTGATTTTGAGTGGAATAGTATCCTCGCTGAAGCTCATGGAGGAGTTGCAGGAGGGAATTATACAGGGAAAGCAACAACGCAGAAGGTTTTGCGCGCTAGGTTATGGTGGTCGACGTTGCATAAATATTATAAAGCATATTGTAGGGCATGTGATGCATGTCAGAGAATGGACAGGCCATAGTGAAGGGACGAGCTTCCTCTCAATCCTCAGGTATCACTGCAACCTATTGAGAAATGGACAATTGATTTTGTAGGACCGATTCAACCCGCAAGAAAGAAAACGAATGTGCACTATATCATCACCGTGACAGATTATTTGACCAAATGGATGGAGGCACAGCATGTGAAAGACTATACAGGGGCAACAACAACAAATTTTTTCTTGAATATGTGTTGACCAGGTTCGGTTTCCCAAAGTTATTGATGAGTGATCACAGTACACATTTTCTCAATGAAATTATCAGCGCACTAACAAAAGAGTTCCAAGTTTACCATCAGAAGAGTATGCCATATCATGCTCAGGCCAATGGAACGGTTGAGGCTTTGGAGAACGCGCAGACAAATATTTACAACGCGTAGTGGAATGATTGGGACATGCGCATACCAGTAGTATTATGGGCATATAGGACTACTTGCAAGAAGCTCATAGTTTAGACACCTTTTTTATTGGTCTATGGCATAGAAGATGTGATGCATATTGAGTATATCATGCCTAGTCTACGCATAGCAGCTTTTACAGGAATGGCAGACCACAAAGCCTTAGAAGAACAACTAGCGCAGCTAATGGAGCTCGAGGAAGATCCGTTTTTGGCTGGATTCCATCAGCAGGTTCAGAAGGAATGTTAAAAATCTTGGCATGATCGACACATCAAACTATGCGCCTTCAAGGTAAATGACTTGGTCTTATTATATGATAATAAGTTTGCTACGTTTCTAGGAAAGTTTCACGTGCACTGGCTGAGGCCATATGTCATCAAAGAAATTTCAGATGGTGGCACAGTTCAGCTCGAGAAGTTGAATGGAGAGCCATTTCCTGGAAGGGTAAATGGAAGATGATTGAAGCCATACACAAGGGATCTGACCCAATGAATACATGATAGAAACACAATCCTAGCGCTCCAGGGAGCTGCAAGGGGGCGCGGGACTATAAAATACACTGTCTAGTTTTTAGAACTATGCGACACGGGGGTTGCATGGAAAAGGGTGGTGTCACAGTATCATACGACGTGTGAAGGGAGCTACGCTATGAGGGGAGACACTATGCATCATAGCTAGAAAATGACCGTTACAGTCACTATTCATGATTTGATAGTGAGGATACAATTAAGAAGAGTAGGGGGTGGCATTTAAGTCTGAATTTAAGACTGAAATCTTTGGAGATCTGCTGCCAAATCATAATTTATGGATAAATTTCGGGGGGAACTGTCGAATTTGAATTCAAATTCGCCCATAAATTACGCGTGGTTGTCCAGTAGAGAACACTTTGCATCCTTAGAATTTTTGCGCTATGTTGTCCATCGTTTATGAATCCTCGGGTTTTCGTAGATTTGGTCGCTAGCTCTGTATTTAATAAATTACCCGAAGATACCTAGCGGTTTATTCTCAACACAATTTTGGGACCATGTGAAACTGAAAGCATTGGAGGGATTGTTGCCTTCGAAGGGGCAACCCTAGAAGTCGTGAGTGTGGAGGCTCCAACTCTTGTGCCTATGGTGTCGAGGTCACCTAGGCCGAAACCTACACAAGTACGGGAAGTCCCCAAACTGAAGAAAGACAAGCAAAAGAAGCCAATGTTGGTGTGCAAGTCACCGAGGAAGCACTCTACTACCCAGGCCCAGAAGAAAGAAAAAAAGTTGGCGAAGGATAAGGGGAAAGTTGTGGATTTGGAGGCTGAAGAGGGCACGAAGGATATAGATGCCGAGGGCGTGGATCCTATCTCTAAGTTTCTAGATTATATCCCTCCACGTAAGGGAAAGGAAAAGGTCACTAAGGACCCAAACGCCAAGAATATCCTTATCCATAAACCCCTATTACCTAAGAGCATCACCTTCGAAGGTCCACGCCTAGCACGGGTTCCCCATTTAAAGATGGAAGACTGGGATTTGGCGGACCATGAGAGGTTCCCCCACCTCAAGATGGAAAACTACATGAAGCGGGTATACTATAAAGAATTTGGTGTCACTGCATTGGAGCTCGTGGAGTGGATTGGCGGAGTGAATGAGTCGGGGCTGTTAAGCCTGTTGTGGGAGCCCCATTACCGCCACTCCAAAATCAATATCATCGTTATCAAGAAATTTCTGACCCTGGTACATGATGGTGTTTGTGGTTGAGCACGCCTATCCCCATAACGGACATGTTGATCCATCAGATCACCCTCCTGCCGCATTCAAGCTTAAATTCAACCAAGGAGTTTGGCGAAAAAACCAGTGAGCACGACCTAGCAGAAAGGATGAAGGAGAAGTTCAATCTAGTTAAGAAGCTACGTGGGTACTCCACCACATCTATCACCAACCCCACAGTGGCCAAGCTAAAGGTTTCAGAATCAGGTGCATGTTCTGACTCTGAGTCAAAACCTGACAAGGGGAATGACAAAGGGAAGAATATTATCAAAGCAGAGCCCAATTCCACCATTGCCACCACGAAGATCTAGAAGGAGAAACCCGAAGATCCAGAGGAGGAGGAGCGTCTCTTCCACTCCCAGATGTGGGTAAAGGGCTCATCGCTATAGTTCATTGTCGACAGCGGGAGCCAAAATAACCTCATTTCGGCAGAGGCCATGAAGCAACTGGGCTTATTGACCACAACACATCCACAACCATACACCATCAGGTAGCTTTACCAAGGATGGGATCTTCACGTGAACCAACAGTGTCGCCTTCCATACAACATCAAGCCCTTCATGGATGAGGTATTGTGTGACATTTCTCCCCTTAAAGTTTGTGATGTATTATTAGGACAACCATACTTGTGGAAGTGACATGTTGTGTATGAATCAAGGCCTCGTGCTATTATTGTTACTTTGGGAAATAAGTTGTACAGGATACTAGAGGTAGCACCGCCTGCCGCCATCTCTTTGGTTACTGCAAAACAAAGCAATAATCTCATTTCCAAAACTGGATTTTTTTTTTTTCTTGATGATACGCCCTCAAGGAAAGAAGAAGATGGTCACCACGACTACATACATGGACCCTCTTCACAACAACTATAGATGGACAAGGTCATGGAGGAGTACGAGTATATCTTCACCTCCCTCGCAGGGGTTCCTATGCACTGTAAGGTCAAGCACTCCATCGATTTGACCCCAGGTGCACCGTTATAGGGGTATTGTTAACCCGACATCCCCCCTATCACTTAGGTCTAACCTCCTATAATAACCTGCTAGCCCCATAAATGATATTACCTCATTCACATTCCTAGGAATTGCCCATTCCATGATAACCCTTATCTTTTCTGGATCCACTATTATTCCTTCTTTGGAAACTACATATCCCAAGTAATGCACCTATGTTTGAAAGAAACTGCATTTTCTAAGCTTGGAATACAATTCATGCTCTCTTAAGAATCTCAATATTGTTGCTAAATTATCAACATGCTCTTCCTCATTCTTAGCATATATCAAGATGTCATCAATGAATACAATAACAAACTTGTCCAGATAAGGACGCAACACACTGTCCATCTGTTGTTGGGAAAAGTATCCAATACGGAATGACCCTATCCCACTCTAAGGGTGATAGTACCTCAGCAACAATCGAAGCAAAGCTATCTAAGATTTCTTCTTTATGAAAGTAAAATAGGGGAGAAAGAGATCCACTAACCGATGTCTTCCGCTAATGGTTGATCCAATCTTCTCTCCTTGCTGCTTGCTCCCAGCTCCTTGCTCTTTCACTGGCCCAGCTACACCAAGATCCTGCAAAATGGAAAGAGAGGGAAACTACAAGAAGCGTACATTCATAATTGATTCAAGGATTAGAATAAATCAAATACACAAGTATAACAATACACCATTGAGACACATGCATATAGAAGAGCCTCAAATGCTTTATTAATGGAAGAAGTAAAGTTCAGGAAATGATACAACCATAAAAGGCCCAATCCAGCATCACCTCCTAACAGAAAGAAATCTCCTCTTCACCTCCTTCAAAGCAAATCACCCAATAGTTCTATACTCAAACCAACAACACTTCCTTACATTCACAAGATTCCAGCCTCCTTAGACCTCATGAGAGAGCTCTATATATAGGAGTTTTGGAGAAAGGATGAGTCAGCTTGAAGCTGGCATGAAGCTGACTAGTGTCCTCTCCCACTTCAGTTATTCTTCAGTTCTTGAGTCCACTTGGAGGTTCTTGCTTCCACTTGGAGATCTAGACCCTCTTACTCATCACCAATCGAATTCCCTGATCCAAGTGTCATTTTGGAAGCTTCCTGGGCATTGACACCTTGAGGAATGACTGTGCCACATGTCCCAACTCGCCCAGCGTAGGTAGCCTTCTTTGCAGTTGACGTTCAACGCAGGTAGACAGTGGAGCAGTTGACATTCAGCGCAGATGCTCAGTGGAGCAGTTGACATGATCCAGAATTAGCTTGTTTTTGAGTGTTTTCAGGTGGAGAACTGATATTCAGTGCTGTGGTTTGCTGACCTTGTTCCTCTAGGGGTAGGAACAACATGTTTAGGGACTTTGGATCCCTTAGATTATGGACATTTCATGCTTCATGCTGTAAGGCACAAAAATGTCTATAACAGTTGCCCCCTAAAGTATGAGGTCATTTATCGGGTGAAATGCTTTATCAGGAGGATCCGAAGTTCATTCAATCGTTGAGAGGTGACCTGTAAATAAAATAAAATACAATACATTACGGTTCATTCTGCTTTCATGATCTAGCTGAGGCGGGCATTCCCATGCTCAGCTTTCTAAATTCATTTTGGTACATATAACAGACGATCATCTGATGGTAGACTGATAATTCTCTGCTGAAATTATCATCCTTTGAGTAGGATGATCATCTGCTGCAATGATGTACATGTCAAATGTCTTTATATTTCCTGAATATATATCGCAGCCCGGATGGATGAAACTAGATCCGGGGTCTTCAAACTCGTTCGATCTTCACTCTAAGTACAAGTCGATCCATGTGAGAATTGCGCTGAAGTCGAACATGGAAAGACATCGCTTGATTACCGGTCAATGATGTAAACCGTTAACAAGCGCGAGAGGAATCACCGATAATGATGATGACCCTCAAGGTACGGCAGTACAATCCACGTGGTGTGAATAAAGGACTTGGCGTCGAACACCACGCAAAATCTTCTGGTCGAAGGTCATTGATGTATACCTGTCGCCGGAAGTGAGAAACTTGCCATTGAGGCATGCAAGCTTCAAAGTACTGAGGGGGGTGTTCCTAGATCAACTTCTTGGATAATGAGCTGAAGTCGACAAGAAGTGATCCGTCAAAGGAGGGCCTTAATGAATCCCACATCAGTGACACGGAACGGAGCTAATGATTTTAATGGAGGTGGAAACAATCTGTGACATATGATTCAGGGTGGCGATCATGGGTGGATGAAGGATAATGTATGGCAGTGGATGGGACACGGTTGACTCTTTCTGAACAACATCTCTTGAACATCTAACGACACTGATGCGATGGATCGGTAGCATTACCCCAAATGTGGATGGTTTGGCGAGACCATGGTGATGATACCGGTGAATGAAACAACCCAACCCGATGTGATACGAAGGAAAAGTGTCATGTTCAAGAGTGACTTGCTACCATTAAAGCTTTGAGGTTCTCCCAATTTTTCCCTAGTCATTTCTGACCAGTACCTCTTTATTTTTGTCAAGCTTGAGGAGGATAACATATGCTTGTTCTATAACCTGCCCTTCGGGCAAGCCCATCGCTATGTTTTAACGAGCCTAGCGATAGGGAAACTCGTTCTCGTCTAAAGACAAATTTGTCGCTATTTAATCATTTTAACGAGTCTAACGACAAGGAAAACTCGGTCCTTTTCATTTTTAGAGAGTCTGAAAAGGTACAGAAAGTTAACTCCAAAATTCCTTTTTCGTCATCTAATCCCTTAAGTCCGAAAAAGTATAAAACAATACAGAAGGGATGAGTTTTCGATAAATTTAACGAGCCGAATAAAACAACCGCTCGACCTTTTTGTGTAATAATCCCTCAGGTCCAAAAAGATTAAAATCTAGAGGAGGGATAGCTCTTCCAGTCCTTTTAACGAGCTGGAAGGCCAAAACTCGGCAATCTTTTCATATTTTACGAGTCAGTTGAAAAGAGCTCAAAGAAGACTCGTCTTTTGAGGAACGAGTGATAAACAGGGATAGCAGCAGATTCCAGGTACAGGTTGGAATTTTCCAATAACGGCAGTGTCACAAGGATGGCTAGGTGAAATCACTCTTCGCAGCTGTTCCTCAAAATGGGTAAACAATCATATGGAGGTGAACGATCGGCCAAATGACGGTGGAGGTGGCAGGTGCAAACACGACCAAGGCTTTTTATGGCTGATAAATTTACGATCACAAAGGTTATTTACCGGGATAGGTTCATTTTTTATTTAAAAATGAGCTTAAACTCTGGGGGAAACATTGCTCACTGCTTTTATTTATTTTTTAACGAGCATGAAGACCGCGTTAAAACTGCTCGGATCTTGCGTTTATTTTTTAACGAGCATGAACTTTATGCTAAAACTGCTCGAATCTTGCGTTTATTTTTTAACGAGCATGAACTTTATGCTAAAACTGCTCGACTATACCAGTCATAAGATAAGAAATGTCCCCTGTGAGATCTCTATTTTTTAAGGAGTTTCATCTTCACTAAGCTTTACTCCATATCCTTTCTTTATGGAAGTTCGGAAACGACTAATCCAAAAAACAGATAAATAACCGCTCTTTGCTTGCACTCCAAAAGGTTTGCATGCCCCCAGGTATAAAATACAATTTCAAGGCTGCCCCTCCTCTCCCCCACCTCTGCTTTTCTTTGGGTGTTCACAGCTACTTGTCGTCTTACTAGTCTAATGTTAACGATACTTGTCTTCTCGTTATTTTTAACGGGTCTTATGCAATACTTGTCTTCTCGTCGGCCCAATTTTTAACAGATCTTTCGCAAGATCGCAAGAGAACAGCTACTTGTGACAAGAGAGCAGCTACTTGCGACAAGAGAAGAACACTACTCAAAGACAAAACATTGGTGTTATTGAGGGAGGCTTGCCTCTTTCTGGTTACCCAAAGATTGTTTCGTTAATCTTTCAAACAAAACATTTCCTCGACACTGTCTACCGAAATAGACAAGGGTGAATGACTGTTGTCAAACGCGTAACCTTGACAAAAGAATCCTATTCCAGAACAACCCCTCTTCCAACCACGGACGGGGTACGGACTAGTCATACTCTTTCGCGGAAATTCTACCTTATACCCAAGGTTTCCTCTGCCCGAAGCAGACCAGGATGCATGCCCCCTGGGTTCTAGTCCCATCTTTCTGAATCACTTGCACTCATCGGGAAGGAGGACTGGGGGTGGAGACATTTCTTGATTGAATAGACCATTCAGGGTTGGCATGTGACTATTTGCGATGCGTGATCCTGGAAATGAAAGTTGGTCTACGAGCTTGACCATTCTTCCTTCGTGTGGAAAACACATTACTCTAAAGAGTGAGGAGACTACAACTCCCATGCAATATATATAGTCTCGTCCAAGGAGTAGGTTATAATCCAAGGGTCCTTGAACGACCATCACGTTCATTTGAACGGTCTTCCCTTTCAATGTAACAGGCACATTGGGGAGGATCCCTAATGGTCGACTGGTTCCTTTATCGAAACCCGAGAGATTTCTTATCTCAGGCAAAAGCACCGGGGAACCCAGTGCTTTCCAAGCAACAGAGGAAAGGATACTCACAGATGCCCCTTCATCAATGATAGTGCCATCCATTACCATTCTGTAAATTTGGACGATGATTCTGAATGGTATACTGGCTGGCAACCGGGGTCTGCCTAGTTGGTTCCAATCAAAGGACACAACCAAGTTGCTTGGTGGTGGGACCGAATATACGACCGGATATGACCTTGACGATGTTCCTTCCTGCGATAAAGGAATGGGCGCATTGCCCTGATGCTCATCAGAGTCTGTGTTGATGAAAAGAATCTGGATGGTGTCATCCTTATTCTCTTCAGTGAGGGTGTCATTTGAAGATGAATCTTCAATGACGGTGTCATTTGAAAATGAAACCTCTGAAGGCGGAACCGGGTCAACTGCTGTTTCGACCTTTGGACTTTCGTCCGGTCTGGATTCAGTAGGTTCATTTTCAATGACTGACTCTTCAGCTGACTACTTGAGCGGGCCAGCTGTATTTTCAACCAACGAAGGACTTGGCACGAGTTTTTTGTATCCAGGAGGAAGTCTCAACGGTGAAACCGGACGATCTTCCAAAACTCTCTTCGCTTCGTCTAAGAAGGGACAACGGTGGATGGCGTGATCGCCTTCACACAGTCTGCAGGGGGATCTTGCTCCCCCTCTTTGTCTTGAACCTTCACTTTCGTTGGTTGACGGTAAGAAATCAACATGGCTATCAGAGGTTGATGCTCCCGAATTGTGCAAACGAGGGGACCAGTCCCTTAGTATCCGGGGAATACAGGGACAATCTCTATGGAAGTGGTCTCCTATACATATGACACATGGCGATTTAGGCCCGGTCTGTGCTGTGTGTGGATTTTTGTCAGATGTCTTTTGCTTGCCCCCATTTGCCTTAGGCTCCTTCTTCTTCTTCTCTCTCTTCTTCTTCTCCTTCTTCTCCATGGGAGCTTGGCTTTTGCCGGCTCTACCTTGCGAAGATGAAGGATTGGAGGAAGAGTTATAGGAAGTAGAAGGCTGGTGGGCAGCTCTAGACTGATCTGACTGTTGACTCGACTGTTCAGGAACCATGGTGTTCTGAACTACATTGGTTGAGAATAGCCAAATTGGTAGGCCAATTGTCAGTCCTGGAAGCGACAATGTGGCCATGTGGGGCGCACCAACTTCTCCCCAAGAGGAGAAAGGACTAGGATTTCCATCATGTGGAATTCCTTGGTTGGGGCGTTCCATGTTCTCAACTTACAGATCAACGTAGGAATAGGAGGTGATTATGTTCCGTTTAAAATAAATTTTATAACGACGCTTTAGACACAACTTGCTTTTTCACTTTTTAAGAGTCGAGAAAAAGCTAAAGATGAGTCTAGTCTCCTTCGATGTTTTAACGAGCCCGAAGTGACAAATGCTCGGATGGACTTTTTCAGTTATAGAGTTTGAAAAAGGCCAAAAGAAACTGCTCTGGAGATCTAGGCAGAGGGTGTGCCAAACTTTTCGCAAAACCACATAATACGTTTTACGGTACGAGTGGTCGATCTTCGTGAATACTGTGTTCACTGCATTGCGATCAGTAGGGCGGCCGACACGGTTTCCTATGGATAAAGGCTTTGTTCCTATAGGGGTCTCCCAATATATACGTGACGGTACGTGGGAGCACAAGTCTGTATTGATACTTATCGCTTCACCGTGGAGGAATCACCCAACCACTCAACGCTAAGATATCACGTTTAACGACGCCGGAAAACGTCTCTAGCTTAGACCTCTATGTGTTTGCGTTATGTTTCAAAGCGTTGTTATGTAAATTCAATTCATTTTAATGTTGATCTTGTTTAGCAGTTTCCCTTTTTGGATCACCACGAGATGTATAATACAACTTCCTAAATGCAGTCTAAGATGATAAGCAAGCTTTTCAATCTTTCAACTTTGAAAATCTTAACTACTGAGGGAAAATAAAGACATCATCTTTTCACACAGATCATAGAGCACACACTAATGCACTTTTTCCTAAATCAACATGCAAGCTGTCAAAATGCACATGCACAATGCAGGTATTTCTTTTCTCTTTCTTAATGTTGATGTATTACAAAAAGAAAGCTGTTGTATAATTTTGAATTCAATTTCAAGTGAAAGTAAACAAGCTTTGTCCAAAATCAAAAGACACCCTAAGATTTACTTGTTTCGACACTAGAAATACATAAATTCAAACCTTATGACGAAAGAAAAAGCTCAATCAGCTATGAACAGCAAATAAACTAACTCTTAAGATCAAAACGACACTTATCACAGGTCTAGATCTAAGAGCTCACAGCAAGACTAGTTCGCTTTTCGTTATGGGAAACTGCAAATGGCATAAGAAATACACAAAGAACAAATACAATTTCTTTATACAACCGAGGCGGAATAGTGGCAAGGAAAGTTGGTTTCAGATAGGTACATTGACTGATAACAGGCTGCAAAAACAAGGATGAAAACAGGGCAATAAACAAGAGGGAACCCCAGTAGCACTAGGCAAAACTGGTTCAGCGCAGGTAGTACACTAGCAGTTTGACCTTCAGTGCAGGTAGCCCCTTCGGGACCTGCGATGAAATGCAGACTGCCTTCACAGTGCCTGCAATGAAGAGATAAACTTTCATTTTTCTCAGTTTCCGGGTTACAGATTGCTCAAAAATTCACAGTTTTTGGCCAAATCAGAAGCTATCAATCAAGTACACACTAAAGGGAAATTAGGAGGATGAAAAGCTATCACTAAGAGCTATTCAGAGTCCTTGTGGATCAGCTCTTCAAATCATAAACATGCCCAGAAACTGAGCTAGAGTAGCTGCCCTCTACTTTGCATTTGAAAGATCCAAATGCAGTTCGATTCGGTACTCCCTGTGTTTAGGAAATGAATATCAAAAACACAAACAACCAACAAGATACGATCCCCAGTGGAGTCGCCAATTTGTTGTTGGGAAAAGTATCCAATACGGAATGACCCTATCCCACTCTAAGGGTGATAGTATCTCAGCAACAATCGAAGCAAAGCTATCTAAGATTTCTTCTTTATGAAAGTAAAATAGGGGAAAAAGAGATCCACTAACCGATGTCTTCCGCTAATGGTTGATCCAATCTTCTCTCCTTGCTGCTTTCTCCCAGCTCCTTGCTCTTTCACTGGCCCAGCTACACCAAGATCCTGCAAAATGGCAAGAGAGGGAAACTACAAGAAGCATACATTCATAATTGATTCAAGGATTAGAATAAATCAAATACACAAGTATAACAATACACCATTGAGACACATGCATATAGAAGAACCTCAAATGCTTTATTAATGGAAGAAGTAAAGTTCAGGAAGTGATACAACCATAAAAGGCCCAATCCAGCATCACCTCCCAGCAGAAAGAAATCTCCTCTTCACCTCCTTCAAAGCAAATCACCCAATAGTTCTATACTCAAACCAACAGCACTTCCTTACATTCACAAGATTCCAGCCTCCTTAGACCTCATGAGAGAGCTCTATATATAGGAGTTTTGGAGAAAGGATGAGTCAGCTTGAAGCTGGCATGAAGCTGACTAGTGTCCTCTCCCACTTCAGTTATTCTTCAGTTCTTGAGTCCACTTGGAGGTTCTTGCTTCCACTTGGAGATCTAGACCCTCTTACTCATCACCAGTCGAATTCCCTGATCCAAGTGTCATTTTGGAAGCTTCCTTGGCATTGACACCTTGAGGAATGACTGTGCCACATGTCCCAACTCGCCCAGCACAGGTAGCCTTCTTTGCAGTTGACATTCAACGTAGGTAGACAGTGGAGCAGTTGACATTCAGCACAGATGCTCAGTGGAGCAGTTGACATGATCCAGAATTAGCTTGTTTTTGAGTGTTTTCAGGTGGAGAACTGATATTCAGTGCTGTGGTTTGCTGACCTTGTTCCTCTAGGGGTAGGAACAACATGTTTAGGGACTTTGGATCCCTTAGATTATGGACATTTCATGCTTCATGCTGTAAGGCACAAAAATGTCTATAACACCATCAAGCACGTAAAATTAGTTGGAACATTACTCAAAACAAATGGAACTAAAACAAACTCATAATGCCCATACCTGGGCCTGAAAGTTGTCTTGTATATGTCCCCTTCCTTGATGCGTACCTAATGATATCCAGATCTTAGATCAATCTTCGAGAATACTGTTGCTCCCTTCGAAGACAAAAAGATTGAGCTACATCCCATAGACAAATTGGTCAGCTTATGGCATAATGAACATGTGTTTGTTTTTCTTTAGATCCTTCTCATTGGTACTATGACAAAATGAAAATAAAATTCAAATGGTATACAAATATATGTAAAATAACATGCTGAAACAAGACTTCAAATTAATTGATGCATTGTTACAGGTTCAATACTATTAGCATGGCGTTATGGGCTATGTATGATAAAGCTAAAAATACTGCTAAGACAAAGCAATTGGTTGACTCATGATGTCTTGCATATATATGTACATATGACATGTTCTCAAATGTCTTGACTATTCTCATGGCCAATTCAAAGATATCATGAATGGTATAATTGAGATGTAGGTTAAACATCAATGTGTAAGAATCGACTCTTGGTTGTTGGCTCAAAGGTGAGGTCAATAATAAATAGTGAAATGAAATGTTGGTTATAATAATGATCTACTTAGAATCGAAATTCATTGTTATATTTTAGAGTGGGGCCATTAATAGAGAGTGATATTGTTGATAATTTATGAGATGGTTGTTGGGGAAATCATGAAGTTACACTTAAACAAAACTCATGAGTGAAATAAGCCATATATGTAATTTATCTTCATCATGAAATGTAATTAATGTCACAGGTGACTAGCTAGTGATCATAAATAAGTTTAGCAAGAAGTCAATAATGAGCTGACACGAGTGTGACAATATATCCATCCACATATATTTGTGATGAGAGGAAAACATATCTCTTGCCGAAAAAGATGAACTAAAAGGTTCTTTATCTGTATTTAGTAACCTTATTTAGGCCGAAGACTTAAAGTCTCAAGGGCCCAAGCAACACAAAGTAGAACTCAACCAGTAAAAGAACTGATTCCATTGAATTTGTTTTATAGAGGGCCTGATAAATCATGAGGAAAACACATTAATATGCACATGTTCATGTGTAATGAGAGGTTACAAAAAAAATTCACAATATTTGTACATAAAAATGAAGTAATAGGGAGCATAACTCATCAACAAAACCCTCGTTTGAAATCAAAACATAAGTCTCAAGACCCTGAGGATGTGTAGCACATTGTGTATGGTAATGGTTCTTTCCAAGAAGGATAAGTAGTACAACATCATTTTCAGTGCCATATGGATTTAAGAGCAGAGTGAAGAAAAGGACATGAAAGGAATGTTGCACTGTGAATATATTTAAAGTAGGAATCATGAGAGTTAAGTGTTGTCATAACTCAGGGACATACTTCTGTTATCATCCATCCATTGTAGGCTTTTGTATTAAAAGCTATGGAGCTAGACAAGTCAAAGTGTATGCATTTTATCAAGAAATATAGGAAGGCTAATGAAGACAGGGGGGTATAAAACATCTAGTTGATGGAAATTAAAAATAAATCCAAAACCTCAAAGTATTGACATTTTCACAACAAAACCATTGATGAGGGGTATAAATTTAGAAAAAAATCACACAAAATTCAATGAAAATACAAGAAATAAGAATTGCAGACAATGGGGATTCACATCATGCAATTTATAAGAAAAAAAATAATGCATTTCTGGATTTCATCCAAAAACATGTTCAAGAAAGGAGAATACTAGGGCTCTATGTTTTTTATTTGGAGGGGGTTCAATTGCGGAAATTTTGTGCTTGAATTTCTTGACGCCTCATTTCAACAACCATTATAGGAGCTACCAAACTTATGACCAGACTCGGTTCAATCAAATTCCAGAGAAAAAATAAAAAACTCTTCAAATAATGGCTCATAAATCATAGGCACCACTCACATCCAGTTGAGAAATTAACACCAGTTAATGTAGAGTATCATGCTAGTTAATAACTATCCACATCAACGATTATACCATACATGTAAATTCTTGTGAATTGACATGGTTGGCTAGGGTGGAAGGTTGCATACACATTCATCCTTTAAGATAATGCTAAGACCTTACCAAATCAGTAAGTTTAGGGTTAATCGAACATCGCATGCTTTGATATCAAAGTGTGTTTTTTTGTTATCAGGGAGATAGACCATAAATGCCACAGGTTATCAATATAACCATGCATTTATCTAGGCTCAAATTTGGTGGAATAAATCACATCATCTGTTGAAGAAATATATCATATGCAACTATTTTCCTAACCATTTTACATAATTTCAACAAGCCAATCATCGTTAATGGTTGAAAATTTGGTGCAAGGATGAACAATATTAGGACTAATACCTTGGTTCATGAACACACTATTTGGCATAAACAAATAAAATATATATTACTTTGACCCAATATCTCTTTTATCACATCCAAAAGTATAATTTTAGAGTACTATTCCTCCTTTGGTGCTTGTTCTCCAAAATTTTTAGGCTTTAGTTTGTTTGAGTTTATAGAGAAAACCTATAGATATTTCCTTTTGTTTTAACATGAATTAAATATGCGTGGACTCTTAAAATATCATTATTTTCGAATAGTTTGAAATACATGAAATTTAACATATATGCCCAAGCACTTATTGAAGTTCCACAATTTGTACATAATGTTCATTCGTATATAGATGGGGATAAGTATAGGTAGGTTTGATAGTCACATAAATATGTCGTAAAACCATGCTATGATTTTCATCATCCTTGTCAAGAACCACCATGATGGCTGATTTGTTTCCACCTTTTGGGAGTTCAATAATAAAATCCATCAAGATGCCTACCCAAATTTTTGTTGTGATAGGTAAACATTGTAATTCCCCAAGTATATTCTCTATGTAACCCTTGTTTCTTTGGAAAGAATCACCGAATGCTATAATTGTATATATTTATGTTTATTACTTCCTAGAAGAATTAAAACTTATTTCTTATATTGGTTTTATAAAATCCAATCTGACCTACTATCTTAGACAAATTTAGCTCCTCTAAGACCCATTATTTTAGGGTCAAAATGTTTTCAAGAATAATGATCCCTTTATAGCACAATGTATCTTTTTTTTGTGTATAAATTTTAGGTGCATTGGGATTGATCTAAAGTTGTTGGATTAGCCACCAAAATGTCATGTTTTTTAATCATTCATTTTGGGCTTCCTATGGAGTACATGGTCTTGATGTGAGAGCCTTTTCTTGTTGACTGTTTCATGACTTAGTATAGGTGGTCGTTCTTTTAGAGTGAGAGTTCTTTGCAGGAGGATGTTTCCTTGAAGGGGAAACTAGCCCGTCATTTTCTCAACACACTTTCTGTACTCTTTATCACTCAAATCTATGGAGCGGTCTAGCTATGTTAGTAGGCCCAGGGATGTAGCCTAGGAGGGGTGAACTCTGTCACCAAATTCTTTGTTGTCTCTCTTCATGTTTGTCTTTATGAGTTAAATGATGATATGTTTCTTATTTAAAGTTCACATGAAAACTAACTCATTATCCTTGAAGAGACCATAAAACTTGTTGATATAATAAGACCCATTTTTTCTTGCAAAGCATCAGAGGATGGTCAATTTTTATGAAGGAGAACTTCTCCTCCAATTTCAAATAAATTGGTATTAGATTAGGTTCTTACCAAGTTATAGGTATGGGAAAGAAGTTGGAAAGTCTCCAAGAGCTAAAGGAGATGAACTTGTCTCTTCAGATGGAGAATGATCAACTTAGAAGAATGCTTGAAGTTGTTGAAGAGGAGAAGAGGCACATGTGCCTTCAGTTGAAGCATGTGCTTGAGGAACAAGTTGGTGAGAGTTCCACTCTAGAAGAAGCAAAGAATTCCTCCAAAGTGGAGCCAATTTGTGGTCATGGTCCAAACATGGGTTATGGACCCTATGTGGAGAATGATGCTTGTGCGTTTTGTCAGCATCTCAAAGATTATCACTATGTGCCCATTGGTAAAATTGGATGGCTTGAGTCATCTTCAAATTCTTCATTCGAATCTGAAGAATAAAAAATGGCTGGAAGATCCAAGGAGGTAATCAACATCTCTATTTCAAATCCTTCAGTTTATGTTAATAACACATCTTTTGCAACCTTTGAACAACATACTAAAGGCATTGGTATGAAGTTGTTATCTTAGATGGGTTATGAAGGAGGAGGCCTTAGAATCAATGGCCAAGGTATTACTACTCCTATCATGGTGAAAGAGATACCAAGATATCAAGGATGGGGATATGGTCATAGAGAGTTTGGAGAGTGTTCTAAATTGTTTGAGGCAAAGAAGTCATCAGATGATGATATGTCACACCAATATGGTAGTGATAATGTCAATTTGTCTCCTAAGAGAAATGAATGATTCAAAGGACTTTGCATGTCATCGTCTAGTCCACATCGTCAAAGTTACAGCCCAAGGGACATGTATAAATGTCATGGGAATTTTCCAAATGTTGGTAATTTTGATTATTTTTGGGACATGTATCCTTGCACTTTTTGTGATACAGTTGATCATTATGTGGCTGAGTTTGAGCAATTGAAAGCTATGGTCAAAACAATGGACCAAATTCTTGGCATCAAGCATGAAGAACCTCCCTTAACTTTGAAGACTTCCTTGTCGATGGGCAAGAGAAAGTAATTTTGTACCCATTGTAACATGGATGGGCATGGGAATGAAAGATGTTGGAAACTTTATCCAGAACTTCGTCCCAAGAAGGATAAATAGGTTATGCAAACCAATGCAAGGAAAGAAACAAGTGGCAAAGACGATACTACAACAGTTCTTAAGGAAACCTTCAAATCAGAATAGATGCAGAAAGAGAACCCATAAGCCTAGGAGAGGCAAAATTTTTTTGCTTTATAAATTGTAAATACTTGTTGTTCATTACCTATTTTTGGGTACTTTGTAAAGTGAAACAAGAACAATCACTATTCGCAACAAGTATGCTTTTCATTGACATGTCATGTTATGTTGGCTTGTTTATGAGTCCAATTGTTTGAGGATTATTTGGGATGAACATGTGTTGTCATTCAATTTGTCTATAGTTATGTCATGTACTCACCAATGCAAGTGTTCAAGATGAAGTTTGTTGTGAATGAAATATGTGATAAATATTGTACAAGAAATGACTATGTTTTTGTGGACAAAGTCAATTGTGTCATTGAATTATTACATTCAGAGTACTTTTTTGTACAAGCACAGTTTGAGGACAATGAAGAAATATTGAATTAGTGCATGGCAAGCGTTGAAGTGCTTCTCATTTCCAAGATGGAAAGGCAAGTTTGTTTTCAACAAGGGAACTTCAAGATGAAGTTGTTTGAGCCATGAAAGATTGGTTTGGATAGAATGTTTAGATTCCATCCATCGATTGTTTTGTTCCTTAATGATTTTAATAATTGTGGCTCGATTCTTGACAAGAAGGTGAGGAATTCACGTAGAGGATAGGTGGAATACCTCGATTAGAGCTTGAAGGCACCAATTGAAAAAATAACATTAAGGATTGAGATTTGGAAATTTTTGAGCTTTTGACTCATTTTTTTTACTAGGAGAGGACAAACTTTTGGAGTCCAAAAGTTCCTAGTGGGGGTGTATGATTCGGAGATCAAAATTTTTCTCAAAAATGAAAGTGCCTAGAATATTTTTAAACTAGCCTCAAGTCATAGGTTTCGTCATTCTGATTTCAAGGACACTTAAATCTCCTCAATATCGATGTCTCATGAAAAATTTATGATGTTTTGATCATTTGTCTCAACAACTAAAAAATTTGCAGGTGGGGTGATTGGGATGCTGACTGGGCAGTCCATACTTTTGATGTCATGATGATGTCAACATGCTAGCTGGGCATACGAGACCAACCAAAAATTGCCACATGTCGAGATCATACAGACACAAGTGATTGATCTAATTGGTTCTTTTTATGTTTGGTGGCCCAATGGGAGGCTGCCACCAGGCCCAATCAAAGCTCGCCATTTGGTGCCTCCACACTGGCTAAATTTGTTCTTATGGATCATATGACCTCAGTAGGTTTGATTGGGTGACCTTACAATACATAATCCAATGCCTTTCCACTCTCCTACGGGTAGTTCTTACCCCTATACTCATCCACGCCTATTTAAAATTTATGTATGGGTGACTTTGGGAGGAGGGGTTGGGCGGTGAGCCCCGACCCCCAGTTGTTTTACCCCACAGGACCAACATCGGCACAAAGGAGAGAGCATATGAATTAAGCTTAGTCCCTAGGCACATGTATCTCTACACAACCACGACATAGGAAAACAGGGGAAAGGAGCACATACAAGACTAACCCTTGGTCATGTTAATTCCCATAGGACCTTGGCACTACCGAGGGAAGACTTAGGTGGAGGGGACTAGCCCCTGTCCCATGGTCATGACATAGCCCACAGGACCAATGTTAAGGGTTGAGGCGCTTGGCGAAGGGGGCGGGGTTGTAGGCCCTAGCCCTGGGTCCCATTACAATCCATGCGACTGCAGATGGAGGAGGTAAGGGCTAGCGACAAGGGCATAGTTTTAGGTTTGGCCCTAGGTCATTTGTTCAGCACATAACCACCGACTAAAGAATCAAGAGATAGCACGACAGGAGTGAGCGATTAGCCCTAGATCTCGGCCACATCAACTTCACATGACCAACAATCGAGAGAAAAAATCACCAAGGCCAGCAGGGGCAAACTATTGGTCCAACCCGTGACCTTATGGCACCCATGTGGCCATATTTTTTCACTCACGCGGTTGTTGGGAATTTAAAAGAAGCGAAAATTTTCACCTATTATGGGTGAATTTTTTGCCTCCCAAGCAAATTAAAGGGAAAAAAATGTTGCTTTCCTTACAGGTTCATCCAATTTGGAGGACGAATATAGAAAAAAACTTGGGGAGAGCCATAAATTGAGGAGTTGTTGGCCTTTTGGAGCCCAATAAGAGCCTAGATGGGGTTTTTTGGACATTCTGAATCCAATGGAAGCCTCTATTCACTAATTTGAGCACCTCTTGAAGGAATTTTTGTAGGTTTGAGCCTTGGAGTGCCAAGGATAATCAGTGGTTTGGAGGAGTTTTGAAGGCATTCTAAGCATGGAGAGGACCATGTAGGGTTTTCTAGCCTTCATTTGTTATTTGCAATAGCTATGACATCTATGGTGAAAATCATGTTTTTCTTTTCTCATTATGTCTTTTTAAGGAAATTTCTCTTTTAGTACTTCAATTTGGAATTGTTGTACATGTACGCTCATTTTCAGATGGAGTACAAGGTCTTGATATGACAACCTTTTCTTGTTGATTATTTCATGACTAACTGTAGGTGACCATGCTTTTAGAGCGAGATTTATTTGCAAGAGAATGTTTCCTTGAAGGGGAAACTAGCCACTCATTTTTTCAGCACACTTTGTGTACTCTTTATCACTAAAATCTATGGAGCGATCTAGCTATGTTAGCAGGCCTGAAGATGTAGCCCAGGAGGGATGAACTCCATCACCAAATTCTGTGTTGTCTCTTTTAATGTTTGCCTTTATGAGTTAAATGATGATATGTTTCTTGTTTAAAGTTCACATCAAAACTAACTCATTATCCTTGAAGAGACCATAAAAATTGTTGATATAATAAGACCCATTTTTACTTGTAAAGTGTCAGAGGATGGTCAATTTTTAGGAAGGATAAAATCTCCTCCAACTCCAGATCACATATATGGATTTTACCAAATTGTGGTCACACAATTACTTAATATTGAATGCCAAGGAATTCCCTTCTTGCATCTCCACTAATTTTATGCCTCTATTTAAGTCATTGTATTGCAAGACAAAATTCTTATTAAAGTTAACACATAATTATGGGAGCTATAACTCTGTCAATATTTTTCTAAAATTCCATATAGAAACTTGCAAGTCTTAAGAATCTCCTCAATATCTTAAATGTTTTTGGATGATTTCAATCTTGCATAACCACCAATTTCTTAAGATCAACTCATATTTCCTCTTGACTTACAATGTAACCCTAATATTTGACCTCAAGAGCCAAAAAAACACATTCAAATTGCTACATGACTAATCGGTTCTCTTACAAGAGCTGTTAGGACTTATCAACATGCTCTATGTGTGGTTCCCATGCTTTATTGGACATTAAGCTATCATCATAGAAGATCAGCACAAATTTGTACAAGAAGGGTTTGAAAATATTGTTCATGAGGCTCTAGAAGGTTGATGGATCATTACAAATACCAAAAAGAATCACTAGAACCCATAATGACCTTCGTTTGTTTTGAATTATATATTATGGATAAATTTCTATTTCATTTTCATTTAGTGGTATCATGAATGTAGATGAAGCTTATTGAAAAAAAATTCTCCATGAAGTTCATCCCAAAGATCATCAATAATTGGGATGGGAAATTTCCCTTGATTTTCAACTTATTGAGATCCCTAAAATGAGGACACGTGTGCCAATTTCCACCCTTATATAGAATTTTGATTGTTGATGATGAATAAGGGCTTGTATTTGGACATATGACTCCCACTTGCATTAGTTTCTAAATGATATTTTATATTTCATTCATTTGTGTGAAAGGGTGCCAATAAGAACATGCATTTGATGCTTCAGTTCCTAGAATCATAAGAATGACATGATCATACTCTCCTCAAGAAGGGGCTAAAAATTTTTGTGTCTCAAACACTTGATGATGTTTTTCAAGAACCAAATATAGGTATGGGTGATTTTCATGTGTCATATTATATGGAATTAAATTGGGTAATAATGAAAATCATAAAGATTTCTTTGAAGTCCATTATGACTAGTCCCAACATGCATAACTACTCTACTCCCAATACTACATCAAAATCAAGCATATGGATGGAAAATGGATGGATTTTTATTTGATAGTATCCCATCTAGAGTTTGAAATTTTAACATCTTCCCCCACATTTCCTTATACCTCCATTGGAAATCATGATATGAAAGTTGCAAACTAGGGATACAAAACAATGAGATTATTTTGCCACTCTCTTGTAAATGAAATTGTGAGTATTTCCACAATCAACTAGGACTATAACTTTTTGATGCTTGATGTAGTCCGTTAATTTAAAGGTTTTCAAAGTTAAAATGCTCATTAATGCATGTATATAGATTAGGGGTTCTTCATGCGGACATGGAGGCTCAAAATTTACCTAAGTCTAAGTCTTGCATTAGGGGAATTTTTAGGTCTAAAATGGGCCTCCTAAGGAAATTATAAAATAATAGTGGAAATAATAAAATAAGATTAGATTGCATCATCGAATTTTAGAGGGAAAAAAAGGAAAAACTATTTTTTCAACTCGTATTTTCAACTTATCTCCCTATGGGTTTACTCAAATTTCGAGAGACAACACTCGTAGGATGCAAAATTTGATTCCTCATCTAAGAAATACCCATGTTGCATAATTTCTATGGACCCTACTACACGAAGAATGAGAAATACATGAAAAACATGATTGCAATCATATTTTTTCTTGTATTTCTCATTTTTTTGTGTAGCAGGGTCCATTGAAAGTATGCAACATGGGTACTCCTTGGATGATGAATTAAATTTTGCATCCAACAAGAACTACCACTTGAAATTTGTATAAAACCTTAGGGAGATACGTTGAAAATACGAGTTGAAATAATTATTTTATTATTTTTTATTATTTTTACTTTTTTACTCTAAAAATGGTGAATCGTCCTCCATGGTTGACATCATCATCTTGAATCGTATTGGTTCTTATAAAGTTTATTTTGATTGTACATTTTTCCTAGGAGTCCCATTTTAGACCTCAAAATTCCCTTAATGGTACCTTCAACTTGAAATTGTGGTCTCTTTGGTATTTATGTCATTGATTAGGTCTTGTGTGTTCATATCAATTTGGAACAATTTATGTTCTTTACACATATGACCTCTAGTATATCTTTCATCAATTTATAGTAGAGCTCATGTCTTTGGTAATCTACATTTTATGCTAGAGACAACCCTTGTACTTTCAAGGGATTAATAGGATTTTTTTCTTAGGTAATTACCATGGGGAGGATGCATTTAGCGAATGAGTGATGGTGTTTTCATTTATGTATTTATCACCATCTCAACTTCTAGGGCCCTCTTAGTTTCTTCTACCACGTAGTAGGATGTTGCATTTTTATTTATTCTCAAATATTCTCCTTGATGCCACTAATGAGACAGTGCTTATATAAGGAATATTCAATTTCTTTGTATGGATGTTTAATTGATTGAAAGATTTCCTAAATCAATGACTGAGGCTATTTAGTGTGACTTGATAAGAGACCCTAAATTAAGAGTATCTCTCTTAGACATGCATTGAAAATTTTAATAAAATAACTCCACATTGTGTATCTTGGATAGGATCATATAAAGGGATTTTTATGAACTTATTGTCATTTCCATTGTTCCATACCCTAATTTTTCATTATGTCATCAATAATTCTCTAAGGGTCAGATAATATTCCATCTAAGTGACACATCTTGACAGGTGGAAACCATCAAACTTATTCAATTCCACTTTAGGGAAATGGTGTGATATGTTATTATTCATTATTCTATTATTGTGTATATCTAAAGAGGATTTTGGGTGGCTACATATCCCTAACTTAGAGTTTCCTTCCTAGTGTGACTCAATTTTTTATGCAATCTAGATTTGTTCTTCCAAGATGCCATGAGCTAGCACACCTAAAAACTTCTTGATTAACATCTTCTAAATGTCATCCAACTTCTCTACTCTCTAATTGAAATTGGCTAGTTTTCTTATATTTTTCTACTACTCATCCAATTACTCTAATCTCTCATCCATCTTCTTAAACTAGTTCTCCAAGCTCTTCAATCTGTTTGAGGTAGTGTGCAAGGTCATATTAATTTGGGATATGATACGAGGTAGTTTATAAGTATTCATCATGGGTGCTTACTAACAAAGGTTACTTGGTCATAAGGACAAGAGAGTGTTAGGTGTTATAGATCTATGATATATATGTGGGGTCTAATAATAGTGTCAGTCCAATATCTCAAGGAATTAACCAAAGAGGCTTAGCTAAACCCTTCGCTAGACAACTCAACTACCAAAGTACTAGAGAGTGGTCTCTCTAAGTGTTGGTATTGGTGTTATATACCAACAAGACAATTGATTAGTTTATTTAAAGAAAATTCTAGGTATATGTAGGGGGAATTCCTGTATAACTGAAAGTATGTTGGAGTAATATTTCATACCAGGTCTTTTTTTATGACATCTTATTCAAATGCTTTTTAACAATGGTTTCAAATAATGTAATTCCACTTGTATATTCTATGTGTATTCTTCCTTGAATGTAATTTTACCTAGTGAATGATAGATCATTGTGTTATTGAAATACATTGGAATATGTCTCTAGAAAAAGGAAAAAAAAATTGAAATTTTAAGATCTTTCTAACCTATGAAAATCCTTTAAAAATCAATAGAAAATAACTAACTTGTTTAGGATTTGAGGCTAATAATGTGAAATGTTGTTACATATTAAACTTTTGTGATCCACATCGAGAATAAGTTTGTCTTATGGATTAATCACATGGTAGAGATTTGGTCAATGTTTTGAACCAGCTAATATGGTTTATCCTCAGGACAAATGGTGATAAAATCAATCTTACCGAAGGTTTAAATAGCAGAGAAGCATCTTTGCCCAGAATTAGCTTCTAGGAACTAGCTGTTATAAACTAGCCATTAGGAAAAGGTTGTTAAGAATTAGTTAAGGAAAATAATATTAATAAGTTTGTTAAGAATTAGTTAAGGAGAAATAATATTGTTGACACCTAATCATCAAGATTGGGTGAATAATTGTAACTGATGTAAATAAATAATGGAAATATGAAGAGTCACCGGGAGATGAAATGAACAGTCTCTCCCTCATGTATATAATAAAGATCAACCTGAATGAATAAAATGAATTGATTCGAGGAGTTACTGCCTGGTCTGACATGGTATCAGAGCCAGCGCCATTTTTGGCTTCCCTTTGCTTTGTAACTCCCTATTCTGCCTATGTTCTGCCTTTCATAAAAGCGCTACTCCTCCTGGTTCTGACAGTCTAAGAGCACTCCTCTCTCATACCTGCGATTTAGGGTAACGGTCTTCACTGCTATGCCAAAGGTGGTGTGATGTGGTTGCTTCCTGGTATTGAAGTGTTAAAACAAAATTTGTGTTGAATTTTCTGAGGACTGAACACTGCTGGTGAATGCTGGTCGAAACTCCAGTGATCGGGTTGTGATATCCGTGGCCTGAATTTCTTCAAAGCGTAGCTGTTCAAAGCTTGAAGCCGTAGAAACCTACATCAATTTTTGGAAGCCGTGTTGACACTGTTTCATTATGCTGTGAGTTGTTTAATGGCAGTGCGTTGAATTGAAGACTACCAGAATACGAGTGTTGAATGTACGTTACGGAGCCGTGAACTTCTTGATTGGTATGAAAACTATGCATTGGAACCTTGAATAATGTGAAGAGCATATAGTGATGGCACATACCTTACAATAGTTTACATGGCACATATATTAAATACGTTGTTGTTTGTTATGGAGTGTATAGTGATGGAACATACCTTATATTCCTTAAAAAAAAGCATCACGTTGGGCCACTTCATAAATAGACAGGACCTCTGTGGATATGGTGTTGCATTCTGCATTGGCTGTATTCAAATATTGTTGTCATTTGGTATGTCCTTTTTTAATGGTCGAAATCCATTAACAGCACATACGTTGAAGCGTTCGAAATATGAGTGTTGAATGTACGTTACGGAGCTGTGAACTTCTTGATTGGTATGAAAACTGTGCATTGGAACCTTGACTAATGTGAAGAGCATATTGTGATGGCACATACCTTACAATAGTTTACATGGCACATATATTAAATACGTTGTTGTTTTTATGGAGTGTATAGTGATGGAACATACCTTATATTCCTTTAAAAAAAACATCACATTGGGCTGCTTCATAAACAGATAGGACCTCTGTGGATATGGTGTTGCATTCTACATTGACTGTATTCAAATATTGTTGTCGTTTGGTATGTCCTTTTTTAATGGTCGAAATCCATTAACAGCACATATGTTGAAGCATTCGATGGTCAATGGCATGTGTTCTAGGGGATACAATACCACATACTACCTCTGTCTCCATATATCATATATCAGAATCAATATTTTAGCAGCAAAAGTTTTTTTCTCCACAAAAACACTTTTTTTGTTTCCAACAGAAGTATTTTTACAGTACTCAGATTTTACAATGCATTCAATAATATCTATTGTGGGAGTAGTTCTCACTGGAAAGGAGAAGTATCCTGAATCGTATCGAAAGATACAAGACACCCTCATTTTCAATGAGTTGTGGAAAGGAGTATATGTTGGAGACGGAGACAAAGAACCAGAACAACCTACCTCATACAAAGAGTTCGCCATTTGGGAAAATAAGAACAGCAGAGCCTATGCATTAATTGCAGCATCTGTAAGTGAAGAGGTGAATTGCCATATTTCGCCATTTTCAACTGCTTTCGAAGCCTTATAAAAGCTGAAAGAACTTTATGACTCACATTCTGCACTTGAAGTTGTTCAATTCATGATTAAACTCTTCACTCCTGAATTACAAAATAATGATCCTCTTGCTCTTGCATCTGAAGTAAAATCTATAATGCATGATATCAAAGTCACTAAGGTTGAATTGCATATTCCTCTTATTGCTTTTCTCAAGGCACTTTATCCTACTTACTCCAATTATCTCGAGTCAATGCAAGCAAATGGAAATCTCAAAGATATTACGTTTGACTCTCTTGTGAAAAAAATTGTTGAAAGAGAGAAAGCTTTTGGGAAGAAGACAACCCCTAAATCTTCTAAAGAGGTTGTGTGCCTTGCTCATAAAGAAAAGAATCTTGCCCAAGATTCTTCCACAAGAAGAGGTGGTCGTAGAGGAAGAGGAAGATATTTCAGAGGCAAGAAGGGCAGACACTCTCAAGGAGAAAAGTCAGATTTGCACTGCAAACACTGCAAAAGAAATTTTATGGGAGTCGCCCTCGAAGGGACTTCCCGAATGACCGTACCAAGAGATTCTACTGTACTCCATGTAGCTATGTAAATTGATCCTGCAGAGCCTATCTCGAGGTTCAGGCCGGATTGTAGGAAGTGGGTGATACGTTTCTGGATTCCTCTTATGAGCTCTACAGTACCCACGATTCTCAGTGGTAAGTCGTCGACATATCACGCATGACAAATCCTAATTAAGTATAGGTCATCGAAGTGAATAGGGGATAGCCCCTGCTTACGGTCTAGGCATCTTTCCAACATGATGATAACTAGATCGCAGCCCAGCTCTATCAGCAGACCCCTTCTTCTTCAACACCTAATAGGGTTTTTCATGGAGAACGCTACCCCATTATTCTTCTTATTATAGAAGGGGCGTTCTCCACCTTCCTTTATTTGTTTCGGGGTCAACCCGGTGGCTCCTTCATGAAGGAGGAAGGCGGCACAAAGGGGGCTCGAGGGCTTGTTAAAGAAGGCGGCAAGGGAAGGGGGGGAACTAAAGGCATTTTTTGGTGCCCCCTTCATCAAGGGGTGCTTGTGGGGGGCGTGTGCCATGAAAAAACAAGGGAATAAAATCCCACTTCATGTTGGATGCTTCTTACTCCCCCCCTTCCCCCCCCCCCCAAACAATGATGGTTCTGCTGTCTTCTCCCACTCGCACTGGGGGGAAGTTGAAGCTTGCCTCTTCCCCAGAGTTTTGTTGGTCATCAATACGACCTGTCTCTAATAGAACCAATTTGATTATCTGAACATTCAGAATTTTTTGCTTCTGTCGGATCCTCTCTATCTCCTGATCGAGCTTGTGTGGGTGGATGTTGCCTAGTAGGGCTAATAGTAGTACATTGTGTGGGACCACCCCATAGTAGGAAGGGTGGCCACCCCTCTCACCTCCTACAAATCGTCCGACAGAAAATAGTTTTTGGGTGAGGTGAAAGAACTTGGGATCGTCGATATCTTCCTTCAAGATTGAGATGAGTCAATGTCGGTCGATGGTGTGGAAACACTTTATTATGCTGAATTCCAAGATACTTAAAACAATGTTCTCCACTCTTTTCTCATCTGTATTATGGCTGAGCGGTAGCCTCGACCCAAGTGGAAGTGCGATGTGTCCAGAAACTCGAAATCGTAAATGGATTCGGGTACCACTCTTATCACCTCTTTCATGATCTTCTCTATTGGTACTACTACTGGGAGCAGTCTAAACTTCAACCCCTATTTATTATATTGGAAAGGGGAGAAAAGTCTGTTTTTTTCTCCCCCTTGATATCTGAGGCCCTCCTGTCGGGACAGATTGGATTTCTGGAAACAATCTTTAAGGAAGTACACCTTTGGCCGGCTCGAACAAGGTGCGAAGCCACTTGCTCAGCAAAAGAGAGAGCAAGGTTATCCCTTTTCTTTATTTCTTCTCCTCTCCCATTGGTCTTCGGCATCCTTCCTCACCCTCCTCTCCCTTTGGTCGAGACGGGCTTAACACCCTCCTAACGTCAGGTGAGCCATCCTTTAGAGATTGGGTTGGGTGGGTAAATAGTTAGCAATCCCTCACCCATATGAAGGAGTGAGTGACTCCATCCCTCTCCTTGACAGTCAACTGTGCTTATGCACCCTCACCCATATGATGGATAAGTGACTTCGTCCCTCACCCATATGATGGATGAGTGACTCCATCCCTCTCCTTGACAGTCGAGCATGCTTACGCACCCTCACCCATATAATGGAAGAGCGGCTTCGTCCCTCACCATATGATGGATAAGCGACTCCGTCCCTCACCATATGATGGATGAGCAACTCTGTCCCTCTCTCGGTGGTCGAGCCATGTTGTAGCATCCTCTCCTGGTGGTCAAGCCATGGTGTAGCGTCCTCTCCCAGTGGTCGAGCCCTCTCCTTTTAGTTGAGAGTTCACTTACTCACCCTACCAGGGGCATCCTCTCCTTTTAGTTAAGCGTGCTAATGCATCCTCACCATATGATGGATGAGTGAGAAATCGATGGTGGCCTTGATATTCAAGTGTGCTAATGCACCCTCACCCATATGAATGAGTGAGCGACTCTGTCCCTCTCCTTTTAGTCGAGCATGCTAACACACCCTTTGAATGTCGAAAATGCAGCGATTCATGATGCATAAGCAGGCTCGACCATAAGCCCACCACCTAAGCCCACATCAAGGAAGGTCGGTCTCGACCACCGAGAGAGGAATTATATATGTGATTACGGTGAATGAATGAAATAATCAGAAATGCATAATTCATTCATACACAATGACATATGCCCACAACAATAAGAATGACTCTTTCCCTCCTAATTGTTTGCTTTCTGATAAGCCCTCTCTAAAATAGAGATAGGAACAAACATGTACCTCGGCTACGTCATTTCCTAGTCATTTCCAGGGGTAAGTGCCATACAGGAACAGGAAGAGCCATGCCCGTTCAATCCATCCATATGTTTCAATGAAGGAAGGCGGAGGATGCCCAGATTCGAACTGGGAAGAACGCTAGAGCGCATGCAGCCAATGCAGATCATCCCCTTTGGTAACGCAGTTCAAGGTTGCCCTCTACATCTGTAGGAAGGCTACCCTTCCAATTCATTACCATTGCGGGAAGGATAGCCTTCCAAATCATTACCATTTCGTTATCAATTCATTTTCAACCACTCGGTTCCCTTTTGGTGAAGTCTGAAATATGAAGAAGAGTGGGGAACTCATTTTCAACATCGATTGACCAAGATATCAGCTCGCAACTTTCTGCAGCGTCTAGTAGTGTGGTGGCCATTCTGCCCATGGGCATAACATCGAAAAAAGGAGGGGATTTCCACTCCACCACACGTAGTTGGGAGTAGAACTCTTTTGACAGTAGGGTGGCAGGTATTTTGGCTAGAGTTGGCACCAAGATGACAGGTGTGTTGATCTCATTTCGGAACGTGTCTTCTCCTCTTGATCCCCATTCATAAAGCCCAAGCTGTCCATCCAAGAGGCGGATCAAGTTGGTCCTGCACGAGCTCTCCTCCTCTGCCCGGTCTGAGTACGTGGAGTCACCGATTCCGTCAAGAATTTTCACCTCCCTTGAATTATCAACCCCCTCCCAGTTGTTTAGGCAGGGAGGAACGAAGCAAACCTTTAGCGCCTTTTTGAGGAGTCGTATGAATCCAGGGTTTTCTCCTTTAACCTGGCCTAATAAGAGGAGTTGTTCGTCCCGAAGGGTGCACATAAGTTGGAGGTTGTATCCGAGCCACTTTAGCACATCGAACCTTTCCGGCCTAATCTCTTCCGTGGAATAGGGAGAAGGCGCTCCTAATGCCTGAACATATTGGCGAAGCCTACTAAGCCAACTACTAATTTTTATTGGTTCAGATAACTCGCCATCCCTTGGTTTGGAGAACTTGCCATCCCCTAGATAAATAATCGTGTCCTCTTCCAGCGTACTAGATGCCTCCGTATTTTGCCTAGCCCTAGGGGCTTCGATGAATCCTGCGTAACTTGGGGGTTCATGAGCCCTTGCTGAGGGCAAAGTTTTGTCTTTCCTTTTCGATGCCTTGCTAACGATCATTTTGGCTAAGTGAAATCCGACTTTTTTGGTTGTCGCATACCGGCAGGCTTCGTACTCCTCGAGAGACATCCCCCATATGTGAATATCCACGTCGCTATAGACATCAAGGTCGGGGAACATGGAGAAAACCTTCCCCCAACCTTTCACTTTCATGAATTGCACTTGGCCCACGATATGTGGATGGAACTCTTTTAGCAACATAATTTTGATATCGTTGTAGGTGTATACCAGATTCTTTATCCCAATTAGATAGGTCATAAGCACAGGGAAATTCTGGATACTAAACGGCGGATCCTTTGTTTCGGCGACTAGGACGCTTTCCACTCCCAAATAGAACCCGAGAATCATATTGATCATTCCCTGGGGAGAGATGTACATGCACATCGACACAACCAGAAAAAGGTACAGTGGTTTTTTGTTACAGTTTGTTTTGTGACAGGCAGCCATAAGGGGGTGCTTTTTCGCCATTATCTCAAAATAGATATTATTGCATCAACTGAACTGAATGGAAGAGAAAATCCATGCCCCCCAAAGGGACAAGTGGCTTCTCTATGAGAAGTAAGCTTAGGGTGGTACCTCCCAGTAGTGGCCCGCATTTCTCCACCCTACAAATAGTCCGGTAGTCTAGAGGTGGGGGAATCCATCAATATCAATATCTTGTCCATTCCACTCTGATGAATAAGGGAGATGAAAAGCCTCTATTATGCCTTAGTAGATCATGCTATGGGCATATGTCATTATGCATGAATGAGATATGTCATTATGTCATTATGCATTGAGGAAAGAGAAGATCGAGTAAGTGAATCGGTCATGATTTATATATGTCATTATGCATTCATTCGTTATATACGTAATTACGCTTGAGCACTTAGCATGATTAGATCTGACCTGACATGATGCAAATGAGAGAGATCGATAATGAGAGAGATCGATTTGGTTCATTTCGACCAGTGATTCCAGTCATGAATGAGATATCTTATATATGTCATTTCTTTCTTTCTTTATTGGCCCATTCATGCACATGACCGGCACCATCCTTCTTGACTGGCCCAGCTACTAGGCTTCTCGCCTTATGCGCACCTATGGGTTTCTCTCTACTGGCTCTTCGAGTAGGGAGATATGCTCTTTGAGCAAGAATGGATCCTTTGCTCTTTGAGCCAGATAAGGAGCTCTTCGAGCAAGAATGGATCCTTTACTATCAATCTCTACCAACATGGCTCTACTGGCTTGATGGGCCCTGAACCTTTCAGTCGAGGAAGGGAGATGTCCGATGGAAGGAGGTTCTGCCTTAGGTAGTAAGAAGTGGTCAAATGAGATCTATTATATATGTCATTTCTTACATGTCTCATAGAAGGCCTGATGAGGGTATGAATGAGGAGATTAGAGGTCTAATGAGGTTCATGTAGGATGGGCTGGAAGATGGGAAGATGGGAAGATGGGCTCATGGGATGGGATGATAGGTTTGATGGTAGTGATGATGGGTATGCTGGGCTGGATGCTGGTATGTTGGGCTGATAGTGATGATGGTATCGATGGTAGTGATGATGGGTATGATGTATCTAGGTTGATAGGGCCTCTATATAGCCGTATAGAGAGCCCCAGGGGTGAAGTGAGATAGATCTACTAGATGGAGATAGAGTTCGTCTTAGCAGTCTAATTCTGATTGCTGGTATGGGGGGTAGGGATGGAATGTTTGCTTTTTGGATGGATGGAAAGTCATCCTAGTTGGAAGTCATGAAGATGGAATCAAGCCTTAACCTGCCTGAAGGATGTCACTCCCTTACAACTTTCATCGCTTGGTTGGCCTAACTCACGAACCCAACCACCTTCTCTAGATGTCTTGCCTGGTTCCACTATGGTGATTCGATCCATTAGGTCTGGTTATTCCAGTGAGTCCAGTCATGAATGAGAGAGATTCTACATGTCTGCTTGAGTGACTAAACCTCAAGATGACTACATGAGTTTCACCCCAACCTTGGGCAGACCAACCACATCTACCGGGTGCCTATCGCTTGGTGAATCCTCCACCCATCCGCCCATCCATCATCAATAAATGTTTATATTCATACTAGATTGGAGGAACTAAGGAAAACATGGGAGGCCATTGGATGCATAGTGATGTCCAACGGTTGGATAGATGGGAAAGGGCCCCAGTATTGTTGTTGTTTACAAAGAAGGAAAAGAAGGTCCGGAGGTCTTGCACTTCTGAGGGAAAGGAACTTTAGTGACTTTCCCTTAGAGGGGAAGGAACTTGGTTGCTAAAAAGCACGAAGAAAAGACTTCAGCTCAAGATCAAAAAGAGTCAAACTATCGGTCTTGGCCTGTATCTTCTTCAGCCGAGATACAAAATACAATAACGTTGCTGCCAGCCATTTCCACTTGATAGGGATACCTGAGCTCGAACCTCCCATCAGAAGTAAAAATAGGATCCCTAGAAGCGGCGACGATAGAAGTCAAGGGGCATCTGATCCTTATGGATGACCATAATAAGTGACACTGGAAGATTCTCCGAGACCAAACTCCACCTACGTCGATATTCTTCGATGGCCAAACACCAAGTCTTGATATAGAACATCATGCTCTTCGCTCCCATGAACCAGAAGTCCTTTCTGGGAATGGAACCTAGGCCAGTATTCCAGTTCACAACCATCGGAAAACACCATAAAAACCCTTGCAGCTGGAAGAAGAAGAGATCCTCTTGTGAGGAAGGGGAACCGTGGATGATCAAGAGCCATGAGGTGGCTTGGGAAGACGTGACATAATGATAGGCAAGCCACTTCAGGAGTTCAAACTGTGGAGTAGTGAGCTCTCTGCGGGAATAGGGCTTACAGTTCACCCCTTTACATTTTTCTCACCATTCCAGGTGGCACTCTACCCGTTCGAGAGTCTCGTCTTCCATGTAGTTGGTCAAATTCCAGAGAAGCAAGGTGTCATTCTCCCCAATAGTGCCTAAGCTTTTCAACAATTGTTGAATCAGTTCTAGGTCCAAATTGGTACCATGAGTCATTGGTAGTTCGCTGAGTGAACTTGAAGGAGATCCACACTTTGACACCTAAGATTCCATAATGAGTAGATACTTTCACACTGCCTCATGAACCATGAAGTGATTCAAGGCCTAGCATCACCATATATGAAGTGAAATATGAATTGATTCAAGGCCTAGCGTCACATCTCTTAAGTGAAAAAAGACCTAGTGTCACATCTTTTAAGTGAAAAAAGGCCTAGTGTCACATATATGAAGTGAAAAAAGGCCTAGGGTCACATCTCTTAAGTCTTAGCGTCATATCCTAGAGTGATGCAACCTTTTGAATGAACTCTGCTAAACTGAACTCTACTAAATAACCTTCCTGTTGGGGTCTTGAGCACCCATCCCTTATCTAGCTACCACCCAGCTCCTAGCTACGGCAGGTCATTTCTACCTCCTTATTGGGTCATGGGTCATTTCTACCCAATTCCCCGTAGCCCCCACTAAAGACGGCTCTAGAGACTAACCCAATCGGGCTAACTATAGGCGAGCTCAGTTCAAGTGATTGTCCACTTCCCATTGCCATACCTTGGATGGAAGTCCTGTGGCCTTACCCTAGATTTGGAAACCCACCCTCTCTAAAAACTTACTTAATGACTCATAAGTCAGAGAATCCTGGCGATTGGGATCAAAATTTTCATGGTCTCCCATCCCCCTCTCACTACACCTGGTAACATCGGAGAGTCATTGCTCCCCGTGGAGAGGACAAGCTATTGGGTTACTTTCTTTCTGGGGAAGTTGGCAAAAACCATGGCCAAGCCAATGCACCCTACAGTGAGGTGACCTTAGAAGGAGGTGAATATGATTGCTCTAGTTCCAAAGGTGGACCTAACCTGTATGAATCAGTTAAGCAGGCGTGGGCATAGCAAGAATTGAACCTACGACCATTAGGTTAAGAGCCTAATGCTCTACCAGCTGAGCTATACGCCCTCGCTAAAGTCTCGATTCTGTGTATTTTGATCATTTGTTCTGAAGAAGAAAAAACAAGAGAACCAACCCTGACATGATGCTATAATTCGAGCATGGCCCATATCTGGTCATAGGACTAGGCCTCTCAATCTCTCCAGGCGAGTTGAGATTTCAATCCTGAGACCGCCTTTCCACAACTATGGTGAGGGAAGCTTAATCAGAGAGAACATTCAGTGAGCATGCCCCTGCTTGCTCTTCCTTGTTTTGGTGAAGGAGTTTGGTTCTCTTTTTTTCAGAAGAAGAAAAAAAAGAGAACCAAACCTTGCTCTCAGAGCATTTCATGCTCTTTGAGCTGGATGAATACATAGAGGCTCTTAGAGCATAAAATTCTCTTCAAGGTCCTCAAAATACCACTTGCTATTCGAGGATTTCATGCTCTTCAAGCTGGATGAAAGGTGTTTTGTTCTCTTTTTTTTAGAAGAAGAAAAAAAAGAGAACAAAACTTGCTCGAAGTCTGCCTTATATATCGAAATTGAAGGCCTCATACCACTGGATCCAACCATTGGATGTTTGGGTATTGTCTGCTACCCCACTGACTACTAGCTTGCTAACCTGCTTACTGCTTACCCGCTATCGTAATCTCCTGACCCGCTTACTGCTCTGATGATGCTCCGACTGCTAGAAACTCTCCTACTGTCCTTGTCTGCCTACCTGCTGACCTATTCTTGACCCACTTACTGCACCTGCTCTGATGCTGAAAGTCTTGGTGGTGCTGGTCTAATTGACTGATTGATTGACCCATTCTTTTGGTTGATTTTCTTAGCTGACTTGATTTTTTTATTGATTTATTTATATCTAAAGAGTGCACGGAAGGGGTAGGGCTATGTGTTGCCAGTTGGAGGTAGAATGGAAGTAAGGATAAGGAAGATGATATAAGTAAGAGTGCAATCTGGAATTATAAGAAGAAGGGAGGCCAGGATTTAGCAATGTATGACCCAAATTATATCTTGATAGTAGGAGATCAATGGATATTAGATATGCGATGAATAAATATCTACCTGGCAGCAGATTGAGCGATCCTGGGAGGAAGACGTACTTCGATATTCTGATCCTAGCTTTATTCTTGTGGTTAGGGACATGCGTTTGTGTGCTTTTGGTTCGAAGTGGTACAATTCTTGAGTGATGTAGGTACAGACTAATAAGTTTGGGGTGCGGGTGATAAGTCAACTTGGGAGGAAGTGTTTCATGATGATAGATGATGAATTCATTAATTCGAGGGACGTTAAGTAACTCTAAAGACCTAAGAAGGGCAAGGTATGGTTAGTGACTCTAAAGACCTCAAATTTGAAATGAGATTAATCACTTATTGGCGTTGTTGGTCGAGGGTTGTGTATATACTTTCAAATTCCCTTTCTTTGTATACGATATTATGATTGATGATTCGAGTGAATCATACCTATCCCATAATGGTTGAGTCACTTAATGTACCTCGCCCCTCTCCCCTATTCTTTCTCAACAATGAGCTGGGTGGGGTCACCCCCTCCTATCCTTTCATAGATATACCTAATTATAGAGATATCGTAGGTTATCCCAATGATGATATCAATTTTCCCCCTCCCTTGTCAAAGCTTTACCCAACTCACAATGAATGGCTCATCAATCAATCTCATCTGGTTGGCTAAATCAACTGCTCGATGGTTCAATCATCAATTGATGAAGACTGGTTGAATCAATCGCATGATTTCTGGGCATTCTTCATCGCTCAATGGCTCATCAATCAATCTCATCTGGTTGGGCCGATTGACTCAATGGCTTCATCAATCCATTCATCTCATCTGGCTAGCATGAATGAAGGTTGGCATTCTAACAAACTCAATAATTGAAGAAGTTCCTCCTTATAAGTTGGTTAGATCACTGCTTCAAGTGACCTCTTCCTCCTTGCCAATGGGGGAGCCGAATTCTTGATGCATGGATAGATCGATTCCACAATGAATAGAATCGATTGAATGACAATATCCCTCATGATTCGAGAAGGAATGACAGATTGATTGTCCTATCTCTGTAATGAATGAGAGGAGTGCATATATTATATATTTCATTACGATATTGAATCCAATCTACTATGGGCATATTGAATTAGGAATTTCTTCCAGTCATGAATGAGATATATTATATATGTCATTTCTTTCTTTCATTTCCGACCAAGCCAAGAAGTAAGAGGCTTCCAGTCATGAATGAGATATATTATAGAAGTGCTTTTGGAAGTTTTTTTGCCATCAAGGAGGGATCATCTCTACTTTCAATCGATTCATTGCAATGGGAAGTGAAGTCGAAGGTAGCTTCTAAGAGTCATGGTGGCAGCCATCTGGGTCGAGTGAACTCTATTTTGCCTTAAGCTCTCCTGCTTCCTTCTCCTCTCCCCACCCGATCCACCGTACCATAAAGGAGATATCGGATCACATGCCCCCACTAAGCCATATCCAAGTGGGTAAATCAAGAATGCACATAGGTGGGACTTTAGAAGCTTGCCGGGGGTCATGAGGCAGGTCGATCACCAGCGGTAGGATGAAGCAGCAGCAGCAGCATTGAACCCAGCCCAGAATGTTCCGGAGAAGGCGAAAGCCAAAGAACAGAAGAGCTTCCGAGCTGAAATGCTTTGCTGGCACAGTCGAGAAAGGAAGGTCCCGGAGGGGCTTGCGCTTCCTAGTGCAAGGATGATTTGTCATGTTGTTATATACGTATATAGGGTCGAGTGATTCATCTTGTGGTTGTTGGAGTGAGCTTACCAGGGTTCTGCCCCATTGATTCACTCTTCGCCTTTGTCAATGGATACGACTTAACGACCCTCTTCCGGTTTTGGAGCTTTCTTCCTTTCTAAACGACTTGAATTTATCTCCCCACTGGTTACTTCGGAAACATCAACTCCAGCTCTCGGAGTAGCATGACCAAATGCACAATATCCAGATCCAGTCTTAAGTGTTAGGACAGATGGCCTCAATTTCAATGCTGCAGAGGGGTAGATAGCTATGAGAGTGAGCAGGGAACGCGAATGCATAACCGAAGGGGATCAACGGAAATCGAAAGGTGTTCAATAATGGTTTTCGAAGTGAGGTTCCATATTCATATATGGAGGGAGCAAGCTATTAATTGGCACAATTCACATCAAAAGAGGAGCCAAGCCAACTCACTATCGATATTCGCCATTGGGGATACTCACTTCAGATAAATAGGCCTGGTACCAAACCCAAAATTCACAGGTCTCGTTGAGGGCTTGTCTTAGAGTCGAACCAGTTGCCCATCTCTACCTTTTCATGATGGATCCATCAAGCAGAGGAGATAACATTCCACCTCTAATTAAGTCAGGCACATGGTTCCTTGGAGTTGGGCACCTAAAGATGGATTTATTCTCTGAGCAAGGCCATAATTATGGTGAATGGAGAGGAAGTTCAGCCACTAGCAATAGTTCTGATTTCACTCTTTTGTCCCGCCACCCTACCCCAAAAGGGGGACTCGAAACAATGCGAAAGAGAAGAATGAATGCACCCCTTAGCTTAGCACGCACCCAACTGCACTAAGATTCTTTTCCTCGACTGGTTATGGTAATATGTGTATAAGATCCAGGCGGATATCTGGATGCAGTTTCCTTTCCAAAGGAGAGCTATGGGTGCTAAGTCTTATATACATATTACCTCGAGTGCCTTCTCCTCTGCTTGGAATGCTACTTCAAAAGCTTCTAATTACCAATCGATCTCTTATGTAGCAACAAAATAAGATTATCAACTCTACACGTGATGGAACCAAGGACACAAGCGAATCAACTCCCCGTAAAGGGTAGAATTTTGTATCCATTCCTATTTCTACCATCACCTTCAGCCATTGAACCCTGGCCAGCCCTTGAAAGCGGGAGATTTAAAAGCCCTTTCTCTGAGGTAGGTTGACTTCATGGATTTTGAAATGCCTCCCTCGGCTCCAAGCTCCACCGGTCGGGTCCACACTGACAAGGCATTCCTATTTGTATGAGCCTAGCTTGCTTGCTTGAATGCTGTACCTAACAGTCGGTCCCGTTCCCCTCCGCCCGTTAATAAGATTGCTTGCCAGCCCACCCCGGCAAGGGGGGCCTAACAGCAGATAGAAAGGAATCAAGCATGCAACGAGATCGAATTGATGAAAGCGGAAAGAAAGCCCTTTAGGAAGGATAGTGCATCGGCCCGGGAAACAGGATCTTGACTGCTGGCTCCAAAAGAAAGAAAGGAAGCAAGCTAAGTCAGTGGAGTCCGAAGGCCGGCTGTTAGCATGTGTGCCGGTTAGCTGCATTGAGAAGGGAAGATCTGTAGCAATGAAAGCAAAGGCAGAGGAACTTAGTTGGTATAGCATCTGTGTAAGCTTCTTTTGAATAAGATTGGCTTTCATTCAACTTTCATTCAAGCAGTGAGCGTACTCAATCCTCCAAGTGAGCGGCTTCCATATTTCAAGTAAGTCTTTCATTTCAAGCCAGTTATAGGCTCAAGGTCAAGCAAGTAGTTGAAGGGTTGGAACATGCATTCAAAGGTCATAGGAGGGACCCAGATAAATGCCTGATTTATAGTTTCTAATTCAAAATGAATTCAAATCCTATAAGCACGTACATAACCCCACTGAGCATGAAGACCACCAGAAGCAAGGCCATGCCCGAAGAAGAAGCCATAAGCAAGCCCACCTCTCAGATGAAGCCAGAGCCCAGCCAGAAGCCAACCCTCAGAACCAAGCCTTCAGCAATGTTAGGTTCCTATACCAATAGGTTTCATTTTTCATAATTGACCAGGGAAGTGCCAAACATGTTCATCTTTTTATGCTGCAAAGGTTCCATATTTTGTATACAGATAGGGAAAATTAAAAAATGTAAAGAGGGTATGCCCTAAAAGAAAAAAAAAAGGGCAAAAATAGTAAATTGGTCAACAAAAGTAAAGAAAATGAACCCCAAACCAAAAGACCAAGAAAGTGGCCAGTCAAAATGCCACTGCTATCTTATTTGCAAGTCTACAATGTGCAAATATTGTTGCTTATCACACTTGATGGATGGCCCAATAGTTCAATCTGGACCATGCCATGCTTAAATTTCTTGTTATAGAATAGAGAATGATTACCTGTCCAAACAGTTCAAGCTTGGCAGATGAGTAGATAGGCAGAGAAATTAAGGAGCCCAACTGCTTAATCTGGGCCCTTGAAAGAGATAAGGGTAGACTTAGATAGGAGGGAAGTCAAAAGAAAGGAGGAACTTCAGGGTTTTCCAGTTCAAGTGCACCCAATCAAAAGGTAGAAAACATCTTAGGTATATTAGGTTGGGTAGGTAGTTTGAGGTTGCAGAAGCGGATGGATGCTCACTTTTGTCTTGTCAAGAAAGACTCATATCATCAGTGACATAAGTACCATGGCAGTTGTTTGGTTGCATAACAGTGGAAACATGACTAATTTCCCCTTCATTTCCCAGAAATCATTTGCTAAAATCCCCTTAAGGACATTGGGATTTGCCTAATAATCCTATTTCACTTCATTCTATGAGAAATTCTAAGTTAAACTCTAAGTTTACTTAGTGGAAAGAAACCACATTTCTTGTGTAAAATGATCATTCCATACTCCTTTCATCTTCCTATACCTAAGTTTTCATTCTATAAACTTAGCATTCATCCATACCACTTCAATTCATAAGGTCATATTAACATTTAACCCTATTATATAGCTCCCTAAATCATTTTCCCATCCCTATTCTACAAAAAATTATAATAAAAACCCCAAAAAACACTAAATATCCCTACCCCTTGGCACTATAGCCATATAATATAGTTTTGGGAAATATTAAGTCCACCCGGAACTTCATATTAACCCTTCCACGTATAACCCTCGAGATTTATTTAACCTCAGGTTAAATACCTAACCGCTTTAACCCTCCCACATTACCGCACCTAAACCATACATGAGAACCCTGCGCATATACCTTTACTCGGGATTAATTTAATCTTTGGTTAAATTAATAGCCATGTCAACCCGCATAACCATATCAACCCATTAATCCAAAGTTTCTAACCCCCAACGACATGTTATAATGTTTAATATATGGGCGGGTCCCCGCGCATATTGCGCCCACATCTATGCATCCTGTCAGTCGTTGATTTGCACACGGCAGATCGGACAGCCCTTACCGATATCGGAGCGACCCCACTGTACGAGGGTTAGCTCCCGATAGAGGGCAGTTTTGCCACTGTATGCGGGGATGCATGGCCCATTTTGATTGTATCGGGCCCACGCTGACACATACCGCCCCCGTACCAAAGGTGGTCCGATAACAAACCGATTACCGCTCGTCCTCCCCGCTATGCACGTCATCCCCACGTCAACTGTTGCGTCGGCGCCCTTGCTACTATACAGTCCGCCCTGGATGCCCCGTCACCAATCCATGTCAGGTGCCACGTTACTCGCCGTACCCTGCTACAGTACCATGTGATGTCATGCTGACGTCAGCACGAAAAGGCGCTAAAAGACCGCAAAACGTAAAATTTCGTTGAAAACCAAGGAAAGTGATGTTTTTATTTGTTTTTTGCATGACAATTGTAAACGTTCATGCATGAGTTTTTACGTTCAGTCCACCATTTGCGTCCTAATCGACTGCCCAGGCGTGTTCAACCTGCCACTCTGACCTCCTCGGCTCTACCTGCAGCTCATTTCCATCGCAAACTCTCGAGACAAACAGGTATTTACCCGGGAACGCCCTTGACCCTGTTTTTTCATAAATTCTCTGCATAATATCGCCAATACACCTGAATTCAGTCCGAAAACACCCCTGTTTGCAAACTCCTCCGCTCTGCCTCACTGGGCAACCACATTTTCGGACAAAAACCTACCAATTTCTATGATACCGACAAACTGCCCATTAAAGCTCGAAATCTGGTCCCTGTTCACCTACAAAACCACTAAGAAACCTGTAAAATCCCCACTCTCTCCACTGTTTTCAAGCTCTCCTGTTGCAGAACCCTGCATACTCTTTATTCCCCTTGAGCTCTACTCAGCAAAGCCATCTTCACGCAGAATTCGAAATTGCAAATTCCCTGTCAGAGATCCATCGTCAGGACTCTGTCTCCTATTGAAGCCTACACCAAATCCAATTATAATCCCAGTAAAATCATGGAGGCCCCAGTAGCCTTAAATATTGCACCATTAAATGCACCCCATAGAGAGTTAGAGTGGATACCTCTGGCAGACACAGACTATCAAATTGATGATATGGAGGGAGTCAAGCCTCACCTTCAGGCTTTCTGTGAAATAAGGAATAAATTCATAAACAAAGCTGACCTATTAAAAATATGGGAATCCAACATGCCTATGTACTACTTGCCCTCAGTGAATGTCTTACCTAACCTTATCCACCAATGTTTTTCAAATTATGAGCCTTCTCAAAGGGCAGTGATGGACCCTGCTGGAAATATCCTCTTTTATATTACCCCTCAGTCCATAAATGAGATGCTGTGATTCAAGCCAACTCAGCCTCTGGTCTCCCTTTCCATGAAACAATTACTGGATCAAGCCTCAAAGTTGTCCTTTGGAGAAGTTGACCGAGTTGCCAAGTTGTTTATGCCACCAGAGTGTTACTCCAGATTCACAATCCCCTATCACCATGCTTGGTTTACTGAGGAGGGGAAATTTCTCATAGACATGATCTCTTACATCCTAGGATTCAGAACCAGTGAAATTGTGGATGAGACTGTCTTTGCCTTGATGTCTATCTTTACTCCAGGACAACCCCCTGCTGTCAAGTATGACTATGCCACTTTCATAGCCAACATGATTCATGAGCAGTTCATGAACTTAGAGAGGGAAAGGGTATTCAAATACACCTCATATATCTATCATTTGTTGCTATACTATCAGTCTAAAAGTTTCTCGGTCTTCCTTAAGAAATTGGATGCTAGGGGGGAGCGAAGGTCTGTGATATTTTGGTCATCAATGTTCCATCATGTTAATCTCTCCCCATACACATACTGAGTTCATTGACCTTTTTATCTACCCAGCCACTTGCCTTTTATCAGCAGATCCTCCTCCTAGGCTCACTGCTGAAATGCAGAGAATTCTGCACCTCTCAAAGGGATACAGCATTGGTGACTGGTACTACTACCAAAACCACACTGTAATAAGGATCTATGGCTGTGAATTAGCCCCATGCAAACTACCAAAATATGTCCCCATGAGACTCTTTGCCTTGGAGTACTACCGGCAGTTCAACAATGCAGACTTAAAGCATTTCTATGGTGCTAGGAAAAAGGCACAACTTAAAATAAGACATCAATTGGGCCCCTTTATCTTTAATAAAAGGGAAGAAGCATGGAAGGATGTCGATGAGATTCTGAGACAGAAACTTAAGCTCAAACTGAGTTTCTATTGGTCACCATATGACCCTGAACACTTCATAAGCTTTAGAAGGGTCAAGAACAAGCTCACAGGGTATCCCCACCACAGAATCCATGAAATTGAATAATATGCCAACCAAAAATAATGGGTAGAGGGAACACTAATGGAAGAGCTTACTGAAGAAGAAATAACCGAAAAAGCAATCAAGAATCTTGAAAAATCAGTTGACTTGGAATCTTTTGGACAGGTATTTTTCAAGCTCCTCGGCACCTTAGGGAAGGCACCTCATCTGCTACTGCTCCCCAGCAACCTGCTCAAGTAAGTGCTCCACCAGAAGGAACAACTAAAGGAAAAGAGGTGCAGCATTCAGAACAGCAAGTGCATCATTCTGAGCAGCAAGAGACAATCGCAGACCGGCCGGTTTCTACAGATGAACAAAGTAAAGGGCAAGACCCTTCTACTCAAGAAAAGGAAACTGAAATCCTAGTATTACAAACTCCTCTCAATGAGGAAAGGGCCAAGAAAAGGGATAGACAGGAAGAAACCCCTACAGGGACATCTATAGATCAGCAAGGAGAAAAGAGACAAAGATTGAATCCTTATTCAGAAGAAGAAATGCCAGAGGGGCCAACTGAACAACAAGTTCCGCCAAGCATGGAGACATCAGCCAGCTCCTTCCAGCCAGAGCAAGAAAGACAACAAGGGGTGGAGGTCACATCCACCAAGCAACAAAGCAGACAGGGCTCTGATATCAAAAAAGCATTCACTGATATTAAGGCTAGAAATGAGCCAGTGAGGTTCCAGCTTTACAACCAACTACTAAGAATGGCTCCCACTAATCAGCAAAGGCTAATGGTAGCCTATGACATTCAAGAAGGGAAAATGACCCTCAGTCATTTCAGACCTACAACGCAGCAACCACAATCAGCTGCTGACTATATTAGAACCAATCTGGAAGATCTCTCCAGGGATATCCATCCGATGGACCAGATTGAATTGCACAAGCAGACCAGCGAAATGGTATATTCTACCTTGGCCGACAAAACATTGTTGGCCCATAGATTACAAAATTCATTGCATAATACTACCGCCCAACTAGAATTGGAGAAAGCTTCATCACAGGCCAAGGACAATAGAATCAAGTTCTTGGAGGAGATTATTATAGAGTTGGGACATGATCCCCAGGATCTGAAGGGCGTTCAGGCCTTGATCAAAAAGAAAGAGGAAGACATAGCAGCCCTCAAAAGACAACTCAGGCTGCCAGCTACACTACATCCCCAAACCACAGAGGTAGCACAACAAAAAGAGGAGCAGGATGTGGTAACTTTGCTTATGAGCTTGCACAAAAGATTGATAGAAACAGAGAGTGCCTTAGAGGCATCATTGCAAGGAAGACAGGGAGAGTTCGCCTCATATCCAATTCAAACAACTCAGATTCTTACAGCTACTCCTCCTATGGCCACCACAATAGTCCCTCCCACTGGTCCAACATCAGAAGCAGGTACCTCAAGCTCAGCACCGGTTTCAGCAACAACTACAATAGTAGCAGAGCAAGAGGCCAGCCTAAGTATGGAGGGGGTGATGAAAGAAATACAGGCCCTGGAAGTGCAAATGGCAGAATTGAAAGAGGCCAAAGAAAAGCTGGCCAAAATTGAGGAAAGATATGACAAGTCAAAGATGGATGTAGCTGAGAAGACAAGGGAAGTAAAAACCTTGGAGAAAAGGATAAAGGAGCTGGAAAAGGAGCTTACTCTTGATATAACTCTAGCTGAAGTCAAGAGAATTTTGTAGGCCAAAATTGGCCAATCCATTACAGACCAATTGCAATCCATTGAAACTATTCATGAGCAAATGGATTTGATAGGCTTGGCTCAGTTTGAAAACCAGAAGGCTAGAGCATCTTTGGGAAATATGCCTGAGCAAGCTAATAGAATGATCCAATTCCTGAACACTCACACCAAAGAGTAGTTGGCAGCAATAGGAATCAGGAACAGGACTGATACCATTTTACTAGTAAAAAGGTTGCTGACCCTAAGGAATTTTGTGCAAACTCTAGAAAGAAAATGCCAAGAAATGAAAGCAGAGGTAAATGAGTTCAGAATAAAGTTTTCAGCATTACAGAGCAGAGGGCTACCCAGTTTAGTAACTAGCGCTGGAAGATTGTTGTCACATGAGCATTATGCCAACAGAGTAAATAACTATGCTTCCAATCAAATCACAGCATCCTCAAGCACCTCAGGAGAAACAAGGCCTCCATTCGGACAGATTCTTTATGACAAGCTGGAAAATTTATTCTATATTAAACATGAGATAAACCATCTCTTTGAAGTCCAGCCAAACTTTGATAGATACACTGAAGCTAATGAAACACTGCTAAAGATACAAAGACATCGACTGCCTATAGAGGATTGGTGGAAAGGAATGATGGAGACATTGCTCAGGTGATTTTGTTTATTAATTCTTTTTTGATCAGCTACAGGTCATCACATATAGATAGCACGGTCCACCTATCAAAGGGAAGAAAAAGCAGCCTAAGGCAGAAATGGAATGGTCACTACAGCTCATTGAATGCAAAGGAAGCAAGCATCGATAATAAAGGCCAAGATGGTGACAAGCAGCATAGTAACATCAATGCAGCAAATGCAGAATGAATGCACAGCAACCAGCTGACTCATTCAGCCCAGAAAGTCAAAATACCTCTGACAAATTGGACAACTAGCACATTCATATTTACTACAGCATTTATTCCCTCACTTACTACTTCTTAATAGTTGGTAAAGGAAGTTATGAGTTCAAGACTTATCTTCATGATATTTTATATCTCCCTTTTGTATAAATACCTCCCCACAATATCTATTTGGGGTTGGTGATTTTCTTTCTAAGCTACGCTGTAATTTTTGAGACTTTCTAATACAAATGGCTGTTGAAGTTCATGGTTTATACGTTGTTTGAATGTGGAAATGATGGTCTGGGACATGCTACAGGATTCCTATGTCACTCTATGGAACAATAAATTATTCTAAACTCTGTTTTATGTTTTCTGTGTTTGTAAAATGTCATATATGTTTCATAATCTTGGTAACAGAGAAGGAAGAATAGCCCAGGATTTGTTTAAATGTACCCTGTGTTCAATCTCTGCTATTAATTATGTTTTCTTCAGGATTGGTCATGAATATTAATTCTTAACTGCTCATGTTCACACTAATTCCTTCATTTTGAATATTGTTTAGGAATTCTTATTTGCTCCTAGATAATATTCATACACTTTCCCTCTGCCAACATAATGAGAAACTCTTGATTGCTTTTCATTCCCTGACTTCATTCCATCAATTTCCAGATTTGATAATTGTTCCTAGACTGCCTATTTGGCTCTGTAGCATTCCCATTTACCCAAGAAAAACTTTCAGTAGTACACCCTCATTTGACTCCATTGCCCAATGGTATAGACTTTTCTAGACTTTGCTTCATAGCTCTGCCTGAAATCACCATCCAACAAACTTAAAACAAAACTCTGTACATCATAACTAGCCTAAAATATTACTAAACAAAGCTAAATTACAAAGAGAGAGCCCTCTCTGGTTGCAGGTAGGCTAGGACCTGCAGCTAAAAGATTGGTCAGTGGCTACCTCGGTTGTATTCCCTTCAGGAGGCAAGGAACAACCTGAGTGATAACATCAATGGCAACTCCACTCGAGAACTCAATGACCAATTGTAACTGCTGTCTATTTTCTTAAGCTACAGATGGAGCCTGAAGTTAGCCATGTAGCCTCCGAAACTGTTCTTGCTATGCATTTACAGGAGTAAGTAAAAGTTGCTTCAGTAAATCTCCAGTATAGCGTTAGGCTATAAACAGTTGTTCCAAACATTTATCAGTTTCCCAGTTTCAACATATTTAAAGGAAAACCAAGCCTCCTATATTTGAAAGTAATTCTTGTAGAATATTGTGAAAAACTGTGATCCTAAAATGTTCTTAGAAAATACCAAAAACAAATTTAGAAGCTGGCTCCAAAGAAGAAAACTCGGTACACCAGGTCAAACCCTGACCCAGATCCTCCAGCTGTTTTTGAAAACCCCAACTTGATTCCTAAGACCCTTAGGAAACAAGAAGAACAAGAAAGTTCTGCTTGTTTAGACCTTGAAACAGTTCAGCAGAGCTATATCCCAACTCCTGCTAAAGCCTCAGTCCGTCTTCACACAATTGTTGCTTCTCCTAGTTCTTAATCTACCTCTCAAAGCACCTTCTCTACACCTCCGTCCACTGCACATACTTCTACTCTAGTCCCTGTTGTTCCAGCTATCCCACTTCTTCCAGTTGCCCCATTTATCCCTGTAAATATGGCAAACCGTTATGCTCCTCTTCAATTGCCTGGAAATCCAGGGGCTATGCCTTAGGATTATCAGAGTAAAATCACATATTTTGATTGTACTGGCTCCTATACAGCCTAGCAGCACACTAAGAAAATGCAAGATTATTTTGAGAATTATGAAATAGATGATGATGATGTGAGAATGAAGATTTTTGTCCAAAGTCTAACGGGTGATGTAAGGACTTGGTTTAGAGCACTTGCTCCGAATTCTATAGCTAATCCAGATGCCCTCTACCAATCCTTTCTAAACATATGGGAAAAGAAGAAAGACCCTTTGCGCATTTTAACAGAATATGACAATTTGAAAAGAGGCCCACAAGAAGCTTTCCAAGATTATTGTGCTAGGTTCAAAAATTTGTATACCGCTATTCCTCAAAACCTTAGACCTCCACCTGATTTAGCTTTGATCAAATTTCCTGATGGGTTTGATTCTGACATGGCATACCAATTGAGGGAAAGGGCCCCCCCAAGCTTAGCAGACATGCAGAATATAGCTGTTAGTGTGGAGGCAAACCTAATTTCTAAACGAAATCGGGCAAGAACTGAAAGAAGAACTACTTTCAACGAGGAACCTTCAACATATGAACAAAAACTTGATGCAATCATCAAAGGCATGGACAGACTTGGGGATAGGGTGGAAACTATTGAAAGAAAATCATCATGGGAAGGTCAACCAAGTAACACTGCAAGAAACCCAAACTTTAGAAAAAAATCAAAATCCAAATGTTGGGAGGGCTGGCCCTAACCAAAACATCAGACCCCCATTCCAAGAGAACTATGCTGAGGCCTCAACACCCAGCGAGCCAATAGAGGACACCCAAATAAACCTAATGGGGTTAAATAGTGAGCAACAAATATTCTTGACCCAAGAGGACCAAGAGGCTCACAATTTCAATCAATTCCAAACCAAATCCGGAGAGTCATTTGATTTTAGGGAAGGCTATGATGCAGCAGTCTATGAGGTACACAAACAGTACAAATTAAGAAGTAGAACCATAGATTTGCCCGAACCTACCAAGCTGAAGGATACCAAACAGCCAAAGAAAGCAAAGGATAAAGCTATCCTAACAGAACCCTCCACTAAAACAGACCCAGACTCAAGGGAAGTCACTGTGGAAGATGTATCAGATTCACAATCTTTAACAAAACAGCCATACACATCCTATTCTTCGAAGGAAAGTCCAAACTGTTCTCTTAAAAATAACACCAAATCAGATGTACCTCAAAACAACACTCATAATCAAGAGAAGATCACTAAAAATCCAGCTCAAAATGAAACTTCTGTTGTCCATAATGCGAAAATGCAGATAGAAAAACCTTTTAACTTAGAAACGGAAATAGGTAAGTTGAAAATAGCTATTCCTCTCTCTGAATTGGCCAAACATGAAATTTACAGAAAGCAAATCAATAGGTCACTCCAAATACCAGAGAATAAGGATGCAGTCAATGTTCTAGATGTCCAACCAGAGTTGATTTTCGGTCCAGAAGTCAATGGTAAAACAGTAGATGGAGGAGTTCCTCTATTCTATGTAAGCTTGAACATTCATGACAAGGTGCTCCATAATGCAATGTTTGATTCGGGAGATTCCCATAACCTAATGCCAAAATCTGTGATGGAGAGACTAGATCTATACATCACTAGGCCCTACAAAGACTTATTCTCATTTAATTCCAGCCAGGTCAGGTGTCTAGGCCTAATCAAAGATCTTTGTGTATCTTTTGTCCAATATCCAGCTAACACAATCTTGATGGATATGGTGGTAGCTGACATTCCACCTAAGTATGGTATGCTTTTGTCTAGATCTTGGGGTTCAAAACTCCAAGGATCTTTGCAACTAGACATGTCCTATGCCACTATTTCAGTCTTTGAACAGCCAAAGAGATTATACCAGGAAACATTAATGAAATATGTGGTTAGTAGTCAAGAAAAACCCCAAAACTTCCCCATCTATTCTATGCATTCCGATATGGATTCATTCATTTTATATAATGTTGGGATGTGTCCCAAAACTGATGTCAAATTCCTAATAACAGCACAACCAGAGAGTATAAATGAACAATCTGGTGCCCAAGATCAGAAAACTGTTGATATGATTGATGTAACAAAGGGTAATGATATATCATATGACACACAAGAGCCAAATCTGCCCACTGAACGAGCTTCTAAAACTCTTAAGACAAATCATAACCAAGAGATCTTTTGGTACTTGGAGTTTGATGGCTCTGTCAACAAATTAGGAGCAGGGGCAAGGGTTTGGATTCACAATATGCAAAATGACCATGCGGAAGGTCATGCATATAGGCTAAATTTCATATGCACAAACAATATGGCCATGTATGAAGCCCTCTTGTTAGGACTCAAATTGATCAGAGGTCTAGGGGCAACCAAGGTTTCAATTCTAGGGGATTCTGATTTGATTATACAACAGATGAAGGGAAATTTTGTTACAAATGATCTCAGATTGAGGGCTTACAGAGGAGCAGCCATTGAAATACTTAAAACCTTCTCAGAATCTCGCCTCACCAAAATTCCTAGAAAGCACAATTTACATGCACATAACTTGGAAAATTTTGCCAACACTTGCAAGCTACCATTTGAACCCAATCACCATTTCACTGCTGAAATCAAACATAGACCGACTGTCCCAGACAATGTCAAAAATTGGCAGGTCTTTGAAAATTATACATAGATAAATAACTTCCTGAATCTGAAAGAGGAGTTCTCTGGCATAAACATTGATACTAGCACAGTGGATGATCAACAACCGTTAGACAGAATTGAGCAAAATATGTCACCTGAAACAGCAAATCTAATTTTACACTCAACGAATTTTGATGACAAGAATCTACAAGAGCTAAAGCAAACAAACCTTGATGAAATAACTGAGGCAGAAGTTGAAGTAATTGAACTAAAAGACAACTTTCTGCCCACGGGCTTAACTCCTTTGGAGGATTTATTCGATTCAAATGATATTTCAAGGAAGCCAAAAATGCAACCTCTCAATGCAGAAATTGAGGACTGTAACATTGGAACCACAGAAAATCCCAAAATGGTAAAACTCTCCAAAGCATTACCTGTTGATCAGAAATTGAAATACATTGACTTGTTTAAGGAATTCCAAGATGTGTTTGCCTGGAGTTATGAGGATCTCAAATCCTATGATACTTCAGTCATCCAACACACTATACCCTTGAAAGAGAATCAAAAACCTTTTAAACAAAAGCTTATAAGGGTGAATCCTGTCCTCCTTCCCCTGATTGAAAAGGAAGTTAAACATATGTATGAAGCTGGAATCATTGCACCTATCAGATTCTCAGAGTGGATTTCGAATCTAGTGCCTACTAGGAAGAAAACGGGAGAGATGAGATTGTGTGTTGACTTGAGAAACTTAAATAAAGTTTCTCTCAAAGACCATTACCGCTTACCAAAGATGGATCATATCCTACAAAGGGTAGTGGGAGCCTCTAGGATCTCATTGCTAGATGGATTCTCAGGATTCAATCAGATTTTAGTCCACCCGGATGATCAAGACAAAACTGCCTTCACAACGCCTTGGGGAACATTCAAATATGTAAAAATGCCTTTTGGACTCAAAAATGCAGGGGCTACTTTTCAAAGAGCGATGGACATAGCCTTTGCCAAAGAAATCCATGATTTCTTAGTCATATATCTTGATGACCTCACTGCTTTTTCAAAATCAGACCAAGAACATTTAAGACAAGTGTTCCTAATCTGCAGAAAATATGGCATATCATTGAACCCAAAGAAATCACTGTTTGGCCTAGAGGAAGGCAAACTCCTAGGTCACATAATTTCAAAAGATGGCATTAGGATTGACCCGGACAGAATTCAAGCTATTCTCCAAGTGCCTCATCCAAGAAACATCAAAGAACTGCAAGCTTTTTTAGGAAAGATCAATTTCCTAAGAAGGTTCATTCCTAATTTGGCCAAGCTTATAAGACTGTTGAATAATATGCTCAAGAAAGACTCTAAAGTCAAATGGACGATGGAAGCTGAACAAACCTTTGAAGACATCAAAAGAGCTTTGAAAAAAACACCAGTCCTCACAAGTCCCAGGTTTGATAGAGATTTCATCATTTTCTCCTTTGCAACTGAGCATACTATTGCTACTGTCCTATTACAAAAAGATGACCAAGGGTGTGAAAAGCCCATTGCTTTCTTCAGCAAAGCACTTAGAGATGCTCCTTTAAAATATCAGATGATGGAAAAACAAGCTTATGCCCTTGTAAAGGCTATCAAGGATTTCAGCGTTTACATCTTGTACTCACATGTGATAGCCTACATTCCAAATGTTGTGGTTAAAGACATTTTAACTCAAGAGGGAATTGAAGGTAAGAGGGGAAAATGGATAGCCAATATTTTAGAGTATGACATTGAAATCAAACCTAAAAAACTCATAAAAGGACAGTGGTTAGCCAAACTAATGACTGAAACCAATTTTCAAGCCCTTGACATCAATGAACTGGATAACGAACAAGATATTGCAACTCCACAGATCAATCAAGCCTTTTTACAATCCCCTTGGTATGCTGAGATATGTTTTGTATTGTTAAACCTGCAAGCTCCTCCAGGGTTGTCCAAAACTAAAAAGAGATTCTTGAAGATGAAGGCATTAAAGTTTTGTATTATAGATAATGTTTTATTTTGGAAAAATCATGAAGGTATTCTGCTTAATTGCCTAACCTTGGATGAAGTTGGAAAAGTCCTCAAGGAATTTCATGCAGGTGACTGTGGAGGACACTTATACTGGAAATCAACAGCTGAAAAAATCCTAAGGGCTGGATTTTATTGGCCTTCCCTGTTTGCTGATGTAAAAAAATTTGTAGTTTCATGCCATAAATGCCAGATCTTTGAAGGCAAGAGAAAGCTGTTACCTTTACCCCTCAAACATATTTCGACTAAAAGACCATTTCAACAGTGGGGTTTAGACTTCATTGGTGAAATTCACCCCTCCTCTTCTGGCTAACACGGGTGGATTTTGACTGCCACATACTATTTTACCAAATGGATAGAAGCTATCCCTTGTAGGCAAGCCAACGACTCAATCATCATGCAATTCTTAGAAACCAACATCTTGTCTAGATTTGGCTGTCCAGAAAAGATTATTACAGACAATGTTGTTGCATTCAAATCCAAAAGAATGATCAACTTCTGTCATAAGTACCACATTACCTTGGGCCATTCCACAGCCTATTACCCTCAAGGTAATGGCTTAGCTGAGTCATCCAACAAAAGCCTCATCAACATAATCAAAAAGGTCTTGGAGGAGAACAAAAAGAATTGGCATAAAAAACTTATGAATGCACTATGGGCAGACAGATTGACCACCAAAAGATCCATTGGAACAAGTCCATATGAATTGGTATATGGTCTGGAGGCAGTTTTCCCCTCCTCTTTGGGAATCCCTGTAACCAAATTACTGCAAGAAATACAAGCAGAACCCAATAATATTCAAAGAAGGATCAATCAAACTATTCACTTGCAGCAGACAAGAGAGGAAGTATATCACAGAACCCAGGTTCTACAAGATAAACTCAAAAAGATCTTCGAAAAATGAACAAAAGCTGAAGATTTCTTCATAGCAAACAAAGTGCTGAGATGGGACTCTAGGAGGGAAGATAAAGGGAAGCATGGAAAATTTGATTTCCTATGGAAGGGACCTTATGTTATTCATGTTGTACAAGGTAATAACACCTATTTTTTGAAGAGTTTGGATGGCACAAATAATGAGGAAGGCCCGGTCAATGGGTGAATGCTCAAGCACTATTTTGATTCCCTTTGATCAACACAACACAACTGTATATTGTACATTAGTATTTGTATTTCCATCAGCTTTTGTTTACAGAAATTAGATAAGGAACAAGATGCAGCAGATTTTGAGCTAAAAATCAAGGAATTACACCACTTTAGGTGTACATTTTGAAATTACCACAAGAGATCAAGAAGAAATCTTGGTATTTATAAAGATGATGATAAACGCTCAGAAAAACAAACAAAGACAGAGCTGTAATTTTGCACAGATCAGCTCATAAGGAGTGCACACATGCTACAGAGGTTCAGATCATGAGTTTCCAGCAGAAGGAAGTTTTAAATTTCAACAGCCAACTGAGAAGAAGGAAATCTGACCTGTTGTTCTTGGCTTTCCACCAGGAAAAGCCATCCCCAAGTGGAGCCACTGTTAGGTTCCTATACCAATAGGTTTCATTTTTCATGATTGACCAGGGAAGTGCCAAAAATGTTCATCTTTTTATGCTGCAAAGGTTCCATATTTTGTATACAGATAGGGAAAAATAAAAAATGTAAAGAGGGTATGCCCTAAAAGAAAAATCAAAGGGCAAAAATAGTAAATTGGTCAACAAAAGTAAAGAAAATGAACCACAAACCAAAAGACCAGGAAAGTGGCCAATCAAAATGCCACTGCTATCTTATTTGCAAGTCTAGAATGTGCAAATATTGTTGCTTATCACACTTGATGGATGGCCCAACAGTTCAATCCGGACCATGCCATGCTTAAATTGCTTGTTATAAAATAGAGAATGATTCCCTGTCCAAACAGTTCAAGCTTGGCAGGTGAGTAGATAGGCAGAGAAATTAAGAAGCCCAACTGCTTAATCTGGGCCCTTGAAAGAGATAAGGGTAGACTTAGATAGGAGGGCAGTCAAAAGAAAGGAGGAACTTCAGGGTTTGCCAGTTCAAGTGCACCCAATGAAAAGGTATAAAACATGTTATGTGTATTAGGCTGGGTAGGTAGTTTGAGGTTGCAGAAGCGGATGGGTGCTCACTTTTGTCTTGTCAAGAAAGACTCATATCATCAGTGACATAAGTACCATGGTAGTTGTTTGGTTGCATAACAGTGGAAGCATGACTAATTTCCCCTTCATTCCCCAGAAATCATTTGCTAAAATCCCCTCAAGGACATTGGGATTTTCCCAATAATCCTATTTCACTTCATTCTATGAGAAATTCTAAGTTAAACTGTGAGTTTACTTAGTGGAAAGAAACCACATTTCTTGTGTAAAATGATCATTCCATACTCCTTTCATCTTCCTATACCTAAGTTTTCATTCTATAAACTTAGCATTCATCCATACCACTTCAATCCATAAGGTCATATTAACATTTAACCCTATTATATAGCTCCCTAAATCATTTTCCCATCCCTATTCTACAAAAAACTATAATAAAAACCCCAAAAAACACTAAATATCCCTACCCCTTGGCACTATAGCCATATAATATAGTTTTGGGAAATATTAAGTCCACCCGAGACTTCATATTAACCCTTCCACGTATAACCCTCAGGATTTATCTAACCTCGGGTTGAATACCTAACCGCTCTAACCCTCCCACTTTACCGCACATAAACCATACATGAGAACCCCGCACATATACCTTTACTCGGGATTAATTTAATCTTTGGTTAAATTAATAGCCATGTCAACCCGCATAACCGTATCAACCCATTAATCCAAAGTTTTTAACCCCCCACGACATGTTATGATGTTTAATATATGGCCGGGTCCTCGCGCGTATTGCGCCCACATCTATGCATCCCGTCAGCCGTTGATTTGCGCCCGGCAGATCGGACAACCCTTATCGATATCGGAGCGACCTCGCTGTACAAGGGTTAGCTCCCGATAGAGGGCGGTTTTTCCGCCGTACGTGGGGATGCATGGCCCGTTTTGATTGCATCGGGCCCGCGCTCACACATACCGCCCCTGTATGAAAGGCGGTCTGATAGCAAACCGCTTACCGCTCATCCTCCCCGCCATGCAGGTCATCCCCACGTCAGCTGCTGCGTCGGCGCCCTTGCTACTGTACAATCCGCCCTGGCTGCCCCGTCACCAATCCACGTCAGATGCCACGTTACCCACTGTACCCTGCTACAGTACCATGTGACATCATGCTGACGTCAGCATGAAAAGGCGCCAAAAGACCGCAAAATGTAAAATTTCATTGAAAACCAAGGAAAGTGATGTTTTTATTTGATTTTGCGCGACAAATTGTAAAAGTTCATGCATGAGTTTTTACGTTCAGTCTGCCATTTACGTCCCAGTCGACTGCCTAGGCGTGTTCAACCTACCACCCTGACCTCCTCGGCTCTACCTGCAGCTCATTTCCATCGCAAACTCTCGAGACAAACAGGTATTCACCCGGGAATGCCCTTGACCCTGGTTTTTCATAAATTCTCTGCATAAGATCACCAATACACCTGAATTCAGTCTGAAAACACCCCCGTTTATAAACTCCTCCGCTCTGCCTCACTGGGCAACCACATTTTCAGACAAAAACCTGCCAATTTTGTGATACCGACAAACTGCCCACTAAAGCTCGAAATTTGGCCCCTGTTCACCTGCAAAACCACTAAGAAACCTGTAAAATTCCCACTCTCTCCACTATTTTCAAGCTCTCCTGTTGCAGAACCTTGCATACTATTTATTCCCCTTGAGCTCTACTCAGCAGAGCCATCTTCGCGCAGAATTCAAAATTGCAAATTCCCTGTCAGAGATCCATCGTCGGGACTCTGTCTCCTGTTGAAGCCTACACCAAATCCAATTATAATCCAAGTAAAATCATGTAGGCCCCAGTAGCCTTAAATATTTCACCATTAAATGCACCCCATAGAGAGTTAGAGTGGATACCTCTGGCAGACAAAGACTATCAAATTGATGATATGGATGGAGTCAAGCCTCACCTTCAGGCTTTCTGTGAAATAAGGAACAAATTCAGAAACAAAGATGACCTATTAGGAATATGGGAATCCAACATGCCTGTGTACTACTTGCCCTCAGTGAATGTCTTCCCTGACCTTGTCCACCAATGTCCTGCAAATTATGAGCCTTCTCAAAGGGCAGTGATGGACCCTGCTGGAAATATCCTCTTTTATATTACCCCTCAGTCCATAAATGAGATGCTGCGATTCAAGCCAACTTAGCCTCTGGTTTCCCTTTCCATGAAACAATTACTGGATCAAGCCTCAAAGTTGTCCTCTGCAGAAGTTGACCGAGTTGCCAAGCTGTTTATGCCACCAGAGTGTTACTCCAGATTCACAATCCCCTATCACCATGCTTGGTTTACTGAGGAGGGGAAATTGCTCATAGACATGATCTCTTACATCCTAGGATTCAGAACCAGTGAAATTGTGGATGAGACTGTCTTTGCCTTGATGTCTATCTTTACTCCAGGACAGCCCCCTGCTGTCAAGTATGACTATGCCACCTTCATAGCCAACAAGATTCATGAGCAGTTCATGAACTTAGAGAGGGAAAGGGTATTCAAATACACCTCATATATCTATCATTTGCTGCTATACTATCAGTCTGAAAGTTTCCCGGTCTTCCTTAAGAAATTGGATGCTAGGGGGGAGCGAAGGTCTGTGATATTTTGGTCATCAATGTTCCATCATGTTAATCTCTCCCCATACACATACTGTGAGTTCATTGACCTTTTTATCTACCCAGCCACTTGCCTTTTATCAGCAGATCCTCCTCCTAGGCTCACTGCTGAAATGCAGAGAATTCTGCACCTCTCAAAGGGATACAACATTGGTGACTGGTACTACTACCAAAACCACACTGTAATAAGGATCTATGGCTGTGAATTATCCCCATGCAAACTACCAAAATATGTCCCCATGAGACTCTTTGCCTTGGAGTACTACTGGCAGTTCAACAGTGCAGACTTAAAGCATTTCTACGGTGCTAGGAAAAAGGCACAGCTTAAAATAAGACATCAATTGGGCCCCTTTATCTTTAATAAAAGGGAAGAAGCATTGAAGGATGCCGATGAGATTCTGAGAGAGAAACGTAAGCCCAAACTGAGTTTCTATTGGTCACCATATGACCCTGAACACTTCATAAGCTTTAGAAGGGTCAAGAACAAGCTCACAAGGTATCCCCACCACAGAATCCCTGAAATTGAACAATATGCCAACCAACAAGAATGGGTAGAGGGCACACTAGTGGAAGAGCTTACTGAAGAAGAAATTACTAAAAAAGCAATCAAGAATCTTGAAAAATCAATTGACTTGGAATCTTTTGGACAGGTGTTTTTCACATCTCATCAGCACCTTTGAGAAGGCACCTCATCTGCTACTACTCCCCAGCAACCTGCTCAAGTAAGTGCTCCACCAGCAGGAACAACTAAAGTAAAAGAGGTGCAGCATTCAGAACAGCAATTGCATCATTCTTAGTAGCAAGAGACAATGGCAGACTGGTCGGTTTCTACAGATGAACAAAGTAAAGGGCAAGACCCTTCTACTCAAGCAAAGGCAACTGAAATCCCAGTATTACAAACTCCTCTCAATGAGGAAAGGGCCAAGAAAGGGGATAGACAGGAAGAAACCCTACAGGGACATCTATAGATCAACACGGAGAAAAGAGACAAAGATTGAATCCTTATTCAGAAGAAGAAATGCTAGAGGGGCCAACTGAACAACAAGTTCCCCCAAGCATGGAGACATCAACCAGCTCCTTCTAGCCAGAGCAAGAAAGACAGCAAGGGGTGGAGGTCACATCCACTAGGAAACAAAGCAGATAGGGCTTTGATATCAAAAAAGAATTCACTGATATTAAGGCTAGAAATGAGCCAGTGAGGTTCCAGCTTTACAACCAACTGCTAAGAATGGCTCCCACTAATCAACAAAGGCTAATGGCAGCCTATGACATTCAAGAAGGGAAAATGACCCTCAGTCATTTCAGACCTACAACGCAGCAACCACAATCAGCTATTGTATTATTAGAACCAATCTGGAAGTTCTCTCCAGGGATATCCATCCGATGGACCAGATTGAATTGCACAAGCAGACCAGCGAAATGGTATATTCTACCTTGGTTGACAAAACATTGTTGGCCCATAGATTACAAAATTCATTGCATAATACTGTTGCCCAACTAGAATTGGAGAAAGCTTCATCACAGGCCAAGGACAATAGAATCAAGTTCTTGGAGGAGATTATTATAGAGTTGGGACATGATCCCCAGGATCCGAAGGGAATTCAGGACTTGATCAAAAAGAAAGAGGAAGACATAGCAGCCCTCAAAAGACAACTCAGGTTGCCAGCTACACTACATCCCCAAACCACAAAGGTAGCACAACAAAAAGAGGAGCAGGATGTGGTAACTTTGCTTATGAGCTTGCACGAAAGATTGATAGAAACAGAGAGTGCCTTGGAGGCATCATTGCAAGGAAGACATGGAGAGTTCGCCTCGCAACCAATTCAGACAACTTAGATTCTTATAGCTACTCCTCCTACGGCCACCACAACAGTCCCTCCCACTGGTCCAACATCAGAAGCAGGTACCTCAAGCTTAGCACCAGTTTCAGCAACAACTACAGCAGCAACAGAGCAAGAGGCTAGCCTAAGTATGGAGGGGATGATGAAAGAAATACAGGCCCTGGAAGTGCCAATGGCAGAATTGAAAGAGGCCAAAGAAAATCTGGCCAAAATTGAGGAAATATATGACAAGTCAAAGATGGATGTAGCTGAGAAGACAAGGGAAGTAAAAACCTTGGAGAAAAGGATAAAGGAGCTTACTCTTGATAGAACTCTGGCTGAAGTCAAGAGAATTTTGTAGGCCAAAATTGGCCAATCCATTACAGACCAATGGCAATCCATTGAAACTATTCATGAGCAAATGGATTTGATAGGCTTGGCTCAGTTTGAAAACCAGAAGGCTAGAGCATCTTTGGGAAATATGCCTGAGAAAGCTAATAGAATGATCCAATTCCTGAACACTCACACCTAACAGAAGTTGGCAGCAATAGGAATCAGGAACAGGACTGATACCATTTTACTAGTAAAAAGGGTGCTAACCCTAAGGAATTTTTTGCAAACTCTAGAAAGAAAATGCCAAGAAATGCAAGCAGAGGTAAATGAGTTCAGAATAAAGTTTGCAGCATTATAGAGCAGAGGGCTACCCAGTTTAGTAACTAGCGCTGGAAGATTGTTGTCACATGAGCATTATTCCAACAGAGTAAATAACTATGCTTCCAATCAAATCACAGCGTCCTCAAGCACCTCAGAAGAAACAAGGCCTGGAAAGGAATGATGGAGACATTGCTCAGGTGATTTTGTTTATTAATTATTTTTTGATCAGCAACAGGTCAGCACATACAGATAGCACGGTCCACCTATCAAAGGGAAGAAAAAACAGTGCAAGGCAGAAATGGAATGGTCACTACAGCTCATTGAATGCAAAGGAAGCAAGCACCGATAATAAAGGCCAAGACAGCGACAAGCAGCATAGTAACGTCAAGGCAACAAAGGCAGAATGAATGCACAGCAACCAGCCGACTCATTCAGCCCAAAAAGTCAAAATACCTCTGACAAATTGGACAGCTAGCACCATTCATATTTACTACAGAATTTATTCCCTCACTTACTACTTATTAATAGTTGGTAAAGGAAGTTATGAGTTCAAGACTTATCTTCATGATATTTTATATCTCCCTTTTGTATAAATACCTCCCCACAATATCTATTTGGGGTTGGTGATTCTCTTTCTAAGCTACGTTGTAATTTCTGAGACTTTCTGATACAAATGGTTGTTGAATTTCATGGTTTCTGCACTGTTTGAATGTGGAAATGATGGTCTGGGACATGCTACAGGATTCCTGTGTCACTCTATGGAACAATAAGTTATTCTAAACTTTGTTTTATGTTTTCTGTGTTTGTAAAATGTCATATATGTTTCATAATCTTGGTAACGGAGAAGGAAGAATAGCCCAGGATTTGTTTAAATGCACCCTGTGTTCAATCTCTGCTATTAATTATGGTTTCTTCAGGATTGGTCATGCATATGAATTCTTAACTACTCATGTTCGCACTAATTCCTTCATTTTGAATACTATTTAGGAATTCTTATTTGCTCCTGATAATATTCATACACTTTCCCTCTGCCAGCATAATGAGAAACTCTTGATTGCTTTTCATTCCCTGACTTCATTCCATCAATTTCCAGATTTGATAATTGTTCCTAGGCTGCCTATCTGGCTTTGTAGCATTCCCATTTACCCAAGAAAAACTTTTAGCAGTACACCCTCATCTGACTCCATTGCCCAATGGTATAGACTTTTATAGACTTTGCCTCATAGCTCTGCCTGAAATCACCATCCAACAAACTTAAAACAAAACTTTGTACAAAGAGAGAGCCCTCTCTGGTTGCAGGTAGGATAGGACCTGCAGCTAAAAGTTTGGTCAGTGGTTACCTCGGCCGTATTCCCTTGAGGAGGTAGGGAACAACCTGAGTGATAACAAGCAAGACCCTAACCTTAAGCCCTAAGCAGATCCATGAATATTGAACCAAGCCCAACAATAAACAGGGGCCCAAGCAAGAGCCTAGCCAGAACTCGGGAAGCAGACCCAACAAGTATCCCAAGCATCTAAGAAAGCATATTGACCCAGCATTCAGCATGAAGATCCCCTTCTTCGTCTTTAGGGAAATAAGAGGCCCTTCTATTGTAGGGTTATTAGAAAAAGTAGATCATTCGGATGTTAACATGATGACGCTTAGACAAGCCACTACTAGTCTTACTTCCTCTTCTAACCCATGATTTTCCCATGTGCCATCTGATCCAACTTTGATCTAGACCATTATCTCACCTACTACCACAATAGGTAAACCTTCCAACTCAATTGTACCTTTCTTCTTCATTCCAATGACCCAAGCTATTAGGAACCTAGCCCAACCTAGTCGTTTGGCTAAGTCTTAATCCTTTGTAGAGGACTTGGCCAACACACATGAGAATCTCTCTTTCCTATAGCTAATTCATCTCTCTCCCTCTTTAAGAGACCCATTTATAAATCACTTTGACTCTCTCCCTACTTTCTCCTTAGAGGCTTTACCTCTGGTGGTTGAACAAGATGAAGATGATACGAGACCGCAGTGAGACATTGCGGAAGGAGATGAGCAATGAAGGGAGTAACGAGTTCTAATGGAAGGACATAAATGAAGTTATGGTGATGAATCAAGTTATGGTTATGGCTTCGAATGGCTAGCATGATCATCAAATTAAGTTCTATTCACTGAACTCGATCAATAAATTACTAGAAAGAATCAGCCACCTCCTAGAGGGCTATCGGGCGACCACACACACTAACTTCTTGGCATTGGCTAGGCCTTACTAGTGTATGAAACTACCTCTTTCTTGTGAATAATCATTTCTAACGCTGGGTCATTTCCTCCATCTAGTACACCCATGTAACCACATTCCCAAGGCTCCATATTGTTAGAGGTTCAAGTTCGAGGGAGAGTTCGAGGGCCATGGTTGGGTCAAGTTCAAGGGTCTAGGTCAAGGGCCATGGTTGCACCGATGTAATAGGGTCTAGGTCGAGGGTTGTATTTCCAATTTTAGGATCAAGGTTTCTGTATGTGTAGGATGGGGCTATGTAGCTACTCCTTCTAGGAATGACCTTCTGTCAATGATTGGCTATTGGCTTGTATCTTCGGGTGGGCTTGGCTAAAGGTGAGAGGCTAAGGCTAAATATTTGGGTGTTTCTCGTCCAGCAAACCACTCCATCTATTCTCTCTGTGATGTCACCTCATATTGGGACGTGCTATTGGGAATGAGGTATGCATGGTATGGGTATGATGGGTATGAGATGTGGGATGAAGGAGACTAAAGAGAAGACATAGTAAGATAGTTAATTATTCAATTCTTGGCAGAAGGGTCAGTTGGAACTCTTCTATCATAAGATGTGGGCAGGTGCAGCTTTAAGTGAATGTGGCTAAAAGGCTGATTGTGAATATAGGGAATGCCTCTATTGACAGATGGTTCATTTTATCAGGTTGCATTATATACATTATAATACACCAATGGGTCTTATTAACTTCTCAAAAGCAGGTTTCATTGTAAGTAACCATGGTTCATTGGTTCCAACACCTAAAGGAAGACATCCTCCAATAAGAAATGAGATATTGGTTCCAAAATATACAAGGATACATTTACCAAAACATCCAAGAAGGCATCGACTCCCGAAATCAACTCTAGGATCGACTAGCAGCTATCAAAATCGACCTTCAAGAAATGACCTCAAATCAATGACCACTGACACTTATGGGCTATTGATAATGATTACCACCTCTTTTCAATGGCTGCCTCCTTATCATCGACCACTTCCATCCTATTTGGTGACCGACCACTGGCTTACTTCACGCACTAGCCCCTCTATCTTGGCAATGATCTCCTATCATAAGAAGATTTGTTAAATGGTTGATTCAATAACCGTGGGTAGAACGCCAGAGCTAAAAAAAGAAAGAAGTGGGAGGAGTATGGTTGAACGAAAAATACGAGAATAGATATAGATAAAACAAGAATGGAGAAAGAACGGAAAGGGAGAGTAAGTAGAGCCAGTGTAAGGAAGGCAGTAAAGAGAGGAGCAGTGTCAGTCAACAAGTTCTATCATCTCAAGTAGGTATAAGGTCTCGAAGGTTCGTTCGTAGGTCGGGTTCAAGCAAAGCGTTCTGCCAAGCTCTTCCTTCGGTGGTTGGGTAGCAAGATCTATATCCGGGCAGGAATCGACGTACAAGTATGAAGATTTGATCTAAGGCATAGAGATAGAATATCTCAGGTGGGAAGCAAGATAGAGATATGGGTATCAATCGAGAGAGGGTAGGCAGCAAGGTTCTCGATCAACTTGAAGGGGGAAAGGGTATTGTAAAGTCCCTAACCTAACTCACTCATTGACTCATGGACTCACTGAGTGTAGGCGAGGACCATGGGGTGGCTGGGGGTATATATAGGCTTAAGTGGGTAGTAGACCGTAGTGGGTATAGTGACTGATATATTCGTAATGGGATGGAACTAAGACTTAGACTTATACTGAGTGGGTAGTGGCGGATCCATATAAGACCAACTAGCCAAGCAAGCCAGCCAGATAGGCAAGCAAGAGTACTTAATTATGATTGGGCATGCCTTTCCCCATCAGAAAGATAGGCAGGCAAGAGAATGATTCTTCTGTAGCCTTTCCCCATCCATAGAGAAAGCAGAATGACACAGATAAAGTATAAAGAATGAAGGTACCCACCAGGTCTTGTTCCAGTCGATGAAAGGAAGGTAAGTTGTGCTACGCCTTCCCACACCCGCTAATGCTCCCCGAAGGGTAGTTTAGTATAAGTAAAAGTAAACATACGCTATAGATAGATTATCAACCCGCTTTAAGTACACAACACCAAAAGGAGATTTACCAAGTCTTTGGTTCTACTTAGGATCGCTTTGTAAGGCACTTGATTTTGCCCCATGAGCTCTACTCATGTCAGTAACTAGAGGTAAGATCAATAGGGACGACAAGGAACAACCAGCCAGATGGTAGAACTGGTTTTGATACTTTCTTTATGTGCCCAATCCCAAATGCGCTCATTTACCTATATAAATATTGCTCTATCTCCCTCCCACCTATTCTCCTTCCATGGGCCTGCCCTCACCCTCCTACCTAGGTGAGCCATCACCCCACCTACTAGCTAGTCAGTGCGGTATCCGGTTGATGCCTAATAGCCCACAAATAAGGGTAACTACTTTCGACCTACCTCGGCCTGCCTGCTTCATACATTCGTCCATAATATAGGGGCCCGGCCAGTCCATTACACTTGCTTGTAAGAACAACAATATGATCCTCCTAGCACCCACCTATTTATTTCATGCATGTCGTCATTCACTTGCATAACAATCAGGCTCAATCAGGCAGGGGATGGTAGGGGCAATCGATCCCTCCCATAACCATCCATATTCATTGGCTAGGTGGCTTGTTCAACACCGGAAACAGGGGGTCCTATGGCGGGCGATTCATGAGATCAAAAATAGAAAACTGGACAAAAAACAAAGGAGTGTGGCAACCAAACATGGGATTAAAAAACTCTTTCTTTAAGGTGCGAAGCTGCTTGTCCCTCTGGGGGGTCTGGTTATCACTCATGAAAATGTAATGAAAACAAGGAGGTTTACCTGCTTGTCCGCATCGGGCAAGGTGTGAAGCCGCTTGTCCCTTTGAGGGGCAAGGAAATATTATTGTTAGTGTGGTTGGTGTGTTAAGAGGTGGGGGTGTGACCTATAGACCCCTGGAAGTTGAGCATATTCTTTTATTGCTTTCAGACAATCCCTTCACCCAATCAATCAACTCATCCTACGTAGAAATATGATTGGGTTTCACACGAACCTGATGATAGGAAGGTGAGGGCCATATCATTATGGTTTATTCTTATAACATGTGCTTTGAAGCGTTGTGCTGAAGCCCACCCCACTAATAACCCCTCCATTCAAAAACGTAATGGGGTCACAGAATCATTGTATTATATATGCTTAAACCACTGCTGGTCCTGGTGGTGGATAAGCTGTTGTTGGTCCTGGTCCTGGTGCAGCAAAGACAAGTGTTGGGTAAACTACTGGATCTATAGGTTCTCGATCTCAATTTGGTACCGCAACCCTTGCTTATGATGCATATGGATCTACTACTGGGTCTCGATCATAAGGGAATAGCTCATACGTATCATAACCTGGGTCTCAATCTATAAAGGCATAATATGGCTCTCAAACAGGAGCTAAACCCGGAATGGGTGCTAAGCGTGGTGGTGGCTATACAGGTTCTGCTGGTCCTGCATCTTTAACTAGACTAGGAACTGTAACTACTGGGTATGGAACTACTCCACCTAGGTATGCTTATATTTATGCATACTTTGGTGTTGCTAGCTATGGATCTCGATCAAAAGGATATGAATCAGGATTGCGATCATCAGAAGGAACAACTGCATCACGATTATGATCATCAAGACCTTACGAAAAAGGCACTGCATATGGGTCATCCGAAACTTCGTCACGATCACGATCAAAATTTGATGCTTCTACTAGATCTACTGGGTTAGAGTCAACAACACCTGAAATTACTGCTGTAGGTTATGGGGTATGGGTTTTCTAGATCTTGAACTCGACGAAGTGAATCTGGAACAAAAGTGCTACAGGTGATTTCTCTGTAGCTAGAATTGGAACTAGAAATGGAACTAGGTAGCGTGTGCAAAAAGTCGGCACATGCTAAGATGTGCAAAATATCGTAACAAGCTAGGGAGGTGTGGTTCAATCTAATACGATACAATGATACATCCATTATAGGAAATGAACCCCCTGATGGTTTACTTCCATTATTGGTTTTCAATCTTGAACTGCAACTCGAACTTAAACCATATAATATGGTGCTACTGATGGTGCTTACATAGATGCTATTGGTGGATCTAGAACTGGACCTGTAACTTCGCCACGATCACAATCAAAATTTGATGCTTCTAATGGATCTATTGGGTTAGAGTCAACAACACTTGAAACTACTGTTGTTGGCTATGGGGTATGGGTTTGTTGGATCTTGAACTAGATGAAGTGAATCTGGAACTAGGTAGCGTGTGCAAAAAGCCGGAACATGATAAGATGTGCAAAATATCGTAACGAGCTAGGGAGGCATGGTTCAATCTAATACAATACAATGATATGTCCATTATAGGAAATGCACCCCCTGATGGTTTACTTCTATTACTTTTTTTCAATCTCGAACTGCAACTCGAACTTAAACCAGATAATATGGTGCTACTGATGGTGCTTACATAGATGTTATTGGTGGATCTAGAACTGGACCTGTATCTATAAGCTCTGGGACATGCTCTGCGGCCGATGCTTTTACAATATCTACCTAAGTAACTCTTGCTTCTGGTGCCTTTACCTTTGTCTTTGGTGCTCACTCTAGGTCATCAAGGTCCGCTGGAACAAGCTTTCAATGGAATGTGCATAGAGTCGGAATAGGCTAGTATACTGGTCCTGGTTCATAGACTGCTCCATCAATTGAATAAACTCTATTACTTGTTAGAACACCTAGTTCATTTGTTGTAGAAACATCACTAGTAGGAACAGGAAGTGCTGCTAGGAAAGAAGCTATGGCTCTGCTACCTATTGCCTTGTAATTGCCTTGTTCCTGCAATGGATGCATATTACACATACAGCTTAGATGGGAGGGAACAATATAGCTATTGATGAGCACCTACCCTGTTATATAGTTTCGCTCCTAGACTTACTATATTATGTAGGGTGACTTACCCCCAACACTTTGGACGAACATCGATTGGCATCATAAACTCTAGTGAAGTGGGTGTGTTCCCCCGTGTTCCTCTGCTCATTGACCTAACTAAGTTCTCTCCATGGGGCTCTGCTGGGTGGATTTATACAATGTAATAGCATGAATCTCATGCGATTATATAGGGTACTGTAGACTGTAGTAGGGTGATGTGAAGGTTTTTTTCTCCCTCCATGGTGTTGGATAGGTCCATAGAATATCGTAGCACCAAAACCATGAGTGAATCTATTCGGAAAATATGGATGGGGCGAGGTAAGGATGAAAGGTAGCCTGCGTTTTCATTGTTTAGGCCTAGACACTACTATACTGCCCATTTGGGGAGGAGAGAATTCATGCTTCAGCCTACTGGATGAATGTTTGTGCCACCTACCAACAACCTTTGGAGGACGGGCTTGCTTGGGTTGGCACTTTGACCTGGGGTATTTACCCTTTCCCAAATTGAAGATTTTGGAACGCTTGGATTGATTCACTAAAGCCAAAACTTCAACAGAGATCGTGGAATTTCCTTTCGAAATATAGCCAGACACATAGAAGATGGAAGAAGATTAAGCTACCTAATTTAGAAGGTTTAGAAAAGAAGGAAGAAGGAGGAAGGGAAGAAAATCACATTTGAAGTAGTCATCCACCTGGTCATCCACTCGTTATAGAGAGTAGACCCATTCCTCTGGGTATAGTTTCTCTAGTTATGTAGGGATCATTATGGTGATAAAGATTGATTTGGTTCCAGCTAGGCAGCCAGTTGCCTGTTGTGGCTTATCTAGGTATAGGTTATCCAGTCTGATATATATCAAAAAAGAGATAGGCAGATTATGAAATCAGTAACATAATAGGTATAACCCTAGAATTCTCTACTGCGTATATCAACCTCGTAATCGAGTCATCGACCTGGTCATCGATCTTCCATCTTGTAATCGACCTAGAAAACCTAGTATACATTCTTACTCGCAGTGCCAAGGAAAACCCAGAATCACCCCTTTTGAAATAATCAGGAAATAATCTATAAAAGAAAACCCAACGATGTCTACCTCTTTTTAAGGGAATTGATCTTAAGAAACCCGTAATGGCTTGGAATCCTATTTGTACTATTGGCTCGAGTACTACTCTCTTCCATTACTACTAATTCCATCAGCTAGTAACACCCCCTAATGTTCTTCCTATAGTCATTTATCTCTGCTACTTATTAATGTACTTATCTCTTTCCAGAGGTCCCGATTCCCGGTTTCCAATACCCGAAAGAATGATCCTCATTACCCACCCGACCAGGAGGTTTCCACAGGGAGGGGCATTGACAGGATACCATAGGAGAGCCAAGATTTGATGCCAGGTTTCAATCACTCGATGCCAGGACTTTGACATGTGATTTCAACATGCCCATAGTAACATGGGCCAATACTTATCCATGGTGATATCGTCTAGGAACCACAACACTAGTTACAATGTACTTGGTTAATGTCTCTATGGCGTATCGTATATCTATGTAACATGGAGACAAGTAGGAGTCCCCAAGTGAATTCTATGGACTCGACACCATATGATTTATTTGGCATCGTTCATGGCCATGTAGATATGGCACATATATTCATGTTGTTCATGGCTCCATGTCCAGAGCATTGTTGTTCATGGCCAAGTAGTAGAAGATATGCCAATATCGTAGATTAATAAGTCATAGTAGGTGGGTTCAGGCTGTTGGCATGGGGCCTCTCGACAAGGACGTAGATATGCGATTCTAACGTAGAGATATGGTGCTGACATTGTACGTGTATGAATGAACACGTCATGCATGTGAACTTGTGGTGTAGTTGGAGCAAGAAAATGGAAAAGTGAAAAATGTAGAGCTTACCCTGTTAATCGTGCTCCATGGTATAGGTTATACCCCTGCCCCATAACAATCCCCAGTGAATCGCGCTCATGGTTACTTGCCTCCATGTAAGGTCCCCATATTGGTTTTGTGTAATATGCATGATTTACACTACGGAACCTAGTTTCTACCCCGCTAGAGAATCCCTAGTGATCCCTAGTGACATTGCTTACATTACGGAACCACCAAAGGTTACTACTAGAGTTAGTTATGATGATAGATTTATTACTTCTAGATGCCACTATTATCACTATGGAATTTGAAACCTACCCATACCTTCTTTATGCGAGATTTCAACCTGTGGGGCTTTGTTCATGGCTAAGATGGAAACTCTAGGTTCAACCAACTGGAACCATGTGAGCCTAGAAGGTGGGAAGAAGTTCAATCGAAGGAGTCAACAGGTAGGGAAAGGACATCTAGATGTGGTTCAACTTGGACTAATGTAGAGTGTGATGGATATGTGTAGGTTGGATCATTATCTACCCTTGCCCTTGCAAAAGTCACCATTGTTGCATAGAGACACTAAGGTTTTCACAAAGCTAATCTCTTCTCTATGGGTGGACTCTAAATCTTTCACGACAAAGAAAAAGTACATGCATGGGCTTAACTCTATGGCTCTAGCAGCAGAATTGAACAGACCCTATGAACTGGACTCTGGTGATGGTCTCTCTGACAAGGCAGAACTTCTCCATGCGATTGAAACCCGCCATAGGAGAACATTGCCAGGACTAGAGCCATGCAAGCTCTTCTAGTAAGAGGTTGTAGTAGTATGCAAGTGAAAGTGAAAACGCAGATATGCACTTTAGACCTGCCTCATAGAGCCAGGACTTATCCCATGGCGATGAGGAGGAGCCTCCATAGTACCAGGTCCAACCATAGAGAGCGAGGAGACCAGCAGCCTCCTCTGGCAGGGGCTTTGTCTAGGAGAAATTAGAGCTATAGAGAGAGAATCAATGACTTTTTCATTACGAGATCATCATATATGAACCACGTAGACATGGATGAAACGGGCATGTATGTTGTTCATGGCCAAGTGGAGATATGCCAATATAAGCCAGGTCAATATGGCAATATCGCGTATATGAACATGACCACAGAGGCACCACCGGTGAAGATCCGACCGAGGACCAGGTTCATCCACTGGGAACTGGCCTTATGGCAGGGGCTTGGAAATTGCTTGCCCAGGACCATGGCGAGATCGTCTAGGAACTTCAGAGCAGCGGGGAAAACATCCAACCAAATCAACTTCAGATTGTTGCACTAAGATTGCACTTAATGGGGCAGCAGAAAAGTTCAATGTATGGATGCAAGTATCATATGTGAAATCGTAGATATGGAAAATAGATTTGCATATTCTTCCTACCCCCCATAGTATGCCAATATAGCAGTACGTTCAAACCTTCTCCATGCAATTTCTACTTGCCATAGGGGAATTGAGAATAGACTTGTAGATGGAAATAAGGTTAGGCATGTTGTATCTATTGTTGGTAGTGCAGTTAGGATTCCTGCTACCCTGTGTGCAACAACATCAGATTAGAAGTTGTCATATTGTCAATTTAAATATGTGGGTATAGTATGTGAAAACAACCACATAGATATGCATTTTATTAAACCTGCCATAAGTTCAAAGTTATCCATATATGAACACTAGTAGAGATCAAAGAGTAGTTCGGGCAATGGCTATCTATGGTAAGTAGATATGCGTTGGCAAACCTGCCCATTCTGCTAGCATCAACTCTTAGGTCTAGTAGGAGCCTCCAGAGAGTCTCCCAGGTCAAATAGCATAGCACCCCCAAGCAAGCAGCAAGCAAGTATCAAATTAATGACTAGACACATGGCATCCCATGGAGAGATTCCGAGGCACATTCTTTTCAGTAGATCTAGGAATTAGCTCTGGAGAGCAACGGTAGATATGTGATATTGTACGTTAAAGCGTATGTATGGCGCTCTGGTTCAACTGGAAAGTGCATAGGCCTCTACAGTTGCAGAAGCTCTGGTAGGAGCCAATAGCAGCTTTGTAGTAGGTGTAGAATTTCAGTTTCATAGGTTCTATAAAAACAACATATGTATGCCAGTTTGTTGTTCATTGCCAGGTAGAGATGTGACATCATATATGAACACGTATTTATGAAAATATATATTAGCATATGTTAACAAGTCTCTATGGCCAATATAATATGTGAAAATATGGATATGCAAATCCAAGTTCAACGTAGATATGGCATTTGAAACTTGCCTATAGCATGGAAAAACTTCTCTATGCTATTTCAATTCTCTTCTCTCTGTTCATAGCAAGTAAAGTCTCTATGCTAATATCGTATATTGACACGTAGGGGCCTGTTGTCGCACAGATTGTCACGACAACGCTCAGACTGGGGATTGTCACCCTGATCCCCGTTCTCTCCGTTTAAGCCATCTCCCGAGGCTAAGGGGGGTAGACCCTATGGGATGAATGAAGACCAATTGTGGACTAGTTGGGTTGGGAGACATAGCAAGGCAACTTAGCACCTGATTGATTTTAGAAATTAATGTACAAGTGCCTTATGGAGTTAATGATTAACTAATTGTTTATAAAAAGCTACAGAAATATGAACTTTATAATTCCATGATTAACAATCATTTATCATCAAATAGCCCAAGCAATGCAAGATATTCAATAAACTCACAATGCTATAATAATGATCTAGCGATTAAATTTATAAAGATTGAATACATTAAACCACAAAATTTAAATGCTAACCCGCTCACGAAAAGATTCACCACTTTTCAATAGCTAATCTTTAAATAAACTTTTAAGTGCATTTAACTATAGAAAAGTGGCACATAGATACCACAAGAGACTCCAAAAAATGAATTTTCAATTTGTCTTTTTAAAAATAATTATAATAATAATAATAAATTTTATATTTAATTTTTTTTTTTTAAACAAAACTAAAATCCTAATAAAACTAAAATAAATGAAACTTAAAACAACTCAAATCTAAACTAGACTAAAGAAAAAAAAAAAAAAAAAGGAAAATAAACTGAAACTAAAAATCTAACTTAAAAAAAAAAAAAAAAAATCAAAAATTAAATTGATCTAAATCTAAAATTTAATTCTAAAACTAAATATAAAAAAAAAAAAAAAATCCTTTATACTTTTTTAATTTTTTAATTTTTATCAAACAAAAATTAAATCTAAATGTAAAGAAATCTAAATCTAGAATATAAAGGAACCTCTAAAATTAACTGTTTATGCCTCTTTTTACATATATATATATATATATATAATGTTTTTATTAAAGTAAAATAAACAACATCTAAATCTAAAAGAAAAAGAAGAAAAAAAAATCTAAATTATACAATAAAAACAAAATTCCTAATAAAAGCGTGGGGATTAATTTTTTATGTTTTTTAAGATGATTTATATATATTTTTTATTTTTTATTATATATTGTTTTATGATTTTTTACTTTTTAAATTCTAAATTTAAAATCAAAATGCAACAGAATTAAAATCTAAATAAAATTGAAATCTAATTTATACTAAGACTCAACATCATTTAATTCTTTATTTTTGTCAATGTAGAAACACAAAAAAACAAAAAAGAAATCTAAATGAAAACAAAAAAAAATAAATAAATAAAAATTAATTTTAATTTTAATTTATTTTTTTAATTTTAAATGAAAAATAAAAACTGAAGTGAAATTTGCTAAAATACTAAGTTAAAACTTTAATGAAAAAAAGAAATATATACATGCACTTAACCCTAACCTTAAAAAAATGAAAACTAACCAATGCATAAATGAAATTAAAAAAAAGGAATGCCACTAACCTAAATACATAGAAAACACATGCGTGATTTTTTTTTTGGTGTTACACAGGTTTTTCTGACGGCAAGATGGAAGAGGGCAAATGAAGCTACGTAGGGCGATGAAGAGTGAAGGTAACGAAACTGCGTTTCGATGGATACGGGTTCACTTGAAGGAAGCTGTGTGGGTTTGATTGCAGGTTGGACAGCGGATGGAAAAGGGGAAAAGTAACATGCAGGAGCGAGCAGCGATGGCTTGGATCTGGCAACACAGATTCAAGGAGAGATGCAGTGAATTGGGAAAGAGAGACTGCATGAGAAATGGCAAGTGAAGTGAGACTGGGAGAGAATACGTGAAGAGGGATGGAAGACAAGCGAGGAGCTGCGTGGGTATGGTAGTAGCCTTGTTTTGCAGGAAAATAAGAATGTGTGGCTGTGTTTGCAGGCTTGAAGAAGGGTTGACGGCAGTGGAAAGGAGCCACTGAGATGAGGAAGCAGCTGCGTAGGGAGAAGGATAGGAACAATGTACACCCTTTAAAAAAAATTCAAAATTTTTCTTCGAAAATTAAAGACCCCAGGAATCAGTGAAGAACAAAAACGCAGGTAGCAGACCTGTAATCCAGAAAATTGATTGAAATTTTAAATCCTTCCTGCTCCAGATTGCCTAATAGAAACCCTGAAAAAATTTCAAAACCTGTACCTACAACCTGAAAACAATGAAAACAAATAGTCAGAAACTGAAAATGCAAAAAATAAATGAAACCCTAAAAACCAGCTAAATAATTACAGTATCTACAAACTGAAGGCTTTAGATAGCGAAATTTATCGTTATGTCACAAAGATATTTTTAGAATTTAAATTTAATGTGAGATGCTTCAGAAAAACCCTTCACGCATTCATAAAAAAAAATTCAAATGATAATCCTAGGATCAAAACTGGCTAGGCTCTTTCAGAAAATGCAATCCAGGAGTTCACTGGTTCACCCGAGAACTTCCCCGAATGCCCGATAAACTCAAAACTAAAGATATCCTGCACATCTTAAATCAACCATTAATCATAGAGGGAGAAAACAACAGTGAAGTTCAGATCAAATGGAGATACCTGCTGTTATATTTCAGAAATTAAACTATCATTCAAACCCTAGAGATTAGACAAGATACCTGTGTCTAGATCAATATTCATCAATCTATTATCGATGGCTGAAAATAAATTTATGCAGAAAAATAAAACATCTTACAGCATTTCCAGAAGAATAACACTAGCAAGATTTTCAACACCAAAATATTTCTTTATTGCACAAAAAATGACTACAAGAGAGCTTTCTTTAGCACCAGACTTTAAGATCCAATTTGATCTCAAATGACCCCTGACACCCTATTTAAAGAGAAAATTTCCAATGGCTAGTTCGAGTGATCCATGTCAAAATGATCTTGACTGTCGATGAGGATCAGAATCCTTTTAATCACATCCGTCGAATTTTTAAATGCATTTTAATATATTAAAAAATTGAAATTCTGCATTTATTTACTTAAAACTTTGACTTATTATTATTTTATTATTTCAAAAAAAAATATTTTTTAATTTTATTATTATATTATTATTATTTTTATCTATTTTTTTATTTTTTTAATCTTTTAATTTTATTTTTTATTATTTATATCTTTTATTTTTTATTGTTTTTTATTTTTTTATTTTTGGATCCTCGAACTTAGCCTTTGGAAAAATCACCTAGGACCTAGGACTTAGGACTCATGAGGGGATTAAAACATTTTCTAACCCTCAAGACACTCATGACTTTTACAATTTTACATCTCAAGGGGGAAAGCCCATTTGACATAGACCCTCATAGACCACTCAGTTCTGCGACACAACTATAATTTAGCTAATCAAGTAATTTGTAATAACATAACCAAATAGTTAGAATTATTTCCAAATTACTTTTACATAGACTCGAAGCACACTATGATTCCCCTAAGATTCTAATGACAAAATTCATTCCGCCTTTGGGGTTAGGCTGAAGGAAAACTCTGCCGATCATGGATCGGTGAGACAAAAAACCTTCCGGAACGTAGATTATCACTAGAAAATTAGGTTTGCCTAGGCAGTTTACATACATGACTTAGATCTGCTAAGATTATTTACAATTAAAACATGCAGACTGGGTTTACAAAAAAATATGATTGGGCTGATGATGACATTCGAATGGCACAGACACGTCGCTCAAGCACTATCCCTTTTGCTAAAAAAGGGGGTGTACTGTTATGGGTAGTTGACACGTAGCAGTCAACATCTGGCTCTACCTGGGGACACTTTGCTACACTGTAGGAATGTGAGAATCCAGAATCTACACCCAGGCAACACACAACCAAAAATAAGTATCGTCTATCCAAAAAATCATCATATAACATTAAGCACATGAAAGATATAAGCTCTTCATTTATTAACTATCTAGTAATATGAAAGGTAAATCTAATCCTAAAATAGAAATGAAAATGCTGAAAAAACGAGTAGGGTTAGAAATACAGAGGATGCTCCATGGCATCAGATGTGTTCAATATAGTGTATACTGAGCATTTTCCCACTTTCAGGAAAATCTGTCGACTGCTTGTCGGATGTCCCATGTCCAATTCTACATATGGTAGAACTTTTTCCTATCCGAAAATCAAGTTGCTCGCAGCCGTTTGATGCATAAATATTTTTCTCATTTTCTTTTTCTTGCGTTTTTTCTTCGTGGCAGGTTGTATCACTAATGATGTGGAACTTTCTGCTTCAAAGCTCTCAGATGAAGTATGTAAGATATGCATGACATGTCTTTCTTCATTCTGCATTTGCCCTGTCAAGGATGATGGATCAATCTCACAGGTGCCATGAGATATAACTTGATCTTCTATGACTGGTGGATTAATCGTGTGAGCATCAACCTGATTATTAATTTCCCTTTTATCCAGGTCACCTTCAATTATCCACTTTTCCATGGAATAAAGGACCTCATAATATGATGGAGCTTTCTATAACAGATAAGGAGGCTCCTGATCTATTGACGTTCCTTGGTTTCTTTCATCCTCTGACAACTGTTGAAATTTTTGAACTTGTATTGTAATGGCATCCATCTGACTAGAGTGTTCAACCTTCATAGCACTAATTTCCCTGGCATGGTCTTCTTCCATGGTCAATAACTTATTTTGCATAGAATCAATTTCCCTATCATGATTAGCTTTCATGGTCGTCATATTTTCCTCTAAGCCTGATAACTTGCTTTGCATAAAACTAATTTCTGTGTCATAATTAGTCTTCATGGATTCAATTTCCTTAGCATGCTGATTTTGCATGATCTCCATTTCCTTATTACATTTTTCCAGGTGGGTGCATAAAGTTCTCACATCAATGGCATAATTAGTTTGATTGATCTCCATCTAGCCGCATTAGTTCTTCTATAATTTGCTTCTGATTTTCCTTTTCATTGTCGACACTGATTTTATAATTTGTCCCTGCTTTTCCACTATCATGGATTTGATCAGCAATGGTACAGGTGGATGGCACATTCTGATATGAAGAATTGTCTTGAAATATTTCATCGACAGCTGGACCTTTTATAAGATTACTTTCATTCTGTTGCACAATTTTAGGGGCATAAGGCGAGCTATCTGGATCACCATATCTATCTTTAAAAGCATTGTAAATGTCTTGTAAAGAAGTGAAAGAGCCTCCAGGACAATTATTAAACCAATTCAGAGCATCACCCTCTAAAGAAAGGACAAATAGATGCATTGTGACATCTTCATGATCATATTGAGGAAGTCTACAATACATGAACGTTATACGATAAAAACGCCATAGATGCCTTCTAACGGCGACTGAACCACCACCCCAAAAGAAAGGTAATTTAGAAATGGCCACTTCTGGTAAATCATGGAGATCATCAGTAAAATGACATGGTTTAAATGAATAATCCATGATGGATAACGCGGGACCAAATGGATGATAGAAAGAGATCTCTGCTCAAGAAAATCAAGAGATGAAAAAAGTGGAGTCGCCACTTGAACAATGAATCTAATTCTAGGATCCAAAAAGCAACAAACAAGCAGATATGAGGGAGGCTTCTTGTCTGGGAAAAATAAAATAAATGAAGTCGCCACCCAAACAAGAAACGAACTGAAAAGTAGTTGCTGATATGATGAAAAATAAGGTGATGAAAAATATGCAAATGATGCCAAAAAATGTTGACTCTACCAGCTCAAATGAGAGATGAGAAAGATGAAAGAATGATGAATGTCGCATAAACCAAGGACAGAAAAAACTCTATCCCCGGCAACGGCGCCAAAAAATGTTGTCGCACAGATTGTCACGACAACGCTCAGACTGGGGGTTGTCACCCTGATCCCTGTTCTCTTCATTTAAGCCGTCTCCCGAGGCTAAGGGGGGTAGACGCTATGAGATGAATGAAGACCAACTGTGGACCAGTTGGGTTGGGAGACACAGCAAGGCAACTTAGCACCTGATTGATTTTAGAAATTAATGTACAAGTGCCTTATGGAGTTAATGATTAAATAATTGTTTATCAAAAGCTGCAGAAATATGAACTTTATAATTCCATGATTAACAGTCATTTATCATCAAATAGCCCAAGCAATGCAAGATATTCAATAAACTCACAACGCTATAATAATGATCCAGCAATTAAATTTATAAAGATTGAATACATTAAACCACAAAATTTAAATGCTAACCCGCTCACGAAAAGATTCACCACTTTTCAATAGCTAATCTTTAAATAAACTTTTAAGTGCATTTAACTATAGAAAAGTGGCACATAGATACCACAAGAAACTCCAAAAAATAAATTTTCAATTTATCTTTTAAAAAATAATAATAATAATTTTTGTATTTTTTAAATATTTATTTTTATTATTTTTTTAAAACAAAACTAAAATCCTAATAAAACTAAAATAAATGAAACTTAAAACTATTCAAAACTAAAATAGACTTATTAAAAAAAAAAAAAAAACTATAACTAAAAACCTAACTTAAAAAAATCAAATATTAAATTAATCTAAATCTAAAATTTAATTCTAAAACTAAATAAAAGAAAAAATTTCTTTATACTTTTTTAATTTTTAATTTTTATCAAACCTTAAAAAATTAAATTTAAATTTGAAGAAATATAAAAAAACCTTTAAAATTAACTGTTTATGCCTTTTTATATTTTTTATTTTTTAAAATGTTTTTATGAAAGTGAAATAAACAACATCTAAATCTAAATGATAACCAAAAAAAATAATCTAAAGTATACAATAAAAACAAAATTCCTCATAAAAGCGTGGGGATTAATTTTTTATGCTTTTTAAAATGATTTATATTTTTTTTTATTATTATTATATATTGTTTTATGATTTTTGACTTTTTAAATTCTAAATTTAAAATCAAAATAGAACAGAATTAAAATCTAAATAAAATTAAAATCTAATTCATACTAGGACTCAAAATCATTTAATTTTTTATTTTTATCAATGTAGAAACACAAAACAAAAAAGGTAAAATCTAAATGAAAACACAAAAAAAAATAATTTTAATTTTTTTTTTTTTTTTTAATTTTAAATGAAAATTAAAACAACGAAAAATAAAAACCGAAGTTAAATTTGGTAAAGTACTAACTTAAAACTTTAATGAAAAAAAGAAATATATACATGCACTTAACCCTAACCTAAAAAAATGAAAACTAACCAATGCATAAATGAAATTAAAAAAAAAAGGGAATACCACTAACCTAAATACATAGAAAGCACATGCGTGATTTTTTTTTTTGGTGTTACGAAGGTTCTTATGACGGCAAGATGGAAGAGGGTGAATGAAGCTACGTAGGGTGATGAAGGGTGAAGGTAATGAAACTACGTTTCGATGGATATGGGTTCACTTGAAGGAAGTTGTGTGGGTTTGATTGCAGATTGGACAATGGATGGAAAAGGAGAAAAGTAACATGAAGGAGCGAGCAACGATGGCTTGGATCTGGAAGGACGAATTCAGGGAGAGATGCAACGAATTGGGAAAGAGAGACTGTGTGAGAAATGGCAGGTGAAGCGAGACTGGGAGAGAATACGTGAACAGGGATGGAAGACAAGCGAGGAGCTGTGTGGGTATGGAAACAACCTTGTTTTGTAGGAAAATAAGAATGCGTGTATGTGTTTGCAGGCTCGAAGAAGGGTTGACGGCAGCGGAAGGGAGCCACTGAGATGAGGAAGCAACTGCCTAGGGAGAAGGATAGGAACAATGTACACCCTTTAAAAAAAATTCAAAATTTTTCTCCAAAAATTGAAGACCCCAGGAATCAGTGAAGAACGAAAACGCAGGTAGCAGACCTGTAATCCAGAAAATTGATTGAAATTTTAAATCCTTCTTGCACCAGATTTCCTGATAGAAACCTTGAAATTTTTTCAAAACCTGTACCTGCAACCTGAAAACAATGAAAACAAACAACCAGAACCTGAAAATGCAAAAAATAAATGAAACCCTAAAAACAGCTAAATAATTACAGTATCTACAAACTGAAGGTTCTATATAGCCAGATTTATTGTTATGTGACATAAATATTTTCAGAATTTAAATTTAATGTGAGATGCTTCAGAAAAACCCTTCATGCATTCATAAAAAAATTTCAAATGATAAGCCTGGGATCAAAACTGGCTGGGGTCTTTCAAAAAACGCAATCCAGGAGTTCGTTGTTTCATCCGAAAACTTCCCCTAACATCCAGTAAACTCAAAACTAAAGATATCCTGCACAGCTTAAATCAACCATTAATCATAGAGGGAGAAAACAACAGTGAAATTTAGATCAAATGGAGATACCTGCCATTATATTTCAGAAATTAAACTATCATTCAAACCCCAGAGATTAGACAAGATACCTGTGTCTAGATCAATCTTTATCAAGCTATTATCAATGGCTAAAAATAAAATTATGCAGAAAAATAAAACATCATACAACATTTTTAGAAGAGTAACACCAACAAGATTTTCAACCCCAAAGTCTTTTTTTATTGCACAAAAAATGACTACAAGAGAGTTTTCTTTAGCACCAGACTCTAAGATCCAATCTGATCTGAAATGACCCCTGACACCCTATTTAAAGGAAAAAAAACCCAACGACTAGTTCGAGTGATCCATATCAAAATGATCTCGACTGTCGATGAGGATCAAAATCCCTTTTAATCTCATCCGTCGAATTTTTAAATGCATTTTAATATATTAAAAAATTGAAATTCTGCATTTATTTACTCAAAACTTTGACTTATTATTATTTTATTAATTTTTATTATATTATTATTATTTTTATCTATTTTTTAATTTTTTAATCTTTTAATTCTTTTTTTTATTATTTATATCTTTTATTTTTTATTATTTTTATTTTTGGATCCTCGAACTTAGCCTTTGGAAAAATCACCTAGGACCTAGGACTTAGGACTCATGAGGGGATTAAAACATTTTCTAACCCTCAAGACACTCATGACTTTTACAGTTTTACATCTCAAGGGGGAAAACCCATTTGACATAGACCCTCATAGACCACCAAGTTCTATGACACAACTATAATTTAGTTGATCAAGCAATTTGTAATAACCTAACCAAATAGTTATAATTATTTCCAAATTACTTTTACGTAGACTTGAAGCAAACTAGGATTCCCCTAAGATTCTAATGACAAAATTAATTCCGGCTTTGGGGTTACGCTAAAGGAAAACTCTGCCGATCATGGATCGGTGAGACAAAAAACCTTCCAGAACGTAGATTATCACTAGAAAATTAGGTTTGCCTAGGCAGTTTACATACATGACTCGGATCTGTTAAGATTATTTACAATTTACACATGCAGACTGGGTTTACAAAACAATATGATTGGGCTGAAGATGATAGTTGAATGGCACGGACACGTCGCTCAAGCGCTATCCCTTTTGCTAAAAAAGGGGGTGTACTACTATGGGTAGTTGACATGTAGCGGTCAACAGGGCCATACCACCCAGAGTAGTAACCGAGTGGAAGTAGTCTCTGAACCCAGCAGCTCTGGCATCAACACATAGATGCCAATAGATCATATATGTATGAACATCTCTTGATGGAAACGTCATATATGAACCAAGTAGATATGGCTGCATATGGATTTGACTCTTATCTATGGGATTTTGCACCTGGCCCCCGACCACCTGCATGGGGATACAACAACTAGAGTAGTTCTTACACTACAACTTAGAGCTCAGCTCTGTCATCCACTTGGTGGCCTTAGTAGTGGATCTCCACCAGCAACATCAACTAGTCCAAACTAAGATTGCACCATATTCTCTTTCTTTTCAAAGGAATGGAGACACTAGAGTTTCTTATTTCTCTATATATAAAGCAAGTAGAACACAATATCATAATAGGTAGTAGTAGGTATGGCTGCAACGAGGTACGCTGGTTGTGTTAGGTTTACCTACTAGCTAGCAAGGTATCTTTTCTTTCTTCGCAAAGGGACACAGCAAGAAGCTTCTTATTCGCTGGAGCTTAGGGAGAGATAGGTTTACTTAGAGTAGATATGGCAACACATCATATGTGAAAGAGATCTATGCTCTCTTTGTCTTTGTTTATGGCAAATAAGTTGATATGCCAATTATTTGAATGGACAGACATGATACAAATATCCATTCTCCATTTTTTCTTCTACGTGAAAAACTTTTCTATGGCGATATCAGGTTGTTGTTTGCCACAACCAGTACTTCTCCATGGTGGTATCATAAGTTGCATCTCTATGCGATCATTGTATGTGAAAACGTAGATATGCGAGCTCATATATAACACTTCTTTAGCTCATGCACTATAGCAGCAATAGAATTTCATTCTGGCTTAGCCAGGGCAAGTAGATATGCCTGATTGGAATTCTGGAGTTTCTCTAGTGCGAGGTCAACTTCTCCATGGCGTCGTAGGTGGATAACCAAGGAGACTAGAGATATCTTATTTTGTTCTTTGCGAGGAGACTAGAGTTAGTTATTTATGACCAGGTAGATATGTCTCTATCCTATAGTGCAAGTAGAGTAGATATGGCTACACCACAAGAACTTCTCCATGTGAGTTGTTCAACCCGCCATACTCTCCATGTCTGGAGCATCGCATTTCCCCAGGTAGATATGGCTATATCATATAGTAATAGTTGTAATAGTAGATCCGGTTTTCATGGCAACAATAATAACTTATCCATGGTGAGATCATATATTAAGAGTTATATATGGGGATCCAAGTGTCAAATTAGATATCAATATAATATATGAACAAGTAGACACGCGACTAGCATTAAATAAATGCAATGAATATATGATTCAATTCTCATTGGAGCAACTATTCTTATATTGATCATGGCTTAATGGATTTTTTCTCTATATAGAAAGGCCCAAATGTAAGTCTTTGTTTATAGAAGGAAGGGCCACTTCACCACTTCTAATGTTCAGTTATCTCTCTACCTTCCTCTCCCGTTGGTCGAGCTATGCAACATATATAAAGAAAGACCCGGCCTCTCCTTATCGGTCGAGAGATACAGATTGACATAGAAAGCCCTTGAAATCTTTCCTGTTGGTCGAGATTTCAATGATTGGTATAGCATCATTTATAACAGAAAGCCCACTTTGTGGTACCTGAACTGGTAACTAATACTAAAAGAAAGCCCTAGATAATTCCCATTTCGTGGTAACATCTATAAGGAAGAAACTGGGCACAAATCACGGTCGTAATTTGGTTGAGGCTGAAACTGTTACAAGGGGAAGCTGCCTTTTCATCTGGGTTTATTTCTTCTTTTTTCCCTTCTTCACTCGTTTCTTCCCCCTAAAGGTCGCCAAGGGTCAATGTGCCCTGCCGGCATGTTCCTGGAACACTGCTTGGGTCTTCTTGAATAAATCCATATCTCTTGGTAAGATGATCCAGGAATATCCGCCAAAGGCTTCGACAAATATCTTCTTGCAAAGGCGGTCCCACTAAGTGGTTTAGTTGAGCAGTCTCACGCTTTCCAATCAGAGCATATAGATCTGTGAATGGATTTGTATGCCACCTAGTAGACAAAACAGTGATGTACCAACCAAAATGCCTAATGCTCCTTCTGATGTCTAGTTCCACCATTTAAAATTCTGGTTCCACCACCCACCCCAATAAAAAAATATGTAATTTGCTGAGTGCTTCCATCCCCAAAAGTGATAATAATAGCAGAAATGTTGTCATTGGGACGGACCACACAAATATAGACCACTGAACAAACTTGGTAGACAATTCCCGTGTCTCCCCAACCAATTCCCCTTTCTCCCCGGTCCGAACACCTCTTTCCTACGCATGCTCTTCACCATTGGCAGCTTAGCCCATATTTATTTTTCCTTAGAGAAAGATAAGAAAAGGAGGCCTCTTCCTACTAATGAATGAATCATGAGATCCGATGAAATAGAACATGGGCGACGATATAGACCAATGGACAAACCTCATGAAACATAGGCAAAGGAAATAAGATATTTTTGAAATATAGATTTTCGCCCCAAAAGAAAGGTTTCAATGAAAATGGTCAAATCAGTAGTACTAACTACGCTACGCTATCTATCGCCTGCCGTTGATGGAGGAAGGCACCGAAGGGCCATCCAGTCGTCAATACCCTTTCCACTAGCCAACAAAATGAGGATTTCTCCTTTGCTCACCTACTCGATAATAGGAGGAGAGGTGAAAAATATGTATGTTCCAGATAGGAGCACTAACTATACCAACAAGGGGATGACTCCTTCTCCCAATCCCTAATTAGTGACCTGATTAGGCGATCTAAAACGAAAAACTTTCTATCGGGAGCAAGCCAACCAACCAATCTATCTTTAGACCTAAGAATGAATCCAGCTGCTCGCTAGTGCATCAAACAATAGATGTAGCAGGAAGTACTTATTGATCCATATTCAAATATGGTGAATCGTGAGTTCCACTAGGTCCCACTAGGTGCGGGTGGGTAGGACCAAGGCTTACTACTAGGTCCTCTTCCTTCTGTCCAGCCACGGAATTCATAATAGTAGGGCCCCACACTGCTATGATATTATTAATGAAGTTGTGTCTAGATGCATGCATTTCACTGGTATATGGTAATGGTACCCTCCACCTTCATGAGGCTCTTGGGTGACTACTACGATCAGTTGAAGAGTGTCCTAACTCTTCTCTGGCATTCTTGTTTGTTTATCTAGCTCCTTTATCCTCCTTTTGCATGGTAAAGTGTTATAGGATGGTCGTATATGGCTTGGTTAAAGGTTGTGCTTCTGTAATAGGGTTTCCCCCTTACTATTAGAATGAGGGAGGTTTGTAGCAACTTTGGTCCAAAAGAACTCATCGTATCTTCCCAAATGATTCTGTAGAAAAGGGGTTTTGTTATTTATAGGTGCATATGTTACATACGTGTTAACAACTTGCATTTTTTTGTTTCATAAAAGAAATTGGTTTCTTTTTAGAGCGTTTGGTTGCTTAGAAAAAGACTTGATTTTCTTAGGGCTCCCCTGATCCAAAATGCATAAAGAAAGATCTCTTGGGAAGACCTTCTCTCCAAGCTCGATATCAAGCTTAACTCCTAGACCTTTAGAGCTATCAACCTTAATAATAATAGGTAACTATTAGTCTCTTAAAAAGTGTTATTGCTCTCCATTATGAACAAGAACTCGTCCCGCCTTTTTTGCAATAATACGGTATCAAGACAAATCGATCCCATGCCTTTATTTTGCGTTGGCCTACCATTACTATGGGCTAGTATGATAGATATCAGGCATGCCCCTAGTTGGGTCAACCGCTGGTCTTACTATCCATGGTTAACACAGCGCCGCATTTGAGTACGGAAGAACAATACCTGTCGGGGTAATCTTTCTGTATACGAATGAAACTGGTGGGGAGAGAGCGGCATAGGATAAACATGATCCCGATCAAGTCAATTAGACAGGATCGACCGGCCTCGATCACCAAAATAATCTCTTCCAGCTTTCCAATTCCCCCTATTTCCGAACTGGTGGATGAGGAATCTCCCTATTCATACGTAGCCGCAGCTATTCAAGAGAAGTGAGTTCTACCCCTACAAGAAATGTGTTCAATCATAACAAAGAAAGACTGGAGCTTCCCTCTTCTCTGCATTAAGGCGATGCCCCACCCTTCAGGATACAATGGTTAGGGTTTAGCAAGGGTCCTTTTGAGATCCCAAGAAAGGGGGATAGCATTTATGCACTTGACCTATACAATAGAGAGAGGGAGAGGATAGTTCATTGTTACATACGTGATAATACAACCACACACGAGGTTGGGGAAATACAGAACTGCGTAAGCCCACCTGGAGTTACTAATAGTAGGGAAAGATCAAATTGCTTGCCTTAAATAAGAATAGGGGTCGTTTGAAAGATTTCCAGATGCACCAGTGGAGATGGCACGTTAGCTCTAGAATGAGACTAATTGGGCATGGGCCTAGCAGAAGGCAAGGTTGGTTCTCTATCCATCAACCCCTACTATTATAATAAAGGCCATCCACCTGACTCATTTCTTTGTAACAGATGGGGTGTATCAGATCGAGTGTAACCGATTCCACTAAGGCCTCTAACTAACATGATTCCCCATTATAACATCATTTCAAGCTATTCGCTTTCGATTCAATGACTAGAGGACCAATCCATCTGCGTTCGCAAAGAACGAATGTGCCTGAACTATTCTCCATCATATAGTGCTCAGGGTGGGGAACTAGAGTGCCGATCGGGATGGATTTAGAAAGCCGATCGAGGAAGATTTCAGAGTCTAGCTGGGTGGGAATGGATAGAAAACTAATTCATCATACTTGCTCACGAATCTAAATACTGTTATATCACTCCAAACAAAATTCACCTTATATTCTATAATTTTCGATTGCTTGCACTCCCTATCTGCATCAACAAGCGGTGAGCCAGAGTAAGTGAAGCATAGTTAGCTGGATACTTATTCTACCAATACCATCTGCTCATCTTATCCCACACATAATTTCCCTCTAGCTAACTGAAATCGCCCAATACCGCTCCAAACGAGATATACTACCGAGCGAGATCATATATACGTACAGCTCACCTCATGACTTGCCTTAGTTCCGTAGTTCAAGTTCACAGATAGTAGATCGAGTACTTCCCTCATGAACGAGATTCTTTCGAGCCCCATGAACGCTGGTGCTTCACGCTAGGCACCCGCCTCATGACTTCCTAGGCTATGGGTTGTTACTCGCCTAAGAGCTTGCCTAGTAGTTGTTACTTACTCACCTAAGAGCTTGCCTCTAGGTGCTCTAGCAGGATAGATTTTCTTTATGGATATTTGATTGGATTGATGGTTATCACTTCGGGTCTCTTGGTTACCCTCAATGCGAGTGGTCTGACTAATGGATATTTTGATTGGAAGGAGCCAGGCCCACTCACAGTACTTCAGTAACCAGTACTAGCTCTAGAAACGACCAGAGCTCACACTTTGCTAACTAAACATCGCCACCAGCCAGCTAACATGCATAAGATCCCAGCTAGGGCCGTGGTGATAATTAGCCTAGAGCATGGATGTGGACTAGCAGAGAGACCCGCAAACTTGTCATGGCGCACATTTGGGTTGGTGTATGGTTCGAACCCCATAATTTACGTTCTGACTAGAATATATATTCCAATCACTAGCCATTCTGTCTCTAAGCTTAACGTCACTGCTGGCATGGAAGTTGGGCTAGTCAAGAACCCAAACTCTGCACCATGCACATCTGTAACCGGAATAAGGGTAGGGTAGAAATACCTAGGGATTCGGGTGACTCGGTTTAGTGGGAAGCAAGAAAGATAGATTCATGTGGCCATCTCAGTGCAGTCAGTTCGCTTATGCTAAATCCGAAAAGAAATTCCCTCATAGTACATAAATGACCTCGGAGAGAGAAGGCCGACGGAAGTGTCAACGAAGATATTCCCAAATCAAATCCCTGCAGCTCAAGAATAGGTGAGCCTCAGAACCGGTGCCCTTTACGCCTCGGTGTTATGCCTAGTCATTCCCTAGGAACCAAAGCTCGAAAATAGGACTATGAACTGACCAACTCTAAGCAACTGGAGCAAAATCCCTATGGCTAAGAAAGAGATCCATATGAACTGGTGACGCCTAGTTAGCAGGTCCTCGTGCTTCTCAATTCAAATACCAGCCATCGGCCATCAGACAGACATTGGGAGATGCTACTAACTATTCATTCAAACAAAATAGAATACTTTTCCTTGGTTCCCATTCCTTCCAATCTTCTATCCAATATGACTGAGAGTGATATTTTATACGGGCCTTGCTAGATATCTAAAGTGGATAGGCGGTTTCAACCCATATTGACCGGTTGAAGGCATAAACCCTAAAACTGGCAAGAAGTCAATCGCACTATTTTCACATGATCCTAATATATTTTCTATTGGGTGACTCACCATATAGATTCTAATTATAACTCCCCCCTCCGTAGCAAGTATATTGCGCTATTTGTCCATATTATATACATTATATCATGCGACACACATCCCTTCTTTTAGCCATGCTAATTCATGTGACTATGTAATATATATTATTGGGAAATGAAATCAAATATTTCCTTCCTTCCACTAGTGAGGAATATCTATTTGGGGACATGCCAATACGGGCTGGGCTTTGGGGGTATGCCCCCATTTTGCGGGGATTTATCCCCTTCCATTGGTTTTTTCATTGGGTGTTGTTCCCACTTGCTAAAGTCTCATTTCCATCTCACATCCTACCCCAAAAACTATTAGCTCGCCTCTGGTTATTAAGGTTCCTTTTCTGGGGAGGGCTAACAATCTTTTTCTTTGCCACGGGTTTAGCATTAGCATCATTTTCCCAACGCCAAAGGTTTTCGGGGTTATTCTCCCAAACATATCTCACTTTATTTCAATGTTCAACTCTATATTTCTATTCATAATTAGAAAGATGAATAGGGAACCGTGGGTCCTTGTAGTCCTGGTCCATAGAACTTCACATAATCGTATGGCCATAATACTGGACGTTGGTCTGGTATATAGTACAACGCCCATCTATATAACATGTTTACAAGTTTAGATGTTCTAAGTCAGTGTTGACAAGGTTTTTCAAGGTAAAGTATATCCATTCTATCCCTAAATAGGTGATTATTCCTTTTTAGGGGAAGTTGGCTTGCCATGAAAAGTACGGGTCTATTTCTATGTTTATGTAGAGGCTTTTGACTCTTTCTATCTAGAATACACAAAGATTAAGAGACTTGGGTTTTCTATGGAGGTTTTCTCTTTATTCTCTCTCTGCATGCATAGTTATCGAGGGCAACCATCACTGAATAGAGAGGGAAATTGAATGATCCACGGTTTACGATGCATGGCTTTGAAGGCAGGCCACGTTAAAGGCTCGTATCCTGGAGATTATAAGGAAAGATGAAAAGAATCTCCATAAAACGTAGATTAATATACATTTCAAGACCTTCCCAGTGCTCTCTGTCCTGTGCTTTGGATTTCTAACTCAGACTAGACATAAAAACTCTTTATTACCCATAGGCAGAAGGTAGGGGTAAGGGCCTTCCCATAGTGGAATGAGGGGTTAGATCACTCTCGTATCTACTACTATATTTATTTGGCTCAAGGAAGAAAATCATAAAAAGGAGGCTTGCCCCTCATACATCAAGAAAGGTAAGGATGCAGTAACTAGCTAGATAGATTGAAAGGCCTATCAAATAGGAAGAACTTGAGTGGGGGAGAATCCTAAATGATTTGGAGAAAGAAGGGAGATGGGATGCTTCAAAAGCTAGCCCCCTCTGCCGGCCCCCCCTACATAATCTATAGCAAGGGGCCTCCTACATCTGCATGCATCCTGAGGCTGAAATGACATATATAAAGAATATCATCAGTTCGAGGGCTTCTTTCTTTATGCGGCAACCCCCCACTCCCTGACCTAATATAAGCCTATTCGGTAAATACATAATGCATGCCTGTTCTGTTAAGCATATTCTCTTTTCCTCATGGCAGGTAATGAAGAAGTACTCTTTTCATTCCAAACTTCCGATCACTTTTTGATTCCTTGTAGCACCATCCCCCACCAATAGAAATAATCATATCTTTAGGCTAGCTGGAAGTGGAAGATATTATTTCTGTAGGTAACTCCATATATTTTGTAGGTCACTAGGCAGTGAGAGATGTATCTTTTATCTGCACTCAGTTGTATCTTCTGCACTCTAGCAGTGGCCTGAGAGATCTGTATCAGAAGTCACTCTAGCTGGACAAAATATATGTTTTTGGGTATATAGGATTCATAAACAGCAGGAGTCATCGAGAATATGAATGACTTCTTTCAATGGATTAGCTTCTGCTTTACTGTAGTCAAAGTATCTTAGGAATTATTAGGTCAATGCTTCGAATGAGTCAATGGATCTTGGCTAAGATAAGTAGATAGGTAGGAATGAAGGCAATAGTAGATCACCGTATACGTAAGCTGCTAAACCAACACGGCTCTAATCATCAAGGTGGATGGGCACCAATAGATAGACTAGGATACTACCATCAAGGTGTGATTCTCCGCTGTTGTGCACTCAGCTAGAGTAAGGGATGTAAGAACATAGAATGGATGGCATAACATCAGGTTTAGTACTTCTGTTCTACTTTATAGCATTGCATTCCGATCTTTAAAGCACCAATCGTGGCTATAATCGATCACTGAAATAACCGGTTAACTCCACTATATCACTACCAAATACTCAGATTGGGAGTAAACATGTGTTGGTCATCAAGAAGAAAGCTAGGTCGATTCCGCTCAGTTGTATGCTTATAACTACTATTGGCTGGAATCATACAAAGGTTGTAATGCTAGAAAGAGTGATGATGATAGCCCTATTTCAAGCTAGCTACACCAATAAGTAGGTTGTTAATGCTCGGAATAAAGGCAATCATGTACTGGTATTTCTTTGGCTCTTCGATCTCTAGAGTCGGGGGTGCAAGGACAACTACAAATTAAGTTCTCCGCTAGTGAAAGCTATAGACACCAATCCTTGATTAAGACACTTCAATTACCGGATATGTAGGTAGGTTGGAAAAGGTTGTGAAGGCATCAAATCATACTTACTGGCATCGTACATAGAGATACATCCCTGCCCCTTCTTTAGCTAAACTTGGCTAAACGGAGACAAAATGGTTGTAGGATCACCCACAGAAAATTTGATTACGGTAATTGGGGAGAGACATGATAGAATGGAGAGTCGATTATAAGCTGTCACTGTCTCTAATCAATCAACTACTCCCAAGTGACCGAATAAGCGAACATACAGCCATCAAGAACAGGGGAAAATGGGATAGAATACGTACACAGAGAGCTGAGTTGATAGGACTGGCTGATCTGCTAGTGACATATAGATTATCGGATACGTAGTCTCCACCAAGGACAGGGAAGGATAAGTGGGTACAAAACGAATACTGCTTAAGTGCGGTGAATGCTTTCACTTGCCTTGAACTTCATTTCATTTCTGAGATATGAATTCTAATTCATATAGGATTGATTTTTAGCACGAAAAAAAAGAACTAAAGAAGATCGATTCCTAGTTCCGAACGAGGGTTTATAATCCTAGCTTACCTAAAAGTCAATTTGGTATACTAATTCGCTAAGGGAAAAGTCAAATAAACCCATTATGAAATTCATAAAACACCTAGGGAAATAGTATACTGCTAGTGGAAGGTCTCACCACCTCTCCCAATTGTCTGGTACTACCCAAAAAGCGCCCAACCAGCATGATCAACAACGGGGCAGTTCGAATTCCCCCCTCCGGTAGCAAATGGAACCTAACACTCTACAAGGGAACACTATAGACCGAGTGGCAACTGTTGGGCCACAGTATTGTAACAATAATGTTGCAACTCCTGGGACTCCCTTCTTTACTTTTATCAACCCGGTAGTTCGTAACAAACTTGGAAGTGACGGTGTTGTATGCACAAGTACTAGCTCTTGCCGCAGCTGTCACTTGATCAGCTGGCACAAGTCCGGTAGGAGCCTAAGCCAACTTCTATGAGCTTTGAGAAGAAGCTTTTTAAATGTGATGGATGAAAGCTAACTCAACATAGGCTACTCTACTTGCAAAAAGAAGTGAAAAGCATAAAGGAAATGCAAACCCTAACAAACCCTAGTTTTACCGACTAACCCTACCGGTCCGAGAAAAACGATGAAAGCAGTGGAAATGGATGCCATTAACTCTTAGAAAGATAAAATTCATGTGACTACGTTACTTCTACAACAAAATCTAGAAAAAAACGTCTTTTTGTATTTTTGAGTAAGTTGGCAGAATTATTGTACATGTGATTTAACTGTTTTGGCTGTGCAGAGGTGGATTGGCGAAAGGAAATGCTTGCAAGAGGTTCGGAAGGTTAGAAGAGGGCCTAAGGGGTCCCTAGCACCCTTCCAGAGAGTTTCACAGAGTTTGGCTATCAAGAAATTACTTTCATGAGCTTCTACAGGAAGTCTGCAGGTGTTCTACAAGATGTTCCGAAAAGAGGACTTTGGAGGGTTGATGGAGGAAAAACAGTGGGAAAGTGGAAATGGTGGTTGGATAAGGATGTTAAGGGGTCTAGGACCTGGTGAATGAGTCTAAGGAGCGATTGGATTTTTTCGAGGATGGAGGGAGAAATGATGCACAAGAATGTAGAAATTAGGGCAAAGTGGGAAAATGAGGTAAATGAAGGAAAGAATCCCAGTTAGAGGATGGAGCAGGTGGGATTGATGGAGTACGGGTAGATAGAGAGGTATTACAGGTGATCTGCAAGTTATTTCTCAAACTGAACAAACAAAGACTCGGAAAATCAAGGACCTAGCTATTTTAACCTAATCTGTCCTAAATAACAGCAAAGAAAATGAATAGTAGTTTATTTGCAACGAAATCATGTGAAGTAGCTATGAAAAATAAGCAATCATGAACCTAAGCATGTAATCACAACTGGTATCAACTTCTGCAAATGAGAATCTAACACTAATAATTGCATGATGAGGCAAAGACAGTGTTTTTGGTCGCAGCAAGGACACCTTGGTCCCAGCTCATGGTCCCACTGAAGGAGAGGTGAGATCAGAGGTGCTTGATAGCCTTTTTCTGAAGATCTTCTCTATTATTAACCTATCAAATCAATCTGGACATGAAAAGCCTTTAACCATCAAAAGCAACCTAAATAACAAAACAAGATTTAAATCTAAATAGCATATTTTATTTTAAGAATGCAGCAAAAACACATAAAAGTAAACAAAGGAAGTATTGGGCACTTGGGTTGGGCCCAACCCCAAGAGCTACAGCCTCCTAAGAGAGATTAGAGCTGCCAAAAATCTAGATTCATCTTTATTGAGCAAGAAATAATAGTTACATCAAAAGTTGTTCACAAGGGAAAGCTTGAAAGTGTGCAAAAGTGCAGAGCTAATCTACTGCCTAAAAAATGACTAAAATCGAACTACAAACTAGCTAACTTCTGCCTACAAAGTGACTAACTAAAATGAGGCCTTGAGCCTTCTTATTTATACAAATTGAGGACCCCAACAACCCTCCTAAACTTTAGGAACTCAGTTGCCAAAACTTGTAGTTAACAGCACCTTTACTAGCCCTTGCTCGGCTGCCCTTGTGATAATTGATGTGGTGGCCCTTGAACTCCAAGCTGATGGTGGAGAATTCGAGGTAAGGGCCCATAAATGAAGAGGACACCTTCCTACAAATCCTCTCCCTTGTTCTTCCCTTGTACCAAAAAACTGCACAAAGCACCCATTAGACTTGTTGGCATAATGACTAACCCAATTCACTCTATTAGCATAAATATAATCAAAAACATGTAATAAACTTATGAGAATGGTGGATTAAGTCGAATTAGGAGGCTGAATGAGCCCATTTAATTATCCATTTTGGGGGCTCATCAGCAACTGCCTTATATATGTGAGACCCTTGTAATGATGCAGTCTTCCATTTCTTCTTCGGGTGGCGAACAGGATTTGAACCTGTGCTTTCCAATCTTACGTGGGATTGGCGGACTACCTAGCTATCCGACCGCCACTTTATTATCTTCAATTCATTGCTTGATTTTGGTATCACAACAACATCTGCGCTATTCCTGGAAGGTTACACATGTCTATCATTAGAATCTCCACCATAAAAGCCCGTAAGGGCAAGATCTATAAAAAAAACTACGAGCTAGGTCTTTGTTGTGTGAAAATTCAATAAGAAAGAAAGTGTGTTGTTGAGTTATGTAGGAGTTTGTGAGTTCAAAGTGGATTAAGCTAAATAGACCACTTGACCCGCCAAGGTGATAAGCCAAAAGAAGAGGGAAAAAGGCTCAAACCCCCGCTAAGGTCGATAAGGCCGATTATGATTCAAAGTGGGTAAACAAGAGTTGTCAAAATCATGTTATCCGCTAAGGTGATATGTGAAAAGAAGAAGTCAAACTTCAAGAACTTCCAATAAGGTCAATTATGATTCAAAAGTGGGTAACCAAACCAAGGGTTGTCACAAGTGTTTTCTTCACTAGGGGGATAAGCCAAAATCAGAGGGGAATGACAAATAACTTTCGCTAAGGTGCTTCTTTCAACAAACTCAGAATCTGGATATGGCTAAAGGTCATGCTCATACTATAGTAAGGAATAAAGCATTAAATCGATAACATGGCTTTGTTCTATTTGTCCGATTTCAGTGCCTCGCCTTTGCCTTTTGCTATGGATCTCCATCTCGACCTAGTACCCCTAAATCTAATGCTGTGGGGATGCGAGTAATTCCCCTGTTCTTGGAATTGGATCATAAATTGGTGGATTAGTAGCTTTAGCTATGGGCACTCGTCAAATAGAAATGTGTAAATCAATAGCAATCACAAAAGCCTACTCTTATAACCTGGCATATGATATGGTAATGTATTCTACATGAAGCTACTAGCCGGGTATTGGAAAATATTGCTAGGTGAAACTAGTGTAGAAGAGATGGTAGATTCTTGTTCATGAAGCTCGCGTATATATGGGAGGTACCTAGTTTTGACATTCCCTTTTGTTCAACCTAGTCCAAGTAGCCCGACTTATACACTGCAAGTTCTAGTCCCAGATTGATTATGGCTGTTGTATGCACTCGTTAAGGCAAAATTTGTTCTCCTTCTGGGAAGAAATAACCTGTAAAATGGGCTCCCCATAATAATGTGAATCTTAGTAGGCCAATGTATAGAGTCATTGGTAGGATCCCTAAAAACCACAGTTTTATTCTAGACCCCCCCAGTGAGCCACCGTTGTTAAGGCCGCCCCCCCTGGTTTGAGTGTACCTTTGGATAGCCCCTTAATCCTTAGCTATGTAGACCCGATCTATAGTTGCAAGATTTCAAGCCCCTACATCCACTTAGCTATTTCCCCCACCTAAATTAGAGAGTCATTAGTGTGGGCCCTACCTATAGGAGTTATAGTGAAAATCAAGTCGCCTTCACCGCCGCTGTGATTAGGTCAGTCCAAGAGATAGTTGCTCGGTAGTTAGCCCCTCCTGCCATCCGAGCTCAGGCTGCTCGAGATCAAATGGTTGGATATATAGCCCCCTAAGTCCCAGGGTGGATAGCCTAATAGTCAATTGCCCCCGCTACTAAGGCTAGAGCATTGGTATGAGCCATCAAATCCATAGTCATGGTTGTTTAGGCCCCATTAGTCCCCATCCTTAGGTCCTTCCAATAGAATGTTGCCTAATGTGTAGCCACCAAAGCCACTAGAGTGAGAGAATTTGATTTTTCCTCCCTCTATGTTCCATAAGCAATCCTTCCAGTGATCAATTGTTGTGCTATCCCCCTTCGCCCCTCAAGATGGGAGATTTATTTAGCCCCTTTTCTCGATCGCTTGGTTCCATTGGAGAAATCCAACTTAGGGTTAGTCCCATTATCCAATCCCAATTATTTATCTATTTGAACTAATTGATCTAGGTCTCACAGAGGCAAAGACCCTAGCTTCTTCCTGGGTACTCTATTACTAATGGAAAGACTTTCTCTTTCGACTAATGCAAGGAAGGAACTAGTCTCGACCACCAAGAGAGGAATATTGAGCAAAGGAAGCATCCTCACCAATGCCATAACCTGCACTAATCCCAAATTGAGAGTCAGCAGCATAAGGGTGCATATCCAACATCATTAACATCAGTAGACCAAGTAGTTTATTGATCTTATTATATTTATATAGTTGCACTAGTAGCAGTTTCAATAGTTACAACATCAGTAGCAGCGACAGCTAGACCAAGTCCATTACCAGTACCAGCAACAAAAGCAACAATAGCATCCCTTCCAGTTAGAGAACCAGCTTCCAACATTTCTTCCAAGTCAAGAACTAGCAGCCAGTGGAGATGAAAGATCTCCACCCCATGTGAACAGAGTCTAATTTCCCAGATCATTTTCTAGTTTAGCGATATTTTCCACATATCGTATGCCAGATTAACATATCAATATTGACTAGTACTTATGCCAGCTGGTGACAGATGTGATTGATGAAGCCATTCCTTTCTCTGCTTCTGGGTCTCCATCATAAAAGGCAGGGTCTCTATCTCTATCTGTTATTTTTACCCATCTCTATCTCTATATAGATAGAGATATCTAGCTGGATCTCCAAAACCAGAACCAGTAGTTTCCGTTGATGTTGCAGTTTCTTAATTTTCACCAGTTAACCCAGTGGCTGAACCAGGAGTTTAAGCACCAGCACCAGTTTTCTCAATATACAAAGCAGTCAATTCAGTTGGTTAAGCATAACTGGTTGATCCAGGACCAGAAGCTCTAGGTTAGCCAGCATCTAAGCTAAAGCTAGCCAGCCTTTTCTACTACCCTTACCTAATCATTCATCACCATCACTACCACCAGCTTATCCACCACCTTCTAGTTATTCAGTATTTTGAGCATATTAAGCCTGAACTGTTGACTCTATTTGATATTGAGTCAATTTACCACCCAACATCCATTGAAGCAGTTGTTGGTGGTGATCTTCCCGACCTCGCTTGTGTTTCTATTGTGCTGGTTATATTCCCATGCTTGCTCCCTATGGAAGGTAACTATTAGGACCATTCCCTCCTATTGATGGCTCGAATACCAACTGGGAAGCAAAAGCTGGGACAAGTACGATCTATACCTTTCTCAACACAATATTTTACGCTTCGATCGAATAGGACAGAACCGGGGGTGATACCAAGTAAACCAAAACCATTTCACTATTTATGCATGAAATTCACCTTATCGAATAATATAAAGCAAGCTCCTTTTCAATAACTCTTCGGTATTGTGATCACAACCTGCTACCCCATTGATTATAGGTAACCCCCCATTCTAACTTCCTCCCAGGACGGTGTCAAAATAGGGATATCAACCAACTATCAACCATCACCAACTAAAGAGAAACTAGAAGCCTTTTACCCTCGCCCTAGAGGAATACTTATATGAATAGAGTGGTTATGTTTGACTATGTCAAATGGCCTAACTACCCTAGTCGGCTCATCAATACACACCACTACATTGCCAAAAACCCTAGTTGATGAGGCCACAAAAGCATGTTCATCTACCTTGTCTTGCACAGCTATCCCCAGGCTCCAACAAAAGCCTCGACCTTGCCATACATGCTACACAATAGCTCAACGGCAGATCAAAAAGCCCACACCCAACCTGAAAATCCTCCCCCCACCACACCCCACTCAGCCTGACAATCCACCTCAATGACCTCCAATGGTAAAGGTCAAGGTCAAAGTAGTCTCCACAGAGCTCCTACTCATCCTACTACCAAAGGAATCAATAATTGGCCCACAATGAGGCCCCAATTTGAATTGTCCCAATCTTACTAAATGTACTAATTGTGGGGTAACACTAAATGTACTAGTTGTGTGGTAATCATTCAGGGAATGCCTATCTCTCCATCTAAGGTAGCATGCGTGTTTGGGACAACTAGCTAAGGTCTTTTTTATTACCCAAATTGAAAAGTATAGGTACATTATCTCATTCAATCGCCAATTTGCGAAGGTATATCATTTTGTCAAATTAGATTATTTATAAATAAGGTCATCCCAATCTGGAATGCCCCAATCTGAGTGTTCCCAATCTAGACTTACAAAATGGAATGTGCCCCAGAGCTATTATTGACCGTTGACTAATAAAGTACTAGCTGCGGGGCTTACTAAAATGTACTTTTTATGGAGCTACTGATAGAGAGTTACTACGGGAATGGGGCTACCAATGTATAGAAATCTTTAGACCTACCAACCTTAGACTAATAGACCTTTTGGAAAAAGAGACATGAAAATCTCATCGGAGCTACCGTAGAATGTCCATCCAAGCTCAGGTAGAACGCCTAACCGTATCAGAGAAAGCCTATCTATAGATTTGTCTAACCTATCAATGTGATGGTTTAACTCAAGTGTTGTAGGTCTCCCTAAGTTATTCTCTCTGTCTTACCCATAGCCTCTATAACATTATATAAACTCAATACTTGGGTCTAGCTATCCCTATAGCCGTTAGGCACTTACCCCTAATCTGTTGGTTGAGCTCTCTAACTAAGGTTCTTTGTATGTCTACAACTCTAAGTCTCCCTCCCGATTGGAAAAACCTCTCTCTTAGGTCTCTTTGCCGCCTTGATTGTAGGGTATTACTACTATCCAATATGTCCAATAGCCTATCTCTAATGCCCTAATATTTGGGCTAAACTATAACCTTTCATACACTTGGTCTAACTAATTGATTCTCTCTCTACAGCCTTTCTTATAGTGGTTTAACTCAGGCTTATTCCATCCGTCTTTATACCCCAACACTAGTTGTATAGTCTAACTTAAGTGCTTACCAACTACATGGTGAAACCGCTAGCCTAAGAACCTCTGCCTTAGCTTTCTAGTTCTATGTATAACCCCATACTGTAGGGCTAATGTATGGCTTTCTAATAACCCCATTTCCATTATAGAACCAATCTTCAGCCTACCGGTATTTCTTACCAGCCTCCCTCTCATAGCCTATGCCTAACTCTACTCCTTTCCCCATTTGTTTATACTCAAACACTTGTACTTATCGTCTATAGCACCTAATACTAGTTTTTGGATCTATCTTAAGTGTCTGGCTTTTGCCACTACCTTTGTAGCAGTTAAATGAATGCTTGCCGCTTGCTCTAGCACTCTTAAACAAGCTATGGCTACTTAACTATGAGGGGTGATGGCACTAAGATGGATAGCTTCTTTTGAACTGGACTTAGGTCAACAACTAGTTCAAATCCATCTTCCCCGCTTGCCTTTACCTTTGCTCCCTAGTCAATCCTCTAGGGTAGATGGTGGTAGAGAAGCTGGGACTATTCTCAAACTACCTTTCTTCCGGCTGTCTCTGCTCCCTCCACTTGAGCTATTGGTAGGTTATTCACTGGCTCCAGATCAATTGCAAATGGATTTGGATCTATTACTAATGGATCAAATGAGTAAATCATATCAACTGAAACTACACCATTTGATGCTAGCGCTGCAATTGGGCAACTGGGGGCAATATGGAATCGATCAAAGGCAGGGACTGGGCAGGCAAGGGTGGCAAGATGGTGGTGGGGTAGTGCCTGTGAAATATTGGTCCACTCACACCGCAGCTAGATTCATCTTTGATAACATTATGACTCGGTTTGGGTGTCCACTCAACCTGACCAATGAACAAGGTGCTCATTTCGTAAGTCAGGCTATAGCTACCTTTATATACTTTGAGCCTCTTCCTCCGAGCTACCGAGATAGTAGTTAGTTGCCATAAGCACGTATATAACGAATCTCGAACATTGATTTTTCTTTGTTCCAGACTCTTCCCAGTATATATTTACGGAACACTACAAAAAGCCTTCCGAGATCTCTTTTTATCTTAAACATGACTCCTTTCCTTGTTCCCCCATTTTCACCTTTCTCCATAATGAATCACAATTTGAAGTGACTATCTGGAGATTTTCTTTATACCGTCTTAATACGCTTCCTACCCCACTTCTTCCTTAATTCCACCCTAAATACGACTTTTATATTGTATTTACCTTATGTTAGAAGTTCTCCCTTGCCCGGTGCAAACAAGAAATAAATTACCTTATCTTTTTTCCATTTTTGCTACCTGGCTATTCAATTCACCTTTTTGCCTCTTTAGCTACCCACTCTTCCCAATATTGTGTCTTAATTCAAAATTTTGTTATATCCGGGCTTTCACCGCAGTTGCTAGTTGATGTTGCTTGCGTTTAGTTTCACCGGTCAGTTCCTTTCATACACGCCTGCCTCCATGTTCACCCATCCCATCTAGCTAGTGAAAGATACATTGTGCTTGCGATCATGCACTGACCACCCACCCACGTCTCGACTATCTCCATTCTGGAAGATATAGAAAGGCTTACCTACATTCGTTAGTTCCCATCCCTATATAAGGGTCGAGCGAGCTACACATCAGTGAGATAGGGTGTTTTTCGTTAGATATATATATAGGGGGCCTCCCAAGGAGAGCATATGGATCAAGCAATATAGATCGAACAGAACATATAACCCATAGAGATATAGGGATATCGGGGGTAAGCATGAGCCCTCCTTGTCCTACCCCATATATGGAAAGGTATCCCACTAGAAATTCCTATATAGCTAGGCCCCTATGAATCTAATTCAAGGGGCTGTCAGTCAAGAGCAGAGATGATCCAGGTGGATATTGGTGGCCACTTGCCAAGTCCACCTAGACCCCCACCATTGTTTCTCTCATCATTTTCAGTTTCCTTAATTGTAGCACAACTTACTATTTTTAGCAGTTTTTTGGGTCCTGAACTTCCGAAGCCGTTTTGAGGCCCTAAACGACGTTTTTTGGAAAATCTGGGGCCAGTGCTTGGATAGATATTTCTAACAAGCTATTGTACGCGTCAAACGGAGATCGTATGCCAAAGTTACGACCCTGGGAAGTTGGTGTACCAATTTACCCAAACGGGGCCCACAGTTTGGCGTTTGATCTTCTAGGGTTAGGTTTTGGAATGTTAAGAGTTTTCCATTGTTTCTCAACAATAAATAGGCCTTCGAGCCTCATTGTAACACAGTTCAGAGGCATGTAGCCACCACATCTCTTCTCAGAGATAAGCTACCATCGCCCTAGCTGGTTTATTTCCATTTCTGGTTGTAAGCATATTTCAGTATTTTCCATTAATGAGGTGAAGTATTATTTCCGCTACATCTTTGTGTATATGGTTATCTCTGTAATTTGTTGCGTTCCTATTTAAATCTGGATCAGTGGTATCAGAGCGGTCTGCTTTTTCTCTATTTTTCTTTTCATGTCCCCAACAAGGTCGGGATATAAGGAGTTAGGGCTTGAACTGGTCGAACCTTTGCAAGACCAGCCTCGCAAATCCTGACGGCCTCCCATGGCGGATGAGAAGAAAGACGAGGGGGCAGGAGATCCCATCAAAATCTTGCTCGAAGAAGCCCTCGAGTGACAACAAAACGCGATGATGGACAGCTTTGCCCAGATCCTTCAGCGGCTACCCAGAAGTGACGCATCGGCTTCCAGCAGCTACTCTGGAAACGCCACGCCCTTTAAGGTACACGTTAATTTTGAAATCCCCATATTCGAAGGTCAGATAGACGCAGATGCCGTAGATAAATGGTTAAATCTGCTAGAGGGTTATTTTTCTGTTCATGAATTTTCAAGTCGGGAAAAGATTGTTTTCACTCTTCTCAAAGCAGCCCCCCACGTCAAGGACCAGTGGGAAACCTACTGCGAGCAGAAGGATGAAAGTATTGGCTCACTATTTTCAGCCGCACCCACCTGAAATTCCTTCCGGGATGCCATCAAGGAGCAATACTACCCTGTCGGAAGCTATGAGGATGAATACATAAAGTGGACCATGCTGCGGCAGGGAAGGGACCAAGACGTGCCGGAGTTCACCAATCTTTTCCATACCCTTCGCACAAAGTTGGGTATCAAGGATTCGGAGCAACATTTGATACTCAAATACCGTGGCTGCCTACACAAGTACATCCAGGAAGAAATACAATTCCTGAATATCTCCTCACTCGGCGCAGCATACCGATATGCTGTCAAGGTCAAGCAGAAGTTTAAACAAAAGAAGCGAGACTTTGGATCTGCGAATCCAAAGTAGGGGAAAGGTGCCCCTAAACCACAGAACAAAGGACAAAGCCAAGGCGGGACAGCCCAAGACAACCCGCCGAAGCTGCAAGCAAAGAACAGCACCGCGAAGCTGAAAAAGGACACGGTAAAATGGTGTGAGTTTCATAAGAGCTCCACTCACAACACAAGTGAGTGTTAGGCCAAGCAGTCACTGGTGGCTGAGCTAAAGGTTTCAGAATTAGATGCATGTTCCGACTCTGAGTCAGAACCCGATAAGGGGAATGACAAAGGGAAGCAGATCATTGATGCGGATCCCAACGCCACTGTTGCTACCTCCAAGATCCAGAAAAATGAACCTGAAGATCCAGAGGAGGAGGAGCGTCTCTTCCACTCCCAGATGTGGGTAAAGGGCTCCTCGATATAGTTCATTGTTGATAGGGAGAGTCAAAAGAACCTCATTTCGGCAGAGGTCATGAAGCGATTGGGCTTACCGACCACAGCCCATCCACAACCATACACCATTGGGTGGCTTCACCAAGGACGAGATCTTCGCGTGAGCCAGCAGTGTCGCCTTCCATACAACATCAAGCCCTTCACGGATGAGGTATTATGTGACATTGCTCCCCTTGAAGTTTGTGATGTATTATTAGGACAGCCATACTTGTGGAAGCGACATGCTGTGTATGAATCAAGGCCCCGTGCTGTTATTATTACATTGGGAAATAATTTGTACAAGATACCAGAGGTAGCACCACCTACCGCCATCTCTTTGATTACTGCAAAACAATGCAGTAAGATCATTTCCAAAACCAGGAAATTTGTTTTCCTAATGATACGCCCTCAAGGAAAGAAGAAGACGGTGGCCACGGCCTCCAAACGGGGTCCCTCTGCATGACAACTACAGATGGACAAGGTTGTGGAGGAGTACGAGGACATCTTCACCTCCCCTGCCGGGGTTCCTCTGCACTGTCAGGTCAAGCACTCCATCGATCTGACCCCAGGTGCACCGCTACCCAATGGACCAATTTATCGGCGCTCCGTTCTGGAGAACAATGAAATCAAGAGGCAGATTCAGGAGCTCCTGCAGAAAGGTCACATCCGTCCGAGTTCATCGCCTTGTGGGAGCCCAACTGTGTTGGTACAGAATAAGGATGGGACGTGGAGACTCTATATTGACTATCAGGCGCTGAACAAGATCACTGTCCGTAATAGGTACCCGATCCCACGGATTGATGACCGCCTAGACCAACTAAAGGGGGCGAAATATTTCAGCAAGATCGATCTGAATTCAGGATATCACCAGGTACCAATCGAACCCTCTGATGTGTGGAAGACTGCCTTCAAATCCAAGGAGGGCTTTTTCGAATGGTTGGTTATGCCTTTCGGATTGATGAATGCTCCTGCAACCTTCATGAGGCTAATGGATGACATCTTGCGGCCATTCACCAACTCCTTTGTAGTAGTATACTTGGATGACATTCTGATCTTCAGCCAGAGTTGGGAAGAGCACCTCCACCACATCCGTCAGGTTCTCCAAACACTGCGGTAACACAAGCTATGTGCCAATTTGGAGAAATGCACTTTTGGCATGACCCAGGTTCTATATCTGGGATACATCATTGATGAACAGGGGGTTCATGTCGATCCAGCCAAGATCCAAGTCATTCGGGATTGGCTCTGCAGCTTTCTAGGTCTTGCCAACTTCTATCGCAGGTTCATGTTGGGGTTTTCTCATATTACTTGGCCCTTGAGTCAAGTCACCAAGGGAGGGGTGAAAGCAAAATTCTTTTGGTCTGAATATCAACAGACGACATTCATGGAGTTGAAGGATCGCCTCTGCACGGCAGCAGTGCTCGCATTACCAGATTTACAACAACCATTTGAGGGTGAGACAGATGCCTCTGACTATGCTATTGGGGCAGTCCTTACTCAACATGGACATCCAGTGGCATATCACAGTGAAACACTTTCAGACACAGTCTGGAAGTACCCCACTTATGATAAAGAGATGTATTTCATTGTAGAGGCCTGCCAACAATGGAAGCATTACATTTTTGGGGAAGGAAACGATCATCCACACAGACCACCGGCCCCTGCAGTTCATACAGACCCAAGGGAAATTGCAGAATGATCGCCATCAGAAGTGGTCTACATACCTGCAACAGTTCCACTTGAATATCAAGTATAAGAAGGGCAACATCAATAATGTTGCAGATTGCCTCAGTCGACCACCGATCATGGCATTAACCATTGTTCTCAACTCTTGTGGGCACGAGACTTCTGATTGGCCACTTCTCTAAAAACGCAACCCAGAATTCGGCCACACATACCAGACACTCTTGGAGGGTCGGCATGTTCCAGATTTTCACCTCCAGGATGCCCTGTTATGCCACCTGGGTCACCTTTGTGTTCCTTCAAGCGAGCATGCCAAGATGGTTTGGGAAGCACACTACAGTCGGGCTGCTGGGCATTTCGGGGTCGAGAAAACAGTGGCAATACTGCAAAATTATTTCTATTGGCCGAATCTTCGATAGGATGTTGGGAAGTACATTAGATCATGTATTGCCTGTGCCATTGCCAAACCGACCATCAAGAAGCACGGCCTCTATACCCCGTTGCCTACCCCTAGTCGACCTTGGGAATCCATCTCCATGGATTACATGTCAGGCCTTCCTTCCACTAAGCATGGCAATGACTGTGTTTTTGTGGTCGTCGACAGGTTCTCGCAGATGGCCATTATGGCAGCCTGCAAGAAGAATATCACAACAGAAGCCACTGCTAAACTCTTCTTTGAACAAGTGTGGGTGCACTTTGGGATCCCACAGTCTATCATCTCAGATCGGGACAGTCGGTTTCTCAGCACATTTTGGTCCAGTCTCTGGTCAATGCTGGACACCAAACCCACGAAGTCCACAGCCTTCCATCCTCAAACTTATGGCCAGACAGAGGTTGTCAATAGGATGATTGTGCACATTCTGCGCATGTATAACTCAAAGCATCCACGCACATGGGACGAGAGCCTCCCATATGTTCAGCACAGCTACAATGGAGCTCTTCATAGCTCCACTGGCCATAGCCCTTTTCATGTGGGTTTGGGATTCCAGCCACTATGCCCCATTGATGTGGCCATGCCACTTGCAGCTACTCACATAAATTCAGCTCATGTCCAATCTGAAACAGATAAGGCCACCAGCTTCATTGAGCGCATCCAACATATTCTCCAGCAGGTCCATGACATTCTAGAGAAATCAAATTCCAAGTACAAGCAGCGACATGATCAACATCGGGTGCCACACAAGTTTCAGGTGGGCGACAAAGTCTGGTTGCATTTGCAAAAGGAACGCCTTACTGGAGCCTATCGGAAACTGAGGCCACTCTGATATGGTCCTTACACCATTACTAAGGCTATGGGAGACAATGCATTTGAGCTCAGCATTCCCCCATTCCTTGGCCTGCACCCAGTGTTCAATGTGGATCGCCTTCGGCCATACTTTCCACCATTTCTAGACACATCCGACGTTGCAGAACAACTCACACCCACAGAATTAAATCCAGATTGCATTGAACAAGCTGCAACTAATCAGATCATGGACACACAGATCAAGAACACTCACCAATAGAATATCCAACTGTATCGAGTTGTCAAAGCAGGCCAACTCCTTCAACAGGGCAAGTGGCTCACCAGGGAACAAGTTTAGCAAAAGTTTCCTCATCTCATGGAGGAACTCAACGCAATGGGGACCATTGCTTCCTAAGGGGGGAGGAATGATCCAGGTGGATATTGGTGACCACCTGCCAATTCCACCTAGACCCCCACCATTGTTTCTCTCAACATTTTCAGTTTCCTTAATTGTAGCACAACTTACTATTTTTAGCAGTTTTTCGGGTCCTGAACTTTCGGAACCGTTTTGAGGCCCTAAACGACGTTTTTTGGGAAATATGGGGCAACATAGGTCCATGGACCAATATTTCCTCCCAAAGGGACAGTGCTTGGATAGATCTTTCTAACGAGCTATTGTACACGTCAAACGGAGATCGTATGCCAAAGTTACGACCCTGGGAAGTTGGTGTACCAATTTACCCAAACGGGGCCCACAGTTTGGCGTTTCATCTTCTAGGGTTAGGTTTTGGAATGTTAAGGGTTTTCCATTGTTTCTCAACAATAAATAGGCCTTCGAGCCTCATTGTAACACAGTTCAGAGGCATGTAGCCACCACATCTCTTCTTAGAGATAAGCTACCATCGCCCTAGCTAGTTTATTTCCATTTCTGGTTGTAAGCATATTTCAGTATTTTCCATTAATGAAGTATTATTTCCACTGCATCTTTGTGCATATGGTTATCTCTGTAATTTGTTGTGTTCTTGTTTAAATCCGGATCAAGAGAATACAGTAGATAGCCACTCTCGACCCTGAATACCCTCTTTGATCCCATCCTGGCTGTTCTGTTCTCGCTTTGATCCTTTATATGTATTGTCTAAAATACATATAATAGTAAGATGGAGGATAGATAGGTTGGATGGCTAGATTGATGGGTATGGGCATGGGTATGGGGGTAACTAGCTTGGATGTATGGCTTGGTGGACGGCTGTCTCTAGCTTTGTTTCGTGAACCCAACGCTTGGCTTGTTGACCCCACCCTTGGCTTTGGTCTCAATGAATGGATCAAATTGTCGTAATAAAATAAGGTCAATCAAATTTTCCGCATATGCATCTCTGTATCTATCCACATATAAAGAAAAAGTCAAGACTGAGGAGATGCATAAGATCTATGTTAGCCTAGCTAGGGGATCTCTGTCTTCCCCCAATTCGTATTCCTTCCTCTTCATGAATGCGTAAGATATAAGTGAGCTTAGGAGCCCAAGATTTGTCTTCCTCCAATTCGTATGGCTTCCACCCAACAGTACACATCATGGTCTGAGCACTTCTATTTCATACGATTGAATGCGAAAGAAGGAGATTAGAGGGCATCCTCTAGAGTTAAAATGGCTCTGAGTTGCTGCCTAGTCTATAGAGTTGTATCTCCTCCCCCTTGGGTAGGACCTCAATCTAGGACTTAGGTATGACTTCGATCTAAGGCTTATTTATTGAATTCTCAATATTTCCTGTAGTATAAAGATGGTTAGGCCAGGGATTCTCTCCGTAGGGATTTCTTCTCTAGTCAAATAAGTTTGATTGATGTATCTGGCCTAGTTTTTAAAGCAGTATCTCCTCACTAACGGAAGGTTATGGCATTCCTATATTTAGTAAGTCCGAAGTAGGCCCTTAAGGTAAGATAGATATCCATAAATCCCGGACCTAATTGTCTTGGCAGGAAGAGATGGGCTTAATATGAAGGGAAACTAGAGTAGACAGAATCTCACCTTGATGGCGCCTTAGGGTGGGCGCAAGGTCTGTAACCTGTCCCTTCATAGTGTAATCCCTCCTGGCCTTAACCCTTTGGATTGTTCCTCAGTCCACTAAACTATACGAAATATAAGCTTATGCAATCCGCATCACTAAGGTTTAGGCCAAGTAGGTGATCCTTGCATCTTATAGAAAGTAGTTTTAGTGGGATTTCCTTCTAATGGGGTCGCCCCTCTTACCAGCCAGCACCAGAAATGATTGAGAACCGACCCAGCACATATCAAAGCAAGTGAGTAGTTCGTTAGTTCGCTTACGCCTCTTTCTCAGTTGTTCGCCTCCACGAGAAAAGAATGACTTTATTACTTATATTGCTCCCCTTCCCCCAGCATTCCGACCGATGTCGCAAGTGATTTTCGTTATGAATCTATCTTAATGGATACAGTTTTTGTTATGAATCTTCATCATGGTTTTTATAGGAGAAGGGAGAGCAATAGTGAGCGCTATATTCGAGCCTTCTAGTTGGGCTCGCTAATAAACTTCATGCCGGTTGGGGCAGGGACTGACCAGTTCCTCATCCCAGGTATAACTCCCTATCCCAACCAGGTATCGTACTAACTATCAGAGGCACGGGCTATATCTCAGGCTGGGGCTTTATTAGGGAGGGAGGGGTATCGGTGCAAGGAACAACTATCTCTAGCTAATCGGGAGCCCGCATCTCTCTCTTCTATTGATTGAGAAGTGATGGATATAGGGGAATTATACGGCAGGGAGAAGCTCGGGAACTTGGAATCGTAACTCGAGAACCACTTAAGTGGTATCCATCCTTGACTGAATGAATAAAGAGATAGTCATTATCGATTAGCCTAAGTTGTATTGGGTCTACGGGTGGGAACTCAGAACTCATTAGCTCGAGGCGCTCAAGCTAAAGAAATATCAGTGACTCCTACCTACCATAAGTAAGTAGTTAAAGAAAGGTGGGTTGTTCTATACGTGGACACATGGGAACTTTTGACTGAAGAGAATAGCGGTGAGAAAGGAGTTGGGCTTGTAACTGATGGATTCTATGGATCTGGAGAGGATAGTCATTCATTTTGGGCAGGATGATGGAAGCATGCATGGTATAGAGATGGGGCCTGCCCCCCCCATGAAATGAGAAAGGGATGGTGTCCGGCCAATGCGCAAAACAAAAAAAAAAGTTTCAATTTTTTTTAGATAGAATGAATATTGGGTTGGGGGCTTACTGAACTTGTTGGGCGCCAGAACTAATTGAGGGTCAACTGAGACTAGCTAGGCTGTGAAACCTGTAAAGATTGAACAACGAAAGAAAGAGCATGGAAAGCAGCATGCATGACGGACAAGCTGATGGATGGACAAGTGGGGTGTCTGAAGAAGAAAGAGGAGAGGGAGACCTACCTCCCTACCTATTGTATTCTGTGATCCGGCTTGCACGAATGAAACAATAGGAGAGGATGGGAAGTGCACATAGAAAGTGACCATCTGCCTACAAGCAAGCGGGTGAAGGAGCATTCGTGAGTCAATATTTCCTCATATTCATTCTATGTATGATAGTTTGAAGGGAGAAGGAACCTTCTATCACACCATACTTTGTATCTTGACAGCATTCAATTTTGTAATCCCTAAATCTATCCTTCCTTAAGGTAAGGCGTAACGTATTTGAAGACAGAGTGCCCACATCAATTGCTAGTGGTTCATTCAAGCATTAGCGATCCATCCGTAAGTCAGTGTTTGGGTCCGATAAAAACATATTGAAGGTTATCACACCAGAATAGATTACTAGTCCTAGCTACATGGATGATAGGGATTTGGGTGGGGTTTTTTCCCACCTATAGCTAGGGTTTTTACATGACCACAATCCGTGGACCATCCCCATGTCTACCTCCCTCGTGGCCCTCACACCACCCAACTGATGGGGGGCTTTTTTAAGTACGCACACTATGGGGATGGACCTTCTCAGCCATAACTCCATAGAATACTTGACATGATTTACCGGGGTGAAAGCTTCTGGTATGATGGAGAAGCTATATATCTCATTTGGTTCAGCAAGTTAAAGACTGTCTCACTCTACCTACAGTCATATTACGTAAGTAAGTAATAGCTATACGTACAGTTTAATGTCGGTTCAACAAGTGCTCATTGTATCGGTTGGAAGGAATTAGAACCCGACCCTAGAGGTAGCATGAATTCCATAGTAAACAAAGTATAGTAGTGATGCCTACTCGAGCCGAGGGGGGTCACAGGAAACTACGAGAATCTATAGACAACCTAACACCATATAATCATTCGTAGATTGATAGATCGGAGATCATCCCGCTGCCTCACATTTAGAATCGAAATCAGAATTAGAATTAGAATATCCTTACCTCAGGTTTGATCAGAATTCTCATATCCTCAGGTCGGATCATATTAAGAATTCTAATAACTTCAGGTTGGATCAGGATCATAATTCTAATATCTATCACAATTCTAATATCCTTCCCTCACCGTCCTCTCCCTTATGGTCTTTATGCCTTACGGCACCTCTTGTCCTCTTCCACTATCTAGAACTTATGGTACCCCAAGAACCCATCAATGAATGAATATGTATCCTTCCCATCCACATGATCTATTACCTCATCACTAAAGGGGGTAGGAAACGGGTTGTGAACACAAGCCACATTCAGACCTTGTAAGTCCATGCAAACTCTAATACCCCCACCTCCTAATTTCTTGTCTTAGATCACAATCGAACTAATCTATTCTGACTCTTCTATAGGAAATATTAATATTACCACAAGCATCTTATCAATTTCATCTTTGACCTTCTCCTTTATTCTATGGTTTAGCTAGTATGGCCTATTCTTGATTGGCTTGGCATATGGTTTCAACTCAATCTACATTTTTCTAAGTTCCCCTTTTTCTTGCTTGCCCTTCATAGGGCAAGGCCTCCAGACCTTTCATCTATGTCAATTTTTTATTGAATAGGTCTACATACTCCCTGAGTAGAGTTGCGACCTCAGATACTATCTCATCATCCTACTAATATCCTATCAAAGCCATCCGAGGCTATTCCTTCAAGCCAATGTGAAAATGTCTGGTTTTCAAAAAATCTGTATATATTATCTCGGTTGGGTCATCCACTATTTTGATCGACCTTTCTCCATCTAATTCCCTGAATTTCAGGTGTTGCAACCTCTCTGGATCATTGTATTCTTCTAGTTCTAGGTCGACGATAGCATAATAGTGGAAGTTCCTCTTGTGACCACTCTGGCTCTTGACTAGGTCCAACATATTTAGTCTCTATTGATGCACCTTACATACATAACCCCTTGGTTCACCCAGCTTCCCATCAGATAGAAATGACTTCAAATAGTTGAGATTTTATGTGACACCAAGAGTCTTACAAAGGTAAGAGAAGGTCTTGTCAAACTCTTGCTTGAGTGGTTCCCACTTGCACATCTGACATTCAACTTCCTCCTAAAAGTATCATGCCGTATGGATGGGCCCCAAGGTGCGTATGAACTTATGTACCCAATAGTGTTTGGGACATCCCTACCTGGTCCATTTCTTGACACAAATCTCCATATGTAGGGTTGGTTCAGTTTCTCCCTATTCAACTTCTGTCAAGGTGATTGGGTCTTTTTCCACTCCCAGAATATAAATAACCTAAAACTCTATCGGTGCGTTGAAGTGATGTCACAATGCGGGTTGGAATTCTTCCCAACTTATTATGTTGTCCTTATGCATGGCCCACCATCTATAAGAAGTGGACCTCAAGGTTGCATCTAGTGTCGAAACTCACTTTTCTTCAGGGATCATTGATCTCGTGTCGTCCATGAACTCCTCCACATCCTTGGTACCATCAAAAATTGGAGGGTCCCTCAACTCTATGCCAATCTAATGGAATGACCTAAACATGGTGCAATGATGAGATGAAATCTTCTAGTTCCACTCTTGCCAATCTGAAAATGATTCTTGGAATTTTTAATCATAGGAGCAAATTCTACGTCAGCTCATCGCTCCATTTGCTATGGGATTGACATAGTAATCCCACATTCTAGCTATTAAGTTGTACAACTAATCTATCACTGCATTATCCATAATGTCATTCATTGGCTCTATGTATGGGGATCCTTTGATTGGATTAATGTCTTGTATCACTCTTGTTACACTAGCTTCAAAAGACATTTCCCCCTCCAAGGATGGTCTCGCTGTCATTTTCCCATTCAAACCCTAATAGGGCAGGGTAAGTATTTTGATCATATACAATCCCAATGACCTCGAAATACACCATTATCTTCACAATTCTAAGTTTGGATTTCACATTTTCCAGATGGCCAATAGGTTCAATTTAATAATGATTTGCTAGCCTCAACTGGATGAGTGAACAAACTGGGTGCACGCTCCCCATCATTTTCGACAACTTCTTTGGAACGATGTTCACATTGGACCCCAGGTCTAACATGACATCCTAAACCCTCATACCCATGGATCTAGGCATCCATCTTAAACTCTTAGTCAGTCTTGGGCCTCTTCCTTTGACTAACTCATATAACTTGTCTTTCTGGCAAAGGGGCATAGATGGGTTCCTCCTCCCCTCCCTCGATTAGCTTATCGAAGGGTGACCGCATAAATGATGCAATGGTTTATTGAGGAATCATTTTATTCTATTATTCTAAATGATGCAACGAGAACCTTCCCGATATCTTACGATTCCCACCTCTCGATCCCCTATGGTTCCCCACCCCTTCTGTACACTCTTTAGATATAAACAAAGAAAGAAATAAAGGAATGCTATCTAACCTGCTTGACGCTTCTACCTCTACTTTCTTACCTTCCTTATGTCAGGTAAGTTGTTCCTCCTCACCGGGGATTGGGGTGGGTGGGTAAATAGATGTCAGGTGAGTCGTTCCTCCTCAAGATCCCTGTGAAGAAATGCACTCTTCACGTCCATCTAAGGAACTTCCCAGCGTTGAGCTGCAGCAATGGCTAGCACAAGCCGGATCGAGTCCATCTTTGCAACTGGTGCAAACGTCTCATTGTAGTCAATGATAGGTACCTCTGATAAGCCCTTTGCCACTAGCTGAGCTTTATTCTTATTTACTAGATCATCCGCTGCAAACTTTGTCTGATATATCCACTTACATCGAACAAGCTTTCTTCCTGGATGGATAGAAACTAGATTCCAAGTGTGGTTCCTAATCAGCAAACCGTACTCCTGCATTACTGCGTCCCACTCAGGAATACCAGAAGCCTCTTGAAAAGACTGCAGATTTGCAGTAGTAGAAATATAGTAGTGGATTGGTAGAAAAGGTTCTGTAGTAGAGAGAGCCCGTGGAGCACCCTGAAACTGAGAACGTGTCTGCCCGATGTCTGCTAGATCCCCAACTACATCGCCTGCTGCCTGTAGTGTCTGACACACCCAAAGTGGTCTCACTGTTAGATGTGTAGCAACATCTATAGTGTCTTCCTCTTAATCATCATTTGTAGCATCATCTGAAGTGGTAGAGGAGGAATCCGTAGCAACAGAAGTCAAATCTATAGGATCTGTAGCAACAGAATTCAGACCTGTTGGATCCGCAACACTTTCATTTTCAGCATTGAATGCATTGTCTGAAGAAGTACTTGAATATCCCTCCTTGAATCGAACACTTCTAACAATGATCAGCTGATTGGTCATGGGGTTTATAAGCTGATATCCCTTAACACCATTAGGATATCCCCCGAAAATTCAAGACTGGCTCTGTGGTTCCAATACCTTATGTTTCTCTGCAGGAATGTGAACCCATTCTTGAGAACCAAACACTCTGAAGTGTTTCACTGTAGGTTTCCGACCACTCCAAGCTTCAAAAGGAGTGACTCTAGATTTTTGAGTCACTCTGTTCTGGATGTAACAGGCACAATTAATAGCTTTTGCCCAGAACTTCGAAGCAAGAGATTAGAATTGCATCATACAATTTGCCATTTCCTAAAAAGATATGTTCTACATACAGGTTACTTTGGGAAAAAATTGAGCAACAAAGAAACCAACAGAAAGGTAAAACTAATGACACAGACAAAGGTAAAGCACCTGAATCCGCTCATTATGTTGTGGCACAATGTAATATTGGAGTAAATGAAGACTTATTTAATGCTTCACTTGCTTCTTGGAAAGATTATTGGTTGCTTGATTCAAGAGCAACTTGCCACATGACTCATAGAAAATATTTTTTTGAAGAATTAACTAACAATGTTGATGGAGCAGTATACTTTGCAGACCAATCAAAACTCAAGCCATCAGGGCTTGGAACAATCAGGCTCAAATTGCCTGGTCCTCCAGACTTTCTTCTGCATCATGTTCTATATCTCCCACAGCTCAAGAGAAACTTGTTGTCCTTGGTCCACATCTGCCAGCAAGGTCACTACATTCATATGTTTGATGGCAAGCTTGAGGTGAGAAAAGCATATGACCACTCACTTGTCATGAGGGGGATAGAAGAAGAAAGGAATCTCAAGCTGCAGGGTACCTCTGCTCGTGCACAACATTTCTCATAAAACTCTCATTATGAAGAAGGTACACTACCATCAAGTTTATTATGGCATGTTAGATTTGGAAATTTGAACTATGACAGCCTCCGCTTGTTGAAGAAAAATGGTGTTGCTGGTTTGCCTACAATTCCTAGGAAACTTAAGGAATGTGATGCTTGTATTCTAGGAAAGCATAGAAAACAGTCTTTTCATGATTCACATTCAAGAGCACATAGAAAAATTGAATTCATTCATTCAGATTTATGTGGTCCAATTCTTGTTCCTTCTGCAAATGGAAATAAATATATGATGACATTTATTGATGACTACACCAGAGTGTGTTGGGTTTATTTATTGAAGAACAAATCCGATGCTTTTCAAACATTCAGGAACTTTCATACATGGATTGAAAATGATGCACAATCTCATATTGGCTCTATTCGCACTAATAATGGAAAATAATATACTTCAAATGAATTTGAAAACTATCTTTGCCAACATGGGATCAAACATCAAACAACAGGGAAAATTTTAAGAATCCCCCCTAAATTTATAAATATAATAAATGGGCGAATCTCCATGGTATATAGGAAAAATGGAAGGCGATTTTATCAATAATATAATATGTATATATAATTTTTTGGCGAATCTCTCACCAGGCATGGCGAATATTTTACTCAATTATAAAATCTTGTAAGATCTTGGTGAGTCTTTCACTAAATAATAAAACTTTGTAAAGTCCTAGTGAATCTTAGCATAGGCTACATGTTGGTTTAATTCCCCCATTTAAATAGGCTACATTCGAGGTGAATACCATGGGTCAATACCATGTGCCATTTTGGTGAATACCATGGGTCAATACCATGTGCCATTTTTGTTTTTATTAATTCTAATATTAGGGTTAATAATGGTTTTTTGCATGGTATTAATAACAATCTAGTCCATGGTATTTGTCCCATAGTATCTTGGTCATAGGTTTCACCTAAATATAACCCATTTTTTTATTGTTCGTAAATATAAGGTGACTTATGGAGTAAATATGAAAAAATGTTTTATTTGTTTACCATACCTCTCATTTATTTATATTTTTATTAATTTACCATAACTCTTTTACAAATATGGTATTTGGCCCATAGGATTCACTTAAATAAAACCTCTTTCTTGAGCCTTCATAAATAGAACGAGGGTTATGGACTAAATATAAAAAGAGGTTTTATTTATTTACGATACTTCTAGTTTATTTATATTTTTATTTATTTACCATATCTTTTAAGTATAAAAAGACGTTTTATTTATTTACCATACCTCCACTTTACTTATGTTTTTATTTGTTTACACCCTTACATGTATATAAGGTGACTTATGGAGTAAATATAAAAAACGTTTTATTTATTTACCATACCTCCACTTTACTTATATTTTTATTTGTTTACACCCTTACATGTATATAAGGTGACTTATGGAGTAAATATAAAAAATGTTTTATTTATTTACCATACCTCTCATTTATTTATATTTTTATTAATTTACCATACCTCTTTTATAAATATGGTATTTGGCCCATAGGATTCACTTAAATAAAACCTATTCTTGAAAATGGGCGAATGGATTCACTTAAATAAAACCTATTCTTGAAAATGGGCGAATGGAAGGTTGTAAGTCCTAATTTCAAGGGCTAAATTTACCTTTTTTACCCTCTCCCTTAAAATAAGGTGGGCTATTTGAGGTGATTTGTAAAAATGTACTATGATACAAAATATTCGCCCACTAAAAATTTAAAACCCCTTAATTTCGCCAAAGGGCGAACATTCGCCCCTAAAATTATCCTTGTCAAACAACTGTGCCTTATAATCCCCAACAGAACGGTGTAGCTGAAAGAATGAATAGGACAATCTTAAATATGGTGCACTCCATGATGTTTTTCAAAAATGTAAAATTGATGCTTTGGGCTGATGCAGTTCTATGTGTTGTATATATAAAGAATAGATTTCCATCTAATGCTATTAGAAACAAGACTCCCTATGAAATGTGGTATGGGCACATTCCTTCGGTAAAGCATCTCAAGGTCTTTGGTTCCACCTATTATGCCTTGATACCAAAGGTACATAGAAACAAACTTGGTGCAAGAAGTCGTATGTGTATCTTCCTGTGGTATTCAAACACCTCCAAAGCATACCATCTCTATGATGAAGTCAATGAAAAGTTTGTCGTGTCTAGGGATGTAATCTTTCTTGAAACATCCAAAACTGACAATATTGTTGAGCGGCAACTTGATCGCTTGGATAAATTTGCAAATGCAAAATCATTTCAAGAATTTGATAATCAGATTCCACATCTTTAAGGGGGATTCCTATACTAGATCAACCTATGGAATCTTCTTATGAAGCACCCTTTCCCCTGCATGAAACTTAAACAAAGGATGATAGTTTAAGTGATGTGATTGATAGAATTGGGAGACTCAATCTTGATTCAGTCCCAACTCAATCAATGGAGCAGCATGGACCATCTAAGAAAGGTCCCCCAAAGTGGCTGACAAAGACTCTTGAAATTGTTCATCCTAATGAGGTTGGAAAGACAAGAACTAGAAATTCAAACCGGCAAAATGGAGGTGATGTAGATTACTCCAATTCACCTGTTTATATGGATTTTTCTTATGATTGTGAATTGAATTTGTCTACAAATTTTGAACCAACTTCCTTTAAGAAGCTGCTTCTCATGATGAATGGAAATAAGCGATGCCAAAGGAGTATGATGCCGTAATAAAGAATGGCACTTGGAAGCAGGGATTGATTATGAGGAGAATTTTGTCCCCACAGCAAAATGGGCTACCATCCAGACATTCTTTGCCCTAGCAGCTCAAAACGGTTGGAAAGACCATCAAATGGATGTAAAAATAGATTTATTGAATGGAGATCTAAAAGAGAATGTTTTTACCCAACACAAAGGATTTGTTGTGAAAGGACATGAACATAAAGTATGCAAACTTGTGCAATCATTGTATGGCCTCAAACAAGCACCGCGAGCCTGGTATGAAAAACTAATTGAGCATCTTCTGAAACTCAATTTCAAACATTATGATCTTGATGATGCAACATTATTTGTCAAGAAAGTTGGCAAAACAGTTGTATATCTTGTGGTATATGTAGATGAACTTTTGATGACAGGGAACAATGAAAGATACATTGCATCCATAAAGAAGGAATTGAGGAAAGGTTTTGAAATGACTGATTTGGGCTATGTTCATTACTATCTTGGCATTGAAGTAACTCAACATCCGAAGTCCTTAGTTCTTTCTCAAAAGAAGTACATTGGAGATCTATTGAACAGGTTTGGCATGACATAATGCAATCTTCTTACTACTCCAATGGAACAAAACTTAAAGGTCACATCCATTGAAGGAAAAGAATTTGAGGATGCAACAAAGTATAGACAACTTGTAGGAAGTCTCAACTACCTAACTACTACCAGACCAGACATTTCATTTGATGTTGGAATCCTCCCCAGGTTTATGCAAAAGCCTTGTGAGGGACATTGGTCTGTTGTAAAAAGAGTTCTAAGGTACTTGAAGGGAACTCAAGACTTTGGAATCAAGTATACATAGGTCGACGACTTCAGCTTGATTGGATACTCTGATTCAGACTTTGATGGAGACAAAGAAATTGGGGTATCTACTTCAGGTTATGCTATAAGTCTTGGATCAGGAGCTATCTCCTGGAGATCACGCAAACAATGAATTCCAACAGATTCTGCAATAGAATTAGAATATGTGGCAGCAGTTGAGGCAACAAAAGAAATTGTGTGGCTCAGGAAAATTCTTGAATATTTGCAGGTAAAACAAGTACAATCGACTCCACTCATGATTGACAATACCTCGGCAATAAAGTTAGCCAAGAACCCAAAGTTCCATAATCGAACAAAGCACATCAATACTAAATATCATCTAATTCGACATCATGTTGAGGCCAAAACAATCCATCTCTGCCATTGTTCCACCAATTAGAAAATTGCAGACATCTTCACCAAAGCGCTTGGAAGAGAAAAGCTTGAACGATTCAAAACGATGCTTGGACTCACCAACATCCCTTCATATTAAGGGGGGGAATGTTGACACCTAATCATCTGGATTGGATGAATAATTGTAACTAATGTAAATAAATAATGGAAAATATGAAGAGTCACCGGGAGATGAAATGAACAATCTCTCCCTCATGTATATAATAAAGACCAACCTAAATGAATAAAACGAATTGATTCGACTTACTGCCTGATCTGACAAATATGAAATTAATTATTAATTGTTTATATAAAATATCAATGTTCTTACGTACCAAATTAGTATTTATAATAATATAATATAATCTAATACTAAATTAAAGGATACAATTTGATATCTTACTAATTTATTTTTAATATCAATGTTAAAGCTAAAAAAGAGAAGTGTTTATTACTAGTTGTTAATTAGTGACCATTAGATCAATGAAAACAAAAGGAAAGTGGGTAGAATTATATTAAAGATGTAATTATTAATGATAAATTAAAAAGTTATGTATAAATTAAAAGGAGGACCCAAACATAGTTATAGTATAATAATTCATAATAAAACGCTTAAAAAAAAAAGAGGAAGCTGGAAAAGGAAACAAAGAATCAAGAATGAAGAAAAGAAAGAAAAGATCGAATGAACATGGAACAAAAAATATGAAAATAGAAAAAAGGAACCATCAAGAGGAGAGCGCAGGAATCTAGCTCCTGCTTAATTTCCAACCATCATATCGATTGAGGCTGATAGAATGCTTCTCAATCTCAATGGATTCTCTTAACTTCCTATGATGGAAATGATCAACCCTGGAGATGACTTAGGAATGCTCAATGCAAAAATGGTGCTTCGAATTTGCAGCATGTTCAGCTAGGGCAGAGGAACGAGAATGATCATGCCTAATGTCTGTCGCATGCTCTTGAATTCTTTGGTTTATGGAGCGACCCTTCTCACCAATGTAAGGAATCCCACACGAACATGGAATTGAGTATACCCCTTTCATGTCTTTAGGGTTAATTGGGTATTTAATAGATATAAGATCATTTTTTATGGTATTAAGAGGTTTGAAAGTAGCAGCAATGTTATTCCTTGTAATAACATGAGAAATATTATCTTTGGTCCCTTGGATGAAGGGAAGTGACACATTGGAAATATGATCATCACGAGTTTGCTTAACATGAGATTCTTTACAGGGTTTTTGGAACACTCTAAGGCCCTGATGTTTGTTGTAGCCATTATTTTCAAAAACTTTCAGAATATGAGAGTTTTCTTCTTCTAAGTGATTCTCATCAGAAATCCTAAGAGCGTGGGTGTCAAGAGTGTTAAGAACCCCTACCTTTTGTGCAGGAAAATGATGAGAAGAGGCATGGAGATACTGTTTTGTGTGTTTTTTCTTGTGAAAAACTTGGTGAGAAACAAAACCATCATCCTTATAGAGATGAGAATGTCGAGGAACAGAAGGCACCCATTAACTTCAACTTCCATTGTCAATTTGATGGATTCAAATTGGGAATTAAGATGGTTGAGAAACAAATCCAATTTCTCATGACCATGGGGCGACACGACACAGGTGTTATCAATAACCCTCTTCCATTTCTTGGGGCAGAACAGAGCAAAGGCCAAAGATTTGGTCTCAAAATATTCCATGAATAAGTTGGCCACTATGGCAAAAAGGGGAGAACCCATTGCAACCCCACAAGTTTGTTCAAAGAACTCACCTTAAAAGCTGAAAAAAAAATGGAGGTAAGGTAAAGACCTAGCAATCTGGCTGTGTCATTGTTAGTTATGTGATTAATGACTTTGATGGCTTCTTGATAGGGATTTTTGTATAAAGGGATACAACATCGAAGCTTACTAACAAATCACCTAGGCCAAGCCTAATATCCTTCACCTCATTGATAAAGGAAGCAGAGTCTTTGACAAAAGACTTAGTGTGACCAACAAGAGATTTGAGCTTTTGAGCCAGGAATTTAACGAGAAGATAAGAGGGCCCACTTGTCATGTTAACAATAGGTCTCAGGGGGAATCCCATTTTTATGGACCTTCAGGAGGCTATAAATTTTGGGGGTAAGAGGATTTCTTTCAATAAGCTTTTAGCAATTTCTTTGGAAACTCTTTTAAGGGGATTCTTTTTAAGCTTAATGTGATTTCCACTATTATGAAGATGGTCGATCATTTTGTTAACATAGTCATCGTTATCAAGGATAAAACTTTCTCCTCCTTTATCAGCCTTTAGTATGACAATGTTGGGGTTATCCCTTAAGGTTTTAAGAGGATGAAACTCATTTTTGCTAATGCTGCTTTTAGGAGGCTTAACTTTACTAAGAAAAATAGCACAGTCTTGCTGAATAACCTCCATGTCATTATCGAGAAGGTCACGAATTCCAAATTCAATTTTACAAATAATGTCATCAACTAGAATTTTTCTAGGGGCAAGGGAAAAATTAATCCCTGTATTTAAGAGATGAAGAACAAAAGGGTATAAATCAAAACTTGAAAGATTAATCACATTTTTAGAAAGACTAAGGGAATCATTATTATTATAATTTTTATTAATATTAATAGGAGAAATAATATTACGTTTATGTTTAATAGGAATTCTTTTGAATGAGTTAGAGTTGTTAAGGTTATTATTTATTTTGTTATTATTAGAAGGCCTAAAGATATTATTGTTATTATTCGAATTTGTATTAGAAATAGAGCTGGAAGAACTATTAATATTATTATGAAACGAAATGAAATGATATTTTAAGGTCCACGAGATGAAAAATAGTCTATGAGACCATTAGTTCCATGTTTTTCGCTTTTTGCAAAATGTACACACCCGTTCTTCCCAAGCTTCTTTAGGCCTTTTCCACCATCCTGTTTCACACCGAAATTGATGTGAGTTGATTCTTTATTGAGCAATAAGAACCTTTGCCCTCCACGAAATGCTAGCTCCAATGAACTCTTTTTGTTGTAGATCACACTTAGGGTTGATTTCCTCAATTGTCATTATTGTGTTTATTATAACATAAAATAGAATTGGTTACTGGGTTATTGTCAAAATTAAAAGTGGAAGAATCTGCCTTATGGACAACATTATTAAAATGGGACACAGGAGCAACCCCTAAGGAAGGCAAATTAAGGGCGCTAACTGAGCCGAAGGGAGGATTGGGATCAAATCTACAAGTTAAGGGGAATTGGGAAGGTTTAGCGGACCGACAGGGAAGGTTGATGGACACACAGGAGGAATCAGAGTTCTGATAGATCTGAGCGGGAGGGGGTTCAAAGGGTGACGAAGGAGGATTGATAGACTGACAGAATCTGGAATGGCCATAGGAACTGCTAGGAGGGTTTAGGGATGTGAGGGAAGACTCGATAACCGAGATAGGAGAACTGTTGAGGATCGGAGGGGGGTTTATCTACAATGGAGGTGAATGGAGAACAGGAAAGGATAGAGAAGAGTTGGCTGACGAGAGAGCATAACAGGTCAACGAGGTAAGAAGAGAAGGGAGTCCTTCATGGAGAGAAATTGTCTTGGAGTCTACAGTTAGATCATCATTGATGAAGATCGGTTGTTCAGCAGGAGAGAGGCCACGGTCATCAATGCACAAATTAGAAACCACAGAGGAGAGACCGGATTTAGCGTTCGCCTGGATAGAATAAATCGATGTTTTCTCTTGAAGAGAAGAACTAGATGAAACATTTCACTTAATAACAACAAAGAATGTGTTGTGTGATCCAAAATGGTAAAAAAAATTAGTCATGCGCATATAAAATTGTGTCACACCAAGAATGTGCATGTTCTTGAGCCGTGTCAACCTGACGCCCTAGCTGCCATCATGGTTAGGAGTTCGAGACTTGCCAAACCTTAATTCCTAAGAGCACATAAGCACACACATGTTCTTATGTGCATGCATCCTGGATTATTCCATTACCACTTTTGAGACCATCATGAACATGCAAGCTATCAACTAATAGATAATATTATATTGTATAAATAATTTTTGAATTCAGGTTTCTGTGATCCATAATGAATTAAGAAAAAGTATTTTGGTAGAAATCACACAAGAGAAATTTTTAGCCAACGCGTTTCAAACTTTCTACCAAAAGAGTGTTTCTTAATTGTATAAATAGTGTTTTTTAATTTAAATTATTAATATACGGAAAATAAAGATATTTCAAAACTGATTTTTAATATGATGTTATCTTGATTTAGTAATCATTAGGTGTTAATTTTTTTTAATAAAGAAAGCAAATTTTAACTTCATGTCAAAGATTTATTTTTTTTTAGTATTTTTTTTGCTAGATTTTGTAATACTATGTTTTTCTTCCTATATAAATTTTTAAATTTATACATTTTTAACTCATATTAATTATTTTTGTAATTAATCATAATAATAACAAATTTAAAATAAAGTTATAATTTAGTTAGTTTTTATGACTTTTTTAAATCTTGGCAATGTGAAATCTATTATGCAATATGTTCTTCGAACTTAGTGGTCATCACTTAACCACTTCTCTATTTTATGAGATAGGTATAAATTTCCATTCAACACTTTGTTAAACCAGTATAAATCCTTCTCAAGTGAGGATTCACTAAGCCTTAAGAGGAATCATGAAAACAAACTTGAAGAAAAAAGTACAACTATAGAAATTTAAATCCTTTCAATGATTGGTATATCTCGAGTTAAGATGAATCGATGTTGATTCTATATATATATATATATATATATATATATATATATATATATATATATATATATATATATATATATATATATATATATATATAGATATGAGGAGGTTAGAGCGAGAGGTGTTATTTTTCGCCCCGATAGAAAAGTTGGAAAAAGTTCGCCTAGGGTTTGGAAGTAGCCACAAATAATCAGACGGAAGAATATGGACTCAAGGAAGGGCTTAGGTTGGTAGTAGTAGAAGGAATATCACAATTATCAATTTTTGGAAACTCTCTTATCACCATTCAATAATGTTTTAAATGGTTTCAAAATAAGGACTCGAATGCAAATCCAATTGTGCAAAGAATTTATATGATGTTAGAGGAGTTTGAAACCATAGAATTTTATCATATTAGGAGGGAAAATAATGTGTTGGTAGATGAACAGGCCATAAAGTGGAGCAAGGTGAACTTAGAGAGGATGAGGACACATTATCCATATGTCACATCCCATGAACACTAATAAATTGAAAACCTCGAAGTGCAAGAAGAATATTGAGAAGGGTGAATTGTCTGACATGGTGGTTAATTGCCTTATTGCAAAAACGTCTTATTAGTGTGCACTGTCCCAAGCAGTCACAAGACATGTGCAGGACTGAAAAAATGAGCCCCGATCAAGAAAACTTGAGTTTTACCATTTGCAACATTTACTTCCAGATCAATCGATGATGTTAAGATACAACGAGAAGTATTTTCCTATTCCAACTCACAAAATATCCTTTTCTTCAAAGGCATAATTTCAGTTACTACCTCAATTACAATGTCTACCTTGCAGAAATCCTCACAGTTCTAAACGCTTTCAACAAGTACCACAACGCGTCTTTCCTTTTCTTCCATAATTCTGCCACTTGAAGCACAATTTTTCAATTTGGCATATATTTTCCATATCCTAGCCTCCAATGTCTTTGAATCAACTTCTTTCAAAGCTAGAGTAGTCCTTATTCCAAATTCGTAAGAGTATCTTCAACTATGGCAACTTTTCTAATTGGGTGAGGAATCAACATTGTTTTGTAACTTAAGGAACCTTAGGAGATGAGCATTGTGCAAAAGTAACGTGTATGAGTCCTCCTACTTCAGCAGTTATGATCAAATGTTTCCATGCTTTCCCCTCCAGGCTAATGCCTACAATAACACTATTCACCAACCCCTTCTTTGATTACATTCAACAATACTGAAAGATAAGGAACATAAGTATATACCTTCTTTACTTTTGCTCTGCCATTTTCCAAAACATATAGCGCTTTTGGTTAAGAACCTAGCTTATTTACCCTATGGAGAGATTGTTGCCAAGGACGATGACCTCTATTAATGTCTAATTCCCATCTCCAAGTTGTTGCAAAAAGGTCTGAATGAGCCACAACATCATCTACAAGTCCAACTTTAAGAACCTCTTTGGAATTCAAAGTCTTTGAAACCAGTAACGTGTGAGTCACATGTTGAAGTTAAATCAATCGAGGCAATTGTTGTGTTTTCGTACTAAAACCATCTAAGGGTAAAAATTCAAATAAGAAACATTCATTTGAATTCAAGCACTTCACTCATGCTCCTTGGCCCTTGCAGTCAACTATTCTGGTCATATCCTTACTCCCACCTTGATCAAATAAAATGGTAGTCAAGTTTCTCCTCTTCCTCCTTTTCGTTGTAGTAAAAAGAGCCAGAATACATCACTTAAAATTCAATTTCTTTCTCATTAACTGGCCCTTTTATTATGACATTTCCAAACTTATTGGCAAGTTGAACCTTCTCTTCGGGAAGATTTCTTAAGGCCTTGCCAACTATGACTTCATTTGTGAAATACCCGTACAAATATGTTTCATAGATTTTATTTAAGGTAGGTTTAGTGTCGCCCCTTTGCTAAACTTGTTACTCCATTGGAGCACCATAATTGTTGAGATTGAGAGAAGGTTAACTTTGATCATATATTTCTAGGCTTGAATTTGTGGCTTCCTCAATCAACTGTGGCAATTTATAGTTCTCCCCATTGATGGAGCTGGTAGTGCAAGTATTCTTATTAGTAGAGTCTCTATCCATTGTTTCTTTGCTCCCTTCATATTTTCTTTTCAAAGCTTCCTGACCTTCAGCTGCCTCCAAGTCTTCCTCTTCAACTGCCTCTTTAGCCCTATTTGTAATCCCAACTTCCCGTTTATCTTTTTCTTTAGAATCTTGAATTTTAAGTTTGTAATTTCTATTTATTTCTTTGATAATATCCACATTTCCGTTTGTTCTAACATGTTTTCAAAGGTTCTGTCATAATCTTTAAATTTTTTGTTTGGGAGCATTTTGCCCTTAGCTTTCAATTTTGGTCCTCGAATTCTTCTCCTCGATATCATCCACAACTAGCCAGAGTCATCCTCTGATATGACTGTAATGTACCTAGGTAATTTAGAGTGTTCAATTTAAACTTATCAAGAAAATATTTCCAAAAATTTTGATTTCTTTCTACCAACAATTTGAATGCAACTCCATAATTTTGCTTCAAGTAGATGACATAGAAATATTTTCAAACTATTTGTGTATAGACTGGAAGAGAAAAATATGAGGCAAACAATGAACTTTATTTGGATCACATAACAAAATTATAGTGCCACTTATAGAATTGACTCTTGGAGCATACACCATCCACCAAAATCATCTTGGGAAAGTCATGAAATCCATTTAGCCACTTAGAAAGACTGTTATAGGTACAACATCAATTCATCCATTTTTCCAAATGAACTGCTACAAGCATATGAGAACAAGGTTTTCTGATCTGAAACAACGGTTCTATAATTTGATCTCCTATTTAAGTGATTCCGAGAGCTTCAACAAATCTACACAGCTTACCAAGAATACACCGCAAGGAATTGACCCCTTAATGGATAGAGTTGGGATGATGAGGGAAGACTCGTCACTTATGAATGATATCTCTGCTATAGTAATAACAACGTGGCCCAGCGAGACAAGGATTCCAGAATCGATTTACCAACTATACAAATAAATACAAATAGTCGGCCTCCTTACATTGTGCAATAAATTTGGCCTAAATCTCACTGTTATTTATCACAATAATGTGGCCCTTTGAAACTTTTGTTGAACAAAAATAAATTTGGCCTTAGGATCACTATTGATTTGGCCCCTTTTTTTCTTTGAGTAATCTCTTGAGGATGTGGTACTTAACCCTCAATCTAGAAATGAGCACAACTTGCAGTTGCAACCTCTAATCATGAAGGAGAATGATTGCTTGGTCTCTTGCTAACTTGAAGAATTTGTGGCAGTATTATTTCTTGAAACCCTTTCTCACCAAAAGGTGGATTTCGCCTCTAAACAATATTAGATGATCTCTAGTATAATCCTATTTCATGTGGCTCAATACGGGAAGGGAATGGTGCTTGGCTTTTCCATATTTATTTTCCTCAAATAGAGATGTCGGATTTTGCGAACAATCTTGTTTGGGAATGACTTTATCCCTAGAGCGTATAATAAATAAACTCCCTAATCTGTGGACTTGTCCCTGCTAATAAATATAGCACTTGGCCTTTTGGAATAGGAGGAGCAATCCCTGCAAAAATAAATCACAATACCAAATAATCTTTTGTAACCAATTTTCGTTAGTTCTTCAAAAGAAAACACAAAGATAAATTCCACTAGGATGGCAAAGTGTCCACCAAGTATGGATGAGATCTAACTAGGGTGGAAAGAGATCCACCAAATCTAGGGTGAGAGCTTCACAAGAAACCCTCCAAAGCCAACTCATTTGAGCTCCTTATCAATGCAACAACCCTGGTGAAAATTCATGTAATAAAAGTTAATAAAGGCAAAATTAGACCACGGTTAAGGGACACTTATTCCAAGTTGAATGGTGGGTGAAGATATCCTAGTGGGCATCATTGTATGTTTTTTTGGCTAAGAAAATTGGCAAAGTAATTAAAAGGAAAAAATGCATTTTTGGCATATTTATTTATGAAAATAAAGGAAAATTAGGAGAAAAGAAAGGTGAAAGGTCACATGTTGTATGTGAGGAGGAAATTGAAGGAAAATAATGGAAAATGAAGAAAATAGAGGCCTCATTAATTAAAAGGCTTATGAGGATCAATTGGTAACCTTTTTTCAGTTCAAGTTTGTAGCTCTCTCATTATTCTCTCTCTCACACTCTTGGTCACTTAGAGTTTTCATGGAGCACTTTAGCTTTGGACCAAGGAAGGAAAAGAAAGCAAAGGGAAAGCAAGGAAAGCAAGGATCAAGGAAAGGAAAGCAGGATGATGCAGCTTCAGTAGGAATACTTGTAGGTAACCTTTTTCATGTGTGATTCCCTAGCTAGTTTGGACATGCATGGCTTTGCATGTTGGTGTATGGTTATCTTGTTGTCAGTGGCATGGTTTTGTCAGGTTATGACAATGGTTTTCAACCTAGCATTGTCTTTTTTTGGATGCCATGGTATGTTGGGATGTTTATCTTGGTTTTGAGCTTTGGTTTGTCGGATGGATTTCAAAATACGCGGTGGAGGTGATCTTAAGGTTCATTCCTAAAGACCTAGGAATCCCTTAACTGTTTTAGCGGGATACATGGTAAAGCTCAAGGGAGAAGTCTCCATTTAAGGACTATTTATCCGGGTTTGGATTGCTGCAAATCCTGAGAGACTGGTCTCGGTTGAGGGCCTAGTGATTCGGGATTGAATTGCGGAAAAGCCTGAGAGACAAGGAGACGAAAAATTCCTCAAGGATAGTAATGAATTCCGGATGGAATTCCAAGTTCAGTTCAGTTGTAATCAGAGCACCAGGTTTGGTGTGATCACAGTTTGGTGAAGGTCGAGATGGTTTAGCCTTTGGATTCCCTTGGTTATTCTTGGATTGGTTCTTCTACGAGATCCCACATTCATGCTTGGAATATGGCAAGGGGGTGACTGGCTAAAAGAGAGATTTGGTTCAGCCATGTCTATGGTCAGGTGGTACATGGAAGTCCAAAACCTGGTCGGATTTTCCTACGATTAATAAAAACTAAGTTCTCTTACTTTTTCACTTATTTAAATGTGGATTTAATGGCTATCATATCTCTAATATTTATATGGCTTTATGCTGGTTATAAGCATGGTTATATGACTGGTTCATGTCATGGTTATTTCATATATTTACTTATAATTGTTAAATGGATGGATGCAATACTTAATTGATGTTATAACACTTCAATTGAGAAGATGGTGATCCTTCTAGTTATGTTTCATAAGTTATTTCAATCATTTATGCTCTGTCTTGTATCCTAGACCTGTAGATTGCATTGGTGCCAAGTGTTTGACAGAATGTTAGCTGATTGGGGATGCTCAGGCCTAGCTCTGAGGTTGAGTTTGATTTGTTTATCTTGTCATCGTGTCTTTGGTGGATTCTGGAGGTTGTAACAAGTTCTAGGAAGAGGTCCAGATTTTGGGCTAGAAAAGTGGCTCAAATCCTTGGGACGCTGGCATAGGTTTGCTAAAAAAAGTCTAAGGACATTGGCACATAGGCCTGTGAGAGTGAATTTGGCTTCTGGACATTGTCTTTCCTATAACATGAGAGTGACCAGGGGTTAAAAGGTGTTGGGTCCCTATAATACTAGTGATTACCCCATTACTATTGTAGTTATACCCCTTATTTATATTGATGTACCCATGTAGTGCCCATATTGTTACTATTGTGCCATATAGAAGCCCACTATTGTTCTTGTTGTGCCCTACAATATTATTGTTATGTAGGCTTTGATTGTATTGGGACCACTTAGACTCCTATATATAGAAAGGAGGTATTTTCATTTGCATCATCCAAGAATTGTTCATTTATGTAATGTAAAGGAGGTTGCCCCCTCGAAGAGGCTGAATTCTAAGGCGTGGATCTCTCTTTTCTATCTTTTTGTGAGCTGGTTTCATAACATTTGGTATCAGAGCTTTGGATTCTAGGGTTTCGCTGCTCCAAACAGGTCATCGTGGAATTTTCGCTATAAATTTTTTTCTGTGACGTTTCAGAAGTCGCAAAAAAAACCCATTTGAGAAGATTTGGTGCTGAACCTTGGGTCCGAATTTCAGAGATTTTCGCGCGATATTTTCGGAGATATGATCTAAGGAAGTTGGCCTTTTTGCAAACTCCTGAATTACATTCAAAACAGGTGACCTGGGGAAAATCATCATAACTCTCTCTCTGAGGATCGGATTGAAATTTCGTAAAAAGTTGTAGAAAGAGGACGGACTTTAGTTTCTTGTATGTGTGTTTTAGATTCAAAGGTTGAAACAGTGGCGCGTGGCACGTCGTACAAGTTCGCTCTACTGAACCAGTCTAAAAGAAAGTCACTGTGGGAGATTTCACATAACTCTTCCTTGGAGAATCCAATTTGGCTCAGACTTGTGGCATTGGAAAGAGGACGCAGAAGGCTACTACAGGTAGCAATTTTAGAACTGGATGATTTGAAATTACAGAGATACATCAGATTCAATATCAGGCTTCTATAAAGTGAAAAAAAGGTGTGTAGTTTTTTTTTAAATTTTTGTGTAAGCTTGGTTTAAAGGAATTCAAAAGGCATAGTAAATAATTATTATCGGTAACTGATGCCCCGAGGAAAGAAAATGCAAACACCTAGTAAGGAACCTGAAACCTCTAGCATGACTCATGAAGAAGAAGAAGAAATGCTACATGATATATCAAAATTACAAGAACAAGTGCAACAAATGTCACGATCACAAAAGCTAACAGAAGCTAAGATAAGTGGCGTGGAATCTAAGATAAAGGGCATGGAAGCTAAGATGGATGATTCAAAGACAGATTTGAAGAGAGACATGGCAGATTTGAAGATAGATTTGAAGACAGATTTGAAGAGAGACATGGCAGATTTGAAGATAGATTTGAAGACAGATATGGAAGAATTGAAGAAGTTGCTACAAGAAAGTGTCACTAATGGTGAAAAGGTAGTAAAGGAAACTCATGATGAGAACAAAAGAAATGTTAATCATGATACCATAGACGCTAATGTTGGATCGAAGACTCACCATGTTCCAAAAATCGATATGAGGAAGTTTGATGGCAAGGATCCCGCCACATGGATATTACAGATGGAGCAATTCTTCGATCTCAATAATGTGCAAAACACACAAAAGGTACGTATGGCAACTTTATATTTGGAACCAAATCAGTTTGTATGGTATCAATGGCTTTGTTCTCGTAAACAATTTATCACTTGGGCAATTTTTACGGAAGAATTGATAGCACATTATGAGGATACAAAAAGCAACACTTTTTTTAGCCAATTGATAAGTCTCAAACAAAAGGGTTCAATAATGGAGCACATTGAGGAGTTCCAAAAATTGAACATAAGGGTAAAAGATATTCCAGAGGAGCATAGGATTGATGTGTTCATAGGGTCTTTAAAGGATAATATCCAACATGATGTGCGCCTTTGGGAACCTGATTCATTAGAGAAGGCATTCAGGTTAGCAAGAAAAATGGAAAGCAAAATTATGGCAACTAGGAAGCATACCATTCACAACTATAAAGATGGAAGTGTTGTTGCCCATAGTCTTCCACAACCTACAAGGTTGACACCACAACAATTGGAAGAAAAAAGAGCAAAAGGGCTTTGTTACAATTGTGATAGCAAATACACAAAAGGTCATAAGTGTGCTGAGAAGAAATTATTCTACATAGATTGTGAAGAGGAAGAAGAAAAGGAGCAAGAAAGGTCAAAAGAAGAGGATATATTCCAGGAACAAAGCCTAGATGAAGAACAAATAAATCCGACCATATCTTGTAATGCATTGGCGGGAATTACCACTCCTCAAACCATCAAGATAGAAGGACAAATCAAGAAGAAAAAGGTAATAGTGTTGATTGATTCAGGAAGCACCCACAATTTTATTCATTGTAGGGTAGCAAAAGAATTGAATTGCTTCCTATATCCAGCACCAGAGTGTCAAGTGATGATTGCAAATGGAGGAACAATAAATTGCTCTGGAAAGTGCCATAATATCAAGCTATCCATGGGAGAATATGTATTGACTAGCCCAATGCTTTCCATTCCAATGGGAGGTGCTGATGTTGTACTAGGAGTCCAATGGCTACAATCCTTGGGTACAATAGCTTTTAATTTTCAAGAACTTTTCATGAAATTTTCTGTGGAAGGAAAGGAAGTTGAATTAAGGGGTATTGCAGGGAAACCAGGAAAGATAATCAGCTCTAATGGTATGACAAAGCTTCTAAAAAAGGAGCAAAGAGGTGTAATTGCACAATTATGTTCGCTAGATGTTTCCACATTGGAATCATCTATTTCTCCAGATCTCCAAAAAGTCCTGGACAATCATTCCAAGGTATTTGAGACTCCCAAAGGTCTCCCACCTATGCGTGATCATGATCATGCTATTCATCTGATTCCAGGAAGTGTTCCTCCAAACATCAGGCCGTACAGATATCCCTATGTCCAAAAAAGTGAAATTGAACGTATGGTTGCAGAAATGCTAGAGGCTGGTATAATTCAACCGAGTCAAAGTTCTTTCTCTGCTCCAGTAGTATTGGTGCACAAGAAGGATGGATCATGGCGCATGTGTCCGGATTATAGGGAGCTCAACAAGCTCACTATTAAAGATAAGTTCCCCATTCCTGTCATTGATGAATTACTGGATGAATTGCATGGATCAATTTACTTCACCAAGTTGGATCTTCGTTCAGGATATCATCAAATCAGAATGAAGATTGAAGACATTCCGAAAACGGCATTTAGAACTCATGAGGGTCATTATGAATTTTTGGTCATGCCTTTTGGCCTTACCAATGCACCTTCAACATTTCAAGGTTTGATGAATTCAATTTTCAAACCATTCCTTAGAAAATTTGTGTTAGTATTTTTTGATGATATACTAATCTACAGCAAGTCTTGGAAGGATCATGTTGAACATGTTGACAGGGTGCTACAACTATTGGAGGAGAAACAATTATATGCAAAAAGATCCAAATGTTTCTTTGGAGTCCAGGAGGTGGAATATTTGGGTCATATTGTATCTCATGAAGGAGTTAAGGTAGACCCTAGCAAAATTAAAGCCATTAAGGAATGGAAAATCCCCACATCCATAAAGCATCTGCGAGGATTTCTTGGGTTGACAGGGTATTATCGCAAGTTTGTTAAGAATTATGGGAGAATAGCAGCACCTCTAACAACATTATTGAAGAAAGATGCATTTTCATGGACTCCGGAAGCAACAAAGGCCTTTGAACATCTTAAAGAGGCAATGTGCCAAGCACCGGTCTTAGCTACACCGGACTTCACAAAAACCTTTATTGTGGAATGTGATGCTTCAGGAAATGGAATTGGTGCTGTTCTAATGCAAGATGAAAGACCCATTGCTTTTGAAAGTCGTCCAATCAAGGGAAAGTTTTTAAGCAAAGCTATTTATGAGAAGGAAATGTTGGCAATACTCCATGCACTTAAGAAATGGCGACCCTACCTAATGGGAAGACACTTCAAGGTAAAAACGGATCATGATAGCCTTAAATACTTTTTAGAACAAAGATTATCCTCTGAAGAGCAACAAAAGTGGGTCACAAAGATGTTGGGTTATGACTTTGAAATCATCTACAAAAAAGGGAAGCAAAATGTGGTGGCAGATGCACTCTCAAGAAAGGATGAGGATGTGGAAGCATTGTTGTGCGCCATTTCTATTATCCAACCAGATTGGATAAACGAAGCAAGGGAGGAATGGAAGAATGACGAAGAAGTGTGGGCACTTATTCGAAAGCTACAACAAGATTCCAGTACGTCTGATACATTTAGCTGGAAAAATGATTCGTTATGGTACAAAGATCGCTTATACCTCTGTAAGAATTCCCAGCTAAAACAAAAGATTCTTATGGAATTGCACACTTCTCCCTTAGGAGGGCACTCAGGATTTTTAAAAACTTACCACAGGGTTAAGAAGGAATTTTTTTGGGATGGCCTTAAATCAGATATTCAAAAGTTTGTGGCGGAATGTTTGGTTTGCCAGCAAAATAAAGTTGAAACAATTAAGACACCAGGTCTATTACAACCTTTATCCATTCCAAGCCAACGTTGGGAGGAGGTTTCAATGGATTTTATCACAGGTTTACCCAAGTCTGAGGGAAAGAGTGTCATCATGGTGGTAGTTGACAGACTTACCAAGTATGCACACTTTTGTGCATTATCACATCCATTTAAAGCCAGTACAGTTTCTACTGCATTTATGGAAACAATTCAAAAGCTACATGGAAACCCAAAGATTATTGTAAGTGACAGAGATCCCATTTTCACTGGAAATTTTTGGACAGAATTATTTTCTTGTCTTGGTACTCAGTTAGCTCATAGCTCATCTTATCATCCTCAATCTGATGGGCAAACTGAGATAGTAAACAAATGTTTGGAAGGATATCTTCGTTGCTTTGTATCTGATAAACAGACACAATGGGTCAAATGGTTGCCTCTGGCTGAATGGTGGTATAACACTTCCTTCCATACAGCAACAAAAATGACCCCATTTATGGCACTTTATGGGTATCAACCACCATCCATCACATCATATTTAAGAGAAAATTCTAAGGTTCAGGCAGTGGAACATCACATCGAACATCAACAACAAGTCCTCCAACTCTTAAAGGATAACCTTGTGTTGGCACAGAATAGAATGAAACAACAGGCAGATCAACATCGCAGTGAAAGAAGTTTTGATGTAGGTGATTGGGTATTCCTACGGCTACAACCATATAAGCAAATGTCCCTCAAGCAAGCTAAGAAGGATAATAAATTATCACCAAAGTATTATGGTCCGTACAAGGTGTTGCAAAAGATTGGTACTATGGCATACAAATTGGAGCTTCCTGCAGCTTCTCGATTGCACCCAGTTTTCCATGTTTCATGTTTAAAGAAGGTTATAGGCGACAAGCTCCCAGTTCAAACAATATTGCCAGAACTTGACGAGGAAGGAAAAATTATATTGGAACCGGAAGCAGTCATAGAAACAAGAACTCGACAGCTACGAAATCGATCAATTTCAGAGTATCTTATCAAGTGGAAGAACTTATCCGCTGAAGATTCCACATGGGAGGATGAGAATTTTATGCAGAAGTATCCTGAACTACTCAAGCGTTGAGGACAACACTTTTTTGAAGGAGAGGGGCATGTTGGGTCCCTATAATACTAGTGATTACCCCATTACTATTGTAGTTATACCCCTTATTTATATTGTGTACCCATGTAGTGCCCATATTGTTACTATTGTGCCACATAGAATCCCACTATTGTTATTGTTGTGCCCTACAATATTATTGTTATGTAGGCTTTGATTGTATTGGGATCACTTAGACTCCTATATATAGAAAGGAGGTATTTTCATTTGTATCATCCAAGAATTGTTCATTTATGTAATGTAAAGGAGGTTTCCCCCTCGAAGAGGCTGAATTCTAAGGCGTGGATCTCTCTTTTCTATCTTTTTGTGAGCTGGTTTCATAACAAAAGGCTTAAAACATCATTGGGACTCAGGGACAGGATGTCTAAGTGGATGACATGTCTTTTGAGGGTATTGTTGCTATTGTGGATGGGTTTGTTTGATTTGTTTCATTGATTCCATTTCCTTAATGTCACCAACGATGTTGAATCCCTTATAGTGACCTCTCTCGTCGCATGTTTAACCCAACTAGTTGGTTACTTGGGTAGAACTGGGAGGAGGGGGTGTTACAACCAATATCAAATGATAATGGAATAGGATGATCAATCATTGAGCTCTTCATTGACACTTCCCCAAGCTTCTATATTTTCCTTTAATATTATTTTATTGAAGAAGCCAATTTTCCCTCCTAAGTGATTTTTCCCTTTTTAAAATAAAATACCTTTTTTCCTCTCTGATGTGGAGGCTGAGGTGCACCTCTTTTTTGGATGCTCTATTTACTACGAGATCAGAGGAAGTTTCCATTTCTTGTTCAAAAATTCTCATACTGTCACCGAATTTTTCAGGTATCACGATCAGAAATGTGTGGCCTTATATATGCAGGAGGATCTCAAGTTTCAAGCGCATATTTTTTAGCCTCCCATCAGACCAGACCCCACACAGAGGATCACAACATTTTTCAGGGTACTACCTTGAGACAAGGGCACCAAGGGACCCATTGATACTAATACATATCCAAACTCTAGATTAGCGAGGATTCATGGGACCTCACCCCGCCACATGAGATCTCAGCAACAGATCTGTGCCAGATCCATTCTTGGGAGAATGACTAGGTCCTATAGACCTCAACAGCATGTGAAATCCCCTAGGTAATGATTTAGTGGACAATCTGCACTTTCCACCAGCTCTTCATTGGGTCAATAGACTTTGTTGAGTTTTATTCAGTGTTCTTCATTCAACCTTGGATGTTAGGAGAGATGGGTCTAATCCTCAGACCCGTTAGCTCTTGTATCTTTTTCGCCAAGGTATTTCATGCATTGTATATTTTATGTTAATGCATTGTATCTTTTATACTTCATGCATTGTATCTTTGATAAGAGATTGTTTGGTTCTCTCGCATTGTAGGACATCATTGTACTTAAGAGTCTCTTTGATCTACTTTACGGTCAATAGTTGGACATAAATATAATCATCTTATCTTATCTCCTATTATTTATTATTAACCTTTTTTATTTAATAATAACAAAATTGGGTAAAATCCCATGGAACCCTATATTAACTTTTCCTTCTCACTAGCCTATTAGGAGATGACTAGGAAACAATAAGTCATGTTTCTAGCTCATGTGATAGGGCACATTACAAAGAGGGCAAGGAAATTTTAAATTTTAAGTTTCGTCTATGTTAGGTTTGTATTTTATTTTATTTTCATCCGGTATAATAACATTACAACAAAATTATGAACATATAAATAAAATGTTTGTGCAAGAAAAGATTTGATCACCAAACAACATATTTCAAAATTACTACTTTTTGGAAAGATTGTTGTTGTTTAGTTAGATTATCCTTTAATTTTCAATTAGACAAAAGAAGAGCATTGCAATTGTTTAAGGCAAGTGTTGGAGAGATTGAAACATGAGAAGCAACTTATAAATCTAAAAAAATGTTCATTTATGAAAGAAGAGTAGCTACACTTAAGGTTTGTAATATTCCAAGAAGGCTTGAAGATGGATTCCAGGAAGGTGAGTGAAATTGTAGAATGGTCTACTCCAAAGAGTACATTTCAAGGAAGAAGTTTTCATGGTTTGTCTCTTTTTTATACAAAGTTTATTATAAATTCAATAGTATTTCTTCACCATTAACGACATGTAGGAGAAAATGAGTGCAACCACCCTCCTCCCACATTTAACAAATTTAACTGGTCCACTAGGGTAAACATGTGACGATAGGCTACTATTATGTGATTCAACCTCATAGCTCACCTTAAGGAAGTGGAACCGACGAAACACAACCAATATGACCTTCCACACATACTACACAACTTTTAGGAGCTAACCAACCCTTCTAACTGGTCAATCCCTAAGACAACTCATCATTTGACTTACCTAAACCCTCAATCGCTCCCATGACAAGCGCTGCAAGTGAGTATGGACTTCCAATCACTCCCACAATAAGGCATGTTAGCGACTGTGGACTTTCCTAGCCAGTTTTGTGCCAATGACCCCAGATTTTGTGCCACTTTTTCAGGACTAGAACTCAGGCCACTGCCCAAAACTTCATGAAACTTTCAGAAATGATAAATAACAAGGGAACAATGCTACTAATGCAAACATTGGTACAAGTACTTGACTGGACCCCCACTATCCATGATAAACATTTTGTTAAACATGTCATGAATATGAAATTGTTAGAAATACTGAGAAAGGGGTGAATCAATATTTCTTTTCAATTGTTACTTTTACCAATTAGATCACTTACATTTAGAACACAAAATGAACAATAATAAGAATAAATGCTTTTATTAATTGAATCAAGTACAATAATTATTGCCAATCTCCAACTTGGACTTTAGTGAGGCTCCAACGTCTAGGGCTTCAACCCTATCTTATCCAAGGCACCAACCTTGAGTTTAGGAGCACCGACTCCAAGGACACCAATCCTATATCTGCTTCAGGCACTGACCTGGTTTCTTGAGGACTCCAATCCTCTAGGGCTCCAACCCTATCCTTCAAGGCACTGACCCTGTCAGTTTTGGGGCACCGACCCCAAGGACTCCAATCCTTTATCTTCTTCAGGCACCAACCTGGAATCTTGAGGACTTCGATCCTCTAGGGCTCCAACCCTATTCTCCAAGGCATTGACCTTGTTGTTTGAGGCTCCAACCTCTGGGCACCAACCCTCTGGGCTCCAACCCACTCTCGTACTTTGTCTAGATGTGTTTGATAGTATTTCACTGCTCCCAATATCTTCTTCAACCAGCCATGTCGATCTCCAGCTTCACTGTAGTCTTCCACACTACATCATCAATGACAACCTTATCATATAGAAGGTGCCACCACTTTTGTGCAATCAATTTCCAAAGACTTCACTATTTAATCACTTCAAATAGACTTTACTGTTCAATTAAAAAAACATCACTATTTAAACATTTTCCACATACTTCTTTGTTCAATCATCCTTCTTCACTGTGTCATCCTCAATTCTAGGCTTCACTTAATTGTATTTGTTGATGAGAGAGTTCTTCACTGTCCAAAGAAGAATTATGGAAAAATATGTGGGAAGTCAACATGGGACCAATTGCTATTCAATTGCTGAAAAATATGTGGGAAGTCAATGTGGGACCGATTGTTGTTCAATTGTTGTTCAATTGACCTCCAACATCATTTTTGTTTTAGGGTTAGAGTATAGTCACTCCAATTTCAGTATATCAAAGGGTCACTATTATGTGTTAAATTCAAGACACAGTCTTGTAACAAGCCCAAAGAAAAATCTGAGAACAAAATTGTAGTGTAGTCAATCTGCGATGAGGCCGAAATGGCAATCCTGTAGACCGTTCTGTAATTCGAAGATTAATTCACGATTCTGGACCAGTCACCACATCCAAAAAGATAGCCTTCACCAATCGAGATATAGTGCCTCATTTTTCTCCCTGAAAGTTCACGAGATGTGAACCTGTAACTTCTTATGTTATACGCTTGTCACTTTTTGATCCGCTTCAAGTCTATGTATTCCGTTTTCCAACAAATCGTATATATATTATACCAATCGTGATTTCATATAGCCGACAAGATGCTGAGATGGAGCCGACATATGATTTTGATGAAAAAAACGATATGTAATTTGTAATGGAAGATTGCTGACGGTGATGTGTGGGGACCATAACAAAACAATGGACGCTAATATTATTTATGTGAGTTTAATATAAAGTTTTGTTATATTTGACATATATATATATATATATATATATATATATATATATATATATATATATCTATATATATATAGATATATATATATATATATATATATATATATATCTATATATATATATATATATATATTATATATATATATATATATATATATATATATATATATATATATATATATAGATATATATATATATATATATATATGTCAAATGATTTTTGTCCCCTTTTTTTGGTTTTATTTTGGTCCATCCCTCAAAGGTCAAGGCATATTTTTGAAGGATTTTTCATCAAGACCCTTTCATCAATTGGGTTAGGGTTTGCTTTTAACAAAGGCTACGGTTTAGTAGAGCTAGGGTTAGGGTTTCATAGTTTTAGGGTTAGAGTAACATAGTCTAGGGTTGGGGTTATGTATCACTATAATATTTTCCAATTTGCCATCTTGACAATGCCATATTGACATCAATAAAAACCTATATTAACAATCTCCCCCCCCCCTGTATATTCTTTCCCTTCCAATATTCTCTCCCAAGAATCCCCCCTGTCAAGCTACTTCTCTTCTTCACGAATAATAGATATTTATGGGTATGTTACTCCCCCTATCATGGTGCTCTTCTTTCTGGCAATGTGGTCCATGATAGATGTGCTTACATTCATTCATGTGATGAACCAACTCCCCCTGTCTATATGGCCTCCTCTAGCTCATGAAAAATTACCAGCTTAGTGATCAAGTGGAATACATCTTAACAAAAATCCATCAGATATATAGGAGACCATGTTCTTCAATGGAGCTATTCACGAGATATAATCTATCAATAGATGGTTTTTCAAGTGTGACTCATCAAGCTTCTCATAGGATCCATCCATGACTAGCCTCTGCAAGAATGCTTAATCATCATAAGCTCCCCCTAATTGTACGCATGATCTTCCTTTTGGCAAAGACTCCCCATCAAATGTTTAGATTGTTGAAGATCAGGTCAACAACATGTGTTGTTGGCTAGAGAGTTCAAGAGACTTCCGAATTGTATTTGCTTCCTTCTCCATAGTTGTGTAAACTTTTTCTCTGGTATGTCTCTAGCTTGTGTAGGGGCCCAAGTCAAGTTACAATCATGTGCCATATCTCCAATGTTATGACACTTGAAGCACTCTATATTTTTCATGTATAAAAATTCATGACTTCTTGCAAAATTTCTTCTTGGAGATTGATGGGGACCATAATAATTATCTTTGTGATATGCCTTACAATCTTTTGCCATGTGCCCAAAGTTTGTACAAGAATAACAATAACCAAGAAATATACTTTGGTACCTGGGAGAAGAAGGTTTCCTTGATGTACTTTTGAAGTCTTTTTGCCTTGGGATTATTTGATGATATTCATTGCCTTTTGTATTCTTGACACCATTTGCAAGTCTTCTTGGAGTAGGATTTCTTTCAATGTGTTCTTGATTCTTCTCCTTGCCTTTGCTGGAACTGGGAGCATCAACATTTCTTCCAAGCTTCCTCACATCCTTGTTGTTTGAAGCATTAGGGTTTGCATCATTCTTGCTTGAGGATTCACCTACATAGCCGAGACCTGATTTATCAAGAGGAGACCTTTGATGACTTAGGATGTCATCTAGGGTTTGAGAACTCTTCAAGTTCTTATTCAGCAAGTCAACTTCCTTTTTAAGAAAGACAATTTCTTCTTTCATGTTCTTGCATTCTTCATCCTTCTTTGATATTATGAGCTCCATTTCTTCCTTCATCTTAGTTGCGTCACATGATTGGGCCTTAAGAGAAGTGAATTCTGATTTTAACTTGGCGATGTCATCATCCTTTTCTTCTAGTTGGTATATCATGGTGTTTCTCTCCTTTTCTACTTCATCAACTTGTCCTTCTATGAATGTCAAAGCTTCCATCACCTTCTCAGCTCCTTGCGCTTCTTCTAGTTGAGATCTAAGAGAGAAGACCTCTTCTTTGTATTGACCAATCTCTACTTCAAGTTTGTTCAAGCTCTTGTGCCTTTGTTCAAGGTGGCTTGATAAGGTATCTTCCCGTTTCTTTGCTTTATCCAATTGATTTGTCATGGATATGAATTCTTCATGATGATTTCTCTTGCTTTGATGAAATTATTCCTTGATCTTGGTGAGCTCCCCATCTCTTTCTTGTACTTGAAGCTTGACAAGGTCAACTTCCTTCCTTGTGTTGTCCTGGTCACCAACTTGTGCTTTCTTCTTAAGTTCCTCATTTTCTTTTTTCAAATTATTAATCTCTTCCATGGTAGCCATAAGTTTAGTAAGGATATCTTCTTCAAAATCTTCTTCATTCGCTTCATCTTCTAGGTCTTCTTTAGCCTTGATGTCATCATTCTTATCTTCAGCTTCCTTGATGGGCTCTGGATTTCCTTCTTGTTTTCCATCATTTTCTTGACTAGTGATCATTGTCAACCTAAGGCACCTGACACAAGGATTCAGGATTCATAGGATTCGGGGATTCGAGTGTCGGATTCAGACACATTGACCCCCCGGAACAGGACACGTAGGATTCGTGATATATATATATATATATATATATATATATATATATATATATATATTAGATATTTCTTATACAAATTCTAATTAATGATACAAATTCATTGATTTCAAACATAGATCTTCATCTATAGCATGCATAGTACATATAAATTTCAAATACATGTCAGTGGTCACATAAATCATGATTCATAATTCATAAATGAAAGACAACTTACAACTACAATATAGTAAGATAAAGACACTGACAACTGTAGTTTTCTCATTAAGTCATCAAGTCATATGTGTTACATAGGTAGTGTTGGTGCAATGCCAATGGAAAATAGAAATAGAAAATATAAAACAACTACAGGTATACAAGCCTCAAGGCAATAGGTAGTCATCAATCCTCAAATCATCATCAGAATCAGCATCAATGTCCTCATCATGGTCACCGTTGCTCTCCTCTGCATCCTCCTCCTCCCCTGTATCCATAGTTGCCTTTGCATCTGCTAGTGTGGAGGATGACCCCTCTATGTCATCAAATCTAACAGGCTCTAGCACTAGATCATTGAGATCCATGTTGGCCAATGCCAACTCAACACTATTGTCCAGACCCATATCATCAGGAAAGACATCCCACATCTTTGTCTTTCCCCTCAACCACTCTTCCCTCTGCCTATAAAGAAGACGAAGGTTGGTGTGCACATACACCATTGTCTCTGCCCTGGACTACTCAAGCCTGCTCTTCTTCACACTATACAGATTCCCATATGTGCTCCAATTCCTCTCGCAAAAAGAGGATGAAGTCACTTGAGAGAGGAGCCTCATGGCGAACTGTTGAAGAGGAGGGCTTGTTGCTCCATGATTTTCCCACTAAGAATAAGGCTTCTTAACCCCTTTGTCTCTAATCACATCATATCCTGCAAATCGACTAGTGCCAGTGGAAAACTTTACAAAGGCATCCTCCACCTCATCAAGCAATTCTCTATCTTGAAAATCCTTCCTGAATGCATCTTTCCTCCCCTGTGAGATTTCACCATCCATGTGAGGAGGGAATCTGCAGGAAGGTCCACCATTTAGGCACTCATGGCTATAGTATTTTGGGTTCAATGAGTGAGCCAAACAATTTAAAGTTGTAACATTCTTGTCCCATCTGCTAACAAGAATATCATGTATAGATCACAGAAGGCCTCTGGTGATGTATCATACTCAGGGCACTCACTCTGTAGAATAATGCTCCTCACAGACTCAATCATGGAATCCCATCCCTCATAAACCTCTCCTAGTATGGGTTTGTCTGTATCTGCAAATCGAAGCAAAGAAATGATAGGGTCCATGATTTTAATAATTAGATCTACCCTCTCCCACTAAGCCTCATCTAGCACTGTGTCCTTCACTCTTTTAGAGGCTACGAGATTTGTCTTTCTCCAAAAATACCAAAACTCAGAAATAACCATGGACCTAAGAGCAGTCTTGACCTCCCTCAACCTCTTCAACATTATGAATGAAGAGGCAAACCCTGTATCAACAATCTTCAACAATGATAGATTGGTGTACTCCTTGTAGATAGTGAGGGCATTTGTATGGTTTTGCACAAAGTTATGAATATGTCGTGCATCCTCAATAATGTTACCAATCCAAAGCACATCAAAAGCAATGGATTTCAGTGCTAAGTTCAATGAATGGACAATGCAAAGTGTCCAAAACACTTGTGGATATTTATTTTCCACAATCATGCCAACAACCTTGCAAACAGGTGCATTATCTGTAATGATTGGCACACAAGAATCAACACCTACATCTTCAATAACTTTAATAAATAACTCACCAATAAATTGTGCATCCTTGTATTCTCCAAGTGTATCCACTGCTTTCAAGAAAACTGGATCATTCAAGGAAGACACCATGAAGTTGATGATTGGGTTTCGTGCTGGATCTGTCCATCCATTAGAAACAACCCTAACCCCAGATGTTGGCCATGATGCTATAATAGGCTCAAGCATTTTCTGCACCTATTTTTTTGCCTTCGTCAACAATGTGGTTCTCAGCTTCTCTAACCCAGGAGGCACATACCTTTATGGAGCCCTTTGAGTTAGAGCTCAGCACATGTAATATTCATAATTAGCCATGGCTAATTGAAATATTCGATTTTGCTTAATTTTTGCCTTCTATAGTTATTTATGAATAAAAAGGTGAGGGAAAGGGGACATGACTCACTTTTAGAATAAAAGTCACTTCCTAGTAGCACAACGTTGTGACTTAAAGGGGAGCCAAGGGGGCCAAAAGGGGGACGCAGAAATGGAGCCCACGCAGACACTTGGAGGGACTGCGCAGTAGGGAAGAAACACGTGGCAAGAGAGGGACTGCGCTGGAGAAGGTGGGCCTTGGGATTGAGAGAGGCAAAGGCTATAAAGGAGAGAGGAGCTTCCTCATTTTGGCATTCAGTTATGTGCATTTGAGCTAGTCACTTCGACTTAGAGCACGCTGGCTGTTTAGCTAGTCTGCAGCACTGTTTAGTGCATTGAGTGTCTCCGTTCAGAGATCTCACCCTTAGCCCCGGGGGACTTCGAGTGCCTACTCGGGCAAGGTATTTCCATCAGCATTTTGGCAGTAGTTTCATCAGCATTTCTGACAGGAGGATTGAGCATCTTGGAGGACTGCACAGCACTAAGAGGGATGACGCAGTTCTTTCCAGCAGGAGTTCTGGCTTGAGGGTTTGCAGTAGGATTTGTGCTGGGAGATTGAGCAGGGGATCAACCCTTACATATTGGAGGGTTTTGGCAGAGGTTTCGGTAGATTTCTGGAGGGTTTCATTTGGTGGCAGCGCAAAGCCTTGAAAGATTGCACAAAACCCCAAGGGGGTGATTTTCGGGGGTTGGCCATTCAAGGAAAGCTTCCTAGGTTTTTCTAGGTTTCTTGAGTAGAGTCTGGTTCCAAAGTTTCAACCTTTTCTGAGGAGGGGAACAACTCCAAATCCTCATTCGATTTCCAACAGCAGCAGTAGCACAACAATTTTCCAGCAGTTGGGACGCATATCAGTGTGAGGCCATTCCTTTGCTATTCTGAGTGTATTTCTTCACTTGCCTTGTGCAAGTCGAGCTGCCATCTTTCTGGTCACCTCCTGTACTCATTCTATTTCTCAGTATAATAAAATGGCTTAGCATTTCTTGTTGCATTTCTTGAGTATTTGTTTCATCTCTGTGAGTTTCTCCGGCTATTATACCACTTGTACGTTTTTCTGGTTGTGGTTTGCTGGTATTTGAGAATTATTCCTTAAAAGGCATATTACAACACATGTCAATAAATAGAGGTGAACGTGCAACATTAAATGATATGAAGTGAGATCAAGCTCTTCCTGTCTCTCTTTTTGGAAAATCTTGTCCATTGGACCAAGTGCAATTGCTCTTATTTTTGCTGCTTGTCCCCCAACAGAAGTAGAACTCTCAAATTGAAATTTGGTGGTGCCTTTCCTCAAAAATGGAAGTGGGTTTTCATTCCTGGGTTTCCTTGATTCTGAAGCCACATTTTCCATACCAACATTGGACTCCTTTTCCATTTCTTTCCTCTTTTGTAAAGGAAAAACTTTACAAGCTCCAATCCCACAACCCGGTAAAGCAACCAAATAGCCTTTCACACGGAAATATGTGTTTTTGAAAGCAATGTGAAAAAAGTTGCATCTCCATTGCACATTGCCTCCTCCCTTCCCCTTGGTGCTTGTCCCATCCTCTCTTGTGGCATATTTCCACAAGGGATATTTTTCAATGTTGTCTTTAGGTCCTCCTCTTCCTTCAACATTACTTGCAACAGACTCTAATGATATTGGGGGAGGAGGGGCATCTCCAATGGAGACATTCTTGCCCTTCCTTTGCCCCTTAACTACTGCCTTTGATTGAGCCATGAATACTATATAAAAAAATGAACAAGCATGCACAAGTTTGTAAACAAAAAATCATATACAAACTGCTATAATAGAATAAGAAATGCAAAAAAATGGAGCTGAAATGCACTTACCGAATCTCCTTGCCGAATGCTCTACTCCCTTAGCCCCTTGCTCCAAACCCTTATCTCCTTGCCCACAGCTCAAACAATGCAAAGACAAATGACAAACAACGTGAAACAATAAAGGAAATACGGGCTTTTTAACCCGCGGGAGGCTGTTTTTTGGGATACGAATCCTAGAATCGTGATTCGCTAAGCATTTATGGGATTCATACAGGACTCATACGAATCCTATTCGGACTCGTTGAATACGGTTTTGGGATACAAATTCCCAGCGAATCATATTCGATTCGCGGGATTCGGATTCGCCATGGTATATCAACGAATCTAGTTACTTAGTTGTCAATGCTCCTTTTGAGTGAAGATCATGAAGTTTATCCCATATGTCTTTTGCTGACAAACATTTTTCAAATTTGACCTTCATAGAATCAGGTAGCCCATTCAAGATTGCTTTCATTGCTCCTGTATTATGTTCCTTGGATTCTCCATCCATCATGCTATCATCAATCACCAATTTCCAGACTTCAATGCCTTGAGTCTTTAAGAAATTCCTCATTCTTGCTTCCCATATATCAAACTTTCCATTGAACATGGAGACTTTCTTCCTTGGCTTTGCCATTTGTGTTCTAATGATCAACCTTCAAGCTGTTAGGCTTTGAGTGAAGATACTGGCTCTGAAACCAATTGTTGGAAATACTAAGAGGGGGTACTGGTTAATGTTAGGTTGTTCCTAGCATTTTCTCTATCTTAAGCAAACCCATGACCCACCCCCTTGGAATTCTCCCATATCAAGTAGATGACTTGGAACCCTAGCTTAAAATTTGCACATAGATGTACCTCCGTATTATTAGAAGTAGGTTATCAAAAAACCATGAACCACCTACACATCCAAAGGTCTAGAATTGGTTAGTAGGTGGACCAATACATACTTTTTGTTAAATAGTATAGATTGATTGTTTCTTGCATCAATGAACAATGACTACAAATCTTGTTTAGTAATGTTCAGATCTATAATTTGATATTTATATAGAGCAATTTATAGTATTCATACATCATAATCTATAATGGGAAATATTAGTTAATAGGCATTGCGTTTTCGAAATGGATGATACAATTAATTTTTTTGTTTCTAAAATAGATTAAATCATTTTACCTATAAAAATTGCAACTCCATCACACTATACATATTTGGCCAAGAATATTGGCAATTTGGTTCTGATTCTCCTGGTTGTGTACAATGAATATGCACAAATTTGTTCTAGTTCTCCTGCTTCTCCACTTGAAAAAATGGTGTATCACCTTGGTGCCCACTGCTGCTACTGTGAAACTCATCCCACCCGTGCTTTTCTTGAAACGAATGTCCAGTGCTTTCCAGAATTGTGGAACTGGCTTTGGTTTCCAGGAGGTTGGAATGTCGATGTATTAGGAATATTCATGGCAGACTGTAACATGTCTGCAATGCTTGGCTGTGCCTGCTGCAATAACCAATCTATAGTCCCTAGCCCATATTTATACCCTAACAAGTTTATCAGCTATAACATCGGATTCGTTGCCATTTCAGCTAATAGCCAATCCACGGCCTATACTCATCTATTGAACCCTAGCTCACTTATAAGCTCTACCAGAGACCCGGCCTCCCGTTGCAGTGACAAATTTACTGGTTGCCCATCGATTTGTGTAACCGATTCTTGTGTGAAAATTAATAAACACTTGGTTCCAATCCCCACTGTCAATAACATATCAATGGTCTGCCCAGCCGATTCATAGCCCATCTCCTGTGGCAGCTCCATCAAACCCTTGAGATCAGATGGTAGTAACCAATCAACTGCATGTCCATTAAATCAGAAGTTCAGATCCTTTTTAATTTCTTCTAACTGTTGTAAACAGTAATCAGGTATTTTCACTCTCAAAAGGTCCCTGGTGCAATATTTGTCCTCCTGCGGCCGCTTCTTCTGGTAATCATTCATCGGTCCACAGGTTGTATCCGGGTTTTTTCTCTTCTGCCCGGCCATATGGAGTAGATGACACAACAGTATTCAGATCCAATACCAGATCGCTTCAGTTCTCTCTGTAGTAAACTCACCTGGGTCTCCCTTTTAATCGACAACCTGTCATCAAATTTTGATGTTTCAAAAATAGAGTTAACCACTAGGAACTCGTTTGTCTGTTCGAAAATTGAGAGTTTAATGTAAACTATGACAATAGAGCTTTGCTTATAAGCAAGGACGTTTTCCATAAAGAGTGCAACAAAAAGTAATCTCTTAACATTCGATGGATAAAAAAAACGATGTTTCATCATCTTCTTGAATTTGTTTCAACCTCAGAAATATCCATGGGCCCAGTCAACCGTTAAAACCCCCACTCACAGGAAATTAGAATTGAATTGGCTTCCGTTGATCAATTGCTAAATCTGCAATGTTTGAATGTACTCGCTATTTAGAGTCCTCAAATGTTTTTAGAAGTGTTGGTCACAAATCTGTAAAATTTTTGGCTCTCCGACTCCAAGCTTCTTTGTCTTCGTCTTCAAAAATTAAAGGCAATCATGGTGAGGACTGCCCACTCATAATGAAAGCTTGAACAAGGCTTTGAGCAGCGAGAGTTTGGTCAGGTGTTCCTGATATTATAACAAGGCCTTCAGTTGACCCAGGTCTAGGGTCATTCATTATAACGCTTGCTCCAGAAATCTGTTGAATATGGGCTAAGTTGCTGCCATTCTCCCCATATATAGAGCCAATGACACGTTCTGGGACAACCACCTCTACAGTCCTATTTCTAACAACAGCTGATTGACTTCCACTTCCCAGACTTCCTCTTTGTGGATATCCTCTTCCATAGTCAGTCATGCTCTGTGCACTGCCGTCACCCATTCCTTGCACTGCCCATGGACCTGGTGGTGGTGGTTGGTCAATATTGCGATTCATACCTACAGGACGATGCACATTGGGAGGGAATCCTGGACGATCAACATTGTGAGATAACCGTTCTCCTTGATAAATGTCCTGTAGGGGTCCTCTATAATGTGGATACATTCCAGGAGACAAACCAGGTTCAGGTCTTCCCCTGAATGGTGCCATTGGTCCAGGAAGTGGAGGCATGTGCTCAGGGTAAATACCAACACCAGCCTCAGGAAAAATACCAACACCAGCAACTGAAACAGGTTTTTCTGGAAATAGATTGTTTTGCAACCTTGTTGATATCCATACCAACAAGGAAATAGGTAGTCATCGATCCTCAGAGTCATCATCAGAATCGGCATCAATGTCCTCATCATCATGGTCACCATTGCTCTCCTTTGCATCCTCCTCCTCCCCTGTATCCACAATTGCCTCTGCATCTGCTGGTGTGGAGGATGACCCCTCTATGTCATCAAATCTAACAAGCTCTAGCACTGGATCATTGAGATCCATGTTGGGCAATGCCAACTTAACATTGTTGTCCAGACCCATATCAACAGGAAAGACATCTCACATCTTTGTCTTTCCCCTCAACCACTCTTCCCTCTGCCTGTAAATAAGACGAAGGTTGGTGTGCAAATACACCATTGTCTCTGCCTTGGACTGCTCAAGCCTGCTCTTCTTCACACTATACAAATTCCCATATGTGCTCCAATTCCTCTCATAACAAGAGGATGAAGTCACCTGAGAGAGGAGCCTCATGGCTAACTGCTGAAGAGGAGGGCTTTTTGCCCCATGATTTGCCCACCAAGAATAGGGCTTCTTAGCCCCCCTGTCTCTAATCACATCATATCCAACAAATCGACCAATGACAATGGAAAACTCTGCAAAGGCATCCTCCACCTCATAAAGCAATGCTCTATCCTGAAAAACCCTCCTGAATGCATCTTTCCTCCCCTGTGAGATTTCACCATCCATGTGAAGAGGGAATCTGCGGGAAGGTCCATCATTCAGCCACTCATGGCTGTAGTATTTTGGGTTCAATGAGTGAGCCAAACAATGTAAAGGTGTACAATTCTTGTCCCATCTTCTAACAAGAATATCCTATATAGTATCACAGAAGGCCTCTGATGTCTCATACTCGGGGCACTCACTCTGTAGAATAATGCTCCTCACAGACTCAATCATGGAATCCCATCCCTCATAAACCTCTCCTAGGATGGGTTTGTCTGTATATGCAAATCGAAGCAAAGAAATGATAGGGTCCATGATCCGAATAATTAGATCTACCCTCTCCCACCAAGCATCATCTAGCACTGTGTCCTTCACTCTTTTAGAGGCTACCTGATCTGTCTTTCTCCAAAAAGACCAAAACTCATAAATAACGATGGACCCAAGAGCGGTCTTGACCTCCCTTAACCTCTTCAACATCATGAATGAAGAGGCAGACCATGTATTAACAATATTCAACAATGATAGATTTGTGTACTCCTTGTAGATAGTGAGGGAATTTGTATGATTTTGCACAAAGTTACGGATATGTCGTGCATCCTCAATAATGTTACCAATCCAAAGCACATCAGAAGCAATGGATTTTAGTGCTAAGTTCAATGAATGGACAATGCAAGGTGTCCAAAACACTTGTGGATTTAGCTTCCATGATCATGCCAACAGCCTTGCAAACAGGTGCATTATTTGTAATGATTTGCACACAAGAATCAACACCTACATCTTCAATGACCTTAATAAATAACTCACCAATAAATTGTGCATCCTTGTATTCTCCAAGTGTATCCACTGCTTTCAAGAAAACTGGACCATTCAAGGAAGACACCATGAAGTTGATGATTAGGTGTCGTGCTGGATCTGTCCATCCATCAAAAACAATGCTAACCCTAGATGTTGGCCATGATGCTACAATAGGCTCAAGCATTTTTTGCACCTATTTTTTTGCCTTCGTCAACAATGTGGTTCTCAGCTTCTCTGACCCAGGAGGCACATATCCTGATGGATCCCCTTGAGTTAGAGCTCGGCACATCTCAATAAATAGAGGTGAGTGTGCAACATTAAATGATATGAAGTTTTGATAGAAGAAGAAGGCAATGGTGAGATCAAGCTCTTCCCGTCTCTCTTTTTGGAAAATCTTGTCCATTGGACCAAGTGCAATTGCTCTTCTTTTTGCTGCTTGTCCCCCAACAAAAGTAGAACTCTCAAATGGAAATTTGGTGGTGCCTTTCCTCAAAAATGGAAGGGGGTCTTCATTCTTGGGTTTCCTTGATTTTGAAGCCACATTTTCCATACCAACATTGGACTCCTTTTCCATTTCTTTCCTCTTTTGTAAAGGAACAGCTTTACAAGCTCCAATCCCACAACCTGGTAAAGCCAACAAATGGCCTTTCACATGGAAATATGTGCTTTTGAAAGCAATGTGACAAAAGTTGCATCTCCATTGCACATTGCCTCCTCCCTTCCCCTTGGTGCTTGTCCCATCCTCTCTTGTGACATATTTCCACAAGGGATATTTTTCAATGTTGTCTTTAGGTCCTCCTCTTCCCTCAACATTACTTGCAGCAGACTCTGATGATATTGGGGGAGGAGGGGCATCTCCAATGGAGAAATTCTTGCCCTTCCTTTGCCCCCTAACTACTGCCTTTGATTAAGCCATGAATACTGTAAAAAAAATGAACAAAACATGCACAAATTTGTAAACAAAAAATCATATACAAACTATTGTAATAGAATAGGAAATGCAAAAAAATGGAGCTGAAATGCACTTACCTGGTGCTTGAATCTCCTTGCCGAACGCTCTACTCCCTTAGCTCCTTGCTCCAAACCCTTATCTCCTTGCCCACAGCTCAAACAATGCAAAGACAAATGACAAACAACGTGAAACAATAAAGGAAATGCGTGCTTTTTAACCCGCGGGAGGCTGTTTTTTGGGATACAAATCCTAGAATCGTGATTCGCTGAGCATGTATGGGATTTGTACAGGATTCGTACGAATCCTATTCGGACTCGTCAAATCCGGTTTTGGGATACGAATTCCCAGCGAATCGTATCTGATTCGCGGGATTCAGATTCGCCAGGGTATATCAACGAATCCGGTTACTTAGTTGTCAATGCTCCTTCTGAGTGAAGATCATGAAGTTTATCCCATATGCCTTTTGCTGACGAACATTTTTCAAAATTGGCCTTCATAAAATCAGGTAGCCCATTCAAGATTCCTTTCATTGCTTTTGTATTATGTTCCTTGGATTCTCCATCCATCATGCTATCATCAATCACCAATTTCCAGACTTCAATGCCTTGTGTCTTTAAGAAATTCCTCATTCTTGCTTCCCATTTATCAAACTTTCCATTCAACAATGGAGCCTTCACATATTGATTGACATCAATTTCGGTGGTTGAGAGAGACACGTCTTTAGGAGGATTGGAGATTTTCTTCCTTGGCTTCGCCATTTGTGTTCTAATGATCAACCTTCAAGCTGTTAGGCTTTCAGTGAAGGTACTGGCTCTGAAACAAATTGTTGGAAATACTGAGAGGGGGGTACTGGCTAGTGTTAGGTTGTTCCTAGCATTTTCTCTATCTTAAGCAAACCCACGACCCACCCCCTTGGAATTCTCCCATATCAAGTAGATGACTTGGAACCCTACCTTAAAATTTGCACATAATCTAGATGTACCTCCGTATTATTAGAAGTAGGTTATCAAAAACCATGAACCACCTACCCATCCAAAAGTCTAGAATTGGTTAGTAGGTGGACCAATACATACTTCTTGTTAAATAGTGTAGATTGATTGTTTCTTGCATCAATGAACAATGACTACAAATCTTGTTTAGTAATGTTCAGATTACTAATTTGATATTTATATAGAGCAATTTATAGTATTCACACATCATAATCTATAATGGGAAATATTAATTAATAGGCATTGCGCTTTGGAAATGGATAATACAATTAATCTTTTTTGTTTCTGAAATAGATTAAATCATTTTACCTATAAAAATTTCAACTCCATCACACTATACATTTTTGGATATTAAAAACACACCCTAAATAAGTTGATGGAAATAACTCATTCATATAGATATATGATTAAAAGAAAACATATTTCGGAACCAGTCCCCTGTTTTGTTAAGAATATTGGCAATTTGGCTCTGATTCTCCTGGTTGTGTGCCATGGATATTCACAAATTTGTTCTAGTTCTCCTGCTTCTCCACTTGAAAAAATGGTCTATCACCTTGGTGCCCACTACTGCTACTGTGAAACTGATCCCACCCTTGCTTTTCTTGAAACGAATGGCCAGTGCTTTGCAGGATTGTTGAACTGGCTTTGGTTTCCAGGAGGTTGGAATGTCGATGTATTAGGAATATTCATGGCAGACTGTAACATGTCTGCAATGCTTGGCTGTGCCTGCTGCAATAACCAATCTATAGTCCCTACCCCATATTTATACCCGAACAAGTTTATCAGCTATAACATCGGATTCGTTGCCATTTCTAATAGCCAATCCACGGCCTATACTCCTCTATTGAACCCTAGCTCACTTATAAGCTCTACCAGAGACCCGGCCTCCCGTTGCAGTGACAAATTTACTAGTTGCCCATCGATTTGTGTAACCGATTCTTGTGTGAAAATTAATAAACCCTCGGTTCCAATCCCCACTGTCAGTAACCAATCAATGGTCTGCCCAGCCGATTCATAGCCCATCTCCTGTGGCAGCTCCATGAAACCCTTGAGATCAGATGGTAGTAACCAATCAACTGCATGTCCATTAAATCAGAAGTTCAGATCCTTTTTAATTTCTTCTAACTGTTGTAAACAGTAATCAGGTATTTTCACTCTCAAAAGGTCCCTGGTGCAATATTTGTCCTCCTGCGGCCGCTTCTTCTGGTAATCATTCATCGGTCCACAGGTTGTATCCGGGTTTTTTCTCTTATGCCCGGCCATATGGAGTAGATGACACAACAATATTCAGATCCAATACCAGATCGCTTCAGTTCTCTCTGTAGTAAACTCACCTGGGTCTCCCTTTTAATCGACAACCTGTCATCAAATTTTGATGTTTCAAAAATAGAGTTAACCACTAGGAACTCGTTTGTCTGTTCGAAAATTGAGAGTTTAATGTAAACTATGACAATAGAGCTTTGCTTATAAGCAAGGACGTTTTCCATAAAGAGTACAACAAAAAGTAATCTCTTAACATTCGATGGATAAAAAAAACGATGTTTCCTCATCTTCTTGAATACGTTTCAACCTCAGAAATATCCATGGGCCCAGTCAACCGTTAAAACCCCCACTCACAGGAAATAAGAATTGAATTGGCTTCCGTTGATCAATTGCTAAATCTGCAATGTTTGAATGTACTCGCTATTTAGAGTCCTCAAATGTTTTTAGAAGTGTTGGTCACAAATCTGTAAATTTTTTGGCTCTCCGACTCCAAGCTTCTTTGTCTTCGTCTTCAAAAAATTAAAGGCAATCATGGTGAGGACTGCCCACTCATAATGAAAGCTTGAACAAGGCTTTGAGCAGCAAGAGTTTGGTCAGGTGTTCCTGATATTATAACAAGGCCTTCAGTTGCCCCAGGTCTAGGGTCATTCATTATAACTCTTGCTCCAGAAATCTGTTGAATATGGGCTAAGTTGCTGCCATTCTCCCCATATATAGAGCCAATGACACGTTCTGGGACAACCACCTCTACAGTCCTATTTCTCACAACAGCTGATTGACTTCCACTTCCCAGACTTCCTCTTTGTGGATATCCTCTTCCATAGTCAGTCATGCTCTGTGCACTGCCGTCACCCATTCCTTGCACTGCCCATGGACCTGGTGGTGGTGGTTGGTCAATGTTGCGATTCATACCTATAGGACGATGCACATTGGGAGGGAATCCTGGACGATCAACATTGTGAGATAACCGTTCTCCTTGATAAATGTCCTGTAGGGGTCCTCTATAATGTGGATACATTCCAGGAGACAAACCAGGTTCAGGTCTTCCCCTGAATGGTGCCATTGGTCCAGGAACTGGAGGCATGTGCTCAGGGTAAATATCAACACCAGCCTCAGGAAAAATACCAACACCAGCAACTGAAACAGGTTTTTCTGGAAATAGATTGTTTTGCAACCTTGTTGATATCCATACCAATGCTTCTTGAACTGCCCCCTGTTCACCAGTGACCTGCACAACTTGGTCATTTTGGGATGCACATTTTGGCAATTGGTCCTTACGAAAAATCAATATATTTGATCCAGTTAATTTTCTCATCTCAGCAATAATTATGCCACCCTTTCCAAGCAAGCATCCAATCTGGGTTGACGGGACAAGGAGTCTTGCCGTTGCAAATTTATCTTTCTCAGGTCCAGAAGTGACAACACGATTGTACACCCGAAGAAGAGCATTCTGTGCAGGAGAAAGTCTACCTTCTGGGACCGCAGATGCTGTAATGATGACAACACGTTCATCTTCCTCAGGAACAGAATTGGCAATCTTGATATCTGCACCTGTGTCCCTCTGGAGTCCTTGAACTATAGTACCAGCTTTTCCAATGATTCCTCCAACCTTGTCATTTGAGCATAACAGCCGAAATGTAATTTCCTCCTGTGGATGAACTATTTGCCTCATGTTAGACCCTGTTTCATGCATCATAGAAACCGAAGAAGGTCCCTTCGAATGATAGTCAATACCACCAAATGGCCTAACACCAGGAAATCTAGCTCCTTGCGTCAATGAAGAATTCTTAAGGGAAATTATACCACCGCGTGGAATGCCAGAACCCTGAGAAAGATGACCGACAGGTCTAGTAATATGAAAATTTTCTCGATGACGACGAGGGTTTTCACGAAGAAGGTGAGATACAGCTAATAGAGCCTTTTTGACAGCGGTCACATCTCCCATAATTTGCACCACTTCATCTGTGGGTAAGGCGCATGCAGGAACTTGTTGTCTTGAAAGAACACGGATTTGAGAACCACTTTCTATGCGAATTTGTTGGATAATCTTTCCACCTTTGCCAAGAACACAACCAACTTGATTAATAGGCACCAGCAATCTAGTCACTGTCGGAGTTGTCTTCTTATCAGTCTCCTCGTCCACCTTTACATCAAGTTCTCCTTCCAATATTCTGTCATGAACGCGAAGAAGTGCTTCTTGTGCTGGAGAAATATGTTTCTCTTTTTCAAGGTCTTCTTCACTTCCACCTCCTTTCTCCTCCGCCACAGTTCCGTCCTGTCCCTTTGCAGAACTTCGTTCATCAGCAGTTTGCTCTGTCTGTCTATCTATATCCTTCTCTGGAGCTACAATAACAATAACCCTCTCCTCGCAGCCTAGAACACCCTCCTCAATTCTGATCTTTGCACCTGTCTCGCGCCTGATTTGCTTTATAATTCTGCCTCCCTTGCCAACTATACCTCCAGTTTTTGACCCAACACAAAGTATACGAAAAACTGTTTCGTCGGGTCCAATTTTCAGAGGAGGTGGTGGGCCCCGAGATGATGCAGAAGCACGCCTTTTCTTTCTAGCATTGGGCTCTTCGGAATCCCATTCATATTTCCGCTTTGCAGGGGGCATAACAAATGAAGGATCCATGACAGTAAGGAAGAGAACCTCCTCTTTCTTCTTTTTCTCCCAGCGATTTGAACTCCGGATCTGCAGATTAGACGAATTATTTGAAACGTTGTAAACCTGTAACTGAAATCAGAAAATCCCCATCAAATTGGATCTCCCTGCGAAGGAAATTATGTCTTATGAAACGATTCTAAGCCGTATTAATATAAGCATCTTACTATTAAAATCTTCAAATATTAGGGTTAAGATTAACAAATGACAGAAGGTCGGCGTAGGATTAAGAATGATAAATGACAGAAGTCGGCGTTACATATAGATAGGTGGCGTTTATAGGTTTTTGTGGTTACACCATATACCATCCAACAAACTCGTCTTGGGAAAGTCTTGAAATCCACAGCCACTTAGGACTGCTACAGGCACAACATCAATTCGTCCCTTAGGAGAACAAGTAAGTCTTTCTGATCTGGAACAGCGGTTCTGCAATTCGATCTCCTATTTGACTGGTACCAAGAATTTCAACAAATCTACACGCCTTACCCGTAACACACTGCAAGGAATCAACCCCTTAATGGATAGAATGGCATTTTGGGGGAAGTTTTTTCCACTTTTAAATGGTAGCTCTGTTTTAGTAACTGGTTTAGATTTATTTTAATTCTGAATTTATTAAGTATTTAGGGGATTAAGTTTGAATATCAACATATTCGATCTCTTCTAGCTACTTGGTAAATCCAGAATTAAGATGGGTATAGGCTGATTTAATATCTTTCTTTAAATAGCTTACATTCCACATGGTTAAAATATTTACCCTGTATTACATTAATCTTTTTACTCAATTTTATTTTTTAAATTTAATTAATTTTTAAATCCAGAATTAAGATTAGTATAGGCTGGTTTAATATCTTCCTTTAAATAGCTTACATTTCACATGGTTAAAATATTTACCTTATATTACATTAATCTTTTTATTCATTTTTGTTTTTTAAATTTAATTAATGTAAATGCAATTTGAATTAGTCAAAATGTTAAACATCACGTTACAACATCGCTACCATACTGGGTTACAACATCGCTACCATACTAGGTTGAGAGCACCTCTTGGCACAATAACAATGTTCCCTATGAAACAAAGATTCTCACAAAAATGCGACCCTTTGAAACTTTTGTTGAACAAAAATAAATTCGGGATCACTATTGATTCAACCCTTTTTTCTTTGTCTTTGGGTGATCTTGTGAGGATTTGGTACTTAACCCTCAATCTGGAAATGAGCACAACTTGCAGTTTCGGCCTCTAATCATGAAGGAGAATGATTGCTTAGTCTCTTGCTAATCTGAAGAATTTGTGGCAGGATTGTTTCTTGAAACCCTCAACCCACTCGAAGATAGATTTCCGCTCCAAACAAGATTAGCTAATCTCTAGTATAAGCCTATTCGATCTAGCTCAATATTGGAAGGGAATGGTGCTTGCCTTTTTCATATTTATCGGCCTCAAGTAGCAATGTCGACTTCTGCAAACAATCTTGGAATAGTGGTAGTAATCCATGCAATAATAAATCACAATACCAAACGATCACCTACAATCAATTCTCGTCAGATCTTCACAAAAAACACAAAAATGAATTCCACTAGGGTAGCAAAGAGTTCACCCAAGATGGATGAGATCTAATTAAGGTGGCAAGAGATCCACCGAAGCTAGAGTGAAGGCTTCCTTAAAAACCCTCAAAAGTGAACTCACTTGAGCTCCTTATCAATAGCAAATGATATGATGGAATAGAATGATACTTCTCCAAGCTTCTCGATTTTACTTTATTATTATTTTATTGAAAAAGTCAACTTTCCCCCTAAGTGATTTTTCCCCTTTTAAAATAAAATACTTTTTCTTTCCTATTACTTATTATTTACTCTTTTTATATAATAATAACAAATTTGGGTAAATTAAGATGGATATCCTAGATTAACTTTTCCTTTTCACTAGCTTATCAGGAGATGACTAGGCAAGGGGAAAATCATGTCTCTAACTCATGTGATAGGACACTTTAAAATCCTCCACGCCTAAAATTGCTTCCCCTCAAACACTTTTAGCCATGGATGTTACAATATCGGTTCGTTTGTATTTAGCTTTCCTTCCCCTATGTATTTGAATTTCCCAAACAGTTTCATTGATGCCTCATACATTTCTTTCACTTTGTAGCTTTCTGCTACAACCTTAGTATTGTCATCATCTATAGTTGCTTCATTTCTCAGTACTATCTAGAATTGGTTAAGATTTGTGTTAATGAGATCTTTCACTTTGTAGATTTCTGCTTCAACCTCAGTATTTTCATCATCTATAGTTGCTTCATTTCTCAGTACTATCTGGAATTGGTTAATATTTGTGTTAATGAGAACTAGCTCATCACTGAGAGTGGCACCAACATATGATAGTGAATGTATTTCCATTCGCCGAAACTTGAACTGGTCTTTGTAAATAGGACCTAGTCCACAGGTATTGCCCAATTGAGTGGTTAAAGATGCCTCAAGTATCCATCCAAACAACCTCATAACATTTTTGCAACATGGAAAATCTTGACAATAAGCCATTGATTGTCTCAGGAGTTCATTAAACAAGAAAGAAATGTAAATAAACTGAATGGGAAATTGAAAAACACACACAACTAACACAAATAGTTTTGCGTGGTAAAACCTTGACAGTGTGTCAAGTAAACCTCCACGAGGCAAGGGATTGGAAATCTTTATTAATCAAGAATGATTCTCCATGATACAGCCTCTCTGGCATTCACCAATTTCACATGGGTCTCTCCTCTGTTATATAACTACTATTCGTTATGAATCCCATTACAAAACTAACTAACAGTAAAAAAATAAGATTTTACCCATAATTACATTATTTTGTTGTCACATTTCAACAAACTCCACCTTGACAACAATTTTCCTAATCCCTTTCCCATGCCCAATCGTCATCTTTTCTGCAAGCGAAGAGAAGCCAAACACCATAACAACTTCTCTATTGGAATTGGATTCGTGAATATGTCTACACAATTCTCTCACGTATGGACCTTCTTGAGAGCTACTTTTTCGCCATTGATCACATGCCTTAGAAAATGATACCTTACATCAATGTGCTTGGTCTTGCTATGATAGGTTGGATTTGTAGCCAAATGAATAGCACTATGACTGTCACAGAATACATTCACTTTCTCCTGCATCCTTCCAATCTCATCAAGTAGACCCTTTAACCATATTGCTTCTTTAATAGCATCTGAAGCAGTTATATACTCTGTTTTGGTAGTGGGCAACACAACTGTTTCTTGAAGCTTTGACATCCATCTAATTGCTCCACCTGCAAGAGTAAAGACATAACCTGTAGTAGATCTCCTTTTGTCCAAATCACATGCATAATCAACATCCACATATCCACAAATTGATCCTTCGCTACCATTAAAGATGATGTGATGGTCACTTGTGCCTCTTAAATACCGAAGCACCCATTTCACTGCTCGCCAATGTTCTTCACTTGGATTTTCCATGAACTTGTTGACAACTCCAACTGCATGTGAAATGTTAGGTATTGTAGATACCATTGCATACATTAAGTTGCCTACAACATTTGCATATGGTACACGAGACATATACTATTTTTCTTCATCAGTTCTAGGACTCAAAACTGAATAAATATTAAAATGGGAAGCTAATGGAACATTAATAGGTTTCACATTGTTCATACCAAACTTTTCAAGTACTCTTTCCTCATACTTTTGTTGTGATAACCAAAGCTTATCATTTTTACTGTCTCTGTGTATCTCCATGCCCAAGATATGTTTTTTTGCTCCAAGATCCTTCATATCAAACGTCCTAGAGAGCTAAGTCTTTAACATGTTGATCTCTTCCGTGCTTTTTCTTGCAATAAGCATATCGTCAACATACAAAACTAAGATAATGAATATGCCATTGAAACTCTTGAAGCATACGAAATGATCATACTCACTTCTAATAAAGTTTTGGTTTACCATGAAGGAGTCAAACTTCATGTACCATTGCCTGGGAGATTGCCTCAAGCCATACAATGATTTCCTGAGCTTGCAAAGTAATCTTCTGTTGTGACCTTGTACAAAACCTTCTCGTTGTTCCATATGTATCTCTTCATCCAAATAACCATGTAGAAGAGTTGTTTTAACATCTTACTGTTCTAACTCAAGATCAAGTAATGCAATTAATGCCAACACAATACAAATAGAAACAAGTTTTACTACTGGTGAAAAAATCTCATGAAAGTCAATACCTTCAACCTAAGAATACCCTTTTCCAACCAGCCTCGCCTTATACCTTTCGATACTTCCATCAAATTTTCGTTTCAATTTGAAGAACCGTTTGCACCCAACGACACTTCTCCCTTCAGGAAGTTCTACAAAATCCCAGGTATTTTTCTTGGCTAAGGAATCCATTTCTTCTTCCATATCCTTTTTCCATTTGCTGCTATCTACATCATCCACTTCTTCCTGATAACAAGAAGGTTCCCCATATTTAGTAATCAATGCAAAAGATGAAGTGAAATATTCATACCTTTTGGGTGTTTTTCTTTCCCTTGTAGACCTTCTGAGAGTGACTAGTTGTTGAACTAGTTCTAAAACTTCATTTTCATATTCTTCACCTTTTCCTTCAAAAGTCTCTCCTTCCTTTCGACTTTTTGAAAAGGGTCTACTCTCCAACTGAATTCGCTGACTTGGCGATAACGCTCTTGTTCAATTTTTCCAACATCTGATTTTAAAAGAGAAGATTCATCAAATGTTATATCTCTACTAATGACTATCTTTCGTGAAGTAGTATTCCACAACCTGTATCCTTTCACCGCATACCCATACCAACAAAGACATAACATTTTGATTTTGGATCTAATTTTGAATGCCTATTTTTAGGAATAAGAGCATAGTCATCACAACCAACTATCCTTAAATGTGAATAATCACAAGACTGACCTGACCAAACTTCTTCATGAATTTTACAATTAATTGCAACTGAAAGTGATCTCTCAACTAAATAACAAGCAGTGGGTATTGCTTCTGCCCACAACTCCTTTTGCAGGTTAGCATTGTTGATCATGCTTCTGTCTCTTTCCATAAGAGTCTGATTCATACGTTCAATAACACCATTTTACTGAGGGGTATAGACAACAGTTTTATGTCTAACAATTCCTTCATCCTTACAGTATTATTCAAATTCTAGAGAAGTAAATTCACCACCATTGTCTGTTCTCAAAAATTTAATTGATTTGCATGTTCTCTTTTCCACCATTGCTTTAAATTGTTTAAAAACATTGGATACATCAGCTTTCTTTTCTAACATAAAGACCCAAACTTTCTCGGAGAAATCATAAATAAACATTAAGAAATATAAAGCACCTCCATATGATACAATAGGAGATGGTCACCATAGATCAGATTGAACATAGTCCAAAATTTCTTTACTATTATGATTTCCAGTTTTAAATCTCCATTTACATTGTTTTCCATACACACAATGTTTACAAAAATCCAACTTCAAGGATTTCAAATCAGGAAGAAATTTGTGGTTCATCAATACCTAAAGATCTTTCTCGCTCATGTGACCCAATCGTTGATGCCATAGGAGAGTACCTTCTTCTTCTTTCTCTGACACAATCATTGCCTCAATGACCTAAGTACTTCCTTTGAGTTTGTAAATATTTCCGACATTTTCTGCCTTCATAGCAATTAGGGCGCCTTTTGAGACTCTCAACACTCCATTCTAACCTATAAACTTATAACCATCTGAGTCCAACACTCCCAAAGAAATCAAAATTTTATTCAATTCAGGTACATGTCTAACATTAGTTAATATTCTAACCGTGTGATCATATAGTTTAATCATTATATTTCCCATCCCAAGAGTCTGACAGGATACATTATTACCCATAAACACACAACTACCATTTACAACTTCATATGAAGTAAACCAATTTTTGTGTGGACTCATGTGATGAGAAGCACCAGAGTCTAACAACCAACTTTCAACATTTTGAGAGATGTTACATACAGATAAAGTTTCATCTACCATACATAATTCTTTAGCAAATAAAACTTCATCAATCATATCTTAATAACTCGATTTGCTTCCTTCTTTGGGTTTTCAGACTCATTCCGTTTCCAACGGTCTTTCTTGAGGTGTCCAATTTTATTGCAGTACCAACATTTCTCCTTACACTTCTTGCCCTTTGATTTTGATCTGGACGAACCCCTTGCTTTTTCTCCTCTTTCCTTTGACTGTTCTCTGGCTATCATGGCTTCTGGTGTAGATGTTTCAGTATTGTATTTCCTCCGTACTTCTTCAGATAATAGAGCTCCCACAACTGATTCAAATTTCAAATTTCAAAGAATCAACAATGCTCAAACTAATTGAATTTATGAAGTGGTCCCATGACTCGGGTAGAGAACACAACAAGGTTATAACTTTGTCTTCTTCCTAAATTTTAACTTCCATATTTGATAATTAGCAAATAAGTGTATTAAAAACGTTTAATTTTCTGCAAATTTTGTACCCTCCTTCATCCGAAGACTGTACAATTGTCTTTTCAAATAAATTCTTTTGGTTAATGGTTTTTTCATATACAATTTTTCCAGTTTTTCCCATAAACTTACAACTGTACTCTCTTCAACAATGTTCAAGAGAACTTCATCCGCCTGTCATAACCTGATGGTACTAAGAGCTCGGACATCCAAGTCCTCCAAGTTTGAATCTATCATGCTAGCAGGTTTCTTCTTCACGCTATCTAATGCTTTGTGCAACCCTTGTTGCACAAGAAAATACCTAACTTTCAGTTTCCATAGAACAAAGTTGTTCTTGCCGGTGAATTTCTCTACCTCGAACTTTGCATTCATCATTTTAGCCATTTATTTCCTACAAATCCTTCCTCCTAGGGTTTTCGTCTTTCAACTGGGGTTTCTCAAAAAATTATTTTGATTTCCCTTATTCTAGCTAGGGTTTTCATATTGTTGGTTTCTTGGGCTTCCCTTTTTTAAATTTCAAAGAAAAAACTGAACAAAAAACCCTATTCCAATTTTAGTTTCACTTAATTTTTTATTTTTATTTTCAACTGAAGAAACCCCACCAATATATATATATATATATATAGATATAGATATGCATTCAACAAAAGAATTATTTTTGTTCTTTCTGTTGTCAAAATTTAAAAAAAAATTACCCAGTCTGTATGAACAACAACGTTGGTTTCAGGAAATACATCCCAAGGACTTCAGTGGAATCTCTTTGCCTATGCAGCAGTTTGTCGGCAGTCCCCTCTCCAACAATGTTCCTCAACTTTGGAGAAATGACTCGACTGCTTTTCCAATGGGTAGGGTTCTTTAGTTCGATGAGTTTGAGCCCAGACTTCATAAAAAAACGACGGCTTTGTTGCTCCCTTTATTAAACCGTAATCTTCAGTTGCTCCCTTTATTTAAACTAGCATCTCCTTTTCCACTTCACAACGAAGGACATGGTAATATGACTTTGATAAACCAACGGAAACACTTGGGCTCTTCCCTCTAGTAGCAAGTTCAACAGATCAGATTCTCGTTGTTTTCTTAATCGGCAGGTAGGGGCAATATTATCTACAACGTACCCTCTTTACAGCTCTTCTTCAAAAATCAAGGTGGATAGACAATCGCATTCACGACAACTGAGTTTTCTCAAAACAGTAGCACTTCTCCCTTTCCTTAACAACGACAGCGGGCAACCAACACATAATGCACCCCTCATGCTCTAATCCTTAGGCTATGGTACCACTTGATGGTCTCAAGAGTTCATTAAACAAGAAAGAAATGTAAAGAAACTGAATGGGAAACTCAAATACACACACAAGTAAACACAAATAGTTTTACCTTGTAAAACCTTGACAACTTGTCAAGGAAACCTCCACGAGGCAAGGTATTGGAAATCTTTATTAATCAAGAATGATTCTCCATGATACAGCCTTTCAGGCATTCGCCAATTTCATATGGGTCTCTCCTCCATTACATAACTGCTATTCGTTATGAACCTCATTACAAAACTAATTGGCAGTAAAAAAAAATAAGATTTTAGCCATAATCACATTATTTCGATGTCACATTTCAACAACCATGAATCTTCCACTTGGCTTCTTCTTCTTGAGTGCCATATTATGTTGAAAATAGCAACAAGAAATGATAAAAATAGAAATGCTATAAATAACATTTCAGGTACCAATGTTGGAGATAGCAACAAGGAATGATAAAATAGAAATGCTAAAAAGAGCATTGCTATAAATAGAATTTCGGGATACATTCCAATTTTAGTTAGTACCTGAACTAAAATTGAGAATTAAAATTCGAATTTGATCTTAGCAGCTGTTTGAAAAAATAATTAATTAATTCAACTTGAGTTAATTAGTTGTAGGAAATCAAACATGAAGTCTATGTGAAGACATGCAACAGTTATCCCTTGGATTGAGGAAGTTATCCCTTAATTAAGGAGATAAGGACAAGTTGTATTTGAGTTGTAATTAGTTAGCTCAGTTAACTGAGTTAAGTCCAGTTAAATTAGTTCCAAACAGTTGGAGGAACTAATTGTGAGTTCAGTGAGTTAATGCATACTTGCAACTAGTGTTCTCCAGATAACTAAATATTCTCTCATAAATAATTCATGCATGTCAGTTCAGAGAAAGACCCAGTTGAGATTAAATACAGGGACATTGTACTAGAATTTCCCGCTGTAGATCAACAGATTATGCAATATACTAAAGCAAAATACTAGATCTACTTTTACAACAAACTTGCGGAAGCTTAACCAATTTTGAGCAAGATCAAATAGAACACATATAATTGAGAATGAGAAAGCAATCACACATGAACACAGAAGAATACTCCGAGGAGAGCCTCAGCTAAAAACCCCAATTTCTATAATATCATACAAGTGGAAATATGTCTGGATTACGCAAAGCTTTAGCTCACAAGCTATCCAGGTCTCAATACAATCCTACAATGCTGCTCATAGACTGAATGGACACAACATATGCCTTCCCTTAGCCCTCCAAGCCTCCTATTTCCTTGCGCAGTTTCTCCTGGGGTCCAAAGCTGCCACTTCTGTGAATTGGCCTCTCACACAACTCATCAAATTCAAAAATAACTGCATAGTCCTGAAGGAGATGATTCCTTCTGCATGGATGAGTTTACTATATAGGAAAAATCCTCGGACTGATAGTACACTGTCCCTTCCTCTGATCTTAATTGGGTGTCTGACTAAACTGACATGCATGAGTTATTTATGAGAGAATATTTAGTTATCTAAAGTGCAGCAATTACATGCATACATGCATTAACTAACTGAACTCACAATCAGTTCCACAAACTGTTGGAACTAATCTAACTGGACTTAACTCAGATAAATGAGCTAACTAATTACAAATCAAAGTACAATTCATCCTGATCTCCTTAATTAAGGGATAACTTCCTCAATCAATGGAGAAATTGTTGCATGTCTTCGCATAGACTTCATGTTTGATTTCCTACAACTAATTAACTCAAAATGAATTAATTAATTATTTTTCAAACAGCTGCTAAAATCAAATTCGAATTTTACTTCTCAATTTTAGTTTAGGGACTAACTAAAATTGGAATCTATCCCGAAATACTATTTATAGCAATTCTATTTTTAGCATTTCCATTTTATCATTCCTTGTTGCTATTTTCAACATTGGTACCTGAGATGGTATTTATAGCATTTCTATTTTTAGCATTTCTTGTTGCTATCTGCAACACTCCCTCTCAACAAGAAAGGCATTCAACTCGAACCCAATCCCAAACCTTTGGAATGTTCTGCATGCAACACTTCTCCCTAGTGTTGTTGCTCCATCAACTCTAGAAACAAAAAAAATCCAACCTGAATCAGAATGATGCCTCTATCATCAAAGTATCTAACTGCTATTGCCTCTATCGACTAAAAACTCTGCACCTCTGTGCTCTTCAGTATCTGACTGCTCTAGCCTTTGTCACTTTGATCTCTGAATGCATCAATCACACTCATTCCTACTGCTGTATTCGTGCTGCTGCTGGTCCAATCTCCTAGCACTGCATCCGCACTGCATCTCCTCTCATCATGTTGCATCGTGTTACCCGTTGCTGCACTGCAACTCAGTTACTGAGAAGTAAGTAACTGATCTCCCAACTGACCTCCCTGTTGGGCTAGAAACATACTCTGATGCTGATGCTTACTTTGCCGCTACATCTGCATCTGTCTCTACCCACTCAACCAATCCTGCTACTCCTCGTCGGGGCTCCCGTACCAAGGTCGAATCAAAGAGGTTGGGCACCTCAAAGATCCTACCCCTATTTCAGCATTCTTGGGACTGTCACTGCACATCGCCCCACCTCCTACCTGGAGGTATGGATGCATGTGATCCCTCTACCCACTTGGCTCGAAATTCCCCCCTACTGTAGGTCTATGCATGAGTGGATGCCTCCACTCGGTCTCCTCTCGACTTCTCCAGTTGTGGCTGCTCCACAACCTCCTGAAGTTACTTCACCAATTGTGGCTCCTCCATAATTGTCTGAGACTTCTTCTGGCGCTACATGTTGAAAGTTAATTTACTCTCCCTCTCAAACACCAAGTCTCCAACAATTTCCTTACTCCTCAAGGCTTTTCATGCATCTTGAACCTCAAGAGCATACAGGTTCTTGACTCTTGAACTGATCTACTTCACCTGTCTCGTGGTGATGTGTCTAACGAAAACTTTTCCCTTACTGAAGACTACATCATAGCCTTTGTCTTCTAACATTGCGATCGATACCAAGTTTTTCTTCAGTCTTGGGACATACTTCACGTCTGTCAAGGTAATGCAAGCTCCATGCTCCCTCTGAAAGGAAACCGTGCCTACACTTGAGACACTATACTTTTCCTCATTACCCATCTCTATGAGTATCTGGAGGTCTTTCTCCTCCAAGGTACTGAAAAAACTCTTATCGTCGGTCATGTGGAATGAAGCTCCATTGTCAAGAAACCAACTGCAACCCATCATCAATGAAACCATGCATGTGATGAGGGTGAAATCCAATTCGAACTATGAGGCCAGTGCTTCACCTTCTGATCCTTCCAAGGATCCCTTCTTGGATTTCTTCTATGGACAATTCATAGCATAATGGCCCACCTCATGACAATGAAAGCATCTCACTTTTGATTTGTCAATATTCTTCCCACCATGGGAAGAACTAGATTTGGAATGGGACGCCTTCCCTTTCCCTTTCCTCACCTTACTCACTAAGGCTAGATTTTCTTCATCATCTTACTTTGATGAAGATCCATCTCTGGTGCTTCTTCTTATCTCCTCCTGCATCATTTTTTACCAAAGGCGTTCCCAATCTGGTAGTTTCTCTCTTCCATTTACCGAGTCTTGGTAGCTATGCCAGCTCTTAGGAAGACTGAGGAGAGAAAGACTCACCATGTTATCATCGGTTGTCATGATCCCTACACTTCCAAGCTCATCCCTACAGGTGATGAGCTTGTTCAGATATGTAGAGATCATGTCGCCCTTTTCGCACTTGATTTTCCGAAGCTTGTCTTTCAGCACAAGCTTCCTCTGATCGTTGTTGTTCTAATATAGATCCTTTAATGTTTTCCACATTGAAAACAGTGTCTCCTTCCCATGGAGACTTGAGACTATGTGGTCTCGAATTCCCTCCAAAAGGATTCTCCTCGCTCTAGCCACACATTTCTTCCATTCTGCCAATTCTTGGGCATTAGCAGCTGTTGGTTTGGGGACTTATTGATCAATGAAGTCCTTCAAACCGTTGTCCTCTAATACCGCTTCCATGCAATCTTTCCAGGCTATATAATTCGAGCTGCCATCAAGGGCATACTCGAGTCTCAAACCGTTGAACGCCATTGGTGAAATTTGAGATGTGATAAGAATTTGAATTCTATAATTAGGCACTTCAAACTTTGAACTTCTCCCTTCTTTGTATAATGTTCTTCGCTTTGATCACCTTTGCTCTGATACCATGTATAATTTCCCACTGTAGATCAATAGGTTATGCGATATACTAAAGCAAAATACTAGATTTACTTCTACAACAAACTTGTGGAAGCTTAATCGATTTTGAGCAAGATCAAATAAAACACATATAACTGAGAATGAGAAAGCAATCATACATGAACACTGAAGAATACTCTGGGGAAAGCCTCAGCTAAAAACCCCGATCTCTGTAATATCATACAAGTGGAAATATGTCCGGATTACACAAAGCTTTAGCTCATAAGCTATCCAACTCTCAGTACAATCCTACAATGCTGCTCATAGACTGAATAGACACAACATGTGCCCTCCCTCATCCCTCCAAGCCTCCTATTTCCTTGCACAGTTTCTCCTGGGATCCAATGCTACCACCTGTGTGAATTGGCCTCTCACACAACTCATCAAACTCCAAAATAATTGCGCAGTCCTGAAGGAGATGATTCCTTCTGCATGGATTATTTTTCCTATATAGGAAACTCATCCATACAGAAGGAATCATCTCCTTCAGGACTGTGTAGTTATTTTTGATTTTAATTAATTGTGTGAGAGGCCAATTCACACAGGTGGTAGCGTTGGACCCCAGGAGAAACTGCGCAAAGAAATAGGAGGCTTGCAGGACTGAAGGAAGGCATATGTGTTGTCTATTCTGTCTATGAGCAGTAGTGAGGGATTGTATTGAGAGATGGATAGCTTGTGAGCTAAAGTTGTGTGTAATCCATACATATTTCCACTTGTATGATATTACAACAATTGAGATTTTTAGATGAGGCTTTCCCCAGAGTATTCTTCTAGGTTCATGTGTGATTGTTTTCTTATTCTCAGTTATATGTGTTCTATTTGATCTTGCTCAAAATCGATTGAGCTTCCGCAAATTTTTTGTAGAAGTAAATCTAGTATTTTTCTTTAGTATATTGCATAGTTTGTTGATCTACAGTGGGAAATTCTACATGGTATCAGAGCAATGCAGAAGTCTTTGATTTAATTAGTTGTAGGAAAATTCATCTTGAGTTAATTAGTTGTAGGAAATCAAACATGAAGTCTATGTGAGGACGTGCAACAATTATCCCTTTGATTAAGGAAGTTATCCCTTAATTAAGGAGATAAGGATTAGTTGTATTTGAGTTGTAATTAATTAGCTCAGTTAACTAAGTTGAGTCCAGTTAAATTAGTTCAAAACAGTTGAAGGAACTAATTGTGAGTTCATTCAGTTACATGCAACTAGTGTTCTCCAGATAACTGAATATTCTCTCATAAATAATTCATGCATGTCAGTTCAGAGAAAAACCCAGTTGAGATTAAAGATAGGGACATTGTACTATTAGTTGGAGGATTTTTCCTATAAAGGAAACTCATCCATGCAGAAGGAATTAACTCCTTCAGGATTGCACAGTTATTTCAGAGGTCAGTGTTGTGTGTGAGGTGAGAATCACACATGTTGCAGCTGGAGGACCCAAGAGAAACTGCGCAATAAAATAGGAGGCTTGGAGGACTGGAGGAAGGCATATGTTGTGTCTATTTGATCTATGAGCAACAATGAGGGATTATACTAAGAGTTGGATAGCTTGTGAGCTAAAGCTTTGTGTAATCCGGACATATTTCCACTTGTATGATAATACAGATAGCGTGGTTGTTAGCTGAGGCTTTCCCCAGAGTATTCTTCTATGTTTCATGTGTGATTGAATCTTCTTTGTTATATGTGTTATGTATGATCTTGCTAAAAATCGATTAAGCTTCCGCAAGTTTGTTTATAGAAGTAGATCAAGTATTTTGCTTTAATATATTGCATTATCAGGTGATCTACAGTGAGAATTTCTACATGGTATCAAAGCAACGTTTTGTAAAAAAAGTTCTACACGGTATCAGAGCAAAGGTGATCAAAGGAGAGAATATTATACAAAGAAGGGAGAAGGGAGAAGTTTGAAGTTCCTGATTATAGAATTCAAATTCTTATCACATCTCAAATTTCACTAATGGCGTTCAACGGTTTAAGACTTGAGTATGCCCTTGATGGCAGCTTGAATTATATAGCCTGGAAGGATTGCATGGAAGCAGTATTAGAGGACAACATTTTGAAGGACTTCGTTGATCAATAAGTCCCTAAGCCAACACCAGCTAATGTTACAAAATTGACGAAATGGAAGAAATGTGTGGCTAGAGCAAGGAGAATCCTTCTGGAGGGAGTTCAGGATCACATAGTCTTGAGTCTCCATGGGAAGGAGACACCATTTTCATTATGGAAAACATTGAAAGATCTATATCAGAACAACAACAACCAGAGGAAGCTGGCACTGAAAGACAAGCTTTGGAAAATCAAGTGTGAAAAGGGCAACACAATCTCTACATATCTGAACAAGCTCACCACCTATAGGGATGAGCTTGGAAGTGTAGGGATCATGATAGCCGATGATGACATGGTGAGTCTTGATCTCCTCGATCTTCCTAAGAGCTGGCATAACTGCCAGGACTTGATAAATGGAAGAGAGAAATTGCCAGATTGGGAATGACTTTGGTCGGATCTGATGCAGGAGGAGATAAGGAGAAGCACCAAAGATGGTTCTTCATCCAAGGAGGATGAAGAAAATTATGCCTTAGCGAGTAAGGTGAAGAAAGGGAAGGAGAAGGATTCTCATCCCAAATCGAGTTCTTCCCATGGTGGGAAGAAGTTTGACAAATTGAAAGTGAAATGCTTTCATTGTCATGAGGTGGGCCATTATGCAACAAATTTTCCATTGGAGAAAGACCTCAAGATACTCATAATGATGGGTAATGATGAAAAGTATAGTGTTTCAGGTGTGGTCACGGTTTCTTTTCAGAGGGAGCATGGAGCTCGCATTACCTTAACTAATGTGAAGTATGTGCCAGGACTGAAGAAGAACTTGGTATCAATCGTGATGCTGGAAGACAAAGGATATGATGTAGTCTTTAGTAAGGGAAAGGTTTTCCTTAGACACATCACCACTAGACAAGTGAAGCAGATCAGTTCACGAGTCAAGAACCTGTATGCTCTTGAGGTTCAAGATGCATGCAAAGCCTTGTGGAGCAAGGAAACTGTTGGAGACTTGGTGGTTGAGAGGGAGAGTACATTACCTCTCAACATGCAGTGCCAAAAGAAGTCTCAAAAAATTGTGGAGGAGCCACAATTGGTGAAGCAGCTTCAAGAGCTTGTGGAGCAGCCATAATTGGAGATGTCGAGAGGAGACCGAGTGGAGGCATACACTCATACAGAGACCTCCAGTAGGGGGAATTTTCGAGCCAAGTGGGCAAAGGGATCACATGCATCCATACCTCCAAGTAGGAGGTGGGGCGATGTGGAGTGATAGTCCCAAAAAGGCTGAAATAGGGGTAGGATCATTGAGGTACCCAACCTCTTTGATTAGACCTTGCTACAGGAGCACCAATGAGGAGTAGTAGGACTAGTTGAGTGGGTAGAGACAAATTCAGATGGAGTGACAGAGGAAGCTTCAACATTAGAGGATGTTTCTAGCCCAACGGGGAGGTCACTTGGGAGATCAGTTACTTACTTCTCAGTAACTGAGTTGCAGTGCAACAGTGGGTAGCACGATGCAACATAATGAGAGGAGGTGCAATGCAGATGCAGTGCTGGGAGATAGGACTAGCAGCAACACAGATGCAACAGTAGGAATTAGTGTGATTGATGTAGTCAGAGATCAAAGTGACAGAGGCTAGAGCAGTGAGATACTAAAGATCACAAAGGTTTAAAGCTTTCTGCCGACAGAGGCAATAGCAGTCAGAGACTTTGATGATAGAGGCATCATTTTGATTCAGGTTGGATATTTTTTTTGTTTCTAGAGTTGCTGGAGCAACAAAACTAGGGAGAAGTGTTGCATGCAGAACATTTCAAAGGTTCAGGAGCGGGTTTGAGTTGAATGCCTTTCTTGTTGAGAGGGAGTGTTGAAAATAGCAACAAGAAATGCTATAAATATCATTGCTATAAATAGAATTTCAGGTACTAATGTTGGAGATAGCAACAAGGAATGATAAAATAGAAATGCTAAAAATAGCATTGCTATAAATAGCATTTCAGGATACATTCCAATTTAGGTTAGTCCCTGAACTAAAATTGAGAATTAAAATCTGAAGTAGCTGTTTGAAAAATAATTAATTAATTCATCTTGAGCTAATTAGTTGTAGGAAATCAAACATGAAGTCTATGTGAAGACATGCAACAGTGATCCCTTTGATTGAGGAAGTTATCCCTTAATTAAGGAGATAAGGATGAGTTGTATTTGAGTTGTAATTAGTTAGCTCAGTTAACTAAGTTGAGTCTAGTTAAATTAGTTCCAAACAGTTGGAGGAACTAATTGTGAGTTCATTCAGTTACATGCAACTAGTGTTCTCCATATAACTGAATATTCTCTCATAAATAACTCATGCATGTCAGTTCAGAGAAAGACCCAATTAAGAATAAAGATAGGGACATTGTACTATTAGTTAGAGGATTTTTCCTATGAAGGAAACTCATCCATGCAGAAGGAATTAACTCCTTCAGAATTGCGCAGTTATTTCAGAGGTCGATGTTGTGTGTGAGGTGAGAATCATACAGGTTGCAATTGGAGGACCTAGGAGAAACTGCGCAAGGAAATAGGAGGCTTGGAGGACTGGAGGAAGGCATATGTTGTGTCTATTTAGTCTATGAGCAGCAGCGAGGGATTGCACTGAGATCTGGATAGCTTGTGAGCTAAAGCTTTGTGTAATCCGAACATATTTCCACTTGTATGATAATACAGATAGTGGGGTTTTTAGCTGAGGCTTTCCCCAGAGTATTCTTCTATGTTTCATGTGTGATTGAATCTTCCTCTCTGTTATATGTGTTCTATTTGACCTTGCTCAAAATCGATTAAGCTTACGCAATTTTGTTTGTAGAAGTAGATCAAGTATTTTTCTTTAATATATTGCATTATCAGGTGATCTACAGTGAGAATTTCTACATGGTATCAAAGCAAGGTTTTGTAGAAAAATTTCTACACGGTATCAGAGAAAAGGTGATCAAAGGAGAGAACAGTATACAAAGAAGGGAGAAGTTTGAAGTTTGAAGTTCTTGATTATAGAATTCGAATTCATATCACATCTCAAATTTCACCTATGGCATTCAACGGTTTAAGACTCGAGTATGCCCTTGATGGCAGCTCGAATTATATAGCTTGGAAGGATCGCATGGAAGTAGTATTAGAGGACAATAGTTTGAAGGACTTCATTGATCAAGAAGTCGCCAAGCCGACAACAACTAATGCTACAGAATTGGCGGAATGGAAGAAATGTGTGGCTAGAGCGAGGAGAATCCTTCTGGAGGGAGTTCAAGACCACATAGTCTCGAGTCTCCATGGGAAGGAGACACTATTTTCAATGTGGAAAACATTGAAAGATCTATATCAGAACAACAATGATCAGAGGAAGTTGGCGTTGAAATAAAAGCTTTGGAAAATCAAGTGTGAAAAGGGCGACACGATCTCTACATATCTGAACAAGCTCACCACCTGCAGGGATGAGATTGGAAGTGTAGGGATCACGACAACCAATGATGACATGGTGAGTCTTTCTCTCCTCGATATTCCTAAGAGCTGGCATAGCTACCAAGACTCGATAAATGGAAAAGAGAAACTGCCATATTGGAAACGACTTTGGTCAGATCTGATGCAGGAGGAGATAAGAAGAAGCACCAGAGATGGTTCTTCATCCAAGGAGGATGAAGAAAATTGCGCCTTAGTGAGTAAAGCGAAGAAAGGGACGGAGAAGGATTCTCATCCCAAATCGAGTTCTTCCCATGGTGGGAAGAAGTTTGACAAATCGAAAGTGCGATGCTTTCATTGTCATGAGGTGGGCCATTATGCAACAAATTGTCCATTGAAGAAATCCAAGATGGGATCCAAAGAAGGATCTGAAGGTGAGGCATTGGCCTCTCAATTCGAACTGGATTTTACCGTCATCACATGCATGGTTTCATTGATGATGGGTTGTGGTTGGTTTCTTGAAATTGGAGCCTCATTCCACATGACTGGCAATAAGAGTCTGTCCAGTACCTTGGAGGAGAAAGAGCTCAAGATACTCATAATGATGGGTAATGATGAAAAGTATAGTTTTTCAGGTGTGGGCACGGTTTCTTTTCAGAGGGAGCATGGAGCTCGCATTACCTTGATTGATGTGAAGTATGTGCCAGGAATGAAGAAGAACTTGGTATCGATCGGGATGCTAGAAGACAAAGGCTATGATGTAGTCTTCAGTAAGGGAAAGGTTTTCCTTAGACATATCACCACTAGACAAGTGAAGCAGATTGGTTCACGAGTCAAGAGCCTGTATGCTCTTGAGTTTCAAGATGCATGCAAAGCTTTGAGGAGCAAGGCAACTGTTGGAGACTTGGTGGTTGAGAGGGAGAGTACATTACCTCTCAACATGTAGTGCCAGAAGAAGTCTCAAACAATTATGGAGGAGCCACAATTGGTGAAGCAACTTTAAGAGGTTGTGGAGTAGCCACAACTGGAGATGCTGAGAGGAGATTGAGTGGAGGCATACACTCATGTGGAGACCTCTAGTAGGGGGAAATTTCTATCCAAGTGGGCAAAGTGATCACATGCATCCATACCTCCAGGTAGGAGGTGGTGTGATGTGGAGTGATAGTCCCAAGAAGGCTGAAATAGGGGCAGGATCATTGAGGTACCCAACCTCTTTGATTAGACCTTGGTACAGGAGCCTCGACGAGGAGTAGCAGGATTGGCTAAGTTGGTAGAGACAGGTGCGGATGGAGCAACAGAGGAAGCTTTAGCATCAGAGGATGTTTCTAGCCCAATAGGGAGGTCAGTTGAGAGATCAGTTACTTACTTCTTAGTAACTGAGTTTTAGTGCAGCAGTGGGCAGCAAGATGCAACATAATGAGAGGAGGTACAATGCGGATGCAGTGCTAGGAGATAGGACCAACAACATCATGGATGTAGCAGCAGGAATCAATGTGATTGATGCAGTCAGAGATCAAAATGTCAGAGGCTAGAGCAGTCGAATATTGAAGAGCACAGAGGTGCAAAGTTTTCAGTCGACAGAGGCAATAGCAGTCAGTGACTTTGATGACAGAGGCATCATTCTGATTTGGGTTGGATATTTTTTTTTTTTGTTTCTAGAGTTGTTGGAGAAACAACACTAGGGAGAAGTGTTTCATGCGGAACATTTTAAAGGTTCAACATCGGGTTTGAGCGGAATGTTGTTAGGTGTGGAGCCTGATTATCTTCTGTATTCAAAGGTATCGCCACATTAGACCCTAGCTCGAAATGGGGTGGCAACGCTGCCCATAAAATATTCGCTACAGGGGGGGTCCAGGGGGGGCGGTTGCAACCTTTGGGGAGCCCTCCCTTGGTGGGGGGTTTCGGGGGCAGCGCCCTCGAAGCTAGGAATAAATGTAAAATTGCCTTGTAAAAGTATAGTAATTTCTAGTCAATCTGGGCCGTTCATTAGGCAGAGATCTGACAGTAGAAGTTATGTTTAATTCAGGGTTTTTTCCCTAGAAGGAAACCCCTTACTATATATGAGGGAATTGTATTGCGTCTATGTAGATCTGTATTCTAAGTGAGAAAGAGAGAGGAGATTGAGAGCGAAGATGGTGTTACATCGGATCTGCTGTAGGTTGTATCTCTTCAGTTTGCTAGATAATAAAAAATGAAGGACTGGTTGTTTCTCCATGGATGTAGCCCAAACTAGGTGAACCACACATATCTGTGTCTCTATTGTTTTATGTGTTTTCTGTGTTTATATTTCTGCAATATTTTATGTGTTCCATTGCTCTGTAATATATAATTTTCTAACAAATGTCTTTCTTGTTGAGAGGCAGTGTTGAAAATAGCAACATGAAATGCTAAAAATAGAAATGCTATAAATAGCATTTCAGGTACCAGTGTTGAAGATAGCAACAAGGAATGATAAAATATAAATCCTAAAAATAACATTGCTATAAATAGCATTTCGGGATACGTTCCAATTTTAGTTAGTCTATGAACTAAAATTGAGAATTAAAATTCGAATTTGATCTTAGCAGCTGTTTGAAAAGTAATTAATTAATTCATCTTGAGTTAATTAGTTGTAGGAAATCAAACATGAAGTCTAAGTGAAGACATGCAACAATTATCCCTTTGATTGAGGAAGTTATCCCTTAATTAAGGAGATAAGGATGAGTTGTAATTAGTTAGCTCAATTAACTGAGTTAAGTCCAATTAAATTAGTTCCAAACAGTTGGAGGAACTAACTGTGAGTTCAGTGAGTTAATTCATGCATGCATGCAACTAGTGTTCTCCAGATAACTGAATATTCTCTCATAAATAACTCATGCATGTCAGTTCGAAGAAATACCCAGTTGAGATTAAAGACAGGGACATTGTACTATCAGTTGGAGGAATTTTCCTAAGGAAACTCATCCATTGAGAAGGAATTAACTCCTTCAGGATTGTGCAGTTATTTCAAAGGTTAGTGTTGTGTGTGAGGTGAGAATCACACAGGTTGCAACTGGAGGACCCAAGAGAAACTGTGCAAGGAAATAGGAGGCTTGGAGGATTGGAGGAAGGCATATGTTTTGTCTATTCAGTCTATCAACAGTAGTGAGGGATTGTACTAAGAGCTGGATAGCTTGTGAGCTAAAGCTTTGTGTAATCTAGAGACATTTCCACTTGTATGATAATATAGATAGCAAGATTTTTAGCTGAGGCTTTCCCCAAAGTATTCTTCTGCGTTTCATGTGTGTTTGAATCTTCTTCTCTGTTATATGTGTTCTATTTGATCTTGCTCAAAATCGATTAAGCTTCTGCAAGTTTGTTTGTAGAAGTAGGTCAAGTATTTTGCTTTAGTATATTGCATTGTCAGGTGATCTACAGTGAGAATTTCTACATATTAGTCCTTTGGCAATCTTGACAACGTGGAATGATCTCTCCAATAGTCTGGTGATCATCTCCTCCAGTTGTAGGAGGCTTAACAAAGAAAAGTTTCATGGCCTCAGAAAGCTTCTCCTTATGCAATTTTGTATTTAGAAGTTGTCGGCTGTTGTAAGAAAGTTGCCAAAACCTCAGCTTTACTCTTTGAACCTATACCCACGTGCTAGAAGCGATTTCCCATTGCTTTCACCTATACACGACCTCGATAAACTTGTGACCAAATATTACTAACTAGAATATCAATTTGAAAGCTACCAAGATCTACCATCCATAGGCGTTCCGAAGCCTTTAATCACAACATCAATTATGTAAGGTTCTACACTAAAATCAACAAGTAAATGTGCATCCATTCCATAGGGGGAAAATATATGGTTCGCTGCAAATTCAGGTGGACTTTTTACCACAACTGGTACCCTTTTTTAAAACTCAAGCACATCTCCTATGGTTTGCAAAAACATCTCATTAGTGTGCATTATCCCAGGTAGTCGCAAGACATGTGCAGGACTAAAGAAATGAGCCCCAATCAAGCAATCTTGAGTTTTAACGTTTGCACCATTTACTTCCGGATCAACCGATGATGTTAACATACAATGAGAAGTATTTTCCTATTCCAACTCACAAAATATCCTTTGCTTCAAAGGCATAATTTCAGTTATTGCCTCGATTACAATATCTACCTTGCAAAAGTCCTGATAGTTCTTAACACTCTTAACAAGTACCACAACACGTCTTTCCTTTTCTTCCATAATTCTGCCACTTGAAGCACAATTTTTCAATTTGGCATATATTTTCCATATCCCAGCCTCCAATGGATTTGAATCAACTTCTTTCAAAGCTAGAGCATTTGTTATTCCAAACTCATAGGAGTATCTTCAACTATGGAAACTTTTCTAATTGGGTGAGGAATCAACCCTTAGTTTGTAACTTTAGGAACCTTACGAGATGAGTGTTGTGAAAAAATAACATGTATGAGTCCTCCTACTTCAGAAGTTATGATCAAATATTTCCATGCTTTCCCCTCTAGCCTAACGCCTACAACAACACTATTCACTAGCCCCTTGAATACATTCAACAATACTGAAAGATAGGGAACATAAGTATATGCCTTCTTTACTTTAGCTTTGGAATTTTCCAAAACATCTAGCACTTTTGGTTAAGAACCTAGCTTATTTATCCTATGGAGAGACTATTGCCAAGGACGATGACCTCCATGAATGTTTAATCCCCATCTCCAAGTTGTTGTAAAAAGGTTTGAATGAGCCATAACATCATCTACAATTCCAACTTTAAGCACCTCTTTGGAATTCAAAGTCTTTGAAACCAGTAACGTGTGAGTCACATGTTGAAGTTCAACCAATCGAGGCAATTGTTGTGTGCTTCTACTAAAACCATATAAGGGTGAAACTTCAATCAAGAAACATTCATTTGAATTCAAACACTTCACTGCTGCTCCTTGGCCCTTGAAATCAACTATTCTGGTCATATCCTTACTCCTGCCTCAATCAAATAAAATGGTAGTCAAGTTTATCCTCTTCCTCCTCGTTGTAGTGAAAAGAGTCAGCATACATCACTTAAAAAGGAAATCAATTTCTTTCTCGTTCGCTGGTCCTTCTATTCTTACATTTCCAAACTTATTGGCAAGTTGAATCTTCTCATCGGGCAGATTTCTTAAGGCCTTGCCAACTAGGAATTCATTTGTGAAAGGCCCATACACATATGTCCCATAGATTTTAGTTAAGATAGGTTTATTGTCACCCCTTTTCTAAACTTGTTGCTCCCTATGAACACCATAATTCTTGAGATAGAGAGTTATGTAGGTTTCCATTTGTGGCTTCCTCAATCAACTGTGGCAATATATAGTTCTCCCCATTGATGGAGATGGTAGTGCAAGTCTTCTTATTAGTAGAGTCACTATCCATTGTTTCCTTGCTCCCTTCAGATTTGCTTTTCAAACCTTCCTGATCTTAAACTACCTCCAAGTCTTCCTCTGCAACTGCCTCTTTAGTTCTGTTTGTAATCTCAACTTCCCTTTTATATTTTTCTTTAGGATCTTGAATTTTAAGTTTGTAATTTCTCCTTCTTTTTTTTTTTAATAATAGCCACACTTTTGGTTTGGGAGCATTTTAGTTTTAGCCTTCAATTATGGTCTTCAAATGTTTCTCCTCGATATCATCCGCAGCTAGCCAGAGTCATGCTCCGATATCACTGTAATGTACCTAGGTAATTTAGAGTGTTCAATTTAAACTTATCAAGAAAATATTTCCAAAAATGTTGATTTCTTTCTGCAAACAATTTGAATGCAACTCCAGAATTTTGCTTCAAGTAGATGACACAGAAATATTTTCAAACTATTTGTTTATAGACTAGAAGAGAAAAACGTGAGGCAAACAATGAATTTTATTTGGAGCATATAACAAAATTATAGTGCCACTTATAGAATTGACTCTTGGAACATACACCATGCACCAAACTTGTCTTGGGAAAGTCTTGAAATCCATTTAGCCACTTAGAAAGACTGCTAAATCTTCTCCGCTAGGAGATAGGACCAACAACATCACAGATGCAGCAGCAGGAATCAACAACTTCTCCTAGATCTTCTCCGCTAGGAGATAGGACCAACAACATCACGGATGCAGCAGCAGGAATCAATGTGATTGATGCAGTCAGAGATCAAAGTGACAGAGGCTAGAGCAGTCGAATACTGAAGAGCATAGAGGTGCAAAGTTTTCAGTCGACGGAGGCAATAGCAGTCAGAGACTTTGATGACAGAGGCATCATTCTGATTCGGGTTGGATATTTTTTTTTGTTTCTAGAGTTGCTGGAGAAACAACACTAGGGAGAAGTGTTTCATGCAGAACATTCTAAAGGTTCAGGATTGGGTTTAAGCTGAATGTTGTTGAGTGCGGAGCCTAATTATCTTCTATATTCAAAGGTGTCGCCACATTGGACCCCAGTTCGAAATGTGGTGGCAACGCTGCCCGTAAAAAATTCATTGCAGGGGGGGTCTAGGGGGGGGCTGCAACCTTTGGGGAGCCTTCCCTTGGAATAGATGTAAAATTGCCTTGTAAAAGTATAGTAATTTCTAGTTAATCTGGGTCGTTCATTAGGCAGAGATCTGACGATAGAAGTTATGTTTAATTTAGGATTTTTTCCCCCCTAGAAGGCAACCCCTTACTATATATGAGGGAATTGTATTGCGTCTATGTAGATATGTCTTCTGAGTGAGAAAGAGAAAGGAGATTGAGAGCGAAGAGGGTGTTACATCGGATTTGTTGTAGGTTGTATCTCTTCAGTTTGCTAGATAATAAAAAAGGAAGGACTGGTTGTTTCTCCGTGGACGTGGCCCAAACTGGGTGAACCACGTATATCTGTGTCTCTATTGTTTTATGCGTTTTCTGTGTTATATTTATGCAATTTTATGTGTTCCATTGCTCTGTAATATATAATTTTCTAACAAATGTCTTTCTTGTTGAGAGGCAGTGTTGAAAATAGCAACATGAAATGCTATAAATAGCATTTCAGGTACTAGTGTTGAAGATAGCAACAAGGAATGATAAAATAGAAATCCTAAAAATAACATTGCTATAAATAGCATTTCGGGATACATTCCAATTTTTGTTAGTCCATGGACTAAATTGAGAATTAAAATTAAAATTTGATCTTAGCAGCTGTTTGAAAAATAATTAATTAATTCATCTTGAGTTAATTAGTTGTAGGAAATCAAACATGAAGTCTAAGTGAAGACATGCAACAATTATCCCTTTGATTGAGGAAGTTATCCCTTAATTAAGGAGATAAGGATGAGTTGTATTTGAGTTGTAATTAGTTAGCTCAATTAACTGAGTTAAGTCCAATTAAATTAGTTACAAACAGTTGGAGGAACTAACTGTGAGTTCAATGAGTTAATTCATGCATGCATGCAACTAGTGTTCTCCAGATAACTAAATATTCTCTCATAAATAACTCATGCATGTCAGTTCAAAGAAAGACCCAGTTGAGATTAAAGACGGGGACATTGTACTTTCAGTTGGAGGAATTTTCCTATAAAGGAAACTCATCCATTCAAAAGGAATTAACTCCTTCAGGATTGTGCAGTTATTTCAGAGGTTAGTGTTGTGTGTGAGGTGAGAATCACACAGGTTGCAACTGGAGGACCCAGGAGAAACTGTGCAAGGAAATAGGACGCTTGGAGGATTGGAGGAAGGCATATGTTGTGTCTATTCAGTCTATCAATAGTAGTGAGGGATTGTGCTAAGAGCTGGATAGCTTGTGAGCTAAAGCTTTGTGTAATCTAGACATATTTCCACTTGTATGATAATATAGATAGCAGGGTTTTTAGCTGAGGCTTTCCCCAAAGTATTCTTCTGTGTTTCATGTGTGTTTGAATCTTCTTCTCTGTTATATGTGTTCTATTTGATCTTGCTCAAAATCAATTAAGCTTCTACAAGTTTGTTTGTAGAAGTAGATCAAGTATTTTGCTTTAGTATATTGCATTATCAGGTGATCTACAGTGAGAATTTCTACATATTAGTCTTTTGGCAATCTCGACAATGTGGAATGATCTCTCCAATAGTCTGGTGATCATCTCCTCCAGTTGTAGGGGGCTTAACAAAGAAGTTTCATGGCCTCAGAAAGCTTCTCCTTATGCAATTTTGTATTTAGAAGTTGTTGGCTACTGTTACTCTTTGAACCTATACCCACATGCTAGAAGCGCTTTCCCATTGCTTTCACCTATACACGACCTCGATAAACTTGTGACCAAATATTACTAACTAGAATATCAATATGAAAGCTACCAAGATATGTCATCCATAGGCATTCCGAAGCCTTTAATCACAACATCAATTATGTAAGGTTCTACACTAAAATCAACAAGTAAATGTGCATCCATTCCATAGGGGAAAAATATATGGTTCGCTACAAATCTAGGTGGACTTTTTACCACAACTGGTACCCTTTTTTAAAACTCAAGCACATCTTCTATGGTTTGCAAAAACATGTCATTAGTGTGCATTATCCCAAGCAGTCGCAAGACATGTGCAGGACTAAAGAAATGAGCCCCAATCAAGCAATCTTAAGTTTTAACGTTTGCACCATTTACTTCCGGATCAACCGATGGTGTTAAGATACAATGATAAGTATTTTCCTATTCCAACTCACAAAATATCCTTTGCTTCAAAGGCATAATTTCAGTTATTGCCTCGATTATAATATCTACCTTGCAAAAGTCCTCATAGTTCTTAACACTCTTAACAAGTACCACAACAAGTCTTTCCTTTTCTTCCATAATTCTACCACTTGAAGCACAATTTTTCAATTCGGCATATATTTTCCATATCCCAGCCTCCAATGGCTTTGAATCAACTTCTTTCAAAGCTAGAGCATTTGTTATTCCAAACTCATAAGAGTATCTTCAACTATGGAAACTTTTCTAATTGGGTGAGGAATCAACCCTTAGTTTGTAACTTTAGGAACCTTACGAGATGAGTGTTGTGCAAAAATAACATGTATGAGTCCTCCTACTTCAGAAGTTATGATCAAATATTTCCATGCTTTCCCCTCTAGCCTAACGCCTACAACAACACTATTCACTAGCCCCTTGAATACATTCAACAATACTGAAAGATAGGGAACATAAGTATATGCCTTCTTTACTTTAGCTTTGGAATTTTCCAAAACATCTAGCACTTTTGGTTAAGAACCTAGCTTATTTATCCTATGGAGAGACTATTGCCAAGGACGATGACCTCCATGAATGTCTAATCCCCATCTCCAAGTTGTTGCAAAAAGGTTTGAATGAGCCATAACATCATCTATAATTCCAACTTTAAGCACCTCTTTGGAATTCAAAGTCTTTGAAACCAGTAACGTGTGAGTCACATGTTGAAGTTCAACCAATCGAGGCAATTGTTGTGTGCTTCTACTGAAACCATAGAAGGGTGAAACTTCAATCAAGAAACATTCATTTGAATTCAAACACTTCACTGCTGCTCCTTGGCCCTTGAAATCAACTATTCTGGTCATATCCTTACTCCTGCCTCAATCAAATAAAATGGTACTCAAGTTTATCCTCTTCCTCCTTCTTGTAGTGAAAAGTGTCAGCATACATCACTTAAAAAGGAAATCAATTTCTTTCTCGTTCGCTGGTCCTTCTATTATTACATTTCCAAACTTATTGGCAAGTTGAATCTTCTCATCGGGCAGATTTCTTAAGGCCTTGCCAACTAGGAATTCATTTGTGAAAGGCCCATGCACATATGTCCCATAGATTTTAGTTAATTAGTGTCACCCCTTTTCTAAACTTGTTGCTCCCTATGAGCACCATAATTCTTGAGATAGAGAGTTATGTAGGCTTCCATTTGTGGCTTCCTCAATCAACTGTGGCAATATATAGTTCTCCCCATTGATGGAGCTGGTAGTGCAAGTCTTCTTATTAGTAGAGTCACTATCCACTGTTTCCTTGCTCCCTTCAGATTTTCTTTTCAAAGCTTCCTCATCTTAAACTACCTCCAAGTCTTCCTCTACAACTGCCTCTTTAGTTCTGTTTGTAATCTCAACTTCCCTTTTATCTTTTTCTTTAGGATCTTGAATTTTAAGTTTGTAATTTCTCTTTTTTTTTTATAATAGCCACACTTTTGGTTTGGGAGCATTTTAGTTTTGGCCTTCAATTATGGTCTTCAAATGTTTCTCCTCGATATCATCCGCAGCTAGCCAGAGTCATGCTCCGATATCACTGTAATGTACCTAGGTAATTTAGGGTGTTCAATTTAAACTTATCAAGAAAATATTTCCAAAAATGTTGATTTCTTTCTGCAAACAATTTGAATGCAACTCCAGAATTTTGCTTCAAGTAGATGACACACAAATATTTTCAAACTATTTGTTTATAGACTGGAAGAGAAAAACGTGAGGCAAACAATGAATTTTATTTGGAGAATATAACAAAATTATAGTGCCACTTATAGAATTGACTCTTGGAACATACACCATGCACCAAACTTGTCTTGGGAAAGTCTTGAAATCCATTTAGCCACTTAGAAAGACTGCTACAGGTACAACATCAATTCATCCCTTTTTCCAAATGAACTGCTACTAGCATATGAGAACAAGGTCTTTTGATCTGGAACAATGGTTCTATAATTTGATCTCCTATTTGACTGATGCCAATAACTTCAACAAATCTACACGGATTACCAAGAATGCACTGCAAGGAATCGACCCCTTAATGGATAGAGTTGTGATGATGAGGGAAGATTTGTCCGCTTCTGAATGATAGCTCTGCTATAGTAATAACAACGCGGCCCAGTGAGACAAAGATTCTGGAATCGATTTACCAACTACACAAATAAACAAAAATAATCGTCCTCCTTATATTGTGCAATAAATTTGGCTTGAATCTCACTGCTATTTCTCACAATAATGCGGCTCGTTGAAACTTCTGTTGAACAAAAATAAATTCGGCCTTAGGATCATTATTGATTTGGCCCTTTTTTTCTCAGAGTGATCTCGGGAGGATTTGGTACTTAACCCTGAATCTGGAAATGAGCACATCTTGCAGTTTCAACCTCTAATCACAAAGGAGAATGATTGCTTGGTCTCTTGCTAACCTGAAGAATTTGTGGAAAGATTATTTCTTGAAACCCTCGGCCCACCAAAAGGTGGATTTCGTCTCCAAACAAGATTAGATGATCTCTGGTATAAGAATGTTCCATTTGGCTCAATACTGGAAGGGAATGGTGCTTGGATTCTCCATATGTATAGAGACATCGGATTTTCTGAAATAGAGACATCGGATTTTGCAAACAATCTTGTTTGAGAATGACTTTCTCCCTGTAATAGTTCTGAAGTGTATAAGAAATAATATCCCTGGTCTGTGGACGGTTCCCTTCTAAGAAATAATAACACTTGACCTCTTGGAATAGGAGTAATCCCTGCAACAATAAATCACAATAACAAATAATATTCTGCTACCAATTTTCGTCGGATCTTCCAAAGAAAACACAAAGATGAATTCCACTAGGGTGGCAAACTGTCCACCAAATATGGATGAGATCTAACTATGGTGGAAAAATATCCACCAAAGCTAGAGTTAGGGCTTCACCATAAGCCCTCCAAATCCAACTCATTTGAGCTCTTTACTAATAGCAAATGATAATGGAATAGAATGATTAATAATTGAGCTTCTCATTGATACTTATTCAAGTTTCTAGATTTTCTTTTAATATTATTTTATTGAAGAAGTCAATTTTCCTTCCTAAGTGATTTTTTCCCTTTTTAAAATAAAGTACTTTTCTTCTTCTCTGAAATGGAGTCTGAGGTGCACTTCTTTTTTGGATGCCCTATCTACTATGAAATCAGAGGAAAGTTCCATTGCTTGTTTAAGGATTCCTAGGCCTTCGGTGAATTTTTCAGATATCCCAATTAGAGATGTGTGGTGTTATATATGTAGGAGGCTCTTAGGTTTCGAGCACATATTTTTCAGCCTCCCATTAGACCAGACCCCACTCAGAGGATCACAACATTTTTTAGGGTATTACCTGCAAACAAGGGCACCAAGAGGTTGATTGATACCAGCGCATATCCAGACTCTATATCAATGAAGATCTGTGGGACCTCATCCTGCCACACGCACGAGATCTCAACAACAAATATGTGTCAGATCCATTCCTGGGAGACGAACTAGGTCCTACATACCTTAACATCATGTGAACTACCCCAAGAAATGATTTAGTGGATAGTCTGCACTTTCCATGGGCTCTTGATTGGACCAACAGACTTTGTTGAGTTTTCTTCAGTGTTCTTCATTCAGTCTTGGATGTTAGGAGAGATGGATCTGATTCAGAAACCCATTAGCTCCTAGATATTCTCCGCTAGAGAATTTCATGCATTGTATATTTTATGTTCACACATTGTATCTTTTATACTTCATGCATCGTATCTTTTATATTCATGCATTGTATCTTTTATAATAGACCATTTGGTTTTCTTGCATTGTATGGACATCATTGTACTCAAGAGTCCCTTTGACCTACTTTATGATCAATAGTTGAACATAAATATAATTATCTTATCTTATCTCCTATTATTTATTATTAACCTTTTTTATTTAATAATAACAAAATTGAATAAATTCTTATGAATTCCCTATATTAACTTTTCCTTTTCACTAGCCTATTAGGAGATTATTAGGAAAGGATAAGTCATGTCTCTAGCTCATGTGATACGGCACATTACAAATAGGGCAAGGAAATTTTAAATTTATTTTTACATCTATATTGGGTTGTTACTTTATTTTATTTTCCTCCAGTATAATAACATTACAACAAAATTATGAACATATAAATAAAATGTTTGTGTAAGAAAAGATTTGATCACTAAATACATATTTCAAAATCACTATTTTTTCGAAAGGTTGTTGTTGTTTATTTATATGATCCTTTAATTTTCAAGTAGACAAAAGAAGAGCGTCACAATTTTTTGAGGTAAGTGTTGGAGAGATTGAAACATGAGAAACTACTTATAAATCTAAAAAAATGTTCATTTATGGAAGAACAGTAGCTACACTCAAGGTTTGTTATATTGCAAGAAGGCTTGAAGATGGATTCTAAGAACGTGAGAGCAATTGTAGAATGGCCTATTCCAAAGAGTACATTTCAAGGAAGAATTTTGAATGGTTTGGCTAATTTTTATACAAAGTTCGTTATAAATTCAATAGTGTTTGTTCACCATTAACTACATGTAGGAGAAAATGAGTGTAACTACCCTCCTCCCACATTTACCCAAGTTAATTGGTCCACTGGGGTAAACATGTGACGAGAGGCCACTATGATGTGATTCAACCTCCTAGGTCACCTTAAGGAAGTGGAACCAACGAAACAAAACCAATCTGACCTTCCACACATACTTAGAGAACCTTCAGGAGCCAACCAAACCTTCTAGGTGGTTAATCCCTTAGACAACTCGTCATTTTACTAACCTGGACCCTCAGTTTCTCCCATGACAAGACCTGAAAGTGACTAAGGCCTTCCAGTCACTCCCACAATAAGGAATGTCAGCGACTGTGGACTTTCCCAACTAGTTTTGTGCCAACGACCTCAGATTTTGTGCCACTTTTTTAGGGCTAGGATTGAGGCCACTTCCTAGAATTTCATGGAACTTTCAGAAATGATAAATAACAAGAGAACAAGGATACTAATGTAAAAATAGGTACAAGTACTTGAGTGGACCCCCACTAGAAATGACAAACATTTCGCCAAACATGTCACGAATATGCAATCTATAGGTCATAGCAATAGATCGATTGAGCATAGGGGTCTCATACTTATCTAAGAATCGTTAAGAAGCACAATTGATGCCTTATCACAACAGCTACATTATCAACTATTAGGTCATATATTCATTATTCATTCATTTACTAATCAAACATGATGAGATCCATACACAATCATTTTTATAAACCATCTTGATAACCAACATATAACCAACAGAAATAACCAAGATATAACAACCATAAAAACCACATATGAATACGTATATTTACCCATCAAATACTGTTAGGATATTCCGACACATAGGAAATAGTAAAGTACAACTTGGTCTAGTATAGAGTTAGGTAAAGTGTGTTTCTTTACTATGTACATTTTGTAACTTACAATCCGACGATCACGATATGTAGTGATCCGACGGTTCATTCTCTCCTCGGTATTACCGACACTTGATCCGTGGCTTAACACTCGATTGGTCCATGATCTCTATTTAAAGAGCATGGAGGGTCATTTGTAGGGAAATCCGTCTATGAGAGAAGCATATGTAAATTTTCATTCTTTTATTAATAAATTGCCTGAAGTGGCCGCATTGGCTCAGGCCGTGGACTGTTTCCCTCTTTGAGGGTTTTAACCACGTCAAAAGTACTGGTGTATTGATCTGAGGTCTGTTTGTGAGCGGTGTCCTTTGGTGTTCTGTCTAAGGAACTTACCCTATAAATTCCTACATGGTATCAGAGCTATTTGAGGGCCACTTCAGTTGGTGATCCAAATCTGAAGCTGGTAGAACTGCATCCGACTGCCGTTTCCTAGATCTACTGTTTCTGACTGCTTTTGGGCCGAGAGGACTGCTCTGTTGTATTGGGAGCATCTGTTCCAGTGAGGAACCCCTTTCGTTTCACGCGAAAAGGTTTCTGGTAGCCCTAGCTGCGTCATTTTTAAGATTTGGAGGTATACAATGTTTATTTGCAGTTTACAGTTATTTTCTCTCTGTTTATTTCAGTTTCGGTTTATTTAGCTTTTTTTATTACCGGATATATACCTTTCATTTCAACGTATGCTCTTTGCCCTACGACTCTGTGCGATCTGGGCAAATCAGAAACAGAAAGGAAGGATTTTTCTCATGCGTATGCTCTTTTCTGCTGCACCTTAGCGTGATCTCGGAAAATCAGAAACATTGAGGAAATATTTAGTTTCCGGCTAAAGCTAACTTCGAGCCGCAAGGTTCGTTTTCGAAAACATTTAGTTTCTGGCTAAAGCTAACTTTGAGCCACAAGGTTCGTTTTTTTTTGTATGTCCGTGTTGGTTTTTGTGTTTTTTGTTTTGTAGGGAAAAAGAGCTTTCTCAAAGCAAGCACGCAACCCAAAGCATCATCCCTTGTAAATTCCTACAAATACAAGAGGAAAGAAACTCTTATTAAGATATGCAAAATTCAACTAGGTCTGTGACTTCCACGTACCACCCGACCATAGATTGGGCTGAAACAAATATTTCTTTCATCCAATAACCCTCATGCCATATTCCAAGCATTAATGTGGGATCTCATGAAACAAATCAACCAAAACCAACTAGGGCATCCAGAAGCCAAACCACCTCAACCTTCAACCAGTGATTCCACTTCACAATTGGACATCACTAACCATCACTAGATTGGTCGCTACCTAAGGTGTCCAGGGCTCCAAAGCGTTTGTTCCAACCAGGGATTCCAAGACTATTACCTCAACCCACCAAGGGCTTCCATAGTGCTTTTCCAACCAAGACTTCCAGGACTAGTAACTCAACCCAAGTTTTTACAGGGCTTCCATAGCGTTTATCAATCCAAGGCTTCCAGGAACTAGTAACTCAACCCAAATCCAAAGGAACATCAGAACCAACAATAAAACAGAAAGAAAGGAGCCCATAACACCATGGATATCTAGGAAATGGCAAGGCTAGGAAAAACCATTGTCAATCTAGGAAATCTTCCATTTCAATGACATATCATAACCAAGAAACCACATGCATGTGCCATGCATACCAAAACTAGCAATGAAATCATACATCCAACTCTGTACCTACAATAAAAACCCGTTGCAGTTGTTGATCTGGATGTCCTCTGGCACTTTCCTACATTTCCTTTGCCTTCTTGCTCCAATCCCAAGTATGGCACACTCCTCCAAGAGTGCTCCAAGAAAAATATTTCTGTCCAAGAGTATTAGAGAAAGAGAATAGAATGCAAGATCCAAAAAATGAACTGACAAATCCATGAATTGATCCTCGGAAGTTTTTTTTATTAATGAGGCCTCTATTTTCTTCAATTTCCATTATTTTCCTTCATTTTCCTCCTCACATGCAACTCGTGGCCTTTCACATTATTTTTCTCTTATTTCCATTATTTTCATAAATAAAATGTCAATAAATGTCTCATGCCTTTCAAATGTCTTTTCCATTGCCTTTGTCAATTTCTATATCCCTTAATTAATCACAAGTGATCCTCATCACTATGTTTTTCCCAACATTCAACTTGGAATATGTGTCCCATGAATTTGGTTATTATTTTTCTTTTATTAACTTTATTACATGGGTTTTTTACCAGGGTTGTTACAAAACCCTCCCCCTTAAGGGAACTTTGTCCTCGATGTTCAATGACACTTACAACCAACAAGACTGCTAAAAGAAAAACATACTATCCATGGAGCTTTATAACTTAGCTCGTTGTAGTATTTACAATGATCAGCCTGCTGAGAAGCCAACCAACATGACAACATAACAACATGACAACCATAATGGCATGACACTCATAAGGCTTATTGGAGCTTTATAACACAGCTCATGGAGGTATTTACATCCATATACATGTGTACATATACCAAAACATCATACAAAAACATATACCAAAACATTCGCTCAACTAGAGAATAGAGAAGGATACATAGCCCGCATCTGATCTGCCATCTCACATGTAGCTTCGTCGGGCCCAAAGTGCTTCCATTACACTTTAACTTGCTCGACTTCTTGGTTCCGTAGCATGAACATATTTATCTACAAAATATGATGAGGTTTCGGCTGGAATTCTCCTTCTGGCTCCACCTGAAATACAAACAAATCAATGACATGATCAACATTTTTAACATACTTCTTAAGCAATGAACATGGGAAACATCACGGACTTTCAATGTCGAAGGCAATGCAAGTCGATAGGCTACTGGTCCAATCCTTTCAAGAATTCTGACAGGTCCACAATACCAAAGTGACATTTTGACACATGATCCAATCCTCAAGTAGCTCTTCTTGGGCTTGATGCGCATGTACACATGTTCCCTAACCTGAAAATCCTTAAACATCTTGTTCTGATTTGCATAACTTTTGTTTGTCTTGTGATACCTTCATATTCTTCTTGATTACCTGTATTTCTTATTCCATCTCTTCCAACATGTTCGGTCTTATCAACACCTTGTTAACTGGATCACTCCAACTGATAGGAGTATTACAACTCTGCCCATACAATGCCTCAAACAGAATCATCCTCCTGATACACATTGTTGTAAGAAAACTCAACCAATGGAAGGTGCCCCTACCATATCTTTTTTTGATGTATCACATACATATTTAACATGTCCTCTAATATCTTATTGACCCTCTCTATTTGTCCATTTTTCTACTGATGATAAGTTGTACTGAAGGCCAACTCTGTCCCCAAAATTGCAAACAACTCTTTCCAAAACTTGGAAGTGAACTTGGCATCCCTGTCTGACACAATCCTCTTCAGGACACCATGTAGGCTCACTACATCTCTATTGAATACCTGTGCTACATCATTAGCTGAATACATAGATTTCACTGAAATGAAGTGTGCTACCTTTGTCAACTTGTCAACCACAACCATGATAGAATCATGTTGTCTAGATGTCCTTGACAAACCTATGATAAAATATATAGAAATTACCTCCCACTTCCACTCTAGAATCAGAATCGGTTGTAGTAATCCACATGGCTGCTTACACTCTGCTTTTACCTATTGAAAATCCAAGCATCTAGCGACAAACTCTGCCACTTCCTTTTTCAGATTCGGCTAATAATAAAACTTATTCACTATTGTCAATGTCTTATGATATCTTGAGTGACCTGAATATGGTTTAGCATGAAATTCCCTCAAGATAATATTATTGAGCTCAATGTCATCTAGCACATAAATCATGTCCCTAAACCTAACCAAGCCATTATTTGTGAGATGATAGTCCACATCCTGATCACTTGTACCCTGTTGTAACATGTGCATAAGCTCTCTATACCTGTCATCCTGTTGTCATGCCTGTAAGATCTGATCCTGTAAGTCTGTTCCATAAGAAGTCATAGATGCTATACGATTCACCTGTATCATCCTGCTAAGAGCATCTGCAACCTTGTTCTCTTTACCTTTGATGTACATGATCCCAAAGTCGAACTCAATGATCCTGGACAACCATGTAGCTTGTCTTGCATTCAAATTTGGTTGGTCAAATAAATACCTCAATCCACTGTGATCACTAATCAATACAAACCTAATGCAAATAAGATAGTTCCTCCATATCTTTAGTGCATGAATAATCGCTACCAACTAAAGATCATGTGTCGGATAATTCTGCTTGTGATCATTCAATTTTTGTGACTCATAGCATACTACCTGCCCTTCCTGCATAAGGACTCTGCTAAGTCCTCTTTTACAAGAATTTGTACACACCACAACCTCTTTGTCCAAATCTACAATCTTTAACTTTGGAGCATCCGTCAACAACTTCTTCAATTGCTCAAAACTTGTTGCACATTCTTATGTCCATTAAGAGTTCTTGCCTTTTCACTGCAATTATGTGATAAGATATGAAATTTGCGAGAAGTTCCTGATGAACCTCCTATAATAACCTACTAACCCCATAAATGATCTTACCTCATCCATATTCCTAGGATTTTCCCATTCCATGATAGCCCTTATCTTCTCTGGATCCACTGCTATGCCTTCCTTGGAAGCCAAATGTCCCAAGTAATGTACCATTGTTTGAAAGAAATTGCATTTTCTAAGGTTGGCATACAAATGATGCTATATTAGAAATATAAATACTACTACTAAATGTTCAACATGCTCTTCCTCATTCTTAGAATATATCAAGATGTCGTCAATGAATAAAATAACAAACTTGTCCAGATAAGGATGCAACACACTATTCATCAAATACATAAAAGTAGCTAGAGCATTAGTCAAACCAAATGGAATTACAATAAACTCATAATGCCCATACCTAGTCCTAAAAGTTGTCTTGTATATGTTCCCTTCCTTGATGTGTACCTGATGATATTTAGATCTTAGATCAATCTTCGAGAACACTACTGCTCCCTTCAACTGGTCAAACAAGTCATCAATCATTGGCAACAAATACATGTTCTTGATGGTCACCTTGTTCAACTACCTATAATTGATGAACAACCTAAGAGTACCATCCTTCTTTTTCACAAACAATATCGGTGCACCCTCAGATGTATTCATTGTAGATCCTGGTCAAAATAGTCAACATATTTGCAAGTGTCCTTAGTATGACCCTAAACCTGATGGTTGGTGCACCACAATTTGTTATTCTGGAGTGTTAACACAAGCAATGAATTTTGCATTGTTCAATTTTATCTTCACATTTTTTATCAGTTAGTGAAGCAATCAACTAACATTCTTCATATGTTTTGATTCACTATACCAAATTAAGAGCCTCTTCACATGTCGTGACTTTGTGCATTCTTAGAGGGTCGCGGATCTTTTGCAGTAGGCTAGTGACGTACCATTGGACTAATAAGTGTGCATCAATACCATATGGGATTTGAATTAGAAGATCCTTGAATCTCTTATCATATTCTCTGACTATCTCATTTGGTTGTTGTTTAATTTCTTTTAATTTTTTAGCTGCAAGGTGCTTAACATCTTGAACCCTGAAGAAACTAAGAAAGTTATTCTTGATTTCATATTTCATCTTTGGTTTCTTATCGGTGAGGTTCATAAACCATGTTAATGCTTGATTCCTTAATGTAGTTGCAAACTGGGTGATTTGCTTATTTCATTGTTGATATCGTTTACAAACCAGAATTTTTGACAAACAAATCAATGTTTCTTTGGATCCTCATCACCCTCATAGACAGGAATGTGGTTTAATCCCATTGTTATTGTTAAAGTTGTCGATGTTCCAAGTATTTGAGTATGAGTTGTCTGAATGTTCATGACATAGTCAACAATAGATTGACTACGCTCAAGCTTGCGGCTTTGATCCTTATTGACAATGTCTCCCGACAATGATTCGTCAGTTTGACATGCTTTATCTATGTATTTGGTGAACCAATTTACTTTGGGTTGTGTCTCTTCATCTACCAAACTTATACTTTTAGTTTCTTCAACAGATACTAATAGCGAAAGGGGGGTACAATCATGAGATAATTGAGTTGGAGAAGTATTTGCTCAATTTCTTGATTCTCATTGTTTGAATGATTTTCGTTGATATCTACAGATTCTGGTTGAATTCTTCAATCTTCTTCATTATGCCAAAGAACTTGTATATATTAATAATGTTGTGATGATTGTTAAAGAAATTCTCTCACAGTGGAACTTTTTATGGCTATAGTTGAAATACGTTGAATGGTAGGACCAAAGTCATCAATTTCGATTACATCTACTTGTCATCTAAGACTTCAGATAGACCATTGTTTTCCATCAAAGTGGGTAGTGCAACACCTCTCAACTCATCTGAGGTGTCTTGTGCATCTTTTTTCACCCGCTCACAATTCTGAATTATAATTCTCTAGTATTCTTCTTTGATTTGTTCCTACCATTATTGTCATTTGTCACTCACTATTTTCTGGATGTGGATTTACTACTTATATTGTCGATTGTAAATGTGTCAGGCACTTTCTTGTTGTTATTTTCTAGCAGTTGACTGTCTTCCTTCCATTTTTATAGTTCTCATCTACTTCTCCAACTATACTTCTTCCTTTTTATTTTTGTTTTATTTCTCATGGCTCTTTACCCCCCCATGCCGACCTGACATAGTGTCGGTGAGTGAGGGAGCATTCAATGACCATGTTTACTTTCTTAAGAAGTAATCCCAAACTTCTTTGGTGTATTTACAATGATCATATAAGAAATTCCACTAGTCTATATGTTGCTTCCACTAGTTCGTATTAGCTAGAGTTTGCAATGGAGTTTGATATCCGTTGATATGGCCTGCACCCTTATCTAGGAGGAATTTATGTGAAAGAGTGGGAATCGATGCAAGAAAATTGTCTTGCAAGTCGTCGAAGACTATAGATTTAACATGGTTGATATAAGTTCATTCTTTTATTTATTTTTCTTCACAAAAATATTCCAATATCGATTCGACCCACTCGTGTAGATTCATCCAACCACCATTTGAGAGCTTTAGCAAAAGTTGCGAATCTACTTCATTTTCTGGTTTTTTTCATGGGTGAGTTGGTTGAGGAAATTATTTTTGTTGGGACACCTTCAATAAACCCCTTGTGCACATTAGAGAAATTTTGAGGTATAAAATGGGCCTCCTAAGGAATATTATAAAATAATAGTGGAAATAATAAAATAAGATTATATTACCTCATCAAGTTTTGGAGGGAAAAAAGAAAAAACCACTTTTTCAACTCGTATTTTCAAATTATCTCTATGTGGTTCTACTCAAATTTTGGATGAGAGAACTCATTTAATGTGGAATTTAATTTTGCATTCAAGGAGTATCCATGTTGCATACTTTCAATGGAACCTACTACACGAAAAATGTGAAATATTTGAAAAAAATGTCACTGCAATCACACTTTTTCATGTATTTTATAGTTTTCTTATAGTAGGGTCCATCAAAGGTATGCAACATGGGTACTCCTTGGATGGAAAATTAAATTCCATGTCCAACGAGTGCTTTTTCTCGAAATTTGAGTAAAATCGTAAGAAGATAAGTTGAAAATACGAGTTGAAAAAGTAGTTTTTTTTTTTACCTTTTTACTCCCAAAATGATGAATCATCCCCATGGTTGACATCACCATATTGAATTCTATTGGTCCTTATCAAGTTTGTTTTTTTTATACATTTTTTCTTTGAGGCCATTTTTAACCTCAAAATTTCTCTAATGCTTCGATAAAGAAGTTAGCTCTGGCTTCTACTAAGGACAAACAGTTTCTTTGTGCATAGTTCTTTTGATAGTTATTTATGTTTGTCTCCCACCACATTTGTATCTCTTCCATGGTTAACATTTATGCTTTCATTTTCATGACTCGAGTCCAAACTATCGAAAAAACAATGTTGTAATCTAGGGAAAAACGTACATAGTTACAAGTACATAGACATCAAGCATTACATAACAAAGCCTATAACAGGAAGAAGAAGAGATAGTAGTGGAGAGCCAATATAAATTCACTTTATATTATGTCTCTTAATATCCAGGTCAAACTGATACATCGATGCATAGATAGATATTTATACCACGTCGAGACAGTTACAACAGTCTGACTACCAGATCAGGCTCTTAACTAGTTTGACTTATGTTTAACAACCATCGTTACATTACATAGTTATCTGACTCAATTGGGCTAGATGCCTAAGTCGACTAGCCCTCCAACAATGATCAAACTTCTCTACTGTCACATTGAACTTGGCTAGTTTTTTTTTTTTCTATTGCTTATCCAATGTCTCTAATCTCATCCATCTTCTTAAACTAGTTTTCCAATTCGTTCAATTTGTTTGAAGTAGAGTGGATGGTCATATTGTTTGGGGAGGTGATATGAGGTGGTTTATAGGTATTCATCATGGGTGTTTTCTAACAAAGGTTATTGGGTCGTAAGGACAAGAGGGTGTTAGGTGTTATAGATCTATGATATATGTTTGGGGTCCAATAGTATTGTTAGTCCAATATCTTAGGGAATGAACTAAGGAGGCTCAACCAAGCCCTTAACTAAAAAAACTCAATTACCGAAGTACTAGAGACTGATATCTCTAAGTGTTGGTCTTAGTGTTATATAGAAACAAGATAATTGATTAGTTTAGCTAAAGAAAATTTTAGGTATATGTAGGGGACTTCCTATATAACTGAGTATGTGGAAGTAATATTTCATATCAAGTATTTTTTCATGACAACCTACTCAAAGGGTTACCAATAGGGGTTTCAAGGCTTTCCAACAATGTGATTCCACTTGTATATCCTATGTTTATTCTTCCTTGACTGTAGTTTTACCTATTGAATGATAGATCATTGTGTTATTGAAATACACTGGAATGTCTCTTGATAAACTTTCAAAATTTTAGGATATTTCTAATCTAATAAAATCCTCTAAAAAATACTAGAAAATAACCTACTTATTCAAGGTAGGGTTTGAGGCTAACAATGTAAAATGATCACAACTATTGATATACTTCTCAGATTGGCTATTACCAACCCGATTATGAAATGGTTCAACTTCTATGGATCTACTGACACTAGTTTAAATAAAATATATGCACTCTATCAAAATAAACCCTAAAAAGTGTTGATTTTAAATCGATGATGTATTCACTTCCTAAACTCCATTTTGGACATTTTTTTAATTCAATATTAATTCAAGAGGAATTTAGATATTGGGATGGATCTCCAAATTCTACACAAAAAGTTTAATAAACCAACCTAAATGTTACTGAACTCTTTTTTCCATTCAATAGGGGAATGCCCAATAAAGAAAACCACAAAGAAACTTTTATTTAAAATAGTAATGGAAATAAACTAGCTAGGGCGATGGTAGCTTATCTCTGAGAAGAGATGTGGCGGCTACATGCCTCTGAACTGTAAAGGCTACATAATCTGTCCTTTTACAAAATGTGACTTGTTACTTATAGTATTTTTCAGTTACAATACCACGGGTCAATTCCATGGGTGAATGAATACCATGGGTGGATTTTACAATACCACGAGCGGATGCCATTTACAATACCATGGGTAAATTCCATGGGTCAATGAATAATATGGGTGAATGAGTACCATGGGTTGATGCCATTTTCCATTCGGATCAATTTCCTGCCCTTTGCAACAATATTCAATTCTGGAAGTGAGCTTCATTCACTCAACCATCGCAGTAGCATAAAATTATCAGCTGGGTATCTGTGTGTCTCCCATATTGAGAACGAGTTATTAGTCATCCTTCACACTCCAACAAGGCTTCCCATTCCTTCTTAACTACTTCATAGAGACCTGAGTGTAATGAAAGCATCACTCTCTTTCCTGCAGAACCTACAACACTCTATCACAATCTATGGTGTCCTGGAGCCATTTTCTTGATTTATTTTCCCATGGCATGTAAGTAATTATTGGAGGTGGCTTGCTTCCACTTGGGACAGACTTTATAGTCACCTTTATTCAAATGGCACCAACCTCTATGTGCACATTTACTTTCAGCTTCCGACTCATACATCCTTTGTATATTGTGCATTAGTGTTGTTGCCCTCATACATCCTCTGTATACTATGCATTGGAGTTGCCGACTCATCCATATTTTTAAAACATATGTTGGTACATGAGTTCGATCCTGGAATCTCTGGTACCCATAACCTTTCTAGAAATATGATTTCACAAAATTTACGGGCTTTCGGGCAGTGGCCACCACGATGCACAATTGTTGGTGTGCTGCTGACTCACTTCACACCCTCAAATATATGCTCGTAGTGCCTTTTTATTTTGTTCATAGATCGAAATCCTTTAAATGCTTTCACATTTTGCTTTTTCTTTATTAATATCCCAAAGGCCCTTGGTCATGAAAACTCATGAAAATTTCACACAACCAAGTCCTAGGTGCGCGTTTCGATTTTTTATGGAACGTAAAATGTAGGCAAAATATTTGTCTCCTTTCTCTATTACTTGTCATAGAATCCTGGTGCTTTATCCTTTTCTTTAATTCCTTATGGGCTTATAGGCCTTCCAGGGTTCTGGGCTTCCAAGTTTAGTTCTCTCTACCTCGACTCAATACTTATCCCATGACTTTTCTTCCAGGCTTCCAAGATTCTGCGCTTCTGATCTCCCGGGTACGTTTCTCGCTACCTCAGGTTGATGTTATCATGTAACCTCTTTTTAAATAGACCTATGTGATTATATGATTCCAGGGTTTCGTGCTTCCTACTACCCCGCCTCACTGCAATCCCATAATACTTTTAAATAAGCCTTCGTGCTTCCTAGCTTTCTTGGGTTTCAGACACTGTTACTAAGGACTTCAAGGTCCTTACTTTAACTGATCATAAATTTTAATCTTGAAGGCCATTTGAAGAATTCCTTATATTGTTGGAAAGATATTTCTAGGCACTTTCCAACTATGCCACTTTCAAGTGAAACTAATATGTTATCTTGAGACATAATCTCCTCCAAATTCTGGGGCTCTCCAACCATCATAGTCATCGTTTTATGGCTTCTCCACTAATCCTGCTATTATGACGATTCTCTAAAGAACACTGCAACAACCATGGGACTCCCCTTGAACAACATGCTAATCAATGCCAACATCTGCTACATCTATCCTTAATGCTACTCCATTTAACATCGATGTCAACATACAAAGTGTCACCAACCATTCATACAATGACAATTGTTCGACAATCTACCCCTTTGGCATTTATGGCAACAAACTAAGCTCCCCCTGAAACCAGACATGGTTTTCTTCATCGTTGTTCTTCTCCTTGGCAATAGTAATCTTCTCCCCCTTTTTCATTAATGGAAAATGATCCTTCTGAGTGAAACTTATTGTTCAATTGATCCTTCAAGTTGAGTAGCTACCAAGACTGACTGTAATTGAGTCATTTGGGATGAGGAGTCACAACTCATATTTGTTGTCAAATATGCACAAAGGAATCTCTTGCAAGTGGTTTAGTAAATATGTTTGCAATTTGTTCTTTAGTGGCCACATATTCAAGTTGAACAACATTAGTAGCAACATGTTATCTTAAGAAGTGAAACTTCATAGGAATGTGCCTGGTCTTTGAGGGCATGATGGATTATATGAATGTTGATAGCACTAGTTTTGTCACAAATGATTGGAATTGGATCAGTCAACTCTACCTTAATTTCCTTCAAGGTCTTCTTCATCCAGAGAATTTGTCAGAAACAAGTGGCAACTACAATATACTTTGCTTCAGTAATTGATAAAGAAATGGAGTCTTTTTTTTTGCTGACCCAAGACATTAAGCAGTTTCCCAAAGATAATGTTGCACTAGAGGTGCTCTTCCTGTCATCAATATTGCCCACCCAATCAAAATCATTGTAGGCATTTAATCTAAACTATTTTCTCCTAGCATACCACAACCCATAGTTTGTTGTGCCTTTCATATACTTGAAGATCCTTTTGATAACAATGATATGCCTTTCTTGGGGGTAGGCTTGATATTTGGCAACCAAGCCTACTGCTTGCATGATATCTGATCTAGATGTTGTGAGATATAACAAGCTTCCTTTCGTTGATTTGTAGACAAACTAATTAACCAACGACATCTCATATTATTTGCATATCTTACAACCTGTAACCATGGGGGTGTTTACCAACTTGCAATCTTTCAGTCCAAATTTCTTCAGATCTTATTGCAGGCATTTGGATTAGGAGATAAATAACCCATATTTTGATTGAGAAATTTACAATACTAAGAAAAAGGACAGTTCTCCTATCATGGAAATCTCAAACTTTGTCTGTATACACTCTGTAAATTGATGTCCCAACCGCTCCAGATTGCTTCCAAAGATGATTTCATCCACATACACTACCACAAATAGTAGGTAGTCATCTTTAGACTTTATATACATATTGCTATCTATGATGCCCCTCTTAAATCCTTGTTAAGAAGGTATCTATCTAGTCTTGCACACCAAGCTCTAGGGGCCTATTGGAGTCCATATAAGGCCTTTTTCTTTTTTTACACAAACCCTTCATTTTTGGTGAGCATGAACCCCTCTGGTTGCTCAATATAAAATTCTTCTAGATCTCCATTGAGAAATGTTGAGTTCACATCCATCTGATACACCTTGATATTTTTATGACTAGAAAAAGTAAGAAACATTTTTATAGCTTCTAGTCTTGCTGCAGGTGCAAACATTTCTTCAAAATATACTCCCTCTATTTGGGCATATCATTTGAAGACTAAATGTGCCTTATTCCTAACCACCTGACCTTGCTCATTTAACTTATTTTTGAAGACCCATTTGGTGCCTATGAAATATTTCTCTTTGGGTCTTGGAACAAACTCCAAAGTATCATTCTTCTCGATTTGATCCATCTCTTCATTCATTATCTTTATCTAGGATTTATCCTCACTTTCCTGACTGAGATTCTTGGGCTCAATTTGAGATAACAGAGTTAGGTTTGTGCAACTTGGGCTACCAAGGAACCTTCTCCTAGTTTGAGCCCCAAGTCTTTGATCACCAATTATTTGACTATTTGGATGTTGTTTCTATACATACCTTGAGTGAGTTTTATGCCTTAGGGTTGTACTTGTCTCTTCATCTTCATCATCTGCCTCTATTTCTTCTTGATCTTAGAGTCTAGTGGCTGAAATTTCTTCTCCATCTGAGTTCACGTCTCTTTTGGAAGACTTTGATTTTGGCATTATTTCATCCATAGCTATATCAACGTAGTCCTAAAATATCTTTGTTCTTCTATTGTAGCATATGTATCATTTACTTCGAGCTAAGTCCCTGAGAAATATACCCTCCTCGACATGAGAATCAAAATTTTGAGGATTTTTATCATTATTTTTGATAAAATATTTTCTCCCAAATCCCTTGTCATGTTCTACTAATGCAGGTCTGCCCTTCCAAAACTTGTAGGGAGTTTTATCACTATTAGGCCTGAGTTGTGTTATGTTCAATAGGTAGACTATTGCTTGTGTTGCTTCTCCCCAAAACGTTTGAGGTACATTTGCTTCATCCATGATAGGTCTGGCCATCACCTATATTGTTGTATTCTTTCTCTCAGCTATTACATTTTGTTGCAGTTTTCTGGCAACAGAGTATGGCCTCCTTATGCCATGCTCTTCACAAAATTATTCAAACTCCCTTTAACTGTATTATGCTCCTCAAACTAATCTTAAGCATTTTATCTTTAGATATTTCTCATTTTTTACCTGATCTTTAAATGTCTTAAAATGTTTAAATGCTTATGATTTATCTTTTAAGAGAATGATTAATGTGGCTCAAGTAAAATCATCAAAAAGCAACATAAAATACCTCTCTCCTCTTGGGATTTTTGTTCGTGTTAGGCTGCAGAAATTTATTTGAATTATCTCCAATGATCTAGATGAAGATAATTCCTTTGCCTTGAAATGAGTCCTGGTTTTCTTACCAAATTGACAAGACTTGCAAATTGAATTATTAGGTCTTGACAATCTTGGAAATCATCTCACAGCTCCTATCTTGCTGAATTTGTTAGATTGTCAAAATTCATATGACCAAGTCTCCTATGCCATAAATGGGTTTCATTTGTCTTTCTCAAATAACAACTTACTCTCGAGTCATCAAACACATATACATTATTGTGATTTTTCACTTCCTTTCCCACTAGCTTTCCATTCTTTACATGTTGTATTTCACAATATTTGGACCGAAAGGTCACATTATAACCATTATCACACATCTAGATTACACCAAGAAAGTTGTTCTTGAGACACTCTACATACAATACATTTTTATCTTTAGTCTTTTCATCAAGACTAACTGTTCCCTTAACCTTAATTTTTGTTGGAGCATTGTTGCTGAACGTGACATTTTTTCTCCTATCCTTTTCTTTTAGAGACAAATTTATTTTTATCCCTAGTCATATGCTTGGAACAACGACTATCCACATACCATGTGTTTTCTTGATCATGTGATGATAGAGCAAGTCTGCATTCCATGTTCTTTCCAAACTTACGTTTCCAATTCTTGTCCTTTTGAAAAGTTGGTTGCCAATAATTTTGGGATGTAGATGAATAGTCAAATTTTCTTCTGCATTCACTTATTGTGGCCAAAATTATTACATTTGAAGCACTCAACATCATCCATTAAGGGAGAGAATGAATTTCTATCTTTGGGAGGAGAGTTTTGAGATCTATAATTCTAATACTTATTGCATCTGAAATTTTCACCTATTTCGATTTTGGCCCTTCTACAATCAATAGCTTTATGTCCAAAGATATGACATTTATAACAATCACCATAAAATAAATTAGAGTACCAGAAGTTGGAAATTTCATGAGTTTGTACATAAAGGTACCTTTGTTGTCTTGCTGATTGATTCATTCTTCATTGGTATGACCCCTTTGTAAAGTTGTGTTGTGCTATACAACAACCCTCCCCATTTCAAAATTTTTATCCAAAACTTTAACAAGAAATGGGTCCCCTTTTTAGAACTTATATAAAATCAATAAAACTTTTAAAAAATCAATAGTTGTTGATAAGTCTTTTGCCTTTAGGTTAAGTTCAATAACAATCACAACTTTGCAAAATCTATACAATACATGAAAATCCTTATGAAAAGGTCCGATCTGATTTAAATATTAAACAAGACCTTATCATAAAACAAATATAAATGAATGTGTCGCATCCTTTGTTTAAAAGATCGAATTAAGGTTTCCATTAGAAATCGTCGATGTGATAACGCTATCGAAAAGCGCAACTTGCAACTTATCAAGGAATCATTCCAAGAGGTCATGTAAATCTCCTGATGCGATAAGCCAATCGTAATCGGCCATCGCTGAAAGCACGAAACACATAACGAATGCCCATTTGGAATCCGCCAATGTGATTTCATTATTGGAAAGTGCACTTTTCAATAAAAGGTGAAATATAATTGTTAAACGAATGTTTGCAGGTCTAAAGCATAAAACAATTATAAATTAGAAAAAAAATATTTATTGATTTGTTAAAAATTATCCCGCCTCCCCATGACAACTCACTATTTATCATAATCAGAGCTATATAAGAAAACAACTAAAACATAATGTTTGTGCCCCTCGATCTACAATATGTGACTTTCTCTAATCGTTGATAGGCAAAGTCACAATATTCACTTTAAAGAACTGTTACTAATATGAGCGATGCGACATATTATTATGACATTTAAGTATCACGATTGGCAGTTACAGAAATCATTAATAGAGTAGTTATGGTTGAATCCTTCGAGGATTTCATCTGTGGTATCATAACTTATTAGAATCCGTATTGCTTATTATGCTTAATTACCATTAATCTTTTATATTGTGCGGCAGCTTTGAACAGAATTTTCTTCGTTATGGTCTTCTAGTTCTTTTTGCAGAACAAATCTGAATTTATGAATCTAGTGAAAATAAAGAAGAAATCAAAGAAACCAAAGGCCATCGTCATAACCAAAGAGGAAACAATAAAAAGGGTCTTGATATCTGATACTACCTACCTTGGTCTGGGCAAAGGCTTCATGGGAGAGCATATATAATTTACTGGAAGCCAAGGATCCAGAAGAGATTGAAGAAGAAAAGGGAACAACGGATTCCACTGATAAGTTAGAGAGTACTCTTAAGGATTTGTCCAGCTCTTATCTTCACAGAATAACAGCCCACGCTAAAATATTACCCTACAATGATTTGATTAGATGGGTCATTGAGAGTATCAACATAACATATAGGACATTCTTTACAATTGATGGAAGGATGTTTGGGTCATTCAAGGTGGAAGATATCAAAAATATGTACCATTTGCCTGAACCACAAAAGCAGTACAACAAAGCATTTTTGGAATCCTTCGCCAAGGAAAATGCCATGGAGTCAGACCCTATCAAGTAGTGGAGGCATTTCCCAAACAAACACAAGCATGAATCATCAGGTATGTACTCCATAGACTCATTAGCATCTCCTTATTGTTATGCTGGTGCTATGACATGCAAACTCTTTGGAGTCCATGATTCAGCTAGGTTTTCTATAGAAATGGTACCTTTAATGGAGGCAGTAGTTAAATCTTATATCATGGATTGTGCAACCATTCTATCTGATAAAATGGCCAACCAAATCCTTGATTATAGAAAAAACAGGTTTGTGACTACTCGTGCAATACCCCTATTTTATATGAGTGCCTACATTTTGGACACTATCTGTTTCAATTCTAATTACCCCATTTTAGGCTAGAAATGGACTCCGCAAGACCCTACCCCCATTCATATCTATCATAAGGAATTGTGGAAAGCCCATTATAAAAATCATCTTTATAGAATCTATCATGGTTTCGTCTTGCTTGTTCATTATGCTATATTCAATAAACCCGCTTCTAGGTTGTCTGATGAAGCCAATGTCGACCTAACATCAATTGGTAGTTGGTTTGGTGAAGAGAAGTTAACCTACATCAGACTTTTCGGCAGCACTACTGATCCACATGTCCTCCCTTTATACATCCCTGATAAACTATTTTCCAGAGAAATAGCTTATCAGATAACAGAAGCAAGGATGTCAAGGAACCTAAAGGAGTCCAAAAAACAAATGTGGCCTTCATTCCCCCTCCGATGTGGTACTTTCACACTGCATGACTTCAAACATGCAGAGAAGGAAGTTGAGAAAATTAAAATGTTAAAGTTAGCAGTCATCCCAAAGAGGCAGTATGATCCAAAATTTGTCGCCTACAATTTCACTTCTCATGTCAAAATTGCCAAGTTTGAACATTGGAAGGATAAATATGATGATTTTTTCGCTTCAACTGACTTATTTTCTCAAGTGAAACAACTAGCAAAAATTAAATTGGGAGCAGAGGGATTAGAGGAATTTTTGAAGTTCAGGACATAGAGGTTGCAAACACTACCTCTGGACTTGTTAAATACTACCTCTATGGTACAACTAGAAGGCCACTGTGAAGAAAAAATTATAGAAAAGACTCCTGAAAAGGAAAAGAGCCCTGAAAGGGATCAGACAAAGGAAGGAACTAGTGAGATCCTTGATACTGATATAAATATTGATCTTGCTTTAATCAAGGAATGGGAGCAGTTTGACCTAATCATCAAAGACCCGAATAACTCCCAAGAGCTCACTACACCAAAATCGCCTGCAACGCAAAAGCTTGAGGTTATTAGTGTTCCGATTGAAGGGACAAGCAACCTACCCAAGATTCACCAGGATATAGAAATCATTCCCAAAAATCCAACAGAGGAGATATTACTAAAAACAGAAGAAATACCACCCCTAGATGTATTCTACAGTCTGAAGCACAACATTGTGGTTAAAAGATAGAGGAAAAAGAGGAAAATTGATCAATGTCCTCTTCTAACTCCTCAAGCAGAAATGATGAATGTGCTATGGAAGGTAGAAGTCAATCCTTCTAAGAATTTAACTAAATTATCTCAGTATGCAGGGGCTTACACAGCAGCAACAATGGACAAAGCTTCAGAGGTCAGCCAACTAATCATGGAAAAGGACAAAGGATCATTCAACTTGAAGAGCAATTAGCAGAAGAACAATGAAGAATTAGTCAGCTTGAACAACAGCTAGCAGAGCAGAGACAACAAAATGAGCAACTAAAAGAGTAGTTGAAACTGGAGAAACAGAAGATTGATAAGCAGACTCTCCAGAAACAACAGGAGTTGTCTCAAGAACTAAGCAGGCTTCAGATGACAATTGAGCAAGAAAAGAAGGCCAAGGAAGATCAAATTGCAAAAATGCAATTACAGATAGAAAAGTACAGGGGTTATCCACAAGTCATTGAATTCAGAATAGAAGCCTTAGAGATAACCAATGCCTTGTCTCGGCAGTTGAACATCCTTTGCCATAATATATCATTAGCTAACCCATTGTGCGATATCTTCGCATCACTAATTGAGAAGGTAGTTGACACCAGACTGGAATTGGAAAATGAAAATGAAAGGATAACAAATTTTCTTTCTTGGCAAGATTCTGAAGAAGGAAAGGTTGCCAATTTGCCAAAGATACAAGAATCGCACAAGGAAATCCTGTTTTCGGAATGGGAATCTTAGCTAATGAAAGCCAAAAGAGCAACTTCTAGATCCAGAGCTGCAATGAACGGTTAATAGAATTAGTAAATAACAATTTACATATGTCTAATTTGATCTCTGATTGCTCTCCAGGTAAACTCTCGAAAGCAAAGGCACTAGAACATCATTGGAGACAGGAGCTGGAAAATAGAGAACAACAAATCAGAGAAGTGCAAAACTTGACATGGGATACATTTTGGTCTTTTCTAGTCAAGCCACATAGCCAACAGATGGCCATGAAATGCCTTTCTGATGCAGTCAACTACATGTTTCCTGAACTCTCCAATGCCACCTACACAGCCCAGCTACACTCCAAGATGAGTCAACCTCCAGAAATCTAGCCAATGCTCGCAATCTATCACCTAAAACATAAGAAAGGAAGCCGATTCAATGAATTATTTCAACCACTATCACACTGCTATTTTTATAGAAAAATTCTAGATTTTCATGTCTACAGTTAGAACAACACATAGCGATTTTTGTTGATAGTTTGTTTTTATTTTTCTTATTTAAAGACCCTTTCATGTATTTAGAGAGGTTCCTCAATTTGTATTAAAACTTGACTTGGGATTTGCACTTCTGTACTTCTAAATTCTATTTTTTTAATCAAAAGTGGATCAAAGTTCTGCATTTTTTTGAAAGAAGCTTTTTCAAGACTTGCACTTTTGCATCTTCTGAAGGTTTTTTCAAATAGGAAAGTGGAATATGAGTGTTGTTTACATCGGAAAAATTCAAATGCATACGATACTATTATCACTATTTTTGTCTTATTTCTCTATGTGAATGAACATTTCTTAAAACTTTCTATTATTGATATATGTATGTTTTTCAAAAAATTCTTTAGCATATCATTTCTGAAGGTTTTAGAATTGTTATCATTTGAATATATATGTCAGTGATATATATTGTGATGAATGCGATAATGTTTTTATAATTACTTTGTTTAAATTCTTAAACAAAGTAATCATTATATGAATACATCTTTCTATTTTACGAATAAGCCATCTTTATGATTATTTGTCTAATAGAAATAATAAAAAATCGTATTGTTAATAGGATACCCAAGTTAGATTAGCATATTTGTATATTTTTGAATTGTAGGATAAAATACTTATCACCCTCATTACACATTACAAAACAATCACCCATCAACTTGTACATCACTCGGAAACTGGTCCCATTATATCCAGTTAGAACCACCACACCAAATGGAAAAGGAGCTGCACTAAGGTCTGAACCGGGTGGTTTTCCTCGATGTTGATGCAAAGATTTTAGAGGTATCAACATTTTTGGCACTAGAAGGAGGGCATGAGCTATGAATGGCGAGAAAATCCAAATCCACAGCCCACTCTGAGAGTAAATCCCCCTCACCATCTCCTCCAACTTCTCCCTCGCATTCTAAATATCCCATTTTTAAGCGAGAAGTTGAAAAGACAAGATCCATTACTGAAAACTTGAATGTATTGGACAATTCTACCCTTGAACCCCCTAAAGTTTAGTCTTTAATTCATAAGCTTCAAGGGTTTTCCATATCTCAAGAACAATCTGAGTTATCCCAAGGCAGTGTGACTTGGCAATACATTCCTTCTCAGCCTCTTACATGATTACAGAGCGAAAAGCTTGGTATCGAACCAACGGAATTTCCTCTGCCTAGTCGGAAAAGAGCTAGGAAGACACCTTTAGAGTCTGACAGTGAGACTCTATCATTATCATCATCCATTTCATTCAATCCATTGCAAATTCAACCATCCATTCCCCAACTACATATCATAGTCCAAAATGGTACATGTACTCTGATATCCTCTACCCAACCACCTTTTACTATGTCCTCACTTTCTTCTATTATCAGTTCAACAATGGAACATCAACAACCACAACCAAGGCCATGGACAAATCCAGGAGCAGTCGCAATGCCTACACCTTTGAGTCAATTACTGACCCATCTTGAAAAGTGGTTGCCGAAGTTCAATCTTGACATTGGCATACTAGCGGAAGAACACATAAACAACTTTATGTTGTCAATAAACCTAAATGGGGTGGCAGAAGAAGATGTCGTTGTTAGACTTCTCCCATACACCCTACAAGGAGCAGCTGGATCATGGTGTTTTTCATTACCACTAGGATCCATTAATAGTTGGAATGCTTTCCAAGAGCAGTTTTTAACTAAGTTCGAAGATGATAGGTCCACAGTGACATTAATCAATGATCTCTCCAGTATTAAAACTAAATCTAAAGAACCCATTAAAGATTTCAACTCGCGATTTAATAAGCTCTTAAATAAAATTCATTCTATGTTTAAGCCTAGTGAAGAAGTCTGAAGCGAATGGTATATTTCTGCTTTATCTTCGAATATAGCCATCTTCGTTGATAGAGTTGCAAAGCCCACCTTAGAAGAGAATATGAAAGAAGCAATCGCCGTTGAAAAATGTATTATTGCTTTAGAAAATAAAACTACTCTTGAAGAAAGAAAGTCCAAAAAAGTTACTTTTAAAGATGATTCAAAAAAGAAAGTAGCTAAAGATCCATATGATATGGAAGGTTTGCAAAAAGTCCTGAAGACTATGTCCAACGAAATGGTAGATATAAAGAAACAGGTAGCTGAAACCTCCATTAAAAACCATTTAGGAACTTTAAAAGAGCTAAATCAAAACCACCTAATGCCATATATAATGTAGAATCAGATCCGGATAATGATGAGGATGAAGACATAATTTTGTCATCAAGGGAAACAGAAGAAGATGAGATAGTTGAATGTCACGGTATGTGGGACTTCATTTTACCCAAGTCTGATACTAAAAGCGAACAGGAAGCTCTCCCAGTAAATACCAGAAGTAAAACTGTTGCAGAACCTGTTCAAACAACTCAAAAGAAGAACAATACAAGCCCTACTACCAAAGATAAGGCTCCCATGAAGAAAACTCCAGTTTTGCCTACTCAAAATCAGCCATCATCTTCCAATCCACTCTCATCATCTAAGACATTGGTAGTCTCTGACTCTATGGATTACAACATTACTGAAGGCATGAAGAAGACTAGAGTGAGTATTTCTTTATTTGAGCTTAGCAAGCTCAAACATCAACAGAAATGGTTGCTCAAAGAGTTAAATGCAATACATTCTTCTCCTCTTCCAAATGCTATATTATCCAAGGTGGCTAAAGGATCAGGTAAGCCACCATCGGATAAAGTAGATGCTACTGTTGTTGTTTTGATCAGAGATAGATCTAATTCTCATACTCCTCCTTTTCTCTTGACCTATGAGATCTACAATAGAAATTTGCACAGCTGCTTAATATATTTAGGGGCTTCATCAAACATAATGCCAGCCTCGGTTTGCTCAAAATTAAACATTGAGCCCCAAAAATCTGCAGTACATATTGTTTAGTTAGATTGAACTAAGGTTCAAGTCTTAGGAGAGATTAATTTAGTCACCATTAGGTTATCAATTGATCCTAGAGTAGTCCAGAGAATTGATATATTGATTGCTGACATCCCTGAGTTTTATAGTTTAATTTTAAGCAGGGATTGGTATAAGAAACTCCATGGTTACATTTCTACTTATTGGTTTCATATGTGGCTTCCCTATAAAGGAAAACCAAATCAAATCAAAATCAATCAGGAGAAGCACATGACCCATACTGTAACGGAGTTTGAGTAGGAAAACCAACCTATAGCTTTCAATAACAACATTCTTGGAAATTACTCAGCTGAACCATTCTTTGGTAATTTTAACACTCAATCATCACCTTTTTCTGTTAATAGTTTCACATCACAAATAGAAAATTTCTCTCATATAGATTCCTCAAGATGTGTTACTATTGCTGAAGAAATTGTAAATAAACCTATAGATAAACCTGTATTTTGGTCTTTATATTTTGATGGATCAAAATCCAATGACGGTGCAAGAGCAGGATGTATTTTAGTTAGTCCTGAAGAAGAAAAAACTATGCTGTCACGCAGACTAGAATTTGGGTGTACAAATAATACTGTGGAATATGAGGAATTGATTCAAGGGCTCTATAAAGCAATAGGCCTGAAGATTCAATACCTAAAAGTACTTAGTGATTTTGAGATTGTCATCAGACAAATAAGGAGCACTATCCATTACCTATCAGGACATCTTAAGCATTATCAGTCCTTGGTTCAAGACCTCATGTCTCATTTTTTGGCATTTAATATCTCTCCTATCCCTAGATCTCGGAATGCAGCAGCTGATTTATTAGCTAATGTTGCTTCTAAGCTTCTTCCATTTGAGGATTACAATCCTGATAGGTTTTCAGATGAATTAATTTTTAGACCATCTGTTCCAGACAATGTCACCAATTGGTGGGTATTTAATCATGACGAAGACATTTTGAATTTCTTAACTTTTAAAAAATCTTATGATGACCAGATTATTGATGAGAATGATCACGATATTCAAATAAAACAAAGATCGAATGAGAATTCTATACCTAAATCTGTGGTCAAACTTGAAGATCTCTATGATATCAAAGATAGGTTCAAAAAATTCACTAATTCAAAACTTCAAAGTTCTACTTTAAGGTTTGAATTAGTAAATCTTGGCGTTGAGGCCAAACCACAAAACATTAATCTGAGACTAGGGCTTACTTCAGAAGAAAGATTTGCTTTTATCAGATTGTTAAATAAATATAAAAATGTTTTTGCTTGGAATTATGATGATCTGAAAATGTATGATACTTCTATCATACAACACACAGTTCCAATGATTTCTGAGGAGAAACCCGTACAACAAAAATTGCGGAAAATTCACCCAAATCCGGAGAGTCAGATCCAAGAAGAGTTGAATAAACTTTTGAAAGCTAAGATAATTTTCCCAGTCAGAAATTCTAAATGGGTTTCAAACTTGGTACCTGTTAGGAAGAAGAATGGTGATATTAGAATTTGCATTGATTTTAGGAATCTCAATAAGGCATGCCAAAAGGATAAATTCCACTACCAACAATGAGCAGATACTTCAATAGGTAGCTGGTTCAGAGTTGATGTCTTTTTTGGATGGTTTTTCTGGATATAATCAAATACTGGTGCATCCAGATGACAGACTAAAAACTACATTCAGAACCAAATGGGGAACAAATGCCTATTAGAAAATGCCTTTCGGTTTGATTAATGCTAGAGCTAATTTCCAAAGAGCAATGGATATAACCTTCAAATGTTTGATTAACAGGTCAGTTGTTGTCTACCTAGACGACATAACTATCTTTTCCAAGAAAAGAGCAAATCATCTACATGATTTGAAACAAATATTTGAACAATGTAAAAGGTATGGGATTTCTTTAAATCCCAAGAAATCATTCTTCGCTCTTGATGAAGATAAACTCTTAGGATTTATTGTATCTAAAGATGGCATTCACATTGATCCAGACAGGATCAAAGAGATTTATGATATTCCATTGCCACATAACAAGAAATCGATGCAATCATTTTTAGGACAGATAAATTTTGTAAAAAGATTCGTTCCTGATTTTTCTCAGATTATTTTACCTTTACAAACTATGATTAAGAAAAATTCAGTTTTCAAATGGGGACATGACGAAAAAGAAGCCTTTGATTCAATCAAAGAGGATATCATTAATTCTTCTGCATTGAATACTCCCAATTTTTCTAATCATTTTATTTGTACACTTTAGCTACGGAAACATCTTATGCAGCTGTGTTAATGCAAATCAATGATCAGCGAGTTGAAGCACCCATATCCTTCTTCAGTTCTAATTTACAAGGTGCTGAACTTAATTATTCCGAAGTAGAAAAACAAGCTTTTGCTGTGTTTAAATCTATTAAACACTTTAGGTCATTCCTCCTAAAAACACATACAAAAGTAATAGTCCCATTCTCTGCAGTGAGACAATTGCTAGTCCAAAGGGAAGTAGGAGAGAAGAGAGCCAATTGGGTTACATCATTACAAGAGTATGATTTAGATATTAAACCAAAGAAAATTGTAAGAGGACAAGGTTTTTGCAGGTTATTAGCAGGAGCTTCTAATATTACAGAACATGAAGATTTAGATAATGCTCTTCAAGTAAATGAGAAAAGTATCATGAATTTTGAATCTCAGTATGCAGATTTGGTCTTTTATTTGAAAAATGGATATGCTCCTCCTAGTTTCAGTTACAAAAGCAAACGTGTCTTAAGATTAAAAGCAAAACACTTCAAAATCATTGATGATGTGTTATTTAGAAGGAATTATGACTCGATTTTGTTAAGATGCCTTGAAAAAACTGAAGCACAGAAGATTTTGCAGGAATTACATGATGGTCCAGCAGGTGTACATTTTGGAGGTGATACAACATCTCACAAGATAATACATGTTGGATATTATTGGCTCACTTTATTTAAAGATGCCCATGACTATGTAAGGAAATGAAAAATATGCCAAACTGCTAGTGGGAGACAAAGGAAACCAACCTTTCCTTTACAACTAGTGAACATTGAACAACCATTTGAACATTGGGGGTTGGATATCATAGGAGAGATTGTTCCACATTCTTCGAAGCAGCACAGATACATCCTTACACCCACATATTACTTCACGAAGTGGGTAGAAGTAATTCCTTTGAAGGTAGCCAATTTTGATGCAATCATTGAATTCATTGATTAATTCATCATTACCAGGTTTGGTGTACCTAATGCCCTCATTTTTGACAATGCATATTATTTTTCTGGAAATACCATACTTGAATTTGCTCTTAAGAGAGGATTTAAATTTAAGTATTTTGCAAACTACTACCCTCAAGGTAATGGCTTGGCAGTGTTAGCCACCTATACCAATAGGTTTCATATTTCATGATTGGCTATCAAAAGGTCCAAATATGCTCTGCTTTGATGATTCAAAGATCACATATTTCCAAGAAGAATCCAATCTGTGCTTATAGCTTGGTATGAACTCAAATTTTGATGGATGGTCCAACAGTCTAATCTGGATCATGTCATGTTTTAAATTTTCAGTTGTAGAATAGAGAAAGGAGTCTGTCCAAACTGTTTAATCTTGGCAGACAAGTAGTTTAGGTAGAGAAAAAAGGTTCCCAACAGCTTAATCTGGGACCTTGGAAGAAATAAGGGTAGAAGTAGATAGAAAAAACAAAAGAAAAAGCCAAAGAAAAGAAAAGGCAAGTAAGGGTCTGCAAGCCTAAGTGCACCCTCCAAGAAGAAACAAAAAAATGCTAGGCAAAGTAGCTGGGTAAGTAGATGGGGTTGCAGAAGTGGTATTCATTTTAGATTGAATCTTGTTGGTTTAGATAAGAAAAGCAAGGCAAAGGAGCATGTCTAATTCCCCAAATTCCCCTTCCACTCTTATTACTAACATCCCTTCATCCATGGAGATTGAGGAGAAATTTCTAAGGTTTTATGATGGTTCTTGTCCATTTAAAAGCCACATTTCCTGTGTAAAATTCTTTTCATTTTGATCTACTCCCTAAACTAAGTAAGTTTCAAATAAACTTAGTGATTTTCCCCTTCATTCTCATTTTCCCCCATACTAACTCTAACTCTACTATGTAAATCCCCTATGTTACCTTTCCCCTACTAGTATTAACACCATGGTGTATAAACCCCAAATTTTGTATAAATATCCCCCCCCCCTTGGCATTATAGCCAATAAGTTCTCTATCAGGGATCAAATGGCATCTGGTCACTTTGATGAACCTAAATCTAACCCCCTCCCCCTCTTCTGAGTTCATTTGGCCCCTACAAAGCTTCATTTGCCTAAGAAAATCTCATAAATGACCTTGGTTTACCTATACCCGCTTCATTTGCAAAATAACCCAAACACCCACTTTATTCAATTATCCTAAGTATCGGGGCCGCATTATTGTGCATTGAAAAACCTTATAAAACCCCCTCCTACCCATAAACCCTTTCGAAATGGTGAAATAACCCAAAAACCCGCCTATTGCCGCTTAAACCAAAGTTCCGCCCGTGTTGTACATTTCTGAAATACATTGAAAAAAAAACATTTGGAAATACACTATCCTAATGTTTTCCGCCTAGCGCTGATCCCGAAAATAATTATTAAAATAATACTACCCCCTTGTCATATCTGCCGATCATCTCATTAAACCCATAGCCGTCCGATCAAGCGCTCCAAATCCAACGGTCCTTATCCATATCGGACGGGCCCCGACGTCCGACAGATACCTTCCGATATCTGTCAGAAGGTGACGTCAGGCGCCCGCCACGCGCCTCCCCCACAATGCATCGGAGGTACGCTTGACACATTCCGTCTCCGTACCTATAGCGGTGCGATATGAAACCGCTAACCGCGTATGGTTTTGAACAATCCGCCCGACAAACGTCAGACCCACGTTATTGCCACCCTGCCGTCGCGTCAGCATCTTTGTCCGCCATTGCGCCAACGTGCCTGCCAAAGCATCATCCCTGTGGACCAATCCTAGCTCGCCACGTCACCTGATGACGTCATGCTGACGTCATCCGGCCCTGACCCCGCCTATGACGTCATGCTGACGTCATCATAAAAATGCGCCAAATTTGCAAAAATCAATATTATAGCCAAAATTTCGTGTTTTTCGCACTTTTCTACAAAAAACGACTGTTGCTCCTGCATGCAATTTTCACGTGCAACCGCGCACCAACCTGCAGAACTCGACCTGGGAACCACCGACGCACTATTCCCACCTGCATTCCTCTCCATTGCTCTCTGAAAACCAGGTATTTATCTTTGAGAATCCTTCCTTCACCTGGTTTGTCTGTAAATTGCCAAGAAAGCTTAAATCTGTGAAAACACATACAATTCACCGGTAATTCTACTGTACATGCTCTCCATCTACACCTAGAACGATGAAATTCACCAGCTAAGCCTCATTTTCCAAAGAAACCGCAGAAAAACCGCACTCTGTGCGCGAAGTCGCGAACTGGTAATTCGATTTATACCTTTTTGACTGAGAGAAAGTTATTTAGACAGATAGTTGCCCTATTCACACTTCAAAGCAGTATTTCAATTGCTGCAGTTGTCTCACTTACCCTCTGTTCCATACAATTCATACTCCTTCCTCAAAGAAAACTTTTTGGGTTGCTCTGCATAGCAACTCCATCCAAAAAATCCTACAAGAAATCATGGACCCACCAGTGGCTCCCATAGCCCTTAATGTTGCCCCTTTGAACGCTCCCCACAGAGAATTAGAGTGGAAGGCATTAGCAGACTTAGATTATAAAATCTCAGAAGAAATGCTAAGCCAGAGCAAGTTCCATATTCATCTGTTAAATGAATTAGAAATCAAACATGAGACTGGAACAGACATCTTGGGTATTTGGGATTCCTTCCTCCCAATTTTCAAGCTCCCTCAGGTGAATCAATTTCCTGACCTGATTCACTTATGTGCTGATAAGTATGATGCCACCCAGAGGGTTGTGCTTGACCCTTCAGGCACAGTTCTGTTCTACATTACCCCTGAGGCCATCAAAGAGATGTTGCAATTCAAAACAAACAAGAAATTGGTTCCTCTATCCCTGGTTGATTTGATAAGGCAGGGGGCCAGAATGACAGGTGCCCAAATTACAAAACTCAACCAGCTGTTTATTAATTCTGATACTGTGATAAACCCTCCCATCAGTCATGTTTATCTCAACCAATTGGGCAGGGACCTTGTAGATATGATCAGTCCCATTCTGGGATATGACTCAATTGAGTATATAGATGAAACTGTGCTGCTGATGATGCTCATGTTCTCTCCTGGCAAAAAATCAGTCTGCTATGACTATGCCACCTACATTTCAGATAAAATGCATGAGCAGTTGATGAACATGTCAAGGGAAAGGGTGTTCAAATACACCTCCTACATTTACCACTTGATCTTATACTATCAACATGAGAAATTCTCTTTTCCTATGAGAAGAGAGGATGCACATGGCAACCTCAGATCAATAGTGTATTGGACCTCTACTTTCCACTGCAATTTCTATTCTCCATACACCTACTGTGAGTTCATCGATCTCTTCATTCATCCAGCCATGACTCTGCTGCTGGGCTCACCTCCTCCAAGATTGACAGATGAGATGCAAAGACTCCTTCACTTGTCAAAAGCATACAACATCGGGGATTGGTATTTTTACCAACATCACACAGTCATTAGAATTTATGGCTGTGAGTTACCCCCATTCAAATTGCCCAGATATGTGCCCATGAGGCTCTTTTCCCTAGAATACTTCAGACAGTTTGGCAATGTTGATGTGCTTCACTTTTCAGGAAAGGGCAAGAAGGCACAATTGAAAGTAAGGAACCAACTTGGCCACCTGGTCTATAATATAAGGGAGGAAGGCTGGATAGAGGCAGATAGAATGTTAGAAGACCTTGGTTTGAAGACCAGTTTCCTCTGGAAACCTTATGACCCCAATCACTTCATCTCTTTGAGGAGGCTTAAATATAAGCTATCTCGCTATGATCATCTCAAGATTCCTCACATTGAACAACACGCAAACCAAATTAAATGGAGGAGAGGAACCCTAGAAGAAGCTAGTACACAAGAAGAGCTGAATGAAAGAGCACATAGAAATCTTCTAAAGATGGCTGACTTGGAGCTTTCTGCACAGGTGTTCACTCTTCCAAACATCCAAGTGGGAACAACTGCATCTTCCTCCACAGCAAATCAGCAAGTGGCCAGAGCTACTGAGCAAGCCTCTGCCAAAGGAAAGGAGAAAGAAATGGAATTAGAACACCACCTCAGGAGGAGGTACAGCAACAGCAGCAGGCAGAACAACAACAGCAACAGGGTACACAGCAAAGAGAAGGGCAGCAGGAAAAGGAGCAGCCCACACAGAAAGAAGGGGCAGTTGAGGCCCAAAATCTCACTGACCAGCAGGCTCAAAGCAGTGTGCCTCCTAGGCAAGAAGCTGCCAATGAAACCTCAGTCCTCCAAACTCCACAAAGGGAGGATGTGAACAGAAAAAGGGATAGAGAGACCCCCTTGACCACATCAGCAAGTCATGGGGAGAAGAGACAGAGAATAAATCCATTCTCTGAGGAAGAAATGCCTAGAGGGCAATCTTTGGGTATGGGCATGCCCAGTGTGGAGGCATCTGCAAGTTCCTTCCAGCAGGAACAAGAGAGAACAATGGGAAAGGAGGTCAGCTCCTCCGGCCAGCAGAGAGAGGGTGAACTGAGCATTAAGCAGCAGTTCATAGACATAAAGAGGAGAAGTGACCCCATTAAGATACAACTGTACAACAATTTATTGAAAATGGCTCCCTCCAACCAGCAGCGTCTAATGTCTGCCTTTGATGTAAGTGAAGGCAAGATGATCATGAGCCACTTCACGCCAACCACTCTGCAGCCACAGTCCTCTTCAGATTACTTGAGGACTAATCTTGAAATCATGGCCAAGGACATCCACCCAATGGATAAGATTGAACTACACAAACAAACAGGTGAGATGGTCTATGCTTCATTGGCAGACAAGACCTTGGACAACTACAGGCTAGAGAATAGCCTAAATAATACAGCTTCTCAGCTTGAGTTGGAGAGGGCCTCCTCTCAAGCAAAGGACAACAGGATCAGGGCCCTAGAAGACATAATCATAGAGATTGGGCATAATCCCAAAGATATCAAGGGCATACAAGAGATATTGAAGCTGAGGGATGCAGATATGGCAGCTCTAAGGAGAAAGATCAAGCTCCCAGCCACAATTCACCCTCAGACAGATGAAGTGGCCCAACAAAGGCATGATAAAGATGCCACAGATCTGCTCATATCTCTCTACAAGCAGCTCCTCCAAACACAAGAACAGCTGGGAGAATCAGAGGCTGCACAGGCAGCATTACAAGCATCTCTGAAGCAGAGAGAAGAAGGGCAGACCTCTCAGCCTCCTCCTCAAATCATAAACCTTGAGGAAGCTGCCCCAACTACTGTTCCTCCCCCTGAAAAGACTGATCAAGCTGCACCATCTACTTCAGCACCTCCACCAACAGAGCAGGCCCCTAGCTTGGACATGCAAAAGCTAAAAAATGAGATTCAAGTACTGGAAGCTCAAATGGCAGAGCTGAATGAGACCAGGGATAAATTGGCCAAGGTAAATGACAGATATGATAAATCGAAGCAAGCTGTGGCAGAGAAGGGCAGGGAGGTGAAAGCCCTCAAAGACAAGATAAAAGAGCTAGAAAATGAGCTCAAATTAGATAAAGTCATAGCTGGGCTTAAGGCAATGCTATGGGCCAACATTGGCCAGTCTATTACTGACCAATGGCAGTACATAGATACAATCCATGAGCAGCTAGAGCTCATCCCAAAAGCACAAGCTGAAATTCACAAGTCAAGGGTTGCTCTAGGCAACATGCCTGAAGTTGCCACCAGGATGATCAATGTGCTGAATAATAGAACAAGTACTCAGCTGGCAAACATGGGAATTGCCAATAGAACTGAGACCATTCAGTTGATCAAAAGGGTTCTCACATTGAGAAATTTGGTGTAGACATTGGAGAGAAGAACCCAGGACATGCAGACCGAGGTAAAAAGGTTCATGGATAAATTCCTGGTGCTGCAAAACAGAGGACTCCCTAGCTTACTGAACAGCACAGGGAGACTGCTCATTCATGAGCAGTATGCCAAAAGAGTAAATACATTTGCCACAAGCGAAATCAATGAGAAGCCCAGCAGCTCAGAAGAAACAGGGCCAGCTACAGGACAGACTATCTACAACAAGGTAGAAAATCTATTTTTTATAATGAATGAGATCAATCACCTGTTTGAGGTGGCTCCCAATTTCTACAAGTATACAGAGGCAGAGGAGACTATGGATGCAATTCTCAGGCATCAACTCCCTACACAAGACTGGTGGGCAAATGCAATACAGAAAATTTTATAGACAGTAAGCCATTCACCAAATTTTGTTTTTGAAAACATGAATTGTTATGCAAAGCACAGTTCAACAAAATCAGCATGCATTAAAGATTAAAGCTGAGCCAACTCAGCAGAAGTTTTGGCCAGAGAAGCAAAAGTAGAGAACCACAGGTGGCAGGGCCGAGAAGATACAGCGCAGCAAACATAAAGGCACATTTTTCAGCATTTAAGCAAAGCGTTCCAACCGACTCAGTGACCTCCAAAGGTCAAAATATCCTCTGACAGAATTAAAGAGCAGTTATGTTGTATTCAAAGCTGCAATAACTTTTTTTCTACCTTTCTGTACGAAGTAATGAAGATATTTCTCTCTCAGATGACTCAATGCCTGAGATATTTTGTATAATTATTTCTATAAAGTCCCCTTCGCATGAGTTTGCAAGGGTTGTTGTTGATTTCTCCTGAAGAAGTTCTTATGCTGTAATCTTTTCAGAAGTTAATAAAGAAAGTGATGGAATTTCTCGGATTTCTGAAGTGTTGAATGCGTTCTGGTGTCTGTTGAAAACTGCTGGATTCCTGTGTATTTCACCATACAATAAGTCTCTGTAACTCTCTCTGTTATGTATTTTGTTTTGTTAAAATCCATATATGTTATCTAACTTTAAATATTTAGCAACAAGGAAAAAGAATAACTTTCAGGATTTATTCAATGAATACCCTGAGTTCAATCTGTGTTGTTAATGAATGTTTTCTTCAGATGCAATCTTGATAAGTGTAATTCTTAATTGCTGCACTTTCAGAATACATCTTTCACAGTGACCTTTGTCACAGGAATTCAAGTTTGCTCCTGTGCAGCGTGTTTCACTTTCACCTCACCAGCTTAATAGAAAATTCTTAATTGCTTTCTGTTGGTTGACATACATCACCATTCAAGCTAAGTTTGTTTGTCTGAGATACAAGATTGGCCCTGCAGTTTGAGCACCACCAAACCTGCATTTCAAAGCATTTCACAACTCCAGACTCCATTGCCCAATGATATATTACTTCCTAAACACTACATCTTAAGCCCTGAAAGAAATCCCTCAACCAAAACATAAACCAAAACCTAAGCATTATAGCTAGCCTAAAACACCATCATAACAGAGACAAATCATAAAGAGAGAGCCCTCTCTGATTACAGTTTGGCTAGAAACTGTGATCCAAAGATTGGTTAGTGGTTACCCCGGCCGTATTCCCTTGGGAGTCATAGGGAACAACCTGGGTGATAACATAATTGGCGACTCCACTGGGGAGTGCTTGAGGTCTTTTCAATTACTATCTATCTTCCATAGCTATTATCAAGCCTGAAATCAGTCAAGAGGCCTTTAAACTGTTTCTGTATCACATTGACAGCTTTAGGGAGGAGCTATTTTGGGAATCTTCATCTTAGCTTTGAAATATATATATAGCCATTCCAAAAAATCTTCATTCAGTCCTTGCAGATATAAAAAAAAAAAACTTTCTATAAAAATCCTGAAAAACAGTTAGAAATTGGCTCCTAAGAAAAATCCACGACACACTAGGGCAAATCCTGACCCTAATCCACCCATCATTGTTGATAATCCGAATACCATCCCTAGAAACATTAGAAGGCAGCAAAAGCAGGAGCAGCCTGCTGATTTAACCTCAGATTCAGATCATCCTAACCTTATCTCCACCCCATGCAAGGTCCTTTTTCGGTCTACCCCTAATTCCCCTAGTTCACCATCCACATCTCAAAGTCCTCCTCTCACATCTTCATCCATTGCACATATCCCCTTGACCAACACTCTAGGTTCACCCCTACTTGTCACCCCTGTGGTACCCACTGTTCCTATTATCCCAGCTGCCCCTATTAATCCTCTAAACCCTGTAAATATGGCTAACAGATATGCACCTTTGCAGATACCAGCTAATGCTGCAGCTCTACCCCAAGATTAACAAACCAAAATCTCATATTTTGACTCCAATGGTCCTCTGACAGCTGTCCAGCATGCTAAGAGGATGCAAGACCATTTTGAGACCTATGAAATAGATGATGACAGTGTCAGAATGAGGATGTTCGTTCAAAGCCTAACTGGGGATGTTAGGACTTGGTTCAGATCACTGAATGCAAACTCCATCACAACTCCTGATGAACTGTATCAAGCCTTTACTAGTAGATGGGAGAAGAAGAAAGATCCACTGCACATACTTGGGGAATACGACACTATCAAAAGAGGTCCCCAAGAGACTGTTTTGGAGTACTGTGCAAGATTTAACAATGTATATAATGCAATTCCACAAAATTTGAGACCTCCTCCTGATTTAGCCTTGTATAAATTCCCTGATGGCTTTGACCCTGACATGGCCTATCAATTGAAGGAAAGAGATCCTCAATCCCTTGCAGAGGCCCAAAGGGTTGCTGTCACAGTGGAAGCCAACCTAATTGCCAAAAGTAACAGGGCAAGGTTGGAAAAGAGGACTGCTTTCAAGGAGGAACCCTCTGCCTTTGATCAGAAGCTAGTTGCAATCCTCAGTGGAATGAAAAGATTGGGTGATAGAGTGGAAACAGTTGAAAGAAAATCATCATGGGAAGCACCAAAAAATAACCCTCCTAGGAATCCAAATTTTAGGAGAACTCAAAACCCAAATGTGGGCAAGACCAGTGCTGACCAAGACATAAGACCCCCTTTCCAAGAAAACTATGCAGAAACTTCTACATCAATAGAGCCAAATGAAGATCCTGAGATTAACTTGATGGGTCTAGATGGTGAAAGTCAAGTTTTCTTAACACAAGAAGATCATGAGGAAGATGAAATCAAACTGTTCCAAACTAAATCAGGTGAATCCTTTGACTTTAAACAAGGCTATGTCACTGCTGTTTATGAAGTCCATAAACAATACAAGCTGAGGAGCAGAACTGTGAATGTTAACCAGCCTGAAAAGATAAAGGAAAATCAGCAGCCCGAGAGGGTCATAGTCACAGAGCCTAATGACAAAACAAATTCACATGTAGAAGAAGTGATTATTGAAGAGATCACTGAACCACTGTCCTCAAAACAGCAGCCTGTGGCTACTCAACCTTCTCAACCCAATTCAACTATTACTCCTCAAGAGATGAGTAAAAGAAACAAGTTCCAAAGTCAAGATAAAAATAAAGAAGAAAACTCAATGAACAAGGAAAGGACTGTCACCTATAACCCCAAGACCCAATCTGAAAAACCTTTTGATCTAGAAACAGAAATAGGCAAGATAAAGATAGCTATTCCTCTCTTGGAACTAGCCAAGCATGACATCTATAAACTACAGATCAAAAAGTCCCTTCAACTCACTAGCAACAAAGATGACGTAAATGTGCTAGATGATACCCCCGAGCTCCTGTTTGGCCCAGAAGTGGATGGAAAAACGATAGTCACAGGGGTATTACCTTTCTATGTCAGTTTACATATTCATTACAAAATATTACATAATGCAATGTTTGACTCAGGTGCCTCTCACAATCTCATGCCAAAAGCAGTCATGGAAAGATTGAATCTAGACATAACAAGACCTTACAAGGACCTGTTTTCCTTTGACTCCAGCCAAGTCAAGTGTCTAGGTCTCATAAAAGATTTGTGTGTATCCCTGGTTCAATACCCAAACAAGACAATCCTAATGGATGTGGTAGTGGCTGATATCCCACCTAAGTATGGGATGATGTTATCAAGATCTTGGGGAGCTAAACTCCCAGGTTCCCTGCAATTAGACATGTCATATGCCACCATCTCTGTTTTTGGGCAACCAAAAAGACTGTACAGAGAAACACTAATGAAATACATGGTCAGCAGTGAAGAAAAGCCTCAAAACTTTCCTATATATGCTGTCCATTCAGACATAGGCTCATACATTCTCTTCAATGACACCACAACTCCCCCAAAGGGTAAGGTGGACTCCAAGACACTCATACAAGAGGAAGACTCAAATGAAAGAATTATCACCTATGAGACAACAGTCAATCAAACACTAGATGTTGTTGCTGTTCTAAATGTCAAGAATACCCAATCAAATGATGAGATTGTCCTAGAAGACAAGCTAGAGAACAAACCACAACTTCTACTCACATTGCCAGCCCATGAACAGATCATTAAATCTCCTTCCCAACAGGATATTCTATGGTTTCTTGAATTTGATGGCTCAGTCAACAAGTTAGGGGCAGGAGCTGGAGTTTGGGTACACAACAAAGAAAATAGTCATGCAGAAGGCAGAGCCTATAGATTAAACTTCAGATGTACTAATAACATGGTAGAATATGAAGCTCTTTTACTAGGCCTCAAGTTAGTAAAATTCTTACAAGCTGCCAGGGTTTCAATCATGGGTGATTCAGATTTAGTTATCCAACAAGTGAAAGGAAACTTTGTCACCAATGACAAAAGACTAAGGACTTATAGGTCTGCTGTTGCTGAGGTACTAAACTTTTTCTCTGAATTCCAAATTACTAAAATTCCCAGAGCCCACAATCTACATGCTCATAGTTTAGCCACCTTTGCAAGTACCTGTAAGTTGCCCTTTGAGCCCCATCATTGTTTTACAACTGAGGTAAAAAACAGACCCTCTATTCCAAACAATGTTAATGATTGGCAAGTATTTGAGGATGACAAGCAAATAAACCATTTTTTAACTCTGCAGCAAGAATTTGCAGGATTAAATATTGACACTGATACAGCAAGTCAATCACAAATACTTGATACAGCAAGTCAATCACAAATACTTGATACAGCAAGTCAATCACAAATACTTGATGGAGCATGTCCATCACAAATACAGTTTCAACAGATTACTCACCCAATATCACCTAGAACTGCAAAACAAATGCTGAATCCAACTATTTTCAATATAGAAAACATCCAGCAAATTCAACAAATTAACTGTGAAGAGGAAGTGTCCAATGCTGAAACTGAAATCATTGAGCTGAAAGACAATTTTCTACCAACAGGCCTAACCCCACTAGAAGACATCTTTGACTCAAATGATATTCCCAGAAAACCAAAAATGCAGCCCTTAAATGCAACCATTGAAGAATGTAACATAGGTACAATTGACAAACCCAAGATAATTAAATTATCTGCTTCCTTACCTCTTGACCAAAAGCCAAAATACATTGACCTCTTTAAAGAATTCCAGGATGTTTTTGCATGGAGCTATGAGGACCTAAAGTCCTATGACACCTCTGTAATCCAGCACACTATCCCTCTCAAGCCTGATCAAAAGCCCTTTAAACAAAAATTGAGGAGAATCAATCCTATGCTTCTCCCAGCAATGGAACGAGAGGTACAAAAAATGTTCAAGGCAGGCATCATAGCACCAATCAACATCTCTGAATGGATCTCCAACCTAGTTCCTACAAGAAAGAAGACTGGTGAAATTAGGCTGTGTGTGGATCTAAGGAATCTGAACCAAGTATCCCTCAAAGACAATTACCCCTTACCCAAGATGGATCACATTTTGCAGAGGGTAGTGGGGGCTTCCAGAATTTCTCTACTTGATGGATTCTCAGGTTTCAACCAGATCTTAGTTCACCCTGATGATCAGGACAAAACGGCATTTACAACCCCATGGGGAACTTTCAAATATGTAAAGATGCCTTTTGGATTGAAAAATGCAGGGGCAACTTTTCAAAGAGCCATGGATATTGCCTTTGCTAAGAGGATTCATGACTTTTTAGTCATTTACCTAGATGACCTTACACCTTTCTCAAAATCAGACCAAGAACATATAAAACATTTGAGACAGATCTTCCTAAAATGCAGAAAATATGGAATTTCCTTAAATCCCAAGAAATCCCTCTTCGGTTTAGAGGAAGGCAAGCTATTGGGCCACATCATTTCTAAAGATGGCATTAGAATTGACCCAGATAGGATACAGGCTATCCTACAAATGCCCCACCCAAGAAATGTCAAAGAATTGCAAGGATTCTTGGGAAAAATCAATTTCTTGAGAAGGTTTATCCCAAACTTAGCAGAGCTAATCAGATTATTAAATAACATGCTAAAGAAAGATTCAAAAGTAAAATGGACTGTTGAAGCCAATCAAGCCTTTGAAGGTATAAAATTGGCCCTTACCCAAACCCCAGTGTTGACCAATCCTCAGTTTGACAGAGAATTTATCATTTTCTCTTTTGCCTCCCAGCATACTATTGCTGCTGTTTTATTGCAAAAAGATGACCAAGGAAATGAGAAGCCAATTGCTTTCTTTAGCAAATCTCTTAGAGATGCACCTTTAAAATATCAAATCATGGAAAAGCAAGCTTATGCTCTAGTCAAAGCCATTAAAGACTTTAGGATTTATATCCTTTATTCCCATGTTATAGCATATGTGCCAAGCCCTATTGTCAAAGACATTCTCACCCAAGAAAATTTAGAGGGCAGAAGAGGTAAATGGATTGCCAACATCTTGGAATTTGACAGAGATAAAACCTACAAAACTAATAAAAGGGCAAGGCTTGGCCAAATTAATGACAGAAACAAATTTTCAAGCCTTAGACATTAACCAGCTGGACAGTGAACCAGAGCTGGCGACTCCAAAGATCAATGTAGCCTTTGAACAATCCCCCTGGTATTCTGACATCTGTTATGTGTTACAAAACCTGTGTGCTCCCCCAGGACTGTCCAGAACTAAGTGTAGATTCTTAAAAATGAAAACCTCAAGATTTTGTGTAATAGATGGCAATCTGCTTTGGAAAAACCATGAAGGTATATTGCTGCACTGTTTAATTGAAAATGAAGCTGACAATATCATAAAAGAATTTCATGCAGGTGACTGTGGTGGACACTTGTACTGGAAGTCCACTGTGGACAAAATACTAAGGGCTGGATATTACTGGCCCACCATGTTCTCTGATGTCAAGAAATTCATCACCTCATGTCATAAATGTCAAGTGTTTGAGGGAAAGAGACAGCTGCTGCCACTTCCTTTAAGGCCCATTGCAACAGAGAGACCTTTTCAACAATGGGGCTTGGACTTCATTGGGGAAATTCATCCCTCATCTTCAGGCCAACATAGATGGATCTTAACAGCCACAGACTACTTCACCAAGTGGATTGAAGCTGTTCCATGCAGACAAGCAAATGATTCCACTATCATTCAGTTCTTGGAGAACAACATATTGGCTAGATTTGGCTGTCCTGACAAAATAATAACAGACAATGCTGCTGCTTTCAGATCCAAGAAAATGGTCAACTTCTGCCATAAATTTCACATCACCTTGGGCCATTCTACTGCATACTATCCCCAAGGAAATGACCTTGCTGAATCATCAAACAAAAGCCTAGTAAACATCATAAAGAAGGTACTGGAAGAAAACAAGAAGAATTGGCATAAGAAACTAGTCAATGCCCTATGGGCAGACATGCTAACAACCAAAAGATAAATTGGGACCAGCCCATATGAGTTGGTTTATGGACTAGAAGCCAAGTTCCCCTCATCACTAGGAGTGCCTGTAATGAAGCTTCATCAAGAAAGCCTAGCTGAACCAAATGATATGCAAAGGAGAATCAATCAAATAATATGTTTGCAGCAGACCAGAGATCAAGTTTTTAGCAGAGTGCAAGTGCTGCAAGAAAAACTAAAGAAAGCCTTTGACAGAAGAACCAAGGCATAATATTTCATTGTGGGAGACAAAGTCCTCAAGTGGGATGCAAGAAGAGAAGACAAAGGAAAACATGGAAAATTTGATTCCTTATGGAGAGGACCCTTTGCTGTCCAAGCAGTGCAAGGTAACAACACTTACTTCCTTAAAAGTCTCAATGAAACTGACTTGGATGAAGGTCCTGTGAATGGCAGGATGTTCAAGCACTATTTTGAATATTACCCATGAGTGCAGTCTGGGTTCCCTTGTATATATGCAGATGTACATATTATTTTCTGTCTAGATTGTAAAAATGCAGTTTTCCTAGTTTATTGACTGTCAGAAAAAGATAAATAGAATCAGAGGTCTTCCAAGAAGAGAAGCACACAATTTTGGCACTTCAAAGTAGCAAACTTCAAAATTGGCAAGAGCAGTCAAGGAGCAAGGAAATCTGACCTGCTGTTCTTGGCCTTTCAAATGAAACACCATCCCCATGTGGAGCCACTGTTAGTCACCTATACCAATAGGTTTCATATTTCATGATTGGCTATCAAAAGGTCCAAATATGCTCTGCTTTGATGATTCAAAGATCACATATTTCCAAGAAGAATCCAATCTGTGCTTATAGCTTGGTATGAACTCAAATTTTGATGGATGGTCCAACAGTCTAATCTGGATCATGTCATGTTTTAAATTTTCAGTTGTAGAATAGAGAAAGGAGTCTGTCCAAACTGTTTAATCTTGGCAGACAAGTAGTTTAGGTAGAGAAAAAAGGTTCCCAACAGCTTAATCTGGGACCTTGGAAGAAATAAGGGTAGAAGTAGATAGAAAAAACAAAAGAAAAAGCCAAAGAAAAGAAAAGGCAAGTAAGGGTCTGCAAGCCTAAGTGCACCCTCCAAGAAGAAACAAAAAAATGCTAGGCAAAGTAGCTGGGTAAGTAGATGGGGTTGCAGAAGTGGTATTCATTTCAGATTGAATCTTGCTGGTTTAGATAAGAAAAGCAAGGCAAAGGAGCATGTCTAATTCCCCAAATTCCCCTTCCACTCTTATTACTAACATCCCTTCATCCATGGAGATTGAGGAGAAATTTCTAAGGTTTTATGATGGTTCTTGTCCATTTAAAAGCCACATTTCCTGTGTAAAATTCTTTTCATTTTGATCTACTCCCTAAACTAAGTAAGTTTCAAATAAACTTAGTGATTTTCCCCTTCATTCTCATTTTCCCCCATACTAACTCTAACTCTACTATGTAAATCCCCTATGTTACCTTTCCCCTACTAGTATTAACACCATGGTGTATAAACCCCAAATTTTGTATAAATATCCCCCCCCTTGGCATTATAGCCAATAAGTTCTCTATCAGGGATCAAATGGCATCTGGTCACTTTGATGAACCTAAATCTAACCCCCTCCCCCTCTTCTGAGTTCATTTGGCCCCTACAAAGCTTCATTTGCCTAAGAAAATCTCATAAATGACCTTGGTTTACCTATACCCGCTTCATTTGCAAAATAACCCAAACACCCACTTTATTCACTTATCCTAAGTATCGGGGCCGCATTATTGTGCATTGAAAAACCTTATAAAACCCCCTCCTACCCATAAACCCTTTCGAAATGATGAAATAACCCAAAAACCCGCCTATTTCCGCTTAAACCAAAGTTCCGCCCGTGTTGTACATTTCCGAAATACATTGAAGAAAAAACATTTGGAAATACCCTATCCTAATGTTTTGCCGCCTAGTGCTGATCCCGAAAATAATTATTAAAATAATACTGCCCCCTTGTCATATCTGCCGATCATCTCATTAACCCCATAGCCGTCCGATCAAGCGCTCCAAATCCAACGGTCCTTATCCATATCGAACGGGCCCCGACGTCCGACAGATACCTTCCGATATCTGTCAGAAGGTGACGTCAGGCACCCGCCACGCGCCTCCCCCACAATGCATCGGAGGTACGCCTGACACATTCCGCCTCCGTACCTATAGCGGTGCGATATGAAACCGCTAACCGCGTATGGTTTTGAACAATCTGCCCGACAAACGTCAGACCCACGTTATTGCGACCCTGTCGTCGCGTCAGCATCTTTGTCCGCCATTGCGCCAACGTGCCTGCCAAAGCATCATCCCTGTGGACCAATCCTAGCTCGCCACGTCACCTGATGACGTCATGCTGATGTCATCCGGCCCTGACCCTGCCTATGACGTCATGCTGACGTCATCATAAAAACGCACCAAATTTCCAAAAATCAATATTATAGCCAAAATTTCGCGTTTTTCGCACTTTTCTACAAAAAATGACTGTTGCTCCTGCATGCAATTTTCACGTCCAACCGCGCACCAACCTGCAGAACTCAACCTGGGAACCACCGGCGCACTATTCCCACCTGCATTCCTCTCCATTGCTCTCTGAAAACCAGGTATTTATCTTTGAGAATCCTTCGTTCACCTAGTTTTTCTGTAAATTGACAAGAAAGCTTAAATCTGTGAAAACACATACAATTCACCGGTAATTCTACTGTACCTGCTCTCCATCTACACCTAGAACGACGAAATTCACCAGCTAAGCCTCATTTTCCAAAGAAACCGCAGAAAAACCGCACTCTGTGCGCGAAGTCGCGAACTGGTAATTCGATTTATACCTTTTTGACTGAGAGAAAGTTATTTAGACAGATAGTTGCCCTATTCACACTTCAAAGCAGTATTTCAATTGCTGCAGTTGTCTCACTTACCCTCTGTTCCATACAATTCATAATCCTTCCTCAAAGAAAACTTTTTGGGTTGCTCTGCATAGCAACTCCATCCAAAAAATCCTACAAGAAATCATGGACCCACCAGTGGCTCCCATAGCCCTTAATGTTGCCCCTTTGAACGCTCCCCACAGAGAATTAGAGTGGAAGGCATTAGCAGACTTGGATTATAAAATCTCAGAAGAAATGCTAAGCCAGAGCAAGTTCCATATTCATCTATTAAATGAATTAAAAATCAAACATGAGACTAGAACAGACATCTTGGGTATTTGGGATTCCTTCCTCCCAATTTTCAAGCTCCCTCAGGTGAATCAATTTCCTGACCTGATTCACTTATGTGCTGATAAGTATGATGCCACCCAGAGGGCTGTGCTTGACCCTTCAGGCACAGTTCTGTTCTACATTACTCCTGAGGCCATCAAAGAGATGTTGCAATTCAAAACAAACAAGAAATTGGTTCCTCTATCCCTGGTTGATTTGATAAGGCAGGGGGCCAGAATGACAGGTGCCCAAATTACAAAACTCAACCAGCTGTTTATTAATTCTGATACTGTGATAAACCCTCCCATCAGTCATGTTTATCTCAACCAATTGGGCAGGGACCTTGTAGATATGATCAGTCCCATTCTGGGATATGACTCAATTGAGTATATAGATGAAACTGTGCTGCTGATGATGCTCATGTTCTCTCCTGGCAAAAAAGCAGTCTGCTATGACTATGCCACCTACATTTCAGATAAAATGCATGAGCAGTTGATGAACCTGTCAAGGGAAAGGGTGTTCAAATACACCTCCTACATTTACCACTTGATCTTATACTATCAACATGAGAAATTCTCTTTTCCTATGAGAAGAGAGGATGCACACGGAAACCTCAGATCAATAGTGTATTGGACCTCTACTTTCCACTACAGTTTCTATTCTCCATACACCTACTATGAGTTCATCGATCTCTTCATTCATCCAGCCATGACTCTGCTGCTGGGCTCACCTCCTCCAAGATTGACAGATGAGATGCAAAGACTCCTTCACTTGTCAAAAGCATACAGCGTCGGGGATTGGTATTTTTACCAACATCACACAGTCATTAGAATTTATGGCTGTGAGTTACCCCCATTCAAATTGCCCAGATATGTGCCCATGAGGCTCTTTGTCCTAGAATACTTCAGACAGTTTGGCAATGTTGATGTGCTTCACTTTTCAGGAAAGGGCAAGAAGGCACAATTGAAAGTAAGGAACCAACTTGGCCACCTGGTCTATAATATAAGGGAGGAAGGCTGGATAGAGGCAGATAGAATGCTACAAGACCTTGGTTTGAAGACCAGTTTCCTCTGGAAACCTTATGACCCCAATCACTTCATCTCTTTGAGGAGGCTTAAATATAAGCTATCTCGCTATGATCATCTCAAGATTCCTCACATTGAACAACATGCAAACCAAATTAAATGGAGGAGAGGAACCCTAGAAGGAGCTAGTACACAAGAAGAGCTGAATGAAAGAGCACGTAGAAATCTTCTAAAGATGGCTGACTTGGAGCTTTCTGCACAGGTGTTCACTCTTCCAAACATCCAAGTGGGAACAGCTGCATCTTCCTCCACAGCAAATCAGCAAGTGGCCAGAGCTACTGAGCAAGCCTCTGCCAAAGGAAAGGAGAAAGAAATGGAATCAGAACAGCCACCTCAGGAGGAGGTACAGCAACAGCAGCAGGCAGAACAACAACAGCAACAGGGTACACAGCAAAGAGAAGGGCAGCAGGAAAAGGAGCAGCCCACACAGCAAGAAGGGGCAGTTGAGGCCCAAAATCTCACTGACCAGCAGGCTCAAAGCAGTGTGCCTCCTAGGCAAGAAGCTGCCAATGAAACCTCAGTCCTCCAAACTCCACAAAGGGAGGATGTGAACAGAAAAAGGGATAGAGAGACCCCCTTGACCACATCAGCAAGTCATGGGGAGAAGAGACAGAGAATAAATCCATTCTCTGAGGAAGAAATGCCTAGAGGGAAATCTTTGGGTATGGGCATGCCCAGTGTGGAGGCATCTGCAAGTTCCTTCCAGCAGGAACAAGAGAGAACAATGGGAGGGGAGGTCAGCTCCTCCGGCCAGCAGAGAGAGGGTGAACTGAGCATTAAGCAGCAGTTCATAGACATAAAGAGGAGAAGTGACCCCATTAAGATACAACTGTACAACCATTTATTGAAAATGGCTCCCTCCAACCGGCAGCGTCTAATGTCTGCCTTTGATGCAAGTGAAGGCAAGATGATCATGAGCCACTTCACGCCAACCACTCTGCAGCCACAGTCCTCTTCAGATTACTTGAGGACTAATCTTGAAATCATGGCCAAGGACATCCACCCAATGGATAAGATTGAACTACACAAACAAACAGGTGAGATGGTCTATGCTTCATTGGCAGACAAGACCTTGGACAACTACAGGCTAGAGAATAGCCTAAATAATACAGCTTCTCAGCTTGAGTTGGAGAGGGCCTCCTCTCAAGCAAAGGACAACAGGATCAGGGCCCTAGAAGACATAATCATAGAGATTGGGCATGATCCCAAAGATATCAAGGGCATACAAGAGATATTGAAGCTGAGGGATGCAGATATGGCAGCTCTAAGGAGAAAGATCAAGCTCCCAGCCACAATTCACCCTCAGACAGATGAAGTGGCCCAACAAAGGCATGATAAAGATGCCACAGATCTGCTCATATCTCTCTACAAGCAGCTCCTCCAAACACAAGAACAGCTGGGAGAATCAGAGGCTGCATAGGCAGCATTACAAGCATCTCTGAAGCAGATAGAAGAAGGGCAGACCTCTCAGCCTCCTCCTCAAATCATAAACCTTGAGGAAGCTGCCCCAACTACTGTTCCTCCCCCTCAAAAGACTGATCAAGTTGCAACATCTACTTCAGCACCTCCACCAACAGAGCAGGCCCCTAGCTTGGACATGCAAAAGCTAAAAAATGAGATTCAAGCACTGGAAGCTCAAATGGCAGAGCTGAATGAGACCAGGGATAAATTGGCCAAGGTAAATGACAGATATGATAAATCGAAGCAAGCTGTGGCAGAGAAGGGCAGGGAGGTGAAAGCCCTCAAAGACAGGATAAAAGAGCTAGAAAATGAGCTCAAATTAGATAAAGTCATAGCTGGGCTTAAGGCAATGCTATGGGCCAACATTGGCCAGTGTATTACTGACCAATGGCAGTACATAGAGACAATCCATGAGCAGCTAGAGCTCATCCCAAAAGCACAAGCTGAAATTCACAAGTCAAGGGTTGCTCTAGGCAACATGCCTGAAGTTGCCACCAGGATGATCAATGTGCTGAATAATAGAACAAGTACTCAGCTGGCAAACATGGGAATTGCCAATAGAACTGAGACCATTCAGTTGATCAAAAGGGTTCTCACATTGAGAAATTTGGTGCAGACATTGGAGAGAAGAACACAGGACATGCAGACCGAGGTAAAAAGGTTCATGGATAAATTCCTGGTGCTGCAAAACAGAGGACTCCCTAGCTTACTGAACAGCGCAGGGAGACTGCTCATTCATGAGCAGTATGCCAAAAGAGTAAATACATTTGCCACAAGCGAAATCAATGAGAAGCCCAGCAGCTCAGAAGAAACAGGGCCAGCTACAGGACATACTATCTACAACAAGGTAGAAAATCTATTTTTTATAATGAATGAGATCAATCACCTGTTTGAGGTGGCTCCCAATTTCTACAAGTATACAGAGGCAGAGGAGACTATGGATGCAATTCTCAGGCATCAACTCCCTACACAAGACTGGTGGGCAAATGCAATACAGAAAATTTTATAGACAGTAAGCCATTCACCAAATTTTGTTTTTGAAAACATGAATTGTTATGCAAAGCACAGTTCAACAAAATCAGCATGCATTAAAGATTAAAGCTGAGCCAACTCAGCAGAAGTTTCGGCCAAAGAAGCAAAAGTAGAGAACCACAGGTGGCAGGGCCGAGAAGATACAATACAACAAACATAAAGGCACATTTTTCAGCATTTAAGCAAAGCGTTCCAACCGACTCAGTGACCTCCAAAGGTCAAAATATGCTCTGATAGAATTAAAGAGCAGTTATGTTGTATTCAAAGCTACAATAACTTTTTTTCTACCTTTCTGTACAAAGTAATGAAGATATTTCTCTCTCAGATGACTCAATGCCTGAGATATTTTGTATAATTATTTCTATAAAGTCCCCTTCGCATGAGTTTGCAAGGGTTGTTGTTGATTTCTCCTGAAGAAGTTCTTATGCTGTAATCTTTTCAGAAGTTAATAAAGAAAGTGATGGAATTTCTCGGATTTCTGAAGTGTTGAATGCGTTCTGGTGTCTGTTGAAAACTGCTGGATTCCTGTGTATTTCACCATACAATAAGTCTCTGTAACTCTCTCTGTTATGTATTTTGTTTTGTTAAAATCCATATATGTTATCTAACTTTAAATATTTAGCAACAAGGAAAAAGAATAACTTTCAGGATTTATTCAATGAATACCCTGAGTTCAATCTGTGTTGTTAATGAATGTTTTCTTCAGATGCAATCTTGATAAGTGTAATTCTTAATTTGTGCACTTTCAGAATACATCTTTCACAGTGACCTTTGTCACAGGAATTCAAGTTTGCTCCTGTGCAGCGTGTTTCACTTTCACCTCACTAGCTTAATAGAAAATTCTTAATTGCTTTCTGTTGGTTGACATACATCACCATTCAAGCTAAGTTTGTTTGTCTGAGATACAAGATTGGCCCTGCAGTTTGAGCACCACCAAACCTGCATTTCAAAGCATTTCACAACTCCAGACTCCATTGCCCAATGATATATTACTTCCTAAACACTACATCTTAAGCCCTGAAAGAAATCCCTCAACCAAAAATTAAACCAAAACCTGAGCATTATAGCTAGCCTAAAACACCATCATAACAGAGACAAATCATAAAGAGAGAGCCCTCTCTGATTACAGTTTGGCTAGAAACTGTGATCCAAATATTGGTTAGTGGTTACCCCGGCCGTATTCCCTTGGGAGTCATAGGGAACAACCTGGGTGATAACAGGCAGAATCAACAATAAGAATCTCATTAATATTATTAAAAAAACTGTTGGTCAGAATCAAAAGAATTGGCACAAGTATTTGAAATTTGAATTATGGGAAGACCACATAACTCAGAAGGCCTCAATAGGTACTTCTCCATTCAACTTAGTGTATGGGAAAGAAGCTGTAATACCAACAAACTTAGCACTCCCATCTCTGGCCCTAGTGCAATTTATTGAAGAAAATCCCTCGTCTTCTATTCAATTAAGATATGATCAAATCCTTAAATTAGAAGAGGAAAGGGAAAAAGCCAAAATCACACATGCAAAACATCAACATGTCATTAAATCTTCTTTTGATGCAAATTCTACCAGCCCAAAAATTTTACAAATCGGTGATCTTGTTTTGAAATGGGACAAAGCGCACGAAGACAAAGGAAAACATACCAAATTTCAAAATATGTGGCTTGGACCGTTTCAAATCATTGAGAAGATAGGCTCATCAACGTTCATATTGCAAGACCTATCAGGAAAGAGAGATTCTCTTCCTGTCAATGGGCTTATCTTGAAGAAATTCTTTACTTAAGGAGGTAACCCCTTCTTACCTGTAAATATTCATTATGCAAGTTTGTTTATTTTAAATTTTTATTTGTAGAAAATAAGGTTGTAAATAGTCTTCCATTTACCTTTTACTATTGGAAATTTATTTAAGGAAATATTGTAAAATTTTTACTTTTGATAGATGGAAACCTTTAAGGAAAAGACTGCAGTTTTAGAGAGTTAGATAAAATATAAAACTCTGAGAGCCTCTTTTAGATTTGTAAAAATCTTCGCAAGCCTTGAAAATACTGTAAATCATTCCAGGTTTTAAAGAGCTGAGAGAGGTTATTTATAGCAAGTAAAGACTTTTCCAAACTTAGCATCTACAACTCTAAAATTGTCATCCATAAACTCTTAGGGAGAAAGTCATTCACCCCATCCACTAAGTTTATGATTTTTCAGTGTAATTCTAAAATATGTCTAATATAAAAGATAAGGGGTCTTATCATGAGCCTGCTTACCATGATCATAAGGAACTAATTAAACTGACATTACCAAGACTGCATATCAAAACAGGGTAATGGCTTATAATCATAAGATAAGGGGTCTCATCAAGAGCCAGCTTGTTCAGTTCAATTACAACCAGTGAATGGCATTGTCAATGGCTGGCCACCAAACCAGGACAATGGCTTTTTATCTTTCAAAAAAAAAAAATTGAAAGAATTAAAAAAAAAATGTGTAGACATATCTTTTTGAATTTATCTTTCAAAAGTTATACTCTTAGATGGATGGGACAACAAATGATGAAGTGGTTAAAAGGTAACCCCGTCGAGACTATAAATGTCTACTGGCAGCAAAGGCACTACCTGTGACAACAGAGTAAACTTAAAAACTAAGTTGGAGAAGCCCCCTGCTTTATCTATACCAACCAATCAAAGCTTGAAGAAGCCTAGAATGTTTTTATTTTTGAGATTGCAAAAGAAATTACAAAAAAATGTCATTATATTGGGAGTTAATTTTTATTTAACTATTCTTAGATTGTTTTCTTTATCCTCAATGGTTTCCAAATTAAGAAAGTTATAGATATTGCATTACTTTCTCAAAGATAATTGTTTCTCCCAGTAAATCGCCAATTGTTGTGCTATACAACAACCCTCCCCATTTCAAAATTTTTATCCAAAAATGTAAAAAGAAATGGGTCCCCTTTTTATAACTTAGATAAAATCAATAAAAATTTTAAAAAATCAATAGTTGTGATAAGTCTTTTTCTTTTAGGTTAAGTTCAATAACAATCACAACTTTGCAAAATCTATACAATACATGAAAATCCTTATGAAAAGGTCTGATCCAATTTAACTATTAAACAAGATCTTATCATAAAACAAATATAAATGAGTGTGTCGTACCCTTTGTTTAAAAGATAGACTTAAGGTTTCCATTAGCAATTGCCAATGCGATAACGCTATCGAAAAGAACAGATCGCAACTTATCAAGGAATCATTCCAAGGAGCCATGTAAATCTCCCGATGCGATAAGCCGATCGCAATCAGCCATTGTTGAAAGCATGAAACACATAACGATTACCCATTTGGAATTTGTCGATGCGATTTCATTATTGGAAAGTACGATTTTCAATAAAAGGTGAAATATAATTGTTAAACGAATGTTTGCAGGTCTAAAGCATAAATCAATTATAAATTAGAAACAAACGATTTATTGATTTTTTAAAGATTATCCCGCCTCCCTATGACAGCTCACTATTTATGAAAATCAGAGCTATATAAGGAAACAACTAAAACATAACGTTTGTGCCCCCCGATCTGTGATATGCGACTTTCGCTAATCACTAATCGGGAAAGTCACGATATTCACTTTAAAGAACTGTTACTAATATGAGTGATGTGACATATTATTATGGAATTTAAGTATCACGATCGGCAATTATGAAAATCATTAATAGAGTAGTTATGGTTGAATCCTTCGAGGATTTCATCCGTGGTAGCATAGCTTATTAGAATTCGTATTGCTTATTATGCTTAATTACCATTAATCTTTTATATTGTGCGTTAGCTTTGAACGAATTTTCTATGTTATGGTCTTCTGGTTCTTTTTGCAGAACAAGTCTAAATTTATGATTCCAGCGAAAATGACAAAGAAATCAAAGAAACCAAAGGTCCCTGTCATAACCAAAGAGGAACCAGTAAAAGGGGTCTTGATATATGATACTACCTGCCTCGGTCTGAGCAAGGCTTCATGGGAAAGCATATATAATTTACTAGAAGCTGAGGATCTCGAAGAGATTGAAGAAGAAAAGGGAACAACGGATTCCACTGACAAGTTAGAGAGTACTCTTAAGGATTTGGCTAGCTCTTATCTTCACAGAACAGTAGCCCGTGCTAAAATATTACCCTATAATGAGATGGTTAGGTGGGTCATTGAGAGTATCAGCATAACAGACATGACATTCTTTACAACTGATGGAAGGATGTTTGGGTCATTCAAGGCAGAAGATACCAAAAGGATGTACCATTTGCCTGAACCACAGAAGCAGTACAAAAAATCATTTTTGGAATCCTTTGCCAAGGAGAATTTCATGGAGTCAGACCCTATCAGGCAGTGGAGGAATTTCCAAAACAAACACAAGTATGAATCATCGGGTATGTACTCTGTAGACTCATTAGCATCTCCTTACTGTTATGCTGGTGCTATGATATGCAGACTCTTTGGAGTCCATGATTCGGCTATGCTTTCTATAGAGATGGTACCTTTAATGGAGGCAACAGTTAACTCTTATAACATGGATTGGGCAACCATTCTATCTGATAAAATGGCCAACCAAATCCTTGATTATAGAAAAAACAGGTTTGTGACTACTCGGGCAACACCCCCGTTTTATATGAGTGCCTACATTTTGGACACTATCTGTTTCAATTCTAATTACCCCATTTTAGGCTAGAAATGGACTCCGCAAGACCCTACCCCCATTCATATCTATCATAAGGAATTGTGGAAAGCCCATTATAAAAATCATCTTTATAGAATCTGTCATGGTTTCGTCTTGCCTGTTCATTATGCTATATTCAATAAACCCACTCCTAGGTTGTCCAATGAAGCCAGTGTCGACCTAACATCAATTGATAGTTGGTTTGGTGAAGAGAAATTCACCTACATCAGACTTTTTGATAGCACTACTAATCCACATGTCCTCCCCTTATACATCCCTGATAAACTATTTTCCAGAGAAATAGCTTATCAGATAACAGAAGCAGGGATGTCAAGGAATCTAAAGGAGTCAAAAAAACAAATGTGGCCTTCATTCCCCATCCGATGTGGTACTTCCACACTACATGACTTCAAACATGTAGAGAAGCAAGCTGAGAAAATTAAAATGTTAAAGTTAGCAGTCATCCCAAAGAGGAAGTATGATCCAAAATCTGTTGCCTACAATTTCACTTATCATGTCAAAATTGCCAAGTTTGAACATGATAAAGATAATTATGGTGATTTGTTCACTTCAGCCGATTTATTTTATCAAGTAAAACAACTAGAAAAAATAAAATTGGGAGCAGAGGGATTAGAGGAATTTTTGAAATTCAGGACACAGAGGTTGCAAACACTACCTCTGGACTTGTTAAATACTACCTCTATGGTGCAACTAGAAGGCCACTGTGAAGAAAAAATCATAGAAAAGACCCTTGTAAAGGAAAAGAGCCCTGAAGGGGAGCATACAAAGGAAGGAACTAGTGAGATCCTTGATACTGATATAAATATTGATCCTGCTTTAATTAAGGAATGGGAGCAGTTCGCCCTAATCATCAAAAACCCGAATAACTCCTAAGAGCTCACTACACCAAAATCGCCTGCAACACAAAAGCTTGAGGTTATTAGTGTTTCGATTGAAGGGACAAGTGGCCTACCCAAGATTCAACAGGATATAGGAATCATTCTTGAAAATCCAACAGAGGAGATTGTACTAAAAATAGAAGAAATACCACCCCTAGATGTATTCTAGAGTCCAAAGCATAGGGATGTGGTTAAAAGACAGGAAAATTGATCAAAGTCCTCTTCTCACTCCTCAAGCATAAATGATGAATGTGGTATGGACGACAGAAGTCAATCCTTCTGAGGATTTAACTAAATTATCTTAATATGCAAGGGCTTACACAATAGCAACAATGGACAAAGCCTCGGAGTTCAGCCAGCTAATCAAGGAAAAGGATCAAAGGATCATTCAACTCAAAGAGAAATCAGCATAAGAACAATGAAGAATTAGTAAGCTTGAACAACAGCTAGCAGAGTAGAGACAACAAAATGAGCAACTAAAAGAGCAGTTGAAACTGGAGAAACAGAAGACTGATAAGCATACTCTCCAAAAACAACAGGAGTTGTCTCAAGAACTAAGCAGGCTTCAGATGACAATTGAGCAGGAAAAGAAGGCCGAGGAAGATCAAATTGCACAAATGCAATTACAGATAGAAAAGTACATGGGTTATCCACAGGCCAGTGAATTAAGAAAAAAAAGCCTTGGAGATGACCAAAGCCTTGTCTTGACAGTTGAACATCCTTTGCCATAATATATCATTAGCTAACCCCTTGTGCAATGTCTTCGCATCACTAATTGAGAAGGTAGTTGACACCAGACTGGAATTGGAAAATGCAAATGAAAGGATAACAAGTTTTCTTTCTTGGCAAGATTCTGAAGAAGGAAAGGTTGCCAATTTGCCAAAGATACAAGAATCGCACAAGGAAATCATGTTTTCGGAATGGGAATCTCAGCTAATGAAAGCCAAAAGAGAAACTTCTAGATCCAGAGGTGCAATGAACGGTTTAATGGAATTAGTAAATAACAGTTTACATATGTCTAATTTGATCTCCGATTGCTCTCCAGGTAAACTCCTGAAAGCAAAGGAACTGGAACATCATTGGAGACAAGAGCTAGCAAGAAGAGAACAATAGATCAGAGAAGTGAAAAACTTGACATGGTATACATTTTGGTCTTTTCTAGTCAAGCCACATAGCCAACAGATGGCCATGAAATGCCATTCCGATGCAGTCAACTGCATGATTCATGAACTCTCCGATGCCACCTACAAAACCCAGCTACACTCCAAGATGAGTCAACCTCTGGAAATCCAGCCAATGCTCGTAATATGTCACCTACAAATACAAGAAAGGAAGCCGATACAATGAATTAGTTCAACCACTATCACACTGCTATTTTTATAGAAAATTCCAGATTGTCATGTCTACAGTGAGAATAGCACATAGTGATTTTTGTTGATAGTTTGTTTTTATTTTTATTATTTAAAGACCCTTTCATGTATTTAGAAAGATTCCTCAATTTGTATTAAAACTTCACTTGGGAGTTGCACTACTTCTAAACTTTTTTATTTTATTTTATTTATTTTTATCAAAAGTGGATCAAAGTTCTACATTTTTGTGAAAGAAGCTTTTTCAAGACTCGCACTTTTGCATCTTCTAAAGGTTTTCTCAAATAGGAAAGTAGAATCTAAGTATTGTTTACATCGGAAAAAGTCAAATGCATACGGTACTATTATCATTGTTTTTGTCTTATTTCTCTATGTGAATGAACATTTCTTAAAACTTGCTATTATTGATATATTCATGCTTTTTAGACAATTCTTTAGCATATCATTTCTGAAGGTTTTAGAATTGTTATCATTTGAATATATATGTCAGTGATATATATTGTGATGAATGCGATAATGCTTTTATAATTACTTTGATTAAATTCTTAAACAAAGTAATCATTATATGAATACATCTTTCTATTTTACGAATAAGCCATATTTATCATTATTTGTCTAATAGAAATAATAAAAATTTGTATTGTTAATAGGATACCCAGGTTAGATTAGCATATTTGTATATTTTTGAATTGTAGGATAAAACACTTATCACCCTCGTTACACATTACAAAATAATCACCCATCAACTCGTACATCACTGGGAAACTGGTCCCATTATATCTAGTCAAAGCCACCACACCAAACGGAAAAGGAACTGCACTAAGGTCCAAGCCGGGTGGTTTTCCCCGATGTTGATGCAGCGATTTTAGAGGCATCAACAAGTTGGAATTATTATTCCAACTGAAGGGCCCCTCTCTTGCTTTCGAACTTTATATCTTCATTGGTTATTTCTTAATGCACCTTTGCATAGATCTGAGGTTCTTCCTCAAATCCTGCAGACCCGAAGTTCATCTTCCTCATAGAAGATTCTTGTGGTCTAGAATGTCCTAGACCTATTTTTTTTCTAAAGACCTTTGCTTGTTCAAAATATGTCTCCCTTTTGCAGACTTTTCATTTACACCCTTCTCGGTCTTTAGTATCTCAAGATTCATTCTCAAAGAGACAACTTCTGCCTCAAGACTCTGACAATTTTCTTCCCATTCATGGATCAAATCATTAAGAACTTATTATTTTTTCTTAGCTCCTTATAATTTGAATTTAAGGGACATAATTTATTCTTTGCATGTATTTGAGATCATATCGTATTTAATTTGAATAGATCCTACTTTAGATGCTTGTTCTCTTCTTCTAGTTTCTCACATGCCTTTTGTTTTTCTTCTAGTCAAAGCACTAAACTATCTTTACTTTTAATGTTTTATTCAAGTTTTTATTTTTGATAAACAAATTTCCCATTGCATGAGTTATACATACCTTCTTCAACACACTGAAATTGTTCTTTTAGTTGCTTTTTCTTTCTTCTTGCCTTCTTTAACTCATTAAGAGAACCAATTAGTTCTCCTCTAAAGTCCACTACTCCCACTTCTTCTTCTTCTTCTTCTTCTTTGGAGTTTGTAATATTTTGTTTATTGGAGTCTGCTCCAAATTCCATCAGTAACCACTCATTTTCCTCATCCCCTGAGGAGTTTTTGCTATCTGACTCTAGTGTTGAGCTATCCTCTTTGGATTAGAGCCCATTCTTCTTAGAGAGCCTCTTCTTTTGATGTTTTTGAGATTTTCCTTTAAAATTCTAATCATCTCCATTTTTTTCCTTTCTTTGTAAGGGAACTTAGATGAAAAATGTCTAACTCTTCCGTAGTCAAAAAATTTGAAGGGAAACTTCCCTTTATAGTTACCTAAGCCACACTTTAGTTTTATAGAAAAGTAAGTGAACTCCTTATCAGATTGGAAACTAGAGAAATCCTAATGGTCTTCATTTGGGCCTTAGCCTTCTTGGAGACCTTCAAACTTTCCTCCTTTGGTTCAAACTTCTGTTTTCCTACTCTCATCTCATAGGCTATGAGAGTACCAAGAAATTGGTCCATTTTGAGACTCTCTAGATCATACATCTCTTCAATGGCAGGGATTTTAACATTAAATATCATAGGTAGAGATATTAAGACTTTTTGAACAATTATATCTTCTTTGATAACTTCACCAAGTCCTCTAATCATATTGGTTACTTCATAAACTCCGAGGAAGTATTCTACTATGCTTTATTCTTCACTCACTTTTAGGCTTTCAAACCTCATTATGAGATTTTGAAGTTTGGCCCCCTTGACTTCCTCATCTCCTTGATGACTCTGATTGAGCTTGACCCACACTTCCTTAGAAGACTTACAGTGCATAAATTTTACAAGTTCAAATTGACTAAGGGCTAAGAGAATGGCATTCTTAGCTTTAGAATTATCTCCATACACCTTTTTATTGTTTGCATATGTGGGAGGGATATCAGGAACATCATAATCTATCAGCACATAGCTCCAAACATATACCCCTAGAGACACAAGATAGGCTTCCATCCTAACTTCCTAAAAAGCATAATTTGTCCCATCGAAGAATGGTATCTTTCTTGAGTAAGCATCCTCACTCTCTTGCCTAGAAATAATTCATTATGGATCTATCTTCTAGTGGCTAAATTGTTACTAAAGGAACCTAGCTCGATACCAATTGTTGGAATAAGGAATTACTCAGGGGGGTTGAATCAATAATAGTGAGGTTCTTAGAGCTTTAAGCACAAATATTTGTTTCTTTTCACTATTGTTAGTTACTTGTGAGTGTATTCATAATACGATATAAATAAACAATAAGATAATCCATTCAAAGATACACATAATCCATCAAATGAGAAACACACATGTATTGACACATTCATTTTTACATGGAAACCCAAAGGGAGAAAACCACCAATTTGTTTGTTGTCATGATGTAAATTAAGCACCTACTTATTTACATCAATTTGTTTGTGAGCACCAACTCACAGGAGGCCCCAACCCCATTCAGATAGTAAGATGCCACTTTCCAAGAGGCAACAACCTCTTATGAATTTAGAACACTACCTACTTTCGCCATTGTTCTACTTTTCATACAATTTTAAAACTGAAAACATGGGCTGAGACCTTTTCTCAAAAATATAAACATGATCTCTTTTTGTAGCAACTCCTTCCATTTTGATCTTTGAACTATACTCTTTGCTGCTCAACCAACTTTGGTCTTGGCCCTTTGCTACACTGTCTCATAGTTAACACTTGGCCTTAGTCATCCTTTTGTTTAAACACTCTCAACATTTCACACTTCAGCTCACAAAAAGTCTATATTCTTCCACCTTACATAACTACACTCCATTGTTTTGTTCCTCTACTGAACTAGGAACAATTTTGTCTCTATAGTCTGTCATGTTGTTTGTAATCATACTTCTGAATGGAACTCCATTATGTTATTGCATCAGGTTTCCTACCCTCTGCAACCATATGTAATTCTAGAAATGGGCTTCATTCACTCAACCATTGGAATATGTTGAAGCCCTGAAAATCGGGTCGACAACAAGGGGGATACCCACCCGGTATGGACCTTGGTTGGTAGCTCCTTATCCGTTTGGTATAGCGGGTCCGACTGGGGATAATGGGACCAGTTTCCCAATCTAAGGGTGTGTGTGTGCAGAGTTGGATTATGCTGATCTAAAAGTTATGATCTAAGCTACTTTAATCTAATTCTATGCTATTGTAATCTAATGAAAACAACACATCTAATCTATGCTAATCCGGGGTGTATTTCTTCTATTATGCAATCTAAAGAGATTTCAAACAATAACTGGTAATAAAGATCATTCAGCTATCATAAGAATGGAAATCAATTAAGATGAACCACTTTGCATAAAATGTTAGGCAAAACAGTTGTGAACAGCATATCGCATAATAAGTTATTCATATATCAAACATAAATAAATGACTCCACTGTACAAAAGTGCCAAATGGTAATTCGCGCATTCATGCAATAACATATAAACAACTAAAAACTGTATATCACTTTAAGAATATAAGCAGAAATGGCCAAGAGATAAAAGTACCATTTATGACTAGTCCTACTCATAAGCTTCAAGCAAAACTGATTTATCTGTACTTGTTCTAACATCTACTAAGAGTACAGAAGTGCAACATCAGTAGAAGACATAAAATGCAAACATTAATAAACCTCGATCCATCCATTCATCAAAACCTCCTCTGAGGGCGCAGAAGTGCATGTTCTGAGGACAAGTTTTTGAAAAATTTCTAGACCCTTCTCCAAATGCATGAGAAGGGTTAAAATACTACTTCCTAATTCTAATAATAGTTAATTTACAAAATCTAGGATGCGGTTTTCAAATGCCCGTCCTTTTTATAATCTAATTTTAAAGAAAAAACAACATTCTAAATAAAATTACTTCTGAATCTGATCCTTAAAGCTGCATGCATTCATCATGGGTTTGAGGAGAGTCAGCTGACTAACTTCTGCTTTGAGCTGGGCTGAGAAAATAGAATCTATGAGAGCTGGCACTACTTTCTCGGCTGCATTTATGATACATTTCACAGTCATCTGCTGACTATGCGGCTTCACTAAGTATTCCCAGTAACACTCCCAATTTAACCTGTCTAGTGCTTGGACCACTTTTTCCTTTTCCTGTGCCTTCAGCTTCCATTCTGCTTGTTCTACCTCCATGATTTGATCGTCCCACTCGTTGAAGAGCAACGCTGAGCCCACTTCTTGTGCTACCTGCGTATTTCTCACAGGTGTTTTTGGGGCCTGTCCTTCAAGATCGATCAGTTCGTTGAAGGTTTCCCATTCTTTGTCTAATTCTGTTGTGACGGGTGGTGCTTCAACGATGAGAGGGGGAACATCTCTTGGCGGGGAGGCGATAAATTGCTGCTGTGGAAATTCCATTGACTGAGCGGTGTCCTTAGCTAATTCTTCCTCTTTATCTTGGTCGTTTACGGATTTCTTAGAATGCTCAGGCATCTCTTGTCCACTCTTAGATTTAGATCCAGCAGCGCTTGAATTCTCACTAAGGCTAATGCTTGGAGTAGCTTCTCTGGTAGGTAGTTGCAGCTTTTCTAGAGGAACAGTGGCTAGTCTTCTTTCCCTGTATACCATGAATTTTTGGAGGTCATCTGGAGACAATCGCGATTGAGCTTCCCGCAAAATTTCTTGGAGTGAGATTTTATTCTGAAATAAATCATCAAATAAATCCTTCTTTCCAATGAATATCTTTATCTTGATGTTCGTTGTGAAATCTTGGGCAACTTCATTTGGGTCAAATGGCCTTGCCGGGAATTTAAATAATTGTAGACACGTCGTATTATCCACTTCGGTGAACGCGTGACCCACATCGAAAAATGAAAAGGCCCCACAAGCTAAAGGAAACTGGGGCCATATGGCCTTATTTTTGTCTTTTAGGTCTTTGGTTAGGCCGCCTTCTGAATAGGTTTGATATGCAATTTATCGAGCCATCAGTTTGTCAGGAATATATAAAGGTAGGACATGAGGAGGGACGGTGCTTCCAAATACTCTAATATAGGTGAACCATTCTTCCCCGAACCATCTTGCGATGGGGATGATATCTATCTGTGCCTCAGGTGAGCACCTCGGGGGTTCTTTATCATACATCATTCTATACATGGGTAAGATGAGCCCATGACAAATTTGGTAGAAATGCGGAATGAACTGAGAATCCCATAATATCTTATGATAAACATGGATGGGTAATGGGTCCTGAGTTGTCCATTTCCAACCCATAGAGGGAAATTTAGACACATAACAAATATAATCCATAACATATGCAAATAGGTAAAAAGGAGGATAGATCCTTTGAGACATGGATCTCTTAGACCGGTATTTGATAATAGTTGTGAACAGGTTATCAGAAAAGATCTTGGCCCAATCTATAATAACGACATTTGTGGCAGCATCAATCAATGGTAACCATTCAGACGAAAACTTATTGATATCTGGCATCCCAAATAATCTACAAAGCATGGCCGCAGCAAAACAATACGGAGAGGTAAGGGAACCAGTGCTGTACATACCGTTTTTATCCTTTTTGAGCGGTTCATCTTTTCTATACCAATATTTAGTGGTCTCTGATAGGTTCGGGTTCTCTGCCACAAATTTTTTAATGAATTGTGCATTGTAAGTCGCCTGTGGTTCAGGAAGATGATACATGAGCTTTAAGTCCTGTGCAGCGAATGACCCGATGAGCCCATGTCCTTGAATCTTGAACTGTCTGTCGTTCATTTCTGCATTGTCAAGTATCCACTTGATCATATCCGTATATGGGAGAATTTTAGGCCTTGCTACTATCCGATGAAGGAATGAGCATGCGAGTTCTTCTAAGGATGCTTCGGAAGAGCCCTGTGAATCTGCGACAGTGGTAACCTTCATTATTCTGGGGTTTTCTTCTTCAAGCAGTCTGTACATGCTTTCCCACGTCGATATTCCCGCGTCTCTGTTACAAGTTGTGTCTGTATATAAAGGTTCCATCTCCTTCACCTCAGAGCCCTGAGCCTTACTTTTATTTCCCATCTCTTCCTGCGTATAGCTTTGTATCGCCTTTCATCTTCGTCCCTGCAGCTCACAAATGGAAATGATTGATCAAGAAAGGTGATGGGAGAGTCTTAAATGCAACAGATATATCAAATATGCCACCTTACGTGAAGTAATTCTTTGCAAAATCACGCGTCTACATTTAATAGATGACAACTAATTCCTTTATTATCATTAAAAGTGCATGATCTTAAGTCAGATTATGGTAAGTGGCTTTTCTTGAATAACGCGCCCAAAAGTTTCGTGATGGGGTGATTTTGCGATTTGGTTCGCAATCGTCGCAGATCGCGACATCGCATTATCGCACCATCACGCTCTCACATTATTGCACCATCGCGCTCTCGCAATATCGCACACATCGCAGATTGCAGAAGTTTTATGCTTGCCATATTTTTGTTAGCCCATTCCTACGATATGCGATCTTGCGATCGGGGTTATCGCAGATCGGAAAATATTGAAGGCTTTCCCATTGGCATTACTTTATTGCGATGCGATATATCACTTAGTACGAGAATATTGCACATACAAGGATTATACCCAAATGGAGGAGTTTTTCTGTCTTTTTGATGCGACTTTTAAAGATTTTTTCTTATCATAAACTTAGGTTTTAAAGTATTCAAAAAGATCTTCCTAAGCTTACAATGGTAACCTTATTTCGAAGAAAGGAAACTCTAGCTTTTCCTAAAGTTTTAACTAAGGGTCCCCATTCATTTAGTATTTTGGACAACACTTAAATGAAAAAAAGGGGGGGGGGGGGTTGTTGCTGGCCACAACACAATCACATTAAATCACTGGCTGGATATCTAGGTGTCTCCCATACTGAGAATGAGTTCTTAGTCATCCTGCATACTCTAGCAGGACTCCCCATTCCTTCTTAACTACTTCGCAGAGACCTAAGTGTACAGAAGGCATGGCTCTCTTTCTTGAAGTAGCTGTAACACATTGTCAGAGCCCATAGATTCACTGATACGGTGTCTTGGAGCCATTCTCTTCATGTATTTTTCCTGGCATGTAAGAAATTGTAAAGGTGGCTTTCTTAAGCTAGGGATAGAATTTATAATTTCTATTAATGAAACGGAACCAACCTCTTTGTGCACAATTACTTTCAGCTGTCGACTCATACATCCTTTGTATACTATGCAATGGAGCTACTGACTCATCCATATTTTTAAAACATATTTCATTACATGAGTTGGATCCTAGAAGCCCTGGTACTCGTAATCTTTCTTTAAATACACTTTCACAAGAGTTCCGGGATTTCGGGCTTCTAGACACTGGCCCACTAGGGTGCACAATTGTTAGTGTGTTGTTGACTCACTGCACACCCTCAAATATATGCCCACATTGCCTTTTTATTTTTTTCATAGCCCGAAGTCCTTTAAACACTTTCCTGTAGTGGTTTTTATTTATTAATAGCCTTAAGGCCCTTGGTCATGAAAACTCGTGAAAATTTCACACAACAAAGTCCTGGGCATGCATTTTGATTTTTTACGGAACGTCAACTATTGGCAAAATATCAGTCTCCCGTATCTGTTACTTGCTGAAGAATCCTAGAACTTTAACTTTTTTCTTTAATTCCTTACGAGCTTCTAGGCCTTCTATAGTTCTTGGCTTCTAGTTTTAGTTCCTGCTACCCCAACTCCATGCTTATCCCATGACTTTTCTTCCGGGCTTCTGAGATTATTGACTTCCGGGCTCCCGGATACTTTTCTCGCTACCTCAGATTGATGCTATTATGTATCTCATTTTGAAATAGACCTTCATGCTTTTGGGATTCCAAATTTCTAGGCTTACTTCTACCTCGAATCACTACAATATCATAATACTTTTAAATAAGCCTCTGGTCTTCTCGGCTTTCTGGGGTTCTGGTCACTGTTACTGTTGGAAATAATACTGAGAGGGGGGGGTGAATTAGTATTATCAAATTCTTTTAATAAATCTTCCTTATTTGTTCTTTGAATTATTTTGCATGTTAGTACCATAAAATAATGAACATGAACAAGGAAAACAGATAATCACACCAAAGAACACAAGATGTAAGGTGGAAACCCAATGTGGGTGAAAACCACCTGCTGCAATATGTCTCTATCTTCTTTCAAATTAGAAACTCCTTTTACAATGGTTTTGTACTGGTGCAGTCCTTTACCAGTACACAGGCTGCAACCTGCAGAGAGCTACAACTCTCTCTCTCGTTTTCCAGTCTCTCCTGGAAGGGAGCTACAACCCCCTACTTCTTTTCATAAAGCATCAAGTACATAAAATTTACAGTCCACTACAGTTATCAAATCAGCAATAACAGAACTAACCCAGAACACCTTATCAACAGAAAAATTCAATCAACAGAACATTTTAAGACAGATACGCAGTTTTCCCTTCTGTGGCCTGCGTCGCTACGCAGTTCACCTTCTTCTTTCCTGCGTATACCCACAGAGATCCTTCTGCCGCACTGCGTGCCCATGCACTGTTCCTTGAACCGTGCTGCGTACTATTACTGCAGGTACGCACCCAGAGACATTATCGCGCTGCGTACTGTTACTGCAGGTACGCACCCAAAAATACTATCGCGCCGCGTACTTTTACTGCAGGTACGCACCTGAACCTTAGTCGCTCTGCGTACCCACGCAGCTCTCCTTCTTCTGCTCTGCATACCGACGCAAATCTCCTGTTTCTGCTCTGCGTACCGATGCAGATCTCCTGTTTCTGCTCTGCGTACCGACACAGATCTCCTGTTTCTGCACTGCGTACCCACGCAGCTCTTCTGTTAAACACCTGCGGCCTTCTGATTAGGGCCGAATAGGCACAGTTGCTCAGATCTGATCATGCGCTCGAGAGATCACCCTTCACAGATTCGCCTTCAACTTCCCTTTCATATAGATCAAGCTTTTGAGACCATAACCCAATATTTCAGATCTAAAGATATTCAATTTCAAGAGATACCTAGCCAAGAGATCTCCTTTGCTTTATATAGGCAAGCTCCTCCTTAAAACATGGATCAATACCACGAGCCGACACCATAATATCCCAATACCGTCGGCTAAATACCAAGAGTAAAACATAAGAAAACCCACATGTGAATTTCTTTTCCTTGAAATGTGTGCACTGGGGGTATGCACCTCCTGAACGGCGGACCTGCGGGTATGTACGCACTTTATGTAACATTGGCCTGTGTGTACGCACCTTCTGTATGGTGTACCTGCATACCCCTTATTTTCTTCAAAATTTGATAGCTGATCATCAATCTCTGCTGCTGACTTGAAGTACTGTGATCTATCACCTGAATGGGTTGCCATCAAGGACAACACTTTTAGCCATAATGCCAACAATCTCCCCCTTTGGACTTGATGGCAACCTCAAGACTTCAGCTTCATTCTCCCCCTTTGACATCAAGGGCAAAGGGTTATGCTCCCCCTAAGAACATGCTCCCCCTGAATATGAACCAGATCTGCAACGAAGAACCATAATCCAACATGAAAGAGATAGAGACATATTGCAACTACTTCCAAGATCTCCTTTTGCACGTCCTCCATAATGCCAACAATGCATTATATGCTCCCCCTGAACCTGTATCATTAATCAGAAGAGGTTCAGCAATAAGATGATGCATCAACAACCCCCAGCTTTTGCCTGAGGTATTCAAAAGTGTCCCTGGGCAATGGTTTGGTGAGAATATCAGCAACTTGTTCCTTAGAAGGAACATACTCCAACTTGACCTTCTGTTCAAGCACTTGTTCCCGGAGAAAATGATACTTGATTGGTATGTGCTTGGTTTTTGAATGCATAACAGGATTCTTTGAGATGCTGATTGCACTTGTGTTATCACATAAGATGGGGATAGGTGGTGTACAAGTGATTTGAAAATCCTGCAAAGTCTGCATCATCCAAAGGAGTTGGGTGCAACAAGATGCAGCAGCAACATATTCCGCTTCAGCTATAGACAAGGCAAACGAACTCTGTTTCTTGCTGAACCAAGATACCAGTCTGGAACCCATAAAGAAGGCAGCACCACTTGCGCTTTTCCTGTCATCCACGCTTCCGGCCCAATCTGCATCTGTATAAGCATGAAGTGTAAGATCTGTATCTCTAGGATACCATAAGCCATAATTTTGAGTCCCTTGAAGATATTTGAAAATTCTCTTCACTGCCTGAAGATGAGTCTCCTTCGGATTTGCCTGAAATCTCCCAACTATTCCAACTGCATGCATGATGTCCGGTCGGGTACCTGTTAAATAAAGTAAACTTCCAATCATAGATCTGTAGGTTGGTTGATGTACTGCTGCAGATTCATCATTTGCACTGAGGCTACATCCCGTGACCATGGGTGTACATACTGGTTTTGCATCTTCCATACCATATTTCTTCAAAATCTGTTTGAGATACTTGGTTTGAGATAAATAGATTCCTCCTTCTTTTTGTTGGATTTGCAAACCAAGGAAATATGTCAGTTCTCCTAGCAAGGACATTTCAAATTCTTTCTGCATGACCAAGGCAAAACTTTGACTGATAGCTTCTTCATTGCTCCCAAAAATAATGTCATCTACATACACAACAAGTATTAGCAATTTGTCATTTTCAACTTTTATATAAAGATTGCTATCTGCTGATCCTTTTGAAAAACCTTGTTGATGAAGATATTTGTCCAAACGGTAGTGCTAAGCCCTTGGAGCTTGTTTGAGACCATAGAGAGCCTTTTTCAATCTACATACAAGATTTGGATCATTTCCAAGAATGAACCCATCTGGTTGTTCAATGTATACTTCTTCTTCCAAGTCTCCATTCAGAAAGGCTGATTTCACATCCATTTGAAATACTTTGAAGTTTTGAAAACTTGAGAGAGCAAGGAACATTCGGATGGCCTCAAGTCTTGCAACAGGAGCAAAGGTTTCTTCAAAGTCTATTCCTTCTTGCTGCGCATACCCTTTACAAACAAGTCTGGCTTTGTTTCTAATTACTTCTCCATTTTCATTCAATTTATTTTTGAAGACCCATTTTGTTTCGATAACATTCTTATCCTTTGGTCTAGGCACCAGCTCCCAAGTGTTGTTCTTTTCGATCTGCTCAAGTTCTTCATCCATTGCTTTCACCCAACATTCATCTTTGCATGCTTCTTTCACATTTTGTGGTTCAGTAGAGGAGAGTAATGCCAAATAGCTTGAATCTTCTGCAACTATTTTTCTTGTCTGTACACCTGCTTCTTTCTACCCCATAATCTGAGATTCTGGATGATTCTTCTGGACATATCTGGATGGAGTCTTTTCTTCTATTCTTGTTTGCTCCTCTGGTTCTTCTTGAATTTCTTCTTGAGGTTCTTCTTCTTCATCATTCTGTTGTTGGGGGTAGCCTTCATCTTCTTCGATGTCTTCATGATGTACTTGCCTAGGAATGTATCTCTTCTCATCAACCACTACATCAATGCTGTCAACAATTCTGCCAAGTCTTTTATTGTAGCATTTGTATGCTTTGCTATGTGGAGAGTAACCAAGAAGAATGCCTTCATCTGCTCTAGGTTCAAGTTTGCCAAGCTTCTCATCAGTATTCTTGATATAGCATTTGCTCCCAAATATTTTGAAGTGCTTTACCGAAGGAGTCCTACCACTCCAGAGCTCATGAGGAGTTTGAGTGCTGTTCACCCGGACATTTGTTTTGTTGAGAATAACAACCGCAGCATGTGCAGCTTCACCCCAGAAAGTTACGGGAGTTCCTGACTCATCAAGCATAGCACGAGCCATTTGTTGGACTGTTCTATTCATTCTTTCCACAACTCCATTTTGCTGAGGAGTTCTTGTTGTAGAGAATTCTCTTCTTATCCCATGTTCTTCACAGAAATCGAAAAATTCATTTGAAGTAAATTCCCCACCTCTGTCGGATCTGAGGCACTTAATTTTGTGACCTGATTCATTTTCAACCAAGGCTTTGAAGGATCTGAATTTTTCGAATGCTTCATCTTTGTGCTTCATAAGTCCTAACCAGACAAACCTGGAGAAATCGTCAATGAATAATATCAAGTATTCTTCTCCTCGAGGTGTTTTCTTCCTGAAAGGACCACATGTATCTGTATGTACTAGCTCAAGAGGCATGCTAGCTGATCCTTCTTTCTCTGGAAAGTTAGTTCTGGTTTTTTTTCCAAATTGACATGATTTGCATATGGTGTTGTCAGGAATTTTGATATCTGGAAGATCGCGAACTGCCTGATATCTGCATGCTTTCCTTATTTGTGAAAAGCTTAGATGTCCCAACCTCCGATGCCATAACCAGTGCTCATCATCCTTGCTTAGATAGCATTGTTGTTGTCCTTCTTCAAATATGTACAGATTATTTGGAGTTCTTTTGCCTTTGATCACTGTTTTACCTGTATCAAGATCACGAACAAGACATCCATTTGATCTGAATATAACCTCGGTTCTTTGATCACACATCTGGCTGACACTTAGAAGATTATGCTTCAATCCATCAACATACAAAACATTTCCAGCCTTGACCTTTTCTTTTAACTGAGCAATGCCTTTTCCTTTTATAGTTGCAGGAGTATCATTTCCAAAAGAGACTTTCTTTCCTTTTTCTAGAGCAGAATATGACTCAAGTTTTTCTTTATCACCTGTCATATGCTTCGAACATCCACTGTCAATGTACCATAGATTTTCCTGTCCCTCTGCATAAAATGTTATCCCACATCTTTCTGTTTGTGGTTCCTTTATTCTCCATGTTTTGGTGCTTGAGGCTTGTTCCTTTTTCTGCTGAAACCTGCTCCTGCATTCAGAGTCTTCATGACCAAAGTTATTGCAAATAGAGCATTCAACTTCATTTTCAAGAACCGAAAAGTTGTTATAGGTCCTTTTTGTAATCCCGGTCATACTTCTTTGTTTTTGAGCTTCCCTAGTCATGATTGTTTTATATGCAACACATTGAGCTGCTTTGTGACCAAAGTTATGGCAAGAAAAGCATTGTCCATTGAAGAAACTTCTGCGGTTATCGAATCTACCAGCCAATTGATTGTAATTTCTATTGTCATCTATTCTTGAACCAAATTGAGAAGATTTTACCTGTGGCTGGTTGTAGCTTTTGTTCACCCTTAAGGCAGATTGCCCCTGATAGTTTCTATTTGTAGTTCGTCCCTGCTTTACCTGATGATCTTCATTGTGCTTTTGCTCATTTCTTCTTGCTGCATCAAGATAACTTTTTGAGGTGGATGCTTGAGAAGTTTCTCCATTATAGCCCAGACCTGTCTTATTTAGTGGAGACCGCTGCACATTGATAATCTCATCCAAAGTTTCAGATCCTTTGACAAACTTGAGATTAATAGCTTTTTTTTTCTCAATCTCTTTTCTAAGACCAACAATTTCACCTTCTAATTTTTCAAGATGTTTTTCCTTTTCATCAATTTGAAATTGTAGAGTATCAATGATCATGTTCTTTTCTTCTATACATCTCTTGAGTCTAGTAATTTCATCATAAAGGTTATCCACATCTATAGCATCCATATAATCATCATCTTCAAATGCCATTAACAACTTATATTCATTACCTTGTTCATCTTCATCACTGTTTGATAGACCATCACTATCTTCATGAGTGTAGTAGCTTTTCTTATTTGCGTTCTATTTCTTGTTCCATCTAGCAGGTTCCTTTCCTTTATCCTTATAAGGACATTTTGCAGCATAATGACCTACTCTTCCACAAGCAAAGCATTTAAAAGGTAACTTACCTCTGAACCTTCCAGAGCCCCTTTGAAGATTTCTGACAAAATTTGATTCTTCTTCCTCTTCTTCTGGGACGTGGCTTGCTTCATAATAATCTCCTTTGCCTGATGCCTTGAAAGCAGCTTCTCTTCTATCTGATGGACCTCCCTTTCTCATTTCATAAGCAGTTAGAATTCCATTTAGCTGAGACATAGTAAGAATTCGTAGATTTTCCTTTTCTTCTATTGCAGATACTTTAGATTCAAACTTGGGGGACAATGATCTTAGAACCTTTTCAACCACAATAGCCTCTTTTATTTCTTCACCCAAATTTTTCATACAGTTAACAACCTCATCTACCCGAAGAAAATAGTTAGCCACACTTTCATCATTATACATTTTGAGAGTCTCATACTGAATTCTGAGAGTTTGAAGTTTAGCACGCTTTACCTGTTCATCTCCTTCATAGCTCGTGACAATTTTGTCCCATATCTCTTTTGCGGATTTATAGTGCATTACCTTCATGAATTCTGATTGAGATATACATCCTAATAGAGTACTGACTGCTTTTGCATTTGTTTCATACTTCTTTTTCTCGGCTGCATCTGTAGGAGTAGCTGAAGGAAAAGCGTAGCCTGTCTCTACGATGTCCCAAACTTCTGTACCAAGAGATTGAAGATAGGTAGTAACTCTTACCTTCCAATAATTGAAGTTTGTCCCATCAAAAACCGGTGGCCTGATTGATGCTTCTCTCTCGTAGTTGCTCATGATGAACGATCTACCTTCAAGCAATCAAGCTTCTCTGAAGGACCTGCTCTGATACCAATTGTTGGAAATAATACTGAGAGGGGGGGGGTGAATCAGTATTATCAAATTCTTTTAATAAATCTTCCTTATTTGTTCTTTGAATTATTTTGCATGTCAGTACCATAAAATAATGAACATGAACAAGGAAAACATATAATCACACCAAAGAACACAAGATGTAAGGTGGAAATCCAATGTGGGTGAAAACCACCTGCTGCAATATGTCTCTATCTTCTTTCAAATGAGAAACTCCTTTTACAATGGTTTTGTACTGGTGCAGTCCTTTACCAGTACATAGGCTGCAACCTGCAGAGAGCTACAACTCTCTCTCTCGTTTTCCAGTCTCTCCTGGAAGGGAGCTACAACCCCCTACTTCTTTTCATAAAGCATCAAGTACATAAAAGTTACAGTCCACTACAGTTATCAGATCAGCAATAACAGAACTAACCCAGAACACCTTATCAACAGAAAAATTCAATCAACAGAACATTTTAAGACAGATACGCAGTTTTCCCTTCTGTGGCCTGCGTCGCTACGCAGTTCACCTTCTGCTTTCCTGCGTATACCCGCAGAGATCCTTCTGCCACACTGCGTGCCCACGCACTGTTCCTTGAACCGTGCTGCGTACTATTACTGCAGGTACGCACCCAGAGACATTATCGCGCCGCGTACTATTACTGCAGGTACGCACCCAAAAATACTATCGCGCCGCGTACTTTTACTGCAGGTACGCACCTAAACCTTAGTCGCTCTGCGTACCCACGCAGCTCTCCTTCTTCTGCTCTGCATACCAATGTAGGTCTCCTGTTTCTGCTTTGCGTACCTATGCAGATCTCCTGTTTCTGCTCTGCGTACCGACGCAGATCTCCTGTTTTTGCATTGCGTACCCACGCAGCTCTTCTGTTAAACACCTGCGGCCTTCTGATTGGGGCCGAATAGGCACAGTTGCTCAGATCTGATCATGCGCTCGAGAGATCACCCTTCACAGATTCGCCTTCAACTTCCCTTTCATATAGATCAAGCTTTTGAGACCATAACCCAATATTTCAGATTTAAAGATATTCAATTTCAAGAGATACCTAGCCAAGAGATCTCCTTTGCTTTATATAGGCAAGCTCCTCCTTAAAACATGGATCAATACCACGAGCCGACACCATAATATCCCAATACCGTCGGCTAAATACCAAGAGTAAAACATAAGAAAACCCACATGTGAATTTCTTTGCCTTGAAATGTGTGCACTGGGGGTACGCACCTCCTGAATGGCGGACCTGCGGGTATGTACGCACTTTATGTAACATTGGCCTGCGTGTACGCACCTTCTGTATGGTGTACCTGCGTACCCCTTATTTTCTTCAAAATTTGATAGCTGATCATCAATCTCTGCTGCTGACTTGAAGTACTATGATCTATCACCTGAATGGGTTGCCATCAAGGACAACACTTTTAGCCATAATGCCAACAGTTACTAAGGACTTCAAGGTCAATACTTTGACTAAACATAACTTTTTATCTAGAGGGCCATTTGCATAATTCGTCATAGCATTGGAAAGATATTTCTAGGAACTTTCCAACTATGCTACTTTAAGGAGAAAGTAAGCTAATCTCTTGATACATAATCTACTCCAATGTTTGGGACTCCCCAACCATCACAATCATTATTTTATAGCTTCTCCACTAAGCATGATACTATGATGATTATCTACAGAACATTGTTGCAACCATGGGACTCCCCCTGAACAACATGCTCATCAATGATAACATCTGCTACCTCTATCCTCAATGCTAGTCTGGTTGATATCAATACCAACATACCAAGTGCCACCAAACATTCATACAATGCCAACAGTCGAACAAGATCTTCGTCTCTTTTCCCATTGACCTTGATATATATATATATAATTTTTTTTTTGGTGGTTCACGAACACCTGTGGTCATTGGGTGGCTACTACGTCCACAAAAATACCTGAGCTTGTTCAAGGGTATCAAGCCCCGCAACCAATAGCTAGGCCTAACCCCAAGGGTTGTGGGGAGAATTGACCCTGTGACCTCCCGAAAGGTGAGCCACTTATTTGACTAGTTGAGCTATCCCTTGGGGCTTATATATATATATATATATATATATATATATATAGGGTCAATGGGCAGAGAGACAAAGATTTGTGTGTGTGTGTGTGCGCACATATACTATTAGGAGAGGGTGTGCTCCAACACTTACCTAATTTAAAATCCCCCCATGCTTCTCTCTCTCTCTCTCTCTCTCTCTCTCTCTCTCACACACACACACACACATGCACTTTCGGTGCTTAGTCATTCACGTTCTCACTAGGCTTATATATGTGTGTGTGTGTGTGTATGTATGTATGTATGTATGTATGTATGTAAAAGTGTGTGTAACAGTTAGTCAACAAGGAAATCCTTCTTGATCTTATGCTCAAATACATATATAGCTAAGTGGGACTTCATCGAGGGCTCTCAAGACTCAGCCATACCTATATCTCTTGAGCTTATAATATGCATATGTGAATACATGATTAACCCACAAATGCCTTCCCCTTTGTAATTTAAACAACTCTACTACCTCTCCTGAGCTTATATGGGATTCAAACCATCCTAGCCAACACCCCCACCCCCCACACACAAATGTGCGTGTCTAAAATAAGTGCATTCTTTCTACCAGGATTTCCATAATACATTCATATATTATGTACTTAGTCATTCACGTTCTCACTAGGCTTATATATATATATATATATATATATATATATATATATATATATATATATATGATAGTTAGTCGACAAGGAAATCCTTCCTGATCTTATGCTCAAATACATATATAGCTAAGTGGGACTTCACCGAGGGCTCTCAGGACTCAGCCATACCTATATCTCTTTAGCTTATAATATGCATATGTGAATACACGATTAACCAACAAATACCTTCCCCTTTGGAATTTAAACAACTCTACTACCTCTCCTGAGCTTATATGGGATTCAACCCATCCTAGTTAACACATCCATACACACACACACACACAAATGTGTGTGTCTAAAATAAGTTCATGCTTTCTACCAGGAATTGCACAATCCATGGAATGTTATTTTAAATCATTTCAATGCAAGAATTAAATCAAACAATAGAGCTTCACTCATCTTTTTATACCATTTTAATTTGACTAAATTTAAGCTCATAAATAGACACATAAATTATCCACTCTACATCAATCACATAGGATTTAAACCATTCCTTAGTATCCATACAAGAAGTAATATTCCTCGGAAATAGTATAAATGCTATATTTTAGGCTTCTGTGGTAGTTTTTTGGGGTAGCATGATCTGGATTATCCATAGTATTATGTTCATTCTGTCGACGTTTCGAACCCTAAAGGGGGTCCATCATAAGGACTAAATTTGATAGAATATGAATGATAGTTCCTTGAGAGAAGAATCTTTCGACAAGATTATAAATAAACCTAGATCTTGATAAATTTTTATATAGAAGTCGACCCTCATATATATATGAATTCTTTATTATTTTTTATTTTAATTTATTATAATATTATTTATTTTTTAATTTATTATATTAAATTAAAATAAAAAATAATAAAGAATTCATATATATATGAGGGTCGGCTTCTATATAAAAATTTATCAAGATCTAGGTTTATTTATACTCTTGTCGGAAGATTCTTCTCTCAAGGAACTATCATTCATATTATATCAAATTTAGTCTTGATGATGGACCCCCTTTGGGGTTTGAAACGTCGACAGAATGAACATAATACTGTGGATAATCTGGATCATGCTACTCCAATAGTATAAATATTTGGATAACGCTATGAGAATTTACACATTAAACACATACACAAAGGTTAAGAGAAGCACTTATATGATGATGTAAAGTCTGTCAATTGAGATTGGGGCTTCAACTCTCTACAAAACCTTAGATTGGCTTGCATTGTAACATTTCTTATAGACAGTCACTCTTGAGCTAGATTCAGAGCTTCAGGAGGAGTACTCAATGGAAATAACCAATGTCGTATGATGAAAAAGGGAACCAAAGATCATTCCACCTCCACTCACCAACTTATTAAGATAATCCATAGACTGTTTCATCTCCACCCTTCAGCTAATAAAGGGAATCTATAGGTTTCCCCACCTCCACACTTATAGTAATGCCCACAGCATCCCCATCCTAAACTAGGATTCTAGAGCTCACAGAGAATAACCAAGAAAAAATAACTTTAGTGGCTCCACCCTAAATTGGGAGTCCAAAGCTCAATGAGAATAACCAAACAACAATATCTTTAGTGGCTCCACCCTAAACCAGGGTTCCATTACTCACTAAAATAACCAAGAAACAATATCTTTAGTGGCTCCACCCTAAACCGATAGTCCATAGCTCACTAAGAATAACTAGGCAATAATACCTTTAGTGGCTCCATCCTAAATTGGGAGTCTAGAGCTCACTAAATTAATTGTTAAGTCGACAACCAAGCAAAATATGGAATCCTAGGCACTCTATAACAAAGAATCCAAAGGAACGAGGCATCCATCCAAACCAGGAGTCCAGAGAACCTCTACCTTTCTCTTGAGAGATGCACACTCATCTCTTCTAGTGCTCACAACCAAAAATGAGTTTCTCCTTGCCATTTTTCCAGTGATCTTCTCTTCTCTTCCACTGTCCACTCTATGGTGTAATGAGTTTCTCCAATTCCTAAGCAGGTCGTTGCTTACACTCCAAGAATTATTTCTTGCGCTATGTCTAGGAGTATCCTCCCTATTATTTTATCTGGGTTTATTTCTCTATGCATGTTCTTTGTGTTTGCACCTTTCCTATTATTGTTGTCTTGTTGTAAGTCTCAAATCACATGTTGCAGTCCATCATGTTTTTTTCCTTGAAACCCCCCTCTTACTCCTATCCTAGACACATCATGCCATCATCCCAAGGGGATCTCCTTGTCGCCTTCACCATGATGACCATTCTAACCATCTTCATGGTGATGTGTGGTCATGGAATTCTCCACCAATGGAAAATCTCTCAACCGATGGTTCTATTGGTCCCCATTGCAACTCAACCAACTCTAACATATCCTAATCATTTTTCCTTTTTATTACAACCATTATCAATATCAGTTGGTCATGCTACCATTAATGACCAAGCTTCCTCTAATTCCCCAAACAACCTCCTCTATCAGCATTGTCCCTTCTTATTAATGCACAATCCTCTCTTCCTTGTTCGCTTGTCCCAAGAGGAGTATGGGCTCATCCTCCCTCTTGGGGAAGCCCATACACTTCCTCCCCTTTCATCAATGTGTATTCAACCCATTAAATCATACTTGTCAGCCCCATTAATGGAATTAATGTTTATCTCCTCCAATTTTTCCAAGAATTTCTTCCCAAAGCTTTGAAATATGTGTCCCATATCTCAAACTTTCCAATTACAACAAAATAGTTACACAATTTATAGTATAGGGATTAACCAAAAGGGACTATCGCAAAACCTAACACCTTGTAGGAACACCACCCTTGGCGTTCTATATTTGAACACATTTAAAAACATGCTTTAAACCAAGAACATAATCACTATGAGCTTTATATACACAACTCTATACAATAATTACAAAATTATTTACATTTTATCAATTAGCAAAAAATATGGATAAGCAGGTCACATATGATCAACGATCTCCATGTGGCTTCCCTGGGTCTAGAGTGCCTCCACTACACCTTGACTTGCTCGATTAATCAATTCTGGAGATCAAGTTGCCTCCAATCAAGGATGCATAGAGGTTTCAACTATAACTATCCCTTTGGTTCTTCTTGTAACATTGACCAATTAATCACATGATTATCATCTTGTACATATCTTTTGAGTAAAGAAACGTGAAAAAAAATTATTGAATTTTATTGTTGGTGGTAAGGCCATCCTATATGCTAATGGCATTATCCTTTCAAGCACTTGAAATGGGCCACAAAATTTCAGTGCAATATTATGACATGAGCCAATTTTTAGAGATCTCATTTTGGTTTTAACTCATAGATAAACATGCTCAACTACTTCAAATTACTTAGGCACTTTATGTTGGTCCGTATAACTCTTTTCCTTGTCTTGAGACACCTTTAAATTCTATCTAATAGTCACCATTTCTTGCTACATTTCCGTGAGCATATCAGGCCCAATGAGGACCCTATTCATTGTATCACTCCAACTGATAGGAGTATTGCACCTCCACCCATAAAATGTCTCAAATGAACTCATTTTCAAGGATTCTTGGTAACCATTGTTGTAGGCAAACTCTAGTAGTGGAAGAAAATCCTCCCACTTCCTTGGCTGGTGCATATTATAAGCATGTCTTATAGTACCCTATTTATCCTGTTTGTCTACCCATGTATTTGTGGATGGTATGTTGTACTAAATTCGAATTCTATCCCTAGGCCAACAAACAATTCCTTCCAAAATTTTGAAGTAAACTTTGCATCTCATTCTAAGATAGTTTTCTTGGATACTCCATGCAACCTCGTGACCTATTTTATAAACACATGGGCCACATTACTCACTGTACAAGTAGATTTTGCAGCCACAAAGTGAGCTTCCTTGCTCAAATTTTCAACCACAACCATGATTGTATTAGTTTTCTTGGATGTCCTTGGCAAGGCTGTTATAAAATCCATTGAAATTGCATCCCATTTCCATTCTAGAATTGGTATTGGCTATAGTAGACCTACTAGATGCTTTCATTAATCCTTTAATTTATGACATTCAAAGCATTTAGAGATAAAATCAACAATCTCTTTCTTCATTTCAGGCCAATAATAAAATTTCTTAATGGCTATTAGCATCTTTGGGTATCTTGCATGACCTGAATAAGGATTTTTATGGAATTAATTCAATATGAGCTTCCTCAAATCACCCTCATTTGGCACATATATTCTGCCTATAAATTGTATCAACCCATCTTTAGAGAGAGTGACATTTTTATCCCTCACTCCATTACGTTCTTGATGTGACTTTTCTTTTAACTATTGATATTTAATGTTTCATTGCCATGTTGTTTTAATTATTTCTTGGAGATCAGTGCCATAGGAACTCATGGATGATATATGTCTTAATTGAAACCTCCTATTGAGTGCATTGACAACTTTATTTTCCTTTTCTTTAATGTGCTTTATCTCAAACTCAAAATCACTAATTATGGCAAGCTATCTAGCTTTCCTCGAATTTAGTTTAGGCTGATCAAATAAATACTTCAACCCTCCATGATCAATCATAAAAGTAAATTTACTTCCAAGGATATAATGTCTCCACATCTTTCATGCATGAATGATGGCAACCAACTCCAAATCGTGAGTCATGTAATTTTTCTTGTGTTCATTCAACTGCATTTCTTCATAGAATACCACTTGGACATTCTACATCAAGACTCCTCTAAGTCCTTCCTTGCAGGTGTGTGCGCATACTACAAATTATTTATCTCGGTCTTGTACTCTAAGAACTAGCACATGAGTTAACAAATACTTCAACTACTCAAAGCTTACAGCACATTCCATTGTCCACTCAAATTTGCACCCTTTGTTTCACAATGTTATGATTGGATAACAAACCTTGGATAATTTTTTGATAAATATCATGTAGTAACATGCAAGCCCCATAAATGATTTGACTTCATACACATATCTTGGTGTTGGTCATTCCATAATTGCTTTAATATTCTCTGGATCAACTGCCAGACCTTCCTTTGAGATGACATGTCCCAAATACTGAATCTTAGAGTGAAAGAACTCACACTTATTGAGCTTTGCGTAAAGCTTGTGCACCCTCAATAGATATAACAATGCAGCTAAGTGTTCTTCATGCTCCTCCTTGGTTTTCGAGTAAACCAAGATGTTTTCAACAAACACCGGCACAAACTTTTTCAAATAAAGACTTAATATATTGTTCATCAGACACATAAAGTAGCTAGTGCATTAGTAAGGCCAAAGGGCACTACCACAAATTCATAATTCCCATACCCTGGCCTGAATGTTGTATTCTAAATGTCCTCATCCTTAATGCACTCCTAGTGTAGAAATTCCTTGTAGATTCAAATTTCTAATTGTAATTTACTAAAACAATAGACTTGAATCTACTCTACCAACTGCGGAAACAATTAATGATCGTTAAATCACAACGCATACAAGAGAAATAATTCAATCAACACATTGCACAATGATTTCGTGGGGAAAGCCATTGCTAAAAACCCTTGCTATCTATATATTGCATTAGTTAGAAAATATGAGAATATTACAATGCTTTTCTCAAGCCCAAGAAACCTCTGCACTATCTTTATCTATATCACTTCTTCCTAGACAAGCCTAGGCCAATACTTTACCAATTTTATGCTTTCCCAATTCCTTATTTCCTTGTGTTATTTCCTTGGGAATTATACCTTATTAATTATGGAAATTCCACATCCACAAATACACAATACATCATAGGTCTTCTTTTGACTGCATGCACCACCTGTGCAATTTGGATGATTATACAACTAATATTACACTGCCCTTAAACTCCAATCTAAACTGGGAAACTCATATTTCACACATGCATGAGTTATTTATGGTTGATTTATCAGTTAATTGGTTGTAAAATGAACCTTCTCTCCATTGCTATGCCTCCTACTGAAACTTCTCTACACTATCTGACCTCCTACTAGTTTCTCCATTAATTGGAACTAGTTAAACTGACTTTAACTCGGTTAAACTGAATTAATTAATTACAACTCAAAATAAACTCAACTAGGGCTCCTATAAATTAGGAGCCACTCTACATGACTCAAGTTATACTCTCAACTCAAATTAATTGAACCAATGAAGTCAAACCAACTTAGTTAACTCACACAAGTCATCATGTGATGTGGAATTGCAATTTTCTTCTAATTTAATTCAAGGGAAAATTAAATTAGAATCTTTCTTGGTGTCATTTTCAACATCCCCTCTCAACAAGAAAGGGATTATCGGATACCCTGATCCTGCCTCTATGGAAATCGAATTTGTCTCTCGATAGTGCCTTAGTCAAGATATATTCATGTTGTTCCTTTGTAGGAATGTACACTAGCAACATGATCCACCTCTACACACAATATTGTAGATGGTGATAGTAGATGTCAATATGCTTGGACCGATCATGAAAAAATTGGATTCTCAGAGAGTTTGATACAATTCTAATTGTCATATTAAATCATTGTAGGATCCATCTGTTGACCAAATAATCCAACAAGGATATTCCTCATGCATATAGCCTCAAAAGTTGCTTGACTAGTCGCCATGTACTCTACTTCTGCTGAATTTGAGTGCAACTAATATCTGCTTCCTGTTGTACTAGAAAACTGATGTTGAACCGATGTTGAAGATGATCCTTGATGTTCTATTCTTGTCTGATGGACTCCCTGCCTAATATGCATCTATGAAGCCTTGAAGCTTCACTCCCTCTGTTTGTTTGTACCAAAGAACAAACTGAGTGGTGCCTTTGAGGTATCTCAACACGTGTTTAGTTTCCTTCCAATATAGTTTGGTTGGCTTAACCATTGCTTGAGTAAGCTAGTTAACTGCAAAACACATGTCTAATCATGTGTTCACCAAGTACATAAGTAAACCCACAAGTTTCCTGTAAATGGTAACCTCCACCACTTCATCTGAAGTATCATCTTCCTTCCTCCAATTACCTACTATAGGAGTCTCCATGGTTTTGCTGCTCTCCATTTGAAACTTCTTCAGTATCTCGTTGGAATACTTGCTCTAAGAGAAACAATTCGCCATCTCCTTTCCAAATATCTAAACCATGGAAATAAAACATGTTATAGTGTTTTCTTCTCAAAGGTGTACAAAAATAAATCACCTAAGACTGTGGATGACAAAAAATGTCAACAATATAAATGGCTGGTAAACATTGTAGATGTGCAGCAAATGATAGAAACAAGACCTGCCAAAGCCCTGATCTATGCCACAATCATAGTTAAACAAAAAATGAAATAGTAATAAATGCGGGTAACTCCAATAATCCAATGGAAACTAGATATACAAAGAATTTATTATATTAAACAACACCTGTGAAGGGTGTTATCACTCTGATATTTCTTTCGAAGTTAAAGAAGGAAGAAAAGTCAAAGGTAACCACAAACCACTTTTGGAGATTAGGACCTAGCCTTCCTGATGCTCAGAGAGGGCTCTCTCTTTATAATTTAACTTTGTTTTAGTTAAGAAGATTTTAGGCTAGTTATTATTTGCACTTGGGTTTTGGTTTGAATTTGGGTGGTGGCATTACTTTACTTATATGAACAGAGGTTTGCTTTTAGCCTTGGGCTATGGGGTGGAATGCTAGACAAACAAGACTAGATTTAGTTCTAAAAACAGTGTCAACAGGGCAAGATAGATGAGTTACTGTAGATTTCAAAGGCTAAATGGTGGTTTCAAATCAGATCTAGGGAGCAATTAAGGGTTCCCTAGGCTGGAATCTGGAAGGAGTGAAAGAAGTCAACTGGGATGGGAGAGCAATTAAGGGTTCTCAAATCCAGGTATCAGAGGAAAACATGTACATGACTAACTGTGCAAAACATAGTGTACTTAAACAATTTCTAAGTGATATCTCCAGTTAATTCATTCAAATTTAGAACAAATTCAAGATTATGAAACACATAAGAAGGTAAAAAAATCAAACAAAGAAGATACTTCATTGCAAATGGCTCATCTCATGAATCCTCTAGCGAAATTCTTTTATTACTTGCTCCAGAGTGTTGACTTGAAAGTGGTAAAATCACCCTTAGGTTTTAAGATCAAAATAACTCTACAAATGTGAAATAATCGACCCTAATACTTCGAATTATGAATTATTTATACAAAAAGGAGTTACAAAATATCTCAAACTACATTGAGAAATAATCTATGAAAAATAAATATCTTCACACAAGAATATAGAGCCAGCTATTGAACTACTGCGTGTTGTCCCTGTTATTTAGGTTCTGCTAGCTTTGTTCTTCGATCTTTTGCCCTTTAAGTTGGTTAGTTGTTTGGTCTTCACGTTGGATGTTTTGTTTTATTTTAACCTTTCATCTAACACTCTTTCATCCGTCACACTCTAACCTTGTTGAACTGTCAATATCCTTTTACTATGCTTTTTTACTTTTTACCATAGAATTATGTTTTCACTATGTTTTTCTTACAGTAAATCATTAAGTTTTTCCCATCTCTCATCATCTAGTAATTGGATATTGAGCATCTTTATGTATATTTCATCTACCTCTGTATATTTGGCAAAAGTAGGTTTATTAATAAACAGGTGTACCTCATGCTGGAGGTAAAACAATTTTTCGAAAGTTTGATACAACACTTTTCCTGTTGGTAAGCCCTTCATGGATGAAGTGATTACCTATTCTCTGGCCACTTCCCTGATCTTCTTATTGTAATCCTCATGTGTCATTAACTTATCATTTATAACTAAGGGATTAGGTAATCCCTTTTCCTTCAAAATTTCAAACTTAACCATGAACCTATCAATGACTAGTTGCATGTTTTGACACTTATCTTCTAAATTCAACATCAAATTCCTCTTAGTGAGGACCTTTCTGACTTCCAAAATTGTACCTATCCTATTAGGTATCTCAAGTTCTTGCAGCTCATACTTATTCTTGGAGTTGAGGAAGTGGATGATTCTTGTAGCTTCCTCTAGCATATCTCAAAGTTCTGATTTAACCCTTTAAATGGCTTCTGTAGCCTGCTTTATTAAATCAATCTGTTAAAAAATGACCTGGATGGATGGCCAAATATCATTGACAGAGTCGATGATATTGGCACACAGTTGCTCCTTAGCCTTTCCTATAGGTTTACTCAGTGTCAATTCTTTCTCCAGGCTTTTTACTCTTTCATTCATCCTTGTAGCCTTTTGTTGTTCTTCTTTATGCATGATCTGGGAAATTCTGCAATTTGTCTCTAGGTTGGTGACTTTCTCCTGAAGTTTGTTCATCTCAGTGGTCTGAATGTGCATTTCTTCCATTGCTTTGACCAGCTTATTTGCTTCGTCACTTGTGGAGGCTATTGTTGTTGATCGTGTTGTTGATGTAGTCGATGTAGATGTCGGTAGTGCGGTGGCCATTGGAGCAGTGGGAGCTAATGATGCTACCAAAGTAGAAGTTACAACTCTGGTCACTATTGGAATGACAATTGCAGTAGCATTATCAATACTATCTTGTTTGAGCTTAATCAAGCTATCCAACTCTTTCTCCGTCTCCTTTAACTTGTCATTCAGCTGCAACACTAAGTCCATCATTTCCTCATGATTGGTCTGGATTTCTAGGACTTCCTTTGTCTATGGGTGCTGTAAATGAGGCAACTTGAGTTGTTTCTTGAGGGCAGCTATGTCCTCCTTCTTATTTTTGGTTAGTTTCTCTGTGGCCTTAATATCACTTAGGTCATGGCCTAGTTCAATAACCAAGTCCTGCAAGGACTTTATCCTAGTGTCTTTAGCTTGTGAAGAGGCCCTCTCCAATTTGTATTGAGTTGTCACATTATCCAATGAATCCTGTAGCTTGTAAGCATCCATGCCTTTTCTGTGAGGGTGGAGTAGATCATTTCTCCAGCCTACTTGTGAAACTCTATCTGATCAATGGGATGAACATCCCTGGCCAATACCTCAAAATTATTCTTCTTGTAATCTGCTGAGGTCTTTGGTTGTTATACAGTGGGCTACAAAAATGACACTTGCATTTTTCCTTCTTTGATGTCAAAGGCTGACATCAGTTTGGTCTGGTTTGGTGGTGTAAGCTTGAGGCATTTGGCATATGTCTACTTACAACTTTTCATTCCTCATTTTTATCTCTTTGAATCTATCTGTAATATCATTTTCCTTGTCAACTGGCCTAACAAAGGAAGAAACTTCCATACTCTGTTGTCTCTCTATTATCTATGTATTGGAGGTTGATGGCTGCTCTGTTTCACCTGGTGCAGCTGTTTCAACTATTTCTTTACTTCTCTGCCCCATTGCATCAATGTCAATTAATTCCTCTGATGCAATGTTTTCCTCCTGTTCATACACAGGATTCAACTTGGGTATTTTATTTAGCTTAATCAGTTCATCTGAAGTCTCCATGGCAGAGCTGGATGCCTCATCCTTGTTCCTCTTAGGATTCTTCTCCTCATTAGCTTGGGTCTTTATGATAGGAGGAATATCCAATGGCCCTTGTAAATATGGAACTTGTAGGAAAGAGCTATGGTCAAATTCCTTTTCTAGATCAATCAGTGTGTTCTCCACATCCACAACTTTGATGTCCATATCAATAAATGTGTTCTCAACCCACTCAGTTTAGTTAGCAAATTGTTCAATGTCAGGTCGTAGGTGGTGGATGTAAGGTCCCAACTTGACCTTGAGTCTAAGCTTGTTTATGACCCCATGAGGGTCATACTGCTAGATGAAACTATTTTTGAATTTCATTTGTTGAAGTAACTTGTCAGCCTCTGGTCCAACCTCTCTATTTTTGCAAATGAATGGGCCCAATTGGTTTTTTACCTTGAACTGTGCTTTCTTCCTAGTAGATAGGAAGTGGACCTCATCAAAATTGATGGTTTGTCTGAAATATTCAAGGGAAACTATCCTCATAGGGAGATATTTGGGCAACTTATAAGGGGCTAGCCCACAACCATAAATTCTGATCTCAATGTGGTTTTGGTACAAGTACCAATCTCCAACCTTGTTTTTCTTGGCCAAGTGCAGTACCCTCTTGATGTCTTAGTTGATTCTGGGCTGAGTAGTTGAAGTGAGCATGTTCATGACTGGGTATACGAAGAAGTCTATGAAATCTTTGTAGGTGAATGTTGCGGAAAACTTCTGGACCAAGGGTGTCCAGTAGATCATTGATCTCTCCTTTCCCTTGGTGTCTAATTTCTAGATCCTCATAGGGAACTTGTCTATCTAGTAATACAAAAACATATAAAAGAAAACTGAAGAGTATTTGAAAACTCTTTCACTGGGAAGTCTGGTGAATTGTTCATGCATTCTATCTGCAATGAACTGAGCATAATCATAGATAATAGCAGGAGGCTTGCTTGTAGTGAAAATGGACAGGAAGGCCATGATGACCTCATCAACATGCTCATCTGATGTATATCCTAGGATGCATGAGAGCATGGTGATTATGCGTCTACCAGTGTCTAAAAAAATGGTGACAGCACAAGGTGGATTGTCTGTAGGAATATGGCATTCCTCAATGATGAAATTCTGGAAAATTTGCTTGATTTTGACTGGGTCTAGTGTTCTACATAGGTCCAATAGGTTCCAATGGATAGAGGGGTCTAATTAGGGCTAGGTTCGATTTTTAGCATCTGGTTGATGGATTTAGCAGTAATGGTGAATTGCAACTACTGGTTTGGTGCCACAATAGCCCTTTGGCTAGGGATATAACAAGCATGACAAAAATGTACGATGTCTGGGAAAGGGTGAAATTCTGGGAATGTATACTTGGGAAAATTGGATTCCCAAAGGTTGATGTCATTAGCATGGTTTAGGAACCTATCTTTACCCCAACAGTGGAGCTTCAGAAGGTGGGCTAGAGTTGCAGTGTCTTTAATTTTGAAATCCTTGTCTGCTAGGGCCAAATGGTCAATGTCCAGGTGAGGGATTAAGACCAGTCTGACATCTAGAGAGGTCTGGGCAGCCATATTGAGCATAAAATGTGGTAATTAGGCTTATACAGGCTGAAGCAGTGAGGTTTTGAAAGCTCAGGTGTAGTGATAGGGTAATGGCAGTTTGCAGGATAGGGGTTTGGGTATTCAGGGGATAAATACTCTCAATTTGAGGGGAAAATCAATTAATTATTCTGTTAATTAAATGTACACTTTCAAATCGAGAGGGTTGTTATGGTTTTTCTCAAAATACCTGGAATTTAACTTTCAAACTGCAAACTAGTTTTGAAGGCAGCCGTAGAGGGTAATGTGGCTTCAAGCATGATGCGGATGGTTGAATTAGGCATCCGAGGCGTACTTGGAAGGTAATTGGTGGTTGAATTTGGTTGCAGAAAATTGGGTTTGCGCAAGAAGGCTTGGGAGCTTTCATAGAGAAAATTGAGCAAAAAGGGTAAAAATGGGGGTTTGTGGCCTTTTAACCGGCAATGGTTAGAAGTTGGCATGAAACTTCATAATGAACAATGATGGTTTTGGCTTATGCGGGGAGGCGGTTTAGGAGGCCATCACACCGCTTTTGGTCATCGGGCAGTATTTTCCCATGAGCACGCGAGTTAACATGGAGCTGCCACATAACCAAAAGGGGCCCGGGAAAAATCGCTCATATTGCATGCTCTCAGGCGGGTAAACTTCGGGACGTGAATGGACATGATATGGATGTGCACCCTCAGATCTGGGGGTGACAGATCTGATGGCTATCACGCAGTGAAGTTGCATGCTGGGAAATCGTGGCGGAAATTAGCGGGGCCGCGGGGTTAATTACAATTGATTTATAGTTAGTTAATGACTGAGGTGGGGTTAAACTGTAATGGGCAAGTTTGTGAAGTGGGACCAAGGGTTTTTCAAAAAAATTATATTTGCGGAGTTAATTAATAATGTGGGGGGGGGATAAAACTTAGGATAAAGGGGTTTTAGGGGTATTTTGGGAAACGTAGGGAAATTAATAAGGGGAAAATTATTTTTTCAAAGGGGAAAAGGGTTTTCACACTAGGGAAAAAAGGGGTTTTTGGGTAGGGGAATGAATTTGGAGGGTAATGGCTAGGGAATGTGTGAAACCAAGGGGAAAGATTGAAAATGAAGGGAAAAGGTGTCTTCATAAGAAATGAAGGGGTAAAAGGAGAAATTAGTAAGTATTTAGTGCGGGGTGAAATGAAATGAAGGGGAAGTTAACCAAATCAGCTTATAAGCATCCTTTTACTTTCCTAACTACTCCTACACACTGAAACACATGATTAAACATGATAGATGTTCTTATGTTTGAATCAACTTTGTACTTTCTACAAACTTTCTTCTACTTACCCTTTTACTTACCCTAACATTTTTTCTTCACTTTGTTGGGTGCATTTAAGCTAGCAGACCCTTTCTTTCCTTTTTCTTTTGAAAATTAAACTATCTACTTCTAACCTTATATCTTCCAAGGGCTCAGATTAAACTGATGAGCTCCTTTTATTTCTCTACCTATCTACTGATCTACCAAGATTAAACAGTTTGGCCAGATCTTTATTCTCTAACTATAAACAGGAAATTTAAAGCATGAAGTAGTCAAGATTAAATAGTTTGACTATCATGGGTTGTGGCATGTATGACAAGCTGCACACAATCATTATTTTAGATAGTAAAGTAAAGAGTAATGGCACTTGTACTTGCACACTTACATGATCTGTTTTTGTTTGGTGTTCGTATTTTTTCACTTTTTTGATCTTTTCTTATTCTTTTTGTCCTTTGATATTTCTTTTAGGACATACCCTCTTTACATTTTTTTATTTTTTAATATGGAAAACATTTCCAGATAAGAAAAGGTATGTACAATATTACAAGACTTAATCATAGCCAATTCAAAATTATGAATCATATTATTATAGGACCCTAATAATAGCTCCACATGGGGATGGCATTTGGTGAAATTTCAAGAACTCTAAAGATCAAGAGCCTTTGAATTGTGACTATAGTTACCTTGTGAACTATCCTTTTGTGATTCTGCTTTATTGATAGTTATGATAGTGAATCCTTCAAAGCTCAGGGCCTTCACTCCGAGCTTCAACTTCAAAGGATTACCATCCAATCCAATCTACACTCTACAATGTTATGTACAATGATGAAAAGCAAATTGAACTATTATTGGTCAGTGGAAAAATAATGCTTCAACATTCTACCATTAACAGGTCCTCTTGGCAGATCTGATCCATCTATGTCTCTCAAGAAAAAGGCATTTTCCCCCCTATAACCATAAATGACATAAGGCCCTTTCCACAAAAAATCAAATTTTCTATGCTTCCTTTGTCTTCTCTCCTTGAATCCCACTTAAGGACTTTATCTCCTATGTAAAAATCATCTGCTTTAGTCTTTTGATCAAAAACCTTTTTTTATTTTGTCTTGGATTACCTGTGATTTTACATATACTTCTTCTCTGGTCTACTACAGGTGTATGGTCTGATTTATTCTTCTCTGAATATCATTTGGTTCCACCTGTAATTTATGGATGATCTTCATCACTGGTACTCCTAAAGTTGATGGAAAAACAACATCCATCCCATATACCAGCTGATAAGGTGATGTTCCAATGGATTTCTTAGTAGTCAGTCTATCTACCCATAAGGCATTGACTAACTTCTTGTTCCATGTCTTTTTGTTATCTTCCAGTAATTTCCTAATGATATTGACCAGGATTTTATTAGATGATTCTGTAATTCCATTACCTTGAGGGTAATAGGCAGTGGAGTGGCCAAGGGTGATGTGGTATTTGTTACAGAAGTCTATCATTCTCTTAGATTTAAAGGCAGCTGCATTATCAGTAATGAGCTTCTGGGGGCATCCAAATCTTGACAGGATATTATTTTCTAGAAATGAGATTATGACAATGTTTGTGGCTTGTCTAGAAGGGATGGCTTCTATCCATTTGGTGAAATAGTCAGTAGCTGTCAAAATCCATTTGTGTTGAGCTGAGGAGGCTGGGTGTATTTCTCCAATGAAGTCTAACCCCCATTGTTGAAATGGCATTTCAGTGGAAATTGGTTTAAGAGGCAAGGGTAAAATTTTTCTCTTTCCCTCAAATATATAGCATTTATGAGAGGAGGTCACATGTTTCTTAACATCTGCAAACAAAGTGGGTCAGTAGAAACCATCCCTCAAGATTTTGTGAGCAGTAGTCTTCCAGTACAAGCGTCCTCCAAAATCCCTTGCATGATTTTATCAACTTCATTTTTTAGTAAACAATTCAAAAGAATACCATTATTGTCTTTCCAAAACAATGCATTATCTATGATACAATACTTAAATGACTTCATCTTCAAAAATCTAGCTTTAGTTCTTGTTAAACCAGGAGGAGCTTGTAAATTTTGTAATACAAATATAATATCTGCATACCAGGGTGAATCAGTAAAAGGTTCATTAATCGATTGAGTCGCCATCTCTTCCTGGTCATCAAGGGCACTGATGAAGTTTATATCAAGGGCCTGACAGTTCGATTCAGCCATGAGTTTGGCTAAACCATGGCCTTTGATAAGCTTCGTTGACTTTATCTCTATCTCATATTCCAATATTGTGGCAATCCATTTTCCTCTTTTCCCCTCAGGCTCATTTTGTGTCAAAATTTCCTTAACTATAGAATTTGGAAAATAAGCAATAATGTGAGAATACATAATGTATACTCTGAAGTCTTTGATAGCCTTTACTAAAGTTAATGCTTGTTTTTCCATAATATTGTATTTGAGTGTGACATCTCTTAAGGATTTACTAAAAAATGCAATTGGTTGTTCATATCCTTGGTTGTTATTTTACAGCAAGACTGCTGCAATGGTGTGTTCTGAAGCAAAAGAAAAAAATATAAATTCCTTTTTAAAATCAAGACTTATCAGGACCGGAGTTTTGGTTAAGGCTTCCTTGATGGCTTCAAAGGATTGTTTGGCCTCCACTGTCCACTTAAGTGATGAGCCTTTTATTAGCATGTTATTTAATTCTCTAATCAATTATGTTAGATTTGAAATGAATCTCCTAAGAAATTTTATCTTGCCTAGAAATGGCTATAACTCTCTAATGTTTCTAGGATGGGTAACGGTCAAAATGGTCTCTATTCTAGTAGGATATATTCTAATCCCATCTTTAGATATGACATGTACGAACAGTTATCCCTCTTCTAGACCTGTTATCACTCAGGTTGTCCTTAAGCTCCGGAAAAGGATACGGCCGAGCTAACCACAAACCAACTTTGGACTGCAGGTTTTAGCCAACCTACAATCAGAGAGGGCTCTCTCTTTATGATTTAGCTTTGTTTGAAAAGGATTTTAGGCTAGGTCTCGAGTTCAGAGGGTTTTTGTTTTGTTTTTGGTGGGAAAATTGATTTTTCAGATAGAGAGGCAGAGCATAGTCTAAGGGTTTCGAACCATTGGGCGTGGAGTCGAGGAGAAAAACTGCTGGTGCTTTTCCTTAATAACAGTGAGGGAAAATGGAGCAAGATAGCTGGGCATGAAACAATGTTTCAGGTTAAAGGGATGGAAAGAAATGCTAAGTAATGAGAGGCAATTAAGAATCTCTCAATTATGCTTAACAGGGGAAGATAACAGGGCGCTACCTAGGGGCATTTAAGAATCCCTAGATAATTGGCAAACACAGGTGAATCGGGGTAAACATGAGCCAGAAGGAATTCATATTCATAACCAATTCAATCAGAAGAAAACATAAAGAAATAGCAGAAATTGAGCATAGAGAGTATTTAAACTAATTCTAGGCTATTCTTTCTTCCTGCTACTTAGATAGTGGTAAACAATAAACAGAGGTAAGATGCACTTATTGCTTCAGGCTGCAGCACAAGAATTCCATCTTCATATTTCTGTAAACATTCATTCACAACAGACAGTTTGCTCTCCAAGCTTTCGGCAATCTTTGATTATGGAAAAACTTAGGTATACACAGCGAGTCTCTAGTGAACTTCTCAATTGACCAACCCTTAAAACTATACAGAGGGTGGTATATATAGGGCAAAAACTCTCTGCAAAGTTCCTTTATTACATCTTGACCTAATTAGGTCATAAATAAAAATGACTACTTAACCTAATTCTATCCAGAAATAAATGCAAAAAATATCTCGGGCCGTGCTCAGGGCCGCCGTATCAAAACTGAATAAATGATGCTATCCTTGGTGGCTTGCTGCAGTGTTTTTTGAAATAAATTAGTATGGGTTTCTGCACCTTCGTTGTCTGTATGCATTTAAAGCTTTAACTGTGATTTGAGGGCAAGGATGGGCTTACGCCTCCTGATTTGACTTTCTGGGGGCCTCATCAATGTTCAGGTGCCTCGAGCCCCTAAAAAATCTTGACTGATACTCTTTGGCTCTTCTTCTTCCTCTAATACTCTTTGGCAATAAATTGATGTTGTTTTGATGTGCCGTGGGTTTTATTCACAAATTAATGGCCGCTGCTCGGCCTCTGTTTCCTTCAAAACTGTTATCTGCTCCTTCCGGCAAGCTTCGCGAAGAAAAATGGGTCTTTCGGCGCCTTTCGGGCTTGCTGGGGGCCGCAGAATGAAAAGATTCCCTGAAGATTCAGTATTCAGGCCCAAAAAAACTAGCGAGGCGCAAATCGCTCATCAAAAACTGCCTCAGAATCTGATTCCGGGGCTCCGAAGTGCGATTTTTTCCCTTCGCGCCAAAAAAGTGTTGATGATGTCAGCATGACATCAGCATGATGTGAGATTGTACGACGGGTGACGTCAGCATGATGTCAACAGGACGATGTGGCGGGATGATGTCAGCATGACATCATCATGTACCGATGGTGACGTGGTAGGTACGGTGGCAGGGGTACGTGGCAGGAGGCCAAGCAGGCAGATGACTCGACATGGTCACTGGGCAGGGGGGTGACGTCACTGGGCAGGCGGGTGACGCAGGCAGGGGCGGTTTCCGGTTTTGGGCGAATCGCTTATGGACAAAGGCGGTTTCAGGGGAGAAGGGTCCGCCACGGCCCAACGCTTGACGCGTGGCGGGAGGTACGGCGGCAATACCGCCCATCTCCCAGACGCTAAAGCTCGGGCGTTTTGGAGATGGGACGGCCCGCCCACCGTCGATCTGCGGGGCGGAAGATCCAACGGTTGGCGGTAGACGTGAGGCGGCGGCGGGTTAGTGGGCGGGGATATTCGTGGGAATATTCCCATTTAAATATAGCGCGCGGTGGGTTTAGACTTAGGAAATGGCGGGTTTATGGGTTTTTTGAGCGCGGGTTAACAATTTATGCCCGAAACTTGGGGTAAAGGGATAAAAAGTGGGTTTTTTGAGGGTTTTTAGAGTTAGGGAAGAGGTTATTAATCTGACCAGGTGTCAGATTAATCCCTGCTATGACTCGGATGGGCTAAAAATAGCCCCAGATGGACCATTTTTTCCCGGACTTATGAAAATATGGCTATATTGCCAGGGAGGGAATATTTACATAGGGGTGTTTTATAAGTATAGTTTAATAGGGGAATGGGAAAAACTGATAGGGAGTTTATATAATAAAGTTAGTAGTTAATATGGAGATGAACAGAGGGCGCTAAGGTCAGGGACCTTAGGCTAAATTTGGGGAAAATAACCTGTAGAGAAATGAAATCCTTGAGTGAAACAGATCTTTCACCAAGGCAACTGATATGGAGTATGATGAGTCTAAGAGGCTCAAGCAGATCTTGACCTCTTTGGGGAGTTAGTAAGTGACTGTGGGGAATTAGAAGAAGGGGGAGTTAGTGATGTCCAGCTCTGAGCCCTTCTGAATGCAAAACTGCCTGCACTGTGATCTGAAAAGATAAACATTTTGAAACACAAAATTAATCATGAATCACCATTCTACAACCACATCTACCTACCTAGCCTACTTCCTAACATTTTTTCTTCTTTTGATTTGGGTGCACTTAGACTTGCAGACCCATATTCACAATTTTTATTTTCTTTTTTTCTGATTTCCTATCTAAATCTACACTTATTTCTGCCAGGGCCCAGATTAAACAGTTGGGTCCCTTTGATTCTCTACCTCTCTACAAAATCTAACAAAGATTAAACTATTTGGACAGATATCATTCTCTATATTCTACAACAGGAAATTGAAACCTAGGGAGACCAAGATTGGACTGTTTGGACCTCCCTCTAAAACTCTCCAAAACTGGAACACAGCAGTGGCCTTTGAACTAGCACATTTCATGGCTTTTTCTTTGGTCTGTTCTGGAAATATGGAACACAGCAGCTTGCAAAGTATGACATATTTGGCATGTAAAAATGTCAATCATGAAAAATGATACCCTGTTGCAACAGGAGGCTAACAGTGGCTCCACTTGGGGATGGCTTTTCCTTGTGAAAAGCCAAGAACAGCAGGTCAGACTGCCTTGTATTCAATTGCTGCTGTATTCTGCAAAATTTGCTTGGCTGGTTGCCTTATTAATCCTACCTACCTACCCTAACCAGCACTTACTTTGCCGTTAGGTGAAATGAAATAGCCAATGCAGCCACTTAAGCATTATAAACATGAATGGCCCCTGCTGCTTGTGCTTGCTGTTACCTGAAATGGAGATCTTGCAATCTGATATGGCTTTATTAATCTTTGAGAATATCAGGAAGCTGCTGATCTTCTTTGCTGAAACAAGAAACTGTACAAAAGTTTGGGATAGCTATCATGCTTTGAAATTGGGGAATCATCAACAACTTGATTTTGAGCTTTGTAGCCTGCTAATGGAGAAAAGCGCTGATCTCTTTCATCATTCTGTCTACCAGCAGATAGGTCATTCAAAACTTGCAGAGGTGCTTGCAATTTACAATCTGGCTCGAATAGGACTTGACTAATTTGCGCAGGCTGCTCCTCTTCTTCTTCTTCAAATAACTTAGATGGCTGAAAACAAAGAGGCAGGGGATCCACTTGGATCATTTGATCATATTCTGCTGCTTCCAAGTCTTCCTCAATCTGATATTCGATGGCTCTTTGGGTTTGCAAAATTAGAGGCAATACATTTTGAACAATGATTTGATCATCCTCCAGACGGTCAATATTAACCCTTGCTGATACTTGCTTATTAATTGCATGATAGTTCTCTTTAATAAATTGAAAAGATTCAAAACAGAAAGGTAAAGTTCCTTCACTGAAATCAACACATTCTGCGTTTTCTTCCTTTTCTTCATAGCTGAGATGGGCATTCTGATTATTGTGTTCAGGCAGCTGATCCTGAACTGTGCTCTATGCAAAAATAAGGTGCAACTCATCTGCAAGGCCGATTTGGTCGTTAGGCTCACAATCATCATCATACTGATCTTATTTGGGCAGACCGTTGAAAGAAGAGAAGCTATTATATTCATACATTATATCAGGAGACTGCTCCATCATGTATGGCGGTATGAATATGTCATCTGTTTTGTGGCAGGTTTGTTCATGAATATCATTACTTTCCTTTTGCAAAACAGATATGTTTTGGTGCTCTAAACATTCAACTTCTATTGTGCACATCTGCTTTAATTCCTCTGCTTTCTTTACAAAGATATCAAGTTCATCCCCTTTTTCTGCTTTCAACCTCCTCTCCCTAATTTTCAGATTGACCTCTACATCTACTACCATGTTCTGCATCTGTTCCATAGTAGAGGGGCTCCTTTCTCTCAAACGAAATTCTATTTTTGGATCAAATGCTATTGGATAATGCAATAGAGCCAAATCAGGGGGAGGTCTTATATTCAATGGTATAGAATGATAAACTTGATTGAATCGGTCAGAAAATTGCTGAACAGATTCATTTGGAATCCTTTTTAACTGATTATATTCTTCTATGAGCACGAGGAAATTGACTTTGATCATCCATCTATCAAGGAAGAGTTTGAATAACTGCTGGAGATTTGAGATGCTTGCCTCAGGCAATGCTTTAAACCAAGTCCTAACTTCACTTTGTAAAGAAAGGGCAAACAACCTAACACTAACATCCTCATCCTCCACTTCAAAAATGTTCAAATAATCTTCAAAAGCCTGAATGTGCTTTTGGGCAGTCACTCCTTTCTCTCCATCAAATCTTGGGAGACACATGGGATGATTTTTGGGCAAAGGTTTAAGCACGAGAGGCAAAATGAGTGGCTTATATCTATCAGGAACCCTACGAGGCAAGGGATTGTGTACAGGGGCTAAATGATTGGGTTCGGTGTGAACAGGGATGGGATGATTTGATCTGACAGTAGTGTCCCCCTTGACTATAAGGTGAGCATCAGCAACATTTAGAGGTTGTTGTTCTAATGTGCGAGGAGGGCTTTCTTCAAAATTTTCTACGGGAAAAACATAAAAGTCAATTTCGAACAATATGTACAGCTTAATTTTATGGAGGAGAAAGAACATGACCTCTTGGATAATAATCCAGGTCAAAAGCCTGATCTGCTCATAAATTTATTTTGGGTTCATCTCTCCAGTGGAGTCTTTATTATGAGGATGATGTGGAGTCGCCAGGTGAAAGATCAACTTTGGAGTGTATGATCTCTGTCCACCATCAAAGATCAGAACTAAACTTTGAAAAAGCAGTTCTGAAGGTCTGGTTCTCTCAGTGGAGCTTTCTTACCTTCTTCGTGAAACTATCTGAAATTATCTAAGGAAAGTACCCAGTGGAGTCGCCATTATGTTATCACTCAGGTTGTCCTTAAGCTCCGGAAAAGGATACGGCCGAGGTAACCACAAACCAACTTTGGACTATAGGTTCTAGCCAACCTGCAATCAGAGAGGGCTCTCTCTTTATGATTTAGCTTTGTTTGAAAAGGATTTTAGGCTAGGTCTTGAGTTCAGAGGGTTTTTATTTTGTTTTTGGCGGGAAAATTGATTTTTTAGATAGAGAGGCAGAGCATAGTCTAAGGGTTTCGAACCATTGGGCGTGGAGTCGAGGAGAAAAACTGTTGGTGCTTTTCCTTAATAACAGTGAGGGAAAATGGAGCAAGATAGTTGGGCATGAAACAATGTTTCAGGTTAAAGGGATGGAAAGAAATGCTAAGTAATGAGAGGCAATTAAGAATCTCTCAATTATGCTTAACAGGGGAAGATAACTGGGCGCTACCTAGGGGCATTTAAGAATCCCTAGATAATTGGCAAACACAGGTGAATCGAAGTAAACATGAGCTAGAAGGAATTCATATTCATAACCAATTCAATCAGAAGAAAACATAAAGAAATAGCAGAAATTGAGCATAGAGAGTATTTAAACTAATTCTAGGCTATTCTTTCTTCCTGCTACTTAGATAGTGGTAAACAATAAGCAGAGGTAAGATGCACTTATTGCTTCAGGCTGCAGCACAAGAATTCCATCTTCATATTTCCGTAAACATTCATTCACAACAGATAGTTTGCTCTCCAAGCTTTCGGCAATCTTTGATTATGGAAAAACTTAGGTATACACAGCGAGTCTCTAGTGAACTTCTCAATTGACCAACCCTTAGAACTATACAGAGGGTGGTATATATAGGGAAAAAACTCTCTGCAGAGTTCCTTTATTACATCTTGACCTAATTAGGTCATAAAGAAAAATGACTACTTAACCTAATTCTATCCAGAAATAAATGCAAAAAATATCTCGGGTTGTGCTCAGGGCCGCCGTATCAAAACTGAATAAATGATGCTATCCTTGGTGGCTTGCTGTAGTGTTTTCTGAAATAAATTAGTATGGGTTTCTGCACCTTCGGTGTCTGTATGCATTTAAATCTTTAACTGTGATTTGAGGGCAAGGATGGGCTTACGCCTCCTGATTTGACTTTCTGGGGGCCTCATCAATGTTCAGGTGCCTCGAGCCCCTAAAAAATCTTGACTGATACTCTTTGGCTCTTCTTCTTCCTCTGATACTCTTTGGCAATAAATTGATGTTGTTCTAACGTGCCATGGGTTTTATTCACAAATTAATGGCTGCTGCTCGGCCTCTGTTTCCTTCAAAACTGTTATTTGCTCCTTCCGACAAGCTTCGCGAAGAAAAATGGGTCTTTCGGCGCCTTTCGAGCTTGCTGGGGGCCGCAGAATGAAAAGATTCCCTGAAGATTCCCCATTCAAGCCCAAAAAATCCAGCGAGGCGCAAATCGCTCATCAAAAACTGCCTCAGAATTTGATTTCGGGGCTCCGAAGTGCGATTTTTTGCCCTTTGCGCCAAAAAAGTGCTGATGATGTCAGCATGATGTGACATTGTACGGCGGGTGACGTCAGCAGGACGACGTGGTGGGATGATGTCAGCATGACGTCATCATGTACGGATGGTGGCGTGGTAGGTACGGTGGCAGGGGTACGTGGCAGTGACGTGGCAGGAGGCCACGCAGGCAGATGACTCGACATGGTGACTAGGCAAGGGGGTGACGTCACTGGGCAGGCGGGTGACGCAGGTAGGAGCGGTTTCAGGTTTTGGGCACACTGCTTATGGACAAAGGCGGTTTCGGGGGAGAGGGGTCCGCCACGGCCCAACGCTTGATGCATGGCGGGAGGTACGGCGGCAATACCGCCCATCTCCCAGACGCTAAAGCTAGGGCGTTTTGGAGATGGGACAGCCCGCCCACCGTCGATCTGCGGGGCGGAAGATCCAATGGTTGGCGGTAGACATGAGGCGGCGACGGGTTAGTGGGCGGGGATATTCGTGGGAATATTCCCATTTAAATATAGCGCGCGGTGGGTTTAGACTTAGGAAATGGCGGGTTTATGGGTTTTTTGAGTGCGGGTTAACAATTTATGCCCGAAACTTGGGGTAAAGGGATAAAAAGTGGGTTTTTTGAGGGTTTTTAGAGTTAGGGAAGAGGTTATTAATCTGACCAGGTGTCAGATTAATACTTGCTATGACTCGGATGGGCTAAAAACAGCCCCAGATGGACCATTTTTTCCCGGACTTATGAAAATATGGCTATATTGCCAGAGAGGGAATATTTACATAGGGGTGTTTTATAAGTATAGTTTAATAGGGGAATGGGAAAAACTGATAGGGAGTTTATATAATAAAGTTAGTAGTTAATATGGAGATGAACAGAGGGTGCTAAGGTCAGGGACCTTAGGCTAAATTTGGGGAAAAGAACCTGTAGAGAAATGAAATCCTTGAGTGAAACAGATCTTTCACCAAGGCAACTGATATGGAGTATGATGAGACTAAGAGGCTCAAGAAGATCTTGACCTCTTTGGGGAGTTAGTAAGTGACTATGGGGAATTAGAAGAAGGGGGAGTTAGTGATGTCCAGCTCTGAGCCCTTCTGAATGCAAAACTGCCTGCACTGTGATCTAAAAAGATAAACATTTTGAAACACAAAATTAATCATGAATCACCATTCTACAACCACAGCTACCTACCCAGCCTACTTCCTAACATTTTTTCTTCTTTTGATTTGGGTGCACTTAGACTTGCAGACCCATATTTACAATTTTTATTTTCTTTTTTCTGATTTCCTATCTAAATCTACACTTATTTCTGCCAAGGCCCAGATTAAACAGTTGGGTCCCTTTGATTCTCTACCTATCTACAAAATCTACCAAGATTAAACTGCTTGGACAGATATCATTCTCTATATTCTACAACAGGAAATTGAAACCAGGGAGACCAAGATTGGACTGTTTGGACCTCCCTCTAAGACTCTCCAAAACTGGAACACAGCAGTGGCCTTTGAACTAGCACATTTCATGGCTTTTTCTTTGGTCTGTTATGGAAATATGGAACACAGCAGCTTGCAAAGTATGACATATTTGGCATGTAAAAATTTTAATCATGAAAAATGATACCCTGTTGCAACAGGAGGCTAACAAGACCAAAGAGTGTTTTTTTGGATTTAAAGACATCCCAAATTTTCTACATTTGATATATACTCTTCTTAGGTGGTCTAGGTGTTCATTGTCAGATTTAGAGAACATTGTGATGTGATCTTGGTATACTACTAGGAAGTCATGGATCTCCTTGGCAAAATCTATATCCATATCTCTTTGAAATGTGGCACTTGCATTCATTAATCCAAAAGGCATCTTCAAATACATGAAGGTACCCCATCGTGTAGTAAATGTAGTTTTGGCTTGGTCCTCTGGTTGAACTAAGATCTGGTTATACCTAGAGAATCCATCTAACAGTGAAATCCTTGATGAGCCTACTACCCTCTGTAGGATATCGTCCATTTTTGGTAGACGATAATTATCTTTTAGTGAGACCTTATTTAAATTTCTGAAATCTACACAAAGTCTAATTTCACTAGTCTTTTTCCTAGTAGTGACTAAGTTTGAAATCCAATCTGAGTATCTAATGGGGGCTATAATTTGGGCATCAAACATTCTTTTAACTTCTTTCTCAATAGATGGCATAAGAATTGGGTTTATTCTCCTAAGTTTTTGTTTAAAAGGTTTATGATCTTATTGTAGAGGTATTTTGTGTTGGATTATTCTGGTGTCATAAGATTTTAAGTCTTCATAACTCTAGGAAAATACATCCTGGAACTCTTTAAACAGATTGATGTATTTAACCTTTTCCTCTGGAGGTAAGGCTTTTGATATTTTAATGAGTTTTGGTTTATCCTCAATTCCTATATTACACTCTTCTATGTCAGCTCTCAAAGGTTCCATTTTGGGTTTCCTAGCTACATCATTAGAGTCAAACAAATCTTCTAAAGGTACTAATCCCTTAGGCAAAGAATTATTTTCTAGATTAATAATTTCTGAATCATCATTCATTATTTCTTCAATCTCTACATTCTCTAAACTATCTATCTCTACTCTAGTAAATTTAGTTGGTTTACCTATATCTAAAATATTTATATCTATGTTACTTTCTATATTATTATCTACTGTATAGTCTGTATCTATCTTACAATTCTGAAACTCACCTTCATTTTTCATGAAATCGTAAATCTGAGAATCCTAGGAGAAAATCTACCAATACTTTAGGTTGTCTAGTATGACAGGCCTATGATTGGCTTCCACAGTGTATTGATGGTTGGGTTGAAATGGAAATTTACAGGTACTAGCAAAAGTGGCCAGACTATGGGCCTGCATGTTTTGTTTTCTAGGAATGGTAGCAAAGTTTGTTTCCGGGAGGTATTTGATCAAGTCTAGGACAGTTTCCTTATATTGACCACGTCTAGGATTGTTTGCAGAGTATTCACCATTAATTTGTTTAATAATCAACTCTGAGTCTCCCATAATGAAAACTCTTTTGGCTCCAAATTTCCTAACCAACTGTAACCCTAGAATTAGGGCTTCATATTCAACCATGTTATTGGTACACTTGAAGTTCAATCTGAAAGCATGTTCCTTAGCATGATTTCTCCATATTATGAATCCACACTCCTGCACCAACCCCTAACCTGTAGACAAATCCATCAAAGTCTAGATTCCATCAGGACTCATGAAAAATGTTCTCACTGTTAGCTATTTTGTATTTCAGTTCTTGAGCTGTGATTTGCTTACTGTCATGTTCTACATTGTACAAGATAAAAGAGTCCATATCTGAATGCATGGAGTATATGGGAAATTTTTGTGGTTTTTCATCACTACTCACCATGTATTTCATCAAGGTCTCTCTATATAGTTTTATTCGTTGGCCAAAAACATATATGGTGGCATAAGACATATCTAACTGCAAGGATCCTTACAATTTTGCTCCCTGTGAGCGAGATAGAAGCATTCCATATTTTGGTGGGATGTCTACAACTACTATGTCCATTAGAATACTCTTTTCAGGGCACTGGACAAGAGTTACACATAAGTCCTTGATCAAACCAAGGCACTTAACTTGGCTAGAGTCAAAAGAAAACAAATCCTTATATGGTCTAGTAATGTCTAGGTTCAGTATCTCCATGATTGCCTTTGGCATCAAATTATGGGATGCCCTTGAGTCTAACATAGTATTATGCAATATTTTTTCTTGAATGTTCAAGCTAATGTGGAAAGGAGGAACTCCCTCTTGCTGATGAATACCATTGGCCTGAGGGCCAAACAATAATTCAGGCTAACCATCATTCAAGTTAACAACATCCTCTCCCTCTCCTATGTTTAAAGTTTCAATTATCTATGACCTATAGGATTCATTCTTTACTAGTTTGGTCAAGGGAACTGATATTTTTAATTTTGCTATTTCAGTTTTTATGTTGAAAGGGAGATGAGCTTTGTTTTTTTGATTTAGATCTTCCTTAACATGTGCAGTTTGTGTATCCTTATCCTGTTTCTTGGTACTAGGCATTTCAATATGTGTTTCTACTATTTTGCCTTGATTTCTCTTATTTTGATTGATTTCAGTAATTGTCTCTGTTTGAGTTTCAGTGAAGTTTATATCTACAATTTTAGGGGCAAAAGTATCTGGTGTTCCCCTAGGGATGATTTGTAACACTTTGGTAACTGGAGCTTCTTTTATCATCTTAATCTAAGTCTAGATGGATCTTTTAATGGGAGTCACATTTTTCTTTTTACTTCTTAAGCTATATTGCTTGTGTACCTCATATATAGCTGACTCATATCCCTATTTAAAATCAAAGGATTCACTAGATTCTAACTGCAACTGTTCCAGCATATACAACTCCTGTTCTTCTTGAGTAAGAAAAACAACATCTTCATCTTTGATTTCTAGTAAGTTTATCTGGGTATTGATGAGCCCCAAATTTTGGTAACAATTTGGGCTCATTTGGCCTACTTACCTTGCTCAACCCTTCATTTTTTATCACTTATGCATCATTTCTTAGTATATTCGTGTTATTTGTAGGAAGAAAGGCAGTCATATGCCTATGTGGCTAATACATGATGATTTCAGGTTTTTTGGCATTAAATGGAGCAAAGACCACGCAAATGGAGACAAGGAGACAGCCAAGGTGGCATTGCGGGTTTATAGGGAGGTTTTCCACAGCCTTGAATGACCTCCCTCGTGATCTCCACCCAAACTCTGAGCTCCAACAGCTATCACCACCGAGCTAGAAGGCAGCCAACGGATTCTACAAGAACAGCAGTTTACTTTCAGTTGGACAGCCAAGCTCCACTAATTGAGGAGGCCAGCTTGGCCCTCATCATGTATAAATATTAAGGCTGTTGCCTTTGATGAGACTCTTGAACTTTTGTTATAGATTTTGGATTACGAGCTGTAGCTCTGTTTTTGCTCTTTGTAAGCCAATTTTGGCATGTCGTTAGACTCATGATTATGATATTCTAATAAAGGCAGTCAGATTTGGATTCGATTCTGAGTTCTTAGGGGAGCTATAGCTCTCAGGTTAGGGCCCAACCTGAGAGAAATAGACCTCCTTTCCTTTGTATTGTTACTTGTTTTTTTTTCATTGCATTTCTTTCCTTTACTTGCACTTGAAAAATACAGTTTGCTGAGTTGACTGTTTCGGTTTGGTTATGTAGGTTAGTTTCATCAATGCAGTTGTTTCATTAGTTCAGAATTAGCATAGGGAGATTGAAGTTAAGTTGAGTTCAAAAAGGTTGAATGCAAGCTCACTTTCACCTTTGTTTGGGGACCGGAAGTGTAGACCGTGCCAACTGCCAAAAAAACATTGTTTTAACATATGCATGCAAGTATTGTTGTAATGTTTTCGATTGAAGAGTTGTCCATGCGATTTTATCGTGAGTAATGACTCCTTGGTTCAGTATCATGCACGAATTTCTTTCAACTTACATTGTTGTTCTTTGATTCCTAATAAAGCAGTTAGAATAGGTTGGTGAACTTTCGTTTACATGGGCCACCTACTCATCCTCTGTTCAGCTCATTTGCCTTCCAACCCTTCTATTATCCACGTTGCTCAATCTTTTTGGCCTTCCATTGCCTCTACCCTTCTATCGACCAACCAGCTCTATCCACTCTCTCTCCACCTCATCTCTCTATCCATAGGCCATCTCAAGCTCCTCTTTCATCTTACCCATCCATCCATACAGTTCCTTCACTCCTCCATTACCCAAAACTCTGACTGTAGGACATCCTGTAGAAGTTAGCAAACTTCCTGTAGAAATCCCGAGTTTCCTGTAGGATCCCCTGCAGACATCCTGTAGAAGCCTGCAACCACGGTTTCCAAGCACCTGAACGTTGTGGACTTCTGTGGAATGATGTGATGGATCCCATGGAACCTCTCAGAGCCCTCCTGACCTTTCCCAAGCCTTCCTCCCTTTGAACTACCCCTGCACAGTCAAGACCTAGTAAGAAGCACAATCACAATAACTCCACCCACTTGAGAAAAAATACAAAAATGTGTTCTCTTCAATGAAAGTAGTTTAAATTCATGCATCTCATCTCACTAGAAGTAATGGCATCATTTCTAGAAGTTTGCACTCCCACCATTGCATCGTAGAGATTAAACTAGTCAGATTAGGGTTTACTAGGGTTTCCATGTTTGGTTGGCTTTCAGTTCATTCTTGCAAAGTAGGTTAATTTCCTTTGAGATAGCCTTCGTCCATCATTTAGAAAGATTCTTCTGAGAACATATAGAAGTTGGCTTGAGCCCTAGCGGACTTGTGCCAGCTGACCAAGTGACAGCTGCGACAAGAGCTAGTACTTGTGCATACATCATCGTCGCTTCCAAGTTTGTTACGAACTACCGGGTTGATAAAATTAGAGATAGGAAGCTCCAGGAGTTGTAGCATTATTGCTACAATACTGGAGCCCACCATCTTTTTGGCGTCGTTGCCAAGGAAGCGTCAGAGTATTAGTAATTGTTGCTTTTCTTCTATTTTCTTACTCTCGCCTTCTGCCAAGTAGTTTATTTCATTTCCATTCTGCAAAAGTAGCATAGACATTTCCTGCTTTCATAGATTAGCATTTCAATTCCGCAATTTCAATTTTGCAAGCATAGATTAGCCTTTCAATTCTGCAAGCGTAGACTAGCATTTCCATTCCTGCAATTTCATTTGAACAAAATAGATTAGTCCTTTCCTGCTTTCATTTCAATTCTGTATTTTTATTTCAGCAAGATAGTTAGTTGTAGATCAATTTGTTTCAGTTTTGCAGGTACCAGAGAAAAAAAAACAAAAGCAATCAAAAATTCTTTCCATTTCATGCCTCGTAGGAACCGAGATAAAACAGGCAAATTCCTACGCAACACCCCCACCACATCACTGATTCACCCTTCTCTCTTCTTCGGTGATAGTGATCCAGAAGAACCTATAGGTGAACCTCCTGAGATATACGAAGATCCTATAGCAGAAGAAGAATTAGAAACCATCACATCTGAAGCTATGGCTGACAATAGAAGAGAAGATGAGAGAATAGAAGGTGCCTTCCCCATCCGAGAAACCAATGGAGACATGAAAATGAAAAACATTAGTCCCTCTGCTCTACCTCACTTCCATGGACTGACTACTGAAGATCCTAATACCTTCCTGTTTGAGTTTGCTGTCCTTTGTAGAACCTATGACTATACTGAAGATGAGCAGAAGCTGAAACTCTTCCCTTCAACTCTTAAGGATGCAGCATTACGCTGGTTCATGGGCTTACCTGGGAATAGTATCACCACTTGGGCTCAGATGCAGCAAGCTTTCAATGCCAAGTACCGGGACTACTGTAGGTCCAAGGAAACCAAGGGAGAAATCTTTCGGATGACCATGGGAAATGATGAGTCCTTAGAGGATTATGAGGAGAGGTTCCAACTTAGCTACAAGCGGGCCAGGTGCACACTTGACCCTGAATCCCTCAAGTTGGTCCTGCTCCAAGGAGTCCCTGAAGACCTTTTAGATACCCTTCACATGCTAGTTGGGGGAGATATTTACCAGCTGCCTTATGAAGACATCAAGACTGTGTTCAGAAACCACTTTAGGGCAGCCTGGAAACGAGGTAGAGGAAACCCTCTCTCAGCTGGTATTCCTTTCTCCAAGCATGAGTTTGCAAATCAATTAGAAGATCTTAAGAGTGAGGTGAGATAGACCATTGCCATGCAACTGGACACATTCAGGATCCAGCAGAAGAAGGAAGAAGCTGAGAGGGCCTTGGCTATCTTCTGCCCTCGATGTACAAGGAGACACCCTAAGAACGAATGCCCATTGCATTCAGTTGAAGTGTGCTTCGTTTGTGAGGAGGACCATCCCACAAATCAATGTCCAACCTTACCTGGGTTTAAAGCTATGTACCAAGGGACAAAAGCTCCCACTGAACCTCTCTATTACCTCAACCAAAGGAGGCCACAAGGACCTAGACCTTACCAGCAGGGGATGCAAGGGGCACCTCAAGCTTATTACAGCCCCAACCAATCAACTCCTATGCCTTCCTGGGGTCCCCCTGCTCATCCTTCCTGGTCTATGCCTCCTCCATGGTCTTATCCACCTCAGTACCCTACTCAGCCCACTACTCATTCATATCATTCACATGCCCAGCCACAGCCTCAGTGGAATGCACCTCAGTCGGGGTGGAGGCCACAGTACAACACTCCTCCTGCCATTTTGCCTCCACCACCAGTTCAACCTCAACCATTACCTCCTGCTCCTCCAAGGCAACCTCAAATGCCTACTCAACCGAACCCGAACCCCAACAATAGACAGGCCCAGCAGGTATACACTGGGGAAACATCATGTCCTACTTATGCTGTGGAGATCCAGGAGATCAATCTTCTCCCCTAGAGGACGAGGAGGATAAACAGGAAAGTGAACCAAAGGCTATTCCACCCTTTCCTGAGAGACTAACAGCCACCACACAACCCAACCCAGAGGAGGATGAGCTTCTGGGAGAGCTCAAGCAGTTGTGTGTGAAAATACTACTTCTCCAAGCCATCAAGGATGTGCCAATATACAACAAACTGGTTAAGGAAAAGTGTTTTAAACACCCAGGCAGGTGAAAGAGAGATGCTTCAACCATCAATGTCTTCGGACAACTGTCTGACCTTATGTTAGGGCAAGTCATCTGCCCAAAGTACCTAGATCCTGGGAGTCCTGTAGTAGATGTCCACATCAATGGCACCATCATACCTCACACCTTGATTGATCTGGGGGCTGCCATTAATGGGATGACCAGGGATACCATGCTCAAACTCAATCTTCAGGGTTCCTTGAGGAAGACCTCGACAGTACTGCAACTAGCAGATCGCTCCACTGTGACTCCCGAAGGGATTGTGGAGGATGTCTTGGTCTCTGTCGACTCTTGGGCATACCCTGCAGATTTCTTGGTTCTACAACCCAAGGAAAAGCTTACTGGATATCCTCTCATTTTGGGAAGGCCTTGGTTAGCCATTGCAAATGCTTACATCAGTTGTCGTGCAGGAAACATGACCATCAAAAAAGGTCCTATGTCCAAGCAACTAGTCCTATATCCTCCTGCCCAACCCTCCTTAGAGCATGACTTACCACTGTGGTTGGAGGAAGGAGAAGAGGATGAGGTGTACTCAGCACCTTTGTGCACCCTAGATACCACTAGAAGAGACCCCCCAACCGAGGATGACTTGATTGAGACTTTGATCCAGAATCCACCTTCCAGTGCACTATCCTTAGAGAAATTGGTGGAGGTACGCCCAAGCTAGCACCTTAGTGGACCTTTGTACCACCAACCCTGTTACTCCCAGAGTCAAGAATGTGGAGTTCGGCCCTGAGAGATCGTTAAAGATCAGCTCCTCCCTATCTCCTTCCCAGGAAAAGGAGCTGTGTAGCCTGTTGGCCAGTCACCTAGATGCTTTTGCTTGGAGCTATAAGGAGATGAAAGGAGTCCATCCCTCGGTCTGTACCCATCACATATACATAAAAGAGGGTTGTAAACCGGTTAGGCAACCTCAGAGGAGAATGAATCCAGCCCTTAAGGACATTGTCAAGGAAGAATTGCAAAAACTGTTGGATGCCGGATTCATTTACCCCATCTCAGATAGTGAATGGGTGTCCCCTCTGGTGTTGGTTCCCAAGAAAAATGGGAAGTGGAGAATCTGTGTGGACTACTGAGAACTGAACAAAGCTACCAAGAAAGACCATTTCCCTCTACCTTTCATAGATCAAGTGTTGGATGGACTGGCAGGAAAGAAGTTCTTCTCTTTCCTGGATGGGTTTAGCGGGTACAACCAAATCCAAATCAGCCCGGAAGACCAGGATAAGACCACCTTCACTTGTCCTTGGGGTACCTTTGCCTACCGAGTTCTTCCCTTTGGGCTATGCAATGCTCCTGCTACCTTCCAGAGAGCTGTCTTGAGCATCTTCTCGGAGTTGGTCCATGATGCGATGGAAATCTATATGGATGACTTCACCCCTTATGGGTCCAACTTCCAGGAAGCATTGTCCAATCTAGGAAAGGTCCTAACCAAATGCATTGAGATGAACCTGTCCCTTAGTCCTGAAAAATGTGAATTTCTGATGACTGAAGGGACTGTGCTAGGCCATACCATTTCTTGCCAAGGGTTACAAGTGGATCCTAACAAAATTGCTCTCATCAAGAAGGTTCCACCTCCCCAAAAGGTAAGGGATGTCCGAAGTTTCTTAGGATTAGCAGGGTATTACCGGAGATTCATTAAAGACTTCAGCAAGTTAGCCTCGCCATTGTTTGGTCTGTTGGCAAAAGATGTGGAGTTTAAATGGACTGACGATTGTCAGAGGGCTTTGAATGAATTAAAGGACAAGTTGGTGTCAACCCCAATCTTGAGAGGCCCAAACTGGGCTCTACCTTTCCAAATCCACACTGATGCCTCAAACAAAGCCATAGGGGCAGCTTTAGGACAAGTTGAACAAAAACTTCCATATGCCATTTACTTTGTTAGCAAAAACTTGTCCAAAGCCGAACTGAATTACACTGTAACCGAGAAAGAGTTCTTGGCTGTGGTCCATGCACTGAACAAGTTCCGACATTATATTACTGGCTATCAAACCTTTGTACATACGGATCATGCTGCAATTAGATATTTAATGAATAAACCAGATGTCAATGCTCGTATTCTTAGATGGTTACTTTTGTTGCAGCAGTTTGATTTGACCATTGTTGAAAAACCAGATAAAGAAAATGTTGTTGCTGACTTTTTATCTAGATTGGATTTGTCTGCAGATGAGGATGGAACAGTGGATGACCAGATGCCCGATGAACATCTGTTTGCTATCTCAGTACTCTCTCCATGGTTTGCTGATATAGCAAACTAGCTTGTTTCAGCACAGTTCCCTCCGCACCTATCTTCAAGAGAGAAGAGCAGAATCATCAGAAAAAGTGCCTCATTTACTTGGATCAGGGGCAATCTGTTCAAGCTTGGACCTGATCAGATCTTAAGGCGTTGTGTAAGGGAGGAGGAAGTCTTTGATATCCTCCTCACCTGTCATGATGGGCCTTGTGGAGGACATTTTGCAACAAAGAGGACTGCCTTCAAAATCCTGCAGGCAGGCTACTATTGGCCCACACTTCATCAAGATGTCAGAAGATATATCAGCCAATATGACCGATGCCAAAGAATGGGGAAACCGACTCCAAGGGATGGGATGCCTCTCCAACCTCAAGTGACTCTTGAGCCATTTGAGAAGTGGGGTATGGATTTTGTGGGTCCAATCAACCCTCCTTCGAGGCAAAGGTCTTACATCATTGTGTGCACTAACTACCTGACAAAGTGGGCAGAGACTAAAGCAATCAAGGCAGCAACAGAAGAGACGGTGGTCGAGTTCTTAAGAGAAAACATCTTCTACAAATTTGGCTACCCAAGAGAGCTGGTCACCGATCAAGGGAGCCAGTTCAAATCCAACTTGATTGAAGACCTGCTAGCTCACCACAAGATCAAGCATAGGACTTCCACCCCTTATCATCCACAGGCAAATGGGCAAGTGGAAGTCACCAACAGAGCATTGGAAGGGATTTTGACTAAGGTAGTGAGCAGCAGTAGGAAAGATTGGGCAGATCGCCTGGTTGAGGCCACATGGGCTTACAACACCACCTGGAAGACCACCACCGGCTTCACACCTTATGAGCTGGTCTATGGGAAGAAAGCTTTGCTGTCCATTGAGTTCGAGTACAACACTTTGAGGATGGCAGCTCAGCTAGATCTAGATCTCAGCCATGCACAACAAGAAAGGTTATTGCAGCTGAATGGACTGGACGAGCACCGGATGCAGGCCCTCCTTCACTCAGAAGTGGTTCAACTTCAGAGAAAGGTGTGGCATGACCAACATCTCCATGACAAGCAATTCCAGCCGGGAGATTGGGCCTTGTTGTATGACTCCAGATACAAAGATTTCAAGGGGAAGCTGAGAACCAGATGGCTAGGACCATATGCAGTGGAAAAATGCCATGACAATGGATCTGTTCTTATTCGAACCATTGATGAGGAGGCCATCCCCATGCTTGTCAATGGGCATCGCTTGAAGATCTACAAGAAGCCTCTCTCAAGACAAGAGTTCATCAAAACTATGGAGAAATCAGTGTTGGTCATAGAGAAGGGTTCTGCCTCTGCTTTGGGCATACCCTGAAAGATCTAAAAAAAATAATAATAATAATAAAGATCCTTGGGTGAAAACCTTTCTGAGGCTCCCAAGGCAGGTGGTAGGGGTGAAAACCTCATTGAGGCGCCCCTATTGTCTTTAAAAAAAAAAAAAAAGGAGATTTGAAAAGATCCTTGAGTGAAAACCTCTCTGAGGTGCTTAAGGCAGATGGCAAGGGTGAAAACCTCATTGAGGCGCCCCTGTTATCTTTCAAAAAAAAAAAACAATAAGCAAAAAGATAGGGACAGCAAGTTCATAGTGTGAAAATGCATGCAAGTTGCAGGTGTTCTATGAAGGTGAGGAGGACTCTTAATGCAAAGCCAAAGATCCTTATCGTGCTGCCAGAAGACCTCACCAGCACCTCCTCCAAGAATACTCATTTTCTCCAAGGTATGTGCACAATTTCATCATGGCTTGAGTCTTCTACAGGAAGATGCAGACTCTCTACAGGAAGATGCAGACTTTCTACAGGAAGGTGCAGACTTTTCTACAGGAAACGCAACTTTTCTACAGGAAAGTTCTGTATTTCTACAGGAAGCCTCCTGTAGAAGTTCGGGAAGGGCCAGAATTCATTTTATGAGGAGATCTAACGACCAAGGGTCGGTTTGGATGCATGCAAGTTACTGTTGTCACCCTTATACATTGCTGTCACCTCTTTCTACCGTCCCTATCGATATGCAACCAAGTTACCTGCACCATCAAAGCAGATCAGTGAGTTATCAAGAGAAAAGCAATTTTTGAAATAAAAAAAAAACACTGAGATGTCATACCATATCCATCCCAGCCATCCATGAGCTCTGTGAGCGTGATCGTGGGGCCATTGCCTTCGTCGTGCAGCATGCACCCGAGGAGGAAGAAACTGTTACAGGACATCCTGTAGGAGTCCCATAACAATTACGCCCGCTAGAGTGCACACCATATACGATGAAAACGTGGGCGCATGCAGCTGAAGCATCCAATCCAGCGTCGGTGGCCTATGAATGTGAACCTCCGGGCCTGTGCAAATCAAGCAGCAGCAACCAAATCCACTCATCTTCGTCCAAGAGCCTGAACAATCGTGTTGCGGCCGCACAGGTAAGTGTCTCGACCCTTTCTTCCGACGAATTGCATGAATTTTACTTTGAAAATGTTTGCAAAGTGTGAAATGGATGGGTTGAGCGGTTGTATGGTCAATCGATTGGCCACGTCGACCAATCAGCTGGTCGAGCTGGATGTGTGAATGGTGGCCATGGAAAAAATGGGCAGTGGACACGTGAGAACTGTCCACTTGGGGAGAAACGATTTCTAACGAGAATGGCGACGGCGGATCTGCGGGAATGATGCGACAGTAAGTAAACTTGCAGAAGAATGATGGTGTGACGTCGCCCAACGGTCCGGCAGGGACAACTCACCACCGCGCCACGGATTCCGCCGATTCAAATATAATCGGATAGATTATCAACCTCATGCATTTATCATTCACTGTTTGTGACTCGAGTGATCATTCAGATCCCCCTGCAGCCTGATACTCCGAGTCTTTGGCCATCAGAATGCCTGTGAAGCTACAGCAAGAGCACAGACCCACTGCAGTATCCCCCGGAAATCGCGCGCTGCTCCTACAGGAAAGTTGCTCCTACAGGAAAGTTGTTTCTACAGGAAGTCGGGTTCCTCACGTCAAAAGGTGGCAGATTAAAAAGGTAAGTCTGAACTCTCCATGAAATTGGTTTTTGAAGGTGGCAGAATCGTCGTCTCCAGTCTGGTCGAAGAAAAATTGTTGCAATTGTTGTCTGCCGTGCATGAACTGTCGTCCTACAGGATGTCAGTGTAATTAGCTGTGTTAAAGGTTTGCAGGGGGTAATCTTTGTGAATTATGTGCATGACAGAGGCGTAATCCTACACTCTGTCCCAGTAGACCGAATTTCTTCCCCACTTGCCACCTCCAGCTAACACAACAGTTTTTTCACAATGTCAGGTGGGTTCATCAGAAGGGAGCCCACTGATTCAACAAAGTTAAGAGAAAATCCTGAGGTGGTGGAGCTCTTCACACGAGCACAATGGATATCCTTCTGTGACAAATTGCACGGCTATGATGACGAAGTGGCAGAAGAGTTTTTGCAAGCTCTGAGGCTGAAATCTAAAACGTTGGCCATCGTTACCTTCAGGGGTCTGAGCCTCAAACTCACCCGAGTTACGGAGCTTCCAATGGGATTACCATGGGATAAAGAAGAAAGGAAACTAAGCCAACAAGCTAAGAAATAATTCTTTCCACCAGAGGAGGAATTCTCAGAAGACAAAAATGGGGTTCGTAGAATCAGTTTACTGCCACCATGGAATGAAGTGAGCCTGCAAATTATGAAGTACATCATCTGCGAAGGCCATTACGGCACCAGATGGAGCTACCTGTAGAAAACAAACTCAGTCTCCCTTACTTTCTACTACAGTCTCTGATTGAGTGTGCAACCAAGCTGAAAGAAGGCATACCAGACCAGGTAGCCCACCATGGATTGATCAAACTCCTCGTGGAGGATGCGCTCCACACATACAAGGTTCCTCTCTCATGGGAAGACTTCAGAAATTTGACAAAGGACGGGGACATAAAGATGCTAACCGAAGAGCTCGGTTCTTCTAGCAGTGAGGAGAAGGAGTCAGTGGCCGCAGTAAAGAAAGAAAAAAGCCAAAAGACCCCGACCACAGAGCAGAAGAAAAAGCAAGAGAAGAAACAAGAGAAAAAGGATGACAAGGAGAAAGATGACACACCCATCTTGAAAGCAAGAGAGAAAAGGTTGCAAGGCAGAGTGGACAAGGCTGAGAAGGTCCACATCAGCAAGAGTGCCTCGAAAGTGACCACAACCAAGTCAAAAAGCAAAACCCATGCAGAAAAGCAAACCAAGGCAGCGACACCTGTTTCTACAGGAAAGCCGAAACTGGCTTCTACAAGAAGCCCGGAAATTATTGAAAAAGGGTCTTCTACAGGAAGCCTGAAAATTACTAAAACAGGGTCTTCTACAGGAAGCCCGAAATTGACTAAAACAGGGTCTTCAACAGGAAGCCCTTAAAAAGTGAAACCCAAGGAGAAGAAAGCTAACATTCGTGAAAGGGAGGCAACAGCTGTGCTGGCCGGCCTCAGCACACCTCCTAAGCCAAAGGAGAAGAGAAAGAGGGAGACCCCTCTATACTTTAAAGCTCGAAGAAGTGTGAGAATAAAGATGGGCAAGCCACAGCCTCCGTCCAGCAGCCCGATCATCATTGAAGATGCCCCTACTTCACCCAAGGAAAGGTCCCCCTCGAGGATATCAGTCACCTATGAGAGGGGAAGCCTGAAGAAAACTATGTGGCAAGAAAGAGTAGACCAATTGACTGAAAAAGCTCGGCTACAGGATGCTGAAAATGCTCTACAAGAAACCTTAGCCAAGCTTAAAGAAACTGAGGAAATGGAAGGAGAAGCACCCTTATCACCACCAAGGGAGGGTGAAGTAGAGCCACCAAAGGAAGTGGAGAAAGAACATATACCAGAGCCCAGCCCTCAGCCAAGTCTGAGTTCATATTACAACTTTTTAGAGGCTGGCAAAATTATACCTCAGAAATTTACTGTGCCACTGTTTTTTGCATTAGAGGGAGAAAGAGTCTGTACACACACGTGGATGAAGATAGCCAAGTCAAAGGGTGTGGCGGACATAGGTCCCTTACAGGAGCAGCTCAAGGAGGCCAGAAGTGAATTGTCCATGCCCAAACACGTGGCAAATTGCCAACGTGTGTTTCTACAGGAAGAAAACCAGAAGCTGAGATTGCAGCTACAGGAGCTGAGGGCAGAACAGGCAGAGCCACCAAAAGTAGGAAAGAAAGAGCGTATTCCGGAGCCTAGTTCCCGACCAAGGACAAGGAGCCAGAGCAAAATTGCTCAAGGATGAGCAAATATTTTAGCTGGGGGGTGATCATGAGCCCCAAATTTTGGTAACAATTTGGGCTCATTTGGCCTACTTACCTTGCTCAACCCTTCATTTTTTATCACTTATGCATCATTTCTTAGTATATTCGTGTTATTTGTAGGAAGAAGGGCAGTCATTATGCCTATGTGGCTAATACATGATGATTTCAGGTTTTTTGGCATTAAATGGAGCAAAGACCACGCAAATGGAGACAAGGAGACAACCAAGGTGGCATTGCAGGTTTATAGGGAGGTTGTCCACAGCCTTGAATGACCTCCCTCGTGATCTCCACCCCAACTCCGAGCTCCAACAGCTATCACCACCGAGCTAGAAGGCAGCCAACAGATTCTACAGGAACAGCAGTTTACTTTCAGTTGGACAGCCAAGCTCCACTAATTGAGGAGGCCAGCTTGGCCCTCATCATGTATAAATATTAAGGTTGTTGCCTTCGATGAGACTCTTGAACTTTTGTTATAGATTTTGGATTACGAGCTGTAGCTCTGTTTTTGCTCTTTGTAAGCCAATTTTGGCATGTTGTTAGACTCATGATTATGATATTCTAATAAAGGCAGTCAGATTTGGATTCGATTCTGAGTTCTTAGGGGAGCTATAGCTCTCAGGTTAGGGCCCAACCTGAGAGCAATAGACCTCCTTTCCTTTGTATTGTTACTTGTTTTTTTTTTCATTGCATTTCTTTCCTTTACTTGCACTTGAAAAATACAGTTTGCTAAGTTGACTGTTTCGGTTTGGTTATGTAGGTTAGTTTCATGAATGCAGTTGTTTCATTAGTTTAGAATTAGCGTAGGGAGATTGAAGTTAAGTTGAGTTCAAAAAGGTTGAATGCATGCTCACTTTCACCTCTGTTTGGGGACCGAAAGTGTAGACCGTGCCAACTACCAAAAAACATTGTTTTAACATATGCATGCAAGTATTGTTGTAATGTTTTCGATTGAAGAGTTATCCATGCGATTTTATCTTGAGTAATGACTCCTTGGTTCAGTATCATGCACGAATTTCTTTCAACTTACATTGCTGTTCTTTGATTCCTAATAAAACAGTTAGAATAGGTTGGTGAACTTTCGTTTACATGCAAGATAAGGGTGATTTGTTTCATTTGCACTGCGTAGCACCACTTCATCATGTTCTTATCTTTCTGAACCGTGCCTAAGCCACCTACTCATCCTCTGTTCAGCTCATTTGCCTTCCAACCCTTCTATTATCCACGTTGCTCAATCTTTTTGGCCTTCCATTGCCTCTACCCTTCTATCGACCAACCAGCTCTATCCACTCTCTCTCCACCTCATCTCTCTATCCATAGGCCATCTAAAGCTCCTCTTTCATCTTACCCATCCATCCATACAGTTCCTTCACTCCTGCATTACCCAAAACTCCGACTGTAGGACATCCTGTAGAAGTTAGTAGACTTCCTGTAGAAATCCCGAGTTTCCTGTAGGATCCCCTGCAGACATCCTGTAGAAGCCTGCAACCACGGTTGCCAAGTACCTGAACGTTGTGGACTTCTGTGGAATGATGTGATGGATCCCCTGGAACCTCTCAGAGCCCTCCTGACCTTTCCCAAGCCTTCCTCCCTTTGAACTACCCCTGCACAGTCAAGACCTAGTAAGAAGCACAATCACAATAACTCCACCCACTTGAGCAAAATACAAAAATGTGTTCTCTTCAATGAAAGTAGTTTAAATTCATGCATCTCATCTCACTAGAAGTAATGGCATCATTTCTAGAAGTTTGCACTCCCACCATTGCATCATAGAGATTAAACTAGTCAGATTAGGGTTTACTAGGGTTTCCATGTTTGGTTGGCTTTCAGTTCATTCTTGCAAAGTAGGTTAATTTCCTTTGAGATAGCCTTCGTCCATCATTTAGGAAGCTTCTTCTGAGAACATATAGAAGTTGGCTTGAGCCCTAGCGGACTTGTGCTAGTTGACCAAGTGACAGCTGCGACAAGAGCTAGTACTTGTGCATACAGCACCGTCGCTTCCAAGTTTGTTACGAACTACCGGGTTGATAAAATTAGAGATAGGAAGCTCCAGGAGTTGTAGAATTATTGCTACAATACTGGAGCCCACCATCTTTTTCCCTCGTGATCTCCACCCCAACTCCGATCTCCAACAGCTATCACCACCGAGCTAGAAGGCAGCCAACGGATTCTACAGGAACTGCAGTTTACTTTCAGTTGGACAGCCAAGCTCCACTAATTGAGGAGGCCAGCTTGGCCCTCATCATGTATAAATATTAAGGTTGTTGCCTTCGATGAGACTCTTGAACTTTTGTTATAGATTTTGGATTACGAGCTGTAGCTCTGTTTTTGCTCTTTGTAAGCCAATTTTGGCATGTTGTTAGACTCATGATTATGATATTCTAATAAAGGCAGTCAGATTTGGATTCGATTCTGAGTTCTTAGGGGAGCTATAGCTCTCAGGTTAGGGCCCAACCTGAGAGCAATAGACCTCCTTTCCTTTGTATTGTTACTTGTTTTTTTTCATTGCATTTCTTTCCTTTACTTGCACTTGAAAAATACAGTTTGCTGAGTTGACTGTTTCGGTTTGGTTATGTAGGTTAGTTTCATGAATGCAGTTGTTTCATTAGTTCAGAATTAGCGTAGGGAGATTGAAGTTAAGTTGAGTTCAAAAAGGTTGAATGCATGCTCACTTTCACCTCTGTTTGGGGACCGGAAGTGTAGACCGTGCCAACTGCCAAAAAAACATTGTTTTAACATATGCATGCAAGTATTGTTGTAATGTTTTCGATTGAAGAGTTGTCCATGCGATTTTATCGTGAGTAATGACTCCTTGGTTCAGTATCATGCACGAATTTCTTTCAACTTACATTGTTGTTCTTTGATTCCTAATAAAGCAGTTAGAATAGGTTGGTGAACTTTCGTTTACATGGGCCACCTACTCATCCTCTGTTCAGCTCATTTGCCTTCCAACCCTTCTATTATCCACGTTGCTCAATCTTTTTGGCCTTCCATTGCCTCTACCCTTCTATCGACCAACCAGCTCTATCCACTCTCTCTCCACCTCATCTCTCTGTCCATAGGCCATCTCAAGCTCCTCTTTCATCTTACCCATCCATCCATACAGTTCCTTCACTCCTCCATTACCCAAAACTCCGACTGTAGGACATCCTGTAGAAGTTAGCAGACTTCCTGTAGAAATCCCGAGTTTCCTATAGGATCCCCTGCAGACATCCTGTAGAAGCCTGCAACCACGGTTGCCAAGCACCTGAACGTTGTGGACTTATATGGAATGATGTGATGGATCCCTTGGAACCTCTCAGAGCCCTCCTGACCTTTCCAAAGCCTCCCTCCCTTTGAACTACCCCTGCACAGTCAAGACCTAGTAAGAAGCACAATCACAATAACTCCACCCACTTGAGAAAAAATACAAAAATGTGTTCTCTTCAATGAAAGTAGTTTAAATTCATGCATCTCATCTCACTAGAAGTAATGGCATCATTTCTAGAAGTTTTCACTCCCACCATTGCATCATAGAGATTAAACTAGTCAGATTAGGGTTTACTAGGGTTTCCATGTTTGGTTGGCTTTCAGTTCATTCTTGCAAAGTAGGTTAATTTCCTTTGAGATAGCCTTCGTCCATCATTTAGGAAGCTTCTTCTGAGAACATATAGAAGTTGGCTTGAGCCCTAGCGGACTTGTGCCAGCTGACCAAGTGACAGCTGCGACAAGAGCTAGTACTTGTGCATACAGCACCGTCGCTTCCAAGTTTGTTACAAACTACCGGGTTGATAAAATTAGAGATAGGAAGCTCCAGGAGTTGTAGCATTATTGCTACAATACCAGAGCCCACCATAGTGTTCCCTCGTGATCTCCACCCCAACTCCGTGCTCCAACAGCTATCACCACCGAGCTAGAAGGCAGCCAACGGATTCTACAGGAACGGCAGTTTACTTTGAGTTGGACAGCCAAGCTCCACTAATTGAGGAGGCCAGCTTGGCCCTCATCATGTATAAATATTAAGGTTGTTGCCTTCGATGAGACTCTTGAACTTTTGTTATAGATTTTGGATTACGAGCTGTAGCTCTGTTTTTGCTCTTTGTAAGCCAATTTTGGCATGTTGTTAGACTCATGATTATGATATTCTAATAAAGGCAGACAGATTTGGATTCGATTCTGAGTTCTTAGGGGAGCTATAGCTCTCAGGTTAGGGCCCAACCTAAGAGCAATAGACCTCCTTTCCTTTGTATTGTTACTTGTTTTTTTTTCATTGCATTTCTTTCCTTTACTTGCACTTGAAAAATACAGTTTGCTGAGTTGACTGTTTCGGTTTGGTTATGTAGGTTAGTTTCATGAATGCAGTTGTTTCATTAGTTCAGAATTAGCGTAGGGAGATTGAAGTTAAGTTGAGTTCAAAAAGGTTGAATGCATTCTCACTTTCACCTCTGTTTGGGGACCGGAAGTGTAGACCGTGCCAACTGCCAAAAAAACATTGTTTTAACATATGCATGCAAGTATTGTTGTAATGTTTTCGATTGAAGAGTTGTCCATGCGATTTTATCGTGAGTTAGCGTAGGGAGATTGAAAAATACAGTTTACTGAGTTGACTGTTTCGGTTTGGTTATGTAGGTTAGTTTCATGAATGCAGTTGTTTCATTAGTTCAAAATTAGCGTAGGGAGATTGAAGTTAAGTTGAGTTCAAAAAGGTTGAATGCATGCTCACTTTCACCTCTGTTTGGGGACCGGAAGTGTAGACCGTGCCAACTGCCAAAAAAACACTGTTTTAACATATGCATGCAAGTATTGTTGTAATGTTTTCGATTGAAGAGTTGTCCATGCGATTTTATCGTCAGTAATGACTCCTTGGTTCAGTATCATGCACGAATTTCTTTCAACTTACATTGCTGTTCTTTGATTCCTAATAAAACAGTTAGAATAGGTTGGTGAACTTTCGTTTACATGCAAGATAAGTGTGATTTGTTTCATTTGCACTGCGCAGCACCACTTCATCGTGTTCTTATCTTTCTGAACCGTTCCTAAGCCACCTACTCATCCTCTGTTCAGCTCATTTGCCTTCCAACCCTTCTATTATCCACGTTGCTCAATCTTTTTGGCCTTCCATTGCCTCTACCCTTCTATCGACCAACCAGCTCTATCCAGTCTCTCTCCACCTCATCTCTCTGTCCATAGGCCATCTCAAGCTCCTCTTTCATCTTACCCATCCATCCATACAGTTCCTTCACTCCTCCATTACCCAAAACTCCGACTGTAGGACATCTTGTAGAAGTTAGCAGACTTCCTGTAGAAATCCCGAGTTTCCTGTAGGATCCCCTGCAGGCATCTTGTAGAAGCCTGCAACCACGGTTGCCAAGCACCTGAACGTTGTGGACTTCTGTGGAATGATGTGATGGATCCCCTGGAACCTCTCAGAGCCCTCCTGACCTTTCCCAATCCTTCCTCCCTTTGAACTACCCCTGCACAGTCAAGACCTAATAAGAAGCACAATCATAATAACTCCACCCACTTGAGCAAAAATAAAAAAATGTGTTCTCTTCAATGAAAGTAGTTTAAATTCATGCATCTCATCTCACTAGAAGTAATGGCATCATTTCTAGAAGTTTGCACTCCCACCATTGCATCATAGAGATTAAACTAGTCAGATTAGGGTTTACTAGGGTTTCCATGTTTGGTTGGCTTTCAGTTCATTCTTGCAAAGTAGGTTAATTTCCTTTGAGATAGCCTTCGTCCATCATTTAGAAAGCTTCTTCTGAGAACATATAGAAGTTGGCTTGAGCCCTAGCGGACTTGTGCCAGCTGACCAAGTGACAGCTGCGACAAGAGCTAGTACTTGTGCATACAACACCGTCGCTTCCATGTTTGTTACGAACTACCAGGTTGATAAAATTAGAGATGGGAAGCTCCAGGAGTTGTAGCACTATTGCTAAAATACTGGAGCGCACTAGGTATCATCCTCTCCTTCTTGGTCCTGTGGACCCTCAGCATAGTTCTATTGGAAGAGGGGCCTAATCTGTTGATCTGGTATAGCATTATTTCTAGTGTTAGGGTTCTTCCTAAAATTGGGGTTTCTTATTGGGGGTGTTTGTTGGTTCTCCCATTGAGTTTTCCTTTCCATGTTTTCTAATCTATCCATTATTATCTCTACACTCTTGGCTAAACTATCTATCTTTCCATTAGAAGTGGAAGTTTCCTCTTTAATTACAACTCTCTTTTCATTTCTCATTCTAGTTTTTTTGGCTAATTGGTTGGCCTCTACACTAACATCATTTCTTTGCATTTGTTCCAATGTTTCAAGGTTTTTTTCCCTTAACTGGTATGACATGTTAGTGTCAAAACCATTAGGGAATTTAATTAATGCAAGGTTAGGTGGAGGCTTAATATTAGTTGGGACTGCATTGTAGATATTATTAAACCGGGTAGAATAATCCTAGACTGACTCATTAGGAGCTCTTCTAATGTTGTCATATTCAGAAAGTATTTGCAGAGGGTTTTTCTTTCTCTCCCATCTATCAATGAATAATCTATGAAAATTAGCTAAGTTGTAATATGGTGGGCAGGTAAAACTTTGAACCATTTCTTGACATCCCCAGTTAATGTTTGGGCAAACAACCTCATTTGGACATCTGATTCATCTATCTCATGCAACTCAAAATAGTCAGTCATCTTGTTTACATGTTGCTGGGTAGTGTACTGACCAGTAGCATCAAACAAGAAGATTTCGCTCCGATAATCTTGGGGCATGGCATGGAGTTTTGCAGGTAAAACCAGAGGTGCATATCGGTCTGCCATGGCCTTGAGTCTGGCTTGACTAGGGGGTAAAGTGCTTTAAGTTGAGGAAGGGCTTGAACTGGATGGAGATGAACTAGATGATGGTGAGGATGGTTGATGAATAACTGGTTTAGGGGATTGGATTGTGGATACTATTGGTGAGGTGGTAGTAAAAGAAGGTGTATTTATAGTGAGTGAAGATTGTGCAAAAATTTCAGAGGCAACAACAGTAAGGGTAGCTAGTTCAATAGATTGTTGAAGGTAAGCACTATCTATATTGTTGATCAATGTAGAGGTCAAGGGTTCTAACTTGTCAAAAGTGTCCAAGACAAATTTATCTAAATCTGGATGGATAACGCTTTTTTATTCAATAAGTTGAGTAAACTCAGGGTCTAACGTTGTTTCATGGATGGAATTCTCAGATTTAGTTCTAAATAATGAGAGCTAAAATGACAAATCAAAAGGGACTTCCTCTAAAGTTGACAACTCCTCAGAGAGTGAATTTGCTTTGACTAACTGGCTACTACTTGCCTGAGTTTCTTGGTTTTTTGACTTTCTTAAAATCATGTCTGGGTCATCAACTATAGTAGTAGGGTTTGGATCTGGATTGGCCTTGGTATAGTGAGTCTTCTTAGGAGCCAAAATTTTAACTTTTTTAACTGTTTTTATGAAATTTTTCAATATTAACTTCAGAAAATGACCTTAAGGGGCTTAATATAAAATTTAAGGTTTTCTTAAAGTTTTATTAGACTGAGGATCGAAGATCCCCAGTATGGTCGCCAATTATGTTATCACTCTGATATTTCTTTCCAAGTTAAAGAAGGAGAAAAAGTCAAAGGTAAACACACACCACTTTTGGAGATCAGGACCTGCCTTCCTGATGCTCAAAGAGGGCTCTCTCTTTATAATTTAACTTTGTTTTAGTTAATAAGATTTTAGGCTAGTTATTGTTTGCACTTGGGTTTTGGTTTGAATTTGGGTGGTGGGATCACTTTACTTGGATGAACATTGGTTTTCTTTACCATTGGGCTATGGGGTCAAATGTCAGACAAACAAGAATAGATTCAGTCCTAAAAATAGTGTCTACTGGGCAAGATAGATGAGTTACTTCAGATATCAGAGGCTAAATGGTGAAATGGTTTCAAATTGGATCTAGGGTGCAATTAAGGGTTCCTTAGGCCAGAATCTAAAAGGAATGAAAGAAGTCAACCGAGATGGGAGAGAAATTAAGGGTTCTCAAATCCGGGTATCAGAGGAAAACATGTACATGACTAACTGTGCAAAACATAGTGTACTTAAACAATTTCTAAGTGATATCTCGAGTTAATTCATTCAAATTTAGAACACATTCAAGATTATGAAACACATAAGAAGGTAACAAAATCAAACAAAGAAGATACTTCACTGCAAATAGCTCATCTCATGAATCCTGTAACGAAATGATTTTATTACTTGCTCTAGTATGTTGACTTGAAAGTGGTACAATCACCCTTATGTTTTAAGATCAAAATAACTCTACAAATGTAAAATAACTCACCCTAATACTTCAAGTTATGAAGTATTTATACAAAAAGGAGTTACAAAATATCTCAAACTGCATTGAGAACTAATCCCGAAAAAATAAATATCTTCATACAAGAAGATAGAGCTAGCTATTGAACTGTTGGTTGATGTCCCTGTTATTTAGGTTATGCTGGCTTTGTTCTTTGAACTTTTTCCATTTAAGCTAGTTGGTTGTTTGGTCTTCACGCTGGATGTTCTATTTTATTTTGACCTTTCATCTAATACTCTTCCATCTGACACACTTTAACCTTGCTGACCTATCAATATCCTTCTACTATGCTTTTTTACCTTTTTACCGTAGACTTACATTTTCACTGTGTTTTTCTTACAGTAAATCATTCAGTTTTTCCCATCTCTCATCATCTGGTAATTGGATATTGAGCATATTTTTGTATATTTTATCTACCTTTGTATATTTGACAAAAGTAGGCTTATTAATAAACAGGTGTTTTACCTCATGCTGGAGGTAAAACAATTTTTCAAAAGTTTGATACAACACTTTGCCTATTGGTAAGCCCTTCGTGGATGAAGTGATTACCTGTTCTCCGGCCACTTCCCTAATCTTGTTATTGTAATCCTCACGTGTCATTAACTTATCATTTATAAATAATGGATTAGGTAATCCCTTTTCCTTCAAAATTTCGAACTTAACCATGAACCTGTCAATGGCTAGTTGCATGTTTTGACACTTATCTTCTAAATTCAACATCAAATTTCTCTTAGTGATGAATTTTCTGACTTCCAAAATTGTACCTGTCCTGTCAGGTATCTCAATTTCTTGCAACTCATACTTATTCTTGGAGTTGAGGAAGTGGATGATTCTTTCAGCTTCCTCTGGCATATCTCCAAGTTCTGCTTTAACCCTTTCAATGGCTTCTGTAGCCTCCTTTATTAAATCAATTTGTTCAAAAATGACCTGGATGGATGGCCAAATATCATTGACAGAGAATGATATTGGCCCACAGTTTCTCCTTAGCCTTACCTATAGGTTCACTCATTGTCAGTTCTTTCTCCAGGATTTTTACTCTTTGATTCATCCTGATAGCCTTTTGTTGTTCTTCTCTATGCATGATCTGGGCAAGTCTGCAATCTATCTCTAGGCTGTTGACTTTCTCCTTAAGTCTGTTCATCTCAGTGGTCTGAATGGACATTTCTTCCATTGTTTTGACCAACCTGTTTGATTCGTCACTTGTGGAGGCTGTTGTTGTTGATCCTATTGCTTATGTAGTCAGTGTAGATGTTGGTAGTACAGTGGCCATTGGAGCAGTGGGAGCTAATGATGCTACCGAAGTAGAAGGTACAGCTATGTTCACTGTTGGAATGACAGTTGTAGGAGAATTATCAATATTAGCTTGTTTGAGTTGAATCAAGCTATCCAACTCTTTCTCCATCTCCTTTAACTGGTCATTTAGCTACAACACTAAGTCCATCATTTCCTCATGATTGGTTTGGTTTTCTAGGACTTCCTTTGTCTGTGGGTGTTGTAAATGAGGCAACTTGAGTTATTTCTTGAGGGTTGCTATGTCCTTATTCTTCTTTTTTATTAGTTTCTATGTGTCCTTAATATCACTTGGGTCATGGCCCAGTTCAATAACCAAGTCCTCCAAGGACTTTATCCTGGTGTCTTTAGCCTGTGAAGAGGCCCTCTCCAATTTTTATTGAGCTGTCACATTGTCCAATGAATCCTACAGCCATGGCCTTTGTTGTGAGGGTGGAGTAGATAATTTCTCCAGCCTGCTTGTGAAACTCTATCTGATCAATGGGATGAACATCCCTGGCCAAGACCTCAAAATTAGTCTTCTTGTAATCTGCTAAGGTCTTTGGTTGCTGTACAGTGGGCTGCAAAAATGACACCTACATTTTTCCTTCTTTGATGTCAAAGGCTAACATCAGTCTGGTTTGATTTGGTGGTGTAAGCTTGAGGTATTTGGCATATGTCTCTACTTTCAACTTTTCATTCCTTATTTTTGTCTCTTTGAATATGTCTTTAATATCCTTTTCCTTGTCATATGGCCTGACAAAGGAAGAAACCTCTATACTCTATTGTCTCTCTATCATTTGTGTATTGGAGGTTGATGGCTACTCTGTTTCACTTGGTGCAATCGTTTCAGCTGTTTCTTTACTTCTCTGCCTCATTGCATCAGTGTCAATTATTTCCTCTAATGGAATGTTTTCCTCTTGTCATACACAGGATAAAACTTGGGCCTTTTATTTAGCTTAAACAATTCATCTGAAGTCTCCATGGCAGAGCTGGATGCCTCATCCCTATTCCTCTTAGGATTCTTCTCCTTATTAGCTGGGGTTTGTATGACAGGAGGAATGTTCATTGGCCCTTGTAAATCCAGAACCCGTAGGAAAGAACTCTGGTCAAATTTCTTTTCTAGATCAATCAATGTGTTCTCCACATACACAATTGTGTTGTCCATATCAATCAATGTGTTCTTGACCCATGTAGTTTGGTTAGAAAACTATTCAATGTCAAGTTGTAGGTGGTGGACGTAAGGTCCCAACTTGACCTTGAGTCTGAGCTTGTTTATGACCCAATGAGGGTCATAGTGCTAGAAGAAATGGTTTCTGAATTTCATTTGTTGAAGTAACCTACTGGCCTCTGGTCCAGCCTATCTGTTGTTGCAAATGAATCGGCCCAATTGGTTTTTTACCCTGGACTGTGTTTTCTTCCTAGCATATAAGAAGTGGACCTCATCAGAATTGATGATTTCTCTGAAATATTCAAGGGAAAATATCCTTATAGGGAGGTATTTGGGCAACTTATAGGGGCATAGCTCACAGCCATAAATTCTGATCTCAATGTGGTTTTGGTACAAGTGCCAATCTCCCACCTTGATGTTCTTGGCCAATTGCAGTACTCTCTTGATGTCTTGGCTGATTCTGGGCTGAGTCATTGAAGTGAGCATGTTCATGACTGGGTTTACAAAGGAGTCTACGAAATCTTTATAGGTGAATGTTGTGGAAAAATTTTGGACCAAGGGTGTCTAGTAGATGGCTGATCTCTCCTTTCCCTTGGTGTCCAATTTCTAGATCCTCACAGGGAACTTGTCTGTCTGGTAATACAAAAACATATAAAACAACACTGAAGGGTATTTGAAAACTCTTTCAGTGGGAAGTCTAGTGAATTGCTCATGCATTATGTTTGCAATGAACTGAGCATTTTCATAGATAATAGCATGAGGATTTCCTGGAGTGAAAATGGACAGGAAGGCCATGACCACCTCATCCACATGCTCATTTGATGTGTATCCTAGGATGCATGAGAGCATAGTGATTATCTGCCTGCCAATCTCTGAAAAAATGGTGGCAACATAGGGTGTAGTGTTTGTAGGAGTATGGAGTTCCTCAATGATGAAATTCTGGAAAATTTGCTTTATTTTGACTGGGTCTAGTGTTATGTACAGGTCCAACAAGTTTCCCATGGACAGAGGGGTCTGATTAGGGCTAGGTTGGATTTGTAGCATCTGGTTGATGGATTCAGCAGTAATGGTGAATAGCAATTGCTAGTTTGGTTCCACAATATCCCTTTGGCTATGGATATAACAGGCATGAAAAAATGTATAATGTCTGGGAAAGGGTGAACTTCTAGGAATGCATACTTGGGCAAATTGGATTCCCAAAGATTGATGTCATTAGCGTGGTTTAGGAACCTATCTTTACTCCAACAATGGAGCTTCAGAAGGTGGGCTAGAGTTGCAGTGTCTTTAATTTGGAAATCCATGTCTGCCAGGGCCAAATGGTCAATGTCCAGGCGAGGGGTTGAGACCGGTTTGACATCTAGAGAGGTCTGGGCAGCCATCTTGAGGATAAAATGTGGGAATTAAGCTTATATAGGATGAAGTAGTGAGGTTTTGAAAACTCAGGTGCAGTGATAGGGTAATGGCAGTTTGTAAGATAGGGGTTTGGGTATTCAGGGGGGAAATACTCTCAATTTGAGGGGAAAATCAATTAAATTCAATTAATTATTCTGTTAATTAAATGTACGCTTTCAAATCGAGAGGGTTGTTCTGGTTTTTCTCAAAATACCTGGAATTTGAGGTTTAGATTGCAAACTTGTTTTGATGGCAGCCGCAGAGGGTAATGTGGCTTCAGGTATGTTGTGGATGGCTGAATTAGGTGTCCAGGGCATACTTGGAAGGTACTTGGCAGTTAACTTTCGTTGTAGAAACTCGGATTTGCGCAGGAAGGCTTGGAAGCTTTCGCAGAGAAAATTGAGCTAAAAGGGTAGAAATGGGGGTCTGCATTGTTTTAACCAACAATGGTTAGAAGTTGGCGTGAAACTTCATAAAGAACAGTGATGGTTTTGGCTTACACAGAGAGGCGGTTTAGGAGCACACGAGTTAACGTGGAGCTGCCATGTAACCAAAAGGGGTTGGGGAAAAGCCTCTCATATCGTGTGCTCTCAGGTGGGTAAACTTCGGGAGGTGAATGGACACGATATGGATGCATGCTGTCAGATTTGGGGGTGATAGTTCTGACGGCTGTCACGCAGTGAAGTTGCATGTCAGGAAATCGGGGTGGAAATTACTAGGGCCCAAGGGTTAATTACAATTGATTTGTAATTAATTAATGACTGAGACGGGGTTAAACTGTAATGGGCGGGTTTGTGAAGTGGGGCTAAGTTTTTGTAGGGAAAATGATATTTGTGGAGTTAATTAATAATGCGGGGGTGGGGTTGGGTGTAAAACCTACGATAAAGGAGTTTTATGGGTATTTTGGGAAACATTGGGAAATTAATAAGGGGAAAAATGATTTTTTCAAAGGGGAAAAGGGGTTTTCACACTAGGGAAAAAAGTGTTTTTTGGGTAGGGGAATGAATTTTGAGGGTAATGGCTAGGGAATGTGTGAAACCAAGGGGAAAGAGTGAAAATGAAGGGAAAAGGTGTCTTCATAAGAAATGAAGGGGTAAAAGGGGAAATTAGTAAGTATTTAGTCAGGGGTGAAATGAAATGAAGGGGAAGTTAACCAAATCAGCTTATAAGCATCCTTTTACTTTTATAATTTCTCTTGCACACTAAAACACATCATTAAACATGATAGATGTTCTTATGCTTGAATCAACTTTGTACTTTCTACAACCTTTCTTCTACTTACCCTTTTACTTACCCTAACATTTTATCTTCACTTTGTTGGGTGCATTTAAGCTAGCAGACCCTTTCTTTTCTTTTTCTTTTGAAAACTAAACTATCTACTTCTAACCTTATATCTTCCAATGGCTTGAATTAAACTGATGAGCTCCTTTTATTTCTCTACCTATCTACTAATCTGTCAAGATTAAACAATTTGGCCATATCTTTATTCTCTAACTATAAACAGGAAATTTAAAGCAGGAAGTAGTCAAGATTAAACAGTTTGACTATCATGGGTTGTGCCATGTATGACAAGCTACACACAACCATTATTTTAGATAGTAAAGTAAAGAGTAGTGGCACTTGCACTTGCACACTTTCATGATCTATTTTTGTTTGGGGTTCATATTTTTTCACTTTTTTTTTTTATCTTTTCTTATTCTTTTTGTCCTTTGATATTCTTTTAGGACATACCCTCTTTACATTTTTTTAAAATTTTTTAACATGTAAAACATTTGCAGAAAAGAAAAGGTATGTACAATATTAGAAGACTTAATCACAACCAATTCAAAATTATAAATCCTATTATTATAGAACTCTAACAAAGGGAACAAATAAATGTTACGAGTCCCCCTCTATGGGATGGGTTCTTGGCTATCCTCAAATATCTTCAACTTTTCGATAGAGTCTCCCTCTCCTCTATAATGTGTAAAACCCAACAAATAAAATGTTTGATCTCAATGGGAACTCAAATGGAAAAGAAAAATGGTGTGCAACAATGATAATAATCAGAGCTGCAACAGTGAAAATAATCAAAAGTGAATAATGAATGGAAATCCCTTCGATTTATAACAAAATATCGAGTTATCTTCGAATAATGAACAATAATAAAATATTATTAACTCCATTCTAGAAATAACTACTTGGAATATTTTATTATATTTGGTTAGGAGGGAAAAAGTATTTAAACTTTTATTTAGAAATAATAAATAAAAGATTTATTTATCATCTCAAGAAATATGGTTAAGGAATAATAAACAAATAATGATTTATTTAATTATTCCTAAGGGATTTAGTCAAACTTGACATGGAATAATAATTAATTAGTGATTAATTAATTATTCCTAGAGAAAAATAAGATAATTAGTAGTATATCTGTTTATTTTTCACAAGTGGGTCAAATATGACAAGTAATATTAATTAATCAATGGTTTAATTAATTATTTCTAGAATATAATTAAATAAATAGTGATTTATTTAATTATTCTTCATGGGTTTATTTATAAATTACTTAACAAATGTGGTTTATTAAGTAATTTCTCACATTGAAAGCAATTTTACTATGGTAAAATTGGCCTTACATTGTGTACGTCGATCCATTTTGTAGATTAAGGATAAATGATCAATTTTTTGGTGATAACATATTTCCCCCCAACATATGAGTGTTAGGAGAAAAACATATGATTTAAGTACATTATAAAGACACAATCACTAGACAAAAAAGTGGAGTCAGGGAGAGAGAGAGAGACCAATAGAGCTGAAGCGAAAGAGGATAGGGATAGAGGGGGCGAGACCAATGAAAGTCTACTTTTATGTTGTGATACTAGATCGTAGTGAGGCAGGGGAGGCATACCTATACCCACTGAGATAACTTAGTACAAAAATAATGATGTACCTAGAAACATAAAAATGAGAAATGAAGTACATGTTGAATGGTATATGACACGCTGGCATAACTGAGCCATAAAAAAATACAATGTGTCCCATATACATAATGCACCTGGAAAAAACATGAGCCTAGACTAAATACAATAACATCTGATTACATGAGATAATGGCCCTTCCCTCAAAAAATGGGTGGGAGGGAGGGTAGAATAACTAAAGAAGCCATGCTAAATAGGGAAGGGCTCTGCAAAACTAAATAGATCATCTGAAGGAGATGAGCATGCCATGAACACTGCAAGCGGCCATAACTGAACCCATGAAATCTATGGAATTGCATCTGAGGCTATAATGTAATTTGAAGTCATCCAGTTATGTGGGGGGCTACCTAAAGGGCCACCCCCTCATGAGGTTTGAAACATCTCACACACACTCGGGAATCACTGGTACAATTTGTTGCATCACTGGACCATCAAGTGTATGAATCACGAGCATGAAACAGCCAAGTCAAAGGGTAATGATGATTTCCTTTGCTTTATCCGAGGCACCAAACAAGAGTTGAAGATGGAACCAAGATACACCGCCCTCTACACCATTCTTCTGGAATAAATGAGTCGATGTCGACAGAATAGGGCCCGTGATAGGTGAGGCAATGAGGATCCTCAACTAAGGCACGAGGGAAAATAGTAATGTGAATGGTTGACTGACACCAGGGACAGTGGAAAAAATGGGACTGAGGGACAAACGGACGACTTCCCTTGTTAGAGCATAAAGTGCACGATTGACCTAGCAGTGACTGGCTTGACTCCGGAGGGGATGGGGATAGTATGACTGGAGGCAAAAATGGGAAACACAAGATGATCGATATGCAAAGATGGATGGAATACTATGACATGACATAATGGGATACAAAATAGACTCCATGGGTTCAAGGGTAACTCATCGCGGATGCTCTAAACAAGGGTGACTCGATGACACTGCCACACAAAATAGGCCCGGTGGGGACCATGAAAGCATGAGTAAATAATGGTTACTCATGAAGAAAAGCGACACGTGAGATGACAAGCATTAAGGGGAGATGGTCCCTAAGGTACATGTGTTGCATATGAAGAAATTCGATTTTGAGAGGTGACGAAGTGACCCTTCTTGGAAAAATGGCTTCTTGGTGAAGTATCAAATCATCAAAAACTGAGAAAGACCCGTTATAATACTCAATGAGATCTTTCCATTGGTGCTAGTGGTTTGTCAAACGAGCTATGATTTGGTCGTAATGAGTGACAAAAAAACTAGGGGTTTTTCTATAAAAGGATATTTTCCCTCCAATTTGAATCCATTTGCTAAGTGAGTTGTGGTGAATTTGGAGAGAAGGAAGAGGCCCTAAATCTTGTGTAGATTGTTCGAAAAAACCGACTGTCGGAATCAGGATATGTGACTTTCAGGTAGGTGGCATTACTCATCTCTTCAATTTCAATGGTTTATTTTCTGATTTATGGCACCTTGCAACTCCTTGGGAGACCCCTAATTCTATTCACAACCGGATCACATTTTTTGGGCCCATAAATGTGATTTGGCTCTCACGAAATGGGTGAAAACCTGTGAGCTCACACTTTATGGGCAGAAAACTACGTTTGGAACTGAAAATAGGGGTTGTTTATTGGCCTGGTGGGGTCTGTAGTTTGATCAGTCAAGGCCAGTGTGTTCTTCTCTAAACTGACAAGACATGTGGTGTTTTGTAGGTATGACAGAGTTGAGAATCAACTGGAATGAGCAAGACCTAGATACCCTTTAATCTGAGATTTAAAGGGATTAGTACATTTGAGGGACATTAGCTTGCTACAAGGTTCTCAAGCTGGTAAAGAACCCATTGACGAGGGTAGGTGAGCACTTTCTATCGAGGATTATGAGCTATTGGGATCCAAACCATGAAGTATTTATAGTGCAGGGGCACAAGATTGAGCTCACATTACAAGATATTTATTTCTTGACTGGACTCCCTCCCCCAAGGGTGGTGGGGGATATACATCCAGTGTTGCCTCGTGGGAGGAACATTACAAAGTATTTGGAGAGCCATTATCCATGGGGTGTGCGTTTGAAGGGCATGACCATCCTGATTAGTGATCTAAACAAGATAGAGACATAGGTTGTTGCCACAACAGTGTTGTGGGTCTTGGGCAACCAGGTGTTCCACCACATCACTAGTCGCAGATGATGCTATTTGAGAGTGTTTTGGCAGGGACCTACTATGGGTGGGCCCAGTTGATGTTGTCGTCATTGAAACGATAGTTAATTCTATGCAGGAGGCAAGTGAACTGCGACTGTGCATTTGGTATAGTGTTGTGTGCATTCTTCTTTGAGAAGATACCCACCCTTTGTCCTCATGTATAGATCCAAGATGGGGGCCCACAGGAGCCTAGGATGTGCCGCTGGGGTAGCTGTTGTAGAGAGGTGGAGGAGGGGGAGTTGGATTTGTGTTCCAACCCAATGTTTTCACACATTGCGATCAGATGCCCCTATACATTGACAATTATCCTTATAACGGAATGAACTATTAGGGTGATCCTGACTTAGCACTTCCACCTGGGTGAGCTTGGGGACTAGACAATAACTGTTAAGTTGCTATTTTTATGGTGCATTTCATATTTTTATCACATATATATGGTACTTAGTGTAAAATATGTGGTATGCAGACATAACACCGGTAAAACTAACAGGATATGCAAGACGAGTTGTAGAACCAGGGGCTGTAGATCAGGGAAAATTGTCGCCACATTAGGGTCCAGAGGATAGTGGGCTACTTGTTGATCTACACCATAGGTGTGAGGTGCTCTTGAATATAGTTTCTGAGCGTGGATGGCATGAGTTAGATGATCCCTCAGAGTGGCGAGGGATCATGCGGTGCATGGCGATGGTTGGTCAAGCAGTATGTGATCTACGTGCAGGTGGAAAAGAGCCTTTGGCGCAGGATCCACTATAAAATGACTAGATATGGGTACATGTGGGCCCCTTTGGTTTTGATTTTTGTAACATGTTATGGGCATGTCATATGTATTTAGAGCTGTGGGATATAAACACTTATATGTTTTATGTGATACATAATATGATTATTCATTTTTATATGACGCTAATGGTTCACCGTGTGTTGTGTTTATGGTTGTCTTCTGTGGTATACATGTGATAAATGCCAATCTAGAATCTTATTTGCAATGGTATATAAATAGTTATTTTGAGCTCTAGGGACATGACTGAAAGTGATGGTTTGAAATTCACGTACCAACAACTTAACTCATAAATATTTTCTAAATAAGACTTGGTTATGCACATGATACACACCATTCAATTGCATGAAAAGTAGTAAGGAATCTAAATGAACATGAAGATGAAGGATGTGATGAGCGAGGGCATCGACTAATAAACCTCTCACTACATCATATTCGACCTAGTTATTGGTGGAAAATCCAATGCACATGCCATTCGAAAGGACTAACGTATGCAATGGGGTTAAAATGGCCCAGGCTACTGAGGCTAGATTCCTGGAGAAGCGACTCGCACTGTCGGCATAACCGATACACAGTGTGGATGATGGATCTATCTGAAAGCTGCAAAAGACAACAGATGAGATGATGCAACCTACCTAACTTCATGATAGAAATAAAGGCATGAAAATAAAATGGATATGATATGAGCAAAATTTCTTGAGTTAGAGTGAATGGGGAGAATTGGGAAGAAAATGGCATTTAGAATCCTCCAAAAGAGATTTCCCCTTGCCTAAGTGCAAGGGTAATTAGGGGTAGACATGGATTCCATGATGTCCCCATCAGAATGGAAGATGGGTAGACGAGAGGGAGTTTGACTACATGACATGGCGGTTGTACCTCATGCATCAACATGAGAAAGAAGGTTCGCATACGCATCATCTGGAATGGTAGATGATGAGCTAGTGGATGGAATATCTACGAGGTTGAGATCTAGGATTTTGTCGAAAGAGTTTTGATAGAAGCGCGCGCAGAAACCTCAAAAAGCTTTGCTTGTGAGGAACTCAAGGATGATGATAGCTAAAGGATATGGGCCATGGAGTTCGCCATCTCAACATCGAGGGAAGGGATCATGATGGTGGGACCAGAGTACCCCTATGTTGGTTTACTAGTAGTACTAGAATCCACAAGTAGAGGAGTAGGTGATCCACTATGAGGGGTCTCGTATTCGTGAAGCGCCTCAAGGCAATTGCGAAATTCGTCGAGACAAGGGAAAGAATGGGAATGGTGACCATGATGATCACACAAGGCACAAGGGTGATTTGTGCATAACGTTCTGAGTTTCTTGACTAGACTTGGTAAGGTAACTTAGACCTTATAGATATTGGACTTGGGGAACGTTTCATGAACCAAAGGTTTGAAATGAGGGAGTTCATGTTGGGTCCCTATAATACTAGTGATTACCCCATTACTATTGTAGTTGTACCCCTTATTAATATTTTTGTGCCCCTATTATCCCCATATTGTTATTATTGTGCCCCATAGAATCCCTCTATTGTTATTTTTGTGGCTTTATATTGTTATTGTTAGGTCGGCTGGGTTATATTGTGACTCCTTAGACTCCTACATATAGAAAGGAGGTTTTGTCATTAGAATCATCCAAGAATTGTTCATTTATGTAATGTAAAGGAGGTTTCCCCCTCGAAGAGGCTGAATTCTAAGGTGTTGATCTATTTTTTCTATCTTTTTCTTGAGCTGGTTTCATAACATTTGGTATCAGAGCTTTGGATTCTAGGGTTTCGCTGCTCCAAACAGGTCATCGTGGAATTTTCGCTATAACTTTTTTTCTGAAACGTTTCAGAAGTTGCAAGAAAAACCCATTTGAGAAGAAATCACGCTGAACCTCGGGTATGAATTTTAGACTTGTTCGTGCTATATTTGTGGAGATATGATCTGAGGAAGTTGGTCTTTTTGCAGACTCCTGAATTACATTCCAAACAGGTGACCTGGGGAAAGCGTCATAACTTTCTCTTTGGGGATCAAATTGAAATTTCATAAGAAGGTACAGAAAGAGGACAGGATGTAGTTTCTTTTATGCATTTTTCGGATCCAAAGGTCCAAACAGTGACTCGTGGCATGTCATACAAGTTCACTCTACTGAGCTAGTCTATAATCAAGTCACTGTGGAAGATTTCATATAACTCTTCCTTGGAGAATCCAATTTGGGTCAGACTTGTGGCATTGGAAAGAGGACATAGAGGGCTACTATAAATCACAAATTTAGATCTAGATGATTGGAAAGTACAGAGATACATCAGAGGCAATATCGAGCTCCTACAAAGTGAAAAAAGGTGTGTAGATTTTCTTAAAATTTTTCTTAAGCTTGGTTTGAAAATTTATTTTGAAGGAATTCAAAGGGCATAGTAGAGCATTATTATCGGTAATTGATTCCCCGAGGAAAGAAAATGCAAACACCTAGTAAGGAACCTGAAATCTCTAGCATGACTCATGAAGAAGAGGAAGAAATGCAACATGGTATATCAAAATTACAAGACCAAGTGCAACAATTGTCCCTTGCACAAAAAGGAACAGAATCTAAGATGGATGGTTTAAAGAAAGGTGTATAAGCTAAGATGGATTGTTTAAAGAAATGTGTATAAACTAAGATGAATGACGTGGAAGCTAATATGGATGATTTGAAGATAGATTTGAAGACAGAAATGGAAGAATTGAAGATAAATATGAATAAGTTGCTACAAGAAAGGGTCACTAATGGTGAATGGGTAGTAAAGGAAACTCATGATGAGAACAAAAGAAATGTTAATCATGATTACATAGACTCTAATGTTGGATCAAAGACCCACCATATTCCAAAAATCGATATGAGGACGTTTGATGGCAAGGATCCCGCAACATGGATATTACAGATGGAGCAATTTTTCGATCTCAATAATGTGCAAAACACACAAGGTACGTATTGCAACTTTATAATTGGAACAGAATCAGTTTGTATGGTATCAATGGCTTTGCTCTCGTAAACAATTTATCACTTGGACAATTTTTACGGAAGAATTGATAGCACATTATGAGGATACAAAAAGCAACACTTTTTTTAGCCAATTGATAAGTCTCAAACAAAAGGGTTCAATAATGGAGTGATCAGGTGTTCATGTCCTAAGTGTTGTAAAAATGCTCAAAATTCAAAGTGCTCAGAACTGGTTCAAAGCTGAACGACTGGAAAGTGCTAGCACTCCTGATTCCGGCACCGCAAATGGTTCGAAAAATGGTCGCCATATGAGGAAGATATGGCCAAAAGAAAATGTTGCCCAAAACATTAGAAAATTGGAATTTTAAAAAAAAATTAAAAAAAGAATATTCCAAAGAATATGCCTTGGAATATTCCCTTTCCTGCAGCCAATCAAAATCCACCACGTGGTAGGCCCGGAGGGCGCCACGTGGCCCTGGGTGACGTCAGCAGAGGTGTTAGGCGTATTTCAAAAGTTTGTGTGGGAGGGGCCGGGTTTGAACCCGCGACCTCTACCCTGCAACTCCAACACTTTACCGTCATGCCAAAGTGCTTCACGTTGATGGATGGGCTGAAAGGTTTATTGATAAGGTTCAAAGTTGGAGGAGCGGGAAATAAAAAGGGGCCAGCCCCTAACCATGGGACCTGCGCCACATGACCAGAGCTCCTGACCAGGGCTTAAGCCCATGACAACCGCCAGCGGATAATGGTTAAGGTTAATGCGGGAACCTGGCCACATGCCCGGTTAACGCGGGAACAAACCACCAGTCCAACCAAACGGCTAGCTCCAAACCCGGCGTGCAATCCAATGCAGGCTAACCACCCACGAATCCCGGTCACATGCAGCATTAAACTGCAGTTAAACTGGCGGTCAGGACGACGGCGATTTTGGCGGAGCGCCAAATTTGGCAGTCCTGCCACATTTGGCGGCCTTAACTGGCCGTAACTAAATGCAACTGGGGTTTTGTTAGGGGAAACTGGCATTCTGGAGTAAATGGCCATAACTTTGGCCCAGAAAGTCGGTTTTGGAGCCGTGAAAGTTCTAGGAGCCACCAGGGGCCAGTATTGGGAAGACTGTACAGGGTTGCAGGTATCCATTGGAGGTGATCCAATAGTCAATCCTGAAGGATTCAAGTGTTCTGAATCCATTTCTACCATCTATTTCTCCTGTAGATGTTTCTATTCAGCTGTATTTTCAATTTGAGCATTTAATAAAAACAAGGACAAGCCCATTTGGAGGCTTTGGACCCATCAGACGTAGCCCTGGAGGGGGTGAACTGCTTTACCAACTTCTTGTGCATATGTGGTTGGTTTATTTTGCAGAACAAATTCGTTTTTATGTGTTAAACAGTAAAAGGAAATAGTTTTGCTATGCTTAGATGGGTCATAAACAGCTGAAAATTTCATGTGTTTCTTTTCTGCAAGACATGGAAGTCTTTTAAACATGTTTATTTCTGAATTGAATACCTTGCAAAAAAAATTCAAGTAGTTTCAAATTCAGATCAAGTTGGTATCAGAGCTCAGGGTTTTTGTGCAAAGATCTTCTAATTGTCTTTCAAGTATTGATGCTTACCAGGTTGAAACTTAAAAGAGGGGAAGGACAGTTGACTAGAGAACGAGAGAATCCTCAGTCAAGGAGGGCCAGAGAGCCATCACCTCCACCTTCAATTTCACCCTCAAGAGTCTCAGCAGAAGCTTCAAGGATGTCTGAACATGAAGGAGAAATTCCTATAGAGACATATTCAAGAGAAGAAGAAAGAGTCTTCAGAAAGGCTTTCTTAGATCTCACTGAAATGGTGATGATATTGTACCAAGAAAGAAATGAGAAATTGGCTGGAGAAGGGTCCAAACATCCACATGAAGGAGAGGGCTCTTCAGGAGGTAAGAAGGATGATGATCATTCCAAGAAAGGACATGGAGGTAATGGTGATCCACCACCCCCATCTTCACCTTCTTCCTCTTCATCCTCGTCTTCTTCTGTTCATAAGCATAGATCCTCTGGAAAAAGTCCTTTTTTGAAGCTTGATGTAAAATTCGAATTACCTATGTTTAATGGTGAAGTGAATGCAGAAAAGCTTGAAAACTGGATTAGGCAGTTGGAAGTTTACTTGAGGATCCAAAATATGCATGATGATGCCACAAAGATTCAGTTGGCTTCTTTGAGAATGGATGGAGCAGCCTTGGTCTGGTGGGAGGCCAAGACTAAAGAGGAGATCAAGAAATTTGGTAAGGTTACCTTAACATGGCCTGAATTTCTGTTAGCCATTAAAAAACAGTTTTATCCTCTTGCTCACATGCAGAAAGCCATTATGAACTGGCAAAATTTCAGACAACTTAAGGGTCAGAGTGTCCAAGACTACACCCAAGAATTCAGGAGAAGAGCTCTCTTGTTAGGGGTAGATTTACAGACCCAAGAAACCTTGCTGAAATACATTGGTGCCTTGCATAGCTACCTTAGACACACCATCTTGATGTTTAACCCTACTAGCCTGGACGAGGTTTGTGTCCAAGCTACCCATTTAGAGGCAAGGGGAAAAAACACATTTGAAGAGGGTAGAAACAAGCCCCCCAAGGGGAAAAGCAAAGAGAAAACCTCCAAGGGAAAAGGGAAAAAGAATGCATCTGTCAAACAGGAGAGTGAGAAAGTGATCTGTAAACACTGTTCTAAACCAGGCCATGAGGAGAAAAACTGTTGGAAATTACATCCTGAAAAAAGACCTCAATCTAACAAATCCAAAGGGAAACAGAAAACTGTTGCTGCTACATCTACACCACAAGATTTAGGGGAAGATTCAGGTGATGAAACCAAAATTGCAGCCATGGGTTTGAAAAACTTGAAGGGAAAAGAAATAGAAACTCAAGCTAGCACTAGTACCTCAAACTGCCATGTACAAGCTCCTAATGAGGAAGAAAGAATTGAACTGTTTCATGTGAGGGTGATTTCAAAACATACTAATATTGACACACTTTTTGATAGTGGGTCACAAGCAAACCTTATATCAGAGGACTTGGTCAAGCAGCTTAAACTTGAGACCGTTCCACATCCGAAGCCATATCCACTTGGATGGATTTGCAAGGATGCAAATTTACAAGTTTCAAGAAAGTGCACATTGCGCTTTGCAATTACTGCACATTTTATTGACACAGTTGAACTTGATGTGGTACCTTTTGATATAGCAGGAATTGTTTTGGGAAGTCCTTATTTATTTGACAGGAAAGCTATCTTTCATCGCCATGAAAACAAATATCATTTGTTCAAAGATGGCAAGGAGTTCATTGTTAGAGCTCATCGCAAGAAGACAAATATAGCGATGGTGAATGCAGGACAGGTAAAAAGGCTGGTCAATTCAAGTAAGAATTTTGTTCTTCTTATGATTAAGCCCAAGGTTGATGTGAATCATGAGTCATTTGACAATTGTGATCCAAAACTTAAATCAGATCTGTATGATGTAGTTGATGCATATCATGAGATGTTTCAGGAGCCAACAGGTTTGCCTCCTAAGAGGGAGATTCAGCATGAAATCCATTTGCATCCAGATTGTCCTCTTCCAAACATAGGCATGTACCGCATGTCTATTATGGAGAATGCTGAAATAAGGAAGCAAATCAAGGACTTGTTGGACAAGGGTTTCATAAGGCCAAGTACTTCGCCATGTGGGTCACCGATTGTATTGATTCCAAAGAAAGATGGCACTTGGCGTATGTGTGTTGATTTCAGGGCCTTGAACAAGATAACGGTAAAGAATCGTTACCCACTCCCAAGGATAGATGATTTGCTAGACCAGCTGAAAGATGCTCGATATTTCACTAAGTTAGACTTGCGTAGTGGATATCATCAAGTAAGAATTGAAGAAAGTGACATATGGAAGACAGCCTTCAAAACCAAACAAGGACTCTTTGAGTGGCTTGTGATGCCATTTGGTTTGTGCAATGCACCTGCAACTTTCATGTGGGTAATGGATGATGTCTTGCATCCTTTTCTTGATGATTTCGTTATTGTCTACTTAGATGATATCTTAATTTTCAGCAAGTCTAGAGAAGATCATGTCATGCATGTTAGAAAAGTACTTGATGTTTTGAAGAAGAATCAGTTATTTCTTAAAATGTCAAAGTGTGAATTTGGAAAGACTTCTTTGGTTTATTTGGGACACATAGTAGGAGGAGGTGCTTTGAGAATTGATCCTGCTAAGATTGAGGCTGTTGTGAAGTGGCCTACTCCCAAATCCATAACAGAGGTAAGAAGTTTTTTGGGTGCAGCTCAATATTGGAGGAAATTCATCTCTAACTTCTCTTCTATAGCAGCTCCTATGCATGCAGTGACAAGTGTGAAGCATGCTTTCCAATGGGGAGGCAAGCAGCAAAAAGCTTTCGAATCTTTGAAAGAGAAGATTAGTTCAGCTCCAGTCCTTGCATTACCGGATTTGAGACAGCCATTTGAGATACAAACTGATGCTAGTGATTATGCTATGGGTGCAGTTCTTCTACAGCATGGTAAGCCTATTGCATTTCATTCTGAAACTTTTAATGGTGCTGTTGTAAATTATCCTACATATGATAAGGAGTTGTATGCATTGGTACAAAGCGTCAAAAAGTGGAAACACTATTTGATGGGCAAAGAAACTGTTATACATACCGACCATCAGCCCTTACAGTACTTGCAATCACAAAGCAAGTTACAACAGTCACGACACTTCAGATGGATGGGCTTCTTGCAACAGTTCCATTTGGTAATAAGGTACAAGAAAGGTACTTTGAATAAGGTTGCTGATATGCTTTCAAGGCCTATTATTGGTGTTGTTACTTTACTTAAGAATGATTCCATTGTACATGATATTTACATAGAACAATATGCATCTGATGATGACTTTAAAGATGTGCATGCTAACTTGAGTAAAGGGAATCATGTAGAGGAAAATGACTATCACATGCATAACAATTTTCTGTTTCATTTGGGCAAGTTGTGTATACCACAGGGGGAGAGGATAAATGTCATAAGAGAAGCTCATTCTTCTCTTATTGCTGGCCATTTTGGTGTGAGCAAAACAGTTGCACATCTACAGAGGTATTGCTATTGGCCTCGCATGGTAGATTCTGTTTCAAGGTTCATAAGAGGTTGTTCATTATGTGCTACAAGAAAGCCTAGCAATAGGAAGCTTGGGTTGTATACTCCTTTGCCGGTACCTTCTAGACCATGGGAGAGCATCTCTATGGATTTTGTAGGAGGTTTGCCAAAATCTAGAAAGCAGCATGATTATTTATATGTAGTAGTTGATCGTTTCAGCAAAATGTGTATACTTATGCCTTGTAAGAAAACTATAACTGCTGAACAAACTGCTGAATTATTTTTTCATCATGTATGGATTCACTTTGGTTTGCCTACTTCCATTATTAGTGATAGGGATTCCAGATTTGTGGGGAATTTTTGGTCCAACCTATGGGAGATGATGGACACAAAGTTGAAGAAAAGCACTGCTTTCCATCCGCAAATAGATGGACAAACCGAAGTTGTGAACAGAACCATTGTGCACCTCTTGAGAGGTTATTGCAGCAAGCATCCCAAACTTTGGGATGAACATTTGCACTACATACAGCATGCTTACAATCGTGCCAAGCACTCTTCCACAAACACCTCACCGTTTGAAGCTTGTTTTGGTTACTTGCCAAAATCACCTCTTGATTTCATTCTTGAGAAAGATGTCGCCATTGAGGGACATAGTGACATTGACAAAGCTCGTTCATTCATTGAAAGAATTCATCAAATACATCAGCAAATTCAAGAACAGCTTGAGAAAAGTCAAGGCAAGTACAAGGAAAGACACGACAAGCATAGAGTCGATCACAAGTTTCAAGAAGGGGATGAGGTATGGCTGTACATTAGTAAGGAAAGGATGCAAGGAGAAGGTAAAAAGCTGAAGCCTATTCGTTATGGTCCATTCAAAATCCTCAAGAAGGTTGGGAATAATGCTTTTCAATTAGATTTGCCTTCTGTTGAGGCCTCGAAAATCGCTGCCACAACAAAGGGGAAACCACCCGGTCCGGAACTTAAAAGCAGCTCCTTTTCCGTTTGGAATAGTGGCTCCGACTGGGGATAATGGGACCAGTTTCCCAATAATAGATAAAAGTGGGATGAACGAATAACTTGTGAGGTATGATAGTGATAAGCGAATAACTAAAACTATCAGTGAAATATATAATAACTATAATCTAATCCCGGGACTTATTAATCTTTCAAAGCGTAGCGTTTGATAATCTGTGCTTTAAGGCAGGCATATAGATGACTCTAACACTAAAGCATAGACGTTTAAACCATTTAAGATTGCTCTGCATAATTAGTTATGCAGAGCGATAATAGCGAATTACTACACATTGTCATTCATATCATTGCTACATGCATGATTAAAAGAAAGGCATATCGCAGAGCATCCAATAGTGGAATGAAATGAAGATTTGTTGTTATAGCGCATACATGTATTCAACAATAGCAAAAATAATAACACAGCAATTCATATGAAAAGAAAGAGGACAGATGCAGATAAAAGTACCATGTAAGCTGCTCAACAATCCATTCTATAAATCGCTACGTCGCAGTCCTTTCTCCAAACCAGAAAGCCTTCCAAACAAGAGACAATAGTGCACAAATGAATAAAACAACCTTCTCGTCAAATTAAGGACTATCGGTCGAGTTTCACAAAAGAATATAGGCTGAAGCACAATAGTGCAAACTTCAGCCTTTAAGTCTATTACAAAATTTTACGACCCTTTCCAAAACAATGAAAGGGTCTATAAATACCAGTCTAATCTAAATATCTAAAAAAAAACTGAACAGCTATGAAATTGGCATCAATAAATATTTCCCATCTTTTTTGGTGATCTGGCAGTCGGCAGCAATGCTTCATTCGGTGGGCTCTTTGCCTTTAAACCTCAACTGACATATCGCCAGCATTGGCTCTACTTCCGGTGGAGTGTTGAGACGCGACGTGAGCTGGGCATCATATGTGGCATCCTAGAAGTCGGGGATCAGGCACTTGAGAGCATCTATTAAACACTTAAGAGCAAACCTTTGAGTGTGCGGCTTGATTAGAAAGAGCCAATAAGCGTTGGAGGTTAAAGTATTTATTCCAGTGATTAACTTTCTCTTTTCCTCCAATCCATGATAACATGTTTGTTCAATCATGTTCGTCGTGGTTATGATTCCAGGTGTGCACTGAGAGATCATGTTGGCCAAATAGAGTGTATTGTTGACCAAATCAACCATATTGTTGGCAATAATTTTGCACCTTGAAGCTGCCCTTTCCGCTTTCATCATTTGAGTGTTCCATTCCGTGAAGAGTATGTCCTTGAATGGCTCATAGATCCTAGGAAAGTTTGCTTCTTTCCCCACATCAGTATCTTGCCAATCAAGATATGAGGCTATGGTATCTTCAGTCTGATCTAGCTCAGTTCTGGCCTTTTCAATTCGCTGACATACTGCTGTAGATGCTTCACATAATGGCTCAGCCTTAGTTAGTTGTTGGCACAAGAGTCTAACCTGAGAGATTAATGCATTATTTATTTGAACTGCCTCTGCTCTGAAATCCTCGACTTTCTTGGTGCCCTTGATATCTTCGAGCTGTGCTAACAGTTGAGCGATTTGCTCATCCTTTGACTTTGTCATTTGCTCGTTTGCTGCTCTCAATTGTGCCAATGCCTCTGTTAATTCTTTCTGCTTCTGGATTGCGCTCTGGTCAATCTTCTGTTTTTCAGTTTGCAGTTGCTGGGTTAATACATTGTTTTCTTGCTGTTGTGCCAGCAACTGCTCTTCCACCTGTGCTACCTTGTTTCGTGCCTCGGCTACTTCTGCTTGCAATGCACAAATCTCCTGGTCCTTAGTCTTTAACAAAAGACTTACCTCCGATGCTTTATCAATAGTCGCTGCAGAATAAGCTCCCGCATACTGCGATAGCTTGGTTAGATCATCGGAGGGGTCCAATTCTTCCTTCCAGACTACATTCCCCGTAATTGTCTGCTCAGGAAATATGGAAGGTTGATCAAGCCTTCGTCTCTTCCTTGAGCGCTTAACAACCACTTTGTGCCTAGGGCTGTAGAAAGTCCAGGGGAGGAATATCTTCCACCTGGAGCACAATCTGATCGGAAGGGTCTTTGGTGATTACCTCGAGCTCCTTTGAAGTGGGTGGGCCGCTGGTTCCGCTTAGAACCTGAGAAGAAGTGGTGTCTGGTGTGTCTTTGGAGCCTTCCTTTCCACTGATAATGGAATCGAATTGATTCCATTGTTTCAGCAATTCAGGATCTATGGAGGTCTGGGTTTTACTCTTCTCCTTTTCTTGTTCCAACCTCTTTTGCTCCTCCAACTCTTTCTGTCGCTGTCCTTCTAACTCCTTTCTCTGTTTCTCTTCTTGCTCTCTCCTTTGCTTATCTGCTAATTCCTTTTTCTGCCTATCTGCCAGTTCTTTCTTTTGTTTTTCTTCTTCTTCCTTCTTCCGTTGTTCCTCCATCTGCTTCTGCTTTTTCTGTTCTTGTTCTTTCTGCTCTTTTTGCTTCTTATCCATTTGCTCCTTTCTCTGCTTCTCTGCCTGCTGCTTCTCTTGCCTTTCCTCCTTTTGTTTCTTTTGTTCTTTATTTATAACAGGAGGTTGGCTTGTCTGTTTCCAACTGGGCTCGCTTGAGGAGGACGCTGAGGTTAATGACAATAAATCTAGAGGCAGAGTTTGCAACCTCTGCTCTCTAAGTTTATTGAACTCAGTTAAATTCACATCATTGTATCTCATCATGGCAAGCTACTTGGTTTGGCCTATTGAATCGGCAGCTACGAATAGGTCATCAAACTCATCCTCTTGATGGTCAATCTTGGTCAATTTGGCCTGTTCTAGGGCATTGTAAGCAGTTTTATGTGGATCATAGAGTCTGGCTGGCATAGTGGGCAGGGATAAAGCTTGCATCTTTGTTGCCTCCTTTTCTGCATGTTGAATATTATGCAGAGTAAAAACACCCATCCTCAAGGGAAAAGGGGGCCAGCCCCTCTTCTTCTCTTTCTTGAGTGTTTGGGTTACACTCTCGGCCATAATTTGGTAGGATATCTCTCGGGCTAACAGTTTGTCTGGAACATATAGAGGGAGAACATGCGGTTTGGCTTGGCTTCCATAAACCTTAATATAGGTAAAATGCTCTTCTCCAAACCAACCTGCTACAGCTGGTAAGTCGAAGGTAGCGAGATAGGAAATTTTGGGAATAGGTCGATCAAAAATGGAATAATAAATGGGAACCATAAAACCATTGCAAATTTGATACAATTGGTCCTTGTAAGAGGACTTCCACAATTTCCGATGATACAAATGAATGGGCAAAGGGTCTTGGGCGGTCCATCTCCAACCGAGGATGGGAAACTCAGAGTTAAAACACAATGTGTCCATAATGTAGGCACTATAATAAAATGGGGGGATTTTCCTTTCGGTGACTACAAATTTAGCTCTAAAATCCCGAACAGCTAGAGTCAATTTATCAGAAAGAATGGTGGCCCAATCCATGATAAAACCATTAACAGCGGCCTCCATCAGGGGAACCATTTCTATATCGAAATTGGTAGAATCATGTAATCCCCATAGCCTACACATCATAATTCCTGCATAGCAATAGGGAGAAGCCAAGGAATCAACGGAGTACTTACCCGAGCTATCATGCTTGTGTTTGGCCGGGTTCTGCCTCCAATCCCGAATGGGCTCGGATGGTACTTCATTTTCAGCTGCAAACTTCTCCACGAAGTCTTTGTTGTAGATTTTCTCTGGCTCGGGCAAATGATACATTTCCTTCAGGTGCTCTGATTTGAACGACCCGAAAATTTGTCCGTCTCTTGTGTGGAAGGTTCTGTCAATGATTGGAATTTCCTCAATTGCCCATCGCACTACATCAGTGTAGGGAAGGACTTGCTCTCTGGCCACAATTATGTGAAGAAAGGAATCGGCCAACTCTTTAAGAGTTGCATCGGACTTTTTGAGTGGGTCCGCAGTAGCCACTGTCCCTGAAACTTCTGGTTGTTCAGCTTCTAGTAAATTATATGTGCCTTGCCATGTAGTCTTGTTAAGACCAGTGCATGTAGTGTCTGAAACGAGGCCTTTCTTGCTATTTGCAGCAGCTTGACCTGCTACAGGTGTAACAGTAGAGCCCATTGCCCTCTTGGATCTTTTCCCCATCATGCTTAAGCCTCTCTCAAAAGACGAATTCTACACAATTGCAAGAGAAATCGTAACAACATAATAACAATGACGCTACACAGCGGGATCGATATATCATTTGAAAAGTGCCAAGATTAATTTCCAAAAGTGGTTGCGGATCCAATTGCTGAGAGGATATTGCAGATGCAATTAATGGTGATTTGAGGCTTGCTACCCATTAAATGTGATGATTACACCGTTATCCGGGTGAATGACTTACTTAAGCGTGCAACAGATATTCTGACGGTTAAACGCAGGTGTTCATTAATCGAAGGGGAAAAATCTTTTAAATACACACGCATTACCTTATCCCTTGCATTAACGGCATTTTGGGATTCGTGCTTAATCAACCGGATATGAATATAGAATTGAAGCTTTAAGTGATGGCTTTTAAGACTGCCGACCACCAATGAGCGATATCGCATCACCTCGGGGAATAGGCGCTGCACAACTATAACCAAAAGATCGTACCGACAGCCGATAAGCGATATCGCGTCGGGCTAGCGCATGGAAACAGAGGTAGGTTCATATAAAATGGTTTGGGGGGTTACCGATTGCGATATCGCATCGCATCGGGGGTAGGAACCTGGTGTCTTACCGAAATGTAAGGAATTCTGCCGACGACCGATAGCGATATCGCATCGGGTCGGGGATTTAAATCATAAAGCGGTTTCGCATGAGATATCGCCGATAGATTATCGCCGATATAGCGTCGCGTCGGGGCATAAGTTATGTGCCGTAACTTGGTGTGTTTTTAACATTTGCCGATCGCCGATATCGATATCGCATCGGTGGAAACCAAAATGCCATTTGAATGCATCTCTTACGTTGTTGCGATATGCGATCTTGCGATCCCTGTATCGCAATAATAAAAGATTATTATTATTTGAAACATTAATGTCCCAAAAAGGCTTAAATATAAAAACTCATTCGATTATGCAGCCTTTTTTGAACATGCAAGCATTGATGCCAAAATTTTAAAAGGGACCCATTCCATATGTTAATTTTTTGAAAATAAGAATGATATGAAATGGGGGGTTGTTGTAGGGCACAACAATTGGCGATTCGCTGGAAGAACCAGTTATCTCTAAAACTAAAACAAACACTTAAGCTTTTGAAAACTAGAAACTCAATCAGAAGGGAAAACTTCTAATTTAACTGGATATTCGCGCGTTCTGAACCAAGTGAATTCTGTTAACTTCTTTCCTTTTGGTTTCAAGAAAAATAAATACATTCTAAGTCTTAAAATAGGCCTTTATTGGTTTATAATGATAAAACAAAAACTTTCCCAAATCAGCTTTTATAATTAACCCCTCTGTCATAGGTAGAGCCTCTGTTTCCAGCAAACGTTTATAGTCTCGACAGGGATACCTTTTAACCATAGTATTATTCACTTTTCCATTCACATAAGATTGTAGTTAACAGAATGAAACTAAAATATGTTCCCATATTTTATTTTTTATCTGTTTTTTCTTCTTTGTCATTGATAAGATAAAAAGCCATTGTCCTGGTTTGGTGGCCAGCTATTGACAATGCCATTCACTGGTAATAATTTAACTGAACAAGCCGGCTCGTGATGAGACCTCTTGTCTTGAAATTTCAAGCCATTACCCTGTTATGATAGGCAGTATTGGTAATGTCAGTCAAACTACTTTCCTATGAACATGGTAAGCAGGCTTGTAATAAGACCTCTTATCTTTAATCTTCTATATTTTAGAATTACACTCTGAGTAACCATAAACTTTAGTGAATGGGGTGAACAATTTTCTCCTTAAGAACAAATGGATGACAGGTGAAGAGTTGAAGATGCTGAAAATGGGTCAGTTTTCATCTTAAAATGGATAACCTTTTGGAGACCAGTTTTTGAAACCCAAGAATGATTTACAGAACTTTTACCTTTCGAGAAGAGTTTTCAAAACGTTAGGTGGTGATTTCAAAACAAACAGATATCTAGTTCCCTAGAAATTATTCCTTTTGGTTGAGGGTTCTACTATCTAAAAGCAAATATTTGTATTATTCCGTGAGACAGCTTTTTCAAACCAAGCCAAAGGTCAATGGAAATACTCTACAGTTTTATTTCCTATCGATCCTACAAACTACGCAAACCTACAAAGAGGAGAAGGGATTACCTTCTCAATTAAAGAATTTCTTGAGGTTCAGGCCATTAACAGGGAGAGAATCTCTCAACCCTGATAAATCTTGCAATACAAAGGTTGAATGGCCTATCTTCTCACAGATCTGAAATGGTCCAAGCCACATTTTCTGAAATTTGGTATGCTTACCTTTATCTTCATGGGCCTTGTCCCATTTAAGAACTAAGTCACCAACTTGGAAGTGTTTGGAATCGGATGATGTTAAGTCAAAGGATGCTTTGATCATTTGTTGATGTTTGGCGTGAGTGATTCTGGCTTTCTCCCTTTCTTCTTCTAATTTGAGAATTTGGTCATGTCTAAGTTGGATAGAGGAAGAAGGAATCTCTTCGATGTACTGTACAAGGGCTAAAGAGGGTAGAACAAGATTGGTAGGCAATACTGCTTCTTTTCCATATACTAGATTAAATGGGGAGGAACCTATAGAAGCCTTTTGTGTAACCCTATCAGCCCATAATGCAAACACTAGAGCTTTATGCCAGTTTCTATGATTCTGTTCAACAGTTCGCTTAATGATTTTGATGAGATTCTTATTAGTAGATTCGGATAAACCATTTCCTTGGGGATAATAATTAGCGGAATACTTCAGTTTAAATCCTATCTTAATAGCAAAATCATATATAGCATTTCTTGAGAAATAGGAAGCATTATCAAAAACGAGAGCGTTTGGAACACCAAACCTGGTAATGATGAATTGGTCTATGAACTCGATGATTGCCTCTGAATTGGCTGCTTTCAAAGGAATAGCCTCTACCCATTTGGTAAAATAATCGGTAGCAGTGAGGATATACCTGTGTTGTTTGGAAGATGGTGGAGTAATCTCTCCAATGATGTCTAATCCCCATTGTTCAAATGGTTGTTCAATGTTGACAGGTTGCAGAGGGAAAGTTGATTTCCGTTGTCTTCCAGTATTAGTTTGGCAATTGAAGCATTTTCTTACGTATTCATGAGCATCTCTAAATAATGTAGGTCAATAATATCCAGCATGAATAACTTTGTGGGCTGTTGTGTCTGCTCCAAAATGTCCTCCCGCTGGCCCATCATGTAGCTCCTGTAGAACCTTTTGAGCTTCAGGTTTCTCAAGACATCTTAACAGGATAGAATCATAATTTTGTCTAAAAAGCACATCATCAATGAGAGTGAAATTCTTCGCTTTTAATCTAATGGCCCTTTTATTTTTGTAAGATAAATTTGGAGGAGCATAACCATTCTTCAAATAAAATATTAAATCTGCATATTGAGATTGAGAATCGGTGACACTTATCTGATTGATTGATTGAGTCTGATCCATGTCGCTTGATTCAGGAATGCTTGATGCTCCTGCCAATATCCTGCAAAAACCTTGGCCCCTAACAATCTTTGCTGGCTTTATTTCTAGGTCATATTCTTGAAGTGCTGTAACCCAATTGGCTCTTCTTTCACCTAGTTCTTTTTGAATTAATAGTTGCCTTACCGCTGGGAAAGGAACTATAATTTTCGTGTGAGTTTTCAAAAGAAAGGGCCTGTAATGTTTAACTGCTTTGAACACAGCAAAGGCTTGTTTCTCGACATCGGAATAATTTAGTTCGGCACCCTGAAGATTTGAGCTAAAAAATGAAATGGGTGCTTCCACGTTGTGAGCATTTGGCTGCGTGAGAACTGCAGCATAGGAAACATCGGACGCAATGGTATACAATGTAAAATGATTAGAAAAATTGGGAGTATTCAAGGCTGGGGCATTGATTATTGATTGCTTGATAACATCAAAAGCTTGCTTTTCTTCTGGTCCCCACTTGAAGACTGAATTCTTCTTGATCATCGTCTGAAGTGGTAATACAATTTGAGAGAAATCTGGAACAAATCGTTTGACAAAATTAATCTGACCCAAAAATGACTGCATCGATTTTTTATTGTGTGGGAAAGGGGTTTCAGAAATTTCCTTAATCCGATCAGGATCAATGTAAATGCCATCTTTGGACACTATAAAGCCTAAGAGTTTTCCTTGGTCAAGAGCAAAGAAAGACTTCTTTGGGTTTAGAGAAATACCATATCTTTTGCATCGCTGAAAGATTTGATTTAAGTCATGCAAATGATTATATCTCTTTTTTGAATAAATAGTAATATCATCTAGATAGACGACTACCGATCGATTAATCAACCCTTTGAAGGCTATATCCATGGCTCTCTAGAATGTCGCTCCTGCATTTATGAGTCCAAAAGGCATTTTCTGATATGCATAAGTTCCCCATTTCGTTCTGAATGTGGTTTTAAGTTGGTCATCAGGATGAACCAAAACTTGGTTGTATCCAGAGAATCCATCAAGAAAGGACATCAATTCAGAACCTGCTACCGATTGAAGAATTTGCTCCATAGTAGGTAACGGGAAATTATCTTTCAAGCTTGCTTTATTCAGGTTCCTGAAATCAATACAGATTCGAATGTCGCCATTCTTCTTTCTGACTGGAACCATATTAGAGACCCAATTTGAATGTCGGACCGGAAAGATAATTTTGGCTTTCAAAAGCTTATTAAGCTCTGACTTTATCTGGGTCTCCAAATTTGGATGTATTTTCCTTAACTTTTGCTGAATTGGTTTCTGATCGGGAAGCATAGGGATGGTATGCTAGATAATAGATGTATCATATGTCTTTAAGTCATCATATCTCCAAGAAAAGACCTGTTTGTTTTTTCTCAATAGTTTAATAAACTCTTCCTTTTCTTCTTGGGAAAGTCCTATTCCTAAGTTGATGTTTTGAGGAGCATCGTCAGTGCCTAGATTTATTAATTCAAACCTAAGGGTGGAACTTTGAAGCTTTGCATTAATCACAGGTTTAAACCTGTCTTTGATATCATAAAGGTCTTCAAGCTTCACCACGGGTTTGGGAATTGAATTTTCTTGAGGCGCTTGTTTCATCTGTAGATCATGATCATCTTCCTCAATGACTTGATTGTCATAGGATTTTTCCGAAGTTAGAAACTGCAAGATATGTTCGTCATGGTTAAATACTCTCCAATTAGTGACATTGTCAGGAATCGAAGGCCTAAAAAGTAATTCTACTAAAAATCTATCAAGGCTGTAGTCATCGGAAAGTAGAAGTTTGGAGGCTACATTGGCTAGTAGGTCGGCTGCTGAATTTTGTGACCTAGGAATAGAAGAAATGTTGAAGGTTGAAAAGTGTGAGGTAAGATCCTGCACTAGCGATTGATAATGCTTGAGGTGAGTCGAAAGACAATGAATTGCATTTCTAACTTGTTTAACAATGATTTCTAAATCGCCGAACACTTTTAGATATCGCACTTCAAGGCCGATCGCTTTATATAAACCCTGGACCAAAGCTTCATATTCGGTTGTGTTATTAGTACACTCAAATTCTAACCTACAAGACAGCATTGTCTTTTCTCCTTGCGGGCTAACCAAAATGCAACCTGCTCCTGAGCCTTCGCTGGACTTAGAGCCATCAAAATATAAAGACCAAAATAAAGGATCATTATCAAAAATATCTATATGCTTTTCAGCATCATTAAAACATCTAGACTTATCTGTTTGTGAAAAATTTTCAATTTGAGAGGTACAATGATTGACTGAAAAAGGCGATGGTTGGGCAACAAAGTTGCCAAAGAATGATTCGGACGAATAGTTCCCCAAAATATTGTTGTTGAATGCCACAGGTTGATTTTCTTGCTCAAATTCAGTAACCGTGTGGGTCATATGCTTCTCCCGATCGATCCTTATTTGATTCGATTTTCCCTTGTAGGGAAGCCACATATGTGACCAATCTGTGGAAATATACCCATGCAGTTTTTCGGACCAATCTCTGCTTAAAATCAAACCATAAAATTCAGGTATGTCGGCAATTAAGATGTCAATCCTTTGAACAATTCTGGGGTCGGCTGACAACCTGATGGTTACAGAATTAATTTCTCCCACAACCTGCACTTTAGTCCTATCCAACTGTACAATATGAATGGCAGACTTCTGGGGTTCAATGTTCAGCTTAGAGCAAACTGAAGCTGGCATTATATTAGATGAGGCCCCTGAATCAATTAAACAGTTGTGCAGGTTTCTATTATAAATCTCATAAGTCAGCAGGAAGGGTGGAGTATGAGAATTAGATTTATCTCTGATTAAAACTGAATCGGTAATTTCAACCATGCCTGCAGGAGGCTGACCTGAATCATTGGCAGCTCTTGCACTGGGAAGGGGAGTAGAGGGAACATCATTTAATTCTTTGAGAAGTAACTTTTGTTGATGCTTTAGTTTGCTAAGTTCAAACATGGTTATATTTGCCTTGGTTTTCTTCATGTCATCAACAATGTTATATTCCATTGAATCGGATACCACTAGAGTCTTGGGTGTTGTAGGAGAACTAGAAGTTGAAGGCTGGTTTTGGGGAACTACTATAGGTGACTTCTTTGGAGGAATTTTTTCCTTCGTCGTAGCAGCACCTGCGCTCCTCTTTTTTGAAGTTGCTTGGGCGGGTTCAGGAGTGATTTTACTTCTTGTAGTGACCGGAGAGGCTTCTTCTTCATTTTCGATATCGGAGTTTGGGAGTATAAAATCCCACATTCCATGACATTCAGCTAGTTCTTTTTCATCATCGCTCTGTGAAGATGTTTCCTCTTCCTCTTCTTCTTGGTCTGAATCAGCGTTAGATATAACATTGGGCGGCTTTGATTCAGTTTTCTTAAAAGTTCTAAATGGTCTTTTGTTTGAAGTTTCAGCTACCTGCTTTTTAATTTCAACCATTTCGTTAGACATTGTTTTAAGGACCCTTTGTAAACCTTCCATGTCATACGGGTCCTTCGGGGTTTTCTTCTTGGAATCTTCTTTAAATGAGACTTTTTTAGCTTTTCTATCTTCCAAAGCAGCTTTCTTTTCTAGAGCATTAATGCGCTTTTCAACAGCAAGTGCCTCTCTCATGTTTTCAGCTAAGGTAGGTTTCCCAGCCCTGTCTACAAAAATGGCTATGTTGGCAGGTAGGGCAGTAATATACCATTCGCTTTGGATTTGTTCACTTGGTTTAGAAGCGGTAGGGATTTTATTCAGTAGTTTATTAAATCTGGCGTTAAACTCCTTTATTGGTTCCCTGTGCTCTATTCTCAAATTGGAGAGGTCGTTTATTAAAGTGGCTAGGGACCTATCATCTCCATATTTGGTGAGAAACTGCTCTTGGAATGTGTTCCAACTGGTAATTGAACCAGAAGGTAAGGAAAAATACCAAGATCCTGCTGATCCTTGTAAAGTGTAAGGGAAAAGTCTTACAACAACATCTTGCTCTGTCACTCCTTTTAGGTTAACTGCTAAAATAAAGTTGTTGATGTGTTCTTCAGCCGGGGTCCCATCATCTGGATTGAATTTAGGCAGCCATTTTTCGGGATAATCGGGTAGATTATGCAAGGGTGCATGCATATTGACTGCTCCTGGCGTGGTCCATGGATCTGCCATTATGATAGCAACAGTGGTTGAGACCACTGCTGGGATTCCGGATGTATGGGGAGGGATTAAAGGTGAGGAGTGAGTGTGTTGGGATATTGAGGCTTCTGATCCCTGGTGAACAACAATTTGTAATGGGGGAGTGGATGGTTGACCTCGCAGTGGAGAAAATGAAATGGAGAACGTGGATGAAAGCCCTTCACTATCAGATCCTTCAGTAATTTTCTTTGCCCTTTTCCTTTTAGGTAAAGGAAACTCAGTGGGTTCAATACCGAGTTTTTCGCTCTGAAGTCTGGTGAGAGGGTGAGTGAGGTTGAACTGCGAAGTCGCACTGCTTTCTGATACCTCGGATTTCTGTGGTGAAATCGAGAAGCTCTGAAGTTTATGGATTAGAGACTGAACTTCAGGTGATTCAAGACTTAATTGTTCTGTGGTATGATGGGTATGAGCAGTGGTAGTTGATTCCTCTTCTTCTTTTTCGGGTACCGGCGAACCAGCATACAAATGGGAAGATCGAGGGGATTCGGAGGGCGAAGTACTCTTGGAATGGCTTATAGGTTTGGACTTATGTTCCATTCACAGCTGAGGCCCTCCTTCTAGCGCCAATTTTGTTGAGGCCTCGAAAATCGTTGCCACAACAAAGGGGAAACCACCCGGTCCGGACCTTAAAAGCAGCTCCTTTTCCATTTGGAATAGTGGCTCCGACTGGGGATAATGGGACCAGTTTCCCAATAATAGATAAAAGTGGGATGAACGAATAACTTGTGAGGTTTGATAGTGATAAGTGAATAACTAAAACTATCAGCGAAATATATAATAACTATAATCTAATCCCGGGACTTATTAATCTTTCAAAGCGTAGCGTTTGATAATCTGTGCTTTAAGGCAGGCATATAGATGACTCTAACACTAAAGCATAAACGTTTAAACCATTTAAGATTGCTCTGCATAATTAGTTATGCAGAGCGATAATAGCGAATTACTACACATTGTCATTCATATCATTGCTACATGCATGATTAAAAGAAAGGCATATCGCAAAGCATCCAATAGTGGAATGAAATGAAGATTTGATGTTATAGCGCATACATGTATTCAACAATAGCAAAAATAATAACACAGCAATTCATATGAAAAGAAAGAGGACAGATGCAGACAAAAGGACCATGTAAGCTGCTCAACAATCCATTCTATAAATCGCTACGTCGCAGTCCTTTCTCCAAACCAGAAAGCCTTCCAAACAAGAGACAATAGTGCACAAATGCATAAAACAACCTTCTCATCAAATTAAGGACTATCGGTCGAGTTTCACAAAAGAATATAGGCTGAAGCACAATAGTGCAAACTTCAGCCTTTAAGTCTATTACAAAATTTTACGACCCTTTCCAAAACAATGAAAGGGTCTATAAATACTAGTCTAATCTAAATATCTAAAAAAAAACTGAACAGCTATGAAATTGGCATCAATAAATATTTCCCATCTTTTTTGGTGATCTGGCAGTCGGCAGCAATGCTTCATTCGGTGGGCTCTTTGCCTTTAAACCTCAACTGACATATCGCCAGCATCGGCTCTACTTCCGGTGGAGTGTTGAGACGCGACGTGAGCTGGGCATCATATGTGGCATCCTGGAAGTCGAGGATCAGGCACTTGAGAGCATCTATTAAACACTTAAGAGCCAACCTTTGAGTGTGCGGCTTGATTAGAAAGAGCCAATAAGCGTTGGAGGTTAAAGTATTTATTCCAGTGATTAACTTTCTCTTTTCCTCCAGTCCATGATAACTTGTTTGTTCAATCATGTTCGCCGTGGTTATGCTTCCAGGTGTGCACTGAGAGATCATGTTGGCCAAATAGAGTGTATTGTTGACCAAATCAACCATATTGTTGGCAATCATTTTGCACCTTGAAGCTGCCCTTTCCGCTTTCATCATTTGAGTGTTCCATTCCGTGAAGAGTATGTCCTTGAATGGCTCATAGATCCTAGGCAAGTTTGCTTCTTTCCCCACATCAGTATCTTGCCAATCAAGATATGAGGCTATGGTATCTTCGGTCTGATCTAGCTCAGTTCTGGCCTTTTCAATTTGCTGACATACTGCTGTAGATGCTTCACATAATGGCTCAGCCTTAGTTAGTTGTTGGCACAAGAGTCTAACCTGAGAGATTAATGCATTATTTATTTGAACTGCCTCTGCTCTGAAATCCTCGACTTTCTTGGTGCCCTTGATATCTTCGAGCTGTGCTAACAGTTGAGCAATTTGCTCATCCTTTGACTTTGTCATTTGCTCGTTTGCTGCTCTCAATTGTGCCAATGCCTCTGTTAATTCTTTTTGCTTCTGGATTGCGCTCTGGTCAATCTTCTGTTTTTCAGTCTGCAGTTGCTGGGTTAATACATTGTTTGCTTGCTGTTGTGCCAGCAACTACTCTTCCACCTGTGCTACCTTGTTTCGCGCCTCGGCTGCTTCTGCTTGCAATGCACAAATCTCCTGGTCCTTAGTCTTTAACAAAAGACTTACCTCCGATGCTTTATCAATAGTCGCTGCAGAATAAGCTCCCGCATACTGCGATAGCTTGGTTAGATCATCGGAGGGGTCCAATTCTTCCTTCCAGACTACATTCCCCGTAACTGTCTGCTCAGGAAAGATGGAAGGTTGATCAAGCCTTCGTCTCTTCCTTGAGCACTTAACAACCGCTTTGTGCCTAGGGCTGTAGAAAACGTCCAGGGGAGGAATATCTTCCACCTGGAGCACAATCTGATCGGAAGGGTCTTTGGTGATTACCTCGAGCTCCTTTGAAGTGGGTGGGCCGCTGGTTCCGCTTAGAACCTGAGAAGAAGTGGTGTCTGGTGTGTCTTTGGAGCCTTCCTTTCCACTGATAATGGAATCGAATTGATTCCATTGTTTCAGAAATTCAGGATCTATGGAGGTCTGGGTTTTACTCTTCTCCTTTTCTTGTTCCAACCTCTTTTGCTCCTCCAACTCTTTCTGTCGCTGTCCTTCTAACTCCTTTCTCTGTTTCTCTTCTTGCTCTCTCCTTTGCTTATCTGCTAATTCCTTTTTCTGCCTATCTGCCAGTTCTTTCTTTTGTTTTTCTTCTTCTTCATTCTTCCGTTGTTCCTCCATCTGCTTCTGCTTTTTCTGTTCTTGTTCTTTCTGCTCTTTCTGCTGCTTATCCATTTGCTCCTTTCTCTGCTTCTCTGCCTGCTGCTTCTCTTGCCTTTCCTCTTGTTGTTTCTTTTGTTCTTTATTTATAACAGGAGGTTGGCTTGTCTGTTTCCGACCGGGCTCGCTTGAGGAGGACGCTGAGGTTAATGACAATAAATCTAGAGGCAGATTTTGCAACCTCTGCTCTCTAATTTTATTGAACTCAGTTAAATTCACATCATTGTATCTCATCATGGCAAGCTGCTTGGTTTGGCCTATTGAATCGGCAGCTACGAACAGGTCATCAAACTCATCCTCTTGATGGTCAATCTTGGTCAATTTGGCCTGTTCTAGGGCATTGTAAGCAGTTTTATGTGGATCATAGAGTCTGGCTGGCATAGTGGGCAGGGATAAAGCTTGCATCTTTGTTGCCTCCTTTTCTGCATGTTGAATATTATGCAGAGTAAAAACACCCATCCTCAAGGGAAAAGGGGGCCAGCCCCTCTTCTTCTCTTTCTTGAGTGTTTGGGTTACACTCTCGGAAACCAAAATGCCATTTGAATGCATCTCTTACGTTGTTGCGATATGCGATCTTGCGATCGCTTTATCACAATAATAAAAGATTATTATTATTTGAAACATTAATGTCCCAAAAAGGCTTAAATATAAAAACTCATTCGATTATGCGGCCTTTTTTGAACATGCAAGCATTGATGCCAAAATTTTAAAAGGGACCCATTCCATATGTTAATTTTTTGAAAATAAGAATGATATGAAATGGGGGGTTGTTGTAGGGCACAACACCTTCCTACATGCAAATGTATTCTGTTGTCAATGTGGAGAAATTACGTTTGTATGAACCTCCTTTGATTGCTGATCATGAAAGTGTTGTTCAGCTACCATCTATAGAAGATTTCTCGCCAGAATTCTTAGATGAGCTGAAAGAAGATACAATCCTTGACAGAAGGACACGCACTTCAAGGAGGGGCAGTGTAGATTATGTGTGGGTTGGTCTCAAAGGCAGCAAACCGAACAAGGCAAAGTGGATGGAGGTGAACAGAGTGAGGGAGCTGTACCCTCACCTCTTTAACAGGTAGTTGAAGGCTTTTGGGGTCCAAAAGCTTCCCAATGGGGAGGCGTGATCAGGTGTTCATGTCCTAAGTGTTGTAAAAATGCTCAAAATTCAAAGTGCTCAGAACTAGTTCAAAGCTGAACGAATGGAAAGTGATCGTCCTCCCGATTCCGGCGCCACAAACGGTTCGAAAAATGGTCGCCATATGAGGAAGATATGGCCAAAAGAAAATGTTGCCCAAAACATTAGAAAATTGGAATTTTTAAAAAAAAATTAAAAAAAGAACATTCCAAAGAATATGCCTTGGAATATTCCCTTTACTGCAGCCAATTAAAATCTGCCACGTGGTAGGCCCGGAGGGTGCCACGTGGCCCTGGGTGACATCAGCAGAGGTGTTAGGCGTATTTCAAAAGTTTGTGTGGGAGGGGCCGGGTTTGAACCCGCGACCTCTAGCCTGCAACTCCAACGCTTTACCGTCATGCCAAAGTGCTTCACATTGATGGATGGGCCGAAAGGCTTATTGATAAGGTTCAAAGTTGGAGGAGCGAGAAATAAAAAGGGGCCAGCCCCTAACCATGGGACCTGCGCCACATGACCAGAGCTCCTGACCAGGGCTTAAGCCCATGAATACCACCAGCGGATAATGGTTAAGGTTAATGCGGGAACGTGGCCACATGCCCGGTTAACGCGGGAACAAACCACCAGTCCAAACAAATGGCTAGCTCCAAACCCAGTGCGCAATCCAATGCAGGCTAACCACCCACGAATCCCGGTCACATGCAGCATTAAACAGCAGTTAAACTGGCGGTCAGGACGGCGGCGGTTTTGGCGGAGCGCCAAATTTGGCGGTCCTGCCACATTTGGCGGCCTTAACTGGCCGTAACTAAATGCAACTGGGGTTTTGTTAGGGGAAACTGGCAGTCTGGAGTAAATGGCCATAACTTTGGCCCAGAAAGTCGGTTTTGTAGCCGTGAAAGTTCTAGGAGCCACCAGGGGCCAGTATTGGGAAGACTGTACAGGTTGCAGGTATCCATTGGAGGTGATCCAATAGTCAATCCTGAAGGAATCAAGTGTTCTGAATCCATTTCTACCATCTATTTCTCCTGTAGATGCTTCTATTCAACTGTATTTTCAATTTGAGCATTTAATAAAAACAAGGAAAAGCCCATTTGGAGGCTTTGGACCCAGCAGACGTAGCCCTGGAGGGGGTGAACTGCTTTATCAACTTCTTGTGCATATGTGGTTGGTTTATTTTGCATAACAAATTCGTTTTTATGTGTTAAACAGTAAAAGGAAATAATTCTGCTATGCTTAGATGGGTCATAAACAGCTGAAAATTTCATGTGTTTCTTTTTTGCAAGACATGGAAGTCTTTTAAACATGTTTATTTCTGAATTGAATACCTTGCAAACAAATTTCAAGTAGTTTCAAATTCATATCATGGAGCACATTGAGGAGTTCCAAAAATTGAACATATGGGTAAAAGATATTCCAAAGGAGCATAGGATTGATGTGTTCATAGGGTCTTTAAAGGATAATATACAACATGATGTTCGCCTTTGGGAACCTGATTCATTAGAGAAGGCATTCAGGTTAGCAAGAAAAATGGAAAGCAAAATTATGGCAACTAGGAAGCATACCACTCACAACTATAAAGACGGAAGTGTTGTTGCCGCTAGTCTTCCACAACCTATAAGGTTGACACCACAACAATTGGAAGAAGAAAGAGCAAAAGGGATTTGTTACAGTTGTGATAGAAAATACACTAAAGGTCATAAGTGTGCTGAGAAGAAATTATTCTACATAGATTGTGAAGAGGAAGAAAAAAAGGAGCAAGAAAGGTCAAAAGAAGAGGATATACTCCAGGAACAAAGCATAAATAAAGAATAAATGAATCCGACCATATCTTGTAATGCATTGGCGGGAATTACCACTCCTCAAACCATCAAGATAGAAGGAAAAATCAAGAAGAAAAAGGTAATAGTGTTGATTGATTCAGGAAGTACCCACAATTTTATTCATTGTAAGGTAGCAAGAGAATTGAATTGCTTCTTATATCCAACACCAGAGTGTCAAGTGATGGTTGCAAATGGAGGAACAATAAATTGCTCGTGAAAGTGCCATACTATCAAGCTATCCATGGGAGAATATGTATTGACTAGCCCAATGCTTTCCATTCCAATGGGAGGTGTTGATGTTGTACTAGGAGTCCAATGGCTACACTACTTGGGTACAATAGCTTTTAATTTTCAAGAACTTTTCATGAAATTTTCTGTGGAAGGAAAGGAAGTTTAATTAAGGGGTATTGCAGGGAAACCGGGAAAGATAATCAGCTCTAACGGTATGACAAAGCTTCTAAAAAAGGAATAAAGAGGTGTAATTTCACAATTATGTTCGCTAGATGTGTCCACAGTGGAATCATCTATTTCTTCAGATCTCCAAAAAGTCTTGGACAATCATTCCAAGGTATTTGAGACTCCCAAAGGTCTCCCACCTATTCGTGATCATGATCATGCTATTCATCTGATTCCAGGAAGTGTTCCTCCAAACATCAGGCCATACAGATATCCCTATGCCCAAAAGAGTGAAATTGAACGTATGGTTGCATAAATGCTAGAGGCTGGTATAATTCAACCAAGTCAAAGTTCTTTCTCTGCTCCAGTCGTATTGGTGCACAAGAAGGATGGATCATGGCACATGTGTCCGGATTATAGGGAGCTCAACAAGCTCACTATTAAAGATAAGTTTCCCATTCCTGTCATTGATGAATTACTGGATGAATTGCATGGATCAATTTACTTCACCAAGTTGGATCTTCGTTCAGGATATCATCAAATCAGAATGAATATTGAAGACATTCCGAAAATAGCATTTAGAACTCGTGAGGGTCATTATGAATTTTTGGTCATGCCTTTTGGACTTACCAATGCACCTTCAACATTTCAAACTTTGATGAATTCAATTTTCAAACCATTCCTTAGAAAATTTGTGTTAGTATTTTTTGATGATATACTAATCTACAGCAAGTCTTGGAAGGATCATGTTGAACATGTTGACAGGGTGTTACAACTATTGGAGGAGAAACAATTATATGCAAAAAGATCCAAATGTTTCTTTGGAGTACAAGAGGTGGAATATCTGGGTCATATTGTATCTCATGAAGGAGTTAAGGTAGACCCTAGCAAAATTAAAGCCATTAAGGAATGGAAAATCCCCACATCCATAAAGCATCTGCGAAGATTTCTCGGGTTGACAGGGTATTATCGCAAGTTTGTTAAGAATTATGGGAGAATAGCAACACCTCTAACAACATTATTGAAGAAAGATGCATTTTCATGGACTCCAGAAGCAACAAAGGCATTCGAACGTCTTAAAGAGGCAATGTGCCAAGCATCGGTCTTAGCTACACCGAACTTCACAAAAACCTTTATTGTGGAATGTGATGCTTCAGGAAATGGAATTGGTGCTGTTTTAATGCAAGATGAAAGATCCATTGCTTTTGAAAGTCGTCCAATCAAGGGAAAGTTTTTACACAAAGCTATTTATGAGAAGGAAATGTTGGCAATACTCCATGCACTTAAGAAATGGCGACCCTACCTAATGGGAAGACACTTCAAGGTAAAAATGGATCATGACAACCTTAAATACTTTTTAGAACAAAGATTATCCTCTGAAGAGCAACAAAAGTGGGTCACAAAGATGTTGGGTTATGACTTTGAAATCATCTACAAAAAAGGGAAGCAAAATGTGGTGGCAGATGCACTCTCAAGAAAGGATGAGGATGTGGAAGAATTGTTGTGCGCCATTTCTATTATCCAACCAGATTGGATAAACGAAGCAAGGGAGGAATGGAAGAATGACGAAGAAGTGTGGGCACTTATTCGAAAGTTACAACAAGATTCCAGTATGTCTGATACATTTAGTTGGCAAAATGATTCGTTATGGTACAAAGATTGCTTATACCTCTGTAAGAATTCCCAGCTAAAACAAAAGATTCTTATGGAATTGCACACTTCTCCCTTAGGAGGGCACTCGGGATTTTTAAAAACTTACCACAGGGTTAAGAAGGAATTTTTTGGGATGGCCTTAAATCAGATATTCAAAAGTTTGTGGCGGAATGTTTGTTTTCCTACAAAATAAAGTTGAAACAATTAAGACAACGGGTCTATTACAACCTTTATCCATTCCAAGCCAACGTTGGGAGGAGGTTTCAATGGATTTTATCACAGGTTTACCCAAGTCTGATGGAAAGAGTGTCATTATGGTGGTAGTTGACAGACTTACCGAGTATGCACACTTTTGTGCATTATCACATCCATTTAAATCCAGTACAGTTTCTACTGCATTTATGGAAACAATTCAAAAGCTACATGGAAACCCAAAGATTATTGTAAGTGACAAAGATCCCATTTTCACTGGAAATTTTTGGACAGAATTATTTTCTTGTCTTGGCACTCAGTTAGCTCATAGCTCATCTTATCATCCTCAATCTGATGGGCAAATTGAGATAGTAAACAAATGTTTGGAAGGATATCTTCGTTTCTTTGTATCTGATAAACAGACATAATGGGTCAAATGGTTGCCTCTGGCTGAATGGTCGTATAACACTTCCTTCCATACAACAACAAAAATGATCCCATTTATGGCACTTTATGGGTATCAACCACCATCCATCACATCATATTTAAGAGAAAATTCTAAGGTTCAAGCAGTGGAACATCACATTGAACATCAACAACAAGTCCTCCAACTCTTAAAGGATAACCTTGTGTTGGAACAGAATAGAATGAAACAACAGGCAGATCAACATCGTAGCGAAAGAAGTTTTGATGTAGGTGATTGGGTATTCCTACTGCTACAACCATATAAGCAAATGTCCCTCAAGCAAGCTAAGAAGGATAATAAATTATCACCAAAGCATTATGGTCCATACCAGGTGTTGCAAAAGATTGGTACTATGGCATACAAATTGGAGCTTCATGTAGCTTCTCGATTGCACCCAGTTTTCCATGTTTCATGTTTAAAGAAGGTTATAGGCAACAAGCTCCCAGTTCAAATGATATTGCCAGAACTTGACGAGGAAGGGAAAATTATATTAGAACCGGAAGCAGTCACAGAAACAAGAACTCGATAGCTACGAAATCGATCAATTTCAGAGTATCTTATCAAGTGGAAGAACTTATCCGCTGAAGATTCCACATGGGAGGATGAGAATTTTATACAGAAGCATCCAGAACTTCTCAAGCGTTGAGGACAACACTTTTTTGAAGGAGAGGGGCATGTGGGGTCCCTATAATACTAGTGATTACCCCATTACTATTGTAGTTGTACCCCTTATTAATATTGTTGTGCCCCTATTATCCCCATATTGTTATTACTGTGCCCCATAGAATCCCTCTATTGTTATTTTTGTGGCTTTATATTATTATTGTTAGGTCGGTTGGGTTATATTGTGACTCCTTAGACTCCTATATATAGAAAGGAGGTTTTGTCATTTGAACCATCCAAGAATTGTTCATTTATGTAATGTAAAGGAGGTTGCCCCCTCGAAGAGGTTGAATTCTAAGGCATTGATCTATCTTTTCTATCTTTTCCTTGAGCTGGTTTCATAACAGTTCAGGACAATTATTGGTGGCATACCCAACAAATTTACACAAAGCACACAGAGGTGATAGATTTGGGGCTTTGGAGGCTGGAGGATCTTGGGGAGCCTTATCCTTAGGTTCTTTCCTCTTGGCTTTACCCCCTTTCTAGATGCCTTCGCAATAGGAGTTGGTTCCCATTGAGGTTATGGTGGGACTGGAGCAGCGACAGGGGCCATAGGGACCGATTGAACTAGGGTCAAAGCCTGACATGGTTGTAGCTAACCAGGTGGAGTGCTTGCAGGGGGATCAATGTACCAAACTGGGATCTCTAAACTCATATTAGGGAGGACCAGTGAAGCCATGACAGGGACAAAAAATATTCTCGGAGGAGGAAACAAGAAAGTTATATGTCTTGTAGGGTAATGTCCCAGTAGAACAGCTCCCAGATGGTTGAGACCTGGAGGAACAGTTCTTGGTGGGAACATAGGAGAGGCACCAAAAAACGGAGGAGAACCTGGGAGGGTGGATCCAGATGGCTCGGATGAGATGGTAACAACAGGGTGCTGAGGTGCTAGTTGTTGGTCAGATGTACCAGACTTCTTGTGAGCAGCCCGTGATGCTTGTAACATGCAAACACTCAAAGAGCTAGGCTCAGAGATGAGAGGGGGAGGACCAGGGAAAGCACCCAACAATGAGGAATATTTGTATACTGCGGGTGAAACATTGGTGGGAGGAGTGGCAGGCTGTTTATCAGACATCGATGAGATAAAGGACTCAGGGGACATCAAGGATGACGACTCGTAGTATGTCAACTGATCAATGGTGACAATCTTCCATTCATGGGGGAAGAACATCTTGTGGAAAACTGTAGATGCGACAGATGAAATGGCATTATTGTATCTACGACCCAAGAGAATGTTGTAATCTAGAGGGGCATCAATAACCTCAATTTCTACATGGACAGTCTTGCCTACAAGAGTCACTGGAAAATTGTAATACATGTCGAGAGGCGGGGAGTAGTGACCGTCCCAAGCACACAAAGTGATGGTGGAAGGGGACAACTTAGTTGACTTGAGTTGCTTCCAAACAACAACGGACATCACACAGGTTGATGCACCTTTGTCAATAATGCATCAGGAGATGATGGCATTACGGACTCAGATTGGTATCTGGAAAGAAACAGATGAGGGTATTGGGGGATGTTCTGATGTATCAACTAGCAAGACAATCAAACGAATGTCAAAAGGATCTACTGTGCCCAAATTAGTTAGTAGAGATTTATTATTTGATTGGCATGACTGGAGTACCTCCAGCATCAACATGGCAGCAGGAGATTGTGAAAAGTCATCTACTATACTCTATGTATGGGACACTCGGTTAGAGATAGTGTTATGACGTAATGGCCTCTTGGGGATCTTGGGAATTGCCTCAACTTTAGGATGAGGGATATGTAATAAGCCATTTGATGTCATAAGAGGCTCAGTAGGTGTTTTGGTTTTGGACTCAGTGGAAAACGAAGTCGATGGATTGTCATATTGACACAACCGAGTTTGCAAGTTGATATCATAGGTATTAACCTCATTAGAATTCATCATTAGGATATGGTAGTCACTGGGATCAGAAGGTTGGGGGGATGGGCTGCTTGACCTAGCTGAGGTTGAGCAGCAACAAATCCTTGTTTAGGGAAAGGATTTGTAAGCACTACTGGTTGAGATGGTGTAGGATTCTGAGGCGATTTTTGGATGGGTGATTGACCTCTAGAAGTTACTTGAGCTTCCCATATTTGGTGCATATGGGGTAAGAGAGGACACTCATGTGAATAATGGCCATGTACACCACAACATGCAAAAGGATTCTTTGTATGAATAAGCTTGCTCTTCTTGGGCTGATTTCCATGTTGCTGGTTGTTGGCATTAGGTTGGTTCCCCTAGGGCTCATTAGGTTGATTACCTTGATTACCCTGGTTACCCTTGTAACCTTTCCCCTTATTCTTTTTCATCAAATTTTTGGGATTGGTCGCACTCTACTATGAAAACAATTGACCTTGAGGGGGCAATGTCTACTGGGGCTGAGGATGCATGGGAGGTCGCGACGCTAATTCTTAAGGGGTTCGAGCGCTCTGTTGTGCATAGGGATAAGATGGTGGAGGAGCAAAGGTTTGGTAGACATGTTGAGAATTGGATGGCTCTAAAAACATGTTGCTAGTAGGAGGGGCATAAATATTGGAGGAATTGGTGCCCCACTACGGATAGCCATAAATTTGCTTATTATATGGCAAAGGATGTGAAATGGATCCAATGATACTGTCAGCGGCTTGAGATGCCCCCAGTGCATTGGCACCTCTAGGGTGGGGGAGGTCTTGAATTACGGTATAAATAACCGGATTGTGCATAAATAAAGTCATATCTTAGAGCAGTTTGGAGAGATTCTTCCTTTGTTTGAGGAAAATGGGACACGACATCTTTGGAAAAGGAAACTAAGAAACCAATCGAGGTAGACACGGTCTTCGAAGGGCAGGGCATGACATGTGTTCCTCCTTCTACGCCATTCATGAACATGATCAGAAAGATGAGTGGTAGAGGACTGATGGAATGCTGTCAAGAGCTCTATACCAATGTCATATTGAAGAGTTGACTGAAAATATGAGAGGAACGCTTTAGCAAGTGTCATGAAAATGGAATGAGAGGTGGCCAGCTGCTCTACATACCATTTTGCATCATCTCCAGTGAGCGTGCGTTGGAACAGCCAAAGAAAAATGGAGTCATCGGTGACGGAATTGGATGAACACCACATATGGAAGGAGGAGATGTGATTGGTGGGGTCCTCTTCAGAATTACTCTCAAACTTAGGAATGTTAGAGTGAATCTTAGTTGGAATAGCTGGCCAACCAACATCATGGTGTATAGGGTCATTTATCAACTGGCTAAAATTCAAGAGGCTTAACCCAACTAGAAAAGGTAGCATGAGAGCTGCCGAAATGGTTCTTGAGATGGTTTCGCTAGTTTTGACCACTGGGGTAGAACCGAAGCCAACACTAGGTTGGGTTCCTGCACCAATAGTGGGTCCATCCATGGTGATGATATGCAATGAAGGAGGCTCAGAATCAGATGAAGAATCAGATGAACCAGAAGAGGAGTTAGTATGGGGACTCGGGGGACTATGAAATCGAACCCTGTGGGAATGAGTAATATGCTCAAGTGGAAACTGGGGATGAAGGCCTAAGAGCCTCCGCAACAAACGCCTTGGTGGTGTAATGGTGGTAAGACACAAGTGACATGGAAATGGTGAAGGGAGATCAACAAGATGCTTTTTTCTCTGTGTGGGGAGATAAATTAATTATGTTAAGTCTTGTCTTGGTGGTGTAAACCAAGCACCTTTCGCTTAAGGTATTCTTGTGTGTGCAAGTATGTTTATTAATTAAGCCTAGGTCATGTTTTAAAAAGGAAAAAAGATTGCTAAAAATAAACTAAAATTGAAAATAGAAAATGAACAACAAATCAATTAAGTAAATCCCACCCAAATTGGGTTTGCAAACACTGTGTTGGTTGGTGGCGAAATCAACTAAAAGAACACTAAAAGGCCAAAATATCTAAGCATCAGTGTGATAGGGATCAAATGACACTATGCTACTGGAAAGTGGTGCAGCAACAAAAAAAAACCAGAGAGGAAAATCATTGCAAAAAGATAGGGAGATGGGTGTGAAACTTAGGGCAACCAATGTGACCCGAAGGAAAATGAACAAACAAGGTTTAAGATGAAACTTTGGATGGAAACAACCTATCTTCAAATATATGAAACAAAAGGATATAGATCCGCAAAATATGGCTGAAAGCACTATAGAAACTTAGACTTCTTACTCAGCTAAACTCCTCCTATAAAGGTGGAAGCGTACTAGAATCCCTAAGGGGATAAATTCCACTTCGACGAACAAATTAGAGTAGATCAAGGCCTAAGCAAGGTGAGATAGTGGTCAACCAACTCAACAGACAACTCTCGGAAAAACCCATAAATAGATCTGAAAAAATCCTAGAAACCCCAAAAATCACAAGTACTAACCTGATTCCTGGGAGATCGCACATTTTGGGCCAGAAGGTGCACTATGGACCTCTAGATCGCACTTTTGGGGAAAAAGTGTGATTTCTACTCCTTGATTCTCATTCAGCAAGTCTTGGAAAAAAATTGTCGTCTCTGTCGTGGCTAGTTCCTATGACCTGCAAAAAAGACCAGAAAACTTACGGAAGTTATAAATTTGACAGATCTAGGGTTAGAAAGCTAGTAAAACAAATTAAGGGTCTGGAAAAAGAAGAAACCCTAAGCTGAAAACAAAAGGTTACCTAGATTTCTATATCAAAAGTAAAAATCCAGTGGAGTCACCAATTTTGTTATAGTGTTTTCTTCTCAAGGGTGTACGAAAAAAAATCACCTAAGAATGTGGATGAAAAACAATCTCAACAATATAAATGGCTGTAAAACATTGTAGATCTGTAGAAAATGATAGAAACAAAACGTGCCAAAGCCCTGATCTATTCCACAATCATAGTTAAACAACAAAATGAAGTAGTAATAAATGTGGGTAACTCCAATAATCCAATGGAAACCAAATATACAAAGAATATATTTTATTAAACAACACATGTGAAGGGAACAAATAAATGTTACCAATCCCCCTCTAAGGGATGGATCTTGGCTATCATTAAATGTCTTCAGCTTTTTGATAATCTCTCTCTCCTCTATAATGTGTAAAACCCAACAAATAAAATGTTCAAGCTCACTGGGAACTCAAACAGAAAATAAAAATGGTGTGCGACAGTGATAATAATCAGAACTGCAACAATGAGTGCAGCAATGAAAATAATTTAAAGTGAATAATGAATGGAAAACCCTTCTATTTATAACAAAATATTGAGTTATCCTCCAATAATGAGAAATAATAAAATATTATTAACCCCATTCTAGAAATAGCTACTTGGAATATTTTATTATATGTGGTTAGGAGGGAAAAAGTATTTAAACTTTTATTTAGAAATAATAAATAAATAAATGATTTATTAATCATCTCAAGAAATATGGTTAAGGAATAATAAACAAATAATGATTTATTTAATTATTCCTAAGGGATTTAGTAAAACTTAACAAAGAATAATAATTAATTAGTGATCAATTAATTATTCCTAGAGAAAATTAAGATAATTAATAATTTATCTGTTTATTTTTCATAATTGGTTCAAATATGACAAGGAATATTAATTAATCAATGGTTTAATTAATTATTCCTAGAAGATAATTAAACAAATAGTGATTTATTTAATTATTCTTCATGGGTTTAATTATGAATTACTTAATAAATGTGGTTTATTAAGTAATTTATCACAGTGAAAGCAATTTTACCATGGTAAAATTGGCCTTACATGGTGTACTTCGATCCATCTAGTAAATTAAGGCTAGATGATCAATTTTTTGGTGATAAGAATGCATGAGCCCCATGCCTTTCATCTTGAATTATCTTGCCAAATCCTCCTTGCAAGAATTTATCAGCTTCTCATCACGTGTTAGAATTAAATCATCGACATATAATACTATAATCAATAACTTACCTTCAACCACAATATGGTAAAGTTTTGCATCTCCTTCACTTTTAGTGAACCCCAACTTGGTGAAATAGTTGTTGATCTTGGTGTACCAAGCATTGGGTGCTTGTTTTAATCCATACAACACTCGCTTGAGTCTACACACATGTGACCCTCTGTTGAAGGTCTCAAGTCCGTCTGGCTGCTCTATGTACACCTCTTCCTTAGTCACTCCATTGAGGAAGGATTTCTTCACATCCATCTAATGTGTCTTCCATCCCATCTGTTCTGAAAGTCTTAGAATATATTTGATTGAAGAGTACCTTGATACTGGAGCAAAGGTCTCCTTGTAATCAATTCGATCCACCTGAGAGAACCCCTTGGCCACAAATCTGGCCTTGTGTTTCTCGACACTCTCATTTTCTACTTGCTTCACCTTGTAGATCCACCTGGAACCTACCACTGACTTGTCATCTTGCCTTGGGACAAATTCCCAAGTATTGTTCCTGATAATGGAATCATATTCCTCTAACATGGCATCAACCCATATTGGTTGCTGCATTACTTCCTTGAATGACGATGGCTTAGTCTCGCTCATTAGAGCCACGTAGCCATTGTACCAATCTGGTGACCTCCTCTACCTACGTTGTGATGTGGGTGCTCTCACATTCTCTCTAGCATATTGTATCAATCTATTAGCTTCTTTTGTGCATTTCTTTCCATATCTAAATGTCTCTACATGAGTGGATGCTTCCACTCTCTGCTCCTCTCCTTGTGGCTGCTCCACAACATTATGAGGTTCTTCCTTTGAGGCTAAAATCTCCTCAACTTCATGCAACTGAAGCTCCCTCTCAAGGGAACATCTCATGGCCTTCTCTTCATTGAGCTTCACATCTATACGAACAACTCTCATCTCGTGAGATGGTAGGTACACCCAATAGTTGTGAGGTGTATCAATGTACCCCATAAATATGCCCAAATCTGTTGTTAGTTATAGATTTTTCTTTGCATCCTTGGAAACATGAAAGTAAACTGATGAACCAAAGATCCTGATGTGTGCCACATCTGGTTCCTTACTTGAAAAATATTTTTCTAGTGTACTCATCCCGAGAATTCGATGAGGACTCTTATTTTCCACATATACACTTGTGTTGCATGCTTTAGCCCACAAGTGCAATGATAGGCTCTGATCATGAAACATCACCTATGTAGCTCCCACGATACTTCTATTATTTCTTTCTACAACCCCATTTTGCTATGGGTTATGGGGTAATAGTAACTCTTATTGAATGCCTTCTGATGGAAAAAAGTTCTTGAACTCATTCGACACATATTCTCCACCATTATCGATCTTGAGAGACTTCACTTTCATACTTGTGTTTTCTAAACAAGTGCTTTAAATTCACAAAATTTTGAGAATGTCTGGTCTTTCTTCTGCATGAAGAATATCGACACTTACGTGAGAAAAAATCTACAAATATCACATAATACATGTGATTTTTGTGGAGGTGGTCGAGAACGTTCCACACACATTTGAGTGAACTCTTCCAAGGATTGATTGTGCTCGACTGTCCTTATCATGAAAGGTGGCTTTGGTGTACTTCCCCAATGTACACCCTTTGCATGTATCTCACTACTTTATTGCAGACTTGGGAAGTCCTGTAGAAATCTGTTGCATGATCTTTAAAGCTCCATGGTGCAAATGGCCACTCCTATGCCATAATTCACCGATGTCTCGGCTTTGCACCTTCTCTACTTTCGTGCTCAAGGCAACACAATCTTCTACATTCAATTTGTAGAGGTTCTTTACCCAAACCCTGATCCGCTTCACTTGTCTCATGGCTATGTGATGAGGAAAGCCTTTCTTTTGCTAAATATCACATCATAGCCATGATATTCCAACATAGCAACTGAAACTAAATTCTTCTCATTAGGGGAGTTTTGAGGTCTAAAATGGGCCTCCTCGGGAAATTATAAAATAATAGTGGAAATAATATTACATTACATCATAAAATTTTAGAGGGAAAAAAGAAAAAAATATGATTTCAACTCGTATTTTCAACTTATGTCCCTATGGGTTTACTAAAATTTCGAGTGGAAACACTCATTCAATGTATAATTTGATTTCTCGTCCAAGGAGTACCCATGTTATGTACTTTTGATGGACCTTGCCACACGAAAAATGAGAAATACATGAAAAAATGTGATTGGAATAATGCTTTTCATGTATTTCTCATTTTTGTGTAGTAGGGTCCATTGAAAGCATGCAACATGGGTACTCCTTGGATGAGGAATTAAATTTTTCATCGAACGGGTACTCTCACTTGAAATTTGAGTGAAACCTTAGGGAGATAAGTTGAAAAAATAGTTTTATTATTTTATTATTTTTTAATCTTTTCACTTTTTTACTCCAAAAATGGTGAATCATCCCTGGTGGTTGACATCATCATGTTGAATCCTATTGGTTCTTATAAAGTTTATTTTGGTTGTACATTTTTCTTAGGAGGCCCATTTTAGACCTGTTGTGGGGAAAAGTATCCGACTCGGAATGACCCTATCCCTACTCTAAGGGTGATAGTTCCTTAGCAACAACTGAAAGTAAAGCTTTGATATTTTTCCTTTATGAAAGTACAGAGAAGGAAGAAAAGATTGACCAACCGATGTCTTTCGCTTTTGTCGATCCTGTCTTCTCTCTTTGCCTCTTGTTCCCAGCTCCTTGCTCCCTTTGCCGGCCCAGCTACACAAAGATCCTGCAAAAACAAGAGAGGGAAACTACAAGAAACATGTACTCATAACTGATGCATGGATTAGAATGAATCAAATATACAGATAAAAACAATACATCATTTCAATACAAGTATATAGGAGAACATCAAAGCTTTATTGATAGAAGAAAAAGGTTCTGAGAAGGTTACAACCATAAATGGCTCCAATCCAGCAGCACCTCCCCAGCAGCAAGAAATCTCCTCTTCCCCTCTATAAAAGCAATCACCCAATAGCTCTAACTGTAGACCAACAGCACTTCCTTGCTTTGCACAAAATTCCAGCCTCCTTAGACCTCATAGAAGAGATCTATATATAGGATAGAAGAAGAAAGGATGAGTCAGCTTGAGACTAACATAAAGCTGCCTTGTGTCCTTTCCCTCTTCAGTTAATCTTCAGTTCTTAAGTCCACTTGGAGATCCTTGCTTACACATGGAGATCAAGTACCTCTTACTCATCACAGGGCGAATTCCTTGAACCAAGTGTCAGTTTGGAAGCTTCCTGGGCAATTGACACCTTGCAGAATGACTGTGCCACTTGGCCAATCTCGCCCAGCGCAGGTAGCCTTCCTTAGAGTTGACTTTCAGTGCAGGTACAAGGAGGAGCAGTTGACATTCAGCGCAGTTGCTCAGTGGAGCAGCTGACATGATCCAAAAATAGCCTGTTTTTGAGTGTTTTCAGGTGGAGAACTGATGGGAAGTGCTGTGGTTTGCTGACCTTGTTCTTCTAGGGGTAAGAACAACATGTTTAGGGACTGAGGATCCCTGTAATTATTGACATTTCATGCTCCATGCTGCGAGGCACAAAAATGTCTATAACAGTTGCCCCCTAAAGTATGAGGTCGTTTATCGGGTGAAATGCTTTATCCAGAGGGTCCGAAGTTCATTCAAGTGCTGAGAGGTGCCCTGTAATACAATACAATACAATATATTATTTTTCATTCTGTTTTCATGATCTAGCCGAGGCGGGCATTCCCATGCTCAGCTTTATAAATACATTTTGGTACATAGAACAGACGATCGTCTGATGGTAGACTGATAATTTTCTGCTGAAATTATCATCCTTTGAATAGGATGATCATCTGCTGCAATGATGTACATGACAAATGCTTTTATATTTCCTGAATATGTATCGCAGCCCGGATGGATGAAACTAGATCCGGGGTCTTCAAACTCGTTCGATCTTCACTCTAAGTACAAGTCGATCCACGTGAGAATTTCGCTGAAGTCGAACATGGAAAGACATCGCTTGATTACCGGTCAATGATGAAAAACCATTAACAAGCGCGAGAGGAATCACCGATAATGATAATGACCCTCAAGGTACTGCAGTACAATTCACGTGGCGTGAATAAAGGACTTGGCGTCGAACGCCACGCAAAATCTTCTGGTCGAAGGTCATTGATGTATACCTGTCGCCGGAAGTGAGAAACTTGCCATTGAGGCATGCAAGCTTCAAAGTACTGATGGGGTTGTTCCTAGATCAACTTCTTGGATAATGAGCTGAAGTCGACAAGAAGCGATCCGTCAAAGGAGGGCCTTAATGAATCCCACATCAATGACACAGAACGGAGCTAATGATTTTAGTTGAGGTGAAAACAAACTGTGACATATGATTCAGGGTGGCGATCATGAATGGATGAAGGATAATGTATGGCAGTGGATGGGACACGGTTGACACTTTCAGAATGACCTCTCTTGAACATATAACGACACTGATGCGATGGATCGGTAGCATTACCCCAAAATGTGGATGGTTTGGCGAAGACCATGGTGATGAGACCGGTGAATGAAACAACCCAACCCGATGTGGTACGGAAGAAAAGTGTCATGTTCAAGAGCGACTTGCTACCATTAAGCTTTGATGTTCTCCCAATTTTTCCCCAGTCATTTCTGACCAGTACCTCTTTATTTTTTGTCAAGCTTGAGGAGGATAACATATGCTTGTTCTATAACCTGCCCTTCGGGCAAGCCCATCGCTATGATTTAACGAGCTTAGCGATAGGGAAACTCGTTCTCGTCTAAAGACAAGTTTGTCGCTATTTAATCATTTTAACGAGTCTAACGACAAGGAAAACTCGGTCCTTTTCATTTTTAGAGAGTCTGAAAAGGTACAGAAAGTTAACTCCATAATTCCTTTTTCGTCATCTAATCCCTTAAGTCCGAAAAAGTATAAAACAATACAGAAGGGATGGGTGTTCGGTACTTTTAACGAGCCGAACAAGACAAGCGCTCGATCTTTTTGTGTAATAATCCCTCAGGTCCAAAAAGATTAAAGTCTAAAAGAGGGATAGCTCTTCCAGTCCCTTTAACGAGCTGGAAGGCCAGAACTCGGCAAACTTTTCATATTTTACGAGTCAGAAAAGAGCTCAAAGATGACTCGTCTTTTGAGGAACGAGTGATAAACAGGGATAGCAACTGATTCCAGGTACAAATTGGAATTTTCCAATCACGGCAGTGTCACAAGGATGGCTAGGTGAAATCACTCTTCGCAGATGTTCTTCAAAATGGGTAAACACACAAATGGAAGTGAATGATCGGCCAAATGACGGTGGAGGTGACGGTGCACAAACACGACCAAGGCTTTTATGGCTGATGAATTTACGATCTCAGAAGGTTATTTACTGGGATAGGTTCTTTTTTTAGATAAAAATGAGCTTAAACTCTGGAGGGAACATTGCTCACTGCTTTTATTTATTTTTTAACGAGCATGAAGACCGCGTTAAAACTGCTCGGATCTTGCGTTTATTTTTTAACGAGCATGAACCATGTGCTAAAACTACTCGATATACCAGTCATAGAATAAGAACGCCTCCTATGAGATAGCTATTTTTTAAGGAGCTTTATCTCACGAAGCTATGCTCCAAATTTGGCAATTTTTTACCTTTGCCCCACAGACTTTCTTCATGTAAGGTCGGAATCGGCTAATCCTACGAGTTTAAAGGGTTAGACCTACAGGTTTAAAGGGAGGACCTAAAAATTTAAAAAAAATAAATAGTCGTCCCTCGCTCACATTCCAAAAGTTTGCATGCCCCCAGGTATAGGATAGAATTTCGGGGCTGCCCCTTCTCAACGAGGCCTGCCTCTTTCTTATTATCCGAAGACGGTTCTATTTGCTGCCGCAAATCAATCTCTTTCTTCGGCGATGTCCATCATTAGGTTACTCAAAGATGGTTACCCTCTGTCACAACAATAGAATCTCTTTCTTTGGAGGCTGCCCCTACTTATCCTTCAAAACATTTGTTTTAATGGGTGAGGCTTGCTTTTCCCCAAAGATGGTTACTGCTTGTCGCAATAAGGGAATTCCTACTTGGGCATTGCCCACTTCTTTAGACAAAGGTGAATGACTCTTTTTCCAAACACATAACTTTAACAAAAGAATACTATTCCAGAACAACCCCTCTTCCATCCACGGACGGGGTACGGACTAGTCATATTCTTCTGCGGAAATTCTACCTTATACCCAGGGTTTCTTCTGCCCGAAGCAAACCAGGGTGCATGCCCCCTGGGTTCCAGTCTTTCTTTCCGAATCACTCGCACTCATCGGGAAGGAGGACTGGGGGTGGAGGCATATCTTGAGTGAACAGACCATTTAGGATTGGTGTTTGACTATTTGCGATGCGAGATCCCGGAAATGAAAGTTGGTCTACGAGCTTGACCATCCTTCCTTCGTGTGGAAAACACATTACTCTAAAGAGTGAGGAGACTATCGCTCCCATGCAATAAATATAGTCACGTCCAACGAGTAGGTTATAATCCAAGGGTCCTTGGACGACCATCACGTTCAAATTAACGGTCTTCCCTTTCAATGTAACAGGCACATTGGGGAGGATTCCTAATGGTCGACTGGTTCCTTTATCAAAACCTGAGAGATTTCTTAACTCAGGTAAAAGCGCCGGGGAACCCAGTGCTTTCCAAGCAACAGAGGAAAGGATACTCACAGACGCCCCTTCATCAATGATAGTACCAGCCATGATCATTCTATAGATCTGGACAATGATTCTGAATGGTACACTGGCTGGTAACCGGGGTCTGCCTAGTTGATTCCAATCAAAGGATACAACCAGGTTGCTTGGTGGTGGGACCGAATATACGGCCGGATATGACCCTGATGATGTTCCTTCCTGCGACAAAGGAATGGGCGCATTGCCCTGACGCTCATCAGAGTCGGTGCTGATGAAAAGAACCTGGATGGTGTCACCCTTATTCTCTTCAGTGAGGGTGTCGCTTGAAGATGACTCTTCGGCGACGGTGTCATTTGAAGATGAAACTTCTGAAGGTAGAACCGGGTCAACTGCCGTATCGACCTTTGGACTTTCGTCCGGTCTGGATTCAGTAGGTTCATTTTCAGTGACTGACGCTTCAGCCGACCACTTGAGCGGGCCAGCTGTATTTTCAACCAACGAAGGACTTGGCACGAGTTTTTTGTATCCAGGAGGAAGTTTTACCGGTGAAACCGGACGATCTTCCAAAACTCTCTTCGCTTCGTCTAAGAAGGGACAATGGTGGATGGCATGACTGCCTTCACACAACTTACAGGGGAATCTTACTCCCCCTTTTTGTCTTGATCCTTCACTTTCGCTGGTTGAAGGAAAGCAATCAACCTGACTGTCAGAGGTTGATGCCCCCGAATTGTGCAAACGAGGGGACCAGTCCCTTAGTATCCGGGGAATACAGGGACAATCTCTGTGGAAATGGTCTCCTCTACATATGACACATGGCGATTTAGGCCCGGTCTGTGCAGTGTGTGGGTTTTTGTCAGATGTCTTTTGCTTGCCTCTAGTCGCCTTAGGCTCCTTCTTCTTCTTCTCTTTCTTCTTCTTTTCCTTCTTCTCCTTGGGAGGCTGACTTTTGCCGGCTCTACCTTGCGAAGATGAAGGATTGGAGGAAGAGTTATCGGAAGTAGAAGGCCGGTGGGCAGCTCTAGACTGATCTAACAGTTGACTCGATTGATCAGGAACCATGGTGGCCTGAACTACATTTGTTGAGAACAACCAAACTGGCAAACCTATTGTCAGCCCTGGAAGCGACAATGTGGCCATATGGGGCGCACCAACTTCTCCCCAAGAGGAGAAAGGACTAGGACTTCCATCTTGTGGACTTCCTTGGTTGGGGCGTTCCATGTTCTCAACTTACAGATCAACGCGGGAATAAGAGGTGATTATGTTCCGTTTAAAATGAATTTTATAACGACGCTTTATTAGACACAACTTTGCTTTTTCATGTTTTAAGAGTCGATAAAAAGCTAAAGATGACTCTAGTCGCCTTCGATGTATTAACGAGCCCGAAGTGACAAATGCTCGGTTGGACTTTTTCAGTTATAGAGTTTGAAAAAGGCCAAAAGAAACTGCTCTGGAGATCTAGGCAGAGGGTGTGCCAAACCTTTCGCGAAACCACAGAATACGTTTTACGGTACGGGTGGTCGATCTTCGTGAATGCTGTGTTCACTGCATCGCGATCAGTAGGGCGGCCGACACGGCTTCCTAAGGATAAAGGTTTTATTCCTATAGGGGTCTCCCAATATACTCGACGGTATGCGGGAGCACAAGTCCGTATTGATACTTATCGCTTCACCGTGGAGGAATCACCCAACCACTCAACGCTAAGATATCACGTTTAACGACGCCGGAACACGTCTCTAGCTTAGACCTCTATGTGTTTGCGTTATGTTTCAATGCGTTGTTATGTAAATTCAATTCATTTTAATGTTGATCTTGCTTAGCAGTTTGCCTTTAAGGATCACCACGAGATGTATATATACAACTTCCTAAATGCAATCTAAGATGAGAAGCAAAACTTTTCAATCTTTCAACTTTGAAAACCTTAATCTACTGAGGGAAAAGAAAGACATCAACTTTTCACACAGATCATAGAACACACACTAAATGCACTTTTTCCTAAATCAACATGCAAACTGTCAATAATGCACATGCACAATGCAGATATTTCTTTTCTTTATCCTTAATGTTGATGTAAGACAAAAAGGAAACTGTTGTATAACTTTGAATCCAATTTCAAGCGAAAGTAAACAAGCTTGTCCAAAATCAAAAGACACCTTAAGATCGACTTGTTTAGACACCGGAAATGTATAGATTCAAACCACAAAATGAAAAACAAACAAACTCAAACAGCCATGAACAGTAATAAAACTAGCTCTTAAGATCACAAAGACACTTTTACAGTCCAGGATCTAAGAGGCCACAGCTATACTGGTTTGCTTTTCACAATGGGAAACTGTAACTGAAACAAGAAATACTGAAAGAACAATCACAGTTTCATCACACAACTGAGGCGGAATAATGTCAAGGAAAGTTGGTCTACAGCAAGTACAAATGACAAGCAATCAGCAGCAAAACAACAGTGAAAACAGGGCCAAGACTCAGTGGGAAACCTCAGGAAGACATAGCCTAACTGGTTCAGCGCAGGCTCTGGTCTGTCAAACTGACTCTCAGCGCAGTTCCCGAAGGGAGTACCTGCGCTGAAATGCAGACTGCCTTTGGACAGCCTGCACTGAGACACGAGAGTTGCGTTTACAAGGGTTTCTGGGTCATAAAAAGCTTAAAAATTCACTGTTTTTGCTGAAATAAAAAGCTATAGGTCAAGTACAAGCTAAGGGATGATCAAGAGGATGAAAAGCTATCACAAAGAGCACAAGAGTCCTTGTGGATCAGCTCTTCAAATCATAAACTTGCTCAGAAACTGAGCCAGAGCAGCTGCCCTCTACTTTGCAATTGAAGGACTCAATTGCAGTTCGATTTGGTGCTCTCCTTGTTTATGAGATGAATAGCAAGAAACACAATAAACCAACAAGATACTAGCTCCCCAGCGGAGTCGCCAGTTTGTTGTGGGGAAAAGTATCCAACTCGGAATGACCCTATCCCTACTCTAAGGGTGATAGTTCCTTAGAAACAACTGAAAGTAAAGCTTTGATATTTTTCCTTTATGAAAGTACAGAGAAGGAAGAAAAGATTGACCAACCGATGTCTTTCGCTTTTGTCGATCCTGTCTTCTCTCTTTGCCTCTTGTTCCCAGCTCCTTGCTCCCTTTGCCGGCCCAGCTACACAAAGATCCTGCAAAAACAAGAGAGGGAAACTACAAGAAACATGTACTCATAACTGATGCATGGATTAGAATGAATCAAATATACAGATAAAAACAATACATCATTGCAATACAAGTATATAGGAGAACATCAAAGCTTTATTGATAGAAGAAAAAGGTTCTGAGAAGGTTACAACCATAAATGGCTCCAATCCAGCAGCACCTCCCCAGCAGCAAGAAATCTCCTCTTCCCCTCTATAAAAGCAATCACCCAATAGCTCTAACTGTAGACCAACAACACTTCCTTGCTTTGCACAAAATTCCAGCCTCCTTAGACCTCATAGAAGAGATCTATATATAGGATAGAAGAAGAAAGGATGAGTCAGCTTGAGACTGACATAAAGCTGCCTTGTGTCCTTTCCCTCTTCAGTTAATCTTCAGTTCTTAAGTCCACTTGGAGATCCTTGCTTACACATGGAGATCAAGTACCTCTTACTCATCACAGGGTGAATTCCTTGAACCAAGTGTCAGTTTGGAAGCTTCCTGGGCAATTGACACCTTGCAGAATGACTGTGCCACTTGGCCAATCTCGCCCAGCGCAGGTAGCCTTCCTTAGAGTTGACTTTCAGCGCAGGTACAAGGAGGAGCAGTTGACATTCAGCGCAGTTGCTCAGTGGAGCAGCTGACATGATCCAAAAATAACCTGTTTTTGAGTGTTTTCAGGTGGAGAACTGATGGGAAGTGCTGTGGTTTGCTGACCTTGTTCTTCTAGGGGTAAGAACAACATGTTTAGGGACTGAGGATCCCTGTAATTATTGACATTTCATGCTCCATGCTGCGAGGCACAAAAATGTCTATAACAAGACCTCAAAATTCCCCTAATGTCAGACCTGGAACATACATGACATATTTTAATGTGAGAGGAGAACCAGAGTCCCTCTTAAAAGTAACAGTACCAATGTTAGTCACGCTATACCTTCGATCATCTCCCATCTCAATGTAAATTTGGAGGTCCTTCTCCTCCAAGTCACTAAAAAATATTTTGTTTCTGGTCATATGGAATGAGGCTCCACTATGAAAATATCACACACTACCCACCGTCGATGTCACCATGCATGCAAGGAGGGTGAGATCGAACTCGAATTGAAGTAAGAGATTCACTAGTCACTCCTCTGGAGGGCTTCTTGTTGGCCTTCTTGTGCGAACACTTCGTGGCATATTGTCCCAGCTCATGACATTGAAAACATTTAATCTTTAACAAGTCCTTCTTCTTACCCACCTAACTAGAATCTCCTTTGGATTTGGATTTCTTTCCTTTCCCTTTCTTTGCCTTTCCAACCAAGGCACAGTTCTCCTCATCATCATGTTTGGATGAGGTTCCATCTTTATTGTTCCTCCTTATCTCTTCTTGCACCAAGTCGAACCAGAAATTCTCACTTTGGTAGCTTCTCCCTCCCATTTACCAAATCCTAGTAGTTGTGTCAGCTCTTTAGAAGGCCTAGAAGTGCTAGGTTGAACAGATCATCTTTGGTAACTATAGCACCAACACTCCCAAGCTCATCCAAACTTTGGGTGAACTTGATCAAGTACTGTGGTATTGTGTCACCCTTTTCCATCTTGATTTTCCAAAGCTTGTCCTTAAGTTCCAACTTCTTATGGTCACTACTATTTTGAAACAAGTCTTTCAAGGCCTTCCGCACTGCATATGGAGTCTACTTCCTGTGGAGGTTCGCAAAAATATGATCTCAAACTCCTTCCAGTAATATCCTTCTTGCCTTTGTTGCATTCTTCTTCAACTCTAATAGCTTCTGCCAGATTCTGTGCATCTGCATTTGCTGGTTCCAAAAATTTTCTATCAATGTATTCCTTCAATCTGTTGTGTTCCATGACTACTTCCATCTGGTCCTTCCAAGAAATGTAATTCGAGCTACCCTCAATGGCATACTTGAGCCTCAAACCATAGAAAGCCATCCTAATCCTATTTCTAGCTCTGGAGAATAGATTTGAAAAATTTGTTAATCCTGCGAAGATAAACTCATATTCTTCTCTTCAAGTGTGATTTCAGATCCGATACCATGTAGAAATTCCTTGTAGGCTCAAATTTCTAATTGTAATTTACTAAACCAATAGACTTGAATCTACTCTACCAACTGCGGAAACAATTAATGATCGAAAAATCACAAAGCATACAAGAGAAAGAATTCAATCAACAGATTACACAATGATTTCCTGGGGAAATCCACAGCTAAAAACCCCTACGATTTTTATATTGCATTAGTCAGAAAATATGAGAAGATTAAAATGCTTTGCCAAAGCCCGAGCAACCTCTGCATTATCTCTATTTGTCTCATTGCTTCCTAGACAAGCCTAGGCCAATACTTAATCAATATTTTTCTTGCCAAAGTCCCTATTTCCTTGCGTTGCTTCCTTGAGAATTAACCCCTATTAATTAGGAAAATTCCTCATCCAAAAATATGCAATACATCATAGGCCTTCTTCTAACTTCATGCACCACATATACAATTTGGATGATTATACAAATGATAGTACACTACCCTTGAACTCCAATCTCAATTGGGTAACTCATAGATCACACATGCATGAGTTATTTATGGGTGATTTATCAGTTAACTGGTTGAACATTGAAGTTTATCTCAATTGCTAGACCTCCTACTAGTTCCTCCAATAGTTGGAACTAGTTTAATTGACTTTAACTCAGTTAAACTAAAGTAATTAATTACAGCTCAAAATAAATTCAACCAAGTCACCTATCAAGTAGGATCCAGTCTACATGACCCAAGTTAGAACCTCACCTCAAATTAATTGAACCAACTAAGTCAAACTTAATTAACTCATACAAGTTGTCATGTGATGTGGAATTATATTTTTCTTCTAATTTAATTCAACGAAAATTTAAATTAGAATCTTTCTTGGTGACATTTTCAGCACCTAGTGATACCCAAACCTCAAATCAATCTTGGAGAAGAATGTTTCTCCCCACAATTGATCAAAAAAATTGTCAATTTGAAACAAAGGGTATCTATTCTTGATGGTGACTTCGTTAAGCTTCTTGTAGTCTATGCATAACCTGAGTGTGCCATCCTTATTTTTTACAAACAAGGCTGGTTCTCCCCATAGTGATGCACTTGGCCTAATGTAGCCCTTGTCCAACATTTCCTTGAGTTGTAGCTTCAAATCTATCTATTATAGAGTGCTCAGATTGTATGGATCTTTCGATATTGGTGTTGTATTGGGTAAAATATCAATGGAAAAATTTGCTTCTTTGTGTGGAGGTAAACCTGGTATCTCTTCTAGAAACACATATTGAAATTGTTTCAAGATTGGGCATTCCAAAAAAATACTGCTACTATTAACTTTAACACTGCTATTAACTTGAACATGGGACATCTTTTATAGAAAATTATCTTAACCTACATAGTTGTGATCAACATCACTGATATGGGTTTTAGTTTCCCTTACAATTTCCTTCTTTTTGTAGCCTCATCAAGGCATTCTATCACTTTTTCATAAAAGTAAACTTTGGTGTGATGAAGGGCCAATCAATCCATTCCAAACAATGTGTCATATGTGCCCAATGGAAATATATTAAAATTGGTTGTCATAAGCATGCCCCTTAGCAAAAAGGGACAAGATTTTACCAAGTGTTCCACTCGTCTTTTCATTCCCGTGGCTAACTAGACCATCCATGAATTGTTGTGTGCTTCCTTGGCCAAATTGAAAATTTCAACAACTATTGGGCTAGTATAACTATAGTTTCACCCTGGATCAATAAAAATAGAGACATTATTATTACAAATCATACCTTTCATCTCAATAATGGATGTCTAGTGGTGACCTTGTTTGTTTTCCATAACTACATAATATTGGGCATGTTGTGATCCATGTACCAATCTATTTTAACTTCTTGGGAATTGTATGCTCTAAGCCCATATCTCCTTTGATGCAGGAAATCCTTCTTTAATTAAGTGATTCTCAAAAAAAATTGAACATTTCATAGGTTCTCCCATGACACCCATGGTTTTTTCTCTCACATGTTGGGTAATGTGGCCTTTATTAGCTGTTTTGAACCTCAAGTAGGGTCCACCTGGTTGACAGAGGTCATGATTTTCCTTTTTCCTATATCTTTTAGCCTCCAATTATTTTTTTCCCCTTTCATTTATATTTTACACTTCATTTTGACTTACACTCAGCCCCATGCTCCAGTCTGCATTTCAATTGTTCATAGTAGAATCTCAAATTCCGAATTACATCTTCTAGTGTTTTGGGCTCATTGAACTCAATTTGTTCCCTGAAGTTTTGTGACAACTCATTGATATATCTCTGAACTTTTTCTTTTTCATCTTTGAGGTATGGCACATACCTTAGCAGCTCTAGAAATTTGGTGGTGTATTCTTCATCTCACATTTTTCCCATCATGAGCTCATACAATTCCTTGGATTTGTTTTCAAAGTACCTATTAGACAAGTACTTGTCCCTAAAATATCTCTCAAACTCCTTCCAGGCCAGTTCTTCCTCCCTTATATCCTTCACATTCTTTAGATCCTCCTACTAGATATCAATCTTGCCCTTCAAGTTGAAGGTAGCCATCTTTTCTCTCATGTTCTCAGAGTAGTTGTGGACTCTGAACAACTTCTTCCTCCCAAGAAGTTGTGCCTCAACATCCTCTACCTTCTTGACCTCACCATCAAATGTAGGAGCCTTGGCTTTCTCTAACTCTTCTGGTATACGCTCCTTTCCCCTCATCCTTCTATGATGATGCCTCCTAGTAGTATCACCAAAGTGTTGGCCATGGATTTTTTCCTTCTCTCCAGAGTACTCAATAGAGTACCTCCCCTTATTGTGCCTTCACTTGGTAACCTGTGCCTTTTCTTGGATCCACTTCCATCTAATCCATCAATCCTTTCTTCTTGTTTCCCTTGTCCTAATGAGCTCTACCTGACCCTGTGGCTAGCCTCGAAATCATGCTACTTTTGTCTTTGTAAGTCTGAGAGACTTTACAGTATGACTACATTCACCCCGTCTTGCCTCTCATGTGCCCTGACAAGCTTCTCATTATCAACTTTGCAGTTCCTTATCTCAACCCTTAAACTTCACAACGTATCCATCGAATAAGGAGATCATGCATGTCCTCTCTTCTCAACCAATTCTTCCTCATGTACTTGTTGAGACCTGTTAGTGCTATATTGCACCATCTTGCTATTCATTCCCTTACTCTTTTGTTGTTCCTTATTCCTCTTTGATGTGTTATCACACACACATTATTGTTAGCTTATCATAAATAAATGAGATCAAGGATTACATCCTTTTGTTTCCTTGGTAAACCTACCACAAACACATGGCTATTAGTATCTAAAACATTAATTTCACTAGTTAGCTTCCATGTCAAATAAAACATCAACATATAGTCCATGTTTCAATACAACATATAAAAATAATCATATTTAAATACTTTATTAATTCTTTTACTCCTTTAGTACACTATACCAAGACCTTAACTTTGCTTCTAGAGGACCAGTGTTGAATCTTTGCTCTGGTACCACTCTATAACACCCCCATTCAACCTAGTTGACATCCTAAGGGTAGATGAAGGTATTACTATATTTGACCTAACCTCCAAATCCCTATCATGGAAATGGGGTCTTAAAATTTTGTCATTTTTCAAATTACTAAAAATTTAAAATAGACCTGACCATTGCATCTAGCTCATCGAGAGCTTCTTGACAATATAAAAATTTATTGAAAAATGACTCCCAAATTAAAGGATATGGTTGTTTAAAGTCTGACCATTCAAAGCCTTCCACATCAACATTGTTTTACCACATGGCACTCATGTGGACCCCACGTGATGCCCATGTCGAAGCCCTCCTTCCTTCACTGGAGGCCCATTTAGCCATGTTCTGTCCATGTGACACAAATTTCCCATGTGGCATTGCCACCTCACTAGCTCATAATGCCACTAAACCACCCCCTTTACCTTTTAAGTTAGCCTCTTCTCCATTATAAGAGATGTTGGCCTCCTTATACTTAACACACTTTGTGAATTCACTAATTGTTGGACCCTTGGGCATGAATGACAAATTGAAATTAGTTGCTAAGTGGGAATTCCTCTTCCTCATCCCCCACCCCTCCTTGATCTCAGCTCCACTCATGAAAGTTCTCCATCATTTCAGGGTTATATTCACAACAACTGATGGAAATTCCTTTTGTCTTAGCCCCCATCAACCTTTGCCATCAGTGTGCTATATCCTCTTTACAAACCTCCCAAGGTCCTTAGGCCCCAATGTTTAAGATGACATCACCCGATGTCATGCCATCATTGTGGCCTCCTCCGGGAGTGCCATGAGTCACTCCTTTTTGGTCGTTTTGACCCCCTATGTGGCCTAACTTATCTGCCACATGGCACACCATTGTGACTCCACCTAAGCTTTGATCCATTTCATATAGCCATCTCACCTAGGCTCCACCAGTCCTGACATTTGATGTAAATTCGCTCTTTCATGTTATAATTGATTTGGCCCCTACTTTTGGTTTTTCACCTTAATGCCTCCATGCAAGGTTTTCCAACTGTTAATTTAATTCAACCATCATTGATTGTATTGAGTGCCACCTCATAAACCCAAGGCCCGAGATGAAACTCCTCATGGAACGTACTGTGAATTCTCGATCAAACCTTGCACATTTTCAATATGAAACACCCATAGTGTAGAATATCTCGAGGTCCCAAGACCTTGAGGTTTGATACAGTAGCATTGCCATCTCTTTCTAGATATATTTGCATCTCTCATCCTCCATTAATAATTTCCATGCTTATGCATGCTTCTAGGGTTTCCCTAAGGTAAAAGACCTTGAGATAGGACACTTACTCGATAGGGCTATCCTTCTTGAGATTATGCCCAAATACATACTTAGTTAAGTGGGATTTCGTTAAGGTCTCTCAGAAATTGACCAAGCCTATCTCTCCTAGGCTTATATGGGATTCAAACCATCCCAACCAATACAACCATATATGTAAATATAAAATAAGTGCATGTTTTATACCAATAATTCAATAATATAGAGCCTATTATTATAAATAATTTCAGTGCAAGAATGAAATAAAAGAATAGAGGTTCGCCCATCTCTTATACCTTATTGGTTTGAATGAATTTAAACTCATAAATAGACATAGAAAATATCCATTCTCAATTAATCACATGAGAATTAAAAAATTCCTCATAATCCATACAGGAAGTAACATTTCTTAGCATTAGTATAAACATATATGTGACACCATGAGCATTTACACTTTAAACACATACACAAAGGTTGAGATAAGCACTTATCTTATGTGTAAAGTCTGAAAAATGAGACTGGGGCTTCAACTCTCAACCCAACCTTAGATTGGCTTACACTGCAAAATTTCTTATAGTCATTCGCCGTTGAGCCATATTTAAAGCTTCAGGAGGAGTGGTCAAAGGAAATAACCAATTTTGTGAGTTGAAACATGGAATATAAAAATCATTACACCTCCACCCACCTTCTAATCAAGGGGATTTATAGATTGTGCCATATCCACCCATTAGCTAATCGACGAAATCCAAAGGTTGTCCCACCTCCATCCTTATATAAATGCCCACAGTAACTCCATCCTAAATTAGTATTCCAAAGCTCACTAAGAATAACCAGGTAAAAATACCTTTAGTGGCTCCACTTGAACCAGGACTCCATAGCTCACTAAGAATAACCAGGAAACAATAAAGTCAGTGGCTTCATCCTAAACTGGGAGTCTAAAAGTCACTGATAATAGCCAAGCAATGATACCTTTAGTGGCTCAACAATAAATCAGGAGTCCAAATCTCACTAATAATAACTAGGAAGCAATATCTTTAACGACTCCACCCTAAATTGGGAGTCTAAAGCTCATTATTTTTTTATTAAGCCTGAAACCAAGTAAAATAAGGCACTATCGACACTCTATAACCAAGAATCCAAAGGAACAAGGCATTCACCAAAACCGAGAGTCCAAAGATCCTCTTCCCTTCACCTGAGACATGCCCACATGGCTCGTCTAGTACTCACAACCATAAACGTGTTTCTCTTTGCATTATGAAAGAAATATTATATTTTCTTCCACTGCCACTTTGTCGTGTAATGTACTGCTCCAATTACTGATCAAGTCATCACCTACACTCCAAGAATTCCTTCTTGCGCTGCCTCCAGAAGTCTCCTCCATGTTCTTTTCGCTAGGTTTACCACTTTCTATCTATTCTTGTTGTCTTGTGATAAGTCTCTCTTCACACGTTGTGCTCCCTGTTACAGATCCATTTGGGCATATCAACCCCAAATTACAGATCGATGTTATTGGAGCTTAGCAATCCCTAGTGTAGTTGTTACATGCCCTAAAGAAGTTAGTCATAAGAATGCCTTACTTCCTAAGAAGTTCCATCACTGAAACCATCCAAGAACTATCTCTAAGAAGATCAGCGCAGGTAGGCCTTCATTAGGTTGCGCTACAATACAAAACATACACTGACATGGTGCTATGCAGCACACTTGGCCCCTCTTTGGCCTGCGCTGAGCGAATTTGGGCAAATTTCCATGAGGGTTTGAAGATTCCTTATCCATTGGAAGCCTCTAGAAGTTTCTCAAATGCCACCTGCTCCTTTGAGTTCACCTTTGGATGAGAAAGGGAATAAGGAAACATCAATCCCCTATCCCTTCTTCCATGGAACTGATTTCTAAATTTAGAACGGCATTCATCATCACCATTGATGGCATAACCTCCTTCACTCACCTATAAATAGATCACTCACCTAAGAGATCAAGGGCTGAAAAATATGGGGTTGTAAGGAGATGTTGCTGGTATAAGATTAGAATTTATTGTAAGTATTGTAATAGTGTTGGAGTGTCTTTCTTTTCATGAGGTGAAGAAGGATTGAATTGGAAGGATGACACTGGATCGAGCTCATATGGGTTGTAAACTTTCCTCTTATCAATAAAGTTTTTCAAGATTTTTTCCTTATGCTTGTGTTATATGTTAATGCATTCATATTTATATCATGTTTTTGATTCCGTGTTATTTATAAGCAATAGATCATTATGCTTTGTCGGTTTTTTATTTCTGTAGTTGTGCAGGTACTTTCCAAGCGATTTAAGTATGGAAAGGAGCAGCAAGATCGGTCAAGGGAGACAAGGAGCTAGCAAAACTACAAATAGGTTTCTCTTCTCTCTTGTTTTATCTGTTAGTTATAGAAAAGGTTAAGATTACTTTGTCTGTTGTTTCTAGATCCACTCCTAGATCTAGAGGGTTAGTTGTTTGTCCAAGAACACTAAATATTCCCGAAAAAAAATTGGTGACTCTGCTGGGGAACAGATTATCCATCTTAGTAGCTTATTAAGCCTCTTAGGACATTTCTACACACTGTACTTGTGGTCGTTCATTGAATTACGGTCCTTTTTCATTGAAAATTGAGTCAAAATTGTGCCAAAAATACCTTCAGAATTGCTCGTTGTCATCAGTGCACTGTCTCTAACTGATGCCTGCACTGCAGTGCACTTCCCACATAGGTACAGAGCGATTCAGCACACTGTCTATCACTACAACCTACATTGATCCCTTGAGGGTCAGTTTCTCATCTAGAAACTAAAAGTTTTTTCCAATTTTCTCTTGTTTGAATTAGTTGTTGAATGTCAATGATGCTTTGGCTCTGAAAATGTTTTTGATCTCCTTAGCTAGCCAGCCCTACTTTGATTGGATTGATTAATGTTTCTTTAATGTTTTCTTTGTCATTGTTAATCTATAGAAGTTAGAATATAGTTGATCGATTTTTTTTGTCAATAGAAAAGTGTCGTAAAATCGTCATTTTCTTCAAAAAATGAAGTGTCATAAAGTCTTCCTTCATAAATAATCGATTTATTTACTTGTGCATTCAATTTTTATTTTCATTTAAAGTGTCGAAAACCTTCATTTCTTTAAATTTGAAAGTGTCGTACAATCTTCCTTTACCTTTAAAAGAAATTGTCATAAATTGTCATTTTTTACGAAAAGGATTCTGAATTGTTTGTCCATTAGTTTTTCTTATTGCATCATTCATATTAAGAGAAACTGAAAAGAAATACATGCAATTTGCATTTTGTAGTTTGTGAATGCTTGAAAGGAATGGTTTAGGGAATTTCATTAGTTTGTGCTCTTTAATGATTGTTCAAAAAGTACTTGTATGCTCTATCCCTCATAGCTATGATTTTCGTTGCTGAAATTAAATGGAAAGAGTGCTTCTCACTCTAGTTGCATTCTTAGGAATTTCAAAAAGCATCCCGTGGTGAACCTTCAAAGGCAAATTTTAAGCAAGACCAACCTAAAATTTACATCAATTAATCTAATAACGCATTGGAACTTAACGAAAAACATCTAGAGGTCTAGGCTAGAGACATGTTCCAACGTCTTTAAACCTAGTGGATGTCATTTTCATTGAGGTTGGTTGATTCCTCCTCTCTAATTCGATAAGTACTAGTATGGACTTGTGCTCCCTGTACCGTCGAGTATATGGTGGAAGACCCCAATAGGTTGAAATCCTTTATCCCTAGGAAGCCAAGTCTGTCACCTTACCGATTGCAACGCGCTGAACACAACATTCGGGAATATTGACTGTCGTACGTCAAAATCCTTGATCATTTCTCTTTCATTTATCACCAAGGTGTATATTGCAGTTTTATGATTTGTTTGGTAAAACCTCTTGTCTAGAATCTCCAGAGTAGCCACTTTCATTCCTTTTCGACTCTCTGAAAGTAAAAGGATCATCTAAGCACTTGTCCCTTCAGGCTCATTAAAAATTGAAGGCGACTAGAGTCATCTTTTGCTTTTTCTCAACTCTTTAAAAATGAAAAAGCAAATTTGTGTTCCAGTGTCGTAAAAATTAATTGACCATGAATAACATCCTCATTCCTTAGTTGATCTTAGGTTGAAGCATATGGTGACAAATTCAGACTCCACCAATCAAGCAATTCCTTTTGATGGGATTCCTAGTCCTTTTCCTCCATTTGGAAATATTGGTACTCCATATATGGCTACATTGTCCCTTTCAGGATTTACCATTGGCTTTCCAGTATGGTTGTTTTCAACCTCCTTGGCTCAAAATGTCGTGATTTCTCTACAATCGAGTATGCCTCCAACTGGACAAAATCAACCTCCAGTTGATCCTAAAGTTGACCCTTTGCCTTCTTCCTCGGTTGTTTCTTTCTCCCCTTCTTCCTCTTTGCCTGTGAAAGTATTGGTACTAGTAACCAGGTGGCTAAGAAGAAGAAGAAAGGGAAGAAGAAGAAGAAGAAGCAAGTTCAACAGAGGGGAAACCAAGCAACCATTGCTTTGAATGCAACATCAGATGAGAAACCATCCATCAAGCCTCACAAAGTTTGATATCCATGCAAACTTTGTGCGGGAGATCATCTTCTTCAAAATTGTCCTGATATTCCTCAGATATTAGAAAGAATGGTCTTCCCGTTCACATCATCTTGTTCCATAAACTTTTAGAGATCATGTTGGTGACACACCATCAACTAGTGGAAGTAAGGTTCATGGAAAGAAGGGTGAATTTAGGTTTCCATGTAGGTTATGTGAAGGAAATCACCCCATTCACCTTTGTCTTTATCTAGATGAATCCAGGAAAGTGTTGGATAATTGTCCTGCTTTGTTGTTGCGACTTCCATCTGGTTATAGGAAAATTTCCCTAAATCCTTCACTAGTTGATGAATTTACTGACTAAAATAAACCGTCGGTCAAACCCACTCTCTCTAAAAGTGAATCCTACGAGTCTATACATGACCCAAATCAACAGGTCGAGGTAACAGTTGACCCGATTTCGCCTTCAGTAAATCGTACCTTTTCTGAAGAGAGTGAATATGATACCACCCAAGTTCTTTTTGTTTCTTCAGATTCTAATGAGCTTGAGGGTAATCCTCCTGTTCCATCAAGACAGGAGGAAAATCCTCCTAATCTCGTAACACAAGGGGTTAATTATCTTGTTTCTATGGTACCCCCTCCAAGTAGTCTAGTCATTTCCTTTGATTGGAATCGACTGGCAAGATTTCATCTTCCTTCTTATGTGCCTTTCCAGATCATAGTACAGGTTTGTAATATGATTGTATCGGGCACTATTATAGATGAAGGTGCATCAGTGAGCATCCTTTCCTCAACTGCTTGGCAAGCGCTTGGTTTGCCACTGCTTGTGATAGTTACCCAGAATCTGTTGGCTTTTAATAGAGGAACCAGTCAACCATTAGGGATCCTCCCTCAGTTACCTGTTACTTTGAGAGGAAAAACTATTTATCTGAACGTGATGGTAGTCCCAGGCCCTTTAGATTACAATTTACTTCTTGGGCGCGACTATGTTTATGGCATGGGAGCTACTGTTTCCACACTCTTTCGAGTGATGTGTTTCCCACATGAATGTAGAATTGTCACCATTGACCATCTTTCATTTCCCAGTCCAAATATGGCTCCCAGCCAACCATCTTCCCTAAATGGTCCTTTTGTACCAATGGTATCATCCCTGCCACGGGTTAATTATGTGGCAACCTATTCCATACCTACATCAACTGATGATCAATTCAGTGATGTTGTACATCATGTACTAGGGGCATTGGAACCAGATCTCTCCTTCATGACCACTTATGAGTTGTGATTTCTCGAGGATAGTTCGTTGTCTTGTGTAAACCTTGTTAAAAAATGAAACAAGGGTCTGAGGATAGTTCTTTTACCATGTCAACCTCATTAAAAGATGAAACAGGTTCATGAGGATAGTTATTTTACTGTGTCAACCTCGTTAAAAAATGAAACAGCTCCGATGGGGACAGTTCCTGGTCTTGTGTCAACCTTGTTAAAAAATGAAACAAAGAGTACGAGGATAGTTCCTGGTCTCGTGTCAACCTTGTTAAAAAATGAAACAAGGAGTCTGAGGATAGTTCATTGTCTTGTGTCAACCTCGTTAAAAAATGAAACAAGGGTCAAAGAGGATAGTTCTTTTACTGTGTCAACCTCATTAAAAAATGAAACAGCTCCTATGAGGATAGTTCTTGTGTCAACCTCGTTAAAAAATGAAACAAGGAATATGAGCATAGTTGCTTGTCTTGTATCAAGCTCATTAAAAAATGAAACAAGGTCCCCTAGAGAAAAGTTCCAAGTCGAGTCTTTGAAGAGATCACATAAAATCCCAGTCGATTCTTTCACTTTGTCTCATAAAAGAACCTTCATTCCATCCACCTGATAGCCACGAGTAGTCTACTTAGGTGAATGTAATGAAGCTTGGGAGGCATGCACCTAATGGTAAAGTTAAGTTTCCCTGTAGGTTATGTGAAGGAAATCACCCCATTCACCTTTGTCCCTATCTGGACAAAGCCCAAAAGGTGTTGGATAACCGTCTTGCTTCACCACAACAACTTCCATCTAGTTATAGGAGACTCTCCCTTTCATCATGTTGGGGGCATGTAAACCAATTTCAAGCATAGTTTTTCGTTTTAAGCTTGTGTAAAAATGAAACTAAATCCAAGCATAGTTTATCGTTTTATGCTTGTGTAAAAATGAAACTAAATCCAAGCATAGTTTATCGTTTTAATTTTCTGTAAAAATGAAACTGAATTCAAGCATAGTTTATTGTTTTAAGCTTGTGTAAAAATGAAACTGAATCCAAGCATAGTTTTTCGTTTCAAGCTTGTGTAAACATGAAACCGAATCCAAGCATAGCTCCCTATGGTTCAATCTTGTGTAAAAATGAACCCATTTCCATTTTTAACCCTTGTGATGGCCATTCTATTAGCCTCTATCGTTAGATGAGCCTTGGTTGTTTTCATCCCATCGCTACCATCCCTTTGGCCGATTATACTCTTTCACTTGGTTGTTTTACCCATTTTGAGGGACAGTTGCAATGAATGGTCTTATTAGACAGCCTCTTCACATAAATCAACATGTTTTGAAAAGTTCCAACATCACCAGAATCAGATGCTGCCCTAGACACCACTCGTTCCTCAAAAAAGAGTCGTATTTAAGCTCTTTTTAGACTCTCTAAATATGAAAAGATTGTCGAGCGCTTGTCCTTTCCAGCTCGTTAATGGATTGGAAATGATATCTCTCTTGTATTATTTTACACTTTTTCCGACTTAAGAGATTAATCTATGAAAAAGAACTTGTGGAGTTTCCTTTTCATCCCTTTTCAAACTCTCTAAATATGAAAAGGATTGAGTTGTCTTTGTCGTTAAACTCGTTAAAAACATCAAATAGCGACAAACTTGTCCATCTATAATAGGTTGATTTTCACCTTCGCTAGACTCGTTAAAGCATAAAATAGCGATGTGTTCGCCTAAAGGGTGAATTATACAACAAGCATATGTTATCCTCCTCAACATTGATAAAAAATACAGAGGTACTGGTCAACAATGACCGAGGAAAATGGAAAATGTCGAGAAAACTTTTGGTAGCGAGTTGCTCTTGAACATGACACTTTCACTTCATCTCTGTGGCTATTTTGGTTGGGTCATTCAGCTTGATGGTTATCAAATTGTTGGTATATCACACTATCCATCACTTTTGTTTTGGGCCAACACTACCAATTCATCTCAGTGTCGCCGATATGTTCAAGAGAAGTGTTATAGCTCCAAATCTCACTTTTATGGTTTGTGATGCTGCACTCATGGCCTAGGGCAACCCCTCCTTCCAGACCTGGTCCTAAAATTTAAAAAACAGTGCTTTATCCCTTATACGCGACATTGCCCTGAGTTAAACGCGTGTACACGCGGGTCTGTGTATACCCAACCCGCGTGTATGAATTAAAACACTTAAAAAAATAAATAATTCCTTATTTTCGGGTGGAGATCACGGGTTTTACCTACTGATCACCTGTTAGTGCCCGTGGCCCAACTGTTCCCAACCAACTCCTAACTAAAAAACTACTTTGGAGATGGTATAAAAAGACATCAAAGGGAAGGCCTAAGAGAGAGAGAAAAGGAGAGAAAGATTATTATGCTGAGATTTTCCCCTTGGACCAGGTTTGAAGTCCTTGGTGCTTTCTGCACTTCCCCAATTTTGCATAGGAAAACCTTGTTTCCATGTGTATTGGTGATCATTCATCTTTTATATCACCATTGAGTAAGACTCGGAAGGAGCTCTTGTTGGAGGCTTGAGGCTGGAACGAATCTGGGAGGAAGCTTTGCTTGGAGCCTGTTGAAGGTGTTTCAGGTGAAATCTTTCCGTTATATGTACTTTACTTGCCTTTATATAAAGAAACACGTCTTGGTTCCCGAAACAGTCTTTCTTTGTGCTTATGAGATTCTTGTTTTGAATTCTTATGCAAGTAGTTACTCAAAGATTTTTATAACTAACTTTATAGCATGAAGATGGTTTATGTATAAGTATTTGTCCATGTACTGTTGTGTTCTTTGATTTGTTTTTTTTACAGATCAAAGGAGAAGAAGGGAACTCCAAGAAGGGTTTGGACCCTAAAGGTCTTCTCGAACGTAGGACCTTAGGTACGTACCCTCAACATTAGAATTTGCTTACAGTAAAGATAATGACTGTGTGTGTGTTTCTTTGAATAAGCAATTTTCAGTCTGGTAGAGTCTTAACCCAAAGGACCCTAGGGGTACTTTCCCCTCAACCAGAATAGGCGACTCCACTGGGGAACAACACTCTTGTTGTTTCTAGTTTGGTTAGTCTTCAAGCCAATCAAGGCTCAGCCCCTATGTTTGTTGGCTCTGACTGTCTGATCTGTTCTTGAACTCTAAGCTTTTCCAGTTTTTTTAGTCTGTATTTTTTATTTTTCTTGAAAATCTTCAGATACGTTGTTTTGCTGGATTACAGAAGCGTATATACGCAAGTTTAACTAATTGAACTCGCATATACGCAGGTTTCCTCAGTTACAGTCGCGTTTACACGCACTCTGCATATCACTGCAAGCGCGTATATTATATAATTTTCAAGATTTATAAATTTTCTTTTTGCTGAATGTTTGTCTGGTGGTTTGGGTCAGTTTGAAGCAGTCATTTTCTAGTAACAGTCCTCTGTTTAACAGGGGGAATCTTGTTCTGAACTCTCTCTAATTATAAGGAGTATTAGTCTTGTTTTCGTTGATTGCAAGCGTCATTGTTTTTTGACACACAAGATTTCTGGTTAAGAATCTTGACTGCTCTGTTTTGGCAGAGTAGGAAGATTGGATTCAATCTTTGTGTTCATTTTGTTTTGGTGACCCTTTTGTTTGCTTAACGAAACCATTTTTGTGACCATTTTCTCCTTCGTTTCGGGAAATTTTTTTGTTACCATTTTCTTGAAACTTGTCTTTTGATCTCTTGGACTTTCATTGCTGCTTTTGATTGTCAAGAGCGATTTCAAATGCATTTATTTTCGTTGGGTTTTCATCATTTGAAAGGTGTCAATTCACAAAAGTGTTTGGTTTCCTATTCATCAATCATTGGTGTCAGTATTTTTGAGAGCATTCTTTGAAAAAGACTTCTTGGCTTCATTGAAAGAAAATCTTTTGAAAGTTTTGAGTTTCGCTTTCTTAAACTTGCTTTTCATTTGGTTTCCTTTTTTGCGAAGTGAAAGTGCTTTGTGTTTATCTTAGAACTTTTTTTTATTGTTTGGACGAAATGATTGGTAACCCATCATCTTCTATCTAAGCATCTTAGTGGCAAGACAAATTTGATAAGGCAGCAACTTTCCTTCTTTGTTTTTAGAGTAGTCTTTAAATCTTGCATCCACATATAGTTCTTGCATTAGGATAGATTTGCATCTCTTTTTAGGCATATATAGTTTTGTTAGTTTTTGTGAGTGTGGAGTCTGAAAAGAAAAGGAAAATTTGTTTATATTAGAAGTACCTCTGAACCTCATAGAAATTGCTCTTCATCGAAAACAAAAAGTGCATGTGCATATAGCTAAGTTTTATTAATTTCTTTTGCGTCCATAAAACACCACAAGTTTCATCTCCATTACCTTGTGACTTAAAGAACAACCTAATAAAATCAAGCGCTAATTAAAATCCACTAGAACTTTTTGTTTTAGTCAGTTACACCAACAAGTTTAGGATTTTAGGGCCTTGGATTAGGCGAGTGGAGAGTTAACTCTCCAAGGCCATATAAACGTCAAACATAAGAGTCTGAATAATGAGAGAAAATCCAATAGCGTTAGGAAGACCAGGAAAGCTCCGGATCTGGGAGTTAAGCACGAGGGTCTGTGAAGACAGGGAAGAGAGATACCCCCTCTCTTACTTGTCCGAACTTACCTCACGACTGTTCCGCCTGGCTTCTGCAACGAGTTGGTACCCATAGTTGCCTCTCCTAGGGATCTACACAGGTGGCTGCGGAGGGGAATCCCGTGGAACCTGAGGTCGACGTTGCATCACTCTTGACAGTACTACTGGAGGGCACCCTTGCAAAGCTTGGGGGCTTGCACCGGCGCAGGCTGTTGTTAGGAGGTCATCATAACTTCCTCTAATACCTTCGCTGATAGGACTGGGCCCTCATCATCCCAGACTATCTTCGGAAGGCCCCTTATTTCACTTTCTCGTATTTTGGTGTCCGGTCTTAATCACCCGGAGCGGAAATACGTGGAAGTTGTTTGACTGGCTGTATCTTTAGGGACTTTATAGTGTGTGCTCTGTGCTCCTAGTTGGCCTAGCTTTCTATTTTTTGAGTCTTTAGTTAGATCATAACAAAAAATTCAAAGTGGCTGACCGATCTCCAAGACGGTCTCGAAGACTTTGTGGTCTCTCGCCACCAAGTTTAGAGTCTTCTCCTAGAAGGCGCAGATGAAATACTACCGGTGGGTTCCGTCCCACGCCGGTTGATGCATCGGGGATTGATCCTCCTCTCGGGGACATTAGCGGCCAAGCAAGGCCTGGCACTTCTGAGCAAGAGAGGGACACTCCAGTCCTTTCTCGAGTTCGCTTTCAAGCGGAGGATAACATAGAGGTAGAAGAACTTTCAGAGTCATTAGGGGCTCCGAATTCTCCCCTACCATTTAGTCATCCAGACGTATTGCAATACGTTGGGACTCCGTCACATAAACCATCAAGTCCAGGTTACACTACGCGCTTACCATTCATGACCACTACTGGAAGCATGGCTTCTACAAGTGCTACAACTATGCAAACCCCAACATCAGTGCAAGGGGGAGGAACTATTTCCATCCCCTCCACTTCCTTGTTTGGATCTTTTGCGAGCACATCTCTAGTTGGGTCTACCTCCATTCCGTCCACGAGTGGAAATGCCCAAACCAATGCTTTTGGTACTGGACTCTTCCCTTTTGGCACCCAATCACAGGGTATTCCATCGGTTCCATTTAGTGCCGCTACGTCCATGATGGGCGGATCGGCTTCATTCCAGGGTTTTCCTTTTGGAAGTGGTCATATACCACATTCCAACCCGACGGTAGGATCCATGCCTTTTTCTTCAGTAGGACAAAGCAACAATCCTTTCCAAGGTTGGAATAACCCTGGGGTTAGTAGCGCTGGAACTGGGAATCCGTTTATCGGCCAACAAGGGAATAGGTCGTACACCATGGTTAGTTCATTTCAAAGTATTCCTCCCCTTGCTTCGGCTTGGAATCCGTATCAGGGGTTATCAACTCCCTGCAATCCTTTAGGAGGAAACTTTGCTGGTTATGGAGGTTATACGGCAGGAGTTGGTCAAGCTCTGAATTTTGCTGGACCACAAGGCTTGCCTTTTGGTTCAGCCAGTTCTACTGGTCACTTCGGGCAGCCTGGTGCCTCCCAAATTCCAGGACAATCTTTTCAGAGCTTTGGGAGTTTTGCCCACTCTGGGTGGAATCCCCAAGGTCCTCCTAGGCTTCCGTTTCTGGCAACGTTAAACTTGCCAGATCTCACTAAGTTAACAAATGACCCAATCAGGTATAATCCGGCCTGGCCTCCGGTCCCAACCAAACTCCCTTCGGACATTCCAAAATTCGAAGGGAAGAGTGGTGAAGACCCAAGCGACCATGGGACCACATTCCATTTGTGGTGCTCATCTAACTCCCTTATCGATGACTCGGTTAGGTTGAGACTCTTTCAGCGCACCTTGACTGGTAATGCGGCCAAATGGTATATAGAGTTGCCTGGGGGCAGCTTTACATCGTTCGCTGACTTGGCCAACATCTTCTTAAATCACTTTCAGTTGCCTGTCCGCTATGACGCCGGAACTGAACTTCTGGCCACCTTTCGTCAGGATAAGGATACTCACATTTTCGATCACATTTAGGAATGGAGACGGAAAAAGAGCCTCATTAAAGCCGAAATTCCTCCGGAATACCGTCTCGAGTGGTTTTTGAAGTCTTTACAACCCAAGATCTCCAAGGATGTCTCCATGTCTGGGGTCTATTCTGAGGAGCAAGCCATTTTTAGGGCCCAGCAATTAGAATTGATCTACTCTCAGTCTGGGATCCTACAAAAGTACTTGTCAGATGCTCCTGGATCTAAGGTTGATTTAGCTAAGCCGAAGCCAGGTCCACACGCGGATGGTATCGTTGGGTCAATAGACACAACTATAGTGAACTTGTTGAATCAATTGCAGCAGTTGTCTTTGCAAACTGCTTCTAACAACCAAGTCACATTGTCTAATCCTCCCGCTTCCCAAACTTCTTCAATTAATGTCGTCCAATCCGATAACCCCAAAGGAAATCAAAGTTCCAATGGGAAAAAGAAAGGACGTGGTAAAAAGAAGAACTCGGATGGGAAACCCGATGCAAATACATCCGGCAACAATGTTGGTGGTGGTAGAAATGAGTCGAGAAAGAAAGTCAAGTTTCCTTGCAAATTGTGCAATGGAGACCATCTAGCTCATCTCCGCCCCAAGATTCAAGACGCTCAACACTTGTTAGGGCAGCAAGGAACTTCTAGTTCTCAAGCTGTGTTAACCAACCCTTTTCCCCAAGGGCAGCAATTTATTGCTGGCGCAAGTTCAAACCCTGGTACCTCCGCAAGGGGCAGCCAAGAAGGGGACAAGTCATCAAATGTTTTCATGATGGGTGCTCACGCTAATGTGACCACACGGTCACGCGATTATGGTGAAGGTGAGACTTCTAAGGGTAAATCAGTTCCCGAAACTAACAACCCGCTTCATATTGAGCGACCTTCTGTTGAGACTATACCTCGGGTACCGAAAGGTTCCGCAAAACGCACGACTATCAACCCTAATATTAGGGCAGCCCAGAATTACTCCATTGTTGAGGATCTGGCCCAGAGTCCATGTGCTATGTCCGCGTTAGAGGTTCTCCAGTCATGTCCTGCTCAACGAAGTGCCTTGCTATCTGCAATGGGGGCAGTAGATCCAAGTAACTCCTTAGCTCTCACTTTTGATATGAGTAATGTCAAAAAGAGACTTCCTCATCACATGGCTTTCCAGATAAAGTCTACCTACCAGAAAATGAATATTTTTCGGACGGTTGTAGATGAGGGAGCTTCCACGTGTGTCATGTCTATGTCATGCTGGAAGGCCATTGGATCACCGTCGGTTGTTCCTTCACCCACCCTATTGACAGCATTTGATGGTCATTCTCATAGGCCATACGGGATTATCCCGGCTTTTCCTGTATGTGTTGGAGGAAAGGTCGTTAATATTGAAGTAGAGGTCATAGACGCTAACCTAGACTATAATCTCCTATTAGGAAGGAACTGGGTATACGAGATGGATGTTGTGGTTTCGACTCTGTTTCGTGTCATTTGCTTTCCTCATGAGGGGAAAATCGTTAAGGTTGACCAATTGAACTATTGTCCAGTTGATCCTCAAGCAAACTCTGACTCTACTATTCCTTTAGTGGGTAACCCCCGTCCGCCTACCGAGAGTCTAAGAGTCAGGATGTACTCTTCATTGATGGGTACGTTTAATCTTCCCCCTCCTACAGCTGGTATAGATACAATTTCATCCTCCAGGGATCCTTTACGGAGGGAGTTTGTCCAAACTCCTTATTCTTCGAATCCCGAAACCTTAGCTTCATCTGTGACCACATCAGGTGACGACGAGGTGGGTGGAATAGAATCTCTTATATCTGCAGTAGAGCTTAGATATGAATCTATAGATAACTCTGCAGATAACTATTCTACTTCTTCCTCAGGGAAGGAGATAGATGGTGATGTGGCTCATTTTCGGACCCCTGATTCCACCTCTGCATCGGATTGCTCGGATATTGTTTTTCCATCGGAGGAAGCAGTATTCGAAGCAATGACGGCCGTAGATCGACCTTTCGAAGATTTACATCGTTGGTTACACTTTCATTCCCCTGTGCATGAAGTCGAATCTTGATCCTCCAATTCGACTAGTGATGTTTGTACGGTCCCTTTGGCTCCAACACATTCATTTGCCGAAGAGAGTATATTGATTGGTTCGATCGTTGTACCTATAAACATCCCTAGGAGTAAGTTGGCGGAGCCCCCTGATGGGCTCTACCTAAAGAAGTACTTTGCTTAGTTCAGGCTGGGCAATGACTTCTTTCTACTTTATGTATATATTTATACATATATCATCGAGCGTTTTCTGATATCAGTGCTTTTTGGTCTGCTGTGGCAGGTGCTGATGGATGATTTGGTCTATTTTGGGTTCGCTGATGGTGCTAGTCGACACACTCGGAATCTTGCTTCCGCATCTTGGGTACTTTATTATCCAACTGGTCAATTGATGGTATCGAGAGGCGTGTGTATCAGTCTTGCTTCAAACAATATGGCCGATTATACAGCTGTTATCAATTTATTATCCGAGGCAATCTCTTATGGGATCGACTCGTTGGTAGTATATCTTGATTCTCAATTGATAGTGTCTCAATTAAATAACATTTATCGGGTTAGGGATCCATTATTATATCGCCAATATTTAAGGGTGAGGTTGTTGCAAAGATCATTTATTTACATTAATTATTTTCACATTCCAAGATCTCAAAATTGGTTAGCTGATTCTATCGCTAATCAAGCATTAGACTGGCATATCAATCATTCATCGTCATAAAATCATGCATCAAAAATTCAAACTGTATATATATATATATATATATATATATATATATATATATATATATATATATATATATATATATATATATATATATATATATATATATATATATATATATATATATATATATATATCATAAAAGTGCCTCGAGTGTACATATGTGTGTCCAAAAATATACAAAATTGGGACTCAAATGCCCATAATCATGTCAGGCATATCTAATGCCTCGGCTCAGGATGAGCGTCTAAGTATGTCACTATAGCATTGGCCACGCGCCGAAAGACGCGAACCCAGTCACGTGGCATGCCAACCACATGACGCTGCATATCCGGAGGAAGGTCCTTTATGGTGGCCATCGGTACTCGGCAGCTCAGTCTCGCCAAGTGTTGTTGGACGTTGTTTAGGGTCTGTTCCGTATCTGCAGCCACCTCTTCGGCTCCTCGGTCGCGCCGTCTATGTCGTGGGAATCCGTCTGGTCGTACTGGCCCAATATCTGGAACATGATCATCATATTAGTCATTTGAGTCTCACCAAAAAAAAAATTTCAAAGTCTACAATTATGTTTGAAAAATCCAAAAAATCATAAAATCAATAAAAAATTCTTACCAATCTCGCCCCATGTTGCATCCGGTGGTAACACTAGATCAGGATCTCCTCGGAAATCCAGCCCAGCATAGGGGTATTCATCCACGGCGATGATTTGCTGCTCCCACCAGGTAAAGAATTCATCATCAAATGCATTCCTGGGGACTTCCCCACCCCCCAGACGTTTCATCAGGTCAGCCCACCGGCCCATGCGTGGATCACGTGGGCTACTGATGGAGATAGCTACCCTGGGGCGAAGTGCGGGAACCTTCTCAAAGAAGAAAGTGCACAAGATGGTTCCGAACCCAAAGTTCTTGGTACATCACCTCCTGATAGAAGTGAGTTGTTCCTTCATGTTGGCCAGAAGAGGAGTACACCAGTCAAACACAGTAGTGAGACAGTCCACTGCCACGCTCATGGTTACCCGTGACGCCTGATGTAGTGAGGATGATCCGTTCACTCGAGCAATGGAGAACAAGATTATCCTGAGTGACAAACTCGCCACATGTGGGATAGAGATCTGGCTCCCGACCTTCTGATGACCCGGGCAGTAAATCTGTACATAGTCATCTACACTGAGGCTATTCTGTGTCCTGCCCCGGGAATGTACTACCTCTCCCCTTCGGGAAAGGCCCGTGATAAAATATATGTCTTCCACTTCTATCCTAAGTGGCATCTGATCAATCATGAATGCTTCCTCATCGACATCCCAATAATCAATGAGCCTCTCGAGCAGACGCGTGTTCGCTTTCATATTTGGCAATTTGAAGAATTTAAGCAACCCGCATCCCCATAGGGCATCTAATGCTTCATCATTGCCCATAACTTCACTATCCACGGCTGCGTGCTCTCTTTCACGCCATGTGATAGTCATCCTGGAAGAAAAAATCATTTTCATCCGTTAGTTTTGTTTATAAAAATAGTTTGTTGCACACACGCGGGTTCCTATATACACAGTCGCGTGTAGGGCCGTCGTATACGCGAGTTCAATATTTCCAACCCGCGTGTACGCCGCGAAGGAATTTTTTGCAAAAATCCAACGGTAAAACATCAACTAAAATTCCTAAAAACTATCACAATTAATTGCAAGACAAGTTTAAGGCTTAGAAGTTTTCGGCAAGTTTGAACGGTTGAATTGGTCACAGGGAAGTTTGCTCCTTTTGCTCCACAATTTTTGCTCTCCAAGTCAAATGGTGAAAATGGTAAGTCCAAAATGCCTTTTATAAGTTTTGAAAATGCAAAAATTTTTCAAAATTTTATTTTGTTTGGCCTCATGTGACTTTTAACTTGGGAGCTTGGAATGCCGAGTTTGGTTTGTTTTTCAGGACATTTTGGACATTTTTCGACAGTTCGAGACGGTTCCATGACCGCTGACCCGTCATGGCAGGTATCATGTTTTCACTGGCATATAGGTTAGGGACACCATTTTTCCGTTGCATTATGCATACTAGCCTCCATATGACCGATACATCTGCCGTAGGGTCCCCCCCCCCATCGTGTTATGGTTTGTAAGCCATTTTCACTCGCCAATTCTTTAAATCATGACACGATGGTAGAGCCATCCCTTTACATGGGCATCGTAGTTAGCACCTCACTGACATTTGTTGCCCATGCTGCTTCGTTTTGAGTTGGCTCGGGAGTCCTCTGTAGTCCCGCCATGACTTATGCGTTGAAGACTCATTCCTCTTTGCTTCTTCGCTTCGTTCTGGCCTTATACCCTAGAGGCTCCTATGTGTGTCGAGTTGTACTTCTGCATTGCATGTTGACTATTTGCACCTTTTGGCCTAGAGCCGGCTTCACTTGGACTCGTGTTTAAGCCAACTTTTGACCATGACGTCTGCAAAATCAACCTTGCATACCTTTGACTTCTGCAGCTTGACATACCCTGATCCGTGGAAGGAACATACCTCTGAGTGTCACGGACCAGTTTTCACCTCCCTGCATTGAGCATAGGAACGTTCTTTCCCAGGAACTAGATCATCTGTTTCACCGACACTCGTTCTTTCCACTGTACCATAGCATTCTTTTATTCTTTTTCCGGCTTAACAGAAAAAGACAAAAGAATTAAATATTCCAAAAAAGAGCGGGAACAGGGACATTATTTCCATTTATTGTTGGCAGCTAGAGTCAGTCGAGTCGCCCTTGAACAAAGCACTCAAAACAAAGTCTCCTCCGCATGGGTGGGATTTATTTTGACTTAGGTATGCCATAACCTTGTTATTGAGTCAGTTCTCCCCTGATTGGTTATCTCTTCCAATCATATGGAGGGTTCGTTCGTGCCTCCTGCATCGCGAACTTATACAAAGTCATCATATGCTGCCACATAGTCACATTGAGTCGTGCTTTTGTTCAAGGGAAGTTAGCCTGAGTCGGCCTCTCTGCGGTGTCTCTTGACTCATTTTTCAGACGGCCTCTCTGCGGTGTCTCTTGACTCATTTTTCAGTCGGCCATCCCTGGTTGTCAGTGTCATGTCTATCATCACATCAGTTATATTGGTCCTTTACTCATGCCAGTTTGAGAAGGTCCCCATTGACTTCTTGCTGGCGGGTCTTGTCCTTATCGACGACGACACCTTGCTCTGAGGACAGGCCTAGAGCCGCACCCTGGCCCTATTTTCATTATTGATAGGTCACCTTGTGCTCATCATCGATCAGTATCATGGGTATTTGACTGAGTGGTTTCCCTTGTGTTTGTCATCAGCATACATTATCACACATTGGGATTCATGCAGTACCTTGGTTTCCATTTGACCCTATTGGTGGATACCTCGCCTCTGTGTCAGCTTTCATTATTGGTTGGTTCAGAGGGTTTCTGCCGTGCGCTAGCCACATCTTGTGTATGCCGGAAACGTACTTCGGTTGGGTTCCTGCATCTTTTTTCGTCCGATTCCTTCCAGATTATTGGCCTACGGGTTACACTCGCGCTAGATTGATGGAGGATGCCTTAATGCCTTCCTTCTAGTGGATCTTTCCCTATCGACTCCGACTCATTGCTCTGGGGCAAAGATCTAGAGTCCATTTGGCAGTACCTTGGCGTTTGCAGTCATTAGTGGCAGATCCTTCACTATCGACAATGGGAAACCATCATTGTCTCCTGATCGATAGATTCTTACAGGTGTTCGACTTCAGCTCATTTATTCACACTTGTTAGATTGTACTGGGTACCTTGACGCTCATTATCATTATCGGTGAGTAGTCTCGCGTTTGTTAACGGTATACATCAATGACCGGTAATCAAACGATTTCTCACATGGTCGACTTCAGATCATTTATTCCCATGGTGTAGAAATGTACCACGGCGGTCGGTGAAGACCTCAGGTTGTATCAGCATTCATTGGTTCACTTGACAGTTGCTTCTGTTGCTGCTAGTTGATACCACTCCACCTTATATGTTGCAGTCAGTCATGGCGACATTCTATATGCTGGCACCTGAGTTTGCAGTGTAGTACCATCCTATTCCATCATGTTTAGTTGGTACCTTTTGGGATCAGTCTTTGATATCAGTGATTCGTTGCATCTTTCAGCATCATTGACAGTCTTATATGTGATATTCAAACATGTACTTGCTCATTATGATCAGATGATCCATTATGTATCTTCCAGTCATTTATACTTGTATACTTAGTGGATCCGCTTGTACTTGATATGCAGACATGCTTTACTTTTTCTGAGCATGGGTATTCCCGCCTCAGACAATGTTTCTTTCTGATCTCCTTTTGGTGGCTTGGCAGGCTGAATTCTGGTGAAGTCCTCCTCGGTTTCTCGATAGACTTCCTTTCCATGTACTTACATAATATATTTCAGCCATCATGTTCCCCTTCTAACCTCATATATTAGGGGGCATCTGTTATAGCTCCAAATCTCACTTTTATGGTTTGTGATGTTGCACTCATGGCCTAGGGCAACCCCTCCTTCCAGACCTGGTCCTAAAATTGAAAAAATAGTGTTTTATCCCTTATAAGCGACATTGCCCTGAGTTAAACGCGTGTACACGCGGGTCTGTGTATACCCAACCCGCGTGTATGAATTAAAACACTTAAAAAAATAAATAATTCCTTATTTTCGGGCTGAGATCGCGGGTTTTACCTGCTGATCACCTGTTAGTTCCCGTGGCCCAATTGTTCCCAACCAACTCCTAACTAAAAAACTACTTTGGAGATGGTATAAAAAGACATCAAAGGGAAGGTCTAAGAGAGAGAGAAAAGGAGAGCAACATTATTATGTTGAGATTTTCCCCTTAGACCAAGTCTAAAGTCCTTGGTGCTTTCTGCACTTCCCCCATTTTGCATAGGAAAACCTTGTTTCCATGTGTATTGGTGATAATTCATCTTTTATATCACCATTGAGTAAGACTCGGAAGGAGGTCTTGTTGGAGGCTTGAGGCTGGAACGAATCCGGGAGGAAGCTTTGCTTGGAGCCTGCTGAAGGTGTTTCAGGTGAAATCTTTCCATTATATGTACTTTACTTGCCTTTATATAAAGAAACACGTCTTGGTTCCCGAAACAATCTTTCTTTGTGCTTATGAGATTCTTGTTTTGAATTCTTATGCAAGTAGTTACTCAAATATTTTTATAACTAACTTTATAGCATGAAGATGGTTTATGTATAAGTATTTTTCCATGTACTGTTGTGTTCTTTGATTTGTTTGTTTTACAGATCAAAGGAGAAGAAGGGAACTCCAAGAAGGGTTTGGACCCTAAAGGTCTTCTCGAACGTAGGACCTTAGGTACGTACCCTCAACATTAGAATTTGCTTACAATAAAGATAATGACTGTGTGTGTGTTTCTTTGAATAAGCAATTTTCAGGATGGTAGAGTCTTAACCCAAAGGACCCTAGGGGTACTTTCCCCTCAACCAAGAAGTCATCCAGTTAAAACTTCATACGTTGCAATACTGCAAAACTTCATTTGCATGACCTCCATTCTTAAACCTTGTGTCGTCAGTCAATTCTCATCTCCAAAATCATTTACCTCATTTCATGTCGTAGATGTGGGATACATCAATGCCCTCCTACAACGAGTTGCTTCTTGTTGACATCAGCGCATCATCCAAGAAGTTGACTCACAAACACCCCTTCTGTGCCTTGAAGCTTGCATACATCAATGGCAGGTTTCTTACTTTCAACGATAGGTTGACATCAATGGCCTTCGACCAAAAGACTTTATATGGTGTTCGAAATCAAATCATTTATTCACACCATGCGAAATGTATTATAGTGCCTTGAGGGTCATTTTCATTATCGGTGATTCCTCTTGCATCTATTAACGGCTTACATCATTGGCTGGTAATCAGACGATGTCTTTCCATGTTCGATTTTAGAACATCTATTCACATGGTTAGACTTGTACATCGAGTGAAGATTGAACGAGATTAAAGACCCCGGATCTAGTTTCATCCATCTGGGTTGCGATATTTTCAGGAGTACTAAATCAAATGTACAATGGCCTTACACAGATGGTCATCCTAATCATGGGTCTATATCTATAGAAACATGAGTCTATATATGTAGACGACTATCTGATTTATGTACATGTAATGAAAGTTTATAAGCTGAGCATGGGTATGCCTCCCTCAGCTAGTTCATGAGAAAAATAAAATTATCATGATATATGTATTGTAATTGATGCAGGTCACCTTCTATTTTGAAACCTCCTCTCCTCGTGATAAAACATTTCACCCGACATAGATATTTATGAATTCATGCTTTAGGGGGCAACTATTACAGATCCATTTGGGCATATCAACCCCAACTTATAGATCGATTCTATTAGGGCTCATCAGCCCCTAGTGCAATTGTTATATGCCCTAAAGAAGTTAGTCATCAGAATGCCTTATTTCCTAAGAAGTTCCATCACTAAAAACATCCAAGAACTATATCTACGAAGATCAACACAAATAGGCCTTCATTAGGGTGTGCTGCAATACAAACCATACACTGAGAGGGTGCTATGCAGCGCACTTGGCCCCTCTTTGGCCCGCGCTGATCGAATTTGGGCAAATTTCTGTGAGGGTTTGAAGATTCCTTATCCATTGGAAACCTATAGAAGTTTCTCAAATGCCACTTACCCCTTTGAGTTCGCCTTTGGATGAGAAATGGAATTAGGAAACATCAATCCCCTATCCCTTCTTCCATGGAACTGATTTCTAAATTTAGAAAGGCATTCATCATCACCATTGATGGAATAACCTCCTTCACTCACCTATAAATAGATCACTCATCTAAGAGATCAAGGACTGAAAAATATGGAGTTTTAAGGAGATGCTGGTGGTATAAGATTAGAATTGAGTGTAAGTATTGTAATAGTGTTGGAGTTTCTTGCTTTTCATGAGGTGAAGAAGGATTGAATTGGAAGGATGACACTGGATTGAGCTCATATGGGTTGTAATATTTCCTCTTATCAATAAATTTTTTCAAGACTTTTTCCTTATGCTTGTGTTATATGTTAATGCATTCATATGTATATCATGTTTTCGATTCCATGTTATTGATAAGCAATAGATCATTATGTTTTGACGGATTATTCTTTCTATAGTTGTGCAGGTATTTTCCAAGCGATTTAAGTACGAAAAGGAGCAGCAAGATCGGTCAAGGGAGACAAGGAGCTAGTGAAAACTACAAGTAGGTTTCCCTTCTCTCTTGTTTTATCTGTTAATTATAGAAAAGGTTAAGATTACTTTGTCTGTTGATTCTAGATCTGCTACTAGATCTAGAGGGTTAGGCGAGAACATTAAATATTCCTAAAACACTCTCTTGTGTTTTTTTTCTTCGAATCCTACTCTTACTTCTTTCCTAGCCACTTCATGCCATCATCCCCCTAGGATCTTCCTGTCGCTTTCACCATGATGATTGTTCTAACCATCTTCATGGTGGTGTCTAGTCATGGCATTCTCCATCAATGGTGAGTCTCCTGGTTGGTGGTTCTAGTGGTCCCCCCAATTCAGCTAGCTCTTCCATTTCTTAAACATTTTTCCTTTTTATTACAACCACTAACAATACTGGCTACTCATGTTGCCATTAATGGCCAAGCTTCCTCTAATACCCCAAAAAACCTCCTATGTTAGCACTATCTCTTCTTATTAATGCACAATCCTCTCTTCCTTGTTGGCTTGTCCCAAGAGGAGTATGGGTTCATCCTACCTCTTAGGGAATCCCATAAACTTCCTTCCATATCATCAATGTTTAGTAAACCCATTAAAGAATACCATTCTGCTCCATGAATCACATTAATGTTTATCTCCTCAATTTTCCCAAGCATTTCCTCCCTAAAACTCTGAAATGTGTGTCCCATTTCTCAACCTTTTAAATTATAGAAAAATAGTTACGAAATTTATAGTATGGGGATAAATGAAAAGGGATTTCCATACTTTGGAATCACATTTCAATTCTGAATTCTCTTATCTTTAGTTCTCTTTCATTTACGAGTTTAATAAAGTTATAGGTTATTCTCCCCTTGTTGGGCTTATCAATTTTGGAGGTCTATTTCTACTTTAATGTCACCCCCTCATATCTTATGCTCCTCTCCTCCCTTTTCCCCCTTATGATATCCACCCCTATCCCCATGCTCGACTTCTTGGTCAACCCTCCATGTCCTTGCTTCATCATGCCTCCACCCCTCCTTGTTTTGTGCTATCAATTTCCCCTTCCCCTACTTTATCTTCTATCATGAATATCTCCCTCCATTTTCCCAACATGTAGCTTTCAATTTTCCCTACATGGCCAAGTGTCATTTATCTTGGTCATCTCCCAAAGGCAAGCAAGGATTCTCTAGTCCCTCTTATTCTCCAAACTTCAGTCCTCCCTCCATTTGTAGCACTCAAGCATTGTCACGTGCAAGAGAAGATGTGGAAAGATACAAGGATATCAACCCTATGGATATTCAGATAGAAATATCTAACATGGAAGAAAAAGTAAGACAATCCTAAAGGTAAATTCTTGACATGCACATGGATCAGGAAACTGAAGACTAGATCCTAGACATTTGAAGCTCTACTAGATCTAGAGCCTCCTCTTACATGCAAAAAGTTAATCTATATTGGCATGCAAAGGCTCTAATGAGAATATTCCTCACAAAAATGGCTAATACTCAACAATAAATCATCATATGCATGGAAAAACTTCTATAGAAAGTGTAAAAATTAATAGGGAAATCACACTCCTAACTAATGGGGCTGACAGTTATGGATCCCTATACATTATAATCTAATAGAGAGCCTCAACTGCCTATCCCAGAGGACACTCTTGCAAAATGACATGATACAAAGCATTATCTCATAGTTGCAGTTTAATTTTCATTAGATTTTATATGATTTATAGTTTATCTCTAGTTTCTTGTATAACACTCTTTGCAATTTTTGTATTATTAGACTTTCAGGTTAAAAATAGTATGAAAAATTATATAATTTTATACCTATGCTATTGGTCGGGTTTCCCAAGTGGCATACCAATAGTGACAATCATTGATGCATGCTAATGGTTTTTCTAATGGTTTTGCTGGCATTTTTTCTCTTAGACAATGTTGAATTTTGTAGCTATGGTCGGTCTTCATATATATTATTTCACTCGTTGATGTATTTGTAAAGAATTTTATTGATGCTATTATCAAAACAGAAAAATATTTGACATGTGAACTTCATATTGGTTTTTATAAGAATAAAATTCGAATTTTGAAAATATAATTTTTGGCTCTAAGAAGCTAAGTTGACCTTCCACCTAGTCAAATCGGCCCCAATTGTTGATTTTGGGTAGCATCGGATGTGCTATAGTGATGAAAATTGGTGGAGAGCCTAAAGTACATGAGATTTCCAAGACCCAGAAATGGTTTGGAGAAATTCTATCCAGTGAAGGCAATGTTAAAATAATTGATATTTTTAATGGAGTTCCTAAGTCTAAACTTAGGAAAAAATAAAATATTAATGGGTATTAATATAAAATTGGGTTAGAATGTTCCAAGAGTCAAGGATCAAGCCAAATCTAATATTATCCATTAATTAGAGATTTAATCTTGGTTGTTGATGGACCAATGAGAAAATTATAAGAGGAGGCTTGAGGGTCAATTGGAGAACACACCAGAGTGATCAGTCATTCATTTTGCTAGAGCGGAGTTGCTAAGAAAAAGTGAATCAGTGATCAACAGTGAGGGGTAATGAATACATTGTAGAGAGGTGGAGCTAGTACCAGAGATGTTCGATCCTAGATTGACCTCAGGTTGAAGAAATGCAATCTTAGGATAACCACAAACCAAGCTTAACCTTGTAGCTAGCCCTACCAGGTCGGAAGAGGGCTCTCTCCTTTATGGATCTCAGTAAAAATGACTAGATCAGATGGGATTTTAGACTATGTATAGTAGCTTAGGGGATTTTGATTGAATTTGTTGGTTTTTTGTGCTGGATCAGATGGAGCTAGGCAATCTGGGTTTGGGAAATTAGGTCAGAGTACAGGGTGTTCTATGGGGCAAGGTAGGTATAGGATTTTACACTTGAAATTGAGTGAGGTGATATGTCTAAGACTGTTGAGGAGCTGAGGAGGGCATGTAAAGATCATGTATCCTTCTCAAACAGTAGAAAACATAGAATACTAAAGGGCTTCCCAAGGCACAGCACTGTAAACAATGAATTCTACATATCTATCTTGATATCATTCAATTAGAAACAATGAAATAGATTATGGCATACATAAAACATGTGAAGAATTGATAACAGAAGAAGAAACTATGCAAAAGCACCATACCACAAGTATCCCATAAAAATAACTACAACTCCTATTAATTTCCTTGCCAAACTACTTACAATGATGTACAATATTGTTTAGAACATCCAAGTGTATCCAACCATTGCAAATGAGGAAGAAAATACATAATATAGACCAAAAAAACCACTCATCCTGACCATTAGGGGTCGAATCCATGAGAAGAGGGGCTATTGCAACCATTTCCAAACATGGACCAGGAATATAGACAATCAAACTACTTGCCTCTATAAGCATGGAAACTGATTCATTAGCCTCAAAACCATTTCTAACTAATGAATCTACCCTCTAACATTATTTTACCATCATAATTACATACCATGTCATCAATTACATCATAAAAACAACCATGAGGATAGAGAAAGTGAATCCATAGTGAAAATAGACGAAATTTTGATTTTCTGGGCAAATTGGTCAAAATCGCAGCACCTCTTTCCACCTACTTTTGAAGGCCTTCCCCTTAACCACATTGAGCCCAATATAGCACATTGGAAAGGTATTCAATTTTAGTTTCTGGAAAAACTTGAATTTTTGAATTTGGAGGTCATTTGCCCCCTCAAAACTTAAATCTCCCAAGATTGCTTCTGTGTGTCCAAAATGAGGCTGAGAGGTCATTGTTTAGTAGTTTTTGGACCTTTTGGTGACCCAGATTTGCTTCAAAACTTCTAAAAATTTCTAGGGTGCATGTTATCATCCTCTTGAATCCAAATATGCAAACCTTTTGTTCATCTGATGCTCCAGGGAAAAGCATAGTGCCGGTGGCGCTGCGATTCTGGGCCAGTTTTCTGTGTTGAAAATTTCAAAATTTGAAAAATGCAAAAAATCTTCAAAACTTGCCCAAATTTGGCATGGGACACCACCATCAGCTACTTTGATGGGATAGTGAGGCTTTAGCTAATATTTTCAACTTATCTTGCTCCTTTTTTCTCTTTAAAGCCTTCCTCAACTTATCTTTAAGCTTCCTGATCCTCATGTTACAGATCTTGTTGCGGGTCATGTAATGGTAGGCCATATGGTGGAGCATCTTCTTATCCCTGTTGGCCTTCTCAATCAGCCCTTCAAGATGTAATTTGACCCTCTCAAGCTATGTTTCCCTATCATTCTCAATCTCTTTCTCATTAGGAGTAAACTTGACATGAGCCTCTTTAGCCATTTGCATGTTTGCTTTGATCATTTGTAGCTCCATGAGGACTTGCTTGTTACTCAATTGTTTGTTTTCCTGCTCTAAATATCCGATGATGAACTTGGCTCTCTCTAAGTTATCTATTAAGGATTTTATTTCAGCTTCTCTCTCTTGAATGATGATTTCCTTGACAATTTCTTCATCCTAAGCTTCCAGGTCAATAATGTCGACTCCATAATGAGTAAGTGTTGTTGTGGCTCCTCATGCTTAATGAGATCAAAATCTCTTTCCTCCTCATCATCAAGATCCTCCGCTTGCACCTTTTCCTTGCCTTTGCTCAACTACTCAACCTACACCTGTTTTGTTGATGATGAAGGCAAATCCCCTTCCACACCTTGTGGAGGAAACATTTACCTGTGGACTGATGACGAAGGCAAGGCCCCTTCCACACTTTGTGGAGCAAGCACTTGCCTAGCAGCTGCGAAAAGTCTCCTTGTGCCTCTCTGATATGTTACATACACTAGAACCTCAGCAGTTTTGGTTTCCTTGGCCTCTTCCCTTGTTTCTCCATGGCTAGAAGGCCCACCTTCTTCTTGATGCACTGGTGAAGGGATCTGTGGACCTTTGAACATCTCATGAGCAATGAAACTCTCCCATGGAATGTTAAGAAGGCTAAGCTAGTGTAGAACAATGATTTTAATCAAGGAGTAATGGTATATGTTGTTCAACTGCTGGGGTATGATTTCCTTTGTACAATATGTGCCATTTTCTCAATGTTTCTAAACATGAAATAAGGGAGATTCAGCATCTTTACTCTAGTGAAATGCATGAGGAGTCTAATATGATAGGCATACAACCGGGAGAACCTACCTTCACAAGTGAAGTACTTGATAATAATCCTCATCAAAGGCACATACCTGTTTTCCAAAAACTTAAAGGGAAATAACTTCTTCACTTGATTTCTGTATTTAGCCTTGATATAAGGCTCATAGTAATCCTCATCAAGATCATGACCCTTGTACCATTTTTCACCCACATTAAGAATTCTAGTGGCCTCTAAAATGACAACTGATGAAATTATGAAGGCTACTCTGGAAAGTGTCAACTCATTTTTATGAAAATCAATAACGAAAACTCTAGCCAACTCGTGTTGAAACTGAACTCTCTCCACCATCTCACAAAATTCAAAACATGCTTGATGCCTGAAACAAGAAATTGCAAGTGGGTAGGCCTGTAATTCCCTCAAGCTAGTGGGCTCCTTTCTGATGATTTTTCCTCCTTTATGGGGCTTCCTCTATTGTCTTTGTCTCTCCATGGAGCTGTCACTGGGTTTCTCTTCTTCATACTCATAGTCATTGTCTCTTTCCATTGTTTTCCTTTGGCTGTGAACAATATGGTTATATATGGCTAGTTGCGGATATTTGATGTGGAGGAATGGAATGGGCAGAGTGTATGGATGAGGGGGTTTGGGAAAATCTGTGTGTGAATAGGGCTTAGGGAGAATGTATGTGGGAGTGGAGTTTAGGGAGAGAGTGAGTGGAGTTTAGAGATAAATAAAAGTGGATAAAGAAAGAAAACAATAGTAGAGTGAGGATTTCAATTCATGAGACAATTTGTAGGGAAACTAGCGTTTTGCCTTAGAAATTAGGGTTTTGATTTTAAGAGTGAAAAACCACAAAAGCTTGAGACAAAAGCCTAATCAACAAGAGATATTAGGATACTTACTTGCAAGAGAGGTAAACTTGGCAAATTTTAGGTGGAATTGGTGTTTTGTGGCGATTTGGGGCTATGCTAGACAAAGCGCAGTGCCACCTATAGGAGCGTAGCACCGGCTTGAAAGTGCAGCGCCCGTGTATTTTTGCACTAGGAAAAATCTCCAGAAGCACGGCGTCGGCTTCAAAGCGTAGCGCCACCCCTCAGAAGTGCATCACCGCTCCAAAACTCCAAAAACGCAGCGCCTTGCTCTTTTGCTGAATAACACTTGAAAATCGACCTTTGCTCTCTTCTTGGCTCTTCAATTCTTCAATAATGACACAATGGGATGAAAAATAGGAAGATGGGTTTATATAATTTCACTTTTTGATTTTTTTTTGTGAAAACCCACTTTTATAATGTCTATTTGTCTTTTACAATGCTCTGTTTTTCATGTTTGTTTTCTTTTTCTTGGCAAATGAACTCATGCTCAAAATCACTTGATTTTTGCAATGGCAGGTACTTGGCGGCATCACAAGTTTTAGGAGGAGCTTGGCAACAAATATTACATATAGAAACAATAAAATTACATCATGATGAAGGATAAAAACATAATACTCTATTTTCACCTGAAAACAAGTTTTGATGTGAGAACTACATTCAGCTTCTCAACTTGATAAATTATGATTTTAATAATGATTATTGACCTCCTCATGTGCTTGTTGACCCTTATTAACATATAATCACTGAATTTGACCATGGAGGAAACCCTAAGACCTAATGAGACCAAACCCTATGTTTTGATGAACTTGACTGCAAAATGAACATGAATTATGAATGAAAAGTACGAATGAAGATCAGCAAGTACATCTCATGAGGGAAAAACTAAAGTAAACCCTACCATTAGTAGATCCATGACCTAATGGAATGACTCAGCAGTATGGGACTCCTACCATGAGATGCAAAAGAGTAAATTTTGATCACTGATAGTAGTGTGAAGACACTGACACTAATAAGAGAGATAGTATAGAGCCTGGAGAGGTTGATGCAGAGGCAGCTGGGTGATACGCAGAGGTAGCTGCGAGTTGTACAGAGCTAGGAGAGGCTAACGTAGGTAGTGTAGAGGGTTTGAGGGCTAACACATAGGCTTTAGTATCTACGTAGAGGCTAGCAGAGCTGACCCAGAGGCTAGCAGAGCTGACACAGAGCCTAGTAGAGCTGACGCAGGGCCAAGAGGCAGCACTGGGAATATTTTCGTGGGGGAGACTGGGTGCTGGTGAGCTGGGAAGGGAGACACAGTCCCTATCGGAGTGATGCGAAGTAGTGGAAGCTGCAATTTTTGTTGTGGGGTCATTCATCTGATGATTGATTAACCGAAATATCTGTCTCCGAGGAGAGGTACTACTATCGAGGGCATTCTCTGTTGGGTGAGCCATTTCTGGCATCCTAGTTGTATTATAAAAACTACATAATAATAAAACCCTTTGAATAGCTGCACCGATTTTCCTGCATTGGGATTTTCTAGCGACATTGATCCAAAAATAACGATGTCACTTGTGTGCTTGTTTTCTTTCAGTTGATGATATGTAGATGTTGATAATGTACTTGTGTTTATTTTCAGTATTTACATGGTAAATAACTTGTTAATTAATTAAACAAGTAGGAAGAAATAAACCAGATAGTACAGGAAGAATTTATAATGGGTTAAACTTAGAAATTCCAATAGGGTATCAAAGCATGGTTACAGATCACAGGATAATTGAAGGCATCAACTAGTAGAGCAGTAGTAGTAGATTCAACTATCCCGAGTGACAGAGATGATCCGTGTAGAAGGCAACAGAGGAAGGAGTGATGGAGAGAGACTGCATCATCATTTTGGGCTAGAGAAAGGCAACTCAGAGGCTAAGGGAGGCAGAATCAGGCTCATGCAGAGCCCAGGAGGACTGATGTAGTTGGCTAGGGGAGCTGATTTGCCAGTGTCGAGATTGCGCAGAGCCAAGTGGCTCAATCCTTCAGTTGTTGGGGTAGAGGAGGTTGCGGGTAATTTGCGGAGTGAAGTTGGTGGGGTATTGTGGTCAAAAAAATACCTAACAGGGAAAGACCAAGGAGGAGGGATTTCCAGAAGGAAAATCGAGACTTAGAGGGAGTCAAACCAAGAACTTCCAGACAGGAAGTTGAGAGACTCAACAGGAGTTGAATAGAGGACTTCTAGGAGGGAAGCAGAGAGACCCAGAGGACTCGAAAGAAGAGCAGCATAATGGCCATGAATGGAATGAGAGATCAGGATAGGTTGGACGGAGCATCCAACATCGTGGTTTGGAAGGCCAGGATCTTGTCCATTCTAGGCAGATATCGCATCAAGGACTTCGCCTTGAAAACAATAGTGATCCCAATTGACCTAGCTGAAAATGAAAAGTACGAAGAGGCAATGGCTAGGGTGAAGTGCATTATCCTTGATGGGGTCAAGGATCATGTGGTGCTGCATATTGCTGAGAAGGACACAAAAATTGAGATGTGGGAGGCCCTAAAGAAATTGTACCAGCATACTTCCATGCAGAGAAAGATGTTAATTTAAATTAAGTTGCGGTCATACCAAATGCAGAAGGAAGAGCATATAGATGTCTTCCTCAATCGATTAAAGGTGATCCGTGACCATCTAACTTCTGTACGGGCCATGCCGGATCAGGAATTGATGGTGAGGAGTGCATTGAACACAGTCTCAAAGGATTGGGAGGCATTTTTCCAAAGCATACTGGGTAGGACGAGCCTTCTAGATTGGGAGGAACTGTGGGTGTCTCTTTGTCAAGAAGAGATCAAACGGGCGACCAAGGCGAGGAATAGAAACAAAGGGGTCAGAATCATGAAGGAGGCAGAAGAGGATGCGGCTCTGGCATCTATGGGAAAGTAGGAGAAGAGAAAAAAGAAATACCTCTCCAAGGTCAAGTGATTCCATTGTGGGTAACTATGTCATTTTGCAAACCAGTGTCCTAGGAAGAAGAGCAAGGGAGAAACTTCTAAGACCAAGGCAGCGCTAGTGAGGGTGGAGAAAGAATTTGAGGAGGATGACGATTGTGCTATGAGTGCTCATGTGCCACTTAAGAAGAAGTGGGGATAAATTGAGCTATAGTCAGACGGACTACAGGCAATGAGGGGTAGGATCCTTGAGGCACCCAACCTCTTGGATTATACCTTGCTACGGCAGCCTCGAAGAGGAGTAGTAGGACTGGTGGATGTCGATAGAGACGGATGTAGATGGAGCGATAGAGAGTGTTATAGTGTAGGAGTTCTCAGGATAGCATGAGGCTAGCAGGCTACAACAATGCGAGAGGCATGGGAGTGTTGCACTAGTGCAGGATGGCACAAAGAGGTGTTCAATGGTGTGAGATGCAGTGAGTTGTTATAGCAGCACAGAGGTCAGTAGAGGGAGCACTTTTTAGTAGCAGAGGGAGCTTCATCATCAAGAGTGTTTCTAGTCTAACAAGGATGTCAGAATTTGGGTGGATCAGTTACTTCTCAGTAACTGAGTTGCAGTGTAGTAGTTAGCAGTGGCAATGCTATGGGCATCATGATGTAGCATGATGAGAGGGGATGCAGTCCAGATGCAGTGCTGAGAGGATGGACCAACAACAACACATATGTAGAAGGAGCTGTCATACAAGTGCAACAATGGCAGTGGCAGGGCCATGGGCAGAAGTATAGGATGTAGCAGTGTAGAGGTAGTTGGGTGCTACGCAGAGGTAGTTGGGTGTTACACAGAGGCAGCTGGGAGCTGCGCAGAGCTAGGAGAGGCTAATGTGGGTGATGTGAAGGGTCTGAGGGATGACGCAGAGGCTAGAAGAGCTAACCTAGAGGCTAGTAGAGCTGATGCAGAGCCTAGCAGAGCTGACACAGGGCCAAGAGGCAGCACTGGGAAGATTGCCATGGGGGAGACTGGGTGTTGGTTTAGGGTTTACTAAGAAAAATGAAATCAGTGATCAGCAACAAGGGATAGTGAATACATTGTAGAGAGGCAGAGTTAGTACTAGAGAGACAATGCAGATCTTGGAGAGGTTGACACAAATGCAGCTGGGTGTTATGCAGAGGTGGTTGGGAGTTGTGCAATGCTAGGAGAGGCCATCGTGGGTGATGCAGAGGGTCTCAAGGCTGACGCAAAGGCTTTAGTAGCTACACGAGGCTAGCAGAACTAATGCAAGGCCAAGAGGTAGCGTTGTGAGGATTTTTGTGGGGCAGACTGGGTGCTAGTGAGCCGGGAAGGGAGGAGCAATCCCTATCAGAGTGACACAGAGCAGTGGAAGCTATAATTGTTGTTGTGGGATCATTCATCCAGTGATTAATCAGCCGAAATATCTGTCTCCGAGGAGAGGTACTATTGCCAAGGGAATTCTCTGTTGGGTGAGCCATTTCTTGCACCCTAGTTGTATTGTAAAAACTGCTTAATAATAAAACCCTCTGTTTTTCCTGCATTGGGTTTTTCCAGGGACATTAGTCCAAAAATAACAGTGTCACTTGTGTGCTTGTTTTCTTTCAGTTGATGATATGTAGATGTTGATATTGTACTCGTGTATATTTTCAGTATTTACATAGTAAAATAACTTAAGTAATTAAACAAGTAGGAAGAAATAAACCAGATAGTATAGGAATAATTTCTAACGGGTTAAACTTAGAAATTGCAACACAAATATATATGCACCCTTTTGAATAATCTTGTCTACTATAAATATGTACCATCTGACCTCCCTCCAAGCAAGAAATTTGGATATGTCTAAGGAAAGAAAATTGACCCTATCTAAGGTAGCGAACAAATATTTCTGAGGTTAGAAAAAGAGGACAGAGGTATGAGGTAGAGAGATAGGTGGAGATCTGAAGAAAATATGTGAAGGTTTGAGGCATAGAATAAAGTTTGAGGAATGCATAGGTATGAGGTAGACACAACATGCTAATTGAAGTATCACTTTTCTATGGATCAGAAGGTAGAATAACAGAGCTTCTTTAGGAAAAACATGAGGCCAAATTTATGGCCTTAGAAGAAGTAATTTAGATAAGAGTTATTGAGCAACCAATTGACTTTATTAGGAGGGCGATGGACCAAGTTTTACCTAGATATATTTTTGGTTTGTTTTACCATGTATTTCACTGATTCATCTCTGTTGATTTTGATGATTTCTCTAAGGAAAAGATTGTTAGGTGTTTCCTCATGTGGGTTTTACCAGGGTAAATACTTTTGTTATTATGTGGCCATCTCTTTATGATCCTTATAAAAATTTTCATTTTACTATTTAGATACTTTGTGTAATTGCCTTATGATGGAAAAAATCATAAGAAAATGATTAACCTAAAATGTAAAATTGTAAGTAATTGTCAACTTAGAGGATACCCTAAAAATCAACATGGTATCAATGCTATGGGTGAAGAGTAGCTTCAAAAGGAAGCCCTAAAACTCAGATAGGCCGAGTCTCGTCTATATTAATACTTACACTACTTATGGAACCTTGAAAGAAGGAAAAACCGTGAATTTTACATCCTTGGAGAAGCCCTAGTCCCAATCTCAGGCAAGTTGAAAGGGCCTCAAAAGCTAGCTACTGAGGGGAAAAAAACTCAAAAAACTTACAGAGTCCAAAATAACCTTAGACCAAACCTTAGTTAAATGGACCAAGAAACCTCAGACAATGATACATCAAAGGCCTCAAGAATTATGACAGAAGGTCGAGTGACTTCTCAAAACCAACAACCAATACAATTTGTTTTGATATTGTTGTGATTTGGTTATTGTTTTAGAAGGCAGAATTATTAGAGCATATATTGTTTACAAGGAGAATTTCTAAGCACAAAAAGTATTTTGACTAAGGCCAAGGATCTTAAATATGTCAAGAAGGTGACTGATAATTTTTATAAGGAGACCTTAACTAAAGATACACTATTGTTGTTAATATGAAGTATCCACTTTGTTATGTCTAGAGATCAAATATTCGATATCTTGTTTTCAAACAAGTATAATAAAATTTACTAATGTTCATTACTTCTCAAAAGTCGAGGTTATCTGGTTTGCTACAAGGCCAAAAGTATTCACTATTTTGGATCATTTTTTACTATATCAATCAGAAGGATAAAGGTTGATGATATCAAGGAAGTACTAGGTTTGTTATAATAAGACTAAAAATATCTCAAAAGTCCAAAGAATCTTTGTTATGCAACTAGATTACAAAATAGAAGAAAAGATAGTTAAACGACTTCAAAATCAGCCTCTTCAAGGGGGAAACCTCCTTTACATTACAAAAGTGAACAATTCTTGGATGATACAAATGACAAGACCTCCTTTATATATATAGGAGTCTAAGGGGTAACAATATAATCAGAGACGACATAACAATAATAATGTAAGGACACAACAATAACAATAGTGGGCTTCTATGGGACACAGTAATAACAATATGGGGACATCATGGCACAAAAATAACAATAAGGGGCTACAATGACAATAATAATAAGGGAATACACTAGTATTATAGGGACTAAAAATCTCTAAACGTAATTTAGAGTAGTTCGAAATTTGCTCAATAAATGTCAAAGCCAAGAAAGGTGTTTGCCAATAAACCCACTAAAGTCTAATTAAAATTGTAAGGTATATATTATCATATCTCATAAATTCTTGGTTGAGGTCAAAGATCTCTTAGACAATAATGTCAAGGTTAGAATTAGAAAATGCATCTCCCTCAATATCATGTACAAGTAAGTTGGGAATACAAACTCAAGAGAACACCTTACCCTATGTCATAAATCAAATTCAAGGTGTTTCTTCTCTACTCTCAATTCAAAGATAGTATAGTTAAATTATTAAAATATCATACTAATGAATGTAAACAGATACGTCTAGAGAAGGACCTTGTGAAGATATCTAACACTATTCATTGAAAACCTAAAGAATATGTGTGAAAGAAAGGTCTTGTCCAAAGATTGAACACCTTCCATCATATAAGTCATTATAAGATATGTTAACTTCCTCACAATATGGTCCAAGATAGATAATCCCAAAAGGAAGAATAAGAAGTGTTGACACCTAATCCGAAATGGATGAGGTGAAGCTGGACAGTCATCTAGAAGATGAACTGATCCGTTTTGTATATGTATAAATAACAATTGTCTAATGAATAAAATCATCAGTTCTGTCTTGCGCTCATTAATTGCTGGAGTTACCCTGGCCTGACATGGTATCAGAGCTCAGGTCCCAGTCCCTAAAATTAGCTGTAACTCCTGCCTTTGCGCTCTCTGGCCTGAATACGCTGCCTCTGTCATGCATTTCATTCAGGTAACTCCTGCCTCTGCTCTCTGGCGCACCAGCGCTGCCTCTGATCTGTCATGGTTCTGACTTGACCTGACATGGTTCTGTCCATATTCCAACGCATAAACCCATTTGCATTCGAAAACGCCACTGCCCACACAACACCTCTGCTCTTGTTCCTCTGATCTCTCATGGTTCTGACTTGACCTGACATGGTTCTGTCCATTTTCCAACACATCAACCCATTTGCATTCGAAAATGCCACTGCCCACACAACGCCTATGCTCTTGTTCCACTTCTGGTTCTTCCCGCGAGGCTGAGATAGTGACTGATACTATGACTGCCATTGCCTCGGCCTTGAGCAGCATCTATTGCTACTGCGAGAGCATGTGAAGAAGGTTCCTGAAAGGGTTCCCATTGTTGTTCTTTGCATTGAGCTCACATTCTGAAAGCTCGAATATTTTTTCCTTGTATTGAAAACCAGGGTTTTTCGTTTGCCCCATCGTAATATCATTTCTTATTTCTAAATACAGTTGATTTCCAATAACGCTATGCCGAATTGCCTCTATAGCATTTTTTGATGACTGCGTTTTTTGGTATAAAAAAAAAATATGTGACTGCGTTTTTTTTGGAGCACGGTCTTTAGAGGCATCCGCCGAAGGTGAAAACCCTCTGTAATAGTGCCCAAGTCGGTCGCATGCAGATGATCTGTTTTTCTAATGAGATTGATATCCTCCGGGGCAGTGAAGTTTCTGACGCAAGAATGGGTGACGCAAGTGGGCTTCTGAGTCAAACCCACACAATTCCACGAGTCTAACTGCAACATTGACAACGCTTCCACTCTGAATACCTGTCTATTGAATGAGTCGGCATATTGTACGCACTCCCTCGTGCTCGATCCTTCACTACTTTGTCTTCTATCGTCTGTGCATTATAAATGGTTGAATTTTGCTTTTTAATGTAGAACGGTGGTATTGAAGCGCATGCTTGTGTATCTATTGCATCCATAAAGCTATATTGGTATCGTAATACTCAAAGCTGTGGTATAGTTGCGTTTTGCATGGAATTGCTGTAACATGGTTGGTATATGAGCAGAGTATTGTCATCCGTATAAGTAAGCGTCGTGTTTTTTATGAGTTGTTGATTTGGCAGCACCAGCCTTTAAATATTCCACAGCCTTTTTTGATTGAGCAGTTTTAAGTGATGATAGAAGTTTGTGGTTGAGCAGTTTTGGGTCTAAAGCATCTGTAGTATTACATGATATGCATTGATATATATTGAAGTGATATATGTTGAAGAGATCCCTTAGCGCCTTTTTTTCTCTCAAAACAAAGTAGTGTGGCAGTGATATAAGAAATGGTGATGCTGATGCAAATGTTAGAAGAAGAATAAAATGCATAAGGCTATGATATAAGGATTTTTTTTTACAGAAGTTTTTGGCAGAGATATTTTTTTTTTACAGAATGCATTCAATCATTTCTATGGTAGGAATAGTTCTCACTGGCAAGGAGAACTATTCAGAATGGTCCCGGATGGTAAAACACACCCTTATCTACAATGAGCTGTGGAAAGTAGTGTGTGTCGGAGAAGAAGACAAAGACCCTGTGCAGCCCACATCAGACAAAGAACTCGCCATTTGGGAAAACAAGAACAGCAAAGCCTTTGCATTGATCGCAGCATCTGTAAATGAGGAAGTAAGTCGTCATATTTCATCCTATTCCACTGCCTTTGAAGCTTTACAAAAGCTGAAAGAACTCTATGATACACATTCTGCACTTGAAGTTGTTCAGCTCATGATTAAACTCTTCGCTCTTGAACTGAAAAATAATGATCCTCTTACTCTTGCATCTGAAATAAAGTCTATAGTACATGATATTAAATCCACTAAGGTTGAGCTAGATATCTCTCTTATTGCCTTTCTCAAAGCACTCTATCCTACCTACTCTAACTATCTTGAGTCTTTACAAGCAAATGGAAATCTTAAAGATATAACCTTTGACACTCTTGTGAAAAAGTTTGTTGAAAGAGAGAAAGCCTTTGGAAAGAAAACAGTCCCTGAATCTTCTGAAGAGACTGTTTGCCTTGCTCATAAAGAAAAGCATCCTGCTCAAGATTCTACAAGAGGAAGAGGTGGACGAAGAGGAAGAGGAAGATACTTCAGAGGCAGGGGGGGCAGACATCCTTGTTACACAGTAATTTGTCACCGTTGGTCACCGTCCCTATCGCCCCATTTCCATACATTGGAGGACGTATTCCAGGACCTGTGAGCAGTGACATAACCCAAAAACACTTGCATTATGTTCCCCTAAGTATGTACTTCATGTTCCCTGAAGACACCTTCTGCAAATTATCCCTGGAAAGTACTCTTTTTCCATTGGCGCAGGTCCATAGTATCTTACCCGCGCCAATCACTGAGATCCTCAAAAGAGGGCGCGACCATTGGCGCTCTGTCACAGAACAACACCCGCGCCAGCCTAGTTTGGTAATGATTTTTGCCAAAAGCACGCCCTTCTACTTTTCCCTTCAGATCACGAAGTCTTTTGAGGGTAAAATCCACCGGATAGAGGTCGAGAGTCATCATCTATCCTTGACATCTATCCACAGTGGCTTTTGGGGATAATGTTAATCCACAATAGGTGTCCCGGTTCATCGTATCCTCCTCCCTTCTTCATCTATATAAGCTTGTCCTTATGCATTTGACAAGCTAGTGGAGTCGTTAGTCATGGAGTGTTAGATGTTGAGTTCTTGAGTCCTTGGAGGAATGCTAGTGAATGCTAGAGAGGTTATGCTGCCGGAGAGGAGATGCATTGCAAGACACATATAGTTACTCGCCCAGCCAGGAGAGGTTCAACGTCAGAACCATGGTTGTAACTTTTCCTGTTTATTATTAATTGATGAGCGACTGCTATTATAGTTCCAATCTCATTGTCTATTATGGTGATGTGTTGATTTATTTCCTTTCTGACTGAAATATAGTTGTGCCTTCGTAGATTTTATGTTGGTATCTGTCTCTTCCTTTGCATGTGCAGGTGTTCGTTTATGATCTGCTGGAGCGAGGGAGCGGGAATTTCAACTCTGCTTCAATAATAGCGTTGGATTCCAGGTTGGTCTTCTTAATTCACCTTTGATGCATAACTAGGAACTTGCATAGCAGCGTGGTTTGATTGTGGCTAGTTCTGTTTTAGGCTAGTGGGATCGCCTCTGTCCGCAGAGGGGATTTACCTACCCAACAATTTGGCGACTCCACTGGGGAGAAGTTATTTGGAATTTGTCTTGCATGTTAATTTTCTTCTGCTTGCTTGAGCGAATGAGCTTCCTGAGTCAGTTTTGAGTTTATTCTTTACTGTTTGACCCATCTGAGCACTGTCAACCCGACCTGAGGTCGTATTTTTTATTTTTCTAGCCGGCAAGCTTAATTGGCGCGGTTATTACTCTGACAGTCGCGCCAGTTGGCGCATGTTGCTCAAAAGCAACTCGCGCCAATCCTGTGGTAGCACAAGTTGCAGGCTGACAGTCGCGCCAGCCCTATAAATTTTGCCTGTGTGTGGGTGGAAAGCTCTTTCAGTCTCTTTTTATATCTCTTACAGCCTCTGGAAGTGTGTTGAACCTCCGCTTGACTGGTCTTAGCCTTTATCCTTCAGTTGTTTGCTTATTTCTATTGATTTTCGTCTCAGCCCTAGAACATCTAGTGACTTTGCATGTCTAGCCTTCTGTGGGAAGTTTTGATCTGTTGATTATCCAGTCAACTTGTTGGTTGTGTTCTGCACCTATCCAGTGATTTGTTAAAGCTTGATCTTCTATACTCTGAGTGATTCACTTCTAACCTCTTTGGATTTCACTTGACTTCATTCGAACTTAGATTACATGGTTTAGTGAAAGTCTTTGTGTTTTTCCTTGCTTGCATAGTTCATTTTGGTGTTTCAGAATTGGTTCTATTTCATTGAGTGAACTTGGATTGTGCATATCTCTTAAAATTGGTTTAAATGCATCATGCCATCTTAAAGGAAAGAAAAACGAAAAAATCTTTTGCATCATATTAGTTAGCATTTGTTGTTATTTGTTGCTATTAAAAAGAAAAAGAAAAACTTTCATTTCTTGTTATGAGCTGCATTAGGATCTTTGTTGTTGGTTGAGTGATCATTTCGTTTGTAAAAATCTCAACCCTCCTGTAGATAGAATTCATCGAATCAAATGATATAATTTTGGCATATAGTTTGCATTTAAGAAGTTTTTGAGATATCACATACGGTAGGACCAAAAACTGAAACATAATCGAAGATAAACTTTAAAATAAACTCAATGAACATAACAACGCATTGGAACATAATGCAAATACTCTAGAGGCCTAGGTTAGAGATGTGTTCCGGCGTCTTTAAACCTGGTAGTTTATCGTCGAGTGGTTGGGTGATTCCTCCACAGTGAAACGATAGGTGCCAATACGGACTGTGCTCCCACGTACCGTCGCGTATATATTGGGAGACCCCTATAGGAATAAAGCCTTTATCCATAGGAAGCCGTGTCAGCCGCCCTACGATTCGCAATGCAGTGAACACAGCATTCACGAATATTGACCACCCGTACCCTAAAAAGTATTCTGTGGTTTTGCGAAAAGTTTGGCACACCCTCTACCTAGAATTCCAGAGCAGTCACTTTTGATCCTTTTCAGACTCCTTAAACGAAAAGTTGTCTGTGAGCGTCTTGTCACTTCGTGCTCATTAAATATTCGAAGGAGACTAGAGTCATCTTTTATCCTTTTCTCGACTCTTAAAAAATGAAAAGGTTAAGTTCAGTGTCTTAAAATTTATTGGCCACGATAACATCTACCCAATTAGATTTTGTTTGCGTTAGCTTGAGTAGGATTATTTCTCGTTCAATGTCAGCCTTCCCAGCGCCCACCGGCCAAGGTTTTCCTCCTGATGGAAACCCTAGTCCACTTCCTGTTGTTGGAAATGTCGGTGTTCAGTATATCGCAACTTTGTCTTTGTCTGGGTTAACCATCGGTTTGCCCGTATGGTTGTTTTCAAACTCGGTGGTCTCGAATGTGATAACTTCTGCTCCGAATGAACCCACCTCCCAGGTAATACCCACTTCGAATGTTACTTCCGAGGTCAATGCCGTCCAATCCAATACGACAAACAAAGCCTCGAAAGCAAAGAAGAAATGGAAACCGAAGAACAAGCCAGATCAACCCAAGCAGGAAGCCCCTAACCCTCCGCCTGAGGATGGTGCCAAACGCAAACCCAAGTATCCTTGTTTTATCTGCGATGAGGATCACTATACCAAGGATTGCCCGAGGAGGTCCGAAGTTAGTCGTTTGTTAAAAGGCACCCCTGGGACTCCTGCGGTGCTCAAAGAGCCCTTTCCCACCCAACACACTCAAATGGTGGCTAACCCTACTCAGTCTCCCTCTTACTTTGGTTCTCAAGTGTTTATGGCTGGAACGATACCCATCAATATCAGTACTCGAACAAAAGATTACCCGCCATCTACCGGGAAGGAGCCTGAGATACCCTCTAGTGCTCCTCCGTTCAGTTCGGGTCCACCACCACCTCCTCCACCCGAACAACGTCTTGCTGATTCCAAGGTGGACCCTTCCCCTTCTTCGCCTACTGCTGCGTCCTCATCTTCTACTTCGCCCCGTGAACCTCTGGATTCAAGTAACCAGGTGGCTAAGGAAAAAAAGAAGAAGAAGACCCCTAAACCAGAGGTTAAAGGTATAACCCAAGTTGAGCCACCTTGTGCTCCTTCGCGGAAGGTCAAATTTCCTTGTAAGTTGTGCAAGGAAGACCACCTTCTCTGCGATTGTCCTGGCATTCCCAGGGTTTTAGAAGTATGGTCTCATGATCCGGACCGCCCTGCATCGTCCTAGGTAGATCGTGGCGATGTTACCTTACCAGCTAGGAATGGTAAGGGAAAAGGGAAGATTCGAATCCCCTGTAGACTTTATGAAGGCAATCATCCCCTTCACCTTTGTCCGCTCATGGATAAAGCCTCTGTTGTCTTGGAAAGTCTTACAGCTCCCTCACCCCAACTTCCCGTTGGCTATCAACGTCTCTCTGCAGCCGCAGATCCTTCACCTGCTGACAAAGAGATCAACCAAGATTCCTCTCTTGTCCAGCCTCCTCTTCCCGAACCTGGCTCTGCCAAGCCTGTTCCAGACCAACCATTGGTCGGAAAGAGTGTCAACTTGAGTTCACCACCCGATCACTCTGTTTTGGAAGAGCATCATTCCCATGTTCTTCTCATCTCCTCAGATTCTCCTGCGTCCGAAAATGACTCTCCTATCCCAGCTGCTCCCGAGAGTCCTGCTTCAGTCCCGCAGGGGGGCAATCATACGATTACCCCACCAAGTAGTTCAGTCGTTTCCTTCGACTGGAGTCGTTTGACTAAACTCCGCCTTCCATCCCATGTGCCTTTCTAGATCACGGTACATGCCTATAATAAGGCGATACCTGGCACTGTTTTGGATGAGGGTGCATCTGTTAGTCTTATGCCTGCCACCACTTGGCAAGCTTTGGGTTCCCCACAACTTGTGCCAGTAGCATCGAATCTGACGGCTTTTGACGGAGGAACTAGTCAACCATTAGGGATCCTTCCAAAGTTCCCTATTACTTTGGGAGGCAAGACCGTCTATATAGACATAATGGTTACCCAAGGTGCTTTAGATTTCAGTCTTCTCCTTGGTCGTGACTATGTTTATGCCATGGGGGCCCTTGTCTCTTCACTTTTCCGTGTGGTTTGCTTTCCACACGATGGAAGAATTGTGACTATCGATCAATTATCGTTCGTTCGTCCACGGGTCCCTCCTGCGCAGTCGTCATTCCCTCCTGTTTTTCATCCACCAGTTTCATCTGCCCCACCACAGATCAACTACGTGGCCACCTATCCTGCCTGTATCCAGTGATACCGTCGTCGTGCACAGTGTCCTGGGGGAATTGGGTCCTGACTTCCGAGATGTTGTCCTTCCACCGGGAGCGGCACCCTTGGAAGCCTCCACTTCCCGTTCATTATGATGAAGTCGAGATGGAGCATAGTTCTTTTCCTGTGTCAAGCTGCTTAAAAAATGAAACTAGGTGTCCGAGGATAGTTTTGATCTTGTGGCGACCTCGTTAAAAAAGGAAACAAGGGTTATGAGGATAGTTCTTTTACTGTGTCAACCTCATTTAAAAATGAAACAACTCCCTTTCCAAATCGAGTCTTTTGATTAAGATCTCGTAAAATACAAGTCGCGTCTTTCATAGATCTCGAGAGTGAACCTTCATTCCAACCACCTCGTTGAATGAAATGAAGCTTGGGGGGCATGTACCTCGATTTGAATTATCATGCTGGGGGCATGCAAACTTATAACAAGCATAGTTTTTCATTTCAAGCTTGTGTAAACATGAAACCGAATCCAAGCAGAGTTCTCCATGGTTCAAGCTTGTGTAAAAATGAACCCATATCTAATTTACATCTCGTGACTGCTGCCTATGTGCTAAATTCTGCTAGATGAGCCTTGGTTGTTTCTTTCCATCGCCACCATCTCTTTGGCCGATCATATGCTCTCACTTGATTGTTTATCCTTTCCTGAGGAACCGCAGCGATGAGTGGTTTTACTAGCCAACCTCTTGACCATTACATGTTTTGAGTAGTTCCACCATTACCGGAACCAGTTGCTACCCTTTATACCACTCGTTCCTTCAGGACGAGTCACCTTTACGCTCTTTTCTGACTCGTAAAATATGAAAAGATTGCCGAGTATTTTTCCTTTTTGACTCGTTAAAGAAAATAAAAATGGAGGTCTGCTTTCAGCTCTTTTCTGACCATTTAAAGAGGAAAAGATTGTCGAGTCGCTCCTCTTGACTCGTTAAATGGTAATAAGGGGTGGTCGTTTTAAGTTCTTTTTGTCGACCGTTAAAACATAAAAAGATTACCGGGTTTTTGTCGTTCCAAACTCGTTAATGGTTACGAAACGACGTGGTTTTGACCGCTTTTTTACTTTTTCAGGTCGAAATCACTAATTATGAAAAGTACTCCTCGATCATAATGATCGGGCGGTTCTTTCGGGTATTATTTTATACTTTTTCGGGCCCAAGAGACACAACTTTACGAAAAAGGACATCCCTGGAGTTTCCTTTTCTGCTGTCTTTTCAAACTCTCTAAACATGAAAAGACACCGAGTTCTTCCTTTGTCAGACTCGTTAAAACTTAATGACATTGGATTTTGTCACAACACAAGCATATGCTATACCCATCAAGCTTGTTAAAAATAACTGGGGTACTCGCCAGAAATGGCGGGGGGAAAAGAAAATTTGTGAACCATAATTATTACCGTGACGGCAGTATGTCGCTCTTGAACATGGCACTTTTCTGCTTTCGTGTCCAGGGTGGGGATATCTCATCTCATATTTTTCACTTGCTTCCATGGACTTGGGTACCCTATTTGACCTCTCATCCACTCATTGCCTCGTCATCATGACCTTTGATACATTGATGTCAAATACTGCCGATTCCATTAATGTGCCGCCGATATGTTCAAGAGAAGTTGACCTCTGCAAAGAAACAACCTCCCTCTGATAGTTCGCACAATCTTGATTCACAACATTATCTCTCTGTCTCGTGTCGATGATGTGGGAAACATTATGGCCCACCTTCAATCAAGGTCACTTCCTGTCGACTTCAACTCATTATCCAGGAAGTTGATCTAGAGACTCCTTTCCGGTGCCTTGGAGCCTGCATGCCTCAATGGCAGGTTCTTCGTGTTCGACGTGAGGTTTTCATCATTGGCCTCCGATCGAATGATTCTACGGGTGTTCGACTTCAGATCATTAATTCACGCGCCGTAGATTGTACCTATAGTACCTTGAGGACCATTGTCATTATTGGTGGTACCTCTCACGTCTGTTAACAGTTTCCACTATTGAATGGTAATCAGACGATGTTCATGCATGTTCAACTTCAGCTCATATATTCGCATGCTTGAACTTGTACTCTTGTTCGGGTCGAGATGGAGCGCAAGACCCTGGATTGTGTCTGTTGTAATCCAGGCGTGATTCTTGATACTTGACTCATTCACTGGATGGCTGCGACCATACCTGAGTCAATTCATTGATCCTAACCAGATGGCTGCATCCATACTATGGATCTAGATTATTTATGTACTCTCTTATGGATGGCTGCGACCATACCACGTACATCATGTAATTGAACTATCAGTCATGTCTCTTAACACAGATCCTCGGCGGCAGTAACTATATGCGTTCTTATGTGTTCTTGTAAAGCATTTCACCCCTCTCTCTACCTCTCGGACTTCATGCTTTAGGGGGCATCTGTTACACAGTAATTTGTCACCGTTGGTCACTGTCCCTATCGCCCCGTTTCCATACATTGGAGGACGTATTCCGGGACCTGTGAGCAGTGACATAACCCAAAAACACTTGCATTATGTTCCCCTGAGTATGTACTTCATGTTCCCTGAAGACACCTTCTGCAAATTATCCCTGGAAAGTACTCTTTTTCCATTGGCGCAGGTCCATAGTATCTTACCCGCGCCAATCACTGAGATCCTCAAAAGAGGGCGCGACCATTGGCGCTCTGTCACAGAACAACACCCGCGCCAGCCCAGTTTGGTAATGATTTTTGCCAAAAGCACGCCCTTCTGCTTTTTCCCTTCAGATCACGAAGTCTTTTGAGGGTAAAATCCACCGGATAGAGGTCGAGAGTCATCATCTATCCTTGACATCTATCCACAGTGGCTTTTCAGGGATAATGTTAATCCACAATAGGTGTCCTGGTTCATCGTATCCTCCTCCCTTCATCTATATAAGCTTGTCCTTATGCATTTGACAAGCTAGTGGAGTCGTTAGTCATGGAGTGCTAGATGTTGAGTTCTTGGAGGAATGCTAGTGAATGCTAGAGAGGTTATGCTGCCGGAGAGGAGATGCATTGCAAGACACATATAGTTACTCGCCCAGCCAGGAGAGGTTCAACGTCAGAGCCATGGTTGTAACTTTTCATGTTTATTATTAATTGATGAGCGACTGCTATTATAGTTCCAATCTCATTGTCTATTATGGTGATGTGTTGATTTATTTCCTTTCTGACTGAAATATAGTTGTGCCTTCGTAGATTTTATGTTGGTATCTGTCTCTTCCTTTGCATGTGTAGGTGTTCGTTTATGATCTGCTGGAGCGAGGGAGCGGGAATTTCAACTCTGCTTCAATCATAGCGTTGGATTCCAGGTTGGTCTTCTTAATTCACCTTTGATGCATAACTAGGAATTTGTGTAGCAGTGTGGTTTGATTGTGGCTAGTTCTGTTTTAGGCTAGTGGGATCGCCTCTGTCCGCAGAGGGGATTTACCTACCCAACAATCCTCAAGAAGAAAAGGCAGATCTGCATTGCATTCGCTGCAAACGAAATGGATCACATGATGCTTCTACATGCAAGCTACCATGGGACAAAGTTGAGCAGAGAAGAAATTAGCAGAAAGGTAAAACTGATGACACAGACAAAGGTAAAGCACCTGAATCCGCTCACTATATTGAGGCACAATGTAACATTGGAGTAAATGAAGATTTGTTTAATGCTTCACTTGCTTCTTCGAAAAATGACTGGTTGCTTGATTCAGGAGCAACCTGTCATATGACTCATAGGAAAGATTTCTTTGAACATTTCACTGACAATGTTGATGGAGCAGTATACTTTGCAGATCAGTCAAAAATCAAGCCATCAGGGCTTGGCACAATCAGGCTTCAACTGCCTGGTCTTCCAGACTTTCTTCTGGATCATGTTCTATATCTCCCACAGCTCAAGAGAAACTTGTTGTCCCTGGTCCACATCCGCCAGCAAGGTCACTCCATTCATATGTTTGATGGAAAGCTTGAGGTAAGAAAGGCATCTGACCATTCACTTGTCATGAGGGGTATAGAAGAAGAAAGACTTCTTAAACTGCAAGGAACCTCTGCTCATGCACAACATTTTTCATATGTTTCTCATCATGATGAAGGTACACTTCCATCAAGTCTATTATAGCATGCTAGATTTGGACATTTAAACTATGATAGTCTCCACTTGTTGAAGAAAAATGGTGTTGCTGGTTTGCGTACAATTCCTAGAAAACATAAACAATGTGATGCCTGCATTCTAGGAAAGCACAGCAAACAATCTTTTCATGATTCACATTCAAGAGCACATAGGAAGCTTGAACTTATTCATTCAGATTTATGTGGTCCAATGCATGTTCCTTCTGCAAATGGAAATAAATATATCATGACATTTATTGATGATTACACCAGAATGTGTTGGGTTTATTTTTTGAAGAACAAATCTGATTCTTTTCAAACATTCAAGAATTTTCATAAATGGATTGAAAATGATGCACAATCTCATATTGGGTCTATTCGCATTGATAATGGAAAAGAATATACATCAAATGAATTTGAACACTATCTTCGCCAACATGGGATTAAACATCAAACAACTGTGCCTTATAATCCTCAACAGAATGGTGTAGCTGAAAGAATGAACAGAACAATTTTGAATATGGTACGATCCATGCTTTTCTTCAAAAATGTAAAGACAATGTTTTGGGCTGATGCTGTTCTATGTGCTGCATATATAAAGAATAGATGTCCATCTAGTGCTATAAGAAACAAGACTCCTTATGAATTGTGGTATGGACATGTTCCTTCGGTAAAACATCTTAGGATTTTTGGTTCCACCTGTTATGCTTTAATACCAAAGGTACATAGAAACAAACTTGGTGCTAGAAGTCGTAAGTGTATCTTCCTGGGGTATTCAAACACATCTAAAGCATACCGCCTTTATGATGAAGTAAATAAAAAGTTTGTTTTATCTAGAGATGTCATTTTTCTTGAATCATCCAAATCTGACAGTGTTGTTGAGCGGCAACTTGATCGCTTGGATAGATTCACAAAACCGAAATCATTCCAAGAGTTTGATAATCAGATTCAACATCTTGAAGGGGGGATTCCTATACTAGATCAACATGTGGAATCTTCTTCTGAAGAACAATCTCCCCTGCATGACACTCCAACAACGGATGATGCTTTAAGTGATGTAATTGATAGAATTGGGAGACTCAATCTTGATTCAGACCCAACTCAATCAACAGAACAGCCTGGACCATCTCAGAAAGGTCCCCCAAAGTGGCTGACAAAGACACTTGAAAGTGTTCATCCTGATGAAATTGGAAAAACAGGAACCAGAAATACAAACCGACAAGATGGAGGTGATGTAGATAACTCTAATTCACCTGTTGATATGGATGTTACTTATGATTGTGAATTGAACTTGCCTACAGATTTTGAACCAACTTCCTTCAAAGAAGCTACTTCTCATGATGAATGGAAAGAAGCGATGCAGAAGGAGTATGATGCCCTCATAAAGAATGGCACTTGGAAGCTGGTTGATCCTCCACTTGGAACCAAACCAATTGGCTGCAAGTGGGTCTACAAGAACAAGTACAAAGCTGATGGCTCACTTGACAAGCACAAAGCTAGGCTTGTGGCAAAAGGTTTTGCACAGAAGGAAGGGGTCGATTATGAGGAAACTTTTGCTCCCACAGCAAAATGGGCCACCATCCGGACACTCTTTGCACTAGCTGCTCAGAACGGTTGGAAAGTCCATCAAATGGATGTAAAAACTGCATTCTTGAATGGAGATCTAAAAGAGAATGTTTTTATGTCCCAGCCTGAAGGATTTGCTGTGAAAGGACATGAACACAAAGTATGCAAACTTGTGAAGTCCTTGTATGGCCTCAAACAAGCACCACGAGCCTGGTATGAAAAACTAATTGAGCATCTTCTGAAACTCAACTTCAAACATTTTGATCTTGATGATGCAACTTTATTTGTCAAGAAAGTTGGCAAAACAGTTGTATATCTTGTGGTATATGTAGATGATCTTTTAATGACAGGGAACAATGAAAGCTATATTGCATCCATAAAGAAAGAATTAGGAAAAAAATTTGAAATGACTGATTTGGGCTATGTTCATTACTATCTTGGCATTGAAGTAACCCAACATCCAAAGTCCATATTTCTTTCTCAAAAGAAATACATTGGAGATTTGTTAAACAGATTTGGCATGACAGAGTGCAATCCCCTTTCTACTACAATGGAACAAAACTTGAAGCTCACATCTATTGAAGGAAAGGAATTTGAGGATGCAACAAAGTATAGACAGCTTGTAGGAAGTCTCATCTACCTCACTACTACCAGACCAGACATTTCATTTGTTGTTGGAATCCTCTCTAGGTTTATGCAAAAGCCTTGTGAGGGACATTGGTCTGCTGCAAAAAGAGTTCTAAGGTACTTGAAGGGAACTCAAGACCTTGGAATCAAGTATACACAGGTGGACGACTTCAACTTGATTGGATACTCTGATTCAGACTTCGATGGAGACAAAGAAACTGGGGTATCTACTTCAGGATATGCTATGAGTCTTGGATCGGGAGCTGTCTCCTGGAGATCACGCAAACAATTAGTACCAGCAGATTCCACAACAGAAGCAGAATATGTGGCAGCAGCTGAAGCAACGAAATAAATTGTGTGGCTCAGGAAAATTCTTGAAGATTTGCAGGTAAAACAAATACAATCAACTCCACTCATGATTGATAACACCTCTGCAATAAAGTTGGCCAAGAACCCAAAGTTCCATGATCGTACTAAGCACATCAATACTAAATATCATCTGATCCGACATCATGTTGAGGCCAAAACAATCCATCTCCGTCATTGTTCCACAAACGAGCAAATTGCAGACATCTTCACCAAAGCGCTTGGAAGAGAAAAGCTTGAAAGATTCAGAACGATGCTTGGACTCACCAACATCCCTTCAGATTAAGGGGGGAATGTTGACACCTAATCCGAAACGGATGAGGTGAAGCTCGACAGCCATCTAGAAGATGAACTGATCCGTTTTGTATATGTATAAATAACAATTGTCTAATGAATAAAATCATCAGTTCTGTCTTGCGCTCATTAATTGCTGGAGTTACCCTGGCCTGACAAGAAGGATGAACCAATTTCATTTGTGTCAAGGATGTTTGGAATCCTATAGATGAGCTAGGTTAAAGTCTTGCATGGACCTCTATAAATGATATCTCCTTGGTACAAGAATATGTCAGAATATTATATCAAGGATGCGGGAAATTCCTTGTACCTATATATAACAAAGCCATTAAATATGGTCTATGAAGTTCGTTTATGAGCCAAAGGAAGATAAGGAAATTATTTGAATTCATTAGTTGTCAAATCTGAATAAAATTCCTTGAAGTTTCTTATTTAACGCATAATGCATCCTAGATACATTTATTGATTTGAGTTATGATGATGTACTTGCTTTAATCAAGGGGGAATGATAAAAGGGTACACTTGTTGCTACAATCTAACAATAAAGAAGAGGTCAAGATTCTCTTTAAGATTAAGGATTTTTGTGGCTAAATCTTGCACTTGCAACACAAGTGCAACAGGAGGCAAGGAAATCTCCCTAAAGACAACCTCTGGGTTGATTGTAGACCAGTGCCTAGGAAATCTTAAATAGAGGAGTGCTTTTAAGGTTATATGTGAGGGGTTTGCAGCACTCCAATTGTCACATAATGAAAAATAATGAGGGGGCTCGGTTCGTTCCTCCAAAGGTATGAGTTATGCATTTCAGGTATTTCCTCACACTCATAGTTACCAATAGTATCACATAGAACAACGGAGGTCGATTACTTCAAAGGGAATTACAAATTAATAGGATTTGTTGAGTAAATGAGAGGGTATTATGAGAGAGTGTAACTCATCATATAGAGCCTAAAACATCCAGAATTCTATTTTGAAAACATAGAGCCGCAAGCAATGGGAAATTATACACTTGTTTGAGTTACAAGCAGAAATAATGGATTGAAGAGAGGATGGGTGCTATGATTCTAATAGAGAAGTTTAAAGATATACTTCAGCCCTTCAAACAGACATTATGCATTAATAAATCAACACACATGGATCTATAAGGAAGCATGAAATAAATTCTAGCAGTTATTGTAGCACACATGCAGAGAAGAATATGAACATAATGGAATTAGCAGAAGGAAAAACATATTGTAATGCTAAGGAGGAATCACCACCATTTTTGTGATAGTATGAAGATCTGCCTATGTAAAGTAATATAATCTAAGATAACAGCCATTCACTTATAGATTTATGAGCCAAAATATGGTATCACAGAGTTCAGCACTCTCGGGTGAAAAATTCTATAACCCTATGTATAATATTTCTCCCCCCTATTTATAAGAGTTGGGGGAGATAGAATTACAGTTTACAAAATATTTGAGCCCGAGCCCCAGTTGTCATGCTAGACTAGCTGTCTCGATCAATGTTAGGCTCTGTTGCCCCAAAAATATTACAATCGGGATTGAATCCCTTTCTTGGAAATAAACAGAGATGAATTCATAGAGAAAGAAAATGGAAAAGGGAAGGAGGATGTCTCCCCTTGTTGTTTCAGTGGAAGCCCCTGATTTAGACATGTCCCTACTTTCATCATGCTTCTCACTGCTATTGAGATGGTTCATTACTGCTTAGCCAGTTTTTGTCCATTTTACCTTAATTGCCTGAGTGAGTTGTTTAGTGGAGAAGTGATGGAGTGTGAAAGGTGTGTGCCCAAGCGGTCCTTTTCTGTGTAGAAGGAGTGGAGCACCATGCCATGCCATTAAGTCTCCCTGATTCCCCATCATACTGCTCTGTAGTTGCTCCATGCTCCATTTACTATTACAGTTGTCGGCTCATCCACCCATTTAAAGCTCTGTCTTGCACCATTGGTGCCTCACTGTAGTGTAACAGCCAAATCTCTCAGCCACGGACCTTTGTACCTCTAAAATAGGTGAAACGGGAATTTTTCATTTCTCCCTTAGAATCCCTTCATTATAGCCCCTTATGTGACATTCCTCAATCCTAGGACCAGGGGTTTAGTCTTTTGAGCGCCAAGGCTTTGAACAGCCATGCGAGGGGCCTTTTCCTTTATAATCGCAAATCCACATGTCGGTGCTTTAAACCTTGCTTTACCCTTTTCCTACGAATGGGTTGATAATCCAAAAGTAAGGTCCATATAGACCCTACCCTAGTCATTTATCACATTTGGGGAGGAGTTCTACACATCACAAACGCTCTACACTAATGTCTTAAGCTTTCTCCCCTTAACAGCTACAATTTTCGATCTGTGGGGTGATGTCATTAGTGCCACGTGTCACCCTATGAGTGGTGACATGTGGCACCCAGAAATGGCCCCATGTCACCCGTGAAAACGTTGAAACTGGGTGACATATGTCCTCTACCACGTCATCAACCATATTGCCATGTCACTGCTGACATCAGATTCCCTTTCAACTCAAAGGAACAATCAAAGGCCGCCATGTGGCCTCGTGGAGGAGAGAGAAAAGGGCCTACTCAACACTGTTTTGTAAGCCTTTTCTGTATTAAACTTTTTAGCCCTCTCCTGATAATACAACACTATGTCGCAATATCAGCCTTCGCATGGTCTATCAAGTTTGAAACTCCACCGATATGACTATCTTGCAAGATGCAGGGTTGCCAAGATGCAGGAACCCGCCATGTGGAGGAGAGAGAAAGGGGAGGCCTGACCCTTATTTTGTCAACCATTTCCTTTGTATTTGGTTTTCTCGGCCCCCTGACGACACACCACTTTATCGCATGATCACAGTTTTGCGATTCTTTTGAGCTATGGATCGTGCTAATCTACCAATCGCTAATATCATGGGACTACAATATCAGCCTTCAACACCAAGAACCATTGATAATCCTTAAATGTGAGCCCTGGGACTTCGCCAATAACTGGTTGCTGATGCCACATAGAGGAGAGAGAAAGGGGGTTGCCTGCCTTCGTTTTTCCTTACTTTCCTTTGTTATCTCTTTTTGGCCCTTCCACAGAAGTGCAACAATATATCGCAAAGCGGCCCCCGCACATTTTGGAGTATGCCGTGATAGCTGAGATGTGGGACGCGGGGCCCTGCAGGACTGTGGGACCTATGAGATTCGGTATTACAGGGATCGCAATGTATGAGATGTGGGATGGAAGATATGTGGAACTGTTGTGATGCAAGATGTGGAATGTGATATTGGAATTCGAGACTGCAACATGTCGCTAACCTTATTTGGTTTTCTCGACCCCCTGACGACACACCACTTTATCGCATGATCATAGTTTTGCGATTATTTTGAGTTGTGGATCGTGTTAATCTGCCAATCGCTAATATCATGGGACTGCGATATCAGCCTTCAACACCAAGAACCACCGATAATCCTTAAATGTGAGCCCTAGGACTTCGCCAATAATTGGTTGTTGATGCCACATAGAGGAGAGAGAAAGGGGGTCGCCCGCCTTCGTTTTTCCCTACTTTCCTTTGTTAGCTCTTTTTGGCCCTTCCACAGAAGTGCAATAATATATCACAAAGTGGCCCCCGCACATTTTGGAGTATGTTGTGATAGCTAAGATGTGGGACGCAGGGCCCTACAGGACTGTGGGACCTGTGAGATTCGATATTACAGGGATCGCAATGTATGAGATGCGGGATGGAAGATATGTGGAACTGTTGTGATGCAAGATGCGGGATGTGATATCGGCATTCGAGACTGCAACATGCTGCTAACCTTATCTATGTGCCCCAGGATCCTGTCGATGGCCGATTGCGATAAATGCTTCGACTAGACACACTGACTGTCGATATGTGATATCAGTGATTAGCAGATCTCTACTTTTCATTACGCCAGTGTTCCTTGCCTGCTAACCAGTGTTTTCAGAAATGGACAGCTTGGAACCGACTTGGCTGAGTTGGTTCGAGCCAGACCCTCCCCAAGTGACACAGCCTAGGAAACGGTTCAGTTAGTTGGGTTAATATCGACCCGGAAGGGTTGTCTAACAACTCGAATGGCTCGGTATTAACCCAGCCGGCTCGGCCAAGTATAAGCCTAATCGGTCGAGTTGGAAACTGCAGCCCGTGAACCAATAAAACAACAATTTTTTTTCAAATATTTGTTTTGGGGGACTCCAAACAGGTTTATAGTTAGTCTATTGTGTATTTGGGGTCCATTCCCCTCTCCTAAAACCTATTTAACCCACCCAACCCCTCTCATTTCCTCACAGACATCTCATGCATTTGAGTGAGAATTTCAGTGAGACTTTGTGAGGAATTGTTGAGTTTGTTTTTGGAGCAGCAGTGAGGAGTCTTGGGCAAGCATTGTAGCTGGAGTGAGGAGCTTCTTGGTTAGCCATTTGGAGTAGCATTGAGGAGCTGGATTCTTGGAGCAACCTTGAGGAGGCAGTTTATGCCTGGAGGCATTTTTTTTCACTTTTAAAAATCTATTTTTCTTTATTAAATTTTATGTGCAAATCTGTAAATTGAAAAGAGTGTTTTTTGTGAAAGAAATGAACATTGAAACAATGCTTAATTTTTTGTTTTCATTTTCAAATTTTTTGCTTTCATTTCGAAGTCAAAAAATGGCACCTAGAGTGGAAGATGTTGCTTGGGCATACGTTGAAATGGTTGATAGTCAAATGCATTGCAAATTTTTCCATAGAAAAATTAAGGATGGTCCTGGGGGCATTAACAGGCTGAAACAACACTTGGCAAGGATTAGAAGCCAAATTACTCCATGTACCTCACCAGAAATTGGGGAGATTAGGAAGGATTTGCTAGCAAACTTTGAGAAGTTTGAAGAAGATAAGGCTAGGCAAAAAGAGTTAGAGGTTGAAATTGGGAGGAAGAGGAATATACAAAAAATGTTGGCTACCAACCCCCATTTTGATTTGAGGGTTCTTCCTCTATCCCTTGTACTGATGCATCCAACCCCTTCCAATATGTTTCTCCCTATTTTGAGTCTATTCAAGAAAAGGGTAAGGGTAAAATGAAAAAGGGTGATATGAACATCAAAATTTATTTCACTATCACATCGTCCTCTCCATCAGATGCACATGGTCCTCAATCTAGTGGAAGTCATATGCAGCCCACTTTAGATGACCATTGGAAGAAATAATTGAGGGAGACTGCTTGTGATTACATATGTAGATGGTGGTATGATGCTGATATCCCCTTCAATGCTTCCCGTTCACCATATTATGAGCCTATGTTTGATGCCATACATGCTGCTGGAAAAGGCTTCAAAGGCCCTACTATGCATGAGCTAAGGGGGTATCGTTTGCAGAAACAAATTGCCTCCATTAATGAGTATTTGAAATATTTCAAGGACTCATGGGAAAAAACAGGATGTACCATCATGCCAGATGGGTGGACTGATTAAAGAAACTGTACCATCATAAACTTTCTTATCTTCTGCCCACAAGGAACCATGTTTCTAAAATCAGTTAATGCATATGATAAGGTAAAAGATGGACAATTGTTGTTTCAGCTATTGGATGAGGTTTTTGAAGAGGTGGTGGTGGCTAATGTTGTTCAAGTCATCACAGATAATGCCTCTAACTATGTTCTTGTTGGTAAACTGTTACAGGAAAAACACATAACCATCTTTCAGACCCCATGTGTTGCACATTACATAGACCTCACGATTGAGGATATTGGCAAATTAGATTGGGTCAAAAACACTGTAGATCATGCCAAAAGCATAAAAAAAATTATCTACAATCAGTCATGGATTTTGAGCCTAATGAGGAAACACATAGGGGGCAGGGATATTATTAGGCCTGCCATCACTAGATTTGCTACTCATTTTTTGACATTGCAATCTATGCTTTCACAACATAGAAACTTGCAAAAGGTTTTTTCCAGTGAAGAATGGAGTCAAAGCCAGTGGTCTCACAAATTGTAAGGTAAAGAATTGAAAAATAAAGTTAATGAAGAAATATTTTGGAGTAAGGCAGAATAGATTGTGAAGCTTGCTGAGCCACTGGTTAAGGTGTTGTGGTTGGTGGATGGGGAAAGATTGGCTGTGGGCTTCATTTATGAGGCTATGGATCAAGCAAAGGATCAAATAAAGAGGGAATACAAGGATAATGTGGCTAAGTATGGGCCCATTTGGGAAATCATTGATGAAACATGGAACAATCAACTCCATCGCCCTATACATGCAGCTGGGTATTTTTTGAACCCATGATATCATTATAAAGCTAAAGCGACAGGAGCTTTAAGCGGGGAGGTTAGAGATGGATTGATTGACTACATTGATCACATGATCCCATTGGAGTGTGATCAACTAGAGATACACCGATAGGTCACAACCTTTAGCAACGCCTCGGTACCTTTGGGAAGAACCTAGCAAAGATTGCAAGGGAAGCAGATGAGCCAAGTAAAGAAAAATTTCAATTTTCAAATTCTTAATACTTACTTTGTTAAATTGTTTATAATTTGAAAGTTGGATATAATTTGTAATTTTATTGAGCTAACTCATTACACTCCTATGTTTTTTGCAGCACAATGGTGGGAGGCTTTTGGTAGCCATTGTCCTAAATTGCAGAAGTTTGCAATTCGTATTTTGAGTCAAACTTGCAGTGCTACTCGGTGTGAGTGCAATTAGTCTGTCTTTGAGATGATTCACACAAAGAAGAGAAATTGTTTGGATAAAAAACGATTAAGTGATCTAGTCCATGTCCAATACAACCCCCGGCTCAGATGCAACCAATTGCTGAACAAAAGACGTGATTCGGATCCCATTGTGTTGGAATAAATTGATCCAACATCAGATTGGGTAGTGGAGAGTCATCTAGCAGAGTTTGATCCTGATGAGGATATTGATTATCAATTACAGACGATAGCATCACTCGAACAACATGTTCAGTTGAATGTAGATCCTAATTAACTTGTACCAGCGTCAACCTTAGAGCCAACAAGTCCTCCAGTTGCAGGTGTTTCCTCTGCTCAGCCATGACAGAAGCACATATCTCGTTTATCTCAGCTTGTAGCTGCTGCACAGTCTATTAGTGCTACCACTTCTACAGTTGCAGTTGGAGATGATGAGGAGGAGGAGCCATGGGGCCCCCTGTCTGACTTTGATCTAGATGATCTTGGCTCCTCTAGTAGTAGCCAGTAGTATTGGTCACAGTTTACTTTTTTTGTAGAGGCCATTTCTAGCCTCCTGGTTATGTGTTTTTGTTTTGATCTCTATATCGTCATCATGTATGTATTGGATAGTGCATTGGGTGCCATTTTCATACAATGGATATATTCATGAGCCTACTTTGATCATATGTTGTCTTCTATCTATATTCTGATGTTGTTTGTTTGGAAACATGAATGAAAATCTTTAAAATTATGTTCTTTTATAATAAAAAATATATATTTAATGTATTTTTTACAATGACCGAGTCATTGAAATCGAGCCAACCAATTTGGAATCAGAGTCGAAGTCGACCCTCGCCCGAGTCGGAGTTCGAGTCAGATTTTTAAAACTTAGTTATTGACCTCCATCGATAGCGATTTGCGATTACGATCAGCCCCCCCGGACCTCTGATTGCGATTTGCCTCCACACTTAGTCATTTTCTTGGTTTTTTGGGATTTTCCAAGGTAGACTTCAAAATGCCTTAACTTCTACTCCAGAAGTCCATTTTCAGACTTCCGTATACCATTGGAAAGCTCATTCTGATCACTACAGAATGGAGAGTGTTTGATTTGGCTCTAATAGCTTCTGTGGTTTGAAAAATGGCTTCAAACGTCACTGCTCTTATGCATTCTGGGTAACTAATAACTTGTAAAGTCGTGAGTGGCAACATTAGCTCCTACTGGGGAAATTGCCTTGCTGGCAAGGTGCTGAGAACCTGCAAATCAGTATACTTCACCGTTGGGCATGGAGTCAGTAATAAATGAATCTTTATGACTAACAAAATCTCCATGGGACTTTCCTCCTGAATCTAAAATGCAGAAATAAAAATTCTAACAACTAAAAAGTAAATGCTCAATTGGTGAGCTTATTTATGTACATTCCTACTTATGCGTAGAACTTAATTCAGCTAAGTGTGTTCAACCCTCCAATGGATCCAGGCCAACATTAGAGTACTAGACCATATGCCTTTACACTGCTGAAAAGCAAAAATTAAAATGAGCATGCACCATGAAAAATTTTCAAACAAGGAACCTGATACAAGCTCTTGAAATAACCTTTGTTGCTGATCAAAGAATATGCCCATATACTCAACCACATGGTCATGGTATTGACAAAGAAAATTTGCAGCTACCTCCTTTTCATGCGCATTCTACTGGCCAATATCCTCTTGGCCATGGTAGCCACAAACACTACTTGGTTATTTTCCTTCTTCACATAGGTGACTTCTCTTCTTTGAGGACTTCGGGCTTAAAGAAATTTGGATCTAAAAGTCCCTTTCCCTTATCAGCTAGCTTGGGAGGCTCCTCGAAGTAGGTGCCTTCATTTTGGTAGCATCCCATTGATGTATTTCTAGATAATTGAAGAGCAATTCTCTTGTGCAACCAAGCCATCATGAAATCGGGAAATTGCTTGCAGCAATCACCCATCTCATTATCATTTAGTGTTACATCAATCTCATCCTCCTCTTCTTCATGCATCTTGGCTTGTTGTTCTTTGTCAGAGAAATAGGAATACTATCGTTGAAGACTTCTATTTTCTAACTCCAGTTTCATCAGTCTATATAAGGAGTTATTTATTGAGCTAACCTTCTCTTCCATCATCTCTTTCATTTCTTGACAAATGTAGTAGCCAGAGAGTTTACAATTAATATTCAGACAGTGGAGTCGCTAGTATGTTTAACATAAAATTAATCAGTGGAGTTGCCAAGGTGAGAGATATTCAACCGACACTTCCCTATCTCACCTAACAAGGGAAATGTAAAAATTTGTCATACCCAAGGAAAAATATTCTAATCCATTCCCCGACAACAACGCCAGAAAGAATCTTGCGGCTAAATCTTGCACCTCGAACATAAGTGCAACAGGAGGCAAGGAACGTTCCCTAGAGACAGCCTCTGGGTTGATTGTAGACCAGTGCTTAGGACTTCTTAAATAGAGAAGTGCTTGTAAGGTTATATGTGAGGGGTTTGCACCACTCCAATTGTCATGTAATGAAAGATAATGAGGGGGATTGGTTCGTTCCTCAAAAGGTATGAGTTATGCATTTCAGGTATTGCCTTACACTCACAGTTCCCAGTAGTATCACATAGAACAGTGGAGGACGATTACTTCAAAGGGGATTACAACTTAATAGGATTTGTTGAGTAAATGAGATAGGATTAGGAGAGATAATAACTCATCATATAGATCCCAAAACATCCAGAATTCTATGTTGAAAACATAAAGCTACAAGCAATGAGAAATTCTACACTTGTTTAAGTTACAAGCAGAAATAATGGACTGAAGAGAGGATGGGTGCTATGATTCTTATAGAGTAGTTTAAAGATATAATTCATCCCTTCATACATGCATTATACATTAATAAATCAACACACATGGATCTGTAAGGAAGCATGAAATAATTTCTAGCAGCTATTGTAGCACACATGCAAAGAAGAATATGAACATAATGAAATTAATAGAAGGAAAAACATATTGTAATGCTAAGGAGGAATCACCGCCATTTTTATGATAGTCTAAATATCTTCCTATGTAAAGTAATAAAATCTAACATAATAATCATTCATTTACAAAGTTATGAGCCAAAATATGGTATCACAGATTTCAATCCTCTTACGTGATAAATTCTGGAACCCTCTGTATAATATTGCTTCCCCCTATTTATAAGAGGAAGGGGGGCTGGAATTACAGCTTACAAAATATCTAAGCTCGAGCCCCAACTGTCATGTTAGACTAGCTGTCTCAGTTAGTTTTAGGCTCTGTTGCCCCAAAATGATTACAATCAAGATCAAATCCCTTTCTTGAAAATAAACAGAGATAAATGCACAGAGAAAGAGAATGGAAAGGGGAAGGAGGAGGTGTCCCCTTGTTGTTTCAGTGGAAGCCCCTAATTTAGCCACATCCTTATTTTCATCGTGCTTCTCACTGCTATTGAGGCGGTTCACTGCTGCTCAGTCAGTTTCTTTCCATTCTGCATTAACTGCCTGAGTGAGTGGAGCACCATGTTGTGCCATTAAGTCTCCCTGAGTCCCCCCCATACTTCTCTGTAGCTGCACCATGCTCCATTAACTATTACAACTGCCAGCCCATCTGCCCATTTAAAGCTCTGTCCTCCACTATCGGTGCCTTTTTGTAGTGTAATAACCAAATCTCTCATCCACAGGCCTTTGTACCTCTAAAACAGGCGAACGGGAATTTTTCATTTCTCCCATAGCCTCCCTTCATTATAGCCCCTCGTATGACATTCCTAAATATAACCAGGGGCTAGGGATAGGTGTTTAGTCTTTTGAGCACCAAGGTTTGAACAGCCGTGCAAGGGGGCTTTTTCATTATAATTGTAAATCCACATATCGGCGCTTTAAACCTTGCTTTACCATTTTCCTTTGAGAGGGTTGACAGTCCGGATGCGAGGTCCATATAGACCATGCCCCAGTCATGTATCACATCTGGGGAGGAGTTCTGCACATCGCAATCTCTCTTCAACAATGTCTTAAGCTTTTCCCCTTAACAACTGCAATCACCAATATACGGGGTGACTTCATCACTACCACATGTCACCTTGTGAGTGGTGACATGTGGCACCCAAAAATGGCCCCATGTCACCCTTGAAAACACTGAAACCGAGTGACACGTGTTCTCTACCATGTCATCAACCGTACTGCCATGTCACTACTGACTTCAGCTGCCCTATCAGCTTAGAGGACCAATCTAAGGATGCCACGTGGCCCCCTGGAGGAGAGAGAAAAGGACCTGCCCAGCCCTATTTTGTAAGCCTTTCCTTTGTTAAACTTTTCAACCTTCTCTTGACGATACAACGTTATATCGCAATATCAGCCCCCGCATGGTCTATCAAGTTTGGAACTCCACCGATATGACTATCTTGCGAGATGCGGGGACTCACCACGTGGAGAAGAGAGAAAGGGGAGGCCCGACCCTTGTTTTTTCAGCCATTTCCTTTGTGTTTGGTTTTCTCGGCCCCCCCAGCGATGCACTACTTTATCACATGATCGACGGTTTGCGAGTATTTTGAACTGTGAAACATGTCAATCCATCGATCACCGATATTGCAGGACTGCGATATCGGCCTTCTGCATGGGGAACCACTGATAATAATTAAGTGTGAGCCCCTGGACTTCATTGATGCCACATGGAGGAGAGAGAAAGGGGGTCACCCACCTTGGTTTTTATCTTCTTTCATTTGTTAGCTCTTTTCAATCCTTCCTCGGATGTGCAACAATATATCGCAAATTGGTCCCCGCGCTTTTTCGATTATGCTGTGATTGTGAGATTGCTATGACATCCAAGTTGCAGGACACGGAGTCCTATAGGACTGTGGGACTTGTGGGGCTGCGGGTTGAGAGATTACGGGGGTCGCCGTGTGTGGGATGTGGGATTGTGGGGATCGCGATGTATGGGATGCGGGATGCCTGATATGTAGGACTACTGTGATGTGGAATGTAGGATGCAATATCGACATTTGAGACTGCGACATGCCGATAACCTTAGTTTTGTGCCCCAAGGATCCTGCCAATGGCCGATTGTGATAAATGCTCTACCTGGACCCACCGACTGCCGATATGCAATATCAGCATCTAGCAGATCACTGCTTTTAATTCCACTAGTGTTCCTTGCCTATTGACCTCCGTCGATAGTTGATTTGCGATTGTGATCGGCCCTTTAGACCTTCGATTGTGATTTCCCTCCACACTTAGTCATTTTCTTGGTTTGCTGGGCTTTTCCAAGGTAGACTTTAAAATGCCTTAACTTCTACTCCAGGAATCCATTTTCGGACTTCCATATACCATTGGAAATATCATTCCGAGCACTATGCAATGTAGAGGGTCTGATTTGGCTTTGATAGATTTTGTGGTTTGAAAAATGGCTTCAAACTCAACTGCTCTTATGCATTCTGGGTAACTGATAACTTGTAAAGCAGTGAGTGACAACAAGGACCAAATTCATCTTAAGAAGAAAATGAATCATTTTCAGAATCCCCTATTATTATTATTGACAGTCTACTTGGGTTGAAAAGATAAGAGTCATGTTTAGTTTAGAATGTTAGAACAATAACCAAGTATGTTTTGGGATCCTTGATCTTGTCTAGAATACTTTTGATTGTTTTCTAAAACATGGGGATCATATGGATTTTGAAATATGATAAAATATGTTGGGCTTTCAAGAAGTAGGGCTAGAGGACTAAAATTATTGGATATGAAAAGTCTAGGTTTTTGGACTTTTGTATCTAGGGTTTGTAAACCCTAGCAAGCAAACGTGACTAAACAAGAAAATCCTAGGATTTATGTTAAACAAAACTCTAGGATTGTGTAACAACCACACCCAATTTACCCCATTGGGAGGCTTCTACTTCTAATCCAACTCCCCTTATACTATCAGAAGAATGGGAATTTTTTTTGTCTTTTATATATTTTACTTATCAATTCCTCGTTCAAGGGCTTTTAATTTATTTGCAAGAAGCTTATGGTTCCCCATTTTGTGCCTAAGCACAACACTTAGTACTTTATTTACTTATGAGAAATTACGCCACGTATATGTGTATATTTTATTTGTTAAATCACCCTTAATAAGGTCTCGACAACCACTATTATTTATATAATATTATAAACCTATATATATATATACACATACATACATACATACATACATACATATATATATATTCCCCAACTATTCTATTGGTGGGCACCATGCCTTCGGTGGCCCCCACGCCACATGTGCACCCCTATCACCAATAGAAATCATCCACGTCGCTTTTGCTTTGGCACCCCAAGCAATCCCACCCTCCACTAATCTTGGTGCCAACAGTGGAACGCCACGCCTCTCATTCTAGTAGACCCCGCCATTCATTAACAAATATGACAACCAAGATTGTGTGTGGAAAATCAACAACTTGTGTGGTGGGTACTCCACCTCGCTGGCATCATAATGGGGGTGCGCACAGGTCTGGATCGTTTATCTCAAAAGGTAGATCAAAGGTGTGTGTAGGGGGTGCCCTCCTCGCTATGTAACCCCAGGGGGGTGCACACATGGTTGATCTCTAGCGGTGATCCTCAATCGTCCAATCAAAGCACAGGGTCTTGTCCCCCACAACTATTTCACTACAGGCCTTTACCATGGAAAATACATGAATGTGCCTTTTTCTTTGGTCACGAAAACCAATCACGATCCAACATGTCATCCTGATGCCTTCCATGTCTAATCCCCTTTGAACTTCTAGGATGGGATCTTCGGGACACATCATCCCAGTCCCATCACCATGGCTCTCACCTTGAATTCTTCACCTTGCACATATGGTTTGTAAACCTCTAGGTCTACATGGATTTGTGGGCCACACCTCCACACATCCCTGGCTTCTAGTTGGTCCATAGCATTTTGGTGCCACGACATCCTGCTCTGAGACATCACGACACTCTCTAGCTGCTCTCCCTTTCACATCCATGGGGTGGGGATCTTCGAGACACATCATCCCAGTACCAACACCTTGATTCTCCTTTAGCATGAACCTTTGGGACTCCATGGGCGAGCCTCTGGGACACATTGTCCCAACCCCTATCCTTTAACACATTGTTATATATATATATATATTGTGGCCATAACACATTTTCAGGAACACTAATTGGCACAATACACTCCATCTGCACATGTGCTTGGTCTCCTTTTGTAAATAGATTCTTCGACATTATTTCAGTTCAAATGTTGAGTCAAGATATACTAAATTAACGAGGAATAAAATACCATCCCCAATTCTTTCTTGCATTACCTGCATGTTTATGATCACTCAGAGGCTAGAATTTTTTTATTGATACATATCCCTCCTTGTCATGCATGCCTTTGAAGCAAAAATTGCAGTTGCGAGAGTGATTTAACAGGGTCTCTTCCTTTTCAAATTACGACTATAAATCATGCATGTTTTAAGAAATCAATGCAACATTTAATTTTTAACAGAGAGAACATGGACCAATGTCTTTAACTAGGGTGCTCTTTTCCAAGGCATACTGTGATCAAATTCAAACAGAATGATCAAAAGAATTCCTCAGCTATTGATGCAGTCATTCAACCAGAAAAGAGAATTTCTTTCATAAAAATTTATAAGCATAATGAGAATATATATATTCTCTAGGCAACTAAGCCTGGGACAAGGACTCTCCACCCAACTATAGATAACTGCAGCCAATCTCACTTGAAATTGTCACCCTCGAGCTAGATTCTAGAGACTGAATGGGTTTGCTTAAGGGATAAAAACACCAACTTCCAACTAAAACAGGGACTTCAGAGGGCCTCCTTCCTCCACCCACCAGCCACTTAGCAGATCAATTGTGCACAGGGAATCCAAAGGCTTCCTCTCCACCCAATGACACACAAGGAATATAGAGACTAGCTGCCTCCACCCAAGAATTTCAAGGGAAACCAAAAAGGCAAGTATTTACCCTAAACACAATGGTTCCACCCACTCTCGGGAATCCATAACCCGTTATAAAATCACAACAAGAACGGATTCAAAGGTCCTCCTTCTAGGAATTCAAGGATGCACTCCTCCACTTGTTAGCACTCAAAAAGTTTCTCTTGGATGTAACAAAACACTCTCTCAGGTGACCTTCACAAATCTTACAAATTGAAGGCTAGCCCCTTCAATCTAGAGAGGGCTCTCTGTGACAACCTAATCACTAAATTAGCAATTGATTGTGCATTCACATAATGGCTAGACATTTAGTTGAGTTGTATTGAAATAGGGTTTGGTTGGGCATGAGGGAGATAATCCATTGGGAAGTGGAGTCAACAAGCTAGGGTTTAAGGCAACTTACCAAGATATTGATTGTATGATCAAGGATTAACAAAGGCAAGGCAGATGGAACATCTTAGACATTTCAAATCATCATTGTAGCTGAAAGAGGAAAATAGAAAAACAATCCACTATAGTAGGGCATAGGAGATGAATCCTAAAGTATATTTAGAAGATAGGAGTGCAAATATTTGAATCTATGAGATAAAGCATCAAAAACAAGGATGAATTTTGTAACATTTATTCTCATTCAAATATCAGAAGACAATACATTAAAATTATATTACAGAGGGAGAAACACTTAAACATGTATACAATATAAACTAAGAGATACCATCACATGAATCTTTGTGTCAATGATCAAAATATTTTGATCTTGGAAAACTATCAATCAATAAAGAGATAGACAATAACTATCTTTTCATCAAAATCCAACCTTTTTTCCTCCTTTCTGATGTATAATATAGGGAAAATACATAAAAGATAAGCTCCACAAAGTCTGGTAGTAATAATTGTAAAATATTTGCAATAATTGATGATTTAATTAACAAAACACAATCAAAATCATATCCTTTTAGCTATTCAGATCTCTATTTGGCACATAACACTGGTCAAAGTATGTCGTGAAAATGTTACACGTATCTCCCGCTATTCTTCTAGAACCAAGACGAGTCATAGATGTATTGTATGATTTGGAACTGTTCAGTCCCTTGTAGGCTTGATATTTGGAACTGCAACTTGTATTCCCTCTTGGTAGCGAAAATTGGCACATGAACCTGTAAACTTTGCTGAAACTGTGCAAATTCCCTGTGTAACTACTTGCTCCTTTTAAGGCTCCTTTTCCTTGTGTTGACTCTTATTCTCTGCACTCCCTCAATCACAAAACCATTTGAAATATTACCATAACATATCAAAAATAAACTAACTATCAAAAATATTAAAATGGAGCAGGTCAAAATGTTGAGGTACAGTTAGGGTTTGTTCAACAAAATTAGGGTTATGTATATTTTTCAGCCAATGAGGTAAAATTATCATTTCTCCATAGATTCTGCAGCATGTGCAAGGAGGTATAACTTGTATTGGATTCATGTCATCCTTTTGATAACTTTCTGTATGGTTTTTCCAGCCTTTAGGGTTTCTTTCCCTTTTCTGTCTGCATACTTTGTTTTCCTTTGTTTGGTGGCCTTCTTTCTACTCTTTGAAACATTCACAGTTTCTTCATCTTCATCAATAATCATTAACTCCTTTATCTTAGGGTTGATTTTTTACTTTAAACTCAGTCTTAGTTTTGTTGTAGGGTGATTATGAGGTTTTATACAATTAACCCTAGGCTCTATTTCTTTTTCTTCATCCCCTGTTTCTATTTTGTGTTTCCCTTTTTCATCTTTTGATGTTGTATGCTTTGTCTCCTCTTCTTCCAACATTAGTTTTTGTTGTCTTATTGTTCTCCTATCATAGACCCTAACCTCTAGTTCCTTTATAGGCTTCTCAATATTTTCTTCAATAGGGATATGGCTAGGCTCTCCCTTTGTTTCCTGAGCTAGGGCTTGGAAAAAAACTTTAGTTTGACCTTCCTTGGTATTTTGGGTGCAGGTTGTCTCATGTTTCTTTGTCTCAAATGTTCCACTAGCTTGTTCAACTCATGAGTATATAGTATTTTTATCAAACCGTGATGAAAAATTTAATGAGGTTGCAACTCAGGTCTAGTGCTAGCTTTGGTAGACATCTTCAACAAACTTTGATGAAGAAAATAGGGAAAATTCGTCTTACTAAAACCTATTAAATGACACAAAAATCTCATGTGATACAAATAAACTTTAGATTACCTACCTTCATAGGTGAAGAATAGTTGCACACTCCTGAGAGCATTAAAACATTCAGGCTTTCACAGGTTCTGGATGACTCCTAGATTCCAGTCTTGGTTCTGATAGTCTTCCTTCAAGAAAAAGTTCAAGTCCACATTCTGTAATCTCTTCTTTTTAAACCATATTTCACCCTCGATAGGCAAATTGTGGCTTCTATAATGGATTCTTTGGTGACTGGAAATTTTAGGGTTCTAATTCATTTTGTGATTCCATCAAAAGAGTATATGAAGTCATGAAACCAACTCAGGTTATTTCCATTGAAGTGCTAGAATATTGATTCCAAACCTGCATTTTGAAACAGAGCCAACATTTCTGGATAAAATTATTCACATGGCCCAATCTTCCCATCTTTTAAATTCTTTTTGACGCTACAAATACTTTCACAATCTTGAATCACCTTGACTGGACACTACAAACGATTTTAGAACCTTCTTGGGCACTGTAAACAAATTTTTGGGTTTGCTAGAAATTATTGTTTTAGGGCAAACTGGGTATTTCGAGGTTTGAATTTAAACTTCCTTCTTGGCATTTAAAATGTAGCTAATTGTCACATCAAGGATGAAAATGGATAGGGCTTTGTGAAAAACCACTTAGGGAGTTAAAATTATAGGTTTGGAAGCTTGAAAACCCAACTTTTAATGTTTTCGGTGAGTGGTATGAAAATATTTCAGTGTCACTTGTAGGCTTGAGATAGGTTAATTTCGCTACAAAAAACTTAAGGAAATCTTAGGGTTAGGTGAAATGACTTGATTTGACATGTCCCTAGGCTTATATAGTAATGAAAAACAAATAAAAACCCTGCAACAAAAGATCATATGAAACCAGAAACATATAACAACAAAGATAAAAGTGTAGCAACCCAATGGATCATATGAATAAGAACATTTTATTAATAGAAATGATACACCTAGTGAGGAGAACTTATAAACTTGGGTCTATAGATCCCCCTCTGTGGGATGGGTCCTTTTGATGTCCTTGTGCTTCAGCAATATGTTTCTCTCTCTCAAATTGCAATGGGCACTCAAGTGGGAGCTCAAATGTGATGAGACGATGAGAATGGCATGGTCAAGAATGAATAGAAAACCATCTATTTATAACAAAGTATTGAGCCAAATTAGAAATTATAAAATGTTATTGACTAAATCAAAATCTAGCAGTTGAGAATACTTTATTATATTTTTTTAGAGGGAAAAGATATTCAAAATGGTCAAATATCTTTATTTAGAAAGTGGTTGAAGTAATTAACAAATAAAAATGATTTATTAATTAGTTTGTGAGAATTAAGAAAGAAATAATTATTAAATAGTGATCTAATAATTATCTCATAAGGAAAATATGGAATAAATAAGGAATAATAAATAAATTGTGATTTATTTAATTATTCCATGGTTATTAAGTCAAAAGTAATTAATAAATTCCCTTATCAGTGTGCGAAACAGTTCATTTTCCCTCTCAGGACTCTCAATAACGTGAAATGATGTGTGACAGAGTTGAAGGGTGGTTCATACCAAGACCTTACATGCACGATTAGGATGGTGGGATGGCAGATAACATGGTTGAGTTTAATGTGGGAGAAATATGACACAAGGTTCATAATGTCTAGTTGGTGAGGGTGCGCAGCCCTATTCATGCATTCATTTTGTGGTGGAGACTAGTTATAGGATGTATGCAGAGGTGCCTGGGTCTTTATCCTCTGGTGGTAAGCTTGGAAGGGAGGTTCTATTCGTGGGACATCACTGACCTCGAGTTCAAGGAGATGGTAGTTGGGTATGTAATTACTCGTTTCTCCCCTCCTCTTCTGCGGCATGCTCTGTTTTTGAATGTTTCCTACAAGGTTGTCGACCCCTCTTGCAAATTTCTTATTGAGCAAACTGGAATTGATTGCTCGGTAAGCGAGCATGTTTTTGTAGTTACTTTCTATGTTGAGTCTGTTGTTTCTATGTTGGTGTCTGTCTTATATGGTATTCTGTTTCTTCGAATGGGAATGTATGAAACAATTCACGTCAGTTGTCTTTGGTGGAAGGACTGTTCACTCGATGGAAATGGTTTTCTTTATGATTTGATGAACTAGAAGGTGAAAATATCCTATATTTCTTCCTCTCTAGTTTTTTATGGTTATGGTGTGTTTATCCATGGGAGCTTGCTTGAGGAGTTGGTCTATAGCACCTCCCTTCTGAGGTGACAGACCATCTCTAATTTCCATATTTCAATTGAAATATTTGAGCACGAGGTGTTGGCCTTCTCGATCTATTGTGTTTTCATATGGCCTTGGCTTAATGTAGTTCGCTTCTTTCTCTTTTCCTCTGTATTTGTGTCAGGTCTTATTAGTTGGGGATTTCACTCAACTAGCATGCAATCGGTCTGTTCGTGGAATGTGTCTCGACCTATTTGGGTGAAAGGGTATACTGTGTTGGATTGGTGGCTTATATATATGACTCAACCTTCTCCAAATGTTGGTCTGTCGGGAACTGGGGGTGGGGGTCGCAGTCGAAACGCTGGGAATATAGGTGGACAAGGTTCCTCCTCTACGCAGCCACCAAGGAGAATTGGTATAAATTCTTATGCTCAGCTTATCAATGTCGTGTCCCAAGCATATAACACATGTGCATCCAAGGTAAAACAATTGATTTCATCATGCAAGGCAGATCTCAACCAATGTGTTGAGAATGAAGTGCAACTTGAGGATTAGCATCTATTGGTTCCTGATCCCGACCATACCCAAGGTAGGATCACATAGTATAAACAGTCAATTCACCTTTACTAGATGATGAAGCATATTTTGGCCTGAGCTATTATGAATCCTACAGGTCCGCTAAGTGTAAACCCTATTTCTAGGAAATTTAAAAAGAATTTCAACTTGTCCAATTTCAAATCCAACAACAAAAAAAAATTTCTTGGTCGTATTAAGAAGCACATTTCGTGCCTTCCTCAATCATAATTACTAGGTTCTAGCGCTAAGGACCCAACCCCAGTGGAGTCCTTTGATGAGTAGAAGGTAGCAACATCCTTTTTGTTTATTTTTCTTATGTATATGTTGGTTAGAAATACTTATGTTATTATGTTAGGTGTAAACTGGTTTATATACATTCATTCCTATAAGTTTTTGTGTGAAAAACTTAAGATTCTCAAATTTTGGATGGCATACAATGCAGTCTGATGGCCATCATACCTAGTTTCCCAAAGGGTAGGTTGAGGCCACAGAACGTATTTCATGGATGTAACATGTTTTTTGGAAATGAATGAAGGAAAGGTACTATAAAGCTTAAAAAACAAAAACAAAAAAGAAATTAATAAATAATTATTTCTAGAGAAAATTAAATAAATAATGATTTATTCAATTATTATCATGGGTTTTTTAATTTTAATAAGAAATAATTTAGGAAAAATGATTTACTAAATTATTTCCTATGGTGAATGTGGGTTTACCATGGTAAAACTAATCATACATGGTGTATTTCGATCCACCTAGTAAGAATGGCTAGGTGATCATCTTTTGGGTGATAACAAAATGAGTGTCTATGAGTAAGGAGTGTAAGTGAATGTCTCGGAATGAGGTTGAACTGCCTCCTTTTTCTTCTCATGTGGAGTGTTTAACTATCACTATCCCAGCTGACAACACAATCCCCTTCATTAATTTTTGTCCTCCCTACCTTGTGAGTGTTCTCCAAGGCAACATGACATACATACTTCTCTGGAATTCCCATTTACTTCAAGAAACCAATCTAATAAAGCACACTGACCATCCTTTAATGGCTATCGAAACAATTCAGATTTCCTACAAAAGGAAACCATAGATATCCCAAGCAAGCAGCCTCCTCAGCGCTAGAATCTATGTCCCTTGACTTAGTATCCCTTTTTTTTTTTTGTAAAAGTATTTATATTTTATTTTCATGAGATAACCATGGTTGGGACTATACCCCTTCCCCTTGATGGAACACCACCCTTAGTGTTATGCTCATATGCAACCATTGGAATAAAATAAACGCATACTGTTTTCATGGAGCTTTATATGTACAGCTCTATACAATATTTACAAAAATATATACTATTGATTCAACCAGCAGACAAAAAATGGGTAATTAGACTTCATGTAATCAACCATTTCCCAAGTGGCTTCCTCTAGCCCAAAGTGCCTCCACTACACTTTGACTTGCTCTATGGCTTGATTTCGGAGCATGAGACTTCTCTGGTCTAGAATTCCCAATGGCTTTGGCTGGAACTCTCCATTTGGTTCCACCTGTAGCACAAACCAATCAATCATATGATTAGAATCCTTTACATATCTTTTAAGAAAATGAACATGGAAAACATCATGAACTTTTACTGAAGGAGGTAAGGCCAACCTATAGGCCATGGGTCCAATTCTTTCAAGGATCTCAAAAGGCCCACAATACCATGGTGCCAACTTGGTACGTGACCAAATCCTCAAAGAACTCTTCTTGGGTTTGATTCTCAAGTAAACATGTTCCCCAACTTTGAACTTTTTATGCACCCTATTTTGGTCTGCATAGCTTTTTTGTCTATCCCATGCCACCTTTAAATTCTGCTTTATGCCCTGAATTTGTTGCTCCATTTCCTAGAGCATATCAAGCCCAATATGTACTCTATTCACTGGATCACTTCAAATGATAGAAATATTGTAACTCCTCCCATATAGTGCCTCAAACGGACTCATCTTTATGGATTCTTAGTGTCCGTTATTGTATGAAAAATCTACCAGTGTGTTGACAGGCAGAAGAATTCCTCGTGCAACAAGTGAGTATTAGCCTGATTAGGGTCCCAATCAGAGCCCTTTTTGTTGAGATGGTTGTATACTCTCTGGAACTAAGGCCTGGTTTCCTATCCTAAACTAAACTAAACTCAAAAGTGAAAGAGAATAAAAACAAACTTTGAAATAGGGAAAATATATGACATATTCAAATATTTATAGGGATCTACAAAAATATAAACAAATTGTTTGTTAGATGAAGCTGATTTAAACAACAGGTAGGGTGGGGGGCAAGGGATTCATTCAAACATAATAAATCACAAGAAATATCATGTCTCTCTAAATCTAGCCAAAATTCCAACTAGCCATACAAGTTGATTTTAAGAGAGCTTTTATACAAAAAGCCCAAAAAATGTTTATCATATTTTCCTTCATTTTCAAAGTAATTTTTATTTATTTGTTTGAAATTTATATGCATGCATTAACTAGAAATAACAAGAAACAAGAAAGAATACTATCTCAAAAACGAGAGAAACTTATATTCTACCTTCTGAATATCAGATTTCAACCATCGAACATGAATATAAAAAAGATAAAAACTAGTAAATTTCTGGTGATAATAGTTATAGACTACAAAATATTCTAAGAAATGTTAAGAGGGAAAATTTTAAGAACCCCACTAAATTTATATATATAATAAATGGGCGAATCCCCATGATACATAGGAAAAATGGAAGGCGATTTTATCAATAATATAATATGTATATATAATTTTTTTGGCGAATCTCTCACCAAATTATATTATCTTGTAAAATCATGGCGAATATTTCATTGGATTATAAAATCTTGTAAGATCTTGGCAAATATTTCGTTGAATAATAAAGGCTTTGTAAAAGGCTCACAAAGTTCATAATGAGTATTTCTTGTAATGGCTTGAAGCCTTGCTAATCAATCCATCAAGAACCAAAACAAGTGTATTCCTTATATGGAATATAAAGATATTTCTCATGGAAAGTCAATCAGGTTTAGCGCAGGTGGTAGGGAGAAATCCTACATGTGACAATGTGTTGGACTCATAATGAGTATTTCTTGTAATGACTATGAGCCTTGTTTTCTAAGCAATCCCTCGAGGACTGAAATATGTATATTACTCATATGGAATATAAATATATTTCTCATGTATTGGAATATAAATATATGAGTGAGGAGTGGGAAATGAGCCACGATAAGTCCTTAGAAAATTGACATGAAGAAATAAGTGCAAAAAATAAAAAAGATGAAAATGGAAAAATTGAGAAGAAATACAAGGGAAAATGGTGAAACAACAAATTAATAATCCATAGGAGGAACAATGATTAGAGATAGTGAGGGAAGATGTTCCCTCAGGCTAGGGGTAACAAAGGTAGACATTAGAACTCTCACTTATGCAGGTGTAGCTAAACAAACATTAAGCTCTATGCCAATCATGAGAGGGAGGAAATCTGGGAAAGAAATGTGAGAACAATAATTTAAATGGAACAAAGCATTGGGATTACAAACCTTTCTCATTGAGTTTGGGTACTTCCTTTGAGGCCTATTGAAAAATTAGGAATGATCTATCTATGTATCTTGTTATATAATTAGTTTTTAAAATAGTTGCCAAGTAGCTATGTTAGAGCATGGATTTTGTGAAATGTTTTTTACTCATCCTGCCTATCTTTAGATGGATATGAAAAAATATGAGTATTGGAGATAGAATTCTCCCACTTTTTTGTTGTAACAAATTGTATAGGTATAGCCATGTCCATCATTAAGTATGCCCTAACTGTATCGACAATATTCCCAAACCAAAAACTTTTTAGTACTAAAAAGCATAAAAAATTCAACATTACATACTAAAAGAACATATTAATAAAATTTGCTAGAATAAACGTTACTGGAAAGACAAATTTTTGAAAGGACTGCCATTATAAGATCTGTATAAATACCCAGCTTCAATACCTACCTCATGCGAGGGTAATCAATGTCTCGGGGATATGCACTAGCACCAGCAATGATAAGTTTGGGCCTAAAAAGGGTGGCAGTATTCTCAAGCATCTCATAGTCAATGAATCCTATAACCCAAGAAAACAAACACAACCATTAACAGTTTGAACACTTCCCCAAAATACTGGTTCAATATTTTTCAATCATGGAACTGTTTCCCTCCTAATTATTATTAGACTGGCAATGCAAGCTCACCCGTGGACTCATCTAGATGGTATGGCATTGATTCAAAGTAAATTGATGTAGCAAATACTCACTTTTTTGTTGTCATGAATCCATGAGACAGATGCCCTCCATGTGGTGATTCCAAACCCTGAATGTTGCAAAGCAATTTTTCTCGTGTTACATGCCCAAATAGGAATGATAATCTTATCAAAGGAGGTTCTTGCAAAATTTGTTTTACTTGGGTTGTCCAAAATGAAAAATTCGACTCCATGGTTTTTTCATGGACCCCAGTTTCAAGTTGTACCCCTTGACCTTCAACCACTGTTACTTCAGGCGAAGCTGGAGACTCTGAAAATATTTCAAGGAATTGGTTAACATACATGTATAAGTCCATCAGAAGTCCTGCAAAAATACTACACGAACAGGACTGTAACTTCAGTTGTTATACAATTGATGCATCAAACACTTAGCGTGCATCCTCTTCCTTTTCTGGTTTGCACCTTTGAGCAACACTGGTCACTCATTGTTGTTGTTTACTCTATTTGATGCTTAATCCTTCAAAGTATGTTGAGTGGACTTCTTGACAACTGTCGCACTGTCCACTGTCCTCTCTTCTCTACTGCTCTATCCATTGTGCTCAATGTTTGAATACTATAGTCACCAATACGCACAATGCTATAGTCACCAATACGCCAAAAATCCAAATGAGAAAACCCTTCAAATTTCGAATTTAAATCTCTACAAAAACACGAAAGGTTATAGCGCATAAAGATTTGTAATAGAAATCAGCCTTAAAACTCTTGCAGCCAAGCAAAACAATGATAATAAGCCCGCATCTCCCTTGGAATTTTATGTATCAAGATGAAACCCCAAAACGCAAAGCCCTACCCAAAAATAAGTGAGAACCCCTCGCATCAGTCAAAGAAGAGGTTTATGCCCTACAAAAATGCTAAACATTTCAAAACAACGTCTTTAAAATGTAGAGCCCTACATATATTCGCAAGAGCTAAGAAGGAAGATGAGATTTTACTATTTGCGAGCAAGTAGATAGCCTAATCATGATTTAAGTAACGTTTTGTTAAATTTCGAGGGTTGTAGCTTGTAATTCAACTCAAAAAAATTATAATGTAAATAACATATTTATTCTTTATCTTACAGCATTTTTTGAATTTCCAGTTTTTACATCTTAGTATCATCCTCTCGGCAATCTGAACGCAAAGAAGCCTATCATGTGGCAAGGAATCTTCTTTTCTACTAGGGTTTTGGATTTTAGGCCATCATTGGAAAACTTGGCTCGGTGTGAATAACAATAAGTTTTGAATATTTAGTTTTTAAATATGTACTAATTAAAAAAGATTTTATATAACATTTGAAACTAAGGAGAGATTTAGTTTTCAGTTTTGAATATTTATTTTTTAAATGTATATTAATTACAAAAGTCTAGGGAGAGATGAAGTTTTGAGAGAGATTAGTAGATAAGTGTTGTTATGATTTTGCTTAGTGAATTTTAGTTTTAGAATTGTCTATGTTGACAAAAATTATTACAAAATATTTAAATTTTAAAATGAATAAAAAGAAAATGAGTAAAAAACATTGTGATTATAGGAAAAGAAATATATATATATATATATATATATCTAAATATTTACGATGTATACTATGGTATTTTTTTTACTGATATTGAACTAAAAATTTCTCGTACGAATTTTTATCGTATCATATCAAATTCAAATCAGAATTTAAATTCAAATTTGATAACTATGGTGTGAAGTAATAAGTGGATGTGCTATGCCTGCTCAACTCATTGTTGGAAAATACAATGCAATATTTCTAACCCGTCGTTGTCTCCATCACATTGTTTCATCCCCATTGGGACAACAAGCTATGGTTCCAATTGAGAAGGCCCGTCTCCAATTAAGCACACTGGAAACCTCACCCTTAAAACTTCATCCCACACCCTTTGCGTTGCTTCTCTGTGCAGATGTCTCACACCAGGCGTCAATAACAATGTGTCTAACTCCAAAGGCAACGACTACAACCTCTGAGTAGATTGAATTCTCCAATAATAAAGAGATGATAGCTCCTCCACTTTTCTGATAGTGATTCTGCGTCATTTTAGATTGCACAAATAACAAATAATACAACAAATCGTTTGATCTTCACACTTTTCTCTCACTAGCAATGCACGGTCTCAATTTTGAGATGCCATATCTGCAACATACAAAACAACAATCGCTCACAGTGATCTTTACACACAGAACCTTGCTCCAACAACACTACCCTCTTTGCAGCAACAGGAGAAAAATTCACTTAACAATGACTCCAAAAGCACAAGACAATCCCTCACACAGTTTACAAGAAATCAATCTCAACCTAGCTTTGATACCAAAATTATGGCGCAAACTATTGCAAATAAAAACCCACATAAAACTAAAATCCACACACATAACGAATGCATACAAATATTCAAAAATAATTCATTAAAGAAATAAGATATTTATAAGAGAATTATTGGCCTAATAATTAGCCTTTCTTTCCTAAATCTCCTTCTTTTACATGTGTCATGGGCTCACTTAGATTTATACAAGTGGATTTGAACCCAAAGTAAGCTCAACATCCCAAACAAACTCCCACAATATCTCTCATGATCCATAAAAACTCTCAACTAATCCCTTATCTCTAGATGAGAACTAACTAACCTTCAAATCTTTCAACTCTTCCAAAATACTCTCGAACCTTCTTCTATTTACAATAATTCTCATTCTCTCCTAAAACTATAGGAAAATACATTAAATAATTAAATCCTAACTTAGGAATCCAACTCCCTTAGTAAACATGTTACCCTAAGTTAGATGCTCCTGCATCTAACTTGTTTCCTTATATCTGAGGAAGACAAGCTCTTAGGAAAGTAGAAGCAATTTTAGGTACTCCAGGCCCACTCCATGTTCCATATTGTCATGTCAAATGACAGTTAATCTTTGAACACAAAATATTCCGCCCTACCACTTCCTTGCTTGAATGAGTGGCTGCCATATATTCAGATTTTATAGTTGACAAGGCTATAACCACTTGTCTCTTACTCATCCAACTTATAGCTTCACCAAACAGTTTGAAAACATAATCGTTGGTTGACCTCCATTGATCAAGGTCTCTAGTCTAGTCAACATCGACAAAGCAACATACATCTACCTGTCTGTTGGTTTCAAGATTCCCTTGGTTGCAGATCGCATACCCACTCCATATTCCATATTATTATGTCAAATAACTTATAACTTAAATTATTACGTATAATCAAATTAATACAAAATAACTATTATGATAAATGATTTATATGTTTTAAAAATTCTACTAAAAAGAAAAATTATTACAAATAAATATTTTAAAATTGCATCTTCGATATATTAGTTATTGTGATGGGTGATGTGCATCCTTTAACCATTCCTGCTCAAAAGATATAAATGTAAAACTATCTTGAAATGGCATCTTTCTGTGTTAGTGTCGCATAAAGGAACAAAATTTCAGGTAAATTGAGACACATTTGGTGCCAACGTTTTCTTTGGAAATACAAGTAAATACATATAACAGTGGATAATTAAATGATATGAGGCAATATAAAGAAAAGAACAATAAATTTGATAGCAGAAAACACCTTTTTTCCAAATGCCATTTAGATGCCATTTAGTTATTGCGAGCCCAAATCATTAAGCACAAAAATTACATTTTTTTCAAATCTAAATTATTAAAAATCAACAAAAGACAACACTCCAAAAGAGTATGTCAAAAGCTACAAAATTGTATCTCTCATGTTCCCTTCAGATCTTTCAAGAACAACAATTAATTAGAATAAATTTAGTTCCCATTTTGGGATCAATAGGCATGAGGAGACGACCACCATAAATCACATAGAGGTCGGCACCAAACACTACTTTATATCAATTTTCTTTTTCTCCAAAACTAATCATTGCAGATCTATAATCTTAACTCCTAGCTATGGATTCCAGCCAATTTTCTACAGAGCATCATCGTTTTCCCTTTGTTTGTTCATATATAGGCCTCTTCATTTTGTTTTTCATGGGGTAAATTGGAATACCCTATCCCCATTTCTCTCAGATTTTTCAATTGACCTCATACATATCATGTTGGATTGTCTCATAAACTATTTATGCCCAAGTCTGATCAATTTGAATGGGAAATGCACTCATTTGAATTTAGATTCCAAAATATTTGGGCATGATTCATTTATGATTTTACTTAATTTACCCAAGGAAAACGAGGTGTGAAAAATACACTTACACCTCAGCTTCCAAAGGGGGAAAAACAATAATTCTAAGAAACTTCCAAGATACCATAGGGGTGGACAGAACCAACTATTTAGAATCTAGAGTGATGTAATTTAGCAGCCCACCAATGGACTTTTTCTGGTATCTAATCTTGTCAGCATGTTATTAGCACCTAGAAATATGCTCCGATTTCTTTCTTAGTTTTTGTACATATTTTACGTATTTTATTTATGAATTTTGTACATATTTTCTGTATAAGATAAGACATATCTCTTCAACCAAAAAAGACTAAGCAGAAATCAGGCAATGTCCAAGAATGGAGTGTTTTAGATTCATTGTGTGCTTTCAGAGTTGGAGAGGAGAGCTACAAGTGATTTACAGATTGGTAAAAAAACATGGTAGAACATAGGGATATGGTCTACATTGAAGGGAAGCAAGTTCCTGTGGAAGAGCAGCAAGGGATTGTGGATGAAAAGCCAGTGTAACCATTAGGTCTACAATTGAGGGCATCCACATCAATCCAGTCCATATCACCAGTAATAATCCAGTTTACTCAAACCTCTCTGTTATTCGAAGTATAATGAAATTTACTTCAAAGACAACTAACTTCTTATTATTTTGTCTATATGTAAAGCCTATACATGTCAAGCCAATCTAGGTCACCAGTAAACCTCTAGTTTATCCAACCTTCTTTGTTACCAATAGCATATTGAACTTCACTTCCAAGACTACTATAACTTTTTTCTATATGAGGAATCCTTATATCCTACCATAACGAGGTTGAGATACATGTCTAGAATCATTTGCAGAAGATGTTCTTTAATGTACTAGTTGGCACCGTCAAATTTTCTATACAATTTAAAATTTCCTCCCTGTGGTGTCAATTGACATACATGCCTTTCTTCAATCACTCTTAAGAACAATTGTTGTGGGTATGAGGTCTTCAATGAAAATAATCCAATCCAAGAAATCTGTAACAATACCTGACACTCTAGCATCTTATGTCACCACCTGTGTTTCTAGCAATTTTTTAATATAATTGGGAGACAACAATGGACCAATTGCAACGGTTGAGGCTTGAAGTGCTACCTTAAACTAAAGTGTGTAGTAGTTTTTAGTGAAATATGTTGCAACATTTATTGTGACTGTAAATAGAAGCATAAATAAATTGTACCTTTTCATAATGTATTCAGGAACAATGTTAGCGCAAAGCTCTCTCAATGTTTTCCCTTGTGTCCATGGCTGCACATCACGTTCATCATTCAGAACCTTTTCAATGTTGATGCGACATATAGCAGGATATACATATAGGGCTCAGAGGAGGATGTAGAAGATCTGGAGTCAAAGCGTGTAGCAGTTCTGAAAAGTGTCAATTCAAAAGAGCACACAGCTATAGTGAGGTGGCTGAAACCTATGTTGTAGCCCGAAGACCCTAGAGAGTTTGACAAAGAAGAAGTGGTAAGTGTCTATGAGCTAATTGAGCACCTAGATTACAGTTATTGTATTGGGGACATTGTTATTCGACTGCCATCTGTTGCATAGCTACTAGAAGTGTCTGGTGTTGTTGAATCATCAATTGATGATAAGGTGTGTCAAAACATCTCATCACTTGAGAATTGTATGAAAACAGAAAATGATTCAAAAATTGAGAAAGATTGTGAAATGGAGCCAAAACCTGAGTATTATATTAGAACAGAGCTATCTTCAGAACAAAGATCTTTGAGAAAAAGACAAAAAGCTAAGGCTGGTCTGGCCTTTGAGGATTAGTCTGGTGATGATAAAGAAATTGAACTAAAGCCCAAATGTGTAAATGAAACCAAAATTACAGAGAAAATTTTCCCGCAAGGGTCTTCAAGAGGGTGTAAGGCTAAAGTAGGTATGGATACTGAATAATCAGATTTATCCTCGATTGGGAATATTATAGGTCTCAAAAACAGGGATATTGAAGTGATGTGGGCAGATGGAATGATTTCAAAAGTAAGTGCTCTCTTGTTTTTGCTTGGATCTATTCTTTGTTACATTGATGTTTACTAACAACAGATGGCAAAGAATTTCAAATGATCAGTCATATTTGACAATCATAAACAACTTAATTTCCAAATAAAGTTTTGTTCAATAGTCTTGAAGAACTAGAACCACCACAATCCAGCTACATCAATGGTGCAAATCCTTAGCAAAAGTGGCAAAATAATTTTTTTTTAAACATGGTATACTTGATCATGGTGAGACGATGCAGGCTACGCTACAACAGGCCAATAATATTTTTATCCCCACAGCCAATATATGGGTCAGGGTACAAAGCCTAGAGCTTTGAAATACTCATGCTCCTGAGCACTACGAGCAATGATGCGTCCATTGGGCTCCAGGTGTAGGAATATACAGGGTAAGTTCCTCAGAAAGAACACCAAAAGGACACCGCTCACAACCAGATCTCAAATCAATACACCAGTATTTTTGACGTGGTTAAAACCCTCAAAGTGCAAGGAGGGAAACAGTCCACGGCCTGTCCCAACGTGGGTACTACAGGCAATTTATTAATCAAAGAATGAAAATTTACATAAGCTTCTCTCATGCACGGATTACCCGAACAATGACCCTCCATGCGCTTTAAATAGAACTCATGGACCAATCAGGTGTCAAGCCACGGATCAAGTGTCGGTAATACCGAGGTGAGAGTGAACCGTCGGATCACTACATATCGTGACCGTCGGATTGTAAGTTACAAAATGTACAACGGTAAAGAAACACACTTTACCTAACTCTAACCTAACTCTATACTAGACCAAGTTGAACTTAACTATATCCTATGTGTCGGAATATCCTAACATCCCCCCTTAAGAACAACTTGGGATAGGATTGAAGGATTTACAAATATGACACAATAGGAGAAGGAAGGAGGCACTAGAGCCTATCCCCCCTTAGTGACAACTTCCTGAACTCCAAGCATATATCGAAGTTTAGTGAACTTCGCCTCTGTGAGAGCCTTTGTGAAAATGTCTGCAACCTGATCATCTGTTGGACAATATTGCACTTCAAGAACATGGTCATGAATGAGCTTTCTGATGAAGTGCATGTGTAGTTCAATGTGTTTGTTGCGCTGATGCTGGACTGGATCTTTGCATAGCTGAATGGCACTTTTATTATCACACCAAAGTGTGGTTGGATGCTGCTGCTCAAAGCCAAACTCTGATAGGATCTGACGAAGCCACAAGGCTTCCTTACTAGCTTCCACGGCACCACGATACTCTGCTTCTGCTGACGAAAGAGAAATGGCAGCCTGCTTCTTACAAGCCCATGTAATAGGTCCTGAACCAAGAGTGAAGACATAACCGGCAGTAGACTTCCGATCATCAGGGTCACCAGCCCAATCAGAATCAGTGAAACCAACTAACAGAGGAGCTGCTTTGGCACTGTAATGAATCCCAAACTGTACTGTACCTCGAACATAACGAAGTATTCTTTTGGCTGCTTTCCAATGACTTTCACGGGGGTTTTGCATAAAACGAGCAACAAGGCCAATAGCAAAGGAAAGATCAGGACGAGTATGGGTTAAATACAAGAGTTTTCAAACAAGTTGACGGTATAAGGTAGCATCAACTTCAGGAGAAGTACAAGAGACTGAAAGTTTGACTCCAGACTGAAAGGGAGAAGGGGTTGGCTTATAGTCTTCCATGTGAAAATGACGAAGAATATCACAAGCATACTTGGACTGGGAAAGGAAAATACCCTCCTGGGATTGCAAGACTTGAAGACCGAGAAAATAGTGTAAGTGTCCTAAGTCTGTCATTTCAAATTTCATTTTAAGGCTGGTCTTCACATGGTTTATAAGGTTGGGATCACTACCAGTAAGAATAAGATCATCAACATACAGAACAAGGATGATAAGAGAGTTGCCCACTTTCTTGGTGTAGACAGTATTGTCAGAATGACACCTAGAAAAGCCAGATTCTAAAAGAAAGCTATCCATTTTGGCATACCAAGCCCGAGGAGCTTGCTTAAGGCCATAAAGGGATTTCTTAAGTCAACAAACAAGGCTAGAGTCTGTTTGTATGAAGCCAATGGGTTGTTCCATATAGATTTCTTCCTGCAAGTCCCCATGCAAGAAGGCAGATTTAACATCCATCTGATGGACTTCCCATTTTAAAGAGGCAGCAAGGGAAAGAACAAGGCGGATAGAGTTCATTTTGGCAACAGAGGAGAAGGTTTCAGTGTAGTCAATGCCTTCAACCTGTGAAAAGCCCTTAGCAATGAGACGAGCTTTATGTTTATCAACTTTCCCATCTGGTCCATACTTGGTTCTGTAAACCCATTTACATCTAACAAGTTTGCGTCCCTTTGGTAGAGGAACAAGATCCCATGTATCATTTGTCATCAATGAATGATATTCTTCATTCATAGCTGCTTCCCAATGTGGATGGCCTGAAGCTTCTGCAAAAGTGTCAGGATCATGATTTACTGGAGCTTGAGCCAGTAAAGAAGAGGCTCTTTCAAACTAAGAACGTGTACGTCGTTGATCTGTAGGATCACCGGCAAGATCACCTTCTGCATCCCGAGTAGCACAGACCCATCGTGGAAGTTGAGGATCCTGAGAAGGTGGGGGAGGATTATCATCCTCGCTTTCATCATCTGAAGAAGAAATCTTTTCAAAAGTAGAAGAGATAGGAAGAGGTGGCACATCCGCCGGACTAGGCTCGCAGGCCGATTTATTTTCATCAAACTTTACATCTCTTCTAATGATAACATTTTTGGACTTAAATGGAATAAGTCTATAACCTTTTACATCTTCAGAATATCCAACAAAAGTACATTTCTCACTCTTAGGTTCTAAAGCTTTATGCTTTTCATCTGGAATATGGGCCCATGCTTCACTTCCAAACACATGAAAGTGACTTACATCTGGTTTAATGGAACTCCAAGCTTCTTCTGGAGTGATATTCTCTAGAACCTTGGTAGGAGTGCGATTGATTATATAATTTGCACAATTAATTGCTTCAGCCCAAAAACTAAGACTGAGTCCTTTAGATTGCAGCATACAATTAGCCATTTCCTTTAAGGTGTGATTTTTCCTTTCAGCTACACCATTTTGTTGTGGAGTGTATGGAACAGTATGTTGCATTTGAATTCCATTTTCGGTGCAAAAGTTGATGAATGTTTTTTTAACATATTCTCCACCATTATCAGTTCTTAGCTTAAGAATTTGATGTCCAGATTATTTTTCAACAAAGGCTTTGAAGGCCAAAAAGGTGTTAAATACTTCGCTCTTGAGTTTTAAGAAGTATACCCAAGTGCGTCTGGAGAAATCATCAATGAAAGTTAAGAAGTACTTGCAGCCAGAGAATGAAGCAACAGGAAGAGGACCACATAAATCACTGTGCACAAGCTGTAAAGGGGCTGAGGCGTGCCAAGAGGCACGTTTGTCAAAACTGTCCCGATGATGTTTTCCGAGTACACATCCGGAACAAACACCATCTCTGCAAGATACCATAGGAAGACTTGTCACCATATTTTCTTTACATAAATGCTGAAGGGAGCGATAGTTTAAGTGACCAAATCGCTCATGCCAAAGTTTGCTCACTTCATCATTATGAGCAATAAATACTGAGGGAAGATTTGATGACCCAAAGTTGTGAAACTTATACAACCTTTTGGAATCATCAGCAAGACCAGTAGCTAGAATCTGTTTAGGATCTTTTAGATCCTTGATTACAACATCATGAGGTGAAAATTCAACAATTTTACCTTCACCTGAATGAGTTATCTGATAGACAGATAGAAGGTTGCAGGATAAGGTTGGAACACATAATACATCATTAAACTGACCATTGTCTAGATGAACAGTTCCAGTCCCTACAACATTAAGAGATCTATCATCACCAACATATATATTTTTGGTGTTACAATCATTTAAAGAAGAAAACATGGCTTGGTTTTTGGCCATGTGACAAGAGGCTCCAGAATCAATGAGCCACTCATGAGAATGAGAAGAAGAAGAAGATACATTTAATGCATAACCAGACTGAGATGTTTGACAATGACATGCAGAAAGTTCCATTCTGGAAGTTGAAGTTGAAGTAGGCTCCACGTGGATGTTATGTTTCTTCATTGCGGCTTCCAAGGCTTCCATCTTCTTAAAGCATTTAGATTCTAAGTGGCCATCTCGATTACAAAAGTTACAATGTCTATCAGTATTCTTCCATTTGTTTTTATTGGTCTTATCATTTTGCTGAAATGATCTTTCATTTTGAGGCTGAGATGGTTTAGGACCATTCTTTTGAGGATATGACTTCTTAGGATTCTTTGAATTTGGTTGCTGCTGGGCGGCTAACGCTTTTGTGGAAGAGTTTCCAAGATTAAGAAGACCAAGGTGTAAGATTTTTTCTTGTTCTCTTATTAAGGAATCACAAAAGGAGTCAAAGGAAGGGGCCTTGTAGTCTTTTCCTTGACAAATGAAAGCTTCCCTTGTAGAATGGAAAGTGGAAACAAATACAGAGTAGGCTGGTCCCAACTTAGTAAGGATGGAATAAATAAGGTTACCATCTTCTTTCTTAACTTTAACACCTTCCAAGAAATATCTAAGGGTCTTGAATTTGGACAAGAAATCTTCAATGCAAGAAAAATTATTAGGATCCAAAGTAAGCAGCTCATTTTCAAGTTGATGGGCTCTAATTTCATTTTTAATCCCAAAAAATTTAGCGAGTTTTTCTAATGCTTCATGAGGAGTCTCAAGTTCTGCAATGTGGAATCTAAGATCAGGAGAAATAGACATCCCTATCAAACCACGTGCTTGATCTTGTCTATTTTCCCATTTTGCAGCCTTGTCTTCATCTTTTGGTTTCTTCTCTTGGTATGTGGCTATTCTGAAGAGACCTTTACTTCTAAGTAAATCTTCCATGTAGGCTACCCATTGGAAGTAATTAGTGCTGTCAAGAATGACTTGGCATGGACTTTCCATATTAAAAAAAAACTGAAGCTGAAGATGCTGAAAGTAAGTGTTCCAATGGATAGATCTTGAAAAAATAGGCGGTTTAAAAAAAAACGGCTCTGAAAAAGGCTTCCGGATGAAGAAGTTATGGCTTTTTGAAAAAAAAAAAATTGACGTTGCCGGCAAAGTGCGCGAATGTGTGGGAATGAAAAAAAATCCGCCCCCACAAAATGGAGACTTGAACCCAAGACCTCTACTCTCTTGAAATAGCTTTGAACCAATTGATCTATACAAAAAATTTGAGAGAGAGAGAGAGGGGGGGGGGGGGCCTTGGTTTGCGTGCTTGCCTTGAGAAAGCTCTTTTTCCCTACAAAACACAAAACACAAAACCCAACACGAATATGCAAAGAAAAACGAACCTTGCGGCTCGAAGTTAGCTTTAGCCAAAAAACTAGAAATTTAAAAAAAAAAAAATCTCAAAGTTAGCTTTAGCCGAAAAACTAAATATTTTTCTCAATGTTTCTGATTTTCCGAGATCACACTAAGGTGCAGGGAAAAGAGCATACACATGAGAAAAATCCTTCCTTTCTGTTTCTGATTTGCCCAGATCGCACAGAGTCGCAGGGCAAAGAGCATACGCAGAAATGAAAGGTATAGATCCGGTTAAAAAAAAGGCTAAATAAACTGAGACCGAAATAAGCAGAGAGAAAATAACAGTAAACTGCAAAAAAACACTATATACCTCCCGATCTGAAAAATGACGCAGCTAGGGCTACCGGAAACCTTTTCGCGTGAAACGAAAGGGGTTCCTCACTGGAACAGATGCTCCGAACGCAACAGAGCAGTCCTCTCGGCCCGAAAGCAGTCAGAAACAGCAGATATAGGAAACGACAGCCGCATGCAGTTCTACCGGCTTCAGATTTGGATCACCAACGGACGCGGCCCTCAAATAGCTCTGATACCATGTAGGAATTTACAGGGTAAGTTCCTCAGAAAGAACACCAAAAGGACACCGCTCACAACCATATCTCAAATCAATACACCAGTATTTTTGACGTGGTTAAAACCCTCAAAGTGCAAGGAGGGAAACAGTCCACGGCCTGTCCCAACGTGGGTACTACAGGCAATTTATTAATCAAAGAATGAAAATTTACATAAGCTTCTCTCATGCACGGATTACCCGAACAATGACCCTCCATGCGCTTTAAATAGAACTCATGGACCAATCGGTGTCAAGCCACGGATCAAGTGTCGGTAATACCGAGGTGAGAGTGAACCGTCGGATCACTACATATCGTGACCGTCGGATTGTAAGTTACAAAATGTACAACGGTAAAGAAACACACTTTACCTAACTCTATACTAGACCAAGTTGAACTTAACTATATCCTATGTGTCGGAATATCCTAACACCAGGCACAACATTTTCTGGGAGGGAACATGGTGGCATAAAAACAAAGAAACAAACAGAAAAGTTGTCAGCATTAAGAAAAATTGTTACCAAACATACTTTGATCATATTCCAAAGATAATGTTTGTCCTCATCGAGAGAAGATCAATTCATGTTGGCTCAAGTCCTAGAACATGTACCTAACCACAAAGCAACTAAGAGGGTCAACGTTGTTAAAACTTCACAAAACTTGATCATAACCATAACAACTTTAGCAAGAAGACATGTCAATCACCAATGAAACAATGTAGGAACCTAAATTCAGGCATAATTTCTTACACAAACAAGAGAATGATACATCTATGGTGGAAAAACAATGATCAACTACTTAGCCAACCTCTTCTGAAGAAGCACAGGATCACTTGAAGCAACGAGTAGGGATCATCTCCATCATTAATCCAAAGAGCTCAAAAATGCAGTGCTACCCATGAGAAAACAACACCAACAATGAGCTATCCATGTAGATCAAGATAATCACAGAGTTACTTCATCATCAATGCAAACATATGGTGCATGAAATCCATTGAAGAAAAGACCTCAATATCATATAATATACCCTTATTCTCAACAAGGCACCCCTAGCATTAATTCAACAAGGATACAATGTCACTAAAAGCCTTTGTAAAACCATCAAGAACAAGCAGGTTTAAATTGTGAAATATAACTAGAAAAAAACTATGCCTCACAATAAAAAATGTGCTTCAAAAATATAGTCACTAGTATATATCATATTGAAAATTTTTACAAGACTTCTTGCTCAGAAACAAACATCATTTATATACAAGATTTCACCTTTTTCTATGGGCTGAACTTTTGAGAAAATTTCCGTGGTTAGAATCCAAAATAAGCATTCTCTTTCACAATTCACCATTGGAACCTTGCATGATTCAAAGAAAGGGTTCCATCACCATTGAGATGTTATCATCAAAACCACCATAAAAACCACTTGAATATCATATCCTCTACACATCAACATAACAAGTAAATACTCACGCTATAAAGCATAGAAAACCATATTGCACAATATTATAAAATACCTTGTCAGTAACAACAGATGGCAAAGAATTTCAAATGATCAGTCATATTTGACAATCGTAAACAACTTAATTTCCAAATAAAGTTTTGTTTTATAGTCTTGAAGAACTAGAACCACCACAATCCAGCTACACCAATCGTGCAAATCCTTAGCAAATGTGGCAAAATATTTTTTTTTTAAACATGGTATACTTGATCATGTTACTTATACAGGTTTCCATCTATTTTACCAGTATCCAAAGAGAAACTCACTGGTGAGATGATGCAAGCTATGCTACAACAGGCCAATAATATTTTTATCCCCACAGCTAATATACAGGTCAGGGTACAAAACCTAGATCTTTGAAATACTCGTGCTCATGAGCACTACAAGCAGTGATGCGTCCAAAAACACCAAAAAACTCATTTCCAAAATTCCTACACCTTTGTCTAACTGCAAACACATCTGATGTCAATTGGGTCTAGCTCCACTAGTCAGGTGGAATGATTGTTATTCTCCCTACAATGGTTCTATTCCTGCCAATGACATGTTGCTATGGCCTTTGGCCCTAAGGAATTTGCTTAATCTTGGGTGCCATCCTCAGAATGAGGCAAAGTTCCCTTGGTTTTCTCAGGATATATTTTGCAAAAAGCATTTTAGTCAATTGGATCTAACCCAAGCAATTGAGGGGGAATGTTATCCCTCCACACCCAGGACCAATTCTCACAAGTGACATGTTGACATCTTAATGACTTTATTGTTGATTGCCCCATGCCCCAAATAATTTGGGATTACCCTAGATACCATCCTCAGAATGAGAGGAAGTGCCAGGATATATATTCCAAAAAAAAATTGTAAATTGGGGCTAGACTGGGTGGTTGTGAGGAGTGTTAACCTTCCAATATTAGGATATACATGCAATGAAATATATGTGGGAGATTCTTGTTTGAATTAGAATGGCATCTTGGGCTGAGAACAACATGAGGTAAGTGTGTAAAACTAGCAAGAAACTTATTCTAGATACAGTGTTCCACCCTAGCCTAGGAATGACATTTTTAAGGGTTCACATGTGTGCATAAAAAGCACCTCACCCCACCTCAAGCCTTGCGCTCCACTATCTGAGCAGATCTTCCATGAGGTCAAGTAGTAGGGGGAATTAGCACTAAGGGAAATTATAATTCCCCCCCTACAGAACTCGGCTGAAGTTGTAGAGGTATAAAGTCACAGGTAAGCACTATCCATAACAACATATCACAAGGTTCCATAGGGATTTTGAGTCATTGTTTTTGAGTGATATGTGTGTCCAATCATTTCTTTGTAATTCGACAATCTAGCTTTTATAGGACTTGAACCATTGATTCTGGCTTCATCAGATATCCCTAACCCTAACCCTAATGAACCTAGTGGATATCACCATCACATGTGGATAACACTGCTTCAAATACAAGACCCAGTAGGGTAGACTGAACGCATGAACTCATGCACCCAGCACACTTAGAAAATTGCACCATTCACAAAATAGACATTCATGCATGCCCTCCCCTGGATGGGTAACTGCACCTTCCTAATTGAAGACAATACATTCATACATGTGCCTCATCCAGTGATCCTACTAAACTATTGCGTCTCAATTAGAGGATCTCTTATGGGCCCTGTATTAAACATCAACTTTCCTCTGTACAAGCTGGAATGTATTTGTTGAAGGATGATGTTGTTGCTGAAGGAGAACAACTACTGAGAAATGGGTAAAATATAAGACTACCTCCACTCTTATATCAGATAAAAGTAAAATTGTTGTCAAATTAAGCACTATTGTTAAGCAATTTTCTCTTTGTATATTCAGCGAGCCAAAAATGAAAAATATTATATCATATGTGGGTACATGGAGCAGTTAGAAATCAATCTACTGCCATAGACTAAAATGGAGTACAACCCTTTTACAAGGCCTATGGTACCAAGTGCAACATCTAGTTTAATCACAATAATATTCATTGGCTTGTAGCAATCTTCTTCTGGAAAAAAACTAAAAGAGCTTTATTACGCTTTGAATTTCAAATGCTTGTTAAAGGATCAAATGGTAGCTGCAAAGAACAACTCAAACTAGGTGATATCAAAACAAAATAGTTTAGTATTTCCAAGACAAAATAACATTACTGATGTATCTTTGAATTCCATGAAAACAAAACAATTTGATGTATTGAAATGATATTAGGAGATTAGTAAAGAGGATCAAATTAAGTGATGTTATGGCCATACCATTGTATCCATTTACGCTTCGAGCGAAGAGACTCAACAACACTAAGAACATAACAACACTAAGAACATCAAGTGCCCTCCAAGACAATGTAGTCCTTGTGGTTTGTAGAGAGTCTTCTCACTCTAACATCGGGCTCTTCAAACCAACTCTACACAAGGTAATTACAAATGTAAAAAAACAGCAAGACACAAATTTGGTAGTAAATATGACCAAAAGAACTAGTGCAAACAATTTTCACGATCTTGCTTTTGAAACCAACACTATAATCTCCTTAGCATTATGATCAGCTATTAATGTTCTTCCCAAGTCAGCGAACTCAGCTCCGCCTTGACAAAGTGTAATTGCATAAAAGGAATGTCGATCTCATGCCAATAGGTCTCCTATGATGAATGCGCAGGAACCTAGTACATAGACCATTTTTCTCTTCGCTTAGCTACCTAGGGCTTATTTCCCTTTCCAAATATCAATAATTCTTTTCCAAGAAAACATAAAATAAGAATAATGTTTTACTATATTCTAAAAGGTGAAGATGCTGAAATCATGCCACAAAATGAAAGGAAATCAAATATATTTCCTCAAACCACCAAATATATAAAGAAAACAATAATAATTATAAAAATAAAACTAGATCTGTTGATCTATGCATGAAATGAGTTAAGCGACTAAAAAAATCTAACCAAACAAACCAAAAATTTCAAACTTAACAAAAGCCTATAAACAAGCAGCAAACAAACCACTAAAAGTTTCTAAGATATCAGAGCTAGACATCAATGCAATTTCATGTACTTGAATAAGCCCATTGTTTCTTAGCATTAGACTTCTTAAATTAGTTATTTATCTCTTAATATTAGGACATTGTCTATGTGAAAAGAAATAGGTCCCAACTTCATCAAATCCGACTTCATTTCCAATCAAAGATCAAATCCAAAGGACACTAACTCGTTACTCTTGGATGGTGCTAAAGTTAAATACAAAAAATAACAAAAAATAAATATATGATAAAAAATAGACCTGCAAGGTTGTATTGGTCGAATGTGACAGGGACACCAATAATTGAGACTAGAGAGATTTATAGAATGCGGTAGTTACTACTGTGTGTCTATGGTGCGATTAGTGGTATGGTGGAGAGACCTACCAAGAAGGGACATTGGTCTCAGGAAAGTATAGTGGGGAGATCCATAAAGCATTTATGTAAAAGGAAGATGAGAAGTGTTGTCTTTAAGTTGGTTTATGTTATGGTAGAATTTTGTTGGTGATAAGTGGTAACAAAACACTTACATCAATAAGAAAAAAGTAAATTCAGGGCATGAGTTGGACTGACGCATGTTATCTCATCCCTTGATGGTCCTAAGGACATGTGGGGACCCGAACAACTTAGTACCTAAAAGACTTGAAAACATGGCTGACAAATGACTTACAAGAAATGGCTAACAAATGACTTGAAAGTCTTGTTAAATTTGTTATTTATCATTTAATAATAGTCAGACACTATCTATGTGAAAAGAAATAGGTCCCAACCTCACCAAATCTAGCTTTATTTCCTGTCACATATAAGAAACAAACAATGAAATGATTAAATATGAAACATCAATCTTAAAATAACACACATCAAAGTAATGTTGTTGCAATGTTACAATGAAAAATACAAATATAGAACCTATTTTTACCTAAAGTTGACATATAGTAATCTTGCATGATCAATGGAACATGTATACCAAAATAAGAGTCCTAGGGTATTTCAATTTCCCAGTTCTCATCTTGGTCCTCATTTTCTAAATTGTGAACATGATCTTCTCTAAATGAACTGTCATTATGAGCCTCCAAAACATTATGTTCTATATCAAGTTCATTAGAGAGATTTGTTATATTGTTTTTTCCCCTTCTATCACAATCTGATCACCAAAGAGTTAGCGCTCTTTCATATGGAAAATTGTCAATGTCATATTTTGTTACATATAATCTTAAACATGTATCCACATGTTTATCAAGCTTGTTCCTCAACTTTGACTTCAAGAATGATAATGCACTAAACATTCTCTCATCCTCCACTGATCCCAAAATCATGGTTTGACACAAATCTGCGAATTTGAAATATTCTGATATGTTTTCTTGCAGGTATTGGCTAGCACTTAAAGTAGTCCATAATCTTGTTATAGCACCATTTTCATTAGGATTCTCCAAAAAGGGATATTTCTTCTACATTGTTTCAGCAAAGCGTCCACCTTGTTGATACAATTTTGATAAATCTAAAATACCTTCAATTTGTTCTCCATGTATCGATACTTTCTTGCAAAAATGGTCTACTAAATATTTTAATCTTTTTTGAAAATCAGCTTTAAAGTTCTTGTACATTGACCATTGTTCCAATATTGAGGGTATACTACACACATGGCCTCCAACAACTCATCTCCAGGAAATCGTTCTCTTATCTCTAATGATAGTGATCTTGCAATTTCTCTCAAATTTTGTCTCACTAAAATCACAATATTATCAAATTGGTCTCTTGACACGAGGCAATCTTTGATGATTCATCTCGTCTTACTAATATAATGAAAGGGAACCATATACCCACGCACTGCGATACATAGTATCCCTTTTTCATCAAATGTCAAAAAAATTTCAATATTTTCTATATTGATGATCTCAGTCCAACTTTTAAACTCTAGACCAGTAAAAGAGTCTGGCATCATATACAAATTATCCAATGCAAGACATGCTGACTTTCTTGCATTTGTGTATTCCGAAATATACATTGTGTGATTATGAGACATTTTCACAAGGACATTCATTTCAAGTAGCATAGGAAGAATTCCAGCCAATGTCAATAATGTCTCTATATTAGTTAGCCGAGAAAGAAGATCTTGAGCTTTGTCTACATTATAGGGATTTTCATACATCAACCCTACGAAATATTTGAACTCACTAAATAGTCTTTGAGCTGGTCCAGTTAATGAGATCCATCTTGTATCAACATTTTTCAGTAGTTTTTTTCCATCCGTAATACCATCTGCAAATTGTTGAAACTCTAAATATCGTTTGGGACTACGAGAAAAGTATGCATGAGTCTCATGTACAAGATCTTCAACTTTTGAAACTGATGGAAACTTCTTTACTATTTTAAATGCAAGATTCATTCTATGAGCCATACAATGAATATTAAGCATATATGATGAAGTTGATAATTGTAGCCTAACACAAAGGCCATTCCTTTGTCCTTGCATTACCGCTGGTCCATCTACTCCAACACATACCAACTTTTTTGCAATCATTAATTGATCCATACCACTTTCCTTCAATCCATTAAGAACAAGTTCATAAATATTTTCCGTTGTAGAAGTCTCTCTCATCTTATTAATTCCAGGTAGATAAGAATGCTTAATATGGTCATTAACCATATAAATTCTCATGCAAATCCATGAAGTATTATCTATAGTCGTAACCTCATCTAAAGAAAATTCCAAAAACCTAGCATTTGCAATCTTCTTTTTCAAATCATCATTTTCTACTTCAGCTAGATATCCTGCCCATCCCCAACCATTGGTTACAGACCAATGAGAAGATGGAAAGTTTGGCACTTGAAGAAAAGATAGAAATTTCATGTCATCTAGATAATAGGACGACCTTTAGATAAGATGTGAAATACAGTGCTCAATTGTATCGTCTTGGATAACAAACTTCTTTCCATCATCTTTGCAAATAGATATATGATGGTTCCTCTGCCTGCCTCAAGTTTCCTCTTACTTATTAAATATTTTTTATATTCTTTTGCATATTCAACATGTCGACATTCCTCAGAAGATTTCCATCTAACAATAGATTTCTCTTTACCATTTACAATTTTCTTTTCATACACCTTTCCTGCATGCTTTTGTACTGTATCTAGCTTCATCTGAAATTTCACTACCTTTTGAGTTTTCCAACTACACACAATACATCTAACTTATCGGAAAACCTCATTCTCATTTGTCAGAGATATTTCTTCAATAAATGGAAAACTTGACACCCAATTTTCTTGGAATCGTCTCCCTATGGTCCAGTGGCCTCTTTTCCTTTTCCGTGAATGGATTATGTCACTTTCCAAGGAAAAATCTTTAACATTTTCATCACCAATTTCTGTTGAAACTGCATTTATCTCATCCTGACCACTTGAGGAACCTATTATTTCATCCATCGTATGGATATCAAATGCATTTCCACAAGAGTTAACCTCTCTCTCAGTAACAGATTGTTCAAAGGAGCTTGAATCAGGAAGAGAATGTGTATTTTTGGATGGAGCCTTTTGAAAGTATGATAATACATCCGTTTGCCTTGATGGTTTCTTCCCATGATTATCTTTTGACATCTCACTGAATATTCCACAAGTAAAATTTCAAATCGATTTGCAAACCCGCATCAACAGTTTCCAAGCGTTGAGATATGCTTCATATAAATTCACTTGTTCATAGAAAATAGAATTGTACTTTGCAAAAGAATTGTTGAGTCAACATTGAAAGAACATATATCAGAAATTGAATTTTAAGGCAAAATGGAATTTCACAAAAAATATTTAACAATGATAATGGGAAACTATTAAATTTTAAGACATAAATATAATAATTCATTTGTATAACATTGAAACAACATCACTTATGTGATCGGAACGAAAAATGTCTCAGGACAGAGAACGAAATAGGTTTGTGCTCCCTGGCTCCTGCTCGAATTGGATACTTCTATGAGGTCATGGATAAGGCCAAATAATCCATTCACAACTATTATGATGATAAGGGGGATGATGGGTTTGAGAAGCAACTGATATGGAGAGTGATTGATGAGCGAAGGAAGCATATACTCCATTGTCCCATTCATGCTGCAGGGATCTATTTGAACCCCACACTTTCTTACACCGCTGGTTTCATATTTGATGAGGATGTCATCAAGGAATTCTTTACTTGTGTTTAGAAGATGGTGTTATCTTCAACAAAACATGCAAAATTTTCTAAATAAATGGAGATATACAAGATGGCAGGTGGAACATTTAGCTTTGACATGGCTATCCATGATAAGATGACCAAAATGCCAAGTAAGCTTTAGTATGTTTCAAACTTTCAAATTTCATTATCTCTTCATACTTTGCTTCAACTTTCAAATTTCAATTTTTTCTTATGTTTCTCATTTTTGTTGTAGATGCGTGGTGGAGAAGCTATGATGACAGAGTACCCAATCTCCAAAAGCTTGCCATTCGAGTTCTCAGCCAAACATGTAGCTCCTCCATATGCTAGCACAACTATAGTGTATTTGAGAAGTACAAATCAAAAAGCACAATAGGTTAACTTTTTAAAATTATTTTTTTTTGTATTCATTAAATAATAAAAATTATAATTTATTACTTTTATAATTATTAATTTATAATTTATGACCCTCATTGTGATGACCCCGGGTAACTTGTAATTTTGAGTAATTACTGTGGTAAGAAATTGTATGAGTGGTTACTTATTGTTACTGAATGACATTATTTAATTAAGGAAGTTGATATATTGAATTATTTTTATATGTGTATATTCTTGAAATGCTGGCAGCCTCTTGATAGAGGATTTTCTATTAAAAGAAAAGAATCAGTTATGAAACTAAAAAACTGCTTCTCACCAGGAAAAGTCCTGGGAAGGAAAACCTCTGGGCTGTTGAGGAACAGACAGAGAAGAATTCCAGGAGAGAGAGCAGATAGAGAAAAGAGGTTAAGTCTGGTAGAGACCAGATAACCCAGCACAGCAGTGCATGAGTCTTGTTGAGGGCTGCAGGCCTGCAAGACGGCTCGGGGGGAGAATCCAACGTAAAGTGGATCTCAAGGTTGGGAGGACAAGAGCATAAATGAATGCTGGTGCATATTCCAAAGACAGAACTCCAGCAACGAACTGACCAGGTGCATATTCTAAAGACAGAACTCCAGCAACGAACTGACCAGGTACGATAAATTGAAAAGCACCTAGAATGTACATTAACTGAGAAATTACATATATATCTGCTGTAAGTTGTTCAGGTTGTTAAGCAGATGCTCATAACAGTGTGAAAACTTAGTGAAATCTGGAAGGTAGCATCTGTGTATAAATGGCATGAACAGTGGTAAAACCCACAATCTATAGTTACGGCATTGAGCCCGGTGGAACCAAAACTGTAAGTTAATGTAACTGTTTGCATAGTAAGATATTTAATTCAAGAACCTTAGTATGGTGAGTGCATATGACTGTTCAATAATGAGCAAGAACTATAGTAAACCCTTGCATCGAGGGTTACAAATTAGTTATAAACCCTTGTTAGAAAGAATAACAGTCATATAAATTTATGGAAACCGCAAGAAGCAAAAACGAACACCGGGACATTTCGTTACTCCCAAATACTAATACCGGAACATAAGCAGTTTAGCTAAAGACCCATTAGGGTATCGTTTCAGATAGCACAGTCGTGGTAACGGCTGTGCGCACTGGAGCTTTACAGATAACATATCAACGCTAGAGATGTATATAAACCGTAATGAAATAAAGAAAACGGAAACCATAATGAACTATTAACGAACCAAGTGCAATGTACACGTTAAACCCAAACATTTCTAGACAATACACAGGCAATGTAACCATAACTGGATTACTGCTGCTGTCGGCATCGTATACCCTATAGGGTAACAACATAAAGATAGCAGAGAAGAGACAAATCATTCTAATGACAAGAATCGAAAGGCATATAGGTAAAGACCACCTGTGGTGCAGAACGGTGAAATACATCAGGTAGCAACATGTTCATTAATAGCACGAAATATCAACACAGATAAGTCATGAAACCCGACAAGAATAGTAACCATTATATGTTGCAAGATAAAGAAACCTCATGTAGCAATGCGTCTGCATATCCAATGATACAATGAATTCTATATAACCTTCGTAGAAAAAATACAGAGAGTGTTCTGTTCAGCTTATACATTTCAAATTTCAAAACAGTCCAGGTCCGAGGACCACAAATAATAGACAGGCGTTCATACAGTGAACGGCTTACAAGCCGGAAGCATTCTCTAATCGAACCCATGACAGTTATTCAAAATGCAGACTCTGGCATGAAGAGGCCGGCTGCAGATCGAAGCTAGGGTTTGTAATAAGAAACCAAAACCTGAGACACAGGCAGAGAGAGCCATAAGACTCCTATCCCGGTCCGGAGAAAAGGGATTAACCCCGTCTAGGCATAAACCCCCTGCTAAAAAGAAACTCTGGTCTATTTCCAGAGACAAACATACCTGTGTAACGCTGGAACCGGCCACAGTATTTCCGCGGTGGTGGAAGCCATAGAAGTGAACCACCTGCGCATCACCGTAAAACTATAGTCAAACATATACAATGACCATCAACAATTCAGAAGAATTTGTAACAACGCATAAACTTGCAAAACAGGGTAATAGAATTAGTGACAAGGCGGAGAGGCTATATAATACCTGTGAGTTTAAGCTTAATCCATGAGGCGTTGCAGAGGTCTGCCGCCGAGCTGGGTGTGAGTGTGAACTCACCAAGTGTTGCAAAATGAGCCATAACGCAAAACCCGGCGGTATATGTATTGACCGCCAAACCCTTAAACAATCTGGAACCCTCCGATGCATGGGGATGCATCTCCTCCGTTCGTTCAAGCGGGAGATTTTGGCTCGGATTCCGATCAGTCACATGGCATCACATGGCCCTACGCCACCTGGCACCAGGTAGGTGAGATGGGTTAACTCACCAACTCCACCTGTCCAGTGCTGGTTATGTGTGCGCACAGTAGGTTTCCATCCGAGTCTTAACGTAACCAAGTTACAACATAAACCATATAGAACCATAAAGCATTAAAGTTCAGGAGTGATATATGCATAAACGAAATTATGGTATGATTTAAGGTTGGTTGTAAGTTCGGAATAGAGTATTGTTATGGTAACTACATAATATATGTAGTCCTTAGGTGAATGGAGAGATGTGTGAGGTTAGGACCTATGCCTCCATAAATTTTATATTTTTTTTAAAATTTGGCTTCTTTATTTATATTATTACGATGGGATCGTGACAATGTGGTATCAGAGCAGAGGTTTCAAAACTGTGGCCTCTGGAGCAGTAAAGTAAGTTCCAGCTGCATGGTAAATTACCATATAATGCATATATGAGGAAGAGATAATGCAGCTAATTGATTTTCTTGTGTACCAATTAGGAGATCAATACAGAAACAACCATCTGCTAACAGTCAACAAGCAGGATGGAGGAAATACAGGGAGCTGGCAGCGTCCCTCAGGAAAATCCAGAGCTGTGGATACAGCTTGGTGCAGAGACACGCAGTACCAATCTGGCGATACTGCAAACTGTTCAAGAGCTGAAAGGTGAGATGGCGCGTCTGCGAGAAGACAACGCGCGATTGACAGTGGAGCAGGAAAGAATATTGAAAAGTATGTCAGACAAACAAAATCCACCATTAGCCAACCCCAGTGCAGAACAACAAAGGGCAACTGAAGAACGGGATTACGCACCTGAAATATCAGAGGAGAAGGAAGACCATTCTGACAATGTGCTAGAGCAGCAGACCTCAAAGAGACAGAAAACGGAATTACAGGGAGAATTCCGGAAAATTAAACCTCCACATTTCGATGGAGAGCAGGAAGAAGCGGCAGAGGCTTGGTTAATTAATATTAACAAGTATTTCCAGCTGTATGAATATGACCAGAATCTGAAGGCGCGGTTGGCCATCTTCTAGCTACAGGGCAAAGCAACTTTGTGGTGGGAAGAAATTAAAATTGTAAAAGGAGTGAGTGAACAGAACATTACTTGGGAAAAGTTTCAGAGATACTTTAAGGAGAGATATCTAACCGAGCGTTTTTATGATGAGAAGGCACGGGAATTCCATGATTTACGACTGGGACAGCAGTCCATGGATGAATTCATTAACCGCTTCACTTCCCTGCTTCGCTATGTGCCATATATCAAGGAAGAAAAGGCCAAAGTGCAGAGGTTCGTGAGCAGCCTACCGGCCTATATAAGGGAACGTATTGAGTTTGATAACCCCCGAACCATGGATGAGGCAATTCGTAAGGCAAGAATTTGTTACCAGCAGAACAAACAAAAAGGAGACATTTCAAACAAAAGATGGAATGAAAGAAAAGGCAACAGAGTTGCTGGTAATAACAAAGGCAGTCGTGGAAATGGCGGTAAGGGTGCTGGGAAGGGGCAGATTAACAGAAACATAACCAAAGGTACCTTCCAGGCTAAGCCAAGTGAAAGCAGGGTCAGCGAACCACCTGCCAGATCAGAGATTGAAGGGACCAGACCTCCAGTCCAGTGTTGGGGATGTGGAGGACCGCACTATGTTAGAAACTGCCCGCAGCGTAAAGGAGTTGACCAAATATCTCAGATCCACGAAGCATCAACCGTTGGGGATGTGGCACGCAGCGTACCAAGAATTAACGCAGCCTTGGAGGACCGGCAAGCGGAATATCAACCGACCATGGTGGAGTTTGAAGGTAAGATTGCAAACCTTTCTATAACTGTTCTTATTGATCCAGGAGCTACTTTAAGTTATGTTAGCCCAAAAATAGTAGAACAATGTAAGCTATCATCGGAAAAGTTCAAAAATCCATGGTTGGTACAGTTAGCTACGGGAGCCAAGAGACGGGTTCTAGCTAAAATTAATAATTGTTCCTTCAGCATAGCTGGACAACCAATAACAGCAGACCTGAATGTACTCCCATTAGGTTCTTATGACATCCTGATTGGTATGGATTGGCTGGAAAAGCATTGGTCCTTGGTAAATTGCAAAACCAAAACCATTTATTACAAGGATGACTTGGGGCAGCAGCAAGAATTGCAGGGGATTAAACACCCTGTCCAGATTCGGCCTATCACTGCTTCTCAGTTAGCTAAATGTCTCAGAAAGAAATGTCAGATTTACGCCATTCAAGTTGGTTATGCAAACCAGAAAGATAAGATGTCTGCACTAGGCAATATCCCGGTAATACAGGAATTTGCAGATGTTTTTCCTGAAGAGGTACCAGGGCTGCCCCCAAAGAGGGACATAGACTTCACTATAGAATTAATACCGGGAGCAGCACCAGTATCACGGGCACCATACCGAATGAGTGTACCAGAATTAACAGAATTGAAGATGCAACTGCAAGAGCTGTTGGATAAACATTACATCCGCCCCAGTGTATCACCGTGGGGAGCTCCAGTCTTATTCGTGAAAAAGAAGGATGGAACTCTACGTATGTGTATAGACTATCGACAGCTGAATAAGCTCACGGTCAAAAACAAGTATCCCTTACCTAGGATAGATGAACTCTTTGATCAAGTGAAAGGGGCAAAAGTATTTTCCAAGATCGATTTGCGATCTGGTTATCATCAGATCAGGATTAAAGATGAGGACATTGCCAAAACCGCCTTCAGAACACGCTATGGACACTACGAATTTGTAGTGCTACCTTTCGGTTTGACCAATGCACCTGCCACCTTTATGTGTATGATGAACAGCGTGTTTCACAGGTTTTTGGACAAGTTTGTGCTGATATTTATTGATGATATTCTGATATATTCTCGTTCCCAAGAGGAACACGAAGAACACCTTAGGATGGTGTTACAAACTCTTCGAGAACATCAGTTATACGCTAAGTTCAGTAAATGTGATTTCTTCAAGGAGGAGATCCAGTATTTGGGCCACGTAATCACTAAAGAAGGAATTGCAGTAGACCCCGAGAAAATAAAAACTATTATGGAATGGCCCATACCCAAGGATGTTGCTGATATCAGATCTTTTATGGGATTAGCTGGCTATTACCGGAGGTTTGTGGAAGGTTTTTCTAGAATAGCCTATCCTATCACCTCATTGCAGAAAAAAGGGAAGGTATTTAGGTGGACACCAGAATGTCAGCAGAGCTTTGACCGCTTGAAGCACTTACTCACCACTGCACCCATCCTGAGTATAGCTGATCCTAATAAGGATTACGTGGTGTGCACCGATGCAAGCAAGGAGGGTGTGGGAGGAGTATTAATGCAGGAAGGAAAAGTAATAGCGTATGAATCGAGGAAACTAAAAGAGCACGAACAGAGATACTCTACTTACGATTTGGAATTAGCCGTTGTTATTCATGCGCTGAAAATGTGGCGACATTACCTCCTAGGAAGGAAATTCCTGTTGTTAACAGACCATCACAATCTGACCCATTATTTCAGCCAACCTACCCTGAATGCGAGACAAGGCCGTTGGGCGGATTTCCTAAGTGGGTTTGATTTCGAGATAAAGCATTTAAAGGGCAAAGAAAACCGAGTGGCTGATGCATTAAGTCGAAAGGTTCATTGTTTATGTGAACTTTTAGTCAGCAAGTGGCGGAACTCGCTGGTTGAACAAATAAAAACAGCAGCAAGTCGCGATTCTGAATACCAGCACTTAAAACAGCAGGTACAGCAATCTGTTAATGAAATATTACAGCAAGGTTACACACTAGATAGTGTTGGAATGTTGTGTTTTAATAAGAAATTGTATGTACCTGATTCAAATGACCTTAAGAGGCTGATTTTGGATGAGTTTCATATCAGCCACTACACTGGCCACCCAGGGTACCAAAAGATGGTCACTGCGCTTAAGAAGGAATATTATTGGCCAGGAATGAAGAAACAGGTAGTTGAGTATTTGGCGCGGTGTTTGGAATGCCAACAAATTAAGGCAGAACATCAGCATCCAGCAGGACTGTTACAGCCTTTGCCTATTCCGGAGTGGAAATGGGAAACCATTTCCATGGATTTCATAACTGGGTTGCCACGAACAAAGAAGGGCAATGATTCTATCATGGTAGTGGTTGATAAGTTGAGTAAAGCAGCACACTTTATACCTGTGCAGTCCACTTACAAGGCGGTGCAAATTGCTCACCTCTTTATGCAGAATGTGTTCCGGTTGCATGGGTTGCCAAAGGTAATTATATCAGATCGTGATGTGAAATTCACTTCCACTTTTTGGAGGACATTGTTTGTTGAGTTGGGTACTCAGTTGAACTTTAGCACGGCCTATCACCCGCAGACCGATGGTCAAACTGAGCGAGTTAATCAGGTGTTGGAAGACATGTTGAGGGCGTATGTGATGGTAAAACCAGGCCAATGGGAAGAGTATTTACATCTGGTCGAATTTGCATATAATAATGGATATCATACCTCAACCCAGCTAAGTCCCTTCGAGGTCCTGTATGGACGAAAGTGCCGCACACCCTCAAGTTGGGGTGGACCTGAGGACAAGCTGAGTTTGGGTCCAGAAATGCTTAAAGAGATGGAAGATATGGTGAAAAGAGTGCGTGCCAACTTAAAGGCTGCACAAGACAGACAGAAAAGCTTTGCGGACAGAAAAAGAAGATTCACATAGTACAAGGTTGGTGACCATGTGTTTGTGAGGATTCAAGCTAAAAGGAGCACACTGCAGTGGAGTGGGTGCGCCAAGCTGGCTCCTCGGTACTTTGGACCTTTCCAGATCTTGGCTAGAGTGGGGCCAGTGGCCTACCAACTTGCCTTGCCAAGTCACATTAGGATTCACAATGTGTTCCACGTCTCTGTTCTAAAAAAATATGTATATGACCCTAAACATGTTATCCGATGGCAAGATGTGCGGGTAAGCATTAACCCGGTTGTTTTGATTATGCAGCTATACTCAATAGGAACTGATTAAAGGTATTGGTTGTCTGCAGGTCGAACCGGAAGGCGAGGTTCTGGTCGAACCACAGAGCATTCTCGACTGGAGAGAAGTGCGGCTGCGGAAACGGGTTATTACCCAAGTTAAAGTGTTGTGGCAGCACTATGGGCCTGAGGAGGCTACATGGGAAGACGAGGAACTCATTAGGAAAGTTTACCCAAATTTATTTAATGGGAATAGACATCGGGACGATGTCCAATCTTAGGGGGGGGAGATGTGATGACCCCGGGTAACTTGTAATTTTGAGTAATTACTGTGGTAAGAAATTGTATGAGTGGTTACTTATTGTTACTGAATGACATTATTTAATTAAGGAAGTTGATATATTGAATTATTTTTATATGTGTATATTCTTGAAATGCTGGCAGCCTCTTGATAGAGGATTTTCTATTAAAAGAAAAGAATCAGTTATGAAACTGAAAAACTGCTTCTCACCAGGAAAAGTCCTGGGAAGGAAAACCTCTGGGCTGTTGAGGAACAGACAGAGAAGAATTCCAGGAGAGAGAGCAGATAGAGAAAAGAGGTTAAGTCTGGTAGAGACCAGATAACCCAGCACAGCAGTGCATGAGTCTTGTTGAGGGCTGCAGGCCTGCAAGACGGCTCGGGGGGAGAATCCAACGTAAAGTGGATCTCAAGGTTGGGAGGACAAGAGCATAAATGAATGCAGGTGCATATCCTAAAGACAGAACTCCAGCAACGAACTGACCAGGTGCATATTCTAAAGACAGAACTCCAGCAACGAACTGACCGGGTACGATAAATTGAAAAGCACCTAGAATGTACATTAACTGAGAAATTACATATATATCTGCTGTAAGTTGTTCAGGTTGTTAAGCAGATGCTCATAACAGTGTGAAAACTTAGTGAAATCTGGAAGGTAGCATCTGTGTATAAATGGCATGAACAGTGGTAAAACCCACAATCTATAGTTACGGCATTGAGCCCGGTGGAACCAAAACTGTAAGTTAATGTAACTGTTTGCATAGTAAGATATTTAATTCAAGAACCTTAGTATGGTGAGTGCATATGACTGTTCAATAATGAGCAAGAACTACAGTAAACCCTTGCATCGAGGGTTACAAATAAGTTATAAACCCTTGTTAGAAAGAATAACAGTCATATAAATTTATGGAAACCGCAAGAAGCAAAAACGAACACCGGGACATTTCGTTACTCCCAAATACTAATACCGGAACATAAACAGTTTAGCTAAAGACCCATTAGGGTATCGATTCAGATAACACAGTCGTGGTAACGGCTGTGCGCACTGGAGCTTTACAGATAACATATCAACGCTAGAGATGTATATAAACCGTAATGAAATAAAGAAAACGGAAACCATAATGAACTATTAACGAACCAAGTGCAATGTACACGTTAAACCCAAACATTTCTAGACAATACACAGGCAATGTAACCATAACTGGATTACTGCTGCTGTCGGCATCGTATACCCTATAGGGTAACAACATAAAGGTAGCAGAGAAGAGACAAATCATTCTAATGACAAGAATCGAAAGGCATATAGGTAAAGACCACCTGTGGTGCAGAACGATGAAATACATCAGGTAGCAACATGTTCATTAATAGCACGAAATATCAACACAGATAAGTCATGAAACCCGACAAGAATAGTAACCATTATATGTTGCAGGATAAAGAAACCTCATGTAGCAACGCGTCTGCATATCCAATGATACAATGAATTCTATATAACCTTCGTAGAAAAAATACAGAGTGTTCTGTTCAGCTTATACATTTCAAATTTCAAAACAGTCCAGGTCCGAGGACCACAAATAATAGACAAGCATTCATACAGTGAACGGCTTACAAGCCGGAAGCATTCTCTAATCGAACCCATGACAGTTATTCAAAATGCAGACTCTGGCATGAAGAGGCCGGCTGCAGATCGAAGCTAGGGTTTGTAATAAGAAACCAAAACCTGAGACACAGGCAGTGAGAGCCATAAGACTCCTATCCCGGTCCGGAGAAAAGGGTTAACCCAGTCTATGCATAAACCCCCTGCTAATAAGGAATAGTGGTCTATCTCCAGAGACAAACATACCTGTGTAAACGCTTGAACCGGCAACAGTCTTTCCGCGGTGGTGAGAAGCCATAGAAGAGAACCACCTGCGCATCACCGTAATACTGTAGTCAAACATATACAATGACCATCAACGATTCAGAAGAATTTGTAACAACGCATAAACTTGCAAAACAGGGTAATAGAATCAGTGACAAGGCGGAGAGGCTATATAATACCTGTGAGTTTAAGCTTAATCCATGAGGCGTTGCAGAGGTCTGCCGCTGAGCTGGGTGTGAGTGTGAACTCACCAAGTGTTGCAAAATGAGCCATAACGCAAAACCCGGCGGTATATGTATTGACCGCCAAACCCTTAAACAATCTGGAACCCTCCGATGCATGGGGATGCATCTCCTCCGTTCGTTCAAGCGGGAGATTTTGGCTCGGATTCCGATCAGTCACATGGCATCACATGGCCCTACGCCACCTGGCACCAGGTAGGTGAGATGGGTTAACTCACCAACTCCACCTGTCCAGTGCTGGTTATGTGTGCGCACAGTAGGTTTCCATCCGAGTCTTAACGTAACCAAGTTACAACATAAACCATATAGAACCATAAAGCATTAAAGTTCAGGAGTGATATATGCATAAACGAAATTATGGTATGATTTAAGGTTGGTTGTAAGTGCGGAATAGAGTATTGTTATGGTAACTACATAATATATGTAGTCCTTAGGTGAATGGAGAGATGTGTGAGGTTAGGACCTATGCCTCCATAAATTTTATATTTTTTTTTAAATTTGGCTTCTTTATTTATATTATTACGATGGGATCGTGACACTCATACATGTTGGATTCTCAATGCCTTAATGACATGGTCTACGTCTAATACAATCTTTGATTGTGGGTGAGGAAAACCTCAAAAGACACCTAATGTGGAGGCCATCTGATTAGATGGGATTGACACCACTGCTACATGGAGGGTTGAGACTGAGACGTCTGTTATGGAATTGGTCCTTGATTGGTTAGAGGAGGAGGTAGTGGAGGAGGTAATAGCTGCAAGGGGGGGGTAGGAGGAGGAGGGGGAGGAGTTGACACCACCTACCATGGTCACTAGTAGAGGATGTGGTGTACCTTTTCCATCTCCTAGTTCTTTAGCTTCTAGAGGACATCAGAGTCCAATGCTAGCCTTAAGGCCTTATTCATCTAGAGGGAAAGTTATTACATTTTCTCACAAGAGGGTTAGAGGAAATCATTAGTTACTTAGTGGTTGATTTCATTGTATATGACTCATGATATGAGGTACAATATTATAATTTTTGTTGATACTTTAAGGCCGAGTCGGGACTCAGGATTTAAGACATGATTCATTGTGTTGTGTGATGTAGCACTAGAAATATTACGCATCTTATATATTAGTTCTTTTTTCATATTTATGTGTTAATGCATTTATTTTGTGTTGTGGATGCTTTAGATACTAAAAAAATTGGAAAAAAATAAATATATTTGTATTTTTAAATTTTGCCAATGTTTTACCAGTTTTTTCTTGATTTTTTCTTTTTCTAGACTGTCATCGATTTTACATTAATTTCAATGTTCACAACATTGAGAAATACCACAGGCTTGATTGCCGAGAAGCATCAAGTGAGCTGAATAAGGCAGGTTCATAAGAATGGTATTGACTACCCATAATATGAGGCATTAACCCAACACTTGCATAACTTGGAGCAGTTTCAACAGAATGGTATTGACTACCCATAATATGAAGCATTAACCCAAAACTTTCATAGCTTGGAGCAGTTTCAACAGGTGAATACTCAGGGTCCAACTGTGCAACTGGATCTTCATTGGATGGATCAAATTCAGAAACCCCGTTTGTTGTGATTGAATCTGTAATGTTAATACCAAAAGACAAGTTCTGGTTTGTTGTGATTGAACCTGTAATGTCAATACCAAAATACAAGTTCTGATCTTCACTGGGAGATGTTTGTTCATGGTGTTCACTTGGAGACTTTGGGTTTGGGTTTTATGTCCAGCAAAAATTCCCCATTATTAACATTTTTAGTTTATTTCAATAAAAACAAACTATAATGCCTCATTTTAACAGACTCAACACTATCACAAAAAAAAGTATTAACCTTGAAAAAGGTTCTTCATTTGAATCCTCTGTTTTCAGGGATGTCATAGAGAGTGGGGTGGACCTCTTGTCACTACCACCCTTGCCAAACTCTGTGCTTAAGGTATTTCCAAAGAATGCTCCAAAGCTTCCAAAACTAAGCCCCATAAAAGAAACTTCAGGAACTTGAAGATGATTACCAGTGATTAGATGCTGATCAATTCGAACATTTAGTTGTTCCAGTTTTTCTTGCAACTTGGTAGTTCCATCATCCACATTTACATCATGGGGTGGTGATAGACATGTTGCACTTATTTCAGCAACACTTGCACTGCTTGTGATACTGTTAATTACTTCAGGGTTCTTAGATGCCCTAATCTCATTAGGGGTCTTTCGCTTCCACTCCATGTTAGGTTCAATTGCTATATAGGAAAAAAAAAATTGTCAAAGAAAAATTAGTATACCTGAGCAATGCACTTGTTATGATTTAGAATTCCCTTTGCAAATACTAAATCAATTAATGTACAAGCACCTTGCAACATAATTGAAAATATCAAGTATTATATCTAAGTTAACACTAACATGAAAAATTAATGGTGTCATCTACCGAGGCAGAGGAATTGGCCGACAGTTAAAAGTGGCCTGAATCCAGTCAAAAAAATTCAAAAAATCTGGCAGTAGCAGTGTTTTGGATCATGTTTTTTTAAGGGTGAAAGTGGCCTGAATCCAGTCAAAAAAATTCAAAAAATCTGGCAGTAGCAGTGTTTTGGATCATGTTTTTTTAAGGGTGGAGATGGATTCAGCACCATTACAAAACCTCTGGGCACCCAAAATCTTGAAGTTTGACAGCTATAACCTGGATTTACAAAAATTCCTGATGGATTTTATCAAAATCTTGCCGAAATTTCCATGATTTTCAGGCAAATTTGCTAGTTAGACTAAGGCAAAATAATGCCTCTAACAAATCCTCAGTGCTCACTATAGAATGCAATACAAAGGATTGAAGCAGAATGTGCAGTATATTCTTATTGCAAGAATCGTTGAATTGAAATTATGTAAAAGGTTTGATGGTTAGAGTTCTGACTAGATGGGCTGGTTCTCGTCAGGCAGTTCAGAGTGGACTTTTGAAGCTGAAGGTAGTGGAGTTACTGACACCTCTCTGACTTTTTAGGAGTAATTATGGAAGTTCACGTCTCTGGAGAAGATAGTAAAGAAGTATTTCATATTGTTCCTTACACCATCGGCTCACTGTTCTTGAAATTCAGAGACAAGTATATAACCCTCAATCGGAGCAGGCAGATCATCACATCCTGGTCCAGGTTAAGTTCATTTTTACATTCCAAATTTTGGAACTCTGTGATTTTGTAGATGATCAACAGCAAGGTTGGAAACTTTAAAGAAAATGAAACATACATGGTAAGGAGGTTGATGGCCAGTTTTGCAAAACTGTGTAGAGGCAGGCACCAACAAGGGGCATCTAAACTTTTCACTAAACTGAACTTACAGGGAAAGATTAGGGTAAAGCCTTTGAAATATAAAAAGAATCCTTTCAAATTTAAATTGTAGATATTTACATTTCCAAAACTGACAAAAAAAAGCCTCATAAAGTGGCAGAAGAATTCCAACAGTGAGAAATCTAATGAAGGTTTTAAGGACTCAATCGATTGAACATGGGTATACTTTCAACAGATTCAGACTCAAGCATAGAGGTGAAAGAGGCAGAAGGAGATGAATTGTAGGAACAGAGAGAGCTGCAGGGGAAACGCAACATTGAAAATGAATTTAGAGAGCTTCCCAAAGACTGGTGGCATGTTGAATGTACAATACTCTTAGACACCTAAATATTAAGGTTAACAGAGATGCAAAGCTGAGTTAGAACAGGAATAACTCAACATTGAAGTTAAACTAAACCAGAAAAATGCATACCCCAAATTATTCCAATCACACCAATCAGTTTAAATAAACAAATGTACAAGAAACAATCACAATAATAGAAATATACAGACAATCGGTAGCTGAAAAGTTGATACAGATTATGACTAAGTAAAATGAACTCTAGTTCTCAACCATTGCATAACACAAAAACAAATCAGGTGTACAGTGAGTAATACAATAGAACTCAACCAATTTTGATCATCATGAACCACTACTTGGTTCCACAAATTAGCTCAAGCAAGTGCTTTGCATGGTACAATATAATATACAAAAAAGTGCCCCTAGCCAGTTGACCAAAGATAGAACAGTACAGCATAGAAACTCACATAGAAAGGGCTTCTCGCCAAAAGTTTCTTGCCGCATACAATCTCAGCTCAACATGGAAAAAAGGTGATCCAAAGGTAGATTAAAAGCGCTTTCTTTTTATAAGATGGCTAGTAGGATAAAGAGATGTATAAGGAATGAAGCAAGGATGTGCTTGAGATGCAAGCGAGGAAGAAAATAACACTTAAGCACCAGTGAAAGGAAGCACAAGGAATAATAGCAAAGGTCCTCAAATAGGAAACATGGTTGGAGGATATCAGTGCTCTCCACAATGAAAGCTATTCTATTAAAACAGAATGAAGATCTCCTTTGAGAGAGGCTCGTACCCATATCTATGTGCAAGTACGGTTATAAAGGTAATATCAAGTAGTGTCAGAAGCACCCTAGGTAGGATCATCATAGAAGTGTTGCTTGAATTTTTAGCCAACAATTATATAGGAGATGGAATAACCATTATGCAAGAGGCAATGCCCTCTGTGAAAATGCAAAAACATAAAAGTGAAGAGGCTTGTGATAGGGCCAAAAAGGTTTTCTTATTGAAAGTGATTGAATATTTGATCTTCTAGACTTGGTGATTAATGTCAAATAGAAAATGTATGCTTGTATTAGAAGCCTAGGTTTTGTAGTAAGGCTGCTACAACTTTCTCTTCTTCTAAGGGTTAGAGGGAGGTATAACCATAATCCCCCAAACCTACATATCATAGTGGTTCAGGCTCTTGAGAAAATTCTCGATACCACCAAAAAGAAGAGCTGATGGTTGAAAGGAATCATCATCTTAAAAAAGCATTTAAAAATATATATACTTGCCATTTGTTGATGACAAGCATGAATTGAGATATCACTAAGGAAAGAAATTAAAAAGGTTCTAGCTTCTAGCAAACACTGTGAGGCTTCAAGGGCCCAATTAGCCTAATCAAATCACATCTCTACCTCGATAATGTTCTAATGGCTCTTTAGAGGCCTCTAATTTATATTACCAACTGTCAAATTGGAGAGGATGAAGCATCCTCTAAGTACTAAATAGTCTTGTATCAATGGGGTGGTCCAACAGATGAGAAAATATGCATGGGTTAGCTGGAGGAATAAACACAAGATCCTATGGATCAAGAGTGACACTACTGAAAAGGGTGAACAACCAACGTACATCAGTGGTCATATGCATTTCTATTATAGGACTGGAATGGAGATTTAACATGAAATTGATATTTAGTTGGATTTACTCGGTCAAATAAGTGGCAGGCAAGGGTACAGAAATATTTTAATAATCCTTGGACAAGGAGAAAGCCTTGCATGTATTGAAGGTATAGAGTTAATTAATGTGTTAATCAAACAGGGGGTTTGCATGTTTAACCAATAGCCAAACAAAGAATTCACGGCAAGGACCAAAGTTGGTAAGCGGCAGAGATGAGGGAATTTAGGAATCAGATGAATCAGTAGCTAGATTCATCCAGAGATGGATAGTTGAGGCAAATTCTAAGCACAAGGAGAGGTTAAGTCTACTGATGCAAGAAACTTCCTATAGGAGTTTGTTTTGTGTGCCTTCTGCTAGAAAACAGGTTACGAACATATAGTCTACAGGAGCTATAAGAGACCATTGAAGTGTACACTTGCCTAGGGGAATAGAAAACAATGACACACCTTTTTATTTATTGTGATTTTATAAGGGTGGGTTCAGATCTAGTAGCTATTAAGAAATAAATAAATTATATTAGTGTCACAAATAACCAAAATAAGACTATGGGACTAAAGCACATAAAAAACTTACAACAACATTGTTAGTGGTAGAAGCAACTCCACATCAGAAGTAACATCAACATCAATGACACTAAAATGGTTCCATAGGATGTCCCTAAGAATGTCATCTAGATTTTGGCTCAAACTGATAGAAACTTGCATCTTAATCCTTAAAGGCATCTAAATACAAGACATAAAGATAGAAGAGAAAGTCATCCGAGAATCTGAGGCTGAAAAACCCTTGATTGAGGTGAAAAATTTGGTTATGTGACCATGGCTTTGAGATCCAAACAGAGTGTGGGTACAAGAAGTTCTCAATATATTTCATGTATGAGGTGTTGAAACATGGTACATATCAGCGACATAACCATGAAGCATTTCACACAGCGAAAATGAAAATTGAAAATAAGACAGAAAAATAATGTAATGAATCTAGCAGCCTTAGTTAAGCACCTGAAGATAATCATCTCATTAAGAAGGCCTTGAGAAACTAGCCAAGTCTCTGCACTGATAAAGGAGAAGATCTTCTCATACCACAATGCCAATAAAGGGTTACTTTGTCACATCCTGAGGCAAAGTCACCTATTGGCCAAAGCAAGTGAAATAGTTAGGCCTCAAATTCCAGTTTAACAATATAGAAAGGGATGGTTCACTTACAATGGAGAATGCAAGGAAGCATAGTAATTTGAACTCTCCAGTGGGTCCACTCAACATGTCAAAGATGAGGTTGCCAAACCTCCAAGTTAAACATAATTGTGCGTTAGAAGCACCCACTGTATTTATCCCTCCCCTTATCCAACTAATCTGGAAGGTGAGTGTCAATAGATGTAACATAAAGTTCAGCAAAATTATGCCCTGTCAAGATGACCAGAAAGTTACCCCAATTAGAGGAATCCACTGACTTAGGAATGGGATGATTACTAAGTTGAAACTAAGGAGGAAATCAGAAGAGACTGTGTCATTGAGTAGACTGGAAATGTAAACAGGATCCACAATGCTTAAGGAACTTGGAATGAAGCCCTACACAATTAGCTGCTTTATTACTCAGTTTACAAGTAGCTTTCTTGATGGTGGTTAAAGTCAAAAAAGGATAATTGGACGGTGGGAATGAAACATGTAGATAAGACAAGATATTTCAATAATTTATTTATGTCCTACAAATGACCAAAAAGATACACAGATGAGGAAAACCAAGAGAAATGGGCAGGAGTCCAAAGAGTGCCCTAGGCTACTTCAAAAGCATAAAACTAAAGAAAACATGAAATGCATAAAATAAAACCTGCATCAAAGAAAGAACAAAGAGTGCAAGTCCTGCTAGATGTCAGTACAACAAAGTGAGGTTGAAGATGCAGAGTGAGGACAAAGAAGTATGTCGCAACATCATTCACTGAGATGGACCCAATGCACTGTCTGAGCAGCATAGATTGTCCTAACTCTGGATCTATTAAACACCAAGACTATCAAAAAGAAATAGAATGCAAATATCTCAATACTGAAAAGATCCCATGTTAATATGGATCTACAATTGGGTGTGTGTGTAAATTATTGCTCTGTGCTCATTTCTTAATTTTCTTTTCTACATTGCAGGTTTTTTTATATTAGGTTTTTCTCCTTTTTAATTATTATGTTCGACCGACTTATAACAGGTGTTAGTAATTACACATCTCCCTCCTACTTACACATCCCCCTCCTACTAGATTGTAGAACACCCCAAGAGCTCTTATTTGTGAATGATGTTGTCTAGAGAGAGTCCAAGGCCGAGAGGACTTGGCAGGGTAATCTTGGAAGGTGCATGAGAACCATGAGAAAATCTTCTCCTAACAATTGGGGGCAAAGAAAAGAATTTCATGATCTGTGTCTCACATAGGTTGGGTTACCAATCCAGTCTATGCTAAGAATAGGTAATCCTGATCACTATGGGATAGACTCAATTGGCCTCGAGGCTAGAGGTTGTATGTGGTCTCAATAACACGGTGCTTGCGCCAATCACCAAAGCACTAAAACTCACTGAAAGGAGATGATCAACTTCACAGGGCAGGTCCAGGAGAAATGTGAAAGGCCTATTATGCGAGAGTCAATGCCTCATGCATGTAAAAAGCTACATATCTAGCCAGGAAATCAAATGAAGGTGGATGGGGATCTCCTTGAATCTTTAAAAAAAGCAACGATATCTCCCTCTAACCTCACAGCATATAAAATTCGAGGAGACAACTGAAAAATGAAATGTTTCTTAAATTCCACTACTTGCAAATGGAATTGCAAGAAAAACCTCTCCTCTTGTGGGATACAGTACTCAAACTTAATGTGAAGTTAACTACACTGAAATATCTGACTGGGAAATCTGAGGTCATGAGATCTTTGATGTAGGGTATATTCGGACATACAATAATACCATCCCTTGGCTACAGAAAATACTCGAGGTAAAAGGCTATCCATGAACCTCAGAACTAGAGATCCAAACACGATTTATGTGTTGTTAATAAATGTCATCATAGTTGCCTCATTATCGTCATTATGGTGGGGGAGAAGTTGGCAAAGAGCATATAAAGAATCATGAAGTGAAACAGAGACTTGATGGAAATCAAAGAGGGGGCTTCCAAGGACCAACAACATCATCTCATCCTGGGAGAGTAAAGGTGCCTCCATTGAGAAGCAAATTACCAGATAAGGGTATTTATCATGCCCTAACATTGAATCAGCCATGGTGCAAAAGTTAAAACTCTAAAGGAAGGAAGCCACTCTACAAATATTCAAAATAATCTCAAGGCAAATGGAATGGGTGCCAAACTCAACCTCCACAATAGCATATGGAAGTGAAGCACCACTTGTATAAGACCCGCGGGTGTTGGTGGGTTCTATAGTGAGCCGGGTCACTTGTATAGAACCCGCGCTTAAGACCTGACTGCAACCTTCCAGCTGCCACATAATTCTAAATTCACCACTTCAATCGCAATACCATATTACAATTTTGTTGTAATATTTTCTTCATTATCCATAGTACTACAAACCATTTTGTTGACAAGACGATGCACACACCTAATCTATTTAAAATAGTGCAGTTTGGGACCCCTCGATTGGAGCTTGGCCACTCTGAGTTAAGTAGAAGTGAGAACATTACATTTAACCTACGCTATCATGAATCTATACGAACTCATATGCGTGCCTTGGAAAACCAATACATATACAGGGAAGAATGGCAACAAACTTGAAGAAAAACAAGGAATGTGAAGCCAACTTACCCTGATTCAATTGCCAGCTACAGATGGGCAGGACCTGCATAAAGGGGCCTAATTTCTGGTGCTCAGCCAACAATTCTGTCAAGTACCGACTACTGTTGTTGCTGCTGCAGTGGCATGAGACGTTCGGATCCAAGAAACCATGGATACCAAAACAAGAGAAGAATCAGTGGATTGAAAATGCAAGAATATTACAGTCAAAATAAGAACTGTTGCTGCTCGCATCGAAACTAGAAAATTAGGATTTGTGAACTATGATTGAAAACCCTATTTCAAAACAATTTTATATAGGATGAATGCGTGAAAACAGGGAGACGCCCTCCATTTGAAAACAAATTAACCTCCGCCCTCCATTTCAAAACAAACCTAACCTCCCAGGACCAAATCGACCCTCACAAACCACTCCCAAACCAGAAAAACCACACTGTAAATCAGAAATATGGCAATTTTAATCTCCCAAACCAGGGGCAAATATCAAAATTCGGCGATTTTAAGGGAATATGATTTCCCAAAACCAGCGAATAGGGATTTCCCAAAACCAGCGAATAGGGCCAAATGAAGGTTCAGTTAGTTTATCCGCCCATTTTTTATTTTGGGCTAAAATAAAAAAATTAATTATTTTTTAAATAAAATTAGTGCTAACTATATGAAAAGGGTTTTTAATAAAAAATTCGCCCTCTTAAAATGTAAAAACCCTCAAATTTCACGTTAGGGCTATAATTCGCCCCTAAAATTTACCATGTGTGAAGCAAAATAATAAAATATTCATTCAAAAACAAAAATGCATAAATCCCAGAGACATCCATTAAATAATTAAAAATATGACCATACATTAATCACATAGCTCAAAAGCACATTTGATTATGAAATTGATCTTAAAAAAATGTCACTTCAAAATTTGATTGAAAAATACAAGTTCTGAGTTTTCACAATCTCTCGACCCTTACACCAATGTAAATACTAAAGAAAATAAGACTAGTTTGTTTGACAAATTAAAACTAGAAAATCATAAATATCTTCTATGATAATTCTAAAAATAAAAGTTTCATCCTTTTCAACCCATTCTTTGCCGAAAAGATGGTAAGTTGTTTATCTTTCTTCCTCACCCTCATAATCTTTATCCTCCACGTTGAGTAGTAGATGTGGTGCATTGGTTTGAATATGACTCACCCATTTTGAATATATCTGAGAAACAACTGAGAAATGAATCGGTTGAAACTGATCTGTGATGACTTGGCAGGTTGAAATTAAATTCTGGATTATTCTTTTCCTTTTATGATATCTGATACCAAATTTAGAAATAAGATTGATGTGTTCGAAAGGGAACTGCAAAAACTTATGGAAAGTTCATTTGTTAAAAAGGGAACAGCAAAAACTTATGGAAAGTTTGTTGTGTGTAGATCTTGATTTCACCTCTCTCTCTTTGATCTTTAATGATGATGTCTTCTGGTGGCTGTTTAAATTCTCCTGGAAGAACTTTTATCGTTTTAAAACCCGGAAGATCAAATTCTTCAATGAAATCAGTTCCCTTTTCCCATATTAACAAACATTGTTCCAGGTCTTTCTTGGCCCATTCCCTGATTTCTTTGGATTCTGTTTCTCCAGGTCTTTCTTGGCCCATTCCCTGATTTCTTTGGATTCTGTTTCTCCAGGTCTTTCTTGGCCCATTCCCTGATTTCTTTGGATTCTGTTTCGCTACGACTTAAGGATGTATGCATAATTCTTCTGTCATTATTAGAAACCTTTGGAATTACTTCTGACTATAATTATTTTTCTCACTGGAAAATAGACAAAAATATTATCTTGATATATTTATCTCCTTCTACCAGGGAATTAATCATTTTATTAAGGTTTAAAATCTCTTAATAAAATCTTTAGACTTTATTCATTTTCTTGTAGAACTTGGATGGATCATTTCTTAATATTATGCTGATTTGTAATGCACCTTCATGCCAAAACTTTGCATGCCTCCATGACTTTGACTGAGTTGAGATTGAAGGGAATCAACTTGTTCTTTCAAATTTGTAGTCATGATTTCGATATTACTTTCAGCCTCTTCTTTCAAGATTCGACTTTGATCTGCATGAGTTTTTCTCAATTCTTGAACATATTGGGCATTTTTTAATTCTAACTGGCTCAATTCTTTTTGGAATTGATTTTGTAGAATCTCTTTCAATTGCGAATCCCTGCAGAAATTTTCTTCATTAAATATCTCGCCCTTCTCTAATTTCCTTTATAATTATTTAATCTTTTGTAAACTATTGTCATAAGCTACAAGCTCATTGAGACGATATTGATTGTAATTCACAAAAGCACTAGGGCCTGTGAAGATTCCTTCGATTTAACATCGCCTGAAGCTTGCCAACTTAGAAACAATTTTAAGAGAATCAAACTTTCTTTTCTTAGTCTTCCTTACAATTGACTTGGTTTGGGAATTAAAGTAATATTCTATTAAAGAAGGAATAGTATCAGATATATTGTTTGGAGTTCATAAACAAGTTTAAATAGAAAAAATCCCAAGGAATATTAGTTGAAATAAGATTCATTTAAGTATCAAGAGGTGTTTGAAACACTGATGATTTAAGAATCTTTTCCTATTGCTCCAATGTTTCTTTATCCTTTTCAGAAAAAGTAATATTAGTTGTTTTATCATCCTATTCTACATCAACTTCCATTTCTTCAAAGTGCTATTTACTTGTTATGTTCTTTGCTCTATGTCTTCACAAGAATTAATAAAAATAATCTTGTTAGCATGTGATATTTATTTGTCTGCTGACTTTGTTGTCTCGGGCTCTTGTTGCTTTTTCTCAAACTTTTGTGGTTGTAGATTAGATTTTTGGTTCACTTCTTTTGACATTGATTTTTTTTTGTAATTAATTCTGCACATGCAACAACTTCTTTACCTGTGACAGAAACATCTGCTTTTTCAATTTGACTTTCTTGCTCTTCTTGAGAGGTAAAGAGAGGATCTGAAGTAATCCACTTGAAATTAAATTGAAAAAATTCAAAAGATTTAATTTCTTCTACTGAAATATTGTCATGGAGACTCTTCTGTTTTAGAAACCCTTCAAAAATACTCTCTTAATTCCTGTAATTTGTTCCTTCAGCATCTAACAACTTTCTTCTATCAATGTTCCTTCAGCATTTGACAACTTTCCTTTATCAAAAACTGGTCGGAAATCATGTGCCAAAATCCAAGAAATCATACCATAATAAGGAAATATTTTAGTCCCAACAACTACCCAGTGCAATTCTATTTTCCTAATGGCTTCCAAAATATTAATTTTGGACTGAGAAGCTCTTATAGATTTTAACCACTCTTTATTTTCAAAGAAATTAAAAATCTCTTCCCACCTCATCATACCTACTTTCTGAGTTTAAGCTTCAGTCAGAAATGACAAATGGTTTGAGATTATATTCCTGATTGTCTACTTCTTTCAATTTCCCTTTTATATACTCTACTACATGTCAAAATATTAATTTTGGACTGAGAAGCTCTTACAGATTTTAACCACTCTTTATTCTCAAAGAAATTAAAAATCTCTTCCCACCTCATCATACCTACTTTCTGAGTTTAAGCTCGAGTCAGAAATGAGAGATGGTTTGAGGTTATATTCCTGATTGTCTACTTCTTTCAATTTCCTTTTTATATGCTCTGCTACTTGTCTTGTTGCAATCAATTTTCCTTTCTCTCCCTTTTATGATCTGTAAACAGAATGGAAAAAGTGAGTTTTTTTTGTAAAAATCCTGAAATAAAGATCAAAATTTAGTCTTTTTCTTAATTGGGATGTTTTCAATTTTGGTAAAGTTTTGAGTTTTGATTTTAAAAAAAACAGAAAGAATGGGTGATTCATATGGCTTGAATATTAACTTCCGTAATGTAATCCAACTGTTTTTTTTACGAAATACGATACAAAGAAATACTAATTAATTCTTATTTATGAAATCCATAGTAAATTTTTTTCTTAATTGGGAAGTTTTGAATTTTGGTTAAAAACATCACAATTTAAAATCAAATTTTGGTTGAAATATTTTATTGCCAAAATTCTGGACTAAATTAATTAAGTAAAACTATTAATGAGAATACCAAAATCTTTTAAAATAAAAAATAAAAGAATGAATGAATTAGGAGTGTGAGATAGCTCAAATAAGTTGTAACTTGAATTACATGAAATAGAAACGCATATCTAATGTAACCAATATGCATGAAATCAACAAGAGTGACTATTAATAATATGACATAGTACATGAAGGAAAAATATCTATGAAGATTCCAAGCTCGCAACCACAAGTAATCACTGGTACAAGCGCAAGCCATCACTTATCCATGAATGCATTTCGAAAGATCACTCCATGAACCTCTTCTTTGTAATCTCTATTCATCAGCATCTTATCATAGGTTATTGGAACATTTTTTCCAAAAACAAATCTCCCTATATTGGCTTTCAAGGTTAGCACCAACCTCTTAAGGAGCTAAGCCATTCACAAACCAATTAATAACAGTGCCCGCATTCTTCTGCTCTTCATATGATCCTGAATTCCCTCCCTGATTTCCTTGAGTTCCACCTTGGTTCTGGTCATGAATATTGACGAATTGGTTCTGGTTCTGATCCTGACTATTAACGAATTGGTTCTGGTTCTGGTTTTGGGCATGAATATTGACAAATTGGTTATGGTACTGGTCCTGGGCAGGAATATTTTCAAACTGGCTCTGGGGATTTATATTCTCAGAAAGGTTCTGGTTCTAATCATGATCATTAACAAATTGGTTCTGGTTTTGGGAATGATTATTGACAAATTGGTTTTGATTCTGGGCATGAATATTTTCAAACTGGCTCTGGGGTTGTATATTCTCAACATGGTTCTGGTTCTGGTTCTGATCATGACTATTAAAAAATTGGCTCTGGTTTTGGAAATTAATATTTACACATTGGTTCTGGTTTTGGGAATTAATATTTACAAATTGGTTCTGGTTCTGGGCATAAAAGACTTTAAGCATGCTCTGGGGATCCAATATCTCAGCAAGGTGCTGGTTGGCGAAATAAAAATCCTAAAGAGCTTTTGGATCAGGAAATTGGCCTGAGAATTCATTCTGCTGGCTAGTGTTTCCCTCGATCATGCTGTTGTTCTGCACATGTTTGACATAACCCACATCAAACCCCATATTAGGGTTCTGCCCTAAACCTTGAGCAGAATTAGCTGTGGCCCTTCCAATTTGTGTTGTTGTCTCACTCCCTCGGTGCCCAGAAGGATCTTGACTCTGTAAGTGGTTCCCAGCATGATTGCTATACTCGGCCTCCTGTCTTCTCCAGTTAACCCCACTGGACCGATCAGAAAGGTCTCCACTCCCATTCAAAGATTGGTACTCTGCGAACTCACCAATACCATTACTGTCAAATTGAACTTGCTGCTGCTTTTCTGTGAAACTTTGGCCATGATTGCTCTGCAATTGGTTGTGAGATTGTCCATCAAAATTGTGGAATTGTGGAGTTTGAAACCCTGGTGTCTCCCATTGTGTGGATGGAAATTGTGGAGTGACATTCATGGCCGATGATAACTTGGGACGCTCAGAGGGTTTGAATCCATTCATTTTTGCTGCAGCAATGCTCGGCTGTGCTTGATTCAATAACCAGTCTATAGTTTTTGCACCGCTTTTGAAGCCCAACTAACAGCCAATCCACAGTCTCTCCACCTCTGTTAAACCCTAGCTCTCTGGTAAGCTCTACCAGAGCTCTGGTTTCCCTCGGCAGTGACAAATTTACTGTATGTCCACTAATCTGTGAATCGAGTGCTTGTCTGAAATTTATTACACGCTCAGTTCCCATTCCCATTGCCAATAACCAGTCAATGGTTTGTCCACCATTGTCATACCCCATTTCTCGAGTGAATTCTACCAAACCCTTCATGTTATGTGGTAATAACCAGTCCACTATACATCTGTGACATCTCAAATTCAAAAGATTTTTAATTTCGTTAAACTGTTTCAGACAGCGATCAGGTACCTTCACTCTCAGACAGTCCGTGTTGCGATATTTGAGTCTCTCCGACTGCTGCCCCTTGGGTACAAATCTCCTCCTCTGGTTTCTCATGTCCAGTAGACCAGAATACAGTTGAATATGGAAGTTAAATCCCAATTCGCCCAAACGCACGACCTCCTGCAATACAGAATCGACACCGACGAGGTGATGCTGTAATATGAAGAGCAAAGGCGAGATATACCATTTGGAGAATCGACACCGACGAGGTGATCCTGTAATATGAAGAGCAAAGGCGAGATATACGATTTGGGGAAACTGTTGGCGATATTCATATGAAACTGCGCAATCTGTTTTCGCTTACGTCAACCACGGTCGGGTACCACATACCAATCGGTCGACCTGAGTCCGTTCATTTCTTTCTCTCTTTCTCTTTTTAAATTTTAAATATATATTTTTGGTTGTTTTTGGGATATTTTGGAAGTTTTTCTAGTCGGGGTTTCTGGTTTAATTTTTGTAAAATCTCGTAGAAATTTATTGAAATCGCAAATCTGGCAGGAATTTGTTGAAAACACAAGTTTGATGGTAATCCCTGCACAATCGAAGTGCTTTTGAGGTCTTTTAAGGCGCTGAATCCATGTATACAGTGAAAAAACCAGTTTAGATAACACAAATCAAGGTTTCACCTCAAATTTTTCCACTGGATTCCGGCCCCTGAAAATCCAAAAACTCGCACTAAAGACAACTCTTATATTTTTTGTGTGATTATGAGAATTAGGGTGCTAAATCTATATATACAGTGAAAAAACCAGTTTAAATAACACAAATCAAGGTTTCACCTCAAAAGTCGCACTAAAGACAACTCCTATATTTTTTATGTGATTATGAGAAATATAGCTCATTGATATTTTATTTATTATAAGGAAGAAAATTGATTTATCTATGATAAAATTTTAATTGCTCCAAAATTACTTTCATCCTCGTTTAATCCTGTAATCTTTTCAAGACTATTCATTTTCTTCTTCTTTTTTCTCTTTTCAAATTTTAAATATATATTTTTCTATGACTAAGAGAAGTATCAATGCTAGTCTATTTATTAGATGGAAGAACATTGATCTATCTATAATGGAGTCTTAATTGCCCTAAAATGGCTTCCATCCTCACCTCTTTCCCCATTTGAACCTGTTATCTAACAGGGATTCCCTCTTCTTTTTTTGCTTTTTAAATTTTAAATATATATTTAGAAGTATAGCTTAGTGCTAACCCATTTATTAGATGGAAGAAAACTGATCTATCTTTGATGGAATCTTCATTGCCCCAAAATGACTTCCATCTCTAGTAGAGATTCCTTCTTATTTTTTCCATTTTTAAATTTTAACTATATATGTTTGTGGGACAAGGAGAAGTACAGCTCAATGCTAGCCCATTTATTAGATGGTAGAAAATTGATCTATCTATGATGGAATCTTAATTGCCCCAAAATGGTTTCCATCCTCACTTCTTTCTCGTTTGAACTTGTAATCTGGCAGGATTCCTTCTTCTTTTTTTCCTTTTTAAATTTTAAATATAAATTTTTGTGTGACTATGAGAAATGTAGTTCAATGCTAGCCCATTTATTATATGAAAGAAAACTAATCTATCCATGATGGAATCTTAATTGCCCCAAAATGACTTCCATCTCTAGCAGGGATTCCTTCTAGTTTTTTCCCTTTTTAAATTTTAAATATATATTTTTGTGTGACTAGGAGAAGTATAGATCAGTGTCAACCCATTTATTACATGGAAGAAAACTGATTCATCTATGATGGAATCTTAATTTCCCTAAATTGGCTTCCATCCTCCCTTCTTTCTCGTTTGAGCCACTAATCTAGCACGGATTAAAACCCCACTCGAACCAACTAGTCTACACCTTATGAAATATTATTTTTGATTATTATCTCTTTTTAATTTTAAATATGTATTTTTGTGTGAGTAGGAGAAGTATAGCAACTAATCTATCTATGATGGAATCTTAATTTCCCCAAAATGACTTCCATCCTCACCTCTTTCCTGTTTGAACCTGTAATCAAGCAAAAAATGGCTTCCATCCTCACCTCTTTCCCGTTTGAATCTGTAATCTAGTAAAAAATGGCTTCCATCCTCACCTTTTTCCCATTTGAATCTGTAATCTAGTAGGGACTAAATGATGCAGGAGCATTCAACCCAAGAGAAAATCATTGTAATTAAGTAGACATAGGGGGTCATGTATTTTTAGGAAATAGTTTCCTAAGTCTCAAGTAAATGTAATATTAGGCTTTTAAGTGATTTAAAAAGATAATGGGAGGAAATTGTAAGTGCTCTCGAATAAATGAGAACATGAGTGGCAATAATGACAAAAGAGCCTAAAATCAATTAGGACTCCTAAACAGTTCCATGATTCAAGGAACTAAGGAGAGCCTTTAGGAATTAATTGAACATAGAAGTGGACAAAGAGGATCGAGAGGATTTAGGAGTCAGTTCAATAGATTAGGAGTCAATCTAGGATTTACCCCAGAATTAGTTCAACATAACCATTATAGATATATGTAAGCCTACGGGCAGAGTAGAGAAGGAGGCCACAGATATCGAAGATCAGGCATGTGAGATATAGAAGTCTCATTTCTGTAATTATTGTTGATATTTATTAATACAATCAACTCAATTTCAAGTTGGAATGCGTGTTTCGAGTGTTGAATTGTATATGAACTCGTAGGTTCTGTAATAGGGGTTGTAGGCAGAGTTTTGCAGAGCACGCAGAGGGAGAAAATGATACAGAGATTTGTAATGGACCATTGAGTCCATTCGAAGGATCAGGAGTATAGTGATCAAAGGGGCATGCGAAGCTAAGCTAGGAGGGAGAGTACAAAGCGAAATAACAGAGGACAGGAACCTTGAGAAGAACCGAACCACAGAGGTAAAATTGAAGAAATTGCATAAAAATCAAGTAAAAGGGAAGAACAGAGAAGTGAAGAGGGATGCACAGGAGCCGTTTGAATTGGAAGATCAACAGTCTAGATGATGTCGCTAAGGAGCGAGGCGAGATATCACATCGGCGGTATTATTTATAAAGATTAAGTTTCGCAAGCCAAAATCCAGTTTACACTGAAAATGAGTGCAAAACATAGTCGGAATTAAGTTCTAGATTTGAAATCTTGTAAAGAGAAATTTATACCCTTATCGGGTCCGGAGAACTGGTCGGATCGGCGATTTGAAGTGGTGGGGGTCCGACTATATAAAGAGCGATTGCGATAATGCGATGGATCCTGGACCGTCAGATCGAGATTCCAGATCGACAGTCCAGAAGTGATCGCTTATTGCATATCAGCACTAACGGAGATCGAAAGTTATAAGCGGAAAGGCTCGAAGGAGGCGGACCCGATGCATTTATAGACGCTGGTTTAATGAATTTGAAGTCCGATATATGTGTTTGGGCGGTGTTTTCCTTTGTAAACGAGATAGTGAAGAATTAAGTGTCGATAGTGTATTTCCCGATTTTAAAGGGAGGGTCACATATCAGAGTCAGAGAAGGGATGAGGCATACATATAAGTATGATCCGCGAAAGTTCCGATAGCTGATTGCGATAGAGGTACAGCCTTGGGATCTGTGTAGAAGCCGTACAGAAGGCGGAAAAGGGTATGTTTGCATAGTACTCCTTTGTAAATGGTTTTATAAGGAAATTGCGCCGAATGAAGGTTTTTATGTGCTAAAAATATATTAACCAATGTTTTTAAGAGGGTGGTTATATATATATATATATATATATATATATATATATATGCAGCCGATGGGTTTAAAAAGGCTTCACTAAGGTTTATGGGTTTTGTAAGTCTCGATAAGAAGGATTAATGGAAAGGATTTAATCAAAGTGTTATATGGAGACTTTAGGGTTGGTATAGTCCTGATAGGAGGTTTTTGGCGAGCTGATTGGTTTCTGATATAAAGGAACCGAGATAAAATAACCTTGACCATTTATGAGATGAAGTTTTGACTCCTTTGAAGAGTCAAATACCTGGGACAAGTGTACTTATGCATTTTATGCATACTGTGGGTATGTGTGGGGGTAACCCTGCATCATTAGTGGTATCAGAGCAGATTTGTAATCAGCGCAGGTTTGTAATCAGAGCAGATTTGTAATCAGAGCAGGTTTGTAATTAAAACAAGGAAGATTTCCTATGAAAGGAGTTTGTACACAGAAGAAGGTAATGTGCATGAATAAATGATAGAGACTACAGTGGGAGATTGTAGCAGTTCCAGCAGAGGCTTGAAGTAAATAGGAATAAAGAATTCCTTAAAGGAAAGAGAAAGCAAAATTGCTTAATGCAAGTTCTGAAGGGTAGAGGACTTGGAGACAAAACAAAAGACAATCCATTCAAAGAACAAGTGGAATGGTGAAACAAGATCATGCTGAGATTTTGAAGGTGAGGTCATATGCTCTGTTTTAAATTGAGAATGTGTGTTTTTGTACCAATGCACAGGTGACAGCAAGAGAAGCTGTGAGAGGAGAACCAAATGTGTTTTTGAAGGCAGAGTAAGGAGAATACTCTGAAGGAAAAGTGGCGGTGAACCTAGAAAAAATCCAACAAGAGATTGGACAGAGAGGACAACTGAAGTGTTCTCAAGAGAGAGTGAGAGATTGCAAAAGCCTAGAAGGAGCAAAGGTGTTGCTCAAGAAGAGGTTCCAGATAGAGGACCGTGCTTATCAAAAGACTGAGTGAGGAAAACTTAGTGAGGCAAGATTGCAGCAAGGATGATTAGCTGTTGCAGAGGTTTGTTGCAAAGGAGCTCATGAAGAAAGAAGAGAAGAAGATGATTACTGATATTCATAGCAAAGGTTCAGAGATAAGCCACATCAGAAGAAAGATGAAGAAAGAGGATGCCAAAGCAAATGGCAAGAGGATGAGCCAAGCGAAAATCGATAAAGAGATTGTAGAGTTAAAAGAACAACTCAGTGTGTTAAGGAGAATGCTTGAGGAAGGCCAGAGACTAGGTTGGGTCTTGAGGAAGAAGCCAGTGGAATGGCATGAGATGCAGAGAAGGCTACAGCAAAAGCAAGTGAAGTGGCTAATGGAAAAACTCAAAGAAGTTGAGTTGGAAATGGAAGAGTCCATTTGTGAATTAGAACAGGGAGAAATTCTGGGAGAGAGTGAAGATGAAGACTTGAAGCCTGAAACTTCGAGTAAGGCCAAAGGGACACATGGTTTTAAATCTGACATTTTGTGTCTGTTTGCAGGTGAAACATGTAAAGAAGGATAATTTACTAATATTTTCATAAAGGAGAAAGAAGACCGGCAGAATCTAAATTATGTTCAGGAAGAAGATGAGATAGATAGGTCTCATATATAGTTGGAGAAAGATATCAAGCAACAAAGTGAAGAGCTTGAGGAGATTGAAGAGGAGACCATCGAAGAATTTCTGAATCATATGAATGATTTAGAACAGCAAGGAGATATGATGGTTGAACCATCAAGTGGGACCATAGAGTCTTATGTTTTTAAAATTGATAGCTTGTCAATGAATGCAAAACAAATGCAGGAGAATGTTAATGAAGATGATGAGGCAAGAATAACTCTGGGAGAAGAGTTACAGAGGGACAGCAAGGCAAAATGTACTAAAGAAGAAGGACATCTACTGGAAGATGTTAAGGAAGAAGAAGTCTATGCAAAAGACTTAGCTAGGGGAGAAAGGACATATGATGATCTATCCATAACAAGAGAAGGTATGGAGAATTGTGTAAAATTTCCAAAATCTACTCCAATTGAAGTTATTGAATTATACAGAAAATTAGATTTTCAAAGAAGGGAGTTGGAAAAATAGAGAATAGATGTTCAAGATAGACTTCTGAAAAGGGAAGACAAAAGAATTGTCATGAATGACAGTCATAAGGAAAAGGAGTTGGATATGAAAATTCAGCAGATTCACACTGCAAGAGAAGGAGTTCACTATGGTGGACAAGAGTAGGAAGGCGTCATTAGGATAGATGGTGTGGAAGAGAGGCTAATGGACAATCTCATGAATTCTTTGGAGAGTTCAAATCAGCATATTGATGTGCTGAAAAAGGAGAAAGAAACAGAGCAACAAACTAAATTGTTTACAAAGGAATATAAGGCACAACAACCTTATGTTTTTTATTTTAACAAGTGTTTTGTGAGTGCAGGTTTTGTTGCAATTGTTGGAGGAGATTTGACACAAGTGAACAACCAAGTAAAAGTGAAAGAAGAGAATTCTATGGAAGAACTCAATCCATGGAATAGAGAAGTTAATTTGCTGGAGAAAGTGTTGAACAGTCATGATTCAATCATGAAAGAGGGTAAGGATGATAGGGAAGCAGTCAGCAAAGCAACCAAGACAAAGGTTGAAGCAAGCAAAGCAAGCAAGGCAAAAGTTGGAGTAAGTAAAGGAAACCAGCAGTTACAAAGTGGAAGTAACTAGCAGCAGTTTAAAGAACTAGTGGACAACAACAGCAACCTAAAGCAAAGAGAAAAAGGCAGAAATATGAAGTAGAACATGGACCAGTCCAAAGATGTATTGGAGACAGAGACTAAAGAAATTTGGAAGCTGATGATGAAGCAGTCCAAATGGAGGAAAATGATAGCAACATGAAGAAAGATCAATCAGAACTTGAATTTGATTGGCAAGAAGAAGAAAATGGAGCAAAAGACAACAAAATTGCAGCAGCAACAAGGGAACAAAGTATGTGGACAGTTACAAAACAAAGTGTGGGATCCAGGAAGACCAAGGCCAGAAGACACATGATCAGGAGATCATGAATATTTTCTACTTTGGGAGTCTGATGCAGAAGCATTCAACCCAAGAGAAAATCATTGTAATTTAGTAGACATAGGGGGTCATGTATTTTTAGGAAATAGTTTCCTAAGTCTAAAGTAAATGTAATATTAGGATTTTAAGTGATTTAAGAAGATAATGGGAGGAAATTGTAGGTGCTCTCAAATAAATGAGAACATGAGTGGAAATAATGACAAAAGATCCTAAAATCAATTAGAACTCTTAAACAGTTCCATGATTCGAGGAACTAAGGAGAGCCTTTAGGAATTAATTGAACCTAGAAGTGGACATAGAGGACTGAGGGGATTTAGGAGTCAGTTCAATAGATTAGGATTCAATCTAGGATTTACCCCAAAATTAGTTCAACAGAACCATTTTGGATATATGTAAGCCTACGAACAGAGTAGAGAAGGAGGCCACAGATATCGAAGATCAAGCTTGTGAGAGACAAAAGTCTCATTTCTGTAATCATTGCTGATATTTATTAATACAATCAACTCAATTTCAAGTTGGAATGCGTGTTTCAAGTGTTGAATTGTATATGAACTCATAGGTTCTGTAACAGGGGTTGCAAACAGAGTTTTGTTGAGCACGCAAAGGGAGAAAATTATACAGATATTTGTAATGGACCATTGAATCCGTTCGAAGGATCAGGAGGACAAGTGATCAAAGGGGCATACGAAGTTAAGCCAGGAGGGAGAGTACAAAGCGAAATAACAGAGGACGGGAACCTTTAGAAGAACCAAACCACAGAGGTAAAATTGAAGAAATTTCATAAAAATCAAGTAAAAGGGACGAACAGAGAAGTGAAGAGGGATGCACAGGAGCCGTTTGAATTGGAAGATCAACGGTCCAGATGATGTTGCTGAGGAGTGAGGCGAGATATCGCATCGGTGGAATTATTTATAAAGATTAAGTCTCACAAGCCAAAATCCAGTTTACACTGAAAATGAGTGCAAAACATAGTCAGAATTAAGTTCTGGACTTGAAATCCTATAAAGAGCAGTTTATACCCTTATCGAGTCCAGAGAACTGGTCGGATCGACGGTTTGAAGTGGTAGGGGTCTGATTATATAAAGAGCGATTGCGATAATGCGATGGATCCTGGATCATCGGATCGAGATTCTAGATCGACGGTCCAGAAGTGATCGCTTATCGCATATCGGCGCTGACGGAGAACGGAAGTTATAAGCGGAAAGGCTCGAAGGAGGCGGACCCGACGCATTTATAGACGCGGGTTTAATGAACTTGAAGTCCGATATATGTGTTCGGCTGGTGTTTTCCTTTGTAAACAAGATAGTGAAGAATTAAGCGCCGATAGTGTATTTCCCAATTTTAAAGGTAGAGTCGCATATCGGAGTCGGAGAAGGCATGAGGCATACATGTAAGTATGACCCGTGAAAGTGCCGATAGCCGATTTCAATAGAGGTACAGCCTCAGGATCTGTGCAGAAGCCGTACGGAAGGTGGAAAAGGGTATGTTTGCATAGTACTCCTTTGTAAATGGTTTTATAAGGAAATTGCGCCGAATGAAGGTTTTTATGTGCGAAATATATATTAACCAATGTTCTTAAGAGGGTGGTTATATATATATGCGGCTGATGGGTTTAAAAATGCTTCACTAAGGTTTATGGGTTTTGGAAGTCCCGATAAGAAGGATTAGTGGAAAGGCTTTAATCAAAGTCTTATATGAAGACTTGAGGGTTGGTATAGTCTTGATAGGAGGTTTTTTGTGGGGTGATTGGGTTCTGATATAAAGGAATCGAGATAAAAGGGCCTTAACCATTTATGGGATGAAGTTTTGACTCCTTTGAAGAGTCAAATACCTAGGACAAAGTGTACTTATGCATTTTTATGCATACTGTGGATATGTGCAGGGGTAACCCTGCATCACTAAAACCCCATTTGAATCTGTAATCTAGTAGAAAATGGCTTCCATCCTCACCTCTTTCTCATTTGAATCTATAATCTAGTAGGGATTAAAAACCCACTCGAACCAACTAGTCTACACCTTATGAAATATTATTTTTAATTATTATGAAGATTTGAACTTGTAACCTAGCATGGACTAAACCCCACACGAACCAACTACTCTACACCTCATAAAATATTATTTTTAATTATTATAAAAATTTGAACCTGTAACATAACCGAGACTAAACCCCACGCAAACCAAAAAATCTACACCTCATGAAATATTTTTTTTAATTATTATAAAAATTTGAATTTATAATTATTGACAAAATTTTAATATTACATTATTTAAAATCTAATTTTGAATATATACTTAAATGTTTTTTTTTTTCTAATTATTATAGAAATTCAATTATTATCGTAAAAATATTTACAATTTAGTATGGATAAAAACTTATGGTATTAAAAAATAAAATAGTAATACATTAAGAATAAGGAGAGACTTTCCTCCTCTAACCACTCTGGTGCCTACACTATCCTATCTTCTCATCTTCCTCCATCGTTGAACCTTCCCGACCTTCCTCATCTTTGGTGTCTGAATTCCTCTTGTTGCAACCTTAGTTCAGCTCCCCATGCCTGCCTTGATCCTTCATTTAGCGCCCCTTCCTTTATTAACCATCCTAATTTAATGTCTCCTAATCTTCTTTACCCTATAAATTATTCTCCCGGCCATTTTAATAACAGCTCTAATAAATGGCTAAATAATAATAATTTAATTATTAATGATTTAAATAATATAGTTTTTGGTAATAAAAATTTGGTCAATGCATTTCATGATATTAAGGGTTAAATAATTTTAAGTTTATTAATATTTTGAACCACTATAATAATAATAATAATAATAATCATCATCATCATCATCTCAACCCTCTTTATAACAATACTAGTAACATTAATAATACGAGTGATAATAATAATAATAATATAGAATTGAACAACAACAACAAAATGAATAATAATAATAATGAACCACACTTGTTGGTTCAAAATGCATCGACAAATGAATTTTGATGTGATTATCGCCAAAAACTTGTCTCAAAAAACTTGATATGGATCACAAAAGCCTTAATTCAATAATAATAATAATAATAATAATAATAATAATTTCTCTTCACCTCTTTTTAAAAATGTTATTAATCTCTCTAGTAAACATTTTGATCCTTTTGTTTTTAATCTTTTAAATAAGGGTCTTAATTTTGCCTCGCCCCCAATAAGATTCCCATTAATGACATTATTTGCAACATTGAATTTGGTATTAAGGACCTTCCTGATAATGTTAAAGAGGTTATAAGGCAAGACTATGCTATCGTTCTTAGGAAGGCTAAGCCTCCCAAAAGAAACATTAGCAAAGATGAATTTCTTGCCCTTAAAGCTTTAAAGGATAACCCCGACATTGTCATCCTTAAAGCTGACAAAGGCGGAGTAGTTGTCATTCTTGATAAATCAGACTATATGAACAAAATGATTGACCATCTCTATAATAGTGGTAGTTACATCAAGCTTAATAAGAATCCTATTAAAAAAGTTAACAAAGAAATATTTACCGTCATTAATTCCATTAATTCCCTTAAACCTCTTTGTAAGAAGCTTATTGAAAGCAATCCCCTTACCCCCAAGATTTATGGTCTTCTTAAGATTCATAAGGTTGGGGTCCCCCTTAGACCTATTGTTAACACAATAGGTGGGCCTACATATCTTCTCGCTAAATTCTTAGCTCAGAGACTCAAACCTCTTGTTGGTTGCACTGATTCCTTTGTTAAGGACTCTGCTTCCTTTGTTAAATAATTGAAGGATATTAGGTTGGACCTAGTGATTTGTTGGTGAGTTTTGATATTGTTTCCCTTTATACCTGTATTCCTATTCAAGAGGCCATTGATGTCATAAATAGGATCACTGACAATGACACTGCCAAATTAGTTGGCCTTTGCCTCACCTCTACTTTCTTCAGTTTTCAAGGTGAGTTCTTTGAACAAACCTGTGGGGTGGTGATGGGTTCTCCTCTTTCCCCTATAGTTGCTAACTTATTCATGGAGGATTTTGAGGCTAAGGCCTTAGCCTCAACTCCATTTCGCCCTAAAAAATGGAAGAGGTTTGTTGATGATACTTGTGTCGTTTGGCCTCATGGTCATGAAAAATTAGATTTGTTTCTTAACCATCTTAATTCTCAATCAAACTCCATCAAATTCACAATGGAGGTTGAGGTGAATGGGTGTCTTCCTTTCTTAGACATCCTTCTCTCCAGAATGAATGATGGTTTTGTTTCTCACCGAGTCTTTCGTAAGAAAACTCACACAGAACAATATCTTCATTCCAGTTCTCATCATTTTCCAGCGCAAAAATTCGGGGTTCTTAGTACTCTAGCCACCCGTGCTTTAAGAATTTTGGATGAGATGCACCTAGAAGAGGAAAAATCTCATCTTCTTAAAGTTTTTAAAAAGAATGGCTATAGCAGATCTCAAGTCCTCAAGGCTTTCCAAAAAGCCCATAAAGAGTCAAGGGTTAAGCCTCCTAGTGATGACCCAATATCTAAAGGCAGCTCCTGTTTATCCAAGGGACCACTGACAGGAATGCCCATGTTCTGAAGAAGAATATTGTCTCCTCTACTTTCAAGCTCCTTAATACCATTAGAAATTCTCTTAGGTCCGTTAAAGACCCTATTGACCCCAAGGACATGAAAGGGTCCTACTCAATCCCATGTTCCTGTGGGGTTCCCTACATTAGGGAGATTGGTTGCTCTATTAAACAGAGAATCCAAGAGCATGTTGCAGACATCAGGCACAACCGATCTCACTCATCAACTCTTGCAGAGCATGTAGAGAAATATAAGCACCATGTTTGCATTGAGCATGCGAAGGTCATTGCTAGGGTTGATCATTTCCACCATAGGAAGCTAAGAGAGGCTATTGAGATTGAGAAACATGCTATCAATCTCAATAGGGATGATGAGTGGAAATTGAGTAAGAGCTAGATTCCAACTCTTTTATCTTGATTATTCCCCCCTTTTTTATAATAAGTAATTTCATATATGTATAAACTATTAGTAAATATTATATTATATTTTTATTTTATTATTCTATTTATTTTATTATTTTATTATTTATTTGTGGATTAGAAATAGGGCTATTATGTATTATTAGTTTGTTTTTGATTTGACTCTGTCATTTTATAAATAAAAAAGATTATTAAAATCAATCATTAATAAATAATTATTTAATATTATTAATAAATAATTTCTTATTTGGTTATATATATAAACAATTAACGACTAGTTTATAACAATTAGTTTTTAATTGGAATTTAAAAATAAAAAAATATATTAGTTTATTAATTATAATACTAATTTCCTAACAACTAGTTTTTAACGGATAATTTTGGACTCTGATGCATCCTTGCTATTTACTTATCAGGATCTATGAATTTTTTAACCTTTATCCCTAGGATGAACCACATTCACTAGTTGGAAACGTCTACCAAATAACACTGATGTGGTTAATCCGAAAAACATACTTACTATAACACTATATTTAAAAATATAGAATAGTTCTATCTTAAACTATACAAAAATAAATAATTAAAAATATACTTAATAATATTAAAAAAATAAATCAATCTAAATTTATTTCAAATGCAACCAAAATCAAATTTATTAATGCATAAATATTCATAATTTAAAAATTAAATATATAATATAAAATTAAATATTTATAATATAAAATTAAATATATAATATAAAATTAAATATTTATAACGTAAAAATTGAATATATAATATAAAATTAATTCTCCATGTAATTTTCCAAAAGATTTGATGAAATTTTATAATTAATAATAAAATTGTAACGTGAAATATATAAATAAATGGATTATAAGTAATAAATAAATTTCTATTCTAAAAAATTAATTTTTTAGCTTTAATGTAATTATTTAAAAAAAAAAAAATCACTCATCAATATCTCGTATAACTATATCAATTTTATGAAAAAAATTATTATCGTTGAAATATTAAAATTATAACTTAAAACATAATTTAAAATCATAACTTATAAATCGAAAATATTAATTTAGCATTTAATTAAAAATAAAACTTATACGTTACAAAACTTAAAATTATTCATTTTATATTTAAAAAAAAAACGTACAATTCTTTTAGGTGTATGTTCCAAAGGGCAAAATAAAATTCTAGACGAAGTTTTGAGTCCATATTACAAAAATGTTAAACTATAATATAAATTTTACAGAGAATTTTTTTTAATTTTTGGAGAGATTTTTATTTTTTGTTTATGTTTATTGTTCAAGGATTAAAGATATAATTAGTAAGTTTAAGAGATAATAAATAATAATTATTATTGAATTAAGAAGTTTATTTTATAGTTTTTTAAATTGTAAAATAATATTAGTTATAATAATAAATTATGATGATGATAATGATGATGGTTAACGTCCGCTGACATTAAATAATGGTCTATCGGACCTAAAGAAACAAATTATCTATTTTGATTTAAGATTTTATTCCTATGCTCAAAAAGCTTGGAGAGAAGCCTCCCGAGCTCACTATAATTTTGACATTGTAAAAGGCTAGGAAGGTCAGTATTGTAACAAAGATTGTGAAACTGAGATCTAATGTGGTTATATGTGGGGCACTCTAAGAGGAAGTGGTTTTCATCCTCGATGTTCCTATTCTCACATATATGGCAGATCCTTTCCGTCCATGGCATTTTAGGAACTGCCCAACGACTTGTTTCACTATGGAGCTCGTGAGAATTCGTTCTAATCTTTGCTATATTAATTTTCTTCTTTGAGCTAGTTAAAATAGAGAGATACTTTTGATCTTCTAGGGTGGGGTTGATGACCTTCTTATAATAACTTAATTTTCTTTTAGCCGCTAAGTCTTTCTCACACCACATTTTTTCTTTGAACTTAGAAGTAACAATATCTTTAATGTTATTTATGTTTTGCAATGCATCATTTTCGTTGATCTCCCAATAGTTTAACCAGGCCCTTGTGTCTTTATGCCACCCTCGATTGAGCCTTAGGTGGTTTTGGCTAGAATTTAAAGCTAGCTTAGGAAGTCTATGATCGTCTATGTTAATGATTTTGTGCTTGTACAACATAAACCTAAGCATAGCTAGGCTCTCAATAGGGGAAAGACCTGCTTCCATAAGAAGAATAGGATAGGGTGTATTACTTTTAATTTTCAGGTTATAAGTTATAAAACGCTTCTGGATTTGCTCAATCTTTCTCCATGATTCTCTGGAGATGCTGCAACCCCAAACCTCACAGCCATATAAGATAACAGGAGTGACTAAAGTTTCAAAGAGGAACTTCTTTTTATCCCACATTACAAGGTTTGCTATTTTACAATTATTTTCAAGACCAAAGTAAGCTTTCCACCCCCCAATTAATCCTTTTCTCAATGCTATGGTTCCAGTTGAGCTTGTGATGAATTTCAATTCCTAGGTACTTGTAAGAATACACTTCCTCCAAGTTATTATTGTCATTATTGTCATACATAAAATTAGTGTAAGTGTCCTTCTTGGATTTGATAATCATAATTTTTGTTTTGTCAGTGTTAAAATTATTTTGAAAAAATAATAATTTTATTTTATTTTTTATTTATTTATTTATTTTGGTTAAAATGTTTATTTGGTCTTACATATATTCTATATAGCATTCAAAAATAAAATTTAAGCAATGAGAAATTATATATTATATTTACATTCTAAAAAAGTTTGCATGTCAAGAAATTTGATCCTTTTGGCTCATGTTAGATCTGTATTTAAAATAGATGTATGTTAATGTATTGTTATCTAATATATTATTTGTAAGTGAAAAAATATACATGAAATCATGATTTATAGCATTTAATAATAATAATAATAATAATAATATAATTTTAATATTATTACTAAATAAGAGATTATTTGTTAACAATTTTAAAAGCAATTTATAAAATTGAGAACACGAAATAACAGTTATTATGTATTATTTTGTGGGCAAAAAGAAATACATAAAATCATAATTTATAGCATTTAATAATAATAATATAATTTTAATATTATTATTAAATAATAGACGATTTGTTAAAAAAATTAAAGATATAATTTATAAAATTGAGAACAAGAAATAATAAATATTATGTATTATTTTGTGGGCGAAAAGACATATATAAAATCATAATTTATAGAAAAGACATATAAAATCAGAATTTAAAGTATCCATTAATACTAATAATAATCTGCATTTATTAATAATAATATAATTTTAATATTATTATTAAATAAGAGATTATTTGTTAACCATTTTAAAAGAAATTTATAAAATTGAGAACCAGAAATAATAGTTATTATGTATTAAGATTGAGCTGCGGCGGAACGAAAATGAACCCTAGCTTTTCAGAAGCCCCCTCCTCTCCTCTGGCTGCCGTCCGGACACGGCTCGGCCCAATCGAAGATGGCGTAGCGTGTTTTAGGCAAAAATCGCAGATCTACGACCTCTCCGCGACTGCGACTGTCTTCAAGGTTCATTTGAATGCTCCCCACCCCCTGTGCCATTCGGCTCTGGACTTTGTGGCCGCCGACTCTCAGCCATCTGCCGCTGCATGTGGCTACAGCTACCCCCATCGGATTGCAGGCGCATGGGTCGCTGTCTTCAAGGTTCATTCGAATGCTCCCCGCCCCCTGTGCCATTCGGCTCTGGACTTTGTGGCCGCCGACTCTCAGCCATCTGCTGCTGCATGTGGCTACAGCTACCCCCATCGGATTGCAGGCGCATGGGTCAAGAGCGAACCTGCAGAACACGCATTCGTTTTTCTCCAAGCGGTGGCACTTGGAAATAATTTCTTTACCCTGGAAGATTGCTTACTTGTATTTACTTCTTCTTTATCCCCCCTGAACTGCGTCTGGATGCTCTTTTGGGTGGAACGCAATATCAGATTCAGCGTACCTCGGATTCCCACCTCCTCTCCTCTCTATCCCCTGCGGCAAACCCAGGAAAAGAAGGCCTTTCAAAGCTCCGGCCGCCTGTTGTCTCAGATCTGCAAAGGCAAGCAGAACTCTGGTCTCTCGGCCTCATTTCAGATCCAGATCAAGCTTATATCTGGCAAAACCCTGCTACAATGGGTGAGAGCGTCGGATCAAGTGCAAGACCTCAAGCAGGCTCTGGAAATCAAGCTGGGGATTCCCTCTGCAGCACAGCGACTTCTCCACGAAGGTAAACAACTCGAGGATCTCTACCCCCTATCTTTTTACAACATTAAGAGAAATACCTCCATTGCTCTTACCCTTCGTCTAAGAGGGGGTGCTGCAGGGCAGTCATCCTCAGCTGAGGCGTTTTCTTACAAGGACGCTGTCCATGCTAAAACGCCTAAGAGAACAGCTCCACCTGCTCAAGCTCCCAAGCCTTTCTTGGTGGATAAACTGGAGGAAACCCCCTCCATAGAAATAAAGCATCCATCGTTGGATGAGCAAACCCAGCATTTTGCGGAACATGGCATTATCTGCAGGTTTAATGGGCTATTGCCACGCACAGCAGACCTCTACCAATGGATCCAATCTAACTGGACCAACAACTGCAAGGTTCTGCTATGCTCAAAGGGATTTTTCATCGTAGTGTTTGCCTTCGATGAGGACTATCAAAAAGCCTTAACAGGTGGCCCATGGTTCTGGGGTGCAGCTAGATTATTCCTCACTCCTTGGTTCCCAGATTTCGATCCCTCTACAGCAGTTATCACCAAACTCCCCATCTGGGTCAGACTTCCAAACCTCCCAGCGAATATATGGCACTTTGTGGTATTCCAAGGGATTGGCAACTCTCTAGGCCGCCTTTTAGACACAGACGTCTCTAGAGGGGAAAAGGGCTTATACACTTTTGCCATGATCTGTGCAGAAATAGACATAAGCAAAGGTCTCCCGGACCAGATCAATCTCAAAATTGGAGATTTCCATTGGACTCAAACTTTGGATTACGAGAACATGGCCTTTCGCTGCCGCAACTGCCATCATACAGGCCACCTTCAAAGCTCTTGTCCCACGATGCCAGCCCAAAAGAAGAAAGCCAATACTAAGCAGAAATCCAAAAGCTGGAAGCCTCATGATCCTCCTCCCATGGACGATTTTGACTTCAACTCCGATGAAGAGGAAGAGAATAAGGAAGGTGTGGCAGCTGCGTCGGAACCGGATCCGTCCTCGGTAGGTCCTGGGGTTTCGTCCGTCATACCAGCCTCTCAGAAAAGGAACCATGAATCCTCCACCTCGGACTCAGACAAGGAGACCTCTCCGTCGGCTCATCTCAGCTTGCAAATCATGCCAGCTCAGCAAAGTCCTCCTGAGTGGGTCAAAGTTGGTAAAAAAAAAGGGAAAAAATGCAGAATAGTGGACTCTGCACATGTTGGGTAGAATCCTCTGTTCAGATCCTGCTCTTTTGTTCCTCTTGTTTCTTCTTGCTCAGCATTGTTCTCTACTCTTTCTCTCTTAGGAGCCGAGGTGGACAACCATTCCTTTTTGGCTGCCTTTGTTCTTGCTTCTGTTGTTTGTAACCTCGCATTGTACCATACGTTCTCTTAATAGAATTAGTTTTTACCAAGAAAAAAAATAGTTATTATGTATTATTTTGTCGGCAAAAAAAAAAAAACATAAAATCATACTTTATAGAATTTAATAATAATAATATAATATTAATACTATTATTAAATAATAGATGATTTGTTAAAAAATTTAAAGATATAATTTATAAAATTGAGAACAAGAAATAATAATTATTATGTATTATTTTGTGGGCGAAAAGACATATATAAAATCATAATTTATAGTATCTATTAATACTAATAATAATCTAATTTTATCTCTGATGGGGTGTATAAGTGGGAGTTCTAGTATCTTCGGGATAAGCGCTAGAATAACACCTAGTTTATAATGATGAAACAGTGGGTGAAGGTAGTTAATGTGGTAGTAATTGAAATGTGTGTTATTAAGTGTATTAAAGTCACGGGGCTTCACTCAATGAACCTGACATATCACGTGTGTTCACGGCATACTAAACAATAACCCTAATTTGACTACATATAGGAAAATACCTCTAAAAATCACATTATTTAACCCCCTACCAATACGAACCCAATACACCTTTCCAATTTAAAAAACCTCTACTTTCACTAGATATTGTAGTTATCTATTTTTTCATTAACATTTTTTATACTCATGTATATTTTTCCATTAAATTTGAGCTCCATTTTTTATACCCGCCAATATAAAATCCCTTTGCCTCTTATATATTCCCAATATATTATGTCATTTTTGCCTCAATATATATCCCCCAATATGAAGCCATGTGGTATGGCATTGCTCCCCTAGTGAATCCTCAGTGATTAAAGTTTGCTCTAGAACGAGGAATGTTTGTTGGTGGTGGCGTTGGGGGTACAATGGTGAGATTACCACCTCATCCTCTAGCTCTGGTTGCTCCTTATGTCTGAGATGGTGGGTAGATTATAGTTGTGCAACAATCCTGGTTAGTAGTAGAATTGTACAACATGCAGTCTTTGTTTGGTGAGCTATTCATGTCCAACCCATGTGAATAATTTTATTCTTTGTTTATTAGGGAGAATAGTTTGGTTTCTGGTGAATTACTCCATCACAATTGTTTTCTATGCTCTATTACTATGTTCATTCGTGGTTGTTTGGTCTTATTGTCTATATTGTAGTAGTAGTCCTGTTATGTGTTCTTTTAATTCATGTCGAGGGCTTTCATTGTCCTGGTGCCTTAGCTTGGTGGTCTTGTCTTGGTGCCATAGTTCGGTGGTTTGTGGCATTAACTGTGTGAAGTCTCTCTAGTGGAAGGTTGAGTCTATGTTCTGGATCTATAGTGAGTTTCTAAATCTCTTAGATTTGGGACTTGTCAAGTGGTTTATTGCAGACGACCTCCTTGTTCTTAGATTTTGTCATGAGTGTCTTCCTCTTTATCCCTCGATATCTTTCATTGTACATTGTTCATCTTCAGGTGTTGTCACTGTCTCTCCTCTCTGGTGTTTATGGCTCCTCGTGAACGAATTCCCAGTCATTGAGAGGGTGGCCTTTTTGCTAGGCATAAAAGGTCATGCCCCTTCTCTTATGACTTCATTACCTCTGCGTTCGACTCAGTTCCTTTAGAGTTCCGTTGAGAAATTTTGTATATGGAATATTTGGAGAGTGGTGATCGCCCTTATGCTTCAGACTTTGAACTAGTTGGTGTTAAAGAAAATTGGTTTCCAAACCTTGGTCATTTCCATAAGTGGAGGTTTAATTTTTTAAGTTCCCTAGCTTTGAATCATCATACTTCTATTTTCTTCTGTCTTTTGTTCAAGGAAAAATAGGTGAAGAATTATAACATTTTCTCCTCTATGGAGGACATCAAACGCATGGTAAGAAATATTTAGTTTTGTTTAAACAATGTGGATTCTCATCTGGAAAAGGTGGAGTATTTTATGGCTAATGATTTAGGTTTGGGAGACCTCATAGATCCCCCTGCTCACAATGGGCACACTCCTATTTTATTTTCATCGGACCATGAATTGTCTAGAGTGGACAACTAAAGGTATCTGTTTGTTTTTGGTTACATGTTTTATTATCTACAGTTTTTGTATTGGCTATGTATTGTGAAATTTTTTGAATCTACACATCCGAAATCCTACTGCAATCACTCGTTTATCATATCCTATTTGTTCTTTACATTCAACAAGTTATTTAATTGTTTAAATATCGATGAAAACACTATTGCAGACTACACATACATACAGATCATGAACTGAAATAAAATGAGACAATCACACAAGGGACACCGTTATTTTTGGACAATCGTCCTTGGAAAAACCCAATTTAGGAAAACTGGTGCAACATATAAAGGGTTTGTATTATTAAGCAAATTTCTAAATACAACTAGGGTGCCAAATCTAGCTCACCCAACAGAGAATAAACTAGGCAAAAGTACCTCTATCCGGAGACATATATTTTTGCGAATCTAGCAATTGGATGATCAAACCCCACAGATGACAATGTTGTTCCCAGTGTTGGGTAGCGATGGCTGCTCCAAGCTCTGCACTAGAACTACGTCACCTCCTTTAGGAGCTACGTCACCCTCCCAGTGAGACTTCCTTGCTTAGAAATCGATATGATGAACTGCTGCTCTCTCTGCCTCACAGAAACCCCAGTCTGCCTCTAAATGACTGCGCTAACCCCTCTGGCTTCTTCGTCACCCTCTATGGAGCTGTGTTGTCTCTCCTGGTGTTTCTCTACCTCTGTGCTATGTATTCTCAACCTTGGAATGAATTCCCTCTATCAAACTTCCCCTCTCATTCCAACTCAGATCACTAGCTTGATTTTCTCAGCAAACCTTACCCCAAAAAAATCGAACTCTTTTGATCTCTCAGGTGTACCTCCAACTGACCCTCAAGCCTCCTCTTATACTTTTCTTGTTGATGAATCAATGTCCGCGATTAAATCCCTAATCAACGACTAAGATTAAAACAAACTTGATCATCATCACTTAGAAGTTTCTCACCCATATTCCTATTAATACCCATTAATATTTTTATTTTCCTAAGTTTAGACTTAGGAACCCATTAAAAATATTAATTATTTTAATAACTCCTCATCCGGGTGGAATTTCTCCAAACGATTTTTGGGTTTTGGAGATCTCATGTATTCTATCCCCACCACAAAATTTCGGAACTACAACATATCCGATGCTACCCAAAATCAACATGTATGTATGGTATTGGTGGACATATGCCTCTAGTCCTCAGATGTTGGTCACTTTGGTGGCATTATATTTTGTTATTGTTGATGCGCCTATATCATGTTATTGTGTCTATTTCACTTTGGAGTTTCTTTGGCACTGTTGTTCACAACTACCATTTGTTTGGAATTAGGTTGATGTTGTTGCTCTGTATTTTTTTATGACCTTCATGCATTGGCAATACACTTACGTAATTTTGATATTAGCTTATGACAGTGATGCTTCCCTCTAGTGCTCATGGTGTTGGGTAGTGATTTCAAAGTTGTGTTTCTTCGTATGGTTCTGACCAACTTGTGCCCTATATGTTTGATGTATTTTCTGATGTATATATTTTTCTAAAAATGAAATTAATTTTGTTTATATATATAATTTTAAAATTATCATTAAATAAGGGAATTTATAAAATTGAGAACAAGAATAATAGTTATTATCTATTATTATCTAATATATTATTATGTGGGTGAAAGAACCTACTTAAAGTTTTAAATCATGGTATTTAGTAATAAAAATAATAATAATGTATTTTTAACATTACGGTTAAAGCTTTAAATATATAATTTGTAAAATTGGGAATAATAAATAACGATTATTATTCATTATTATCTAATATATTAATTTGTGGGTGAAAAGCCATACAAGAAGATATAAACCATGGTACATTTTAAGGTCGGGATTAGAGAAGGGATTATTGTAAGTCTACAAAGTTATACATATTCTACCCAATTCAAATTTGAATTTTTAATGTAATACCTCTGGTGAATCAATTTTAAAATGACTTTTATGATTATTTAAGTTTGACACATGATTGAAAAGACAAAAAATGAAAAGTAAACATTTAATGAGAATATAAATATGTATTTTTAATAATAAATGAAAGTGTTTTACTTACTATTATTTTTGGAAATACAAGAGGAGCCACCACGTGAGAGGTTAGACTCCTAACTACCAAGAAACAATTAGAATCAGTTATGGTTTAAGAAGGGATAGGAAAAAACAAAAAAGGGAGAAAATTCCTCCATTCCTTGCCACTAATGACTCTGTTGGTTGATCAGGCCAACATACCCACATCGCTGGAGATAAATTCCATGGGTGGAAGATGTATGAAAATGACCGTGGCAGATGAAGGAAGTAAAAAAAAAAAACAAAAATAAGGTGCTAGTGGAAGATAAAGAATGGACCTATGCTCAGAACTGAAGGACACTACTTTGGTTGAGGATGTGAAAATGTGAAAGATTCTTGATTTGTTTCCTAGTAGGAAGGATCCTATAGCCCATCGAGAACTATTGGAACTATAGTTTAACGGTTGGGAGGAAAGTGGATGCTTCTATTATATTTCCAAGAATTCTAGATAAGTTTTCGAGATAGTTTTGGAATCTGGTACTAGGTAAATTAAGTTTTAGGATCTAGAATGAGGATGTTTAAGAACATTCTATTGTGAGAAATCATTCCAACTGTGAATAGTAAGAGTTATAATTCGTTGCTGTAATACCCCAGTAATTTGTAAATATTTTATTTACTTTTCTTTGTCGAAGATACTTTTACGAATCATGGGGTCCATGTTGAGAGCCATGCAAGCCATGTATGAATACATGATGCAAATACATATTATATATATATAGATATGGGGTTAGCCATAAGAAATTTTGGTGGGAAAAGGTGCTAAAGATAATTTCACGTCCTCATAGTTACCAAAATGTTATGAAAGCTCAAATAAGGGCTAACGACAGAGGTAATTACCTACTCAGTTCTCCTCTCCCTAAAGAAATATTTTCTGAAAAAGGGAAAAAAGGGGTTGGAGGAGGGTGAGAGAGGAAAAATCTTGAAACAACCCTCATGGTTTTAGAGCTTGGTTGGAGAAGGCACAAGAAAATTAGTTGTTAAGCTAGAAATTTCCTGAAAGCAGGACGTTGCCAAAGGAAATGTTTCCTAGACTAGGCCAAGTGAAATGCTCTGGATGTGAAATTATCTCGAGGGGAGACCTTGTAGCGAGAAAATAGTCTCATTTTCTGGGAGGAGCACCCTTTTCCTATGTTTTTTCCACTATGGATTTCCATGGTAGACCCGATTTAGTTAATTAGATAAGTGTTGTGATTGAATGTCTTATTTATGTGTTTCTTTGTAATGAGGAAATTCATGAGTATGTTTTTTCCTGGAATCATGTACTTAATATAAGTAGAAAATTAAATAGTATGTGTGATTTGGGCACGGGAAAAGAAAATAGAGATAAAAAATGCAAAGGGATAGTTTAGAGAAACTCATCGTAATAGATATTTTGTAGATGCACATGTTCATGAAGAAAGAACTATTGAAACAAGTAAAATATATCTATGCGCGGGAAAATTCTAGGCTATGAACCCAACATATTACTATAACTATTATTGTTTGCTTTATTTATAATTATGGAACCAACAGCAAACCAGACCACAATTTATCACCTTAATATATTACCTATGTCTAAAACAAGTACATTTTGAATAATGTCAATAGATGGGTTTTCCTTTGAATGCAAAGAAAATGACCATGAAGAAAATGTCTCAAAGACAATCAATAGACAATTTTACAAAACATAAATATTTGGTGAAAATTAATTATAGAACTACCCATTCTCTTATATCAGTTGACAATCGAAAGCCTGACATAGGTTGGCCAAGTTTTCTACAATATACTTATATATATATATATATATATATATATATATATATATATATATATATATACATGTGATATTAAATAAAACTTTGTAAGGAAACTTGAGAGCCTCTATGGCCATGCGAAGGTGTATGGTTGACCGAGAGGTCGCAGTATTTATATGTTATTACAAGAACAAAATGAAAATTCTAACAACCCGTCAACCCATGAGTTGGGTTTTCTGGCCTTTGTTGCAAAACCCTTGAAAATAAAGGAAAGAGCCTTGTGAGAACTTGGTATTTGAGAAGTATCAGTCCCATGATAGAAAATAAAATCCTTAATAACTCTATGCTCTTCCTCCCTAAATTAATGCTAACCTATGAAGACCATCACAACACAACTCAAGTTAGTAATTGTTGGAGGAAGGACAAACCTTAAATCCTAAAGAGAAAACCACAAGTTATCAGTTATAATCCTAAGGTTTTAGTTATACCTTTTAACAATGTTGAAGCTGAGAGAAAATAGACAATTCCTAGTGTTGCAGATGAACGACATGAGAACCTAAGAAAACATGAAGTTAATATACATTGGATAGTAAATGAACGTGAGCATTTTGCTAGAACTTGGCTAACATGGATGGACGTGGCCATAGGAAAACCCTAGACTCTCTGGTTTGTAGAATCGACAAACTGGAAACAGTTGACATGCATCGAGCTGTAAAAATAACGACACCTATAGTAAGAGCCATAAAACAAGGTTTATCATGTAAATCATTGGTTAAACCCAAAAAAATTACACAATAATAACTTGTTCTCAAAGTGGAAGTAAAAACCTAACCTAAGTCATTCATTCTAAGCTTGTCAACAAGGGATCCTGTTGAAAAAAACCCTCCGAGACCAATCGCCAGAGCTAGAGCAACAAATTCAATTGTAGACATATGTTGATGAAGGGATAATCATGGAAAAAACCCTATGTAGGTTGCAGAGCTCATTTTCCAGCGACAAAAACACACAATGAAACTAATACACGAGGGAGGGAGAAGGTGGTTACCCAAGAAACCCTACAATCTCTCTGGGCCATCAATCTCAACCCTTTTACCAAGTTTCATTGATCAATCGACACGTTGATAGCCTCATAGTGACAAGTCTCTTCAATGGAATGGCATGCCAGGGTTTGCCATTATTACAACTCACAAGTTCTAAAGCTTTCGAGCTCGACTCAAAAGTGGTAAGTCATACCAAAGATTTACAACCAAAACATTACATAGGCCCTTATTAACAGTGATGAGTGGCATACAACGTAGACATTATATGTATATATATATATATAGATACATACACACAAAAAAAAAAAAACAAAAAAAAAACAAAAAAAAAACTTATGGTGCTAAAAGTATGATAAACATAATCTATAGAACCTTTTGGAAACCATCAAATATGATGGAGGCCTATTCCACGAGCTATGAGTTTCATGGATAATGATACTAATTAATCGCATGATATGTAAAGGAGTAATGCCCCCTTTTTTATTTAAATCAATTATATTGCATAAGGAGAACAAAAGGTGAGGTATAACATTATAAATGATATAATTACATGGATAAGAGAGAGCTATTTAATCAATGAGGAAACGATCTCAAACCTTGAGACAAAAGAATAAGTTAATAAGTTCCAAGCCTGAAGGAAATTAAAATATTTGCTAGTTAAAAAATCTAAGGATAATGTAATTCAACTAGAATAATACCCTTGATTGTAGGTGTAGTATTTTCTTCAATTTAATTTGGGAATCATTAATAAAATAATAAAATATATATAATATATATATATTATTGTTCTTATAATAAAGTAATGAACTATGGCCTATTATGAGTATGTTGCAAAATTTACCTCCTTGCTAAGGTATGTTCCTTATATTTGGGAAGAGAAGCCCAAGGTACAACATTTTATAAGTAGTTTGTCAGTGTCTATGAAGGAATGACTAGAGTTTGACAACCCTAAGGCCATTGATGAAGCCATTCATAAGGAGCATATTTGATATGAATAGATGAAACAAAAGGGAGAAAGTAATAAATCATGGTCAGGTAAGAAGGGGAAGAAATACCCTCTGAACAACAAGAATGAAAAGATTGTTGGGTCTAAGGGTTTTAGAAGAGGGAAGCAGACTAAAGTTGTGCGAAAAAGGCCAACATAAATTTCAATTTCATAATGTGTCTAAGAAATTAGAACTATCTAGTAAAGCTAATTTTGGTAAGGTACAAAAAACATCAATACAATGTTGGGGTTGTGGGGAACCACACTACCTAGGAGACTATCCTTACCGTGAAAAGACAAAACATGTAAAAATGTTCAAGAAGCTTCTACAGTGGAAGAGGTTGTGAGATGTATGCTTAGAATAAATGCCACCCTAAAGGATTGATAAGCCGAGCATCGCCTACAATGATTGAACTTGAAGGTGAAATATGCAATCATGCTTTGTCAATTTTAATACACCCCGGGGTGAGTTTAAGTTATATCATCCCTAGGTTAATAGATTTATGTCGATTACATGTTAGTAAATTCAAACATTTGTGGTTGGTTCAATTGGCTACCAGATCAAAAGGAAGAGTAACGACGAGAGTTGTAAGGTGCCCCAAATGAATTGGTAGGACAACCAATATAAATAAATATGAATGTTCTATTGTTAGGTTCATATGACATTTTAATTGGTATGGATTGGTTGGAAGAACATTGGTCCATTAGAGATTATAAAGCTAAGACCAATAGTTATGTTAAGGAAGGAGGTAAATTCATGGCATAGTAAGGCCTATGGCATTAAGACAAATTTCGACCTCACAGTTAAAGAAATGTATTGGAAAAGGTTTTCAAATTTTTGTAGTTCAAGTAGGATACTCTAACTCTAAAGAAAAGACAACAACCCTAGAAAATATGTGTATTGTACAAAATTTTGCAAATGTATTTCTTGAGGATATTAATGGAATGCCCCCTAAATGAGACATTGATTTTATGATTGAGCTAGTTCTGGGGGCCACTCAAGTGCCTAAGGCACCATATCATATGAGCATCTTGGAATTAATGAAGTTGAAAATGAAATTGCAAGAGTTGTTAGATAAAAGGTACATACATCCTAGTGTGTCACCATGGGGAGTTCCTGTGATTTTTGTCAAAAATAAGGATGGTACCCTAAGGGTATGCATTGATTATTGGATATTTGATAAATTAATAGTTAAAAACAAGTGCCCATTGTCATGAATCGATGATTTGTTCAATAAAGTTAAGGGTGCAACTGTATTCTCCAAAATTGATGTACATTCAGAAGACAAGCAAATACCAATCAAAGAGGAAGATATTTATAAAAAATAATTTAGGACATGATATAGACACTATGAGTTTGTGGTCCTGCCTTTTGGGCTTACTAATGCCTCGACTACAATCATGTGCTTAATGAATAGCATATTTCACATATACCTATTTAAGTTTGTGTTAATCTTTATTGATGATATATTAATTTATTCAAAGAGCCTAGAGGAATATAAGTGACATTTGCAAATAGTGTTGCAAACTCTACATGATCACCAACTATATGTCAAATATAGTAAGTGTGATTTCTTTAAAGACCAAATACAATATTTGGGGCATGTGATCACCCACGAAAGAATAGTCGTGGACCCAGAAAAGATAAAGAAAATTATGGAGTGACATGTTCCTAAGAATGTCATGGATATTAAGTCCTTTACGGGGTTAGGAGGCTACTATATTTGTTTTATAGTTGGGTTCTCAAAGGTATCTTACTCCATAACATCATTAGAAAATAAAGGAAAAACATTTAATTGGACCTCAAAATGCCAAGATAGTTTTGATCAGCTAAAAACTTTGTTGACTACAACCCCCATTTTGAGGATTATAGATCCTGAGAAAGAAATTTTCGTTTGTACGGATGCTTGTTAAGAGGGTGTAGGGGAAGTATTAATGCAAGAAGGTCGGGTGATAACATATGAGTCCTTAAAACTAAAAGAGCATGAGCAAAGGTATTCAACCTATGATTTAGAATTAATAGCGGTGGTTCACATTTTGAAGGTATGGCGACATTATCTATTGGGGAAGAAGTTTATTTTGATGACCAACCATAATAGCTTAACAAATTTTTTTAGCACATTAGACATTTGAAAGATAAAGAAAATCGAGTGGCAGATGCTCTAAGTAGGAGATTGAATTTTGTTTATAAAATTATGTGTGGTCAAGTGAAATCTAATTTTTTAGATAAGATTAAAATGGTAGCTTTAAAGAACCAAGAATATCAATTTTTATAGTAGAAAATTAGACAAGAAAACAACAATGAAAAATAGTTAGGGTATGGTGATAATAAGGATGGTCTACTGATTTATAAAGCCACATTTATGTTCCTGACTAGAAGATTGTTAAACAATTGATTTTGGATGAATAGCATAAGAGTCCCTATGATGCCCACTCTAAATATTAGAAATTAATCACTGCTTTAAGGAAGGATTAATTTTGGCCAAGCATGAAAAAGGAAACAAAAATATATTTGATGAATTGTTTAGAGTACCAATAAGTGAAAGTAGAACATCAACATCTAACATATCTACTTCACCCATTACCCATTCCTGACTGGAAATGGGAAACCATTACCCTAGATTTCATCACTAGTTTACCTAAATTAAAAAGGAAAAACAACTCTATAATGGTTGTGGTAATAAGTTAAGTAAATTTGCACATGTTATTCCAGTACAATCTACCTATAAAGCAGTCCAGATTGTTGATATAGTTCCAAGGGAAATATTATGTTTACATGGCATACCTAAGGCATCGATATTTGACAAAGATGTGAAATTTACTTCCGCCTTTTGGAAAGGTTTATTTACAGGATTAGGTACCCAAGTGAAATTTAGTATTGCCTATCATCCACTGACATATGGGAAAACCAAAAGGGTAAATCACGTATTGGAGGACATGCTGAGAATGTATGTCATGCAACAACCTAAAAAATGGGAAGAGTACCTCCACTTAGTATAATTTTCATATAATAACAACTATCATGCCTCTCTAAGAATGAGTCCTTTTGAGGTATTATATGGACGAAGATGTAGAAAACCTCTCAATTGGAGTCACCCCAAGGATAGGTTGGTGGTGGGACCAGGGATGTTGAATGAAATGGAACAAACTCTAAAAATTGTATGGAGAAATTTGAAAGTTTCCCAAGACTAGTAGAAAGCATATTCATATAATAAATGAAACTACAAAAAGTTTCAAGTAGGTGAGCATGTGTACATAAGGGTTAAATAAAATAAGAGCACTTTGAGATGGTGAACCTGTGTGAAACTGGCTCCCAGATTCTACTGCCCATTCGAAATACTCTCTAGGATTAGAGATGTGGCCTATCAACTAGCCTTACCAAGTCATATACACATTCAAAATGTGTTTCATGTTTCTTTAGTAAACAAATACATGCATGCTCCCAGGCATATTATTGATTGTTATAATGTGAAGGTAGTCAATGAACTATGAAATAATTATGTATGTTTTCTTAAGTGGCAACTGATATAATCTAATAATTCTCATGATGGTTGTGGATGTAAGTTGAACAGGATGAAGAATTTATGATCGAGCCTCTACGCATAATAGAACAAAGAGAAACTATGCTATGGAAGCGAGAAATTAACCAGGTTAAAGTGCAATGGAAGCACTTCAGCCCCGAAGAGGTTACCTGGGAAGATAAAACTTTTATGTGTGAGGTATATCCTAGCATGTTCCAGGGACCAGAAAACACCAAGGATGATCTTCTATTTTAGGAGGGGAAGATGTAATACCCCTAGTAATTTGTAAACATTTTATTTATTTTCCCCTATCAAAGTTACTTTTACGGATCATGGGGCCCATGCTTAGGTCAAGTATGAACACATGATGTACACAAATGTTTTTTTTATATCTTTGCTTTAACATTATATAATAAAACAAGATATGGTCAGCCATGAGAAATTTTGGTGGGAAAAGGTGCTAAAGATAATTTCAGATCCTGGCATTTACCAGACAGTTAGGAAATCCCCAAGAAAGGCTAAAGGCAGAGGCAATTTCGTGCTTAGATCTCCTCTCCCTAGAGAAATATTATCTCGGAAGGGAAAAGGGGGGTTGGAGGAGGGTGAGAGGGGAAAATCCTGAAACAATCTTGTTGGTTTTGGAGCTTGGTTAGAGGAGACCCAAGAGAATTAGTTGTTGAGCTAGAAATTTCCTGAAGACAAGGCATTGTCAAGGGAAAGGAAAGACGCTACCAAGAGGGATCCTAGACTGGACTAGGTGTGGTCATTATTATGAAATTGCTTTGGATGTGAAATTGGCTTAGTGGGAGACCTGGTTAGTGAAAAACCCATCTTGTTGGCAGGAAGAAGCACCCTTTACCCACTATGGATTTCTGTTGTAGACCCAATTTGGTTAATCAAATAAGTGTTATGATTGAAAGTATTCTTTCTATGTTTCCGTGTAATGAGGAAATTCATGAGTATGTTTTTCTGGAATCACGTACTTAGTATAAGTTGAAAACTAAATAGTATGTATGATTTGGGCATGGGAAAAGATACTAGAGACAACAAATGAAAAGGGATGGTTCAGGGAAACTCATCGTAACATAAATTTCGTAGACTAACACCTTCATGAAGAAATAACTATTGAAACAAGTAAAATTTGTGCCTGAGTAAGGAATTCAAGGTTGTGAACCAACATATCATTGTAACTACTAATGTTTTCTTTATTTATAATTATGGAACTAGTAATAAATCAGACCCAATTTTACCACCCTCATATATTTCCTCTGTCTGAAATAAGAACATTTCGAATAATTTTAATAGATGTATTTTACCTTGAATGCAAAGAAAATGACCATGAAGAAAATATTTCAAAGACAATCCATAGACAATTTTACAAAAAGGAAATATTGGGTGTAAATTAATTACAAAAATACTCATTCTCTTATATCAGTTGACAATCGAAATCCTGAAATAGGCTCATGGAAAATTGGCCAAGTTTTATAGAATATACTTATACAGTATATATATAAATATACATGTGATATTCAATAAAATTATGTAAGGAAACCTGGGAGCCTCTATAGCCATGCGAAGGAATATGGATAACCAAGAGTTCTCAATCTTTATATGTTATTACAAGAAAAAAATAAAAAACTCTAGCAACCCATCAACCCATGAGTTGGGTTTTCTGGCCATGGTTGCAGAACCCTGGAAAACAAAAGGAAAGAGTCATGTGACAATATTGTATTCAAGAAGTATTAGTCCCTAGATAGAAAATAAAATCCTCAACAACCATACACTCTTCCTCCCTAAATTAATGCTAATTTGCTAAGCCCATCACACCACAACTCAATTTATTAATCGATGGAGGACAAACAAACCTTAAATCCTGAAGTGAAACCCTCAAGTTACAAGTTATAATAATAAGGGTCAAGTTATATCCTTTAAGACTGTTGATGTTGAGAGAAAATGGATTCCTAAAGTTGCAGATTAAAGACATGAGAACCCGAGACAACATGAAGATATTATACATCAGATAATAAATGAACATTAGAGTTTTCCCAAAACTTGGCTTACTTGGACAAACGTGGCCATAGAAAAACCCCAGACTCCCTAGCTTGTAGAATCGATGAATCAAAGAAAATTGACATGCATCAATCCATAAAAATAACAATACATATAGCAAGAGCCATAAAACAAGATTTATCATCTAAATCATCGATTAAACCCAAACAATTTACACAATAATAACTATGTTCTCAAAGTGGAAGTAAAAATATGACCTAAGCCATTCATTATAGGCTTGTTGACAAGGGATCCCATAAAAAAAACCTCCAAAACCAACCATTGCAGTCAGAGCAACACATTTAATTTTAGAAATAAGTCGACAAAAGGATAACCATGGAAAAAACCCTTTGTAGGTTACAAAGCTCATTTATAAGTGGAAGAAATATATAATGAAACTAGTACAAGAGTGAGGGAGAGGGTGGTTACCCAAGAAACCCTACAAGCTCTTTGGGTCATCGATCTCAACCCTTTTTCCAATTTTTGTTGACTGATCGACACTTTGATAGCGTCATAATGGCAAGTCTCATTAATGTAATGCCATGCCAATGTTTTCCATTATTACAACTCATAAGTTCTAGAGCTTTCAACCCCAATTCAGAAGTGGTAATTCATACCAAATATTTACAACCAAAACATTACATTTACCCCTATTAACATTGATCAGTGGTAGACAATGTGTACATGATATATAATATACAAAATCTTTACAATGTCGAAAGTATGATAAACATAATATGTAGAACCCTTTGACAACCCTCAACTATGATGGAGGCCTATGCCACAAGCTATGAGTTTCATGGATAATGATCATAATAAATCACATGTTATATAAAGGAGTAACCATATTTTTTTTATTTAAATCAATTCTATTGCATAAGGAGAACAAAAGGTAAGGTATAACATTATAAATGATATAATTCCATGGACAAGAGAGTTTTATTTAATCAATGAGGAAAACATCTCAAACTTCAAGACAAAAGAATTAGTTAATAAGTTCCAAGTCTGAAGGAAATTAAAATTTTGTGCTAGTTAAATAAATCTAATGCTAATGTAATTCAATGAAAATAATAACCTTGAATGTAGCCTTTTCTTCCATTCAATTAGGGAATCATCCTGTGTAGGGTATATATATATATATATATATACTATTCTTATTATAATATTACAAGGTAAATTTTGGGGATATTACAGGTGGTATCAAAGCTTGCAGGTTGCAACACTATGGCATATTCAAGGCAAAACATAGAAACTAACATAATATGTTTTATGTTTCGCAGAGGAGGAAAGGTATAACCGGTAATATGACAACCCTGTCTATAGGACAAAGCTCTGTACTTTTATCTGAACCCAATCCATAAATGTGGGTATAGTTAGGTGTAGAATCATGTTCCACCTCTACGATATTGTTTGAAACGATGCATAATTTAAGAGAAAAAATAGCCAAAATAAGGGTTGATAATGAGCTACTAATGAGGGATAAAGAAATAATAATTAAGAGCCTAACTTATAGATAAAATCATGGGACCTCACCCCCAACAAAGTAGAATCACATAGGAAGAGGGAGGATAATGTTTCTGAGAAAAGTCTTACACCTGGACTTAAGGATGATAAAGAAACAAAGGAATAGGAATATGAGAATGCTTCCCGGGGAAAAGCATCCAAACTGGAAAAATATGAAAAAAATAACTCCAAGGGGAGTTTAAGAACACAAAAAATCGAGCATTTGATGTTGAATCGGAAGAAGGGGTGGAGGCATTGTTAGTGAATATTAACAAATATTTTCATATTTATGAATATGATAGTAATTTGAAAGATCACCTGGCAATTTATCAGCTCTAGGGAAAAGAAACCTTATGGTGGGAAGAGATTAAGGAAGTTCATGGAATTGATGAGTAAGGGGTAACATGGGATAATTTCCAACAACATTTTAAAAATAAATAACTTACTGAGCAATATTTTTTTTTCTCTGTAAAAACTAATTCTATTAAGAAGAAGAATGGTACAATATGAAGTTACAATCAAGAGAAGAATGAAAACGGGCAGTCGGAAAGGATAGACTATCCACCTCGGCCCCTAAGAGAAAACAAGAAGAGAGCAGTGCTAAGCAAGAAGTAACAAGAAGAACAAGGTAACAAGAGCTGAACAAAGGATTCTACCCAACTTGGGTAGAATCAACTATTCGACATTTTTTTCCTTTCTTTTTGCCAACTTTGACCCAATCAAGATGACTCTGCTGTGCTGGCAAGATTTGCAAACTGAGCTGGCTAGCGTAGAGGTCTCCTTGTCTGAATCCGAGGGAGAGGACTCATGAGTTCTTTTCTGAGAGATTGGTGGGGCAGTAGATTCCTCAGGACCAGTCGAGGGCTGAACCTGTGCCAACTTAGCTTCCATTCCTTCCACATCCTCTTCCTCTTCGTCTGAGCTGTAATCAAAATCATCCATGGGAGTAGGGTCATGAGGTTTCCAGCTTTTGGATTTCGACTTAGGATTGGCTTTATTCTTTTGGGCAGGCATCGACGGACAGGAGCTCTGAAGGTGCCCTGTGTGATGGCAATGTCGGCAGCGAAAGGCTGTGTTCTCGTAGTCCAGGGTCTGATTCCAATGAAAGTCTCCAATTTTGAGATTAATCTAATCAGGTAGACCTTTGCTTATGTCTATTTCTGCACAGATTCTGGCGAAGGTGTATATGCCTTTATCCCCTCTAGAGGTGTCTGTGGCTAGAAAGCGGCCTAGAGAATCGCCGATTCCTTGGAATATATCAAAGTGCCATAGATGCGCCGGGAGATTAGGAAGTCTGACCCAGATGGGGAGCTTGGTGATGATTGCTGAAGAGGGATCGGAATCTGGGAACCAAGGGGTGAGGAATAAACCTGCTGAGCCCCAAAACCATGGGTCTTCAGTTAATGCTCTTTGGTAGTCTTCACTGAATACAAATACTACAATGAAGAAACCCTTTGAGCAGAGAAGAACCTGGCAGTTGTTGGTCCAACTAGAGTGTATCCATTGGTAGAGATCTGCTGTGCGCGGCCATAGCCCATTGAACCTGCAAATAATAGCATGCTCTGCATACTTTTGGATTTGCTCATCCAGCGAAGGATGCATTATTTCAATGGAGGGGGTTTCCTCCAGTTTGTCCACCAAAAACGTTTTGGGAGCCTGAGCTGGTGGAGCTGTTTTCTTGGGCATCTGAGCATGGACAACATCTTTGTATGAAAAAGCCTCAGCTGAAGATGACTGTCCAACAGCTCCCCCTCTCAAACGAAGGGTAAAAATGATGGATGCATTTCTCTTAATGCTGTAAAAAGAAAGGGGATAAATATCCTCAAGTTGTTTACCTTCGTGGAGGAGTCGTTGAGATGCAAAAGGAATCCCCAGCTTAGATTCCAGTATTTGCTTGAGGTCCTGCACTAGATCGGATGGGCATACCCATTATAGCAGAGTTTTTCCAGAAAGGAGCACGATCTGGATCTGGAACGAGGTAAAATGATTAGACTTCTGCTTTCCTCTGCATATCTTCTCCACAGAAAAGGGGGTTGTTGCAAATCCTGATACAGGGGAGGAATGAGGCAGAAATATGTGAGATCCATTTCCTTCCTCCTCACAAACAACATCCCACAGGCGCAAATGGCCTTCCTTGTCTTCACTCGCAGTAATAACCCTCTCCTCGAGGCTGGAGAGACGTGTGCAGAATGAGACACACTCATCCTCACTATCTGGGCGCTGAAGATTGACAGTCCTGCGGTTTGGGCATTGAAGATGGGCTGTTATGAAGTTGTCCTGAAATAGATTCTTCATTTCCAAATGGAACCCCTGCAATGTCATCAACACAGAGTTCCTTGGCTCATGTATCATCGTGATCATGTCTTTACGAAGATAACTGTACATTTCTGGACGGATCTCGCCTAACCCTGTTTTGGGATGGGCTAGGTCATTAGCAATATGACTCTGCTTACATTTTAACTCGTAGATTTTACCATTTTTCTCCTTTTCATCCTCTCGCCGGTCTCTGAAACGTTTAGCTGGCGATAGCTACTGCTGCCGCCGCTTCTTCTCACCTTCCTTTCGCTGGCTCACGCTTGTGGAAATCGGGTAAGCCATGGCGGCCGAACAGAGTAGGGTTTCAGAATTCAGGGTTTCCCAAATTATTTGTATATTTAAAAAGGTGTAGGATTTAAATTTCTTTTTATACAAAAAAATTGAAAATCGAAACATTACTGAGCAATATTATAATGAGAAGGCTAAGGAATTTCATGACCTCAGATTGGGTCAGTTGTCTATGGATGAGTATGTTGCAAAATTTACCTCTTTGCTGAGGTATGTTCCTTATATCCGCAAAGAGAAGGCCAAGGTAAAATGTTTTATAAACATTCTACTAGTGTCTATGATGGAACACCTAAAGTTTGAGAACCCCATGACCATGGATGAAGCCATCAGTAAGGCACATATTTCTATCAAAAATTTAAACAAGAGGGAGAAAGTAATAAATCATGGTTGGGTAAGAAGTGGTATAAATAACCTTTGAACAACAATAATGAAACGACTGTTGGGTCCAAGGGTTTTAGTAGAGGGAAGAAAACTAAAGTTGTGGTATAAGGCTAGAAAAAAGAAAACAACCCTAGAAAATATTCCTATTGTACCTAATTTTGCATATGTATTTCCTGGGGAGATTAGTGGACTACCCCCTAAACGAGACATTGATTTCATGATTTAGCTAGTTTTGCAGATCGCATAAGTGTCTAAGGCAGCATATCATATGACAATCCCAGAATTAACAGAGTTGAAAATGCAATTGTAGGAGTTGTTAGATAAAAAATGTATATGTCCTAGAGTGTTTCCATGGGGATCTCTTGTGCTTTTTATAGAAACTATGGTGTATATTTGCAATTACTCATGAATTTTTAATCAAAACCACAAGACAAAAACCTGCTCTACTGCTCTGTGGAATTGAATTTACAATTTAGAACATAAATCACAAACATGCAATGAGAAATAACACACATGCACACAATATTTTTTCCAGGGGAAAGAAATCTGATAAAAACCCTTCTACCTACTTGCATTAATATCTTGAATAGATATGTATTACAATTGCTTTGCTCAACTGAGCACAACCTACAAGTGAATAACCTATCTTTCTGCTCACTGAGAAGATCTAACACAGACATAGTCAATTTCTGCCTCTGATTGAGCTCCCATTTCATTGTGTAACTCCTTGAGAAATTAGCCCCCCATTATTTAGGAATTTCTGCAAAATGGATTACGCAATTCCAAAGATTGATCATTTGACTGCATGCAACACCTATACACTCAAGACTAGTCTACGACTGATGTTACACCTCATTAGAATCTCCATCATAATTGGGGAAATCAAATTCTCTACATGAACTAGCTAGTTTGGGTCAATTGATCAGTTAACTGGATGATCACTGAGTTTGACTATAGTCCCACTGCACAACCAACCTTCCACTAGTTTCTCCAATAGTTGGAACTAGTTTAACTGAAAACAACATGAGATAACTGATCTTGGTTTCTACAAATTAGCAATCATACATGCTTAACTGAACTATAACTCCTCCAACTCGAATTTATTGAGTGAACTAGGTGACACAAGCCATGTCACACAAGTTGACTGCATCCAAGTTGTTTGTTGATGTGGAAATTCAAATTTTCTCAATTTAATCAAGGAAAAATAAAATTGAAAATTTCTTGTTGCATTTCTCAATACTCTTGCTCAACAAGAAAGGGATTATCAACGACTCCTATCCTACACCTATGGAACTCAAACTTCCCTCTTGATAAGGCCTTTGTCAAAATGTCAACATCTTGTTCCTATGTCAAAATGTATTGTAGCAACATTATCTGCCTCTGCACATAGTCCTGTAAATGGTGAAACCAGATATCTATATGCTTGGATTGATCATGAAATACTTGATTCTCAGAGAGATTAATGCAACTCTAGTTATCACAATAGATCACAGTTGGATACATCATCTGACCAAATAGTCGCACAAGTATCTTTCTCATCTAGATCACCTCACATGTTGCTTGACTTGCAGCCATGTATTATGCTTCTGTCAAGATGAGTGCCACAGATATTTTTTTTTTTCTGTTGGACCAGGAAATAACCATGGACCCAACACTAAAAATTCCACTTGATGTAATCTTTTGGTTTGATGGACTCCCCACCCTATCTACATCTGTGAAGCCACACAAATTCACTCCCTCTGTCCGTTTGTACCATAGTCCAAAATGGGTATTGCCTCTGAGGTATCATAAAACATGCTTAGATACCTTCCAAAATAATTTGGTTGGCCTAATCATAGCTTAGCTCAGATGGTTGACTGCATAGCTCATATCTAGTCGTGCTTTCACAAGATACATCAGTGAACCCACTAGTTGTTCATAAATGGTAGCATCCAATTCCTCACCTGAAGTGGCATCCTCCTTCCTCTAGTTGGTCACTAGAGGTGTGTCTATGGGTTTGCAACTCTCCATGTGAAACTTTTGTAGTATCTCATTCGCATACTTCCCTTGAGATACAAATAGTTTTGCATCACCTTGCCATGCTTCCAACCCGAGGAAGTGGTGCATGAGACCCATGTCCTTCATTTCAATTTCTCTTACAAGGTCCTTCTTTCAATATCTTATCAACTACTCATCATTGGTTAAAATAAAATCATCAACATAAATGACAATAATAAGAAATTTACCTTCTACCAAGATGTGATAAAGGTTTGGATCCGCTTCACTTTTGGTGAAGCCTAAACCAGTGAGATATCTATCGATCATGGTGTACTAAGCACGAGGTGTTTGTCTAAGACCATACAATGCTCACTTGAGTTTGCACAAATAAGACTCCTAATCAAATGTCTCAAAACCTTTTGGTTGCTCTATGTACACCTCCTCCTCAATAAGTCCATCAAGGAATGTTGTTTTTACATCCATCTGGTGGATCTTCCACCCCATTTGTGTAGCTAGAGCCAAAATTTATCTAATGGATGAGTAGCTTCCTACATGAGCAAATGTTTCCTCATAGTCAACTTTCTCAACTTGAGTGTACCCCTTGGAAAAAAAATTGGCCTTATACTTCTCTATGCTTCTGTTTGTTGCATGGTTTACCTTGAAAATCCATCTCAAACCCACAACTGCTTTATCTATCGGTCTTGGGACCAGTTCCCAGACATTATTCTTTACAATGAATTTTTATTCCTCCACCATTGCATCAACCCATACATGTTTATCTATTGATTCCTCGAAAGAGGATGGCTCAGTGTCGACAAGATCAATCATTAGAGTCGTGTATCCAGTGTACTGATTAGGTGACCTCCTCTGCCTGCACAAATTTGAAGGAGCCCCTACATTCTCCCTCGCATATGTCACGAGTCTATCAACTTCCCTAGTTCTTTTTCTACCTTCTCTAGATGGTTCTTCTTGAGTGGATGTTTCCACTCCTCCTTAACTTGTGGCTACTACACAACTTCCTAAGGCTCCTCCTTTGGAGCTAAAATCTCCTCTTCTAGTGGGATCTGAAGCTCCTTCTCAAGAAAGCACTACATGGATTTATCCTCATCAAATTTCACATCTCTTCGCACAACTATTATTTTGAGGGATGGAAAGTACACATGGTAGTTGTGGGGAGTTTCTATGTAACCCACAAATACCCCCAACTATGTTGTGAGCTCAATATTCTTCCTTGATTCTTTGGAGACATGGAAATATACAGAGGCTCCAAAAATCCTGAAGTGCAACACATCTAGCTTTCTCCCAGATGTTGGGTGCAGGATTTGTGTATATTTTGGATACCTTTTCCCCCCATCCTTGACTATTTCACTCTGAACCTATGGACTTTACATAACAATTACCTTTTTCTCAATTATAATTATTCATTTTTGTTATGACATATTATTTTGTCAATTTTTTTTTAATATGAATGAGGTGGTACCCTTTTGATGGCTAACCTAGGGAAATTATGGAAAAAACATCTATGACTCTGATTCTTTCAGGTGATGCTTCCAAGACCACGACCAAAGGATGAAAATCAGATTTTGAGTACTTGCTGTTACACCTCAAGCATTATTGTTACACCTCAGGCACTGTTGTTACACTACAGATTGTTGTTACACTGTGGGACATTGACTACTCCACAACCATCTAAGACTGTGGGTAGTATTCCATAAGAGAGTTGTCACGAAGATTGTATTATTCATGGGTAGCTAAGGAATCAAGACAATTGTGATTTTGAGAAATGATGTAACAACAATAAGCCTTGTATTTAGAACTTGTTGTAACGATTTTTGTTTTCTCTCGATATTGATTAGCATGAGAATCATGAGATTCTCATGACTGATATGTTTCTTATTTTGGATATGTCAATCTTATAAAGGGAACTCGGTTCCATGTAAAAAAGGAAAAGTATCGTTATTTTTCTCCTGTAATTCATAATCATTCCTTAATACAAAGAGTAGTGATGTTGATGCTTTCACAACTGTGGTGTTGAGGTTTTACTAATTCATATTTCATCCTCATGCTTTGGTAGGGAGGAAGGGCCCTCCTCTTTAGTAGGGATTGCAGTAGCAACAACAGCATAGTGGTAGATGAATTATTGTTCTTTTCAATAAGCGTGAAGTTATTTATGTCGTTGTGTAATTTGTAGAATGGGTTTATTTATGTTTCCATATTTATAATATGTTGTCACACATGATTTATTAGAGTGTAATATTTAGTTAGCCAACTTAGTTAGTAGTTTGGTGTGTGGCGTGCCTTTTTCCTTGGAGACATGAAGTGTGATTTTATTTTTGTATAATGTTTTTGATTTCTGCATGAATGTTACTTTTTTCAATTAAATTCAACAATAATTGTTTTGTCTTTTGTTTTTACTCTTGGCTGAAGTGTATCAACACAGATAGTGCATGCTGCTTTGAAATAAACAGACCTACTTTGGGTTGACAATTAATGGTTGTGATTTATTCAATTAACAGTGATTAAATCGACTCAACATTTTTGCACTGTTGCCGGGGAAGGCAATTGACGATGCAATCAACCAAGCATGTTTTGTAATAGAGTGTTTCTAGTGCACATGTGCTAGGCGGTAAGATGAGAGGTAAGAACCTGTGCATCACTCTAATATACCTAGGCGGGCTCACCATTGTGGTCACTAGAACACTTATGTTGTGTGAATTCCTTGATTTTTCTTTAGATTTGTTCTTAGCTTTATAGGTGATGGGCGATAAGACGAGAGGTAAGAACCTACACATCACTCTAATATACCTGGGCGAGCTCACCACTGTATAAGCTGAGACACTTAGGGCTTGAATAAATACGCATAGGGTCCATTTGTAAAGAGTAGGAATATTAGAGATCCCAAAGTATGACCACTCTAATAAATCACAGGAAAAATGGGTCATAAAAGAAATAAGAAGAGAGTAGATCTAGGGAGGAAAACATTTATTCATGAGTTGATCTCAAAAGCAGAAAAAGAACATTCAAATTCTCAGAGGGACACAAGGAAAATAGGGCCAAAAAAAGTTGTTACTCCCATAATAAAAACAGAGGCATCCAATTCCTCTATCTCTGAACCACATCATTCTAAAACTAGTGTAAACACTCCTAAAGCTAAGCATCCAATTCAGGAGCAACAGTGGAAGGCTAGTAATTAGGACCTTAAGACCAAGGGTCAAGGGGAAATTAGTGGGGGGCACTAGGAGCATGAAACAAAAGAGCATTCATTGATTTATCAATATCCTGAATCGGGTAGTGCAGTGAAACAACTAGCCCTAAAGAAGCATGAGCTATCAATTTCAACCACAAGACAATCACTAAAATGGTTCGAAGAAGACCCGTGATAGCATGGATCAAGAGGATCAACAATGGGGGACAACAATAACGACAACACTAAAACATATGCTACATGTTAGCGCTTGAAATTTCACCTCAGGCTGAGAAAGGTAAACCTCAAGGCAACATCAAACCACTTAGCCTCGTAGCTAGCCCTACGGGGTAGGAGAGGGCTCTCTCCGGTCTATCTCGGTAAAATATTCAATGGATGAGATGAACAATAAGGTAACACTGATTTATGCTAGTAAACTGATCAAAAAGGTTGATTTGGGGTGTTTAGGGTTTTTGGTGGCAAATTGAGGAGAGGGCAATTTTGGGTGCGGGGATTGGACACAGTTTCTGCAGGGGGTTCTTTGGGGCGAGGTAGGAGACAGTATTGATGCCTTTGATTGAGGTGGATGATCAGGAATGACAGGTGAGGAGCTAAGGAGAGCAAACAATAACTTTGAATTCTCCTTAAATAGTAGAAAACATTGAAATTAAACAAACTTAAAAGCAGAGCATGACAGTCATGAATTCTTACTTTAACACTTCGTTTGCTTAATGTGCAGAAGGAAAAGAAAGGAAATGGTTCACATAACACACTTACAAGTACATAGAGAAACACACCATCAATACATGTAACCACAAGAATCCCAAAAAGGACTGCAAAACCCTGGTCTTCCTTTGCCAAAAATTGTAGAGATCCAGTGAATAATACAATGATAACTTCTCCCTCAAGAGTCCAACCATGAAAATGAGCAAGAGAGTGCATAATATAGATCATCTAACATCTTTCCCTGCCTCTAGGGGTCGAGCTCACTATCCTAGGAGCTATTTCAACCACTTCTAAACTAAGCACTGAAAACTAGGCAGTCAAAACAACTTGCCTCTATAAACTAGGAAACCAATTCATTCATTTAATTTTCACCTATCTCATGAATGAATCTTCTAGAAGAGATACATAAGTGTAAAAGTGTCATAAATTTACATCATTTACAACAAGAAGGATAAAAATCAACTCCAAAAAGTCAAACACAGTCAAAACTGCGTTTTGCTGAGCTGTAGGCTGAAATCCTGAGCAATTTGCCTGACGGGTCGCGCGCCAAATCCTGACGGGTCGCGCACCTTTGAGAGAACTTTTGGGGCACTTCCAGGTGTCCAAATGAGGCAAGAGTAGGCTTGTTGGAAAGTTCTGGATGTCTACTTTCCAACCCAAGTGGAATTTCTGAATTTGGTTGTCATTTGCTCCTCCAAAATTGCAATCTCCCAAGACTGCTTTCTGTGTCTCAAAAATGTGGCAGAAAGTCAATTTTTGCTTGTTTTTTGACTTTTTGGAGGCCCAAAACTTCACAAAATTTCTAGGAAATAGATGAGCATGTGTAACTTTGCATGAAAAATTTGGAAATGTTGAGTTTTTGCAAAATGGAGTTGCCTAGTGGAAGGGTTGCGCGGGGGGTGAGACCCGTTAATGGACAAAACCTGTAAATTGCCTGAAAAAACCAAAATTGACCCAAAATGCTCAAAATTTCTTGGAATTTGTGTTGGGCTGAGCTATTTAGTGCCATGCTCCTTATGATGCTGAATCCGAGAGATCCTCTCGCAAAACTCATAACAAGACATATAACGGAAGCATGATACTGCCATTGGACAAGCCTGCAAATCGGTCAAAGAGGTGGGCTCCTCTCTCCTATGATGACCGCCCTTTCCACCCTTGTGAGGCCTCCTCTGTATCTCAAACTCTGAAGCTGATGCCTGGTCATCACTCTGCTCATAGGTTTCGGTTTCTGACATTGTTTAAGGAGCAAAGTGGCTGAAATGTACTGCTGTTTCTGCCTTGCAAAATGCTGATCTATATGTTGTTTCAAGGGGACAAGGAGCACGAGGGGAATGTTAGGGGAGGGATACTTTTAAAGGGAAAATGGGAATACATATATAAAACATGGATTTTAGGGAAAAAACATTGCAAAATCATTGCATATGCATCATTATATACATTTGTTTACATGGGTATAATGAGAGGTAGGATTAGGGCTTGATTTTTTATTTTTTTAGGGAAGAGGGGTAGGGTTTGGATTTTCTTTACAAATTTAAAAGGGAAATTTATATAGAAAGACAAGGAAAATGACATGGGAAATGGGGAAAATGATTACAAGGGGAATACCTTTCAAACAACATAAAACCCTAGGCATATTTTACAAATTTAAAATGCAGCAACATGGAGATTTTCTCTTGCACATGGAGATCCTTTAAAAATGCAATTAAGATTTCCATTGACCATAACAAGCAACCATTTTTAAGTTGGAGAGCCTTCCTTAGGCAATTTGGCGATTTCGGAGGGTCCTTGGATAAATTTGCAGTCGGTTTGGTAAGGAGGGCACTGACGGGTCGCGCGCCTCACCCAACGGGTCGCGCGCCACTGACGGGTCGCGCCCGTTGAAAAATTACACTGCCGGAACGCGCTTGACGGGTCGCGCGCCTGTCCAGCTCCCAAATTCGCTCAAACTTTCACTCAATCACTCTTGCAAGTAACTTGGATGCACAATGAGGGTCGATGGAGGGAGATTGGGCCTTTATAGCTTTGATTTGAAATAATTTCATGCCCAAACCCACTTTATAATGTTTTTCTTTGACACTTTATAAAATTGACTTTTTGGTTTCCTTTGTCCTGAAATTGACTGATTTGATGCTTTTCTTTTATGCTTTTTGCAGGGATAGCATCTGAGGGATCTTGGCGAGGGAGCCAGGGTTACATACTGTCCTTGGAAGCCTTTTGAAATTTCACCACTTTTACAAAAATTTGAAAAATGACCTTGGCTTTAAAAACAGAGTTTTTAAATCCAAGGTGAAAATTAACTGTACAAGATAGAAATTTGCGAAGAAACACCTATAAAATCATCCCTCTGGCTTGCTGAGCACTTATTGACCTCCAGAGACATGACCTTGTAAACAAACTTTACCAAAACCCTAGACCTAGGAATTTGACCTCAAGACAAGACAAGACAAGCTTGAAAGAGATTAAGGACTGAAATAACTTTGATCCAGCAATGCCAAGAGGGGGACAAAGACACCAGCTCCTCCATCAGGGTTATGGCATGCCTAATGGAATGCAAAAATTGACACTGATGAGACACCTACTTATGCAAATGCAAAGAGCTTTGATCGCTGATGGAGGGCTAAAAGACCGACTCTAACATTGGCTCCAATGGGGATGGTAGCTCCTTGGAGGTACCAAGAACCTTAGACCTCTGGGAGAGCAGACCAGTGCCTTACAATCATTGGGCAATGGAGTCAAAAACTCAAGCTGAAATGCATGACTGAAAACTAACACAAACTAACTTAACAACAAGACTAAAAATTGACTCCTAAAGGACTCATGACTCAACTAAAAACTGACTCGATACTTAAACACAATCGACCAACTGAAAATGATGCTCAAAGTGGAGCTTATTCATCACAACCTACTCTAACAGTTTCATACATCACCTGATCAAGTGAAATGAAACAACCAATGCAGCCAAGTAAGTATCCCGTCTGCTGTTCGAATTCTCCGCAAATGCTCACTTATGAACAACAAGAGAGAACTACTGAAAGGCAACTCCCATGACAACTTAGAAACAGATCCGTAAAATGATATGAATTCTCTCCCCACCTCCAAAAACACTGCATAAGGATCTTGGAATTCAAGCACACTGGAACTTAGCTCATCTAATGGATTACTTCTCGTTTCCTCATACGATGAATGCAAACTTTGATCTGAGCCTTGTGACGAGACCTCTGCTGAAAATGACAAAGAAACCGGCTGTCGGATCAAATTCGTATCAGCACATGTTTCAAGCTCACATGTAGTCAATGGAGAAAGACTTTGACTGCAAACCTCATCCAAAACATCAGCTAATGGATCATGAAAAACTTGAAAAGACTGCTGTAATCCCATTTCGATTGGTTCCATTGTGATTACATGATTGCCTACATGCTGCTCATTCTTCACTGAAGAAGGACTATGCAAATTTCCCTTCAAAAACTGAAATGATTCAAAACAGAAAGGTAGGGAACCTTCTTGTATCATTTGATCAAATATGTCAGCTTCCATGCTTTCATCTGCAACTTGACAACCAAAGGCATTCGGGGGCTGCAAATCTGAATATGAGAAGTTTTGAACAAAATTTTCATTGCTCTCAAGATGCTTCAAATCAAGACTTGTTGACATTTGATTTCTGATTGCACGGAAGTTGTCTCTAATGAACTGACATGAATCAAAACAAAAAGGTAAAGATCCTTCACTTACTTCAAAATTTGCTGCACTTTTCTCGTCACTGTCATAGCTGATATGTGATGGTTGAACATTGTATTCAAGCTGCTGAAAATGAACTTCTTCCTCCCACAAACTAGCTGCTGGTTCGTCTGCAAGATTAGCTTCTGTTTGGAGAACATAATCCTCATCATACTAATCAAACCGAGACAAATCATCGGTATAAAACATATCATCAAGCATGCAGGTCATATCAACAGATCTCTCTTTGCCAAGATAATCGACAAAACAATCATTATCAGATCTTTGACTACTAGGATAAGAAACAAAATCTTTTGGAAAAGCCATTTGTTCTTCTTCAATCAGCGAGCCATGAGCTTGAACATCATAAGCATTTCTTGCGTTGATCTTTTTCATCATCTTTTCCACTGCACTTACCAAAATGTCAAGTTTCACCTCTAGAGATGTTGATTTTTCTGGATCTATGTTTTTCATCTCTTCTTCTTTCAACCTTGCCCTTCGGATCAGCAGATGCGCCTCTACATTTACTGCACTGTTTTGCATCTCGTGAAGTGTTGCAATATCCCTTTCTCTCAGCTGAAACTCCATCTCCGGATCAAAGGCACTCGGGTAGTGCAAGAGAGCAAATCTAGTAGTAGGCCTTATATCAACTGGCATTGAATAATAAACTTGGTTAAATCTGGCTGAAAACTGTTGTACTGTCTCCCCTGGCAATCTTTTCAGCTCGTTATACTCTTCTATAATCAAGAAAAGGTTCTTCCTGATCATCCACCTGTCGAGAAAAACTTTGACAAACTACTGGAAATTTGAAATGTTTGCATCAGGCAGGGCTTTGAACCAACTCTTCACTTTGGCTTGCAAAGAAAGAGCAAAAAGCCTTATACTAACATCTTCTTCATCAACTTCAAAAAGATCTAGAAAATTCTCAAAATTCTGCACATGTTGCTCAGCGTTGACATTCTTACTTTCACCATCAAAACTCGGCAAGTATAGATCATAATTTTTGGGGAAAGCATGAAGAACAAAAGGTAAAATAAGAGGTTTATACCGATCTGGAATTTTACAAGGTGTAGGGGTATGTATAGCAGGTATATAATCGGTCTTGGTCTTTTGAGGTTCATCAATTTGAAGATGGTCATCACAAAATGCGGAAAAAGGAACCTGATCAAGCTCAAAGGCATGCAAATCTTTGGTTTTCACACTTTTCAAAGGGAAGGAGTCAAAAGCAGGCCAAGGATCTCTTCTCAAGCATAGTATACTTTGCAAAGCCTTCTTAACATTCTTGGGAAAAGAGAAGAAATAATTTATGACAAAGAACAAAATGTCTTGGATGAAATTCCAACTTGAGTACCTGATCTTGCCATGTTCTCCTTTCATTTTTCGGCTGGTCGGGATCATCCTCCAGTGGAGTCTTTAGATCTGATCTCGAAACTGATTTAGAGTCGCCGGGTGAATGATTTCAGCCTTTCAAGTGTCTGATCGTTGTCCACCATCAAAAATCAGATCTGAACTTGATACATGTACTCGGGTAAATTTCAGATGAAGTGTTACATTCACAAGCTCACGGAGGTCGACTGAAGCAGCGTTTATCTACTTGCGCTGATGCAAAGCAAGAGCGTTTTCGAAGGCTACCTGGCGTATCTTCAGACTCCGTCTAAGACTTATGAATTAAACACATCAGTGAGCAAACAATTTGTCCCCAGTATGGTCGTCAATATGTTAGCGCTTGAAATTTCACCTCAGGCTGAGAAAGGTAAACCTCAAGGCAACATCAAACCACTTAGCCTCGTAGCTAGCCCTACGGGGAAGGAGAGGGCTCTCTCCAGTCTATCTCGGTAAAATCTTCAATGGATGAGATGACCAATAAGGTAACACTGATTTTAGGCTAGTAAACTGATAAAAAAGGTTGATTTGGGGTTTTTAGGGTTTTTGGTGGCAAATTGAGGAGAGGGCAATTTTGGGTGCGGGGATTGGACACAGTTTCTGCAGGGGGTTCTTTGGGGAAAGGTAGGAGACAGTATTGATGCCTTTGATTGAGGTGGATGATCAGGAATGACAGGTGAGGAGCTAAGGAGAGCAAACAATAACTTTGAATTCTCCTTAAACAGTAGAAAACATTGAAATTAAACAAACTTAAAAGCAGAGCATGACAGTCATGAATTCTTACTTTAACACTTCGTTTGCTTAATGTGCAGAAGGAAAAGAAAGGAAATGGTTCACATAACACACTTACAAGTACATAGAGAAACACACCATCAATACATGTAACCACAAGAATCCCAAAAAGGACTGCAAAACCCTGGTCTTCCTTTGCCAAAAATTGCAGAGATACAGTGAATAATACAATGATAACTTCTCCCTCAAGAGTCTAACCATGAAAATGAGCAAGAGAGTGCATAATATAGATTATCTAACATATTTCCCTGCCTCTAGGGGTCGATCTCACTATCCTAGGAGCTGTTTCAACCACTTCTAAACTAAGCACTGAAAACTAGGCAGTCAAAACAACTTGCCTCTATAAACTAGGAAACCAATTCATTCATTTAATTTTCACCTATCTCATGAATGAATCTTCTAGAAGAGATAAATAAGTGTAAAAGTGTCATAAATTTACATCATTTACAACAAGAAGGATAAAAATCAACTCCAAAAAGTCAAACACAGTCAAAACTGCATCTCGCTGAGCTGTAGGCTGAAATCCTGAGCAATTTGCCTGACGGGTCGCGCGCCAAATCCTGACGGGTCGCGCACCTTTGAGAGCACTTTTGGGGCACTTCCAGGTGTCCAAATGAGGCAAGAGTAGGCTTGTTGGAAAGTTCTAGATGTCTACTTTCCAACCCCAGTGGAATTTCTGAATTTGGTTGTCATTTTCCCCTCCAAATTTGCAATCTCCCAAGACTGCTTTCTGTGTCTCAAAAATGTGGCAGAAAGTCAATTTTTGCTTGTTTTTTGACTTTTTGGAGGCCCAAAACTTCACAAAATCTCTAGGCAATGGATGAGCATGTGTAACTTTGCATGAAAAATCTGGAAATTCTGAGTTTTGCAAAATGGAGTTGCCTAGTGGAAGGGTCGCGCGGGGGGTGAGACCCGTTAATGGACAAAACCTGTAAATTGCCTGAAAAAACCAAAATTGACCCAAAATGCTCAAAATTTCTTGGAATTTGTGTTGGGCTGAGCTATTTAGTGCCATGCTCCTTGTGATGCTGAATCCGAGAGATCCTCTCACAAACCTCATAACAAGACATATAACGGAAGCATGATACTGCCATTGGACAAGCCTGCAAGTCGGTCAAAGAGGTGGGATCCTCTCTCCTATGATGACCGCCCTTTCCACCCTTGTGAGGCCTCCTCTGTATCTCAAACTCTGAAGCTGATGCCTGGTCATCACTCTGCTCATAGGTTTCGGTTTCTGACATTGTTTAAGGAGCAAAGTGGCTGAAATGTACTGTTGTTTCTGCCTTGCAAAATGCTGATCTATATTCTGTTTCAAGGGGACAAGGAGCACGAGGGGAATGTTAGGGGAGGGATACTTTTAAAGGGAAAATGGGAATACATATATAAAACAGGGATTTTAGGGAAAAAACATTGCAAAATCATTGCATATGCATCATTATATACATTTGTTTACATGGGTATTGTTAGTGTCGGTCTTGAAGCCCTCCATCAGTGATCAAAGCTCTTTGCATTTGCATAGGTAGGTGTCTCAGCAGTGTCAATTTTTGCATCCCGTTAGGCATGCCATAACCCTGATGGAGGAGCTGGTCTATTTATACCCCTCTTGGCTTTGCTGGATCAGGTCATATCAGTCATTAAGCTCTTTCAAGCTTGTCTTGTTTTGTCTTGAGGTCAAAGTCCTAGGTCTAGGGTTTTGGTCATTTATCTCTGCAAGGTCATGTCTTTGAAAGTCCATGAGTGCCCAGCAAGCCAGAGGGAGGATTGTAAACATGTTTCTTTGATATTTTCATCTTGTACAGTTCATCTTTAAACTTGGATTTAAAAACTCTGTTTTTAAAGCCAAGGTCATCTTAAATTTTTGTAAAAATAATGAAATTCCAAAAAGTCTTCAAAAGGGAAGCAGTAACCCTGGTCCCCTTGCCAAAGTCCCTCAGATGATCTACCTGCAAAAAGAATCAAGTCAAAGCACTCAATGAGTCAAATTCAGGACAAAAGAAACCAAAAAATCAGTGTCATAAAGTGTCAAAAAGAAAACATTAGAAAGTGGGTTTGTGAATGAAATTTTTTCAAATCAAACTTATAAAACCCCAAATTCCCTCCTATCACTCTCATTGTACACCCTAAGCACTTGCAAGAGAGATTGAGAGAGTGATTGAGAGAAAGGAGCGAAGGAGGAGCGAATTCGGGCAGTGGACTGGTGCGCGACCCGTCAAGCCAGGTGTGCGACCCGTCAGGTGCGCGCGACCCGTCAGAGGGTCTTTCGCAGTGCAAAACCACAACGTGCGCGACCCGTCAGAGGGGCGCGACCCGTCGAGCTGTCTCCCCGGAAATCACTTTCAAACTTGTTCAAACGCTCTCCAAGCCACAAATTTGTTTGAGGTAGGCATTCTAATCCCGAGATGGTTGTTGGTTATGAATGGTGTACATCTTGAAACATGTTTAAATGATCAAATTGTGAAAGTGAAACCTCTTCATATGACTGCAATGTTGATGAGTAAAATTTGCTAGGGTTTGTGTTGTTTCAAGGTGTTTTCCCTTTGTCATGGTTTCCCTTTGTTTCCCTTTCCAATCACACTTGTATATATGCTTATTTTCCTCCCATGATATTTTGCAAACCCTCCCTTCTCCCTAATAACTAAAAAGTAAACCCTACCCCTCTCCCAAAGCATACAAAATCCTAATTTCCCTCTACCATATGCATGTGAAAACAAAGGAAAATATTCATGTGTAAACAAAAGAAAATGTTGGTGAATATATCAGCAGTTTTGTGCAATGTTTCCCTATCTCCCTATTATGCTGCATGTTTTCATATCCCCTTGTGTTCACTTCCATACATGTTTTTCCCAAATGCAGTGATTCTTTGCAAATAATTTCCCAAATATCCCTGATTTTATAAATTGAATATGTACTCCTATATGCATAATGGTTTGCAGCATTTTCCTTAAAAATTCCCTGTTACATTTATATATTCCCGATTCCTTGTAAAAGGCCCCTCCCCTAACATTTCCCTCATGTCTTTTTCCCCTTGAAACAGCATAAGATTCAGCATTTTTTACAGGCAGAGACAGCAGTGCAGTTTGTCCACTTTGCTCCTAAACCATGTCAGAAATCGAAACTTATGAGCAAAGTGATGACCATTCATCATCAGCAGAGGTTGAGGTACAGAGGAGGCCTCGTAAGGGTGGTAAGGGTGGACATCATAAGAGAGAGGAGCCCACTTCTTTAGCAGAGTTACAGGCCTGTCCTTTGGCAGTCACTTGTTTTCAGTACATGTCTTGTTATGAGTTCTGTGAGAGGATTTCTCGGATCAAGCACCATAGAGAGTTGGCCCGCCTTTTTGTTTTACACCTCCATGATGGACATGTCACTCTTGCAGGGGTGAACTTTACATTGACACCTGAGGTGATCTCACAGGCTACAGGGATACCTAATGTTGGTGAGGTGTGGAGTAAGCGCAAGTTGCTAGATACTGTTCACTTTGAGCCTTATGTCCGGCCACCATTCATGAAACATTTGGCAGGTGTTTTTCCATTCAGGTTCCTCCGGAGTGAGTATGCTCCTATCATGAGGCTTATTATGCACTATTTTACCTGTGAGGGCAGATTTTCACAGGTGTACTCATATCACATTCGCCTTTTGATGCATTTCACCCGAGTGAGGATGATGAACATCCCGGTTTTCTTCTTTCAGAACATTCAGAGGATGGTGCCTATGTTACAGAGGAAGACCCCGGCACAGCAGTACAAGAGCCTATGTCACTATGGTTTGATTCAGCTCATAGTCTCGCATCAGTTGACTCAACAGGGCATCTCATGGGAGGAGTTCATCTCCCGTGAGTTTTTCACAGCACCACCCCAGCCACATCCTAAGGTCATTCATGAGGAGGGTGGACCATCTCAACAACCTGATATTCTGGACACTAGACATATTAGTTCCTCACCTTTGGTCACCTATCAGAAAGGCCCGAGGGCCTTATTTGCAGCAGCCAGGCGAGTACTATCTCCACAGCAGGTGGAAGGGGTCTCGCCTTCATCTTCAGCTCAGCGAGTGTTATCTCCACATCAGGTGGAAGGGGCCTCGCTTTCTTCACCAGCACAGGTACTAGAGAGGGGCAAACAACCCATGATTCATGAGGGTCCGGTGATTGATCTTGAGGCCAGTTCTCCTAGCCAAGAGGCAAAGGAGATCATTCAGCATCTCAGAGCTGAAAATGATGTTCTGCAGAGGAGATTTGAGGGTGCCCAATGGACCATCACATACCTGGAGCAACGAAACAAACAATTGGAGGAGGAGAAAGCACTTGATGAGCTATGGAGGATTCGTAGTGACCGAATCTTGAACCGTAGAAGACCCGGTGACCCATTGCCTGCTGACCGAGAGTCTATGCTCATTCAGGAGAATGCCCACTTAGAGAGGCTGTTGGATAAGGCCAACCAAGAGAAAAAGCTGCTGAGAAACATGAAGAATCACTACTGGGCGAGAATGCATGTATGCAAGGCCAAAATGAAAATGTTTCAAAGGAGGTTGTCCGAGGCTCTTAGGTGGAGGAAGAAGACCAATCCACTCCGTATCTTGGCTTAGGCATCCCTCAAATATCATGGCACTCACTAGCTCAGCCACAGCACAAATCCCAAAAAAATTGGAGAATTTTGGGTAATTTTGGCATTTTTTGGTAATTTATAGGTTTTGGCTCCTCAACGGGTCTCACCCCACGCGCGACCCTTCATCAGGGCAACTCCTTTTGGTTAAAACTCAGCATTTCCTGATTTTTAATGCAAAGTTACATATGCCCATGGATGGACTTGAGTTTTTATGGGGTTTTGGGCCTCCAGAAGGTCAAAATACATGCAAAATTTGACTTTCTGCCCCTTTTTTGAGTTGCAGAAAGCTGTCTTGGGAGAATTGATTTTTGACTGGGAAAATAAACTCCAAATTAAAAAATTCTAGTTGGGTTGGAAAGTAGACTCGCAGACCTTTCCAACAAGCCCACTTTTGCTCAATTTGGCCACCTGTAAGTACCCCAAACAGGCCTCCAAAGGGGCGCGATGCGTCAGGCAGATTTGTCCAGAAATGCACTGTTCAGCCCAGAAAACGCAGATTTGACTTATTTTGACTTTTTGAGGTTAATGATGGTCCTCCTTGATGTAATTGTGACACTTTTTAGACACTTTTACCCTTTTTTAACTCTTCTAGAAGATTCATTTATGTAAAGGGTAAAAATTAAATGTATGAATTGGTTTCCAAGTTTATAGAGGCAAGTTGTTTTGACTGCCTAATTTGTAGTGCTCAGTTTAGAAGTGGTTGAAATAGCTCCTAGGATAGTGAGATCGACCCATGGAGGCAGGGAAAGAGGTTAGATCATCTATATTATGTACTTTCTTGCTCATTTTCATGGTTGGACTCTTGAGGGAGAAGCTATCATTGTATTTATCACTTGTATCTCTGCAATTTTTGGCTAAGGAAGACCAGGGTTTTGCAGTCATCTTTGGGATTCTTGTGGACTCATGTGTTGATGGTGTGTCTCTTAATGTACTTGTAAGTGTGTTTATGTGATTCATCTTCTTTCTTTTACTTCTGCATATTAAACAAATGAAGTGTTAAAGCAAGAATTCATGCCTGCCATGCTCTGCTTTTAAGTTTGTTTAATTTCTATGTTTTCTGCTGTCTAGAGAGAATTCAAAGACATTGTTTGCTCTCTTTAGCTCCTCCTCTTTCATTCCTGATCATCCAGCTCAACTAAAGGCATCAATACAGGCTCCTACCTCGCCCCAAAGAACCCCCTGTAGAAACTGTGTCAAATCCCCACACCCTAAATTGCAGTTCCCCAATTTGCCACCAAAAACTCCAAAAAAACCCCAAATCAACCTCTTTGATCAGTTTACTAGCCTAATATCAGTGTTACCTTGTTGGTTATCTCACTCATTTGAAGATCTACCGAGATTGACCGGAGAGAGCCTTCTCCTGCCCCGTAGGGCTAGCTACGAGGCTGAATGGTTTGATGTTGCCTTGAGGTTTGCCTTCTTCAGCCTAGGGTGAAATATCAAGCGCTAACATACTGGCGACCATACTGGGGAGAACAAATTGATTGTTTGCTTATTGGTGTGTTTAATTCATAAGCTTAGACGGAGTCTGAAGATACGCCAGGTAGCCTTCAAAAACGCTCTTGTTTTACATCAGCGTAAGTAGATAAACGCTGCTTCAGTGGACCTCCGTGAGCTAGTGAATGTAACATGGCAATCTGCATTTTAACCTCGGTGTGTTTATAAACTCTGAACTTTCGGATGATTAAGTTAAGAGTTTTTATAGGCTGATTGGTTATTCGTTCCTTGATTTTCAAACTGGCTTCTAATTCAGGTCGAATATTTAAATCCCATTCATGCCCAGCTATTTTTGAGTATCTTGAAGATCTTGATTTCGACGAGAGTTTTGAGTTGTCATTGTTCAAAACCAAATCTGAAAGTGCACTTGCTACTCTAGTTCCTAATCTTGATTTTGCAGCTGCTATTGAATTTGAGAGGCATAATAAATTGGTTGAAAATTTCATCTTGAGGAATCTCCAGAAACGTGTACAAGCTACTACCCTTGCTGATTTCCTTGAAAATATCTCTGGTCATATTGGATCTTCTATCACGGCGCATGAATAGGTAAATCCTCCTTTTATTGCTATTTCTCCCATAGTTACTCATCCCCCATCTACAGTTGGTTCACCTTCAACATCTCATACCGCTTCTCCTCCTCTTACTCCTCATACAGCTACACCTACTCCGCCTGCTACTCCTAGACCCACCTTACCTAGAACAATGGCAGCCTGGTTTGCCCCACTTGCTTTGCCTGCTAATCTCCATGACATGCCAGCTGATTATCAAAGTAAAATTCCCATGTTTGATGGCACACCGCAAAGCATTACTGCTCAACAACATATCGACAAAATGACCACTTTCTTTGATCTATATGAGTTAGATGAAGAAGATGTTACCATGCGGTTGTTTGTGCAAACATTTGCCGGAGAAGTTAGAAAATGGTTCAGAGGGTTAACAGCTAACAACATTGCCACCTTGGAAGCACTTCAAAATCAGTTTTTAGATCGGTGGGAAATCAGAAAAGATCCGCTTCAGATTAATGCCGAATAGAACAACCTCAAGCGTAGTCCGGGTGAGTCAGTTCAAGATTACATAATCAGATTCAATACAGTTTATAATGCTATTCCCGATGATTTGAGACCGTCAAGGAAGTCAGCTCTACTTAAGTTCCCGGATGGCTTTGATCTGGAGATGGCATATTCATTGAGAGATAGAGATCCTCCTACCTTGGAGGATATGCAGAAAATTGCTGTTAGTGTTGAGGCAAATTTAAATGACAAAAGGGCGAGGATGAAGGCTGAAAAGCGAGTCACAATCAAAGAAGAAGCATCCACATCAAATCAGGTTCTCCGTGCAATTGAACAACTTAAAGGGGCAGTTGAAAAAGTTACTATTGACAAGCCGGAGCCTCAGATTCGTAATCCAAATTTAAGAGGTCAACAACAGCAACAATATAGAATCAAGCAGCGTGAAACAAAGACACAAGAAGGAGCAGCTCAACAGCAAATAAAACCTCATTTTCAGCAGAATTTCGTTGGTCAAGAATCTGAAGATGAAGGTGACAATGTTGGAGAAGAGAACCATTTTTTCACTCCTGATGATTTGCCCACTTTTGTTACAGAAGAGGATGAGTTGGTGAGTAATTCCATTATTCCCCAAGATGAAAATTACATTTTGTCACATGATGCAATCCTTGAAGAGGAATCTGAAGAGTATCAAAGAGGATATTTGCATGCCTTATCAGCTCAGCGAGGTCAAAGACAATTAAGAAACCGATCTATTCCCATAAATCCTATTCAGAAAAGAAAAGATGCAGCAGCAAAGAATGATTCGGTTTCCCAAAATGCAAAAGGAAAAGACATAGTCGGTCCTTCAGCAAGTCAATCATCGCCAGCAACAAAGACAGACCAGCCATCAAATGCACCAAAAGATAAAGCAGAAAAAAGAGATAATCCGGGCAAAGAAGGTGAGAAAGTTTCAGATTTCAGTTTGGAGAATGAAATTGCAAAGTTGAAAGTGCCTATTCCTCTGACAGAAATCATGAAAAACAGTGCCTACCGAAGCCAGCTTTCCAAGATGTTGAATTTTGATCCAATGCTAGACACGGTAAATGTACAAGATGATCAGCCAGAATTGATTTTTGGACCAACTTTAAATGGCGAGTCTCCTGAAAGTGATGTTCCTCCCTTTTATATCAGTTTGCGATTGCATGAGTTTGTGTTGCACAATGACATGTTTGACTCGGGAGCCTCACATAATTTGATGCCGAAAACGATTATGGAGAAGCTGGGACTTGACATCACAAGGAAGTATCATGATTTGTACTCATTTGATTCCAGCCGAGTAAGGTGTATTGGTTTGATCAAAGACTTGGTGGTAAGCCTAGATCAAATTCCAGCAAAGAATGTTTTGATGGATGTGGTGGTGGCTGACATTCCTCCGCGGTTCGGCATGTTGCTTTCGAGGTCTTGGGGAGCCAAGCTCAAAGGTACACTTCAGTGTGATTTTTCATATGCCACAATTCCAGTTTTTGGTCAGATGAGAAAGTTATATCGGGAACAAAAGATGAAATGCATGATAACAAGTAAGGAAAAGCCAGTCAATCATCCTGTAAATTATGTACAAACAGATTTAGAATCCTTTGTTTTGTTTGCTGATAATTTCAATGAGGTAGATAGTCAGTTAGTTCAGGTAGAAGATATCCCAGACATTTCAGAAAATTTGAGAGAAGTTTTGAGAAAAGAAAGTGAAGAAAAGTCAGCTGTCATAAAGTCATTGCTGAAACAAATGGACAACAAATAGAGCATGCAACAACATCACATTTACAGCACTTGGAAGATGATGAAGATGGTCTTTGGACCATGGATTTTGATGGCGCAGTGGGCAGTGATGGTGCTGGTATAGGTGTGTGGATTCGAAGTCCATTTTCAGTCCAAAACCAAGTTCCAAGCAAGGTACGGGTATGTTCTTATAAATTGGCTTTTGATTGTTCAAATAATGAGGCGGAATACGAGGCTCTTATTGCTGGTTTGAAAATCCTTCGAAAATTGAAAGCAAAGAAGATAGCGGTATATGGCGACTCCGAGTTGGTTATCAAGCAAGTGAAGGGGGAATTTCAGGCAAAACATCCTCGTATGCGAGCCTATAGGAATGCTGTACTAGATATCTTAAAGCGGTTTTCAGAACATACTTTGACATGTGTACCCCGGATTCAAAATGGTGTTGCAGATGCATTGGCAAAGGCAGCGAGTAATCTGAAAATACCTATGAATTCCAGCAATAAGTTCGAAATATATGTGAAGCATCGTCCTATAGTTCCAGATAATCAAAGATGTTGGCAAGTTTTCCAAGATGACGAAGAGATCAAAGATTTTCTGCAAATCGAAGGTAAATTTGAGGACATCTCAATAGATAAGGAAGCTGAAGGAGTAAATCACATGGATGTATTGCAGCTCAAGGACAATTATATTCCTAAAGGATTAATTCCTTTGGAAGAATTGTTCGATCAAGATGACGTGGCCCGCAAGCCAACTTTGAGGCCAACAGAAGAAGGCGTTGAAGATGTGAATCTTGGGACAGCCGAGAATCCAAAGATGGTGAAATTATCCAGAGCATTGTCGCCCAAGGTAAAGAGTGAGTACATCAGATTATTGTCTTTGTTTTCTAATGTTTTTGCATGGGACTATTCAGATTTGAAAACTTATGACACAAGCATCATTCAGCACACAATTCCCATAAAGCCAAATCAAAAGCCTTTCCGTCAAAAGTTGAGAAGAATTAATCCAAAATTGCTGCCATTGATTGAGAAGGAAGTCAACAGGTTGTATAAGTCTGGAATCATAGTGCCCATCCGGTTTTCTGATTGTATTTCCAACTTAGTGCCTGTGAGAAAGAAGACCGACGAAATTCGCTTGTGCATAGACTTCAGAAATCTGAACAAGGTGTCATTAAAAGACAACTATCCGCTGCCTAAAATGGACCATATATTGCAGCGGGTAGTGGGGGCATCAAGGATGTCATTGCTTGATGGATACTCCGGCTATAATCAGATTTTGGTGCACGAATATGACCGTGACAAGAAAGCATTTACTACTCCATGGGGAACATTTCATTACGCCAAAATGCCATTTGGATTGAAGAACGCGGGTGCCACTTTTCAGCGGGCAATGGACATGGCATTTGCTAATGAGAAAGATGTCTTTTTAGTTGTTTATCTTGATGATCTGACCGTGTTTTCTAAATCAGATGAAGAGCATTTGTTTCATTTGACTAAGGTGTTTCAAAAGTGCAGAAAATATGGCATCTCATTGAATCCGAAAAAGAGTCTTTTTGCCATGAGCGAAGGTAAGCTGCTGGGCCACATCATTTCTAAAGATGGCATTCGTATAGATCCCGCACGAGTGGAAGCAATTCAGCAATTGGAGCAGCCCCGTAGCAAGAAAGAAATTCAATCCTTCAATGGTAAATTGAATTTTCTGCGCCGCTTTATTCCCAATCTTGCAGAACATCTTAGAGAGATAACCAACATGCTCAAGAAGGACAGCGAGCTCAAATGGACCGAAGAGGCGGTAAAATCTTTCAATTTGGTAAAGGTAATCTTGTCTTCAGCCCCAACTTTGATCAGCCCAGATTATACTCAGGATTTCATTTTGTTTTCATTTGCTTTGGAGCATACATTGGCAGCCGTGTTCATGCAGAAGAGAGATGGGGTTGAGAGGCCCATTGCTTTTTTCAGCCGCATCATAAGGGACGGAGCGTTGAATTATAATATTATTGAAAAGCAAGAATTGGCGCTGATCAAAGCCTTAAAAGATTTCCGGGTATACATATTGAATTCTTATGTTTTGGCATATGTTCCTAATGCAGCTGTGAAAGATGTTTTAGTACAGACGGAACCGGAAGGAAGAAGGGGTAAGTGGATCGTTGCGTTATTAGAATATGATGTAGAGATTAAGCCCACCAAGTTGATTAAAGGTCAAGGTCTTGCTAAGTTGATGGCTGAAACGAATCTTCATGTCCTTGATATTAACTTGATTGCTGCCTTATCCGACAGAGATGAAGAAAATCCAGCTATACAGGTATCCGATATCTTTGTGTCCTCTCCTTGGTATACTGATATAGTTTATGTACTTCAAAATTTGTCTGCACCCCCTGGTATGTCTAGAAACAAAGCTAGAACATTGAAGTTGAAGGCTGCCAAATTTTGCATCATGAAATCTGCACTTTATTGGAAAGATCCCGGTGGCATATTGCTGAACTGTTTGGTCAAAGAAGAAGCCAAGGCAACAGTAGAAGATTTTCACAAAGGTGACTGTGGGGGTCATTTGTTTTGGAAGACTACGGCTAATAAGATCTTGCGAGCTGGTTTCTATTGGCCTTCTTTATTTTCTGATGTGTATAAAGCAGTAAAGAGCTGTCATGAATGTCAAATTTTTCAAGGAAAACAAAAAGTACAGCCATTGCCTCTCAAACCCATAGAAATCAGTGCACCTGTTCAGCAGTGGGGCCTGGATTTTATTGGCGAAATCCACCCAGCATCTTCCGGGCAGCACCGATGGATCTTGACCGCCACAGATTACTTCACAAAGTGGATTGAAGCCATTCCTACTCGGCAAGCTACAGATTCGGTAATTATTTCTTTCCTTGAGAATAATATCTTATCATGTTTTGGCTGTCCACACAAGTTGATTACAGATAATGCAACAACGTTTAAATCAAAGAAAATGGTTGATTTTTGTTATAAGTAGAACATCAGCTTGGGGCATTCGACGGCCTATCATCCGCAAGGTAATGGGCTGGCCGAATCTTCGAATAAATCTCTAGTGAACATCATCAAGAAAATGTTGGAAATCAACAAGAAGAGTTGGCATAAAAAGTTGGTAAACGCATTATGGGCTGATCAGGTAAGTCAAAAGAAGTCAATTGGTATGTCGCCATTTGAAATAGTCTATGGGATTGATGCAGTGTTTCCAACTTCACTTAGTGTTCCAGTAGCTAAATTGCTTCAAGAAGCAGGTGATGAGGAGAATCCTATGCAATGACGGATCAATCAAATGATTCATTTGCAGCAGAAACGAGAAGAAGTTCATCAAAATTCCTTGAAGTTGCAAGAGCGCATCAAGAAGATCTATGACAGAAAAGCCAAAGCAGATGATTTTCAGATTGATGATGTTGTGTTGAGATGGGATGCCCGAAATGAAGACAAAGGCAAGCATGGAAAATTTGACAACTTGTGGAAAGGTCCTTACAAAATTGCAGCATACCGTGGTCCAAATGCTTTTCTTCTCAAGGAAATGAATGGTGATGAATGTTTTGGTGGGTCAGTGAATGGCCGGCTGCTCAAAAGGTACCATGCTTGAGCATTTTCTGCTCTAATCATTCTCATTGTAATTACCATTTTATTTTCATTCTGCAGCAAGTGTGAAACTGATCTCCCATCTTCATTTTGGGGCCCGCAGTGAAGGCTATAATTATGAAAATGGTGATTAGTTGGTGTGAGTCTTTAGAGTTATTTCAGTCAGTTTATTTTCTCCATAAAGTGAGTCAATTAGTGTCAAATTTAGTCTAGGATTTCAGTTACTAGTCCAAATCAAATAAAGTTGTTTCTAATTTGGTCATATGTCTATAATTTGACTCCATTGCCCAATGAATAAAGCACTGGTCTGCTCTCCCAGAGGTCTAAGGTTCTTGGCACCTCCAAGGAGCTACCATCCCCATTGGAGCCAATGTTAGTGTCGGTCTTGAAGCCCTCCATCAGTGATCAAAGCTCTTTGCATTTGCATAGGTAGGTGTCTCATCAGTATCAAGTTTTGCATCCCGTTAGGCATGCCATAACCCTGATGGAGGAGCTGGTCTATTTATACACCTCTTGGCTTTGCTGGATCAGGTCATATTAGTCATTAAGCTCTTTCAAGATTGTCTTGTTTTGTCTTGAGGTCAAAGTCCTAGGTCTAGGGTTTTGGTCATTTATCTCTGCAAGGTCATGTCTTTGAAAGTCCATGAGTGCCCAGCAAGCCAGAGGGAGGATTGTAAACATGTTTCTTTTATATTTTCATCTTGTACAGTTCATCTTTAAACTTGGATTTAAAAACTCTGTTTTTAAAGCCAAGGTCATCTTAAATTTTTGTAAAAATAATGAAATTCCAAAAAGTCTTCAAAAGGGCAGCAGTAACCCTGGTCCCCTTGCCAAAGTCCCTCAGATGATCTACCTGCAAAAAGAATCAAGTCAAAGCACTCAATGAGTCAAATTCAGGACAAAAGAAACCAAAAAATCAGTGTCATAAAGTGTCAAAAAGAAAACATTAGAAAGTGGGTTTGTGAATGAAATTTTTTCAAATCAAACTTATAAAACCCCAAATTCCCTCCTATCACTCTCATTGTACACCCTAAGCACTTGCAAGAGAGATTGAGAGAGTGATTGAGAGAAAGGAGCGAAGGAGGAGCGAATTCGGGCAGTGGACTGGTGCGCGACCCGTCAAGCCAGGTGCGCGACCCGTCAGAGGGTCTTTCGCAGTGCAAAACCACAACGTGTGTGACCCGTCAGAGGGGCGCGACCTGTTGGGCGTGGTGCGTGACCCGTCGAGCTGTCTCCTCGGAAATCACTTTCAAACTTTTTCAAACTCTCTCCAAGCCACAAATTTGTTTGAGGTAGGCGTTCTAATCTCGAGATGGTTGTTGGTTATGAATGGTGTACATCTTGAAACATGTTTAAATGATCAAATTGTGCAAGTGAAACCTCTTCATATGACTGCAATGTTGATGAGTAAAATTTGCTAGGGTTTGTGTTGTTTCAAGGTGTTTGCCCTTTGTCATGGTTTCCCTTTGTTTCCCTTTCCAATCACACTTGTATATATGCTTATTTTCCTCCCATGCTATTTTGCAAACCCTCCCTTCTCCCTAATAACTAAAAAGTAAACCCTACCCCTCTCCCAAAGCATACAAAATCCTAATTTCCCTCTACCATATGCATGTGAAAACAAAGGAAAATATTCATGTGTAAACAAAAGAAAATGTTGGTGAATATATCAGCAGTTTTGTGCAATGTTTCCCTATCTCCCTATTATGCTGCATGTTTTCATATCCCCTTGTGTTCACTTCCATACATGTTTTTCCCAAATGCAGTGATTCTTTGCAAATAATTTCCCAAATATCCCTGATTTTATAAAATGAATATGTACTCCTATATGCATAATGGTTTGCAGCATTTTCCTTAAAAATTCCCTGTTACATTTATATATTCCCGATTCCTTGTAAAAGGCCCCTCCCCTAACATTTCCCTCATGTCTTTTTCCCCTTGAAACAACATAAGATTCAACATTTTTTACAGGCAGAGACAACAGTGCAGTTTGTCCACTTTGCCCCTAAACCATGTCAGAAATCGAAACTTATGAGCAAAGTGATGACCATTCATCATCAGCAGAGGTTGAGGTACAGAGGAGGCCTCGTAAGGGTGGTAAGGGTGGACATCATAAGCGAGAGGAGCCCACTTCTTTAGCAGAGTTACAGGCCTGTCCTTTGGCAGTCACTTGTTTTCAGTACATGTCTTGTTATGAGTTCTGTGAGAGGATTTCTCGGATCCAGCACCATAGAGAGTTGGCCCGCCTTTTTGTTTTACACCTCCATGATGGACATGTCACTCTTGCAGGGGTGAACTTTACATTGACACTCGAGGTGATCTCACAGGCTACAGGGATACCTAATGTTGGTGAGGTGTGGAGTAAGCGCAAGTTGCTAGATACTGTTCACTTTGAGCCTTATGTCCGGCCACCATTCATGAGACATTTGGCAGGTGTTTTTCCATTCAGGTTCCTCCGGAGTGAGTATGCTCCTATCATGAGGCTTATTATGCACTATTTTACTTGTGAGGGCAGATTTTCACAGGTGTACTCATATCACATTCGCCTTTTGATGCATTTCACCCGAGTGAGGATGATGAACATCCCGGTTTTCTTCTTTCAGAACATTCAGAGGATGGTGCCTATGTTACAAAGGAAGACCCCGGCACAGCAGTACATGAGCCTATGTCACTATGGATTGATTCAGCTCATAGTCTCGCATCAGTTGACTCAGCAGGGCATCTCATGGGAGGAGTTCATCTCCCGTGAGTTTTTCACAGCACCACCCCAGCCACATCCTGAGGTCATTCATGAGGAGGGTGGACCATCTTAGCAGCCTGATATTCCGGACACTAGACATATTAGTTCCTCACCTTTGGTCACCTATCAAAAAGCCCCGAGGGCCTTATTTGCAGCAACCAGGCGAGTACTATCTCCACAGTAGGTGGAAGGGGTCTCGCCTTCATCTTCAGCTCAGCGAGTGTTATCTCCACATCAGGTGGAAGGGGCCTCGCTTTCTTCACCAGCACAGGTACTAGAGAGGGGCAAACAACCCATGATTCATGAGGGTCCGGTGATTGATCTTGAGGCCAGTTCTCCTAGCCAAGAGGCAAAGGAGATCATTCAGCATCTCAGAGTTGAAAATGATGTTCTGCAGAGGAGATTTGAGGGTGCCCAATTGACCATCACATACCTGGAGCAACGAAACAAACAATTGGAGGAGGAGAAAGCACTTGATGAGCTATGGAGGATTCGTAGTGACCGAGTCTTGAACCGTAGAAGACTCGGTGACCCATTGCCTGCTGACCGAGAGTCTATGCTCATTCAGGAGAATGCCCGCTTAGACAGGCTGTTGGCTAAGGCCAACCAAGAGAAAAAGCTGTTGAGAAACATGAAGAATCACTACTGGGCGAGAATGCATGTATGCAAGGCCAAAATGAAAATGTTTCAAAGGAGGTTGTCCGAGGCTCTTAGGCGGAGGAAGAAGACCAATCCACTCCGTATCTTGGCTGAGGCATCCCTCAAAGATCATGGCACTCACTAGCTCAGCCACAGCACAAATCCCAAAAAATTTGGAGAATTTTGGGTAATTTTGGCATTTTTTGGTAATTTATAGGTTTTGGCTCCTCAACGGGTCTCACCCCACGCGCGACCCTTCATCAGGGCAACTCCTTTTGGCGAAAACTCAGCATTTCCTGATTTTTCATGCAAAGTTACATATGCCCATGGATGGACTTGAGTTTTTATGGGGTTTTGGGCCTCCAGAAGGTCAAAATACATGCAAAATTTGACTTTCTGCCCCTTTTTTGAGTTGCAGAAAGCTCAATTTGGCCACCTGCAAGTACCCCAAACAGGCCTCCAAAGGGGCGCGACCCGTCAGGCAGGGGGGCGCGACCCGTCAGGTAGATTTGTCCAGAAATGCACTGTTCAGCCCAGAAAACGCAGATTTGACTTATTTTGACTTTTTGAGGTTAATGATGGTCCTCCTTGATGTAATTGTGACACTTTTTAGACACTTTTACCCTTTTGTAACTCTTCTAGAAGATTCATTTATGTAAAGGGTAAAAATTAAATGTATGAATTGGTTTCCAAGTTTATAGAGGCAAGTTGTTTTGACTGCCTAATTTGTAGTGCTCAGTTTAGAAGTGGTTGAAACAGCTCCTAGGATAGTGAGCTCGATCCATGGAGGCAGGGAAAGAGGTTAGATCATCTATATTATGTACTTTCTTGCTCATTTTCATGGTTGGACTCTTGAGGGAGAAGCTATCATTGTATTTATCACTTGTATCTCTGCAATTTTTGGCTAAGGAAGACCAGGGTTTTGCAGTCATCTTTGGGATTCTTGTGGACTCATGTGTTGATGGTGTGTCTCTTAATGTACTTGTAAGTGTGTTTATGTGATTCATCTTCTTTCTTTTACTTCTGCATATTAAACAAATGAAGTGTTAAAGCAAGAATTCATGCCTGCCATGCTCTGCTTTTAAGTTTGTTTAATTTCTATGTTTTCTTCTGTCTAAAGAGAATTCAAAGACATTGTTTGCTCTCTTTAGCTCCTCCTCTTTCATTTCTGATCATCCATCTCAACTAAAGGCATCAATACAGGCTCCTACCTCGCCCCAAAGAACCCCCTGCAGAAACTGTGTCAAATCCCCACACCCTAAATTGCAGTTCCCCAATTTGCCACCAAAAACTCCAAAAAAACCCCAAATCAACCTCTTTGATCAGTTTACTAGCCTAATATCAGTGTTACCTTGTTGGTCATCTCACTCATTTGAAGATCTACCGAGATTGACCGGAGAGAGCCTTCTCCTGCCCCGTAGGGCTAGCTACGAGGCTGAATGGTTTGATGTTGCCTTGAGGTTTGCCTTCTTCAGCCTAGGGTGAAATCTCAAGCGCTAACAGGTATAATGAGAGGTAGGATTAGGGCTTGATTTTTTATTTTTTTAGGGAAGAGGGGTAGGGTTTGGATTTTCTTTACAAATTTAAAAGGGAAATTTATATAGAAAGACAAGGAAAATGACATGGGAAATGGGGAAAATGATTACAAGGGGAATACCTTTCAAACAGCATAAAACCCTAGGCATATTTTACAAATTTAAAATGCAGCAACATGGAGCTTTTCTCTTGCACATGGAGATCCTTTAAAAATGCAATTAAGATTTCCATTGACCATAACAAGCAACCATTTTTAAGTTGGAGAGCCTTCCTTAGGCAATTTGGCGATTTCAGAGGGTCCTTGGATAAATTTGCAGTCGGTTTGGTAAGGAGGGCGCTGACGGGTCGCGCGCCTCACCCAACGGGTCGCGCGCCACTGACGGGTCACGCCCGTTGAGATAGGTGAAAATTAAATGAATGAATTGGTTTCCTAGTTTATAGAGGCAAGTTTTTTTGACTGCCTAGTTTTCAGTGCTTAGTTTAGAAGTGGTTGAAACAGCTCCTAGGATAGTGAGCTCGACCCCTAGAGGCAGGGAAAGATGTTAGATGATCTATATTATGCACTCTCTTGCTAATTTTCATGGTTGGACTCTTGAGGGAGAAGCTATCATTGTATTATTCACTGTATCTCTGCAATTTTTGGCTAAGGAAGACCAGGGTTTTGCAGTCCTTTTTGGGATTCTTGTGGTTACATGTATTGATGGTGTGTTTCTCTATGTACTTGTCCTAGAGGCAGGGAAAGATGTTAGATGATATATATTATGCACTCTATTGCTCATTTTCATGGTTGGACTCTTGAGGGAGAAGTTATCATTGTATTATTCACTATATCTCTGCAATTTTTGGCAAAGGAAGACCAGGGTTTTGCAGTCCTTTTTGGGATTCTTGTGGTTACATGTATTGATGGTGTGTTTCTCTATGTACTTGTAAGTGTGTTATGTGAACCATTTCCTTTCTTTTCCTTCTGCACATTAAGCAAACGAAGTGTTAAAGTAAGAATTCATGACTGTCATGCTCTGCTTTTAAGTTTGTTTAATTTCAATGTTTTCTACTGTTTAAGGAGAATTCAAAGTTATTGTTTGCTCTCCTTAGCTCCTCACCTGTCATTCCTGATCATCCACCTCAATCAAAGGCATCAATACTATCTCCTACCTCACCCCAAAGAACCCCTTGTAGAAACTGTGTCCAATCCCCGCACCCAAAATTGCCCTCTCCTCAATTTGCCACCAAAAACCCTAAAAACCCCAAATCAACCTTTTTGATCAGTTTACTAGCCTAAAATCAGTGTTACCTTATTGGTCATCTCATCCATTGAAGATTTTACCGAGATAGACCGGAGAGAGCCCTCTCCTGCCCCGTAGGGCTAGCTACGAGGCTAAGTGGTTTGATGTTGCCTTGAGGTTTACCTTTCTCAGCCTGAGGTGAAATTTCAAGCACTAACACTACCATTACCACCTTTGAGTTTCCAATAGGGGATATCAGAGGCGAGGCTCCAATGAAAAACATTCCTTTATCATCTCTTCCATCTTTTCAAGGAATGACTATAGAAGACCCTGACATCTTCTTGTTTGAACTTGATGTCTTGTGCAGGAGCTATGATTATGTTTCAGATGCTTGGAAACTGAAATTATTCCCTTCTACTCTAAAAGGAGTAGCATTGAGATGGTTCATGGGATTAGGCTTTGCTTCCATTCGAACATGGAGTGACATGAAAGAGACATTTTTATCTAAGTATCAAGATTATTGTAGAACCAGGGATTTGAGGGAAGAAATATTTAGGATGACGCAAAAGCAGGAAGAAATATTGGAGGACTATGTGGAGTGATTCCATTACAATTTGCAGAGATCTAAACATAGTGACCTAGATCAATAAATCTTGAAGACCATATTCATAAGGGGAATGCGAGATGATTGCCTTGATACTGTCAATCTATTAGGGAAAGGGGACATATCTCAGGAACCATTCGCTGAGATAATAAAGCTTTGTCTGAGATGCTCTAAAGGATTGTCAAAGGGGATAAGTATTGTACGAGATGCCTCTGCCTGAGTATAGAAATCTGCAAATGGTGGCGTGACCAGGGTAGAAATTGGGAACTTGTTCGAGAATATGAAAATTGATCTTCTCAATACCCTGTCTGCTCAAATAACGAAGACACAAGTGAAGAAACCGTAGAACAAGGTCGATGCAGCTTTAGCCATGTTTTTCCTGCTATGCAAGGACAAGCATTCCCGGAAGGACTATAGGGTAAGCAACATCATCCTGTGCAACATTTGTGATCTAGAACATTCTACAGGTCATTCCCAGAGCTTCCCATATTTAAAGTTTTGCTTAAGGAATCAAGAGAGGAGGTTCAGTCTTCCTACTTCATTGGATCCACGAAACCATGGGAACCACAACCACCAAGTATGCCTCAAGAATTCTCTTCTTTCAATCCATGGAATAATACATATAATGTTCAACAGTTTCCATGGCAGTACTCTGCCCCACCTCCGACACAATATCCTTCACCTTGGAATTAGTGGTCTCCCTCATCACCTTTCCAAGGCCCTCCATCACAACCATATCCTTGGACTCAGAATTGGAGAGGAAATTCCCCAGGTCCAGTTCCTCCTATAATACGACTACAAGAGTAGTTACAACTACCATCTCTCCAAGCACCTGTTTCTACACCTTCTATATGACCCCAATTACCTGTGCAACCTAATCTAACCCGAACAATGAGGCAATCCAAAACATTGAACCTTTGACTACCTTCCAGACCTATTGTATCACTCCTGTCGGGTATAATGAAATCCATCTTCGGTCAGGAAAAGTAGTTAATCCAAATATCTCCCATGTTATAACTGAAGAAGAATGTGAGTCACCAGGGGATTCCTACACATTTTGAGGCTACTGTCACACCTGTAATAACTAATTTGGAAGGGATTGTTGCGCCTGTAACAACCAGTTTGAGTAAATTAGATGATACACATGTAACAATCGATTTGATCATAACAACTAAAGACCCCCCATATCCTCGGAGGCTAGCAAAAACTAGTATGACTCCACACCTAGAATCAGATTTCCTTAAGGAGTTGAGAAACTTACACATAAAGATCCCCCTGCTACAAGCTATCAAAGATGTGCTTGTTTATGCAAAAACAGTAAGGGAACTATGTGTTAAAAAATTGGGCAGGAAGCCTAAGGACCTTGCTACTATTCATGTGATTGGGATTTTGTCTGAGTTAATGATTGATCAACCCCTTTTAATGATCCGGGAAATGCTACTGTCACTGTTTACATTGATAATAAGCCCATTACAAATGCATTGATTGATTTAGGTGCAACTATTGATGTAATGACAAAAGAGCTCTTCAACACCTTAGGGTTACTAGGACTAAGACACACGCCTATAGTATTGGAATTAACAGATAGGTCCTGTGTCGAACCTGAGGGCATGTTAGAAGATGTGGTGATTATAGTAGATTCTTAGCGATATACTATTGATTTCCTTATTTTACAAACTAAATCAAACCTAGGGGGCATCCTTTAATCTTAGGGAGGCCATGGCTAGCCACTATAGGTGCATTCATAGGATGCAGGTCTAGATATATGATGATTTCTAATGGCCAGGCCACCAATAATCTTAGCATTTATCCCCAAGCAACACCAGATACAAATTCGGGAAACCCTTTGTGGGATGAATTTGAACCCGAGTCAGATCACTCACATCCACTTCTCACCCTCGGGAAGGCACAATACTTTAAGAATGAAATGGAAGATGATATCATAAGTGGTTTCATTAGCAATTCACTTTCTGTTACTTCCATTGAAGACTCAAGGGAGGAAGATGTTGTAGAATATTTGAGCCTTCAACAGATGAAGACCACTCCAAGTATTAACAGCAGTCATGTTGAAATAGAACCAGGTAAATATCTTAATGTCAATCAAAATTTAATTGCTAAGCAGAACATATTGTTGTTACAACTGTTACAGAAGTACAAAAGGCATATGCATGGGATTATACAGTTATGAAGGATATCCATCCCAGCTTGTGCACTCACCGCATCTATTTGAAGGACAGTTGCAATCCAGTGAGACAACCACAATGACATATGAACGTTGCATTAAAGGAGGTAGTAAAACAAGAATTACAGAAAAACCTAAATGCCAACTTCATTTATCCCATTACTAATAATCAATGGGTATCTTTTCTTGTCATTATCCCCAAAAAGAATGGAAAGTGGAGGGTCTTTGTGGATTATAGAGAACTTAACAAGGCCACCCAAAAGGACCATTTTCCCTTGCCATTCATAGATCTGGTCCTTGATACCCTGTTCGGAAAGAAATTTTTCTCATTTTTAGATGAGTTTAGTGGGTATAACCAAATATAGAATGCCCCGAAAGACCAAGAGAAAACGACCTTTACCTGCCCTTGGGGAACTTTCACATACAGGGTTCTTCCATTTGGACTCTGTAATGCACCAACTACTTTCCAACGGATGATACTGTGGATTTTCTCAGATCTGTTGAATGACTATCTAGAAATTTTCATGGATGACTTTACACCCTATGGGGATGCCTTCAAAACAACATTAGTTAATTTAGAAAAAGTATTAGAACAGTGTGAACGGACTAATGTTGCTTTGAGTATAGAGAAATGTCACATGATGATGAATGAAGGGATCATGCTGGGACATCTTATTTTAGCTGACGGGATTAAAGTGGACCCTACAAAGATAGAGGTAATCTTGAAAATCCCAATCCCCAAGGCATAGAAAGAGGTACGTAGTTTCTTGGGTCATGCAGAGTATTATATGAGGCTTATAGAAAAAATTTCAAAGATTTCATCTCCTTTATTTTCTTTACATATGAAAGATGCAAAGTTTTTATGGACAGGAAAATGCAAGCATGCCTTTGTGAAATTAAAAGACTGTATATTAGCAGCTCCTATTTTACGAGGTCCAAATTGGAATCTGTTATTCCACATAGCTACAGATGCATCTAACACTATTGTGGGAGTTGTTTTGGGCCAGCTGGAGGAGAGGAAACCATATGCCATATATTATATAAGAAAAAACTTGACTCCAACTGAACTCAATTACACAGTGATTGAGAAGGAATTCCTTGTGGTAGTGCATTCCTTCAATAAATTTTGGCACTACATCATAGGATATCAAGTGTTTGTACATACTGACCACTCCGTCATTTGTTTTTTGATGAAAAACACCTGTCACTAATGGTAGGATTACACGGTGGTTATTATTGTTACAGGAATTTGATATAACTATCCTGGATAAACCTGGGAAAGATAACGTGGTGGATGATTTTATTTTTAGGCTGAATGTTGGTAGAAAAAGCATTCCTATTGAGGATTATTTTAAGGATGAATATATTTTTCCCATTTCATTTCATTCACCATGGTATATATACATAGCTAATTATCTTACTGCAGGAAAATTTCCTCAACACCTATCCTATAGGGAAAAGAGAAGGATTGTCCAACAAAGTTCTAGATACTCATGGATAGAAGGAAACCTCTATCACACTGGGCTAGATCATCAAATAAAACGTTGTGTAAGGGGAGATGACATTTTTTATATCCTTCAGGCTTGTCATGAGGAACCTTGCAGAGGACACTTTGCAGATAAGAGAATGGGATACAAGGTGCTCTTGATAGGATACTATTGGCCGACAATATTCCAGTATGATAAGAAATTTGTGAAGGGATGTGACAGCTGCCAGAGAATAGGTCAATTGCTCCAATCAGATGACATGTCGTTGCAACCTCAAATAGTCTTAGAACCATTTGAGAAATGGGGCCTAGATTTTGTAGGACCAATTAACCCATCATCCCAGCATAAATCCTACATCTTGGACTGCACAAACTATGTCACAAAATGGGTTGAGGAAAAAGCATTAACCAAAGATACAGAGCTGCTATTTTAGACTTTTTGTTTGAAGAGATTTTTGTTCACTTTGGAGTACCCAGAGAAATAATGACAGATGGAGGATCCCAGTTTACATCTCATTTGATTTAGAACCTGGTTGAGAAATATAAAATCTATCATAGAATCACTTTGCGTGATCATCCACAAGGAAATGGAAAAGTAGAAAGCACCAACAAGGTTATTGAGGCTATTCTCACCAAGATTGTAGCTAGCCATCAAAGGAATTGGGCCAATAAACTTCCAGAAGCATTATGGGCATACTAATCTACATGGAGGAAGATGACAGGGTTCTCACCATATGAATTAGCGTATGGTAAAAATCCTTTGTTTCCTATAGAATTTGAAATCAAGACATTAAGAACAACAATGCAAGTAAATCTAGATTTGGCAATAACACAAAAACAATGGTTGAATCAGCTTAATGAACTAGATGAGAAACGATTAGCCGTTATTTAGCAAACAGACATTGTCCAACATCAAAGGGCTATGTGACATGATAAATTCATTGAAAAGAATAAATTTCAAAAAGGATATTGGGCTCTATTATATGATTCAATATTTAAGGATTTTAAAGGGAAGCTCTGCACCAGGTGGCTAGGTCCTTATGAAGTTGACACAGTCTTTGACAATGGAACTGTAAATTTAGTAACCATTGATAGTGCTAGAGAACCATTGTTTTCTAATGGGAATCGTCTTCAACTATATCACAAACTTGCTTTGAAGGAATCATTCATCAACACTATCACAGATTTTGACTTTTAGATTACAAAGGCAGGGGACAATTCCCCTGCTGCCAATTTCTTGATTCTCTAATAAGTGTAACAACCGAAAACTAGCTTCTGTTGTTACATCCAGCAGTAATAAATAAATAAATAAATAAATAAAAAGAGAAGCAATAAAAACATATAAATAAAAATCTAACTATGAAAACCTCTTCTAGGGTGTAGAAAGACCGATTGTGACAGCTGAAAACCACTATGTGGTGGCTATTGCACATTTATTTTTCCTCTGTAACAATGTTATGTAAGTCATGCATATTCTATTATTTTATGTTGTTACAAGTTCTATTAGAATATGTTTGTAAATTCTTTTTGTAAGTATTTTAAAATAATTATGTAAATAAGAGACGACTATACAAATAACATGGAAGGGGTTTTTGGTTTAAGGGCAGTAACATAGAGTGGGAATGTAAATGGATTTTGGATAGGGAATTTCATTACCTGTTAGGGGTTTTGGGAGCCTAGGTAAATAGAACACGTAGGTTTTAGAGTTTTGGGAATAGAAGGCTTTGAGAGATAGTGAAATGATACGAGGGTTGGGAAAAGGTTTAATAGGGGTATGGGAAAGGGATAGAAGTATTAGGGTTTGAAATTAGAGGTGTGGGAATGAAACTATGGTTTGCAGGTTTGAAGACTTGAAATTTCATTCAAGAGACTTAATTATGAAGTTGTGAGATGTGAAATGAAATGAGGGTATACTTCAGGGCTACTTACTTGCTAGAGGAAGAGAGAAACTGAACTAAAGCTTTAGAGGCAATGGCACTTGGTTTTAGAGGCTGGAGAGCAACCCTGGTCAAACGCACAGTGTTCAACTGAAACGTGCCCTTTCACTGGTCAAACATGCAGTGTATAATACAAAAGCACAACGTATAACAGAAACACGTAGCATATAACAGAAACGTGCCCTCCTGGTCAAATGTGCAGCATGACATTGCAACGCGTAGCGTAATGCACAAACGTGTAGCGAAAACTCTATTTTGCTGGTTTTACCTGTCAAACTCGAAAATATCTCCTTTATTCAGGTTGTTCGACCATGTCAAGAGAAAATGAGTGGAAAATGGGTGTCTTGAAGGCTTTAAATACTTTATAGAATTTGACTTTGTTGATTTAAAACCCATTTGCTAATGTTTTGAAAGTGCTTTTGAAACATTTCACTAATACCCTTTTACCTTGTGCTTTTGCTTTACAGATTGATCAATAACTGGAGTAGAAACTTTTTGTTTTGACATTTAATGTCCAGTTGGCATGTGGAACTGAGTTGGCAGCTTTGGGAAAAGTCACTTATTACATATAATGACATAAAATTACATAAATATAGAAAAATAGAAATACATCTTTGTTTCTGGAATAAAATTACAATTTGTTATGAAACTCATACTTGAAATCAAAATTAGAACTTTGGCAAGCATATTGACATGTTTGCAAATCCTCTTTAAATGAAAAAGGGATATTATTGGTGTTCACTCTCATACTTTTGATGGCCTTATGTAGTGAAATGGTGTTTTATTGGACCTTGAAAAAATGAAACCTAATGAAAACCTTGAGTGAGCAGACTTCATGGTGAATTGACTAGCATAGAGACATGATGAAATAAAATTTCATAATTTATTTATGCTCAGTAAGGCATGAAGGTGGGCCAACAAGTATAGATTTTTTGAGGGAGAGTGAGATTTTTTATTAGGGCTACCATCAGTGAATAAATTTTGAATGAGGACCTAGGTGGAATGACAAAACTTTTAGAATGGGACCCTAACATGATATAAAAGAGGATTTTTGATCACTGATGGTAGTATGCAAACACTGACTCTAACATCAGCGTTATTTGGGGATGAAAGCTCCTTGGAGGTGTCAAGAACACTATAGACCAAGTGCCTAACCATGTAGGCCAATACGGTAAAAAAATCAAACTGAAATGCTCAAATAACACAATCTGAATCAAAACTGACTTACTTATCTGACGACTGAACTTTGAAAATGGTAGAAAATCAATGAAGCTCCATGGCCTTCACTTCAGGCTCTGAACTCCAATGATTATCTACTTCACACTTGCAAAAAATTAAATTGTTATGTACAATTAAACCGACCTATTTTAGAAAAGATAGTGCTTAAGGAGTCTACCATTGATTGGTCCTCCTAAGCATGGTGCTCCATTCATCTCATCCAAAAAGAAAGCATTTTGTCCTCAGAAAGATGAAATCTAATAAGGGCCTTTCCACAGATTTTCAAATTTACGATGCTTACCCTTATCTTCATTTTTGGGATCCCAACGAAGCACCACATCTCCAATTTTGAAATCATATTCCTTTATTTTCTGGTCATATATTCCCTTTATTCTCTCATGAAGCTTAGAGGTGTTCTAACGTCTGTTGTAGGTGAATCATTTTATTGATCTAGCACTAAATATCATTCTCTTCACTTCTCGTTTCTTCTAACTATTTCATGACCGGGACTGCTAATGATGAAGGGAAAACAATATCTACTCCATACACAATTTGAAAAGGAGAAAGTCCAAGAGATTTCTTACTACTCACTCGATCTACCCATAATGCATTGATCAACTTTTTGTGCCAATTCTTTTTGTTGGCCCCCAACATTTTCTTGATGATGTTGATTAAAGATTTATTGGAGGACTCGGCCAAACCATTTCCTTGTGGATAGTATGTTGAAGAATGTCCCAACTTAATGTTGTATTTGTCACAAAACTCAATCATATTTTTAGATTTGAATGCTGCCATGTTTTCTGTGATGATATTATTAGGACAACCAAAATGGGACAAGATATTAGTTTCTAAAAACTAAATGATAACTGAATATGTTGCTTGCCTGGTAGAAATTGCTTCAATCCACTTGGTAAAGCAGTCTGTAGCTGTCAATATCCACTTGTGTTGTGCAGATGATGATAGGTTAATCTCGCCTATGAAATCTTGGCCCCACTACTGAAACGGTGCAGGAACTGAAATAGGTTGTAGAGGCAAAGGAAAAAGTTTTCTTTTACCTTGGAAAACTTGGCACTTATGACAACTCATTAATTCTCTATAGATATCTATAAAAAGTGTAGGCCAATAGTAACCCGCTCTCAGTACTTTGATGGTCGTGTTCTTCGACTACAAGTGGCCCCCACAATCTCCTTTGTGGAAGTCATTTATTACGTATTTAGACTCATCTTCGGTCAAACAATTCAACAACACACCTCCAGGATCCTTCTAATAAAGTGTGATGTTCATAATACAATATTTTGAAGCCTTCAACTTCAATGACTTGCTCTTTAGACATGCTTGGAGGGGGATTTAGATGTTTCAAAACATAAATAATATCATAATATTGTGGAGATGATAGAAAGATATCAAATACCTGAATGAGATCTACTTCTTCTTGATTATCAGACAATGCTGCTACAAGGTTGATATCTAGAGCATGGAGATTTGACTTAGCCATGAGTTTTGCTAAGCTTTGACCCTTGATCAGCTTGGTAGGTTTGATCTCAAGATCATATTCTAATAATGTTTTTATCCATCTACCTCTTCTACCTTCCGGGTCATTCTGCACAAGAACTTCTTTTACCGCTGCATTAGGCACATAAGCAAGAGTATGCGAATTTAAAATGTAAAACCTGAAATCTTTCACTACCTTTACCAAAGCCAAGGCCTGTTTCTCAATGATGTTGTACTTAAGGGCTACATCCCTGATGTTGTGACTGAAAAATATTATTGGAATCTCAGTTTTATCCCTTTTCTGCATTAATATTGTTGCCATAGTATGCTCAGAAGCAAAAGAGAATATAATAAAATCATTGAAGTAATCGGGACTGATTAAGACAGGGGCAGTGGTTAAGGCAAGCTTTACTACATGAAAGGACTTGCGGGCTTTCTCGAACCATTTTACATCATTATCCTTTTTCAAAATATTGGTCATTTGTCTAAGATGTTAAGCCAAATTAGGAATAAATCTGCGTAAGAAATTCATCTTACCATTGAATGCTTGGATTTATTTCTTGTTGCGAGGGAAATCAATTTGTTGAATGGCTTCTACTTGTGAAGGGTCAATCTAGATGTCATCCTTCAAGATGATGTATCTGAGAATTTTTCCTTCCTCCATGTCAAATAAACTTTTCTTCGGCTTGAGAGAGATTCTGAACTTTCTACATTTATGGAAAATGACTCTTAAATGATGCAAACGTTCATCATGTGAATGTGAAAACAATGTTACATCATCTAAGTATACAACCAAGAAAACATCTTTTTCATTGGAAAAGGTTATGTCCATGGCACGCTGAAAAGTGGCCCTTTCATTTTTGAGATTGAATAGCATTATTGTATATTTGAATGTGCCCCAAGGTGTGGTGAATTCTTTCTTGTTTGGATCATCTTCATGCACTAAAACTTGATTGTAACTGGAGTAGCCATCCAAAAGTGACAGTCGAGAAGCACCAACAACTCTCTGAAGGATATGGTCCATTTTGGGAAGTGGATAATTATCTTTCAGAGATACTTTGTTCAAGTTTCTGAAGTCTATGCAGAGCCTTATTTCCTTGGTATTCTTTCTCATCGGAACTAGATTTGATATCCAATCGGAAAATCTGATAGGAACAATGATGCTTGCCTTGAAAAGTCTGTTAACTTCTTTCTCTATGGATGGCAACAGTCTTGGGTTAATCCTTCTTAGCTTTTTTCTGAAGTGATTTTGATTGTACTTGATTGGGATGGTATGCTGAATTATTTTCTTATCATATTCCTTCAAGTCTGCATAATCCCACGTGAAAACATCAGAAAATTCAGACAATAAATGAATATATTTCTCTTTTACCTCTAGATATAATGATTTGGACAGCTTGATCATTTTTGGTTTGTTTGTTGTTCTGATGTTCACGTCTTCGACACCTTTCTCTATAGGAACCAATGTAGGCTTCCTTGCTACATCATCCTAATCAAACAAGCCTTCTAAGGGTATAAGACCTTTTGGAATATTGTTATCCTTCAGCTGTAATATATAAACTTGAGCTTCCTCAAGACTTGATCATCTTTGTCTTAAATTTCATCCATAGAACAATTCTCAAACTCTCCTTCACTCTGAAGAAATTTATTCACATGTTTGTCATCCCAAAATATTTTCCAATATCGCAAGTTGTCAGGAATAGAGGGCCGATGTTTTACATGAATCTCAAATTTCTTGTTTGATAAAATGGGGATTTTGAAATTGCTTGCAGCTGCAGCTAATGAATCTGCCATAATATTCTGACTCCTTGGTAAAACTAAACGTGTATATTCAGGAAACATCCTCAAAATATCTAAAAAAACATTTCTATATTTTCTCTTTCACGAATGGTGAGCTTGATATTCACCTTTAACTTGATTGATCACAAGTTTTGAATCACCATACACAAAAAAATTTCGTGCACCCAATCTTTTCAAGATCTTTAAACCTATGATCAACGCTTCATACTCTGCCTCATTGTTAGTGCAATCAAAAGCTAACTTGTATGAGCATAATCTAAGATTTTGAGGGAGCTCACCTTGCTGATGATGTGGACTTCGAATCCAAATGCCAATTCCTACTCCATCTTTCCCAAGAGCACCATCAAAGTCCATGGTCCAAAGGCCATGCTCCTCTTCCAAGGGCTATAAATATTGTTTCTTCTTTGGGTCAAACTTTCTAAACTTTGTCTTCATGGCTTTCTGAATTTTCCATTACCTTCTCCGACAACTGTTCTGAGCCTTTCTCTACCTTATCGAATGGCTATACAAATGAATTTGGCATCTTTTCTTTTTCTTGATCTAATATTGTCCTTATACAATTGGAAATCTCCAGTACATCTTTAATTTCCACAAGCTGACTATCTACATCATTCAATCCACTATCATTATATAAAATAAATGACTCTAAATCTGTATGTAGAGAATTTATAGGATGATTATTGGGCTTCTCCTTGCTAGTTATCATGATTTTTTTTTTGGTTTCTTGTTAAAATTTCCTCAATTGCCCAAAAACTAGAATAATGGCATAGGAGAAGTCTAAATGCAGTGTGCCTCTTAGTTTCGCTCCTGAGGACCTTGACAATAACAAACCAAACCATGGTGGTATATTAGCTACCACCACATCCATTAAGACATTATTTGTCGGGATTTGGTTGAGGGATACTAACAAATCTTTTATTAGACCAAGACAATGAACCTTACCGGAATCAAAAGAATACAAGTCATGGTATTCACATGTTATTTCTAGACCCAAGTTTTCCATGATGGCCTTGGGCATTAAATTATGGGAGGCTCCAGAGTCAAGAAGCAGTTATAAAGAATGTACTGAAGGATTATTAAGCTCAGGTAAAATGGAGGAAACTCACTATCTTCTGACTGACCATCTATGGTTGGACCAAAAATCAATTCAAGCTGTTCATCTTCAACATTAACCATGTCAGGCATAGGGTCAACTTTCAACATTTTACTTATATCAGACTTGTAATGGCTATTTTTGACAAGTTCAGTAAGATGGATTGACACTTTCAACTTTGAAATTTCAGTTTCTAAATTGAATGAGCTATATTTGTCCACCTCTTTTTGGATGATGTCTCTTTTCGCCGGTAGACCTCTTGGTGTCTAATCCTTCTTCTCTCACTATCATGATCCTTGTTTGGATTTCTTATAGATGGCTGATTTACTTTGCTTTGGTTAGCTACTGCCAGCTCTTTGCCTTTACTTTTATTTCCTTGAGTAATTGTCTTTAGTTGAGTATCCTTCTACTGCAATGTCCTTTTCTGAATGGGAGTGATTGGGGCATCTATATTTCTCAAGGAATATTGCTTCTGGTGAGAGCTGAGTGCATTCAAGTATCCTCTTTGATAATCATATGATTGGGTTTCCAATGCATAGTCATTTTCTAGTATGTAGTCTTCATCTTTAGGTTCCTTTGTCTTCTTGACATACTTCTCATTTTCAGTCAAGAAAATGGGATGGAAATCTTCCCTAAAGAAGTGATTTTCCTAAAAAATTGGGTCTGTTTCATCATCAAATTATCCTTGAGCATAATTTTTCTGCAAGGGTGTCCGAATTAGCTTCTGAGGTGTCGATGCTTCAGAAGCTTTCTTGTCTCTATGTTTTATCCTATACTGAGGTTGCTACTGGTTTCTGAAGTTCGGATTTCTAACTTGTGGCTGCTTAGGTATATTTGAATTTATCAGCTGGTTATCCATCCTCTCCATGGTTCTGATCAGTGCATCTAGTTTAATATTGGTGGAAGAAGAAGGTTCTTCTATGATGGATACTTTCTTTTCCGGTTTCTCATGTTTTAACTGAGACTTTTTAATCATCAAGTTTGCTTCCAATCTTACTGCATTATTCTGTATTTCTTCCAGAGTTGCAGGATCTATTTCCCTTAGTTGATAAGCCATCTCCATATCTAAGGCATCTGGGTAATGTTGAAGTGCCAAATCAGGTGGAGGTTTCATGTTATCCGGAATGGAATTATAGATCTGATTGAACCTTATAGTAAAATCCTAAACCGTCTCGTTATGATTCTGTTTCAATGTATTGTATTCTGCCAAGATCTGCAATGGATTCTTCTTTTCCCACCACCTAGCTAAGAACAACTCATCTAACCTCTAAGGAGTATCAATGGAGCCTACTTCCAAACCACAAAACCATTTTTTCAAATCTCTAGAAAAACTTTGAGCCATTAGTCTCATTCTGGCATTGTCATCATCAACCTCCTCTAAGTCAATGAAATCAACCATCTTGTCACTATGTTGATATGTTGTGACTCTCGAGCTGCCATCAAAAAGAGGAAGTCTTTGGTCATAGGTTTGAGGTAAAGCTGCCAACTGACTAGGTAATACTAAGGGAGAAAATCTTGCCATAACTACTGGAGAAGGGCATACTGGGACTACAATGGGTTAAGTTGGCAAGGATTAATATGGAGGTGCAATAGAGGGTATGGCAGAAGATAAGCTTTCAAAATGATACTGAATATAGGCTTTTTCTATAGTAATTTGTAATTGATCAGCTAGGCTTTGAAGTTTCTCAAAATTAGACCAAACTTCGTGCTTAAGTTTTGAAGACTAAGAAGTAGCAGAAGGTTGATTAAACAAAGATTTTGAGGTGGGTAAGTATGAATCAAACTTTATGGGATCAAACACTTCCTCTGTAAGACAAGATTTAGACTTTGAATGAAATAGGGATAACTCAAATTTAATGTCGAAAGGAATATCCTCAATACTAAGTATCTGATGTGGCAAGGAAGTGGTCCTTTCCAATTTTGTGCTTTCAGTATCAGGGAAAGGGACTTTAGGTTTTCTTAACAATCTTTCAAGATCATCAACTAGAGAAAGAGGATGTGGGTCAAGGTTTGAATTGGTATATCTATTCAAAGCCAGTATCTTAACAGGGTCAAAGATTATGTGAGGTAAAAGACTTCAAACTTTAGTGGAAAAAATATATCTTCAAACTTCAAAGTAAAGGAAAGTCTTCAAGAGAGAAATTTAAATTGGTAATGATCAAGAGATTACCAATGTAATGAGGTTTGGTTGGACTTGTGATTTTTAACCTTCTTCACTTTTTGAACAATCTATGAATATCTTCAACTGAATCAGCTAGATCAGGATGTGGAATTTTGTCTTGTTTGTCTCCTTGAAGCTAGCTCTACAATATTGACATTGCAATTATGGGATCAACCTTTATGAAACTTAGTCTCATCATCCAAAGGCTCAAATTCCAATGAAAAATTGTCGTACACCCATGAAATTGAACCTTTTTTTCCCCGGCTACGACGCCAGTATGTTATCACTCCTTCAGATCTCCAAGGGTGATGAAGAGTCCAGCTGAGGTAACCACAGACCAACCTTTTGACTTGGTAGCTAGCCCTACCAAGATGGAGAGGGCTCTCTCCAAAGAATCATGACCAAGAGGGCTTGATGGATTAGGGTTTTAGGTTAGGTATAAAGTTCAAAGGTTGTTTTGATTTGATTTGGTGGGGTTACTGCTAGATGAGGGTATTAGGTCAAAGAGGCTAGGTCAGGGCGAATGAGATATGATTGTAGACATCCAAAGGGGAAAGGTAGGAAAAAGGTTCAGAACTTAAAAGGTGATTTGATGAGATGGTTTAAGACTGATGAGGAGTTAGGAAGAGCATAGGAGATGTATTCTTCCTAAATTGAAGAAATAATGGACAAATTATGATAACTTTCCCAAAACAGAGCATGAGAAAACATGTATTATGCCTATCAAATTGAATATTACCATATAACAGACATGAAATAGTGTATAAGCTCAACAAAAATTCATACAAATGATGACAAAGAAGAAACAATGCTAAACATCCATACCACATGTATCCCAAAGAAATAGTTGCAAGTCATCTATTAATACTGGCCAAAATCTTATACAATAGTGTCTTTGATCACTAGAACAACATCCAACTGAATCCAACCTTTGAAAAGACTGAAAAATATAAGATATATGTCTCAAAGAAATTCCTCCCAGACATCAGGGGTCAAATCCATTAGAGGAGGAGCAATTCCACCAAAATTTGAACTGATAGCTAGAGTGTAGGGTGGTCAAAGTGACTTATCCCTAATTACAATGAACTGATTCATTACACCTCATAGAGTCTATTTACCTAATGTATTTATCCTAGGTAATAGTAAAAATACCATAATTACATTTACATGATCAATTAAATGAGTAAAAAGTTGATTTCCAAAGAGGAAAATCAAATCTAGAGAAAATAGTGAAAAATTAGGCAACTGGTCAAATGCGCAGTGCCTGCGTCAAACACATAACATCATCTTTAGACCAACTTTTGCTTGCCTTCCCGGTGTCCAAATTGAGATCAGGATATCTCATTGGAAATATTATCCTATCTATCTTCCAAATCTACATTTATTTTTCAAAATTGACTCGATTTGACTCTACAAAAATGGATTCTTTGAAGACGGGTCAAACACGCAGCGTCAAGGTGAAAAAGGAGGTAGAACATTGATTTTTTAGGTGTTTTTTCACCTTTTCACCTACCAGTTGTGCAAAACAAGGCTTGTAAATTTATTTTCCTGCATGTATTCCCTGCTCTGAATCCAATGGTGGTCTTCCTTTGTCCAAAAAGTGACCCAAACAAAAGCGCAACACCAAGGGCGTTGTGCCCTTAGCATTCTAGCTGTAAAAAATTGTGTATAATTACTTGAAAAACACAAAAAACTTCAAAATTACTCCACAACTTCTCAAAATTGGTGAAATGATTGTTGATCATGTGTTTTTTGCATGGAGTGAGGCTTCAGCAAGGATGTCTAGCTTCTCCTTCTATTTTTGGTGAGTTAGGGCTTCAATTTTTGCCTTTGGAGCCTTGAGCTTTGCCTTGGCATTCCTTTCTCTGTTGGTATAGTGTTTTTCCATATTCCTCTGAATTTCATTTCGCTGATTGGATTAATCTACAAGATTCTCTAAATGCTGATTGACCTTATTAGGCAAGTGCTCCTATTTCTCATCGATCAAGATGGCAAATTTCTCATTCCATGTGAGCTTATTAGCAAGCTCAGCCTCCTTTTGTTTCTCTAGTTCTAGAGCTCTTTTCAGCCCTCTAGTTCTAGGTCTTCTTATAGGTTCTTGCTCTTCTTCAGTTTCACTATACCTGTCATAGGCCTCATCAAGCAATTCCTTTTCTTTCATTGCTTCTTTCTTTGCCTTGATGAGTTGAATCTCCATGACCTCATGTTTGGCCTCAAGCTGCTTATTTTCCTTCTCATATTATGAGATGATGTATTTTTCCCTTTGCAGGTTGATCTAGAGCTCCCTGATGAGTGCATATTTTTGTTTGATGACAATGCTTGTACTCTCACTGTCATCATGCTCACCTAGATCAACCAAGTCAAACTCCTACTATGTCTCATGTAGGTCTTTCTCTTCATGTTGAATATTTGTCTCTGTCATCTTTTCCTTGCCCTTCTGTACCTGTTTTTCTGATGAAGAAGGAAAGGCTTCTCCCACAATTTGTGGGGAAAACACCTACCTATGGCCTCTTTGATAAATGTGTGTAAAAATGCCCAAATCAGCCTCTTTGGGCTTGATGACCTCAACCTGTCCAATCTGTTCCAGCTCTCTGATTTCATCTCTATTAGGTGAATGGATATGCTCATGAAATGGTGATGATGGAGGTGATGGTGAGGGTGACTGATCAGATGAGGATGAATGATCTATGGGTTGAGATGGAGGAATGGAGGTGGAAGGGTGAGATGATGAAGGGATACTTTGAACATTCTGAGTAGATGAATCAGTAAATATGGGATTGGCTATGAAGGTACTCCATGCAATGTTGAGCTCTTTGAGATGATGAAGGACTATGATTTTAATGAGGGAATGATGAAAGAGACTATTCATTTGATCTTTATACTCTCTTTTCTGGGCAATGTAGGCCATCTTATCAATGCTCTGGAAGAGATAATAAGGTATGTTGAGCATCTTAACCCTTGTGAAATGCATGAGTAGCTAAATATGATAGGTATACAATCTGGAAAACCTTCCTTCACAAGTAAAGTATCTCATGATGATTTTCATCATGGGAACATATCTATCTAGGAGGTAAGAGAAAGGAAACAACCTCTTTCTATCATTTATGTATCTAGGTTTAATATAGGGCTCATAATAATGTCTCTCCAAATCACCTTGTTTAAACCATTTCTCCCCAACATTTGGGATTCTAGTGGCAATTGATATGATGGCAGTGGATACAGTGAAAGTGACACCAGCAAGGGTTACTTGGTTGTCATGGAGATTGGAGATGAACAGTCTACTCAACATAGGATGATATTGGAACTTTTGTACTTTCTCACAGAATTCAAAACATCCTAGATGTTTGAAAGATGTCACAGTCATGGGAGACGCCATGAATTCATTAGTATTTCTTGGCTCAAATCTAAGGATTCTCTCTCCTTTGTTTGAATTCTTCCCCTTTCTTTCCTCTTCACTAGAACTTTTGTTTTCTTCTTTTGACATGGTGTCTTGATTTTAAGACCCTAGGGAGATGAAATGATAGTGGAATGTAGGTGTATGGAGATAGGAATGGTGTGACGAAATTCAGGGATATGAGGGAAAGGGTTTCTGGTTTAAGGGAAGTAACAGGGAGTGGGAACATAAAGGGATTTGGGATTGGGAATTTTATTACAAGTTAAGGGTTTTGGGTGCTTAAGTAAATAGAACACCTAGGTTTTATGGTTTTGGAAATAGAAGGCTTTGGGAGATAGTGAAACGATACGAGGGTTGGGAAAGGGTTTAATAGGGGTATGGGAAAGGGATAAAAGTATTAGGATGTGAAACTAGAGGTGTGGGAATGAAACTATGGTTTTCAAGTTTGAAGGCTTGAAATTTCATTCAAGAGACTTAACTATGAAGTTGTGAGATGTGAAATGAAATGAGGGTATACTTCAGGGCTACTTACTTGCTGCAGGAAGAGAAAAACTAAATTGAAGCTTCAGAGGCAATGGAACTTGGTTTTAGAGGCTAGAGAGAAACCCTGGTCAAACGCGCAACGCTCAACTGAAACACACCCTTTCACTAGTCAAACGCGCAGCGTATAAGAGAAACGCACCCTCCAGGTCAAACGTGCAGCGTGACACTGAAACACACATCGTAATGCATAAACGCACATCGAAAAATCTGTTTTGCTGGTTTTACCTGTCAAACTCGAAAATTTCTCCTTTGTTGAGGTTGTTCAACCATGACAAGAGAAAATGAGTGGCAAATGGATGTCTTGAAGGTTCTAATGTTTTGAAAGTTCTTTTGAAACATTTCATTAATACCCTTTTAGCTTGTGCTTTTGCTTTACAGATTGATCAATTGCCGGAGTAGACACTTTTTTTTTGACATTTAATGTCCAGTCGGCATGTGGAATTGAGTTGGAAGCTTTGGGAAAAGTTACTTATTACATATAATGACATAAAATTACATAAATATAAAAAAATAGAAACACATCTTTGTTTTTGGAATAAAATTACAATTTGGGATGAAATTCATACTTGAAATCAAAATTAGAACTTTGGCAAGCATCTTCACATGTTTGAAAATCCTCTTTAAATGAAAAAGGGATATTATTGGAGGTCACTCTCATACTTTCGCTGGCCTTATGTAGTGAAATGGTGTTTTATTGGACCTTGAAAAAATCAAACCTAGAGACCTAATGAAAACCTTGAGTGAGCAAAATTCATGGTGAATTGACTGACATAGAGACATGATGAAATAAACATTCATAATTGATGTATGCTCAGTAAGGCATGAATGTGGGCCAACAATTATAGATTTTTTGAGGGAGAGTGAGTTTTTTGACTAGGGCTACCATCAGTGAATAAATCTTTGAATGAGGACCTAGGTGGAATGACAAAAATTTTAGAATGGGACCCTAACATGATATAAAAGAGGAGTTTTGATCACTGATGGCAATATGAAAATACTGAATCTAACATCGAACTTATTTGGGGATGACAACTCCTTGGAGGTGTCAAGAACACCATAGACCAAGTGCCTAACCATGTGGACCAATACGGTTAAAAAATCAAACTGAAATGCATGACTGAATTTTGACAACTCAAATAACACAAACTGACTCAAAACTAACTTACTTATCTGATGACTAAACTTTGAAAATGGTAGAAAATCAATGAAGCTCCATGGCCTTCACTTCAGGCTCTGAACTCCAACGATTCTCTACTTCACACTTCTAGAAAATTAAATTGATACGTACAATGAAACCGACCTATTTAAGAAAAGATAGTGCTTAAGGAGCTTACCATTGACTGGTCCTTCTAAGCATGGTTCTCTATTCATCTCATCCAACAAGAAAGAATTTTGTCCTCAGAAAGTTGAAATCTGATATGGGCCTTTCCACAAATTTTCAGATTTACCATGCTTACCCTTGTCTTAGTTTCTAGGATCCCAACAAAGCACCACATCTCCAATTTTGAAATCATATTCCTTTGTTTTCTGGTCATAGATTCTCTTTATCCTCTCATGAAGCTTAGAGGTGTTTTGAAATACCTCATCTCGCGTTTGTTGTAGGCAAATCATTTGATTGATTCGGTGCTGAATATCATTCTCTTCACTTCCCGCTTCTTTTAACAATTTCATGACCGAGACTGCTAATGATGAAGGGAAAACAATATCTACTCCATACACAATTTGAAAAGGAGAAAGTCCAAGAGATTTCTTACTACTCACCTGATCTTCCCATAATGCATTGATTAGATTTTTGTGCCAATTCTTTTTGTTGGCCTCCAATATTTTCTTGATGATGTTGATTAAGGATTTATTGGAGGACTCGGCCAAACCATTTCCTTGTGGATAGTATGTTGTAGAATGTCCCAACTTAATGTTGTATTTGTCACAAAAATTAGTCATATTTTTAGACTTGAATGATGCCACGCTGTCTGTGATGATCTTATTAGGAAAACAAAAACGGGACAACATATTAGTTTCTAAAAACTGAAAAATAACTGAATATGTTGCTTGCTTGGTAGGAATTTCTTCAATCCACTTGGTAAAGTAGTTTGTAGCTGTCAATATCCACTTGTGTTGTGTGGATGATGATGGGTTAATCTCGCCTATGAAATCTAGGCCCCACTGCTGAAACGGTGCATGAACTAAAATATGTTGTAGAGGCAAAAGAAGAAGTTTTCTTTTACCTTGGAAAACTTGGCACTCGTGACAACTCACCACTACTTTGTAGATATCTACGAAAAGTGTAGGCCAATAGTAACCCGCTCTCAGTACTTTGTTGGTCGTGTTCTTCCAGTACACGTGGCCCCAAAAATCTCCTTTGTGGAAGTCATTTATTACATCTTTAGACTAATCTTCAATCAAACAGTTTAGCAACACACCTCCAGGATCCTTCCAATAAAGTGCGATGTCCATAATACAATATTTTGAAGCCTTCAACTTCAATGACCTGCTCTTAGCCTTAGAAATGCTTGAAGGGGGATTTATATGTTGCAAAACATAAATAATATCAGAATATCGTGGAGATGATAGAAAGATATCAGATACCTGAATGAGATCTACTTCTTCTTGATTGTCAGATAATGCTGCTACAAGGTTGATATCTAGAGCATGGAGATTTGACTCAGCCATGAGTTTGGCTAAGCCTTGACCCTTAATCAGCTTGGTAGGCTTGATCTCAAGATCATATTATAATAATGTTGTTATCCTTCTTCCTCTTCTACCTTTCGGTTCATTATGCACAAGAACTTCTTTTACCACTGCATTAGGCACATAAGCAAGAGTATGTGAATGTAAAATGTAAACTCTGAAATCTTTCACTGCCTTTACCAAAACCAAGGCCTATTTCTCAATGATGTTGTACTTAAGGGCTACATCCTTGATTTTGCATCTGAAAAATGCTATTGGCATCTTGGTTTTATCCCTTTTCTGCATTAATACTACTGCCATGGTATGATCAGAAGCAAAATAGAATCTAATAAAATCATTGGAGTAATCAGGACTGATTAAAATAGGGGCAGTGGTTAAGGCAAGCTTTACTATATGAAAGGACTTACGAGATTTTTTGGACCACTTTAGATCATTATCATTTTTCAACATATTGGTCATTTCTCTAAGATGTTAAGCCAAATTAGGAATAAATGTATGTAAGAAATTCATCTTACCATTGAACGCTTGGATTTCTTTCTTGCTGCGAGGGAAGTCAATTTGCTGAATGGTTTCTACTCGTGAAGGGTCAATTTGGATGTCGTCCTTCAAGATGATGTGGCCAAGAAGTTTGCCTTCCTCCATATCAAACAAACTTTTCTTCGAATTGAGAGAGATTCCAAACTTTCTACATTTTTGGAAAATGACTCTAAAATGATGCAAATGTTCATCATTTGAATGTGAGAACACTGTTACATCATCTAAGTATACAACCAAGTAAACATATTTTTCATTGGAAAAGGCTATGCCCATGGCACGCTGAAAGTGGCCCCTGCATTTTTGAGACCGAATGGCATTTTTGCATATTTGAATGTGCCCGAAGGTGTGGTGAATATTGTCTTGTCCTAATCATCTTCATGCACTAAAACTTGATTGTAACCGGAGTAACCATCCAAAAGTGACAGCTAGGAACCGCCAACAACTCTCTGAAGGATATGGTCCATTTTGGGAAGTGGATAATTATCTTTCAGAGATACTTTGTTCAAGTTTCTGAAGTCTATGCAAAGCCTTATTTCCTTAGTCTTCTTTCTGAAGGAACTAGATTTGATATCCAATTGGAAAATCTGATAGGAATAATGATGCTCGCCTTGAAAATTTTGTTAACTTCTTTCTCTATGGATGGCAATAGTCTTGGGTTAATCCTTCTTATCTTTTGTCTAAAGGGATTTTGATCGGGCTTGATTGGGATGGTATGCTGAATTATTTTCTTATCATACTCCTTCAACTCTACATAATCCTATGTGAAAACATCAGAAAATCTAGACAATAAATTAATATATTTCTCTTTTACCTTGGGAGATAATGATTTGGATAGTTTGATCATTTTTGGTTAGTCTGTTGTTCTGATGTTCACGTCTTCGACACCTTTCTCTGTAGGAACCAATGTAGGATTCCTTGCTACATCATCTTGATCAAACAAGTCTTCTAAAGGTATAAGACCTTTCAGAATATTGTTATCCTTCAGCTATAGTATATCAACTTGAGCTGCCTCAATCACTTGATCATTTTGTCATAAAATTCATCCATAGAACAATTCTCAAACTCTCCTTCTCTCTAAAGAAAGTGATTAACCTATTTTTCATCGCAAAATACTTTCCAATATCACAAGTTGTTGGGAACAGAGGGCCGATGCTTTACATGAATCTCAAATTTCTTGTTTGAAAAAATGGGGATTTTGAAATTGCTTGCAGTTGTAGCTAATGAATCCGCCATATTCTCACTCCTTAGTACAACTGAAAGTGTATATTCAGGAAACATCCTCAAAATATATAAAAAAACATTTCTATATTGTCTCATTCGCGGATGGTGAGCTTGATATTCACCTTTAACTTGCTTGATCACAAGTTCTGAATCACCATACACAGAAATTTTTCGTGCACCCAATCTTTTCAAGATCTTTAAACCTATGATAAACGCTTCGTACTCCGCCTCATTTTTAGTGCAATCAAAAGCTAACTTGTATGAGAGTCATCTAAAATTCTGAGGGAGCTCACCTTGCTGATGATGTGGAAAAATGCCAATGCCTGCTCCATCTTTCCCAAGAGCACCATCAAAGTCCATGGTACAAAGGCCATGCTCCTCTTCCAAGGGCTGTAAATCTTGTTTCTGCTTTGGGTCAACTTTCTAAACTTTGTCTTCATGGATTTCTGAATTTTCCATTACCTTCTTTGATGAATGTTTTGAGCCTTTCTTTGTCTTATCAGATGGTTGTTCAAATGAATTTGGCATATTTTGTTTTTCTTGATCAAATATTGTCCTTATACAATTGGAAATATTTGGTACATCTTTAATTTCCACAAGTTGACTATCTACATCATTAAATCCACTATCATTATATAAAATAAATGACTAAATCTGTATGTACAACATTTATAGGATGATTATTGGGATTTTCCTTGCTAGTAATCATGAATTTCATTTTGGTTTCTCGGTAAAATTTTCTCAACTTCCCGAAAACCAAAATAGTGGCATAGGAGAAGTCTAACTGCAGTGTGCCTCTTAGTTTCGCTCCCGAGGACCTTGACAATGACATACAAAATCGTGGTGGTATATTAGCTACCATCACATCCATTAAGACATTATTTTATGGGATTTGGTCGAGGGATACTACCAAATATTTTATTAGACCAAGAAAACAGACCTTACCAAAATTAAAAGAATACAAGTCATGGTATTCATGAGTAATGTCTATAACTAATTTTTGCATGATGGCCTTGGGCATTAAATTATGGGAGGCTCTAGATTCAAGCATGGAGTTATGAAGAATGTACAGACGGATTCTTAAACTCAGGTAAAATGGAGGAACCTCACTATCTTCTAACGGACCATCTATGGCTGGACCAAAAATCAATTCACGATGGTCATCTTCAACATTAACCATGTCGGACATAGGGTCAAATTTCAGCATTTTAACTATATCAGACTTGAAATGGCTATTTTTGACGAGTTCAATAAGAGGGATTGACACTTACAACTTTGAAATTTCAGTTTCTAAATTGAATGAGCTAGATTTGTATACCTTTTTTTGGATGATGTCTCTTTTCTCGGGCAGATCTCTTGGTGTCTGATCCTTCTTCTGACTATCATGATCCTTGTTTGGACTACTTGTAGATGACTGATTTACTTTTCTTTGGTTAGTTGCTGCCAGCTCTTTTCCTTTACTTTGATTTCCTTGAGGAATTATCTTTGGTTGAGTACCCTTCTGCAGAGATGTCCCTTTCTGAATGGGAGTGATTGAGACATCTCTATTTCTGAAGGAATATTGCTTTTGGTGAGAGTTGAGTGCATTCAAGTATCCTCTTTGATAATCATTTGATTGCGTTTCCAATGCATAGTCATTTGCCAGTATGTGTTACGGAAATAAGTACCCTAGGGTTTTGGGTTGGAACCCCAACAGAGCAAGAGAAATCTACAGTAAGTAACATGCATACAACTCAGGCAACATGCTTATATAAACAAACTATGCTATAATGATCATACCCGAATGTCCTTCATTTGGGTAGTTCCAGCAGGGTTCAGACCCTCTGCAACTCCTGATGATCTTTGAATATGCAAATCAACCAATTCGAACATACATGGCAGCATATAGATAAAGAATTTTAATGAAATAAACTTTATATCATATAAGCAAATGGTTAGTTATACATCAAAATAACATTCATACATGAATTATAACAACATCTGGTGCATAAACAAAGTCAATCTCAGGAACAAGACAACATTTCTTTTTATTGTAGAAATATATAACAAACACGGAAAGAGTTCACTTGAGTCTTCTTCTTTTGGCTCCAAGCGGAACCGTCCTCCAGATCCGTCCAGTCCTAGTCTTCAATAGCCTTCTTCCATAACCCATAACCAATACCATGATATCTCAAGCAAGTGGGAGAATATCAACACTCAAGGAAACAAGGGTTTCCTAAAACTTGGGGAAGTGCTTGAAGCATAGAGATACTTTAGACTTAGTCAGGGATAACATCAGTATAGTAATCCTACCTCTTCTTCCTTCTTTTAGGCCTTCCCATAGAAGTCTATTTATACTTCTCCCAATTAGTTTTTTAGTTGGGAAACAGTTGGGCCATGGGCACTAGGAGGCAAACAACAAGTAAAACCTGTGAACTCTACCCACAATTAAGGAAATTTGATTTTTTAAAGTGTTTTAACACATATACGCGGGTTGGGTATTGACTAACCCGCATGTACACACTTTTTTCTCAGGGCAAAGTAGCGTACAGGGAATAAAACAATGTTTTTAAAATATTTGGACCAAGTCTGGAAGGAGGGGTTTCCCTAGGCCATAAACCAAGCATCACAAATACCAAGGGCGATATTTGGAGCTATAACAGATAACCCCTAATATATGAGGTCACAAGGGGTACATGATGGCTGAAATGTATTAAGTATATGGAAAGGAAACTTGTCGAAACTAAGAAGGACTTCACCAGATTTCAGCCTGCCAAACCATCAAAAAGAGATAAAAAAGAAACAACTGTCTGAGACGGGCATACCCATGCTCAGAAAAGTAAAGCATGTCCACATATCAAGTACAAGCTGATCCACTATGTATACAAGTATAAAGGACTGAAAGTACATAATGGATCATCTGATCGTGATAAAAAAAGTACATGTCTGAATATCACATATAAGAAGATGATCAATGAAGCTAAAAGATGAAGATGATCACTGATATCAAAAACTGATCCCAATAGTACCAAATGAACATGATGGAATAAAATGATACTGCATCGCAACTCAGGTGCCAGCATATAAGATGTCGCTGTGAAGGACTGCAACATATAAGGTGGATGGTGTTGACTAGCAGTAACAGGAGCAACTGACAAGTGAACCATGACATGCTGATGCAACCTGAGGTCTTCACCGACTGCCGTGGTGCATTTCTACACAATGGGAATAAATTATCTGAGGTCGACCATGTGAGAAATCATTTGATTACCCGGCATTGATGTATACCGTTAACAAATGCGAGACTACTCACCGATAATGATAATGAGAGTCAAGGTACCCAGTACAATCTAACAAGCGCCAATGAATGAGATGAAGTCGAACACCTAGAAGAATCTATCAATCAGGGGACAATGATGGTTTCCCACCGTCAATAACGAAGGAATCTACCACTTATGAATGCAAACCCCAAGGTACTGCCAAGTGGACTCTAGATCTTTGTCCTAGAGCAATGAGTCATAGTCAATAGGAAAATATCCGCTAGAAGGAAGGAATTAAGGCGTCCTTCATCAATCTAGCACGAGTGTAACCTGTAGGCCAATAATGTGGAAGGAATCAGACGAAAAAGATGTAGTAACCTGACTGAAGCACATTTCTGGCGTACACAAGATGTAGCTAGCACATGATAGAAACCCTTTAAACCAACCAATAATGAAAGCTGACACAAAGGCAAGGAATCCACCAATAGGGTCAAATGGAAACAAAGGCATTGCACGAATCCCAATGTGTGATAATGAAAGCTGATGTCGAACACAAGGGAAACCACTCAGTTAAAGAGCCATGATACTGATCGATGCTGAGCACAAGGTGACCTATCAATAATGAAAATACGTCTAGGGTGCGGCTCTAGGCCCGCCCTCAGAGCAATATGTTATCATCGATAAGGACACGTCCCGCCAGCAAGAAGTCAATGAAGACCTTCTCAAACTGACAGGAGCAAAGGACCAATAAAACTGATGTGATGACGAACATGACACTAACAACTAGGGATGGCCAACTAAAAAACAGGTCGAGAGACATCACAAATAGGTCGACTCAGGCTTACTTCCCTTGAACAAAATCACGACTCAATGATGACTATATGGCAGCATATGATAACTCTGTATAAGTTCGTCATGCAGGAGGCACGAGCGAACTCTCCATATGATTGGAAGAGGTAACCAATCGGAGGAGAACTGACTCAATAACAAGGTTAAGGCATACCTAAGTCAAACTAAATCCTGCCCAAAATGGAGGAGAGACTTTCCTTTGAGTGCTTTGTTCAAGGGCGACATAATTGACTCTAGCTGCCAACAATATATGGAAGTGTTGTCCCGTTACCACTCTTTTTGGAATATATAATTTTTTTTTCCTTTTTCTATAAGCTGGAAAAAGAATAAAATAATTCTATAGTATAGTGGAAAGAACGACTATCAGAGAAACATATGATCTAGTTCCTGGGATGGGAACAATCCTATGCTTAATGCAGGGAGGCGAAATTGGTCAAGGACACTCAAAAGGATGTTCCTTCCATGGGTCAAAGGGTGTGTCAAGTTGCAGAAGCTAAGTGTTTGCATGGTTGATTTTGCACAACACATGGTCAAATAAGTGGCTTAAACATGAGTCCAAGTGAAGCTGGCTCAAGGCCAAAAGGTGCAAATAGTCAAAATGCAATGCAAAAGTACAACTCAACACAAAGGAGCCTCTAGGTATAAATCCAGAAATAAGCATAGAAGCAAGGGGAAGTCAAAGGGTGTATCAAGTTGCAGAAGCTAAGTGTTTGCATGGTTGATTTTGCACAACACATGGTCAAATAAGTGGCTTAAACATGAGTCCAAGTGAAGCTGGCTCAAGGCCAAAAGGTGCAAATAGTCAAAATGCAATGCAGCAGTACAACTCAACACAAAGGAGCCTCTAGGTATAAATCTAGAAATAAGCATAGAAGCAAGGGGAATGCGTCTTCAATGCACAAGTCATGGCAGGACTAAAGAGGACTCCTGAGCCTACTCAATATAACAACATGGGCAACCAATGTCAGTGAGGTGCTAACTATGATGCCCATGTAAAGGATGGCTCTACCATCACATCATGATTTAAAAAATCGGCGAGTGAACATGGTTTGGTAACCAAGACACGATGGGGTCAAACCTATGGCTAATGTATCGCTGAACGAAGGCTAGTATGCAAGATGCAAAGGAAAAAATGGTTTCCCTAACCTATATGCTAGTGAGTGAATGATACCTTCCATGATGAGTCAGTGGTCATGGAACCGAAATAAGATCTCGAAGAAGTGTTCAAAATATCTTGAAATAATAACCCATTCTCGACAATTCAAGCCCACAAGTCAAAAAATTCATGAGACGAAAAATCAAGTTTTGAGATTTTTTTTTGAAATTTTAAAGCCATATATGGACTTTTAGACTCACAAATTTTTCATTTGCATTTGGAAAAAAGTTGTGGATCAAAAAGAAACAAACTTTCCTCTAAAGAATTCGACCGTTCAAATCGTGTCAAAGTTACTGGGTAACCTTCAAACCATACTTGCAATGTTTTGTGATACTTTTTAGAAGATTTAATTAAGATTTGACCATGGGAATTCATGTCAAAAAATCCAACTCTGCGTAAATGCAGGTTGGTTGTGACCAACCCGCGTATACGACGACCCTACACACGACCGTGTGTAAAGGGAACTCGTGTGTATGGGAGTTGAAATTCAAACACAAAATCTAACAGTTGAAACTCATTTCTTTTTAGGATGACCATCACATGGAGAGAGAGAGAGCATACCACAATTGACAATGAGGTAATGAATGACCAAAATGCACTAGATGCATTGAGAGGGTGCGGCTTGTTAAAATTCTTCAAAATGCCGAACATGAAGGCCAACACACGCTTGCTCGAATTACTAATCCACTACTGGAGGGTGGAGGATGATGCCTTCATGATAGATCATATTCCTCTCAAGATTGAGGTGGAAGACATTTACTTTATCACAGGTCTCTCTCGAAGAGGGGAGGTTGTGCATTTGATCGGCAGGACCCAGAGTAGTCTTTCAGTAGAAGACTATGTACACATATATTGTCTTGGCCATCTGGAAAATATTGGAAGTCAGATTCCAATAAAACACGTGGATAGTTTATCTCTGAGGATTCTATTGTTTACCATTGCTAGAGTAAATGGATCAGCTTCACTACATTAAGCTTCACAAGTGTCCATGAGCCTAGCAATGGAATGCCTAACCACTATGTTTGATTGGTGCACACCTCTTCTAACCAACATGAAGAGCCATCTGAGCTCCATTAAGAAGGGCCAGACAAAAAACTTTGGATATGGGACCATTTTATGCTCCTTCTTCTTTGAGAAGGTACCTGGGCTACGTCCCAAGGTATCTATCTCTATCAGCAGCCCGCAAGATCCACAGATGGGTAGGCAGGCTGACTTGATGAAACACCTTGGAGGCGAGGACGTGCCGAGGATGACTTTCGATGACAAGTTTTTTGCCTCGTGGGAGAAACGAATCATCGCAGTCGATGACTACCCGTATGCTGGCATGGATTTCCAAGGAGATCCAGGCTTGGTGTTTCCACCAAACGCAGCATGGGGAGACGTAGGTAACAATTTTTTAAATTTTGTCAATTTTTAAGATTTTTTTTCTTTTTTAAATATGAAATGAACTTCGAAATATTTTTGATGGACAAAATAGTGATAAAATGATCATGTTCCATATGTGGGTCCAGTGAGACCAGATGGATTCGCACGACACAAGTGTCGTGGAAGAGGTAGTTGCTGAGACAGAGAGGGTCCTATATGCAATCTAAAGAAACTTGGTGAGATTGACTCACCAAGTACTGATGATAGCCATAGAGGACCTACCTGAGGACATGCAGCGCTGCATAATAGGAGTACCACAGGACTGGGTTGCATACTTCGGCGTGTGGCCATTGCGGTAGTTAACTTCTTAGCCGCTCATCTTGAGCTAGGTCGATAGATAGACTAGACATGATTATGGGCATTTAGTCCCGATTTTGTACATTATTTTTTGAACACTTTATGTGCACATAGGTAGTTTTATGATATAGGATCCCGAACCCGATAAATGTTATTTAATTGTGACACTACTAGCTGTGAGTCAAGATACACTACCAATGAATCAATTCCATAAGAAATAGCTTCGGATAGTAAATTAATAACAACAATATATTTGGCAATGTTATTTGATGCAGGACAAATACATACTCCCCTTGACACCATCAACTGACCAGATGGATAATAAATCACCCAAGCTGTGGAAGCAAGATTCCGAGTGTGCCGACTAGCACCATCGGCGAATCCGAAATAGACCAAGTCATCCATCAACACCTACCAAAGAAGATCAAACAAATGTCAATATCACAAAATGCCCGACAAAATATGTACAAAAATACAAAATATACAAAGAAGCAATTGCTTGGCCAAGACCTAAGCAAAATACTTCTTGAGGTAGAGCCCATTTCGAGGCTCTACCAACTTGTTCCCTTCAAAATCGACTAATTCATAAGCCCATTTTCCCAAAACTCATTTTACTACAAAGGGACCATACCACATAGACTTGAATTTGCCTACCCCCAAGGCGTCTTTATCTTGGTCATAGACTAAGACAAGGTCGCCTTCAGAAAAGACTCAAGGATAGACAACTTTGTCATACTGAGTTTTAACCCTTTTCTTATGGGCCTCGTTTATTATGGTGGCATCTTGACACTGCTCATTGAGATGTTACAAATGAATGAGGCACTCTTCGATACTATACGTCTCTGGAAGGAGCTCGACAACTAGATTAAGGGATGGAATTTAACATTCAATGGGAAAAATAGATTCCAGCCCGTCAACTAATTGAAAAGGTGTAAAACCGGTGGCAATCTTCACTAAGGTTCAGTATGCCCAGAGAGATGGGTACAACATGATGTGCCAATTGGAACGATTTTTATCAATTGTCCTTTACAAGATTTCCTTGAGGGACTTATTCACGACCTCAACTTTCCCATTGGCCTGAGGATAATACAGAGATGAATGCTCCTGCCGAAGCCCAACTTAAGAGCTAATTCGGTCATCAGTTGGTTCTGGAAGTGACTGCCATGGTCAGTGACAATCTCTCTTGGGATACCAAAACGTGAAATAATCTGATTGAAGAAAAACAATGTTGATGTTTCACTATCATTTTTTTAAGTAGGCATGGCCTCAGCCCACTTCGTAAAGTAGTCTATGACCACTGTGATATACTTGTGATTTTCCGTTGGAGGTTGATTACAAGTGGTAAAGTCAATGCCATACTTTGTAAAAGGATCGACAGTGATAACAGGAAACAGAGGAGCTCAATGCGTGCACATCTTCTGAGTATAGACTTGACAAGGGTGGCAACGTTTGACCACTTCAATATAATCTTTGAAAATTGAAGGCCAAAAGTAGTTGGCACGCAAAATTTTATGGGCTGTTGCAAGCCCTAATAGATGACCACCATAAGCTCCACTATTGCAATCATTGGGTACAGACTCTACTTCCTCCAAAGTTAAGCACCGCCTAAGGATTGAATCAACCCCTCGATGATATAATGTATCACCAATGATAACATAGTTTTTTGCAAGGTGACATAACTTTTGACGCTCATACTTGGAGGAAGAAGGTGGGAACTTCGAATTCTGGAGATATATGACGATATCTCCATACCAGGGATCTTGTGAAGAAACGAGGAATAAATGCTCGTCGGGGAAATTTTCCTCATAAATAATATCTTCTTCACAAGGCAGCTCGGAAATTAATTCCGCAAAAACCAATGACTTCTTAGACTTGGCTGACAAGAACTTGAGATCAAATTCTTGTAAAATAACAATCCATCGATTTTATTTGTGCCCAATTACTCGCCTACTGAGGACAAACTGAAAAGGATTGATAGCCGCTAAGATGAACGTTTTGCGTAGCAGAATATAATGATGAAGCCGCTGGACAGCATGGACAGCTGCCAAGGCCAATTTCTCAATAGGAGAATAACATAGTTCAGGACCTACCAAGCCTTGACTCAAGCAGTAAATCACATGCTTCGTGAGAGCATAATCCTCCTGAACCAGAACCATACCTATGGTTGATTTTGTTGCTGCAAGATACAAAAGGAAATCTCTGCCATAATCCGGTGGACTCAAAAATGGGGCAGAGATTAATTCCTACTTCAAGGCATCAAAAGATCATTGCGCAAAGTCGTCCCATAAAAATGGAACTCCTTTCTTTAGCAAATGCATAAATCCTTTAGTTATCTCAGCGTAGTTTGCTATAAATTGTCTTAAGAAATTTCCCTTTCCTTGGAGACTTTGATGTTGTTGGATGGAAGACGGGGGAGGCAACTGAATTATTGCCTCAACCTTGAAGGGATCAACTCGAATCCCTTCCGTTGATATGATGAATCCTAACAACCGACCAGATGTGACCGCAAAAATGCATTTATTCAGATTCAACCAGATTTTGTAAAATCAACATCGCTCAAAAACTAACGGAAGATGGTTCGGATGATTGATTTTCTTTCGAGAATGAGCAGCTAAATCATCCAAGTATGCTTGGATGACATGCTTGATGTCGTGGAAAGGGTAAGACATGGTCCGTTGAAGCATAGCACTAGCATTTTTAAGACCAAAAGGCATATTTTTTGTATGCAAAAGTACCCCAGGGACAAATGAAAGTTGTCTTATGTTGGTCCTCTAGACGGATAGATATTTGATTATAACTTGAGAATATGTCCATGAACGAGAAAATTTCATTATCTGTACATTCATCATCTATCTGATCAATAAACGGTGTGGGGTAATTGTCTTTCAGACAAGCTTTGTTAAAATCCTGTCAAGCGGAAAGAGTCGATAGTGCGGACACAACCAACCTCCCTAGGAGCCTAAGACTCTCTAGTGACAAACAAGACAAACAAGAGCAATCCTTCTCTAAACATGCATTTACTATATAAGAAATCAAGTGTTTAGATCCTACCTGTAGTCCCACGCTGTTGTAGCAGTCCAGCCTCGTTGATCCGGATGAGCTCCTCCTTCACTTCGAAACCTGCATTCACTAACAATCAAACGATTAAATAGCACTTGATAATCTCATAAAATAAAACATATTTAACACATAGACCAATGAGTACATGAAACAACTCATAAATAACAAGTTATTGAGAAGAATGGACTCATTTGCATTAATAGGAAACAAAAGGAATAATTACAACCTGAGCCTTGGTGTTGTGCAAGTCCCTCCCAGGGTCCATCAAGAGTTTTCCTTTACTTTGACAAAGCTCACCCACTTCCAAATAGAACAAGAAAAGATGGTAATCTCTCCTCACAAGCTTCTAAATGGGAGTCCTAATTCCAGCAGCATCTACCCTTAGAAATGTTTAGCTTTCAACCTCCCCTCCTTCTGGCCCAATGCCTGTATTTATAGTGCTCAAGAGGAAGTTAATCAGGTCCACCATCAATGGGATAATCCCCTCTTTGGATGGGATAGCTCCCTTATTGATGGGATAAGTTCCTCTTTGGTAGGGGTACATGAACCATCTGGAGGCGCTTCATACATGTCAAACATACTTCTAGAAGCCTCTAGAAATGACCACAAGTAACTTTTTTAGAGTAAAACTTGCGCCTTTTGACCTTTACAGGGGTACGCACCTGCCCCTTTGCATACAGAGCGTACAAGTACGCAGTTTTTGTGAACATTAGGTGCGTATACGCAGGTAAGGCCGAGAGAATCTGCGTACCCAGAGATAAACACATTTACAAAGACTTTCTCTCTTTTTAAAGTTTGACATGGAGAGCAGAGGCATAAGACTTGCCCAGGAGGATAGCATGACTGTTGATAGAGCCATACTAACTGTAAATAGCCATGGTGACATTTTTTAGTGTAACAGATTGCCCCCTAAAGTGCGAAGCCTGTAGTAGATTAGGGTTTTGTATTATCTAGGAAGGGTGAAGCGCTTTATCATTTCAAGGATTATCTCGTGGAGAGCCTGGTCAGAACCTGCAATTTTCAACACAAAATACATGTATAAGATTATATCATCGCTGAGGTAGGCATTCCCATACTCAGATCAAAACTTTAACTAACAGACTAACTACTCTGATACAGGAATGATCTTGCAGTACATCATAATCATAGAATTTTGTAGACACAATATGGGCGCAACCATCTGTTTATGATTAGTCTACTAGATAATGAATACAAAACTCCTCGCAGCCTGGATGGTGGAAACTAGATCCAGGGTCTTCATTTCTACTTCCCGAATTGGTACGATTCTAGCCATGCGAATAAATGAGTTGATGTCGAACATGGTAGAAACCACTTGATTACCAGTCGATGATGTAAACTGTTAACAAGTGTGAGAGAGACCACCAGTAATGTCAATGGTTCTCAAAGTACCCAGTACAATCCATGAGATGTGAATGAATGAGTTGATGTCGAACATTTCACGGAATCCTTCGATCGAAAGTCAATGATGTAAACTGACGTCAAAGGCGAGAAACCTGCCATTGATGCATGCAGACTTCAAGGTACTGACGATTTCTAAGCCATCTCTCTAGATAATGTGCTGATGTCGATAGAAAGCGACCCGTTGCAGGCAAGCCCACAACACGAAATCATTGTTCAAGTTGAAGAAATGTTGCTGTAAGGACTGACTCAGGGATGGTCAAATGGATGACAAGTATTTTGCAGATGAAAGTTTTTCTTGCAGACCTCTTGAACACATAACGACACAACAGATGGCTTGGTGATAAATGACTCAAAGTTAATCCCCGGAACCCGGCTGAAGACTTTCAATGTGGTTTGATCAACTGTGAGGTAAAGGATTTCCCAACCCAGGTGAATGAAAAGTGTCGTGTTCAAGAGTGGTAATAAGGTTTCTTCTGAGACAAAGGATAACAAATAGGCTCATTCTTCTCTCTTTTCCCCCACCATTTTCGGCAAGTACCTCTTTATTTTTAACAAGCTTGAGGAGGATAACATATGCTTGATTATAAGCTCATCCTTCGGACGAGTCCAGCCTAGTTTTGATTCGAACCCTAGGAAGGAGTGGTTCATTCCTGTTTGTAATTGAACAGGTCCTTTACTGTGGAATTTTAACGAGCCCAGTATAGGAGAAACTCGGCGTTTTTCAATTTTAGAGAGTCTGAAAAACTTAAGAAGACTCCAGGTTGAACTTTTTCATAAATTTGTGTCCCCCAAGCCCGAAAAAGTATAAAATAATACCTGGGAGAACCGCTTGATCTTGTGACCAAGGAGTACTTTCATGATTAGTGTCTCTGACCTGAAAAGTAAAAAGCGATCAAGGACACGTCGTTTTATTTCCGTATCGAGTTTGAAACGACAAAAACCCGGCAATCTTTTCTTGATTTTACGGTCAGAAAAGAGCTATAAGGGGACCGTCTTTTAATTCCGTTTTAACGAGTGTAAAAGAAATGCTCGGCAATCTTTTCATGTTTTAGGAGTCAGAAAAGAGCTTAAAAGATGACTCTGACGTGAAAAATGATAATTTACCCTAAAATCCCTTTGTCCTGCACAAAAACAACACATTACTCATACCTGTTTAAGATGGGTAAAAATACATTGAAAATATCCTTTCATGGTGAAAAATAAACAAATTTAGCGTTTATTTATCCAAAAAACCTATAAAAAGACTTCTTACCATGTCATTTTTACCATTTTACTGTTGAGGTTGAGAAAAAGGCTTTTGGTAAGAAACTTCCCGTGGAGATTGCGGAGAATCCGACCGTCAGAATCAAACGCTGTTTCACCAGGTATTCTACAACACCCCTCTCTTGATTTCCATCCGTTTAGAATTCATTTTTAAGTTTTTATTTGATTTTTTGGGGGTCTTGGGGTTTCAAGATGCGCACTTCGGGGTACGCAGGTCATGCACTGCTGACCTGCGTACCCCGATATTTTCTCAATGGGAAAATTACGGGGTGTACGCACCCGGCCTTAAGGGAAGCTGCGTCCAAACGCTCTGTTCCTAAAGGCCGGGGTGCGTACCCCGCAAAACGCAAATTGAAACCCTCATACCTCCAAAATAGACCAAAATTTTTAAATTTTATGGATCCTAACTGATGTTTTATGATGTGTAGGGAGCACACCATGCTTGATTGGCGCGAAAGAGAGCACGAGGATGTTGATTTAGCCGCAATCAATCATCAACCCTCCATTGATGCTTTGAAGGCATGCGGACTATACAAATACTGGGCCATAACTGGCATGAGGGCACATGTGCCATTCTTAGAGTGGCTGGTTGAAAGGTGGAACGTCCAGGAATAATGCTTTTACATCGGAGAGCACCAGCTCGAGATAGAGCCCTCTGATATATATTTTCTCACTGGTTTTCCCAACAGGGGCGAGCAACTGACTCTCTCCGGGACTAGGCCGGGTGGCCAATCCCTTGCTAGCCTCCGGCTAGAGTGGTGCAACAATCAGAACCATGAGAAAGGGATAGAAATCAAATATATATCCCTGCCTGAACTTATGGTAATTGCCTTTACAGTTACCAGACTCTGCGGCGCAGCCGCCTTGCACATTGCCACCGGGTCCCCAATGCGGATAGCGATAGATTGCTACCAAGGCACCATTTTCAACTGGTGCGAAGCTGTGTTGGCCAACATGAAGGCCCAACTAACTAGGGTAAAGACCGGGAAACTAAAGACCTTTGGGTATGGGCCTTTGGTTGTGAGCTTTGCCCTAGAGAGAGTTCCTATGTTGATCCCTCAGCAGCTTACTATTCCAGTTGGGGCTCCTTGGGAGCCTAAGTTGACGAGATGGGTTACAGTGATGGCCCGGCATCCTGATGAGGGCACGACAGCGGTTCGATTTCCTGATGGTTACTTTCACTGGCTAGAGGGCCAGGTCTTTGCTATTCAGGATTTTCCTTATGCCGGAATGGATTTTCGGAATGATTCGGACATGGTTCTTCCATAGGGAGAACAATGGGATGACAGAGGTACTTTATTTTTCACAAGTTTTTAAATTATCTTTTTTTTTTTTGTTTTTTTTTTTATATATATCGTCTCAAACTGACAGTAAAAATGTTCAAAATGCAGATGTAGGCCCACAGCGTCCAGCCAATCTCCGGGCTTTGGAGAGGAGACATCCAGCTGTACCGGCACCGGCCCCACAGGATGCGGCCGCAGACACGCTAGCTGAGTTGGAGCAGGATCTAGAGCGTCTGACGGTAGACATACCAGAGACGACCATAGATGATATTCCTATCAGACTGCAGCGTTACGTAGTCGCAGTCCCGGGGCCTTTTAGGAGATTTCTATGTAGGGTAGCCCGTGCAGTGGTGTCTTACAGGGAGCATCACCAGTGACTGGATGGTCACCTTTTGTAGTCACATGTGACATTTTGACTTTTTTGTACTTATCATTTTGCCGATCATAAGGTGTTTTAAACCTATGATCGAAGACGATGTATATTTTTTGACACACTCCTATCTAAATATATATCATTATTACCGGCTCATTTTGTTTAACATATGTGATGAAATGTTTTTAAATTTACTTGCATGATTATCGTAAATGTCTGTCCAACATTCGAGAAGCAATTGCATCTGCTAATGTATTTAAAGACCTTGGAATATGCTGATATTCAATGTAATCAAATTCACGTTCCAAGAGGCGCACTCTCAAAAACAACCTTAATAACACAGGATTTCTAATGGCATATACTCTATTAAGCTGTAATACAACGAGTTCAGAATCTAACCTCACTATCAAACGTCGAATTCCAAATGAAATAGATTCAGACAATAATTCAACCACTGCACTGTATTCTGCAATGTTGTTCGTCGTTTGACCGAGGCTTACCCCATGCATAGAAACTAACTCGTCAGAGGGCGAATAGATAACCCAAGCTGCGGAAGAGATATTCCGTGTACTACGACAAGCACCATCAGCAAATCCAATGTACGTTTGGAGAGGCGTCGACATCTGTAATATCAAGAGTAAAACCAAGATAAGCCAGAATAAAGACGAAAAACACACTTTCTAAGCTAAGCACACTATCTAAACTAACAAACATACTAGCTAGAAAGAAAACCTAACCTAACTAAAATTCTCCATACCCATCATTTAAGCATAATACCTCTTAAGGTAAAGTCCATTTCTGGGTTTACCCAAAGAGTCCCCATCAAAATCTACCAGCTCATAGGCCCCTTTTGCTAGCTTTCGCTTTACAATATAGGGTCCATGCCACATAGGAACGAATTTTCCAGCACCTAGCTTATCGTTAGCTTGATCATATAACAGCACTAGGTCTCCCTCCGAAAAACTCCGAGGGGTCACATTTCTATCATACTGAGCTTTCATTCGCTTCGCGTGAGTCTCGATTGCCAATGCAGCGTCACGTCGAGTCTCATCTAATTGAGCTAAGTATAATAAACGTTTCTCCTCTTCGGAAGTAGCTGGGAGTAATTCGACAGCCATTTGAAGTGATGGGATTTCGCATTCAATGGGTAACACAGCTTCCAAGCCATAAACTAGCTGGAAAGGGGTGAACCCTGTTGAAGTTTTCACTGAAGTTCGGTATGCCCATAGCGCTGAAAATAACATGTTGTGCCAATTCGACCGATGAATACCAATGGTTCGTCGGATCATGATAACCAGAACTTTGTTGATAGACTCAACTAAACCGTTGGCTTGCGGATAATAAGGAGTAGAGTTATCGTGGCGCAAACCAAGCTGGCTTGTAAGCTCAGTCATCATGATGTTTCGAAAATGGCTCCCATGGTCAGTGATGATTGCTTGTGGGACACCAAACCTAGTTATAATGTGATTGAATACGAAAACTGCAGCTGTTTTGCCGCTTGCGTCGAATGTAGGCATCGCCTCGGCCCATTTAGTAAAATAATCAACCGCGAGGATGATATACGCATGCCCCCCGGCCGAGTGAGGGTTACAAGTAATAAAATCGATACCCCATTTGGCGAAAGGACCAACGGCAATTATGGGATGGAGAGGAGCAGGTGGTGCGCGCATCTTGCGATCAAACACTTGACAGTTGTGGCACTTTCGGACCGCAATGATACAATCTTTAAACATGGACTGCCAGAAATAGCCAACACGCAACACCTTCTGAGCTGTGGCATACCCAGACATATGACCGCCACATGCTCCAGAGTGACAATCATTCAAAACCCTCTCAGCCTCTTCGTGAGTTAAACAACGTCGAAAAACTAAGTCTGCCCCCCGGCGATAAAGTGTATCTCCAATAATTCTGTATTGCTGGGATTGAAACCGAATTTTTCGACGTTGCGACTTGGAAGCTTCAGGCCGAAAGGTTTGGGTTTGGAGATAGATGATTATATCCCCGTACCATGGATCTAAAGTACTGATAAGAAACAAAGATTCGTCCGCAATGGACTCCTCTGCCACAGTTTCTGTGTCAGCACGCGGGAAGTCACACATCAATTCCGCAAAAACTAAGGATTTCTTAGACTTGGACTTCTCAAACTCCAAGTCGAACTCTTGCAGGATAACGATCCACTTAGAGTACTTGCCCCCTAGCAGTTGTTTAGTCAAAATATAAATCATAGGGTTGCAATCCGAAATAACTGTAGTTTTACGGAGAAGAATGTAGTGACGAAAACGCTGGACAACTTGAACGGCTGCCAGGGCCAATTTCTCCACATGCGAATATTTTAGCTCAGTGGGGTTTAATGTCCTACTAAGATAATATATCACATGTTCCGTTCCGAATTCATCTTCTTGAACTAACACCATTCCAATAGTGGAATGGGAAGCTGCGAGGTATAAGAAGTAGTCCTGGTTGTAGTTGGGAGGATGCAACAACGGTGCATGGGTCAACGCGTTCTTAAGTGCATCAAAAGATTGTTGGGCAATCTCGTCCCAAAAGAATTGAGCGTTCTGTTTCAACAACCATGTAAAACCTTTAGTGACCTCGGCGTAGTTTGGAATGAATTGGCGTAAAAAGTTTGCTTTCCCTTGCAAACTTTGGAGTTGGCGCAAACTCGAAGGAGGAGGCAATTTGATGATAGCTTCGACCTTCGAGGGATCGACGCGAATGCCGGCTTTTGAAACAACAAATCCCAGCAATCGACCCGTTTCTATACAGAATACACACTTGTGGGGATTCAACCGAATACGATAATGCCTACACCTCATAAAGATTGCTCGTAAGTGGACAAGGTGATCAACTCGATGTAAAGAATGAGCAGGCAAATCATCGAGATACGGTTGCACAATGTGCTTGATGTCATGAAATGCGTAAGACATCGCCCGTTGAAAAGTGGCTCTGGCATTCTTAAGCCCAAAAGGTAATTTGCAATAAGCAAATGTCCCCCATGGACAAATGAATGCCGTTTTTGGTTGATCGGCAGGTAGAATATTGATTTGATTATAGCCCGAAAAACAATCCATAAAGGAAAACATTTCACTTCCGGCACAATCATTAATGATTTGATCGATATAAGGCGTTGGATAGTTGTCTTTTGGACAAGCTCGATTTATATCCCTATAGTCGATACAGATTCTTATTGTTCCTTGTTTCTTGTTAACCGGAACAATATTCGATACCCAATCCGCTAACGAGATTGGATATATGAAACCTGCTTTCAACAACTTCTCGACTTCTGCTTTAATCGCAGCCGCTTTCCGAGGGTGAATCTGACGCAACTGTTGCCGGACGGGTTTAGCGTCCGGGTAGGTCTTTATTTCATGAACAACAATGGCGGGATCGATTCCTGGCATTTCCTCGTAAGACCAGGCAAACACATCGCGGAATTCTTAGAATAGGGCCTTGTAAGTTTGAATTTCATCTTCTGTACACGAGGCACCTATATGAATGTTTTCCTCAATTCCGGGCTTCACTGAAATGTCAATGGGAATAGTGCGAGAAATATTCCCTAAATTCAACTCTGAATCAGAATGTTTCGTTGGATTCTGAGCGTCTTTGACATATTCAGCGGTAAAGATAGATGAAAAATCGTTTTCAAAGGCATCATCCTCAGGTAAAAACGAAGATCTATGATGGAGATCTTCCCATGGTAGATCGTCTACACTTAGGATTTCGCGAAGTTGCTCGTCAGATGACACGACTTCGGGAAACGCTATCCGTTCTGAGGTTGATGGGAAAAGTGATTCTTCACTGACCACATTCATTTGGTCGATTTGGGTTGAAAACGAGTCGGTAAAAGACATGACGGCTTCATAAGCAATTTCATATGGACTCAAAGGCATAGCATCACCAAATGAGTCTATCTCATATTCAGATGGGACAATCCAAGGATCGTCATAAATAATGGTGTCTGACGTAATCATATGAATTGATGCAAATGAAGGGTCTGCGTTGATTGAAGGGAAAGGAAAAGTTCCCAGTAAACCAAAATCTTTAACTAAACCTACGCCAACGTCCCTATAAGGGATTGTCGTCTTACCGACATGCTGGATACTTTCTGAAGAGGCTGGGTCGGATGAAAAGTATGTCAGCTGATCAATGGTCACGATCTTACCGTTATGTGAAAACTTTATTACTCTGAAGACCGATGAAACGACCGCTGTCATAGCATATGACCAACTTCGACCCAAAAGAAGGTTGTAGTCTAGAGGGGCATCAACCACCTCCACATCCAGACTAACGGTTTTACCTTCTACCCCTATAGGCAATTCCTGTAGAATACCAAACGGATAGAACCCACGGCCATCAAAGGCCTTAAGGATGGTCAGGTATTGGTTCAGCGAAGGAGAACCAAGCGATCTCCAACACTGAATCGACATAATACACGTAGAAGCTCCCTCATCAATTACAGTCCGATGAATAGGCCTGTTTTTGACTATCACTGGAATCTGGAAAGCCATTTGATGGGGTAGACGCGGTGTACTATTTTCTAGATCGAAGATTATCAGATTCGGGTCCTGAACATCAACAGCTCCAATAGCCGACAAAAGTAATTTTCGCTGCGATGGGCATGATTGCAGCACTTCTAAAGCCGACATTGCTGAAGGTGAAACAGCTAAGTCCTCAACAATGTTGTAATTTTGGGCCACTCTCGCATGTGGATTGAAAGCAGACCTTCGAAGTACACCCTTGGCGGGCGGTTTGATTACTAAGTCCGGGTTAGGTTTTTCGATCTGTAGTGGATCGGAACCAGGAGCTGAGGTTGATGGATTAGAATGAGAAGATTCTGCTTCCTTACCATCAACAGGATTCTTACTACCATAATCTTGCGACCGAGTCGCAATCCTCACATGAGACATAATCAAAATGGGTTCTTCACTGGCAGTCGAGGAAGAACCTATCATCTTACTCTCCTGCTTTGGAAATGGATCCTTTAACACAGCAGGAGTGGGAGAACCTTTGACTATTTTCACAACCTCGGCCCGATGAGGGCAATCTCTTGTAAAATGATCCACTTCACAAATAAGACAAGGATATCGAGGTTTGTGCTTTTCGTCATTGGTTTCCGACTTTTTCGCTTTCTCCTTCGGAGCCTTGTCTGCTTTAGCCTTCTTCTTTCCTTTCTTCTTTCCACCGTTTTTTTGATTTGGCCGTAGATGACTCTACAACGTGAATATCAGTGGAAAGTTCAGGAGAAGACTCTCCTGTCGGGGAATCAGGCAAGGTAATTATAGGAGTAGTAGAATTCTTGGAAGATTTCTTCTTGCTCTTTGTGTTCACCGTACCAATCATACCATCAGCGGCATGAGATCCCGAAGGAGCAGCAACGATTTGATTCGATTTTGGAAGATCTGGGATCTTCTCGTGTAACGTACCTGACTGAGTATAAACTAAGTCAAGGTACTGCGCCTGAGCAATGACTTGCTCCTCAGTAACTACTCCGGCCTTAGCTACATCTTCAGTAATCTTTGGTAATAATGATTTAACAAACCATTCAGCTAAGATTTGGTCCGGAATAAAAACTTTCACTAACCTTCTTCGATGTCTCCACTCATGAATGTGATCAGAAATATACGTGGCATCGATTATTTTAGTGAAGTTAATAATTCCGTGCCGTTATCGTATCTGACCGGCAACTGAAAGTGAGTTAAGAACGAGGTGGATAACTGGCTAAAATTGTAAAAAGAGGCCCGTGGTAACTCAATGTACCACTTAGCCGCGAGACCAATGAGTGTACGCTGGAAAAGACGTAAGTGGATCGAATCATCCGAGATAGAATTTGAAGCACACCAGAGGTGGTAAGTCATCACATGATTGGACGGATCCTCTCCAGACTTACCTTCGAACTTGGGTATATCACCGGGAAACTTATTTGGCATTGGCGGCCAGAACTGAAGATATTGAATTGGATCATTCGTTAGGCGCGTCAAGTCTGGTAAATCCAAAGTTGCGATAAACGGTAATTGCCGGTTAGGATCTCTAAAACTCTGGGTCACAAGACCAGTCCCAGGAGGAGGATATCCAGGATAACTAGGAACAGGAATCGCATTAGGGATATTATATCCTCCTGGAAAACCAGGATTAACCGGACCGTACTGGGGTTGTTGAGGTTGTTGATAAGTGTACCCAGGATACGGTTGATACTGGTAAACCGGCTGCTGGACAGCTTGCCCATATTGGTACTGTCCCTGGTATGGTTGTTGAACAAATTGAGGTTGAGTAGTGATAACCGTACTTATACCAGGCTGACCTATAGGAATCTGGACCGTGGTTTGAATCGTAGATCTAGACAACGGTAAAGATGCCTGAGGAGTGGTTGCAGAGACAGTAGAAACCGGAGCTGTCGATACTCCAGAAGTAAGTGTGGCAGATGTTGCGGTAGTTGCAACAGTTGTTTGAGATGGAGTACTAGGTGCAATTGGCGGCTGAGTAACTACCGAAGTTACAGAAGTTTGAACATTTGACTGGACAGGTTGCGGTTGCTGGGGTGGACCAGAAACTACGGGTTGTCCAGTTTGAGGTACCAACTGTATACTTGGCTGCAACCCCTGTTGACCCTGTGATGGATCCCACACTATCATTCCGGGGTATTGACCCGTAACAGGTTGAGAATACTGAGATCCATAACCAGATTGAGGATAGGATTGATAACTGAAAGGTACAGTTCCCATACCTTGAACATATGACTGACCTTGAGGTGGTTGATAACCTTGACTCGAGTATTGACCTTGAGGTTGATAACCTTGGGGTAAATACTGATACTGAGGTTGACCTTGACCTTGGGGTTGATACCCTTGAGGTTGATACCCTTGGGGTTGATACCCTTGAGGTAAATATTGATACTGAGGTTGACCTTGGGGTACATATTGAGGCTAAGGTTGACCTTGAGGCATGTATTGCACCATAGGTACATACTGACCTTGAGGCTGCCCTCCAGACACAATTTGTGTACCTTGAGGTTGCCCCCCAGGCGTTAATTGAGGCTGCCCCCCAGGCGGTAATTGACCACCTTGAGGTTGAGAAACAGGAACTGAACCTGACATCATGTAAATGTCTCCTACACCCAACAGCTTATTACCATTGTTTCCAGCAAATAACCCATGATCAATGGGTTGAGGAGATGCCCCCGCAAAGGTACCAGAAAGTGATTGATACCCGGTGGGAACAGAAGGACCGCCGCGTAAGAAATATTCAGGAGTTTGAGTAAACACGGACGACTGACCAGACATATTTACAGGAGTATAAATACCTCCAGGTGGAAAAGGAGTACGAGGTGTAGAAAAACCTATCCCTGAGTTGTCTAAATAATTGGTTAACGAAAGGTACCAAGTAGTACTTCTAGGAGGACTGTAAAAGATAGATTCACGCTCCCTGAGCTCAATAGTAAGTTGATCTTCAAGGTTAGAGACGCCTATTTCTTCCTCTGGAGCAAGTTCTTCAATAGCAATCAAACCAGTAGGAAGATTTTCGGTGATAACTCGTTCTACTCTAGGTGAATCTGGAACACTAGAAGTTGGAGTAACAGGTTCAGATATTTCAGGTTCTTCGCCTATATCACTTGTAGATGAAAAACTACCAGCAAGCTCAGAAACTGTAACAGCTTCGAGATTATAACCTGTCTCTAGACTTTGGTAATCTGGATGGACTACCAAGGAAGATTCTCCTTCTTCAGGTGAACCTACTCTACTGCCACTAGGAGGAGTTACAAGGACCTTCAATCCTTCGTACTGACCCGGGACGTCTTCAGGAGATCCACCCCGTGATCTACGGAGTTTCCTCAACAAATCAGTTCCGGTAACAATCTCAGGTGACTTGCCCCGAAGTCTACGGGACTGTCTCGGTAATTCCGCCACAGCTAAAAACTTTTAACTACTACACACGAAAAAAAAGTAAAATCTCAAATCAAACCACCTAAAGTCGCTAAAGAACCAAACAAATTTGAATCACACGCCTAAAGAATCTAGGGCGTCAAACCAAGCACAAACAGTAGCCTTCCAGACCGAAAACGCTAGTTGGAGATGAAACCCAACATCGCCAGATTCAGTACAGAAGTGGCGGGTGGAACAGTTACCCCGGCAACCTGCTTAATGAATAGACCGGCACAAGTTCCTCCACTTTAACCGTCTCGAGTGAAGTGAACCCCCCGGAAAATCCAAGTGAGTCTAGCCGATGTCTGCTCCAGGTACAGTGGGATCTTCCCTCCACCGTCACCTCGGTAGAATCCTAAAGATAATGGTCACTAAGGTTACCAACCGCAACAAATGCACCTGGGGGAACAGTCTACACTCCGACAGCACGCAAGGGCAGAGTATCAAGCTCAATCCCCTTGCCGGTTCCTTGACAGTAATCCAAGGTTACCGACAAGTGACCCCTGGCTCCTCGACAATGGTTAATCCGAGGTTTACCATTTGTAATACGTGCGTGTCTGGCGTCGTTCCCAATGAGGGAGGATTGATCACCTCACTGGTTCGGACACGAGCTCGTGCTTCTCCTTTAAGAGGAGCTTTCCCAGAGTACAAATGAGACAATTGGATTTATTCTATCACAAGATAAGCTACTTGTTTGGTTTTGTTTTCTTGGAGAGTTAATTACTTTCCTACTCCAAGACACTAGCCTGATCTAAATTGGTGTTTCAGAGCCCTAGTAAATAAAAGTTACTAAGTTGATTTTACTTTAAGTGTTATTTTTATGGTTTTTTCTTAAAGACAAAAGGTAGCGGAAATGAAACCAATGGTGTGTAGACTCGACTCAAACCACTACAAAGATGCACCTAAGATGATTTATGATACTTTTCTCTTTCAATGAAACTCCTAACTAAGAGAGTTGGAAAAATGCAAATTTTATAGAAAACAACTTTCTTAGTAAAGACAATCAAAGAAACAATTCTCTTTATCTTTCCAAGCATACAAACATGACCACTCCTTACGTGCACGAAAAATTCTTTTTCTTTCAAAATACCTCAAAGCTACTTGAAACAAAACTTTTCAAAGGAGATGTTTTTGTATTTTCTTTTATTTAATAAAGCATATAAATTTATTTTAACGAAAATCAATCTCAAAATCTATAAAATCTATGAAAAATTGACTCACAAGCAAATCAAAAAGAAATTTACTCTAAAGCAAAACTAACGAGGAAAAAGCCTACAAAGATGATTCTAGGTTGTTTTACTTGACTACAATCAAGCCAAGGACCAGCTAATGCAGAATCAAAAGACCAGTCAAAACAAAACTCAAATCTTTTTGTTCTTTTTGTAAAATGGAATTCAATACTCAATCAACAAGCACTTCAAAATTTGCCAAAGAGACAACTCAAAGGTAAGTTGCTCTCACAGGTATACTTTATGAGAGGTCCGACTCCTAAGAAGGCTGACAAAACCAGAGAGATCTAAGGCTTGACAACTTCTACCGTCAAAGTCACTACAAGACCTACTCAAAAATCAAACCCTAGGGCTTAAACTTCTATGAAATCCACTAAAACACTCAATGCTATCGAAACAAGTTCAGGTGAAGATCTTTGACAAGAGACTAATGGATCTGGGCAGTAAAAACTAAGAAAAAGCAAAATCTAAGAGGAACAATGTAAAAAATGGAAATTTCTTAATTTTTAGCAGGGTACGCAGGCAACCTGTTAAGACAGGTGCGGGCCTGCTCTGTGCACACAGCAACAGTGCGTACAAGTACGCACTGTGAAATACTCAGAGGGTGCGTACTACTGAAAAAACCAAGAAAAACTAAATTCAATCTAACCCTAAGCTAACCCGCCCAAATACAAAGTCACAGAACCAAAAACCAGAAAATAAATGACTTTTCTCAGATCAAAGTTGCATACAAAGGAAAAAACTTTCTCATTAATGGAGTCCCCAGCGGAGTTGCCATTTTGTCAGGCGGAAAGAGTCGATAGTGCGGACACAACCAACCTCCCTAGGAGCCTAAGACTCTCTAGTGACAAACAAGACAAACAAGAGCAATCCTTCTCTAAACATGCATTTACTATATAAGAAATCAAGTGTTTAGATCCTACCTGTAGTCCCACGCCGTTGTAGCAGTTCAGCCTCGTTGATCCGGATGAGCTCCTCCTTCACTTCGAAACCTGCATTCACTAACAATCAAACGATTAAATAGCACTTGATAATCTCATAAAATAAAACATATTTAACACATAGACCAAGGAGTACATGAAACAACTCATAAATAACAAGTTATTGAGAAGAATGGACTCATTTGCATTAATAGGAAAGAAGAGGAACAATTACAACCTAAGCCTTGGTGTTGTGCAAGTCCCTCCCAGAGTCCATCAAGAGTTTTCCTTTACTTTGACAAAGCTCACCCACTTCCAAATAGAACAAGCAAAGATGGTAATCTCTCCTCACAAGCTTCTAAATGGGAGTCCTAATTCCAGCAGCATCTACGCTTAAAAATGTTTAGCTTTCAACCTCCCCTCCTTCTGGCCCAATGCCTGTATTTATAGTGCTCAAGAGGAAGTTAATCAGGTCCACCATCAATGGGATAATCCCCTCTTTGGATGGGATAGCTCCCTTATTGATGGGATAAGTTCCTCTTTGGTAGGGGTACATGAACCATCTGGAGGCGCTTCATACACGTCAAAAATACTTCTAGAAGCCTCTAGAAATGACCACAAGTAACTTTTTTAGAGTAAAACTTGCGCCTTTTGACCTTTAAAGGGGTACGCACCTGCCCCTTTACATACAGAGCGTACAAGTACACAGTTTTTGTGAACATTAGGTGCGTATACGCAGGTAAGGCCGAGAGAATCTGCGTACCCAGAGATAAACACATTTACAAAGACTTTCTCTCTTTTTAAAGTTTGACATGGAGAGCAGAGGCATAAGACTTGCCCAGGAGGATAGCATGACTGTTGATAGAGCCATACTAACTGTAAATAGCCATGGTGACATTTTTTAGTGTAACAAATCCCTAAAGTCAATGCACACTCAGATCGTTCCTTGTTTTTTATCAACCGGGACTAGATTAGAAACCCACTTTGTTAGAGGAACGGGGTATATGAAACCCGCCTTTAGCAGCTTTTCTACTTCAGCTTTAATAGTTGATGCTTTCCTAGGATTGACTGGCCAAAGCTTTTAACGAATAGGCTTAGTGTTTTCGTACATCTTGATCTCATGCTGGACTATAGATGGGTCAATACTAGGCATTTCCTCATAAGACCAAGCGAACACATATTGAAACTCCTTAAAGAGGTTAGTTTAAATTTCAATCTCTTCAGGGGAATAATCGACTTCGATGAAGACATTTTCTATAATGTCAAGATTCCTAAAGATGTTTATCGGTACAATTTTTGAGATAATCGACATATTACCTTTGGAAAATAAATGTGTTGGAGCCAAAGGGTTTGAAACCGTACAAACATTGCTAGTAAGCAGATTGGAGAACCTAGATTCGACTTCCTGCAATGGTGGAAGAAAATATTATCGATGATGTAAATCTTCCCAAGGTTGATCTACACCTGTCATTTCTTCTAAATTTGCTTTGTCAGATGGTAAAACTGTATCTAAGAAATCCAGAGTAGAAGTAGAGTCAAGGGTCCAAGCTGGGGCCACATCGCCATCTAACTCCTCCTCTGAAAAAGGAGTGGGATGGTTGTCTGCAGAGTTAATGATAGATTGATAGCTAAGTTCTGCTGTAGACATGGGGAATGCCATTCCACCAACCTGCCCTCCATCTAACGTGGTCGTAGATGAAGGTAGGGTTCAAGGGTCTGAAAAATAATGAGTTCGAAAGAACTCTTTCCGTGAAGGACCTTTGGAGGATGAAATTGCATTGATTCTAGTTGTAGGAGGGGGAAGGTCAAATATACCCATCAAGGAAGAGTACATCCCAACTCCTAAATTCTCTATAGGTTGACGGGGATTATCCACCAATGGAACAGTAGAATCCGAAGTTGCTTGAGAGTCACTTGGAGAATAATCTAATTGGTCAATTTTAACAATCCTCCCCTCATGAGGGAAACATAGGATGCAGAATAGAGATGAAACTATGGCATTCATCTCATAAATCCAAGTCCTTCCTAAGAGGAGGTTGTAATCTAGGTTCACATCAACGATTTCTACTTCAATATTAACGACCTTTCCTCCAACACATATAGGAAAAACCGGGATAATTCCGTGTGGCCTATGAGTATGACCATCAAATGTCGTTAAGAGAGTAGGTGAAGGAACAGTTGAAGGTGATCCAATGGCCTTCCAACATGACATAGACATTATGCATGTGGAAGCTCCCTCATCCATAACTGTCCGAAGAATATTGGTTTTCGGTAAGAAGACTTTATTTGGAAATCCATATGGTGAGGAAGTCTCTTTTTGACATCGAGCATATCAAAAGTGAGCACTAAAGAATTTTTTGGGTCCACTGCTCCAATTGCCAAAAGCAAAGCAATTCTCTGAGTAGGACACGATTGAAGTACCTCCAATGCAGACTTAACGCATGGAATTTGAGCCAGATATTCTACAATTGAGTAGTTCTGGGCTACCCTAGAATTAGGGTTAATAGTCGCGCGCTTAACGAAACCTTTCAGTATCCGAGGTATAGGTTCAGCAGAGGGTCGCTCGATATGAAGTGGGTCTGTGGTATCGGGAGCAGATTTACCCTTAGATGTTTCCATTTCACCATAATCGTGTGCCCGTGTAGCAACATCGACATGAGAACCCATCATATAGAAATTTGAGGAATTTTCCCCTTCCTGGTTGCCCCCTGCGGAGGTACTAGGGTTTGAGCTTGCGCTAGCAAGTAATTGCTTCCCTTGGGGAAAGGGTTAGTTAGGATAGCTTGGGAGCTAGAGGACCCTTGCTGCACTAACAAGCACTGAGCATCTTGAATCTTCGGGCAAAGGTGAGTCAAATGATCTCGATTGCATAACTTGCATGGAAATTTAACCTTCTTTTCGGACTCTTTTGTACCCTCACCGACACCGTTGTCAGGCTTGTTCGCATTACCCTTCCTGTCCTAATTATTATTTTTACCTCGTCCCTTCTTCTTCCCATCAGATTGTTGATTTCCTTTGGGGTTAGAGGCCTGGATGACATTTATGGAAGAAGGTTGGGAAAGTTAAGGAGTAGATGGTGCAGCCTGGTTAGAAGAAGAAATTTGTAGAGACAACTGCTGCAATTGGTTCAAAAGGTTCACCGTATTTGCGTTAATTGATCCAACTATACCATCAGCATGAGGGCTTGGCTTCGGTTTGGCTAAATCAACCTTGGATCTAGGAGTGCTAGGTAGGATTTTCTGGAGAGTCCCAGACTGAGAATATATCAGTTCTAACTGATGGGCTCGAAAATAGCCTACTCGTCCAAATAAACACCAGAAAGAGAAACATCCTTGGAGATCTCGGGTTGTAATGATTTTAGAAACCACTCGAGACAGAATTCGGGTTGAATTTCGGCTTTGGTAAGCCTCTTTCTCCGTCTCCATTCTTGAATATGGTCAGAAATGTGAGTTGTTGTGTCTTGATGAAAATTGGCCAGAAGCTCCGTTCCGACTTCATAATGGATAGGCAACTGAAAATGGTTCAAGAAAATATTAGCCAAATTGGTGAAAGAAGTAAAGGTGACCCATGGAAACTCTATATACCATTTGGCCGCATTCCCGGTTAAGGTGCGCTGAAATAACCTCAATCTAATCGAATCATCAATCAGGGAGTTGCATGAGCACCATAAATGGAACGTGGTTACATGGTCGCCCGGGTCTTCACCATTCTTCCCTTCGAATTTTGGAATATTTGATGGAAGTTTTAGGGCCTAAATCTACCTCAGGCTGAAGAAAGGTAGGTCTAGGGTAACATCAAACCATGCTTAACCTGGTAGCTAGACCTACCAGGTCGGGAGAGGGCTCTCTCCTTGTCAATCTCAATTAAAATATGGCAACTAAGGCTTGAGATGACTGAAAATTAATGCTGATTTTAGGCTAGGTATATTTTCTCAGAGGATTTTGATTGATTTTAATGGTTGGTTGCTGGATCAAATGAGGAAGGCAGCTTTGGGTCCAGGAAATCAACTCAGATTTGTAGGAGGTTCTGTGGGGCGAGGTAGGTAGGTGTTTTGGAACTTTGAATTGGGTGTGATGGTAAGTCTAAAGACTGGTGAGGAGTTGGAGAGGGCATACAAAGTTCATGAGTCCTCTTCAAACAACATAAAACATTAAAAACTAAATGTATCCTCAAGGCAGAGCACTGAATATCAATGGATTCTACCTAATTCTCTTGATTCATTTAGTTATGAAGAAAGAAATAGATGCTGGAACATATACACATAAGAGAAACTAAATAACAGTGGAAGAAACAATGCCAAGACACATTACCACAAGAATCCCACGAAATGTTGCAAAACCCTAGTTCATTTTCTTGCCAAACTGCAGAAGTGATTTACAATGAAGCGCAAAGCATCCACAAGAGTCCAAACTTGACAAATGACTAAGAAAGTACAAGATATAGGCATCAAACCACCTATGCTAGCCATCAGGGGTCAAATCCATGAGTCAAGGAGCTGTTTCAACAACATCTAAACTAGGAACTACAAAATAGGCAGTGGAACAACTTGCCTCTAAAATTATGGAAACTGATTCATGCAACCTCAAACTACCTCTAACTGATGTATCTACCTCCACAAGTCATTCTTCATCAAATTTACATCATCTTACATGATTTACCATTACAAATTTACCAAGGAGAAAAGAAAAAGTCAATTAATAGTCAAATTGGGCGAAATTCTGGACAAACAGGCAAAATTGGAAAAATTCCTCCCATGCGCAACACCACTAATCCTATGCATAGCGCTTTTTCTAGGCCACTTTTGGAAGGCCTCCCAAATTCCAAATTAGGTGTATAATAGATCATTTGAAAGCTTGGTGAGTCTACTTTCTGGAACAACTTGAATTTTTGGATTTGGAGTCCATTTGCCCCTCCAAAAATGGAATCTCCCAAGATTGTTTCCTGTGTGGCAAAAAAGTGGTAGAGAGGGCACTTTTTGAGTGTTTTTTGCCATTTTGGAGACCCAGAACTTGTCCAAAATTCTTAGCCATTTCTGAGCATGCACATTTTACATTCTGATTCCAAAAATTCAACCCTTTTTGTAAATGGATGCCCCTAACAAAAGCTGAAAAAACTTGTTTTTTGCTTCACAAATTTCAAAAATGACAAAAAATTGCTCCAAATTTCTTGAAATTTGTCATGAGTGATCCTTTTTATGTGCTTTGCTGGGCCAATGATGCTTCAACCAATATTTTGAGCTTATCTTGCTCTTTTTTTCTTCTCAAAGCTATTTTTAGCTTAGCCTTTAACCTCTTCACCCTTGTTTTGCAAATTTTGTTCTGGGTTAAGTAGTGATAGGCCATATGCCGCAACATTTTCTTCTCTTTGTTGGATTTCTCAAGCAATTTCTCCAAGTGAATGTTTTCTCTCTCTAACCATGATTCCCAGTCAACCTCAATTTCTTGCTCAAGGGATGTCATTTTGATTTTTCTTCTCTTTGCTGCTTGCCTATTTTCTCTAATTGTTTGCAACTCCATAATAGCTTGCTTGTCTTCCAGTTGCTTGTTTTCTTGCTCAAGAAAATTGATAATCCATTTGGCCCTCTCAATATCAAGAGATAAGGCTTGTATTTCAGCCTCCTTCTCTTTGATAATCATGTCTTTGAGTTTTGAGCTTTGAGAACCCAAATCAATGTCATCCTCCTCAACCAAGACAAAATCCTTGTCTTGCCCTTTAGTAGGGCCCTCCTCATCCATCTGTTTCTTTCCTTTGTCTCTACCTTGTACCTGTTCAACTGGAGAAGAAGGAAAAGACCCTTTCACCCCCTGTGAATATAGCATTTTCATGTGGTCTGGTGAAGGAAACGAGACCCCTTCTACCTCTGGTGGAGATAGTGCTCGCCTGGCAGTAGTAAAAAGCCTCCTGGTGCCTCTCTCATAGGTGAAAAACACTGGCACACCTGTAGTTTTAGTCTCATGAACATCTGGCTGTCTTGAAGGCCCTCCTTCCTCTTGAAGCATCGAAGGAATCACCTGAGGGCCTTTGAAAATCTCATGTGCAATGAAGGTATCCCATGGTATGTTCAACAAACTTAGTTGATGCAAGACAACAATTTTAATCAGTGAGAAGTGGTAAATGTTGTTGAAATGCTGAGGAAAAGGTTTCCTTTCCACATATAGAGCCATCTTCTCAATATTGCTACATATAAAGTATGGGAGGTTCATCAGTCTCACTCTTGTGAAATGCATCAACAATCTGACATGGTATGTAAATAGAACGGAAAACCTCCCTTCACAGGTAAAATACTTGATGATGAGTTTCATGAGAGGAGCATAAGTGTTTTGCAAGTATTTGAAAGGAAAAACCCTGCTGATTTGCTTGTGATAACCAGCCTTAATGTAAGGTTCATAATGCTCTCTGCCCACATGCTGCCCCTTATTCCACTGTTCACCTACATTAGGGATTCCTGTTGCTGCTACAATGGATCAAGTGTCAAGGTGAAAGAGACACTAGCAAGGTTCACCTGGCCATTGTGAAGATGAAGAACAAACAACCTACCAAGCTCATGATGATATTTCACCCTCTCTACCATTTCACAAAACTAATAATAAGACTGGTGTTTGAAGCAAGTTACAGCAAGAGGACAAGCAAGTAATTTTGTGAGAGTGGTGAGCTCCTCCCATATGATTTTCCCCCCTTTATGTGGTTTTCTTGGTACATGAGATTCTTCGGAAAAATCACTGAAAGTTTCCTCTTCCCTCTCATAGTCTGAATCTGTCTCCATGCTTATGAATTTTGAAGTGAAAGCTGATGAGTATGAAGAGATTTTTAAAATATGAGGGTGAATAATGTATATAGGAAGTGACTGCTGATTTCTTTTGTGGAATGAGGGAAATGCCTAGGGTTATGAATGTAGATGAAGGTTTTGATAATGAAATGAATGTAAAGGGATATGAAGTGGGAGTTAGGGTTTGGGAATAGAGTATAGGGTTAGGGTTTGGTAAATGGGAGTGGGGTTTGGGAAGTAAGTGCTAATGATTTTGGGAAAGGGAAAGGGAAAGGGATTTAGGGAAATTTAGTTTAAGGGACTGGGGTGTAGGAAAATAATCCAAGGGAGTAGAAACAACAGAAAACAATACCCTTTGCAAATTTTACAAGACAATTGGAGGATAGCTAGGGTTTAGTTTTTTAGACATACAAATCACCACAACTGATGAAAAACTCCTTGCTAGATAAGATGAGAAGCTTCACTTACTTGTTGAGAGGTCAATTGAGGAGTTTGAAGCAAAGGAAGGTGATGGAAATCATTTTGATGCTCAATGGACAGGTGCGTAGTGCTGCCTCTCAGGTGCGCAACGCACTTTGTATGCGCAGCGCCCAAACAATTTGCAATGTAGAACCTGCGCTAGGTAGGTGTGCAACGCCAAAGCCCAGGTGTGCAGTGCTGGTAAAATTTCAGGCTTTTTGCTCAGTTTTTGCCTCTTTCCTCCAAAAACACGATTTTTTTGCCTTTAGCTCATTCACTTGCAACAATAAAGACTTCAAACACATAGATGACTTTTATATCCCCTTGCTTTTAATTTTTTCATTTACCAAACCCACTTTTCTAATGTTGTGCTAGCTTTTTCACAAATACCCTGTTTCAGTTTATTTCTGACCTTTGTCTTTTTACAAGTGGAATTTTACATTGATTTCTTCAGGTGCACTCTTGCATGGGAGGAGTGGATCTGGTCACCAGGTCGAATATTATTACATATAGAAACATTGAAATTACATGAAATTTGTACATGAAATGAAAAAAACCCTGTTTTCACCTCAAAATAGAGTTTTGAGGTGAAATAAATTTATTGAGCCTAACAGAAGTAAAATTTATGATTTTATGAGATTATTTATCCTCCTCATGTGCCTACTGACCTTTTATTCAGTTTTGGATGACTATGATGACAAACCCTAGACCTAGTGAGACTAAAACCCTAAAACTGGTTTTTATGAATGAAATGAAACTGGATGACAGTAAATGACCTAAAAATTGTGACAACAAGTCAGTAGATGAATGTCATGAGGGAAATTGACATGAAACCACTACCATCAGTTGATCCATGACCTAATGGAATGCAGCTGACCAGATGGGACACCTAACATGCATGCAAAAAGAGAAATTTGATCATTGATGGAGGGATGAAGATACCGACACTAACAGGAAGTTTGGTTGGGACCGGAGGCCAAGCTGGATTGTACCTAATTGGATCATTCGTCAATTTAGGTAAGTCTGACAGATTAAGCGTGGCCAAAAAAGGAAGTCGTGGAGGACCTTGGGAATTCCATCCGGACTGCACAAGGTTCCCATAGGTCTGAAAAGAATGACCTGGATTTGGAAAGGTACCAGGTTGCCTAAAGTAACTTATAGAAACTACTGAACCAAAGGTTGATCCTTGGGGTCCATCAAAACTCGGATTTTGACCAACTCCTACCACAAATCCTCTGTAATCAGTGAAGTTACCCCCTATCGAAGTATTGAAAGGAGTTGACAGCCCCTGATAAGGGTTCCAAGCATTAGCAAAGGGTGAAAAACTTTGAAATAAAGTAACCAAGGAATACGAAATATTACCTTGTTGGCCAAAAAACTGATTCCCAGCTCTTATCCCACTAATCACAGGGTTAGTCCAACTTTGAAAGGGGTTACCACCTTGACTTGTGAAAGGAAAAGGCATAGACCTTACTGTCGGATTGGAATGTGGTATATGACCACTTCCAAATGGGAAGCCCTGAAAAAAAAGTCGATCCACTCATCATGGATGTGGAGGCAATTGATGGTATATTCAATGGAATTGAAGGAATACCTTGAGAGGGCATTCCAAAAGGGAAAAATTCAAAATTGGCTGCATTAGCTTGAGAACTTCCACTTGTCGATGGAATGGAAGTAGAACCAAATAAGGAAGTGCTGGGAGTGTTAGAAGGGATGGAAATAGTTCCTCCCCCTTGCACAAATATGGGAGTCTGCATGCTCGCAACACTCGTGGTGGATGTCATGCTTCATCGAAGGGATATAGGTGTGTGGACTTGGGCTCGAAGGCCTGTGAGTCAGAGTTCCAACGTATAAAAATACATCTAGATGATTAGGAGGGAGAGGAGAATTCAGAGCCGCAATCGACTTTGAAAACTCTTCTACTTCAATACTATCTTCCAACTGGAAGAGTACTCGAGAAAGAACTGGTGTGTTCCTCTCTAACTCTATGCTAGGACCATGTCTATCTTGTGAACTAATGCCCCCAAGCAGAGGATCAATCTCTGATGCGCCTATTTCCACTGGTTGAAAACCACTATCAGAATCACTCCTACGCCTTCTAGGAGAAGGCTCTAGACTCGTAAGTGAAAGCCCACAAAGTCTCCGGGACCATCAAGATGGGCGGTCAACCACTTTGAATTATTTTGATAAGATCTACTTAAAGACTCAAGAAAATTAATTATTTTGATAAGATCTACTTAAAGACTCAAGAAAATTAAAAGCTAGGCTGACTAGGAGCACATAACATACACTAAAAATGTCCCTAAAGAGATCAGCAATCAAACAAATTCCAAGTATTTCTACTCCAGGTGATTAGGACCAGACACAAAAATACAAGAAAGTTAATAATAAGGGCCTTCCAAAAATAGATTGGGGTAATTATGCCCCAGGTCTACTAGTAAAGGTATCAGAGGTAGTTACACTGACCTCCAGACAATAGCCTTTGCCAGTGCAAGCCCCCAAGCTTCGCAAGGATGCCCTCCAGAAGTACTGCTGAATGTGATGCAACGTCAACCTTAGGTGCCACAGGATTCCCCTTTGTAGCCACCTGTGTATATCCCTAGGATAGGCAACTAAGGACATCAACTCGTATCAGAAGTTGGGCGGAATAGTCATGAGGTAGGAACCAACAAGTAAGAGAGGGGGTATCTCTCGTCCTTATCTTCACGAACCCTCGTGCTTAACTCCCAGTCACGGAGCTTTCCTGGTCTCCCTAATGCTATTGGATTTCACTCTTTAATCAGACTTATATGTTTTACAATTTAGAGTGGCCTTGGAGAGTTTACTCTCCTCTCACCTAATCCAATGCCCTAAATAAACCTAAAACTTATTGGTGTATTCTGACGACAATATAAAAAGTTCTAGTTTATTTTATTAAGCGCTTGATTTTAAGTGGTTGTTCTTTTAAGTCAAAGGGATAATATGGAAATGAAACCGATGGTGTTTGTATGACGCAAAATAAATTAATGAAAAACTAACTTATATGAAATACAATTGTGTGTTCTTCGATGAAAAGAAATTTCTACTTGGGTTCTAAGAAAGTTCTATAAAGCAAAAACTTGTTCTTTTCTTTTCTTATAGCACACTTCTCACTCAAAAAAACTAAAAAGACTATTGATGCTTTAATAATGAAAAACTACCCTAATGCAAGGTGTATATGATAATGCAAGATCCTAGGTTACTCTAAAATGAAATGAAAGCAATTATTTATAACTTTAATAAGCCAACTTAAGTGTTTGAAAAGAATACAAATTTCGAATAGAAAATCTTCTCCAAACAAGAAGGACTAATAAAAAAGATCACAAATCACTTTCAAAAAATCAAAAGAAATCAAAATCAAACTTGGAAAAAGAAGACAAAAACAATGTTTTTAAAGGACTTTTCTTTTTCAGGAAACAATGAAAACAACCTTTTGAAAGCACTCTATATGCCACCAAAGACTCAAAGACCGAAATAAGAGCACAAGGAAACTTTTCAAGTTACCAATTCGACAATGAATGAAAACTTGAACAAAAAGGGTTTCAACTTGTACTAATTGACCCAAACAGCAACAAAGAGATTTGATAAATTGACCAAGAAGTCAGGAAAGAAACACTTCAAATTCATCAAAAAGAAACTTTCAAAAAGTAAGAAAAGGTGTAAGGCCACAAAATGACGGAAAGCAAAGCAAGTAGACCAATAATCAAGCTTGACACGAAGATTGAAAACAATTTGTTGTTCCAGAGGACCAGAACAATCAGGAACCTCTTTAAAAATCTTGTGTGTCAAAACACAAATCATAAACTCACTCAAAAGCAAACCTAGGCAAAAAAAATTTCAAAGCAGAAGAGAATTCAAAATAGTAAGCTCACTGAATAATTAAATTCTAAAGACATAAACTGACCACTCAGAAACCAAACAGACCAAGAAACAAATCTTTCTGGGCAGAAAAATTTGAAAAAGGCATGCAAAAAATGGTATATGCGACTGTGTTCAAGCACAGAGGCATGTACACGCGCTTCTGACAAAGGAAACTCGCGTATACGTGGTTTCACTTCATAGAAACAAGTGTCTGTATGCTACTATAAATAGACAAAAGTGCATATACAGAGTTTTACAAGAAAAATAAAAAACAAGGCAAGATAAAAAAGATCAGACCTAAGGTTTGAGTTCCCATAGGACCAAACAATACTGTCACATCTAGCAAACCAAGAACTGAGCCCTAATTGACACTGAACAACCCAAACTAGGAATAACAAGATTGTTATCCCCAGTGGAGTCACCAATTCTGTTATGGGAATAAGTACCCTAGGGTTTTGGATTGGAACCCCAACAGAGCAAGAGCAATCTACAGTAAGAAACATGCATAAAACTCAAGCAAGATGCTTATATAAACAAACTATGCGATAACGATCATACTCGGATGTACTTCGTTTGGGTAGTTCTAGTAGGGTTTAGACCCTTTGCAACTCCTGATGATCTTCGAATCTGCAAATCAACCAATTCGAACATACATAGCAGCATATAGATAAATAATTTTTATGAAATCAACTTTATATCATATAAGCAAATGGTTAGTTATACAAAATAACATTCATACACGAATTACAACAACATCTGATGCATAAACAAAGTCAATCTAAGGAACAAGACAACATTTATTTTTATTGTAGAAAGCTATAACAAACACGGAAAGAGTTCACCTGAGTCTTCTTCTTCCAGCTCCAAGCAGAACTGTCCTCCAGATCCGTCTAGTCCCAGTCTTCAACAACCTCCTTCCATAACCAATACCATGATATCTCAAGCAAGTGGGAGAATATCAACACTCAAGGAAACAAGGGTTTCCTAAAAGTTGGGGAAGTGCTTGAAGCATAGGGATACTTCAGACTTAGTTAGGGATAATCTCAGTATAGTAATCTTATCTCTTCTTCCTTCCTTTAGGCCTTCCCATAGAAGTCTATTTATACTTCTCCCAATTAGTATTTTAGTTGGGAAATAGTTGGGCCATGGGCAGTAGGAGGTAAACAACAGGTAAAACCCGTGAACTCCACCCAAAATTAAGGAAATTTATTTTTTTTAAGTGTTTTAACACATATATGCGGGTTGGGTATTCACTAACCCACGTGTACATGCTTTTTTCTCAGGGCAAAGTAGCAACAAGGAATAAAACATTGTTTTTAAAATATTTGGACCAAGTCTGGAAGGAGGGGTTTCCCTATGCCATAAACCAAGCATCATAAATACCAAGGGTGATATTTGGAGCTATAACAGTATGTAGTATTCATCTTTAGGTTCCTCCATCTTGTCGACATAATTCTCATTTTCAGTCAAGAAAATGGGATGGTAATCTTCCCTAAAGAAGTGATTTTTCTCAACAATCAGGTCTGTTTCATCATCAAATTCTCCTTGAGCATAATTCTATTGCAAGGGTGTCCGAATTAGCTACTAAGATGTCAATATTTCATAAGCTTTTTTCCCTCTTTGTTTTATCCTCTACTGAGGTTGTTGCTGGTTTCTAAAGTTCAGATTTCTAACTTGTGGCTCCTTAGGTCTATCTGAATTTATCATCTAGTCGTCCATCCTCTCCATGGTTCTGATCAATGCATCTAGTTTAAGATTGGTGGAAGAAGAAGATTCTTCTTTGATGGTTACTTTCTTTTATGGTTTCTCATGTTTTAACTAAGACCTTTTAATCATCAAGTTTGCTTCCACACTTACTGAATTATTATGCATTTCTTCCAGAGTTACAGGATCTCTTTCCCTTAGTTGATAAGCCATCTTTGGATCAAAGGCATCCGAGTAATGTTGAAGTGCCAAATCAGGTGGAGGTTTCATGTTATTCAGAATGGAATTATAGATCTAATTGAACCTTATAGTAAACCCCTGAACTGTCTCGTTAGGATTCCTTTCCAATGTATTGTATTCCGCCAAGATCTACAATGGATTCTTCTTTTCCCACCAACTGGATAAGAACAACTCATTTAACCTTTGAGGAGTATCAATGGAGCCCATTTCCAAACCACGGAACCATTTTTTCACATCTCCAGAAAAACTTTGATCCATTAGTCTCATTTTGGCATTGTCATCATCAACCTCCTCTAAGTCAATGAAATCAACCATCTTGTCAATATGTTGTTGTGTTGTGACTCCCAGGATGCCATCAAAAAGAGGAAGTCTCTGGCCATAGGTATGAGGTAAAGTTTCCAACTGACCAAGTAATACTAAGGGAGAAAATCTTGCTGTGACTACTGGGGAAGGGCGTACGGGGATTATAATTGGTTGAGTTGGCTGGGATGAAGATGGAGGTGTGAATACAGTTGTTTTCAGAGGTGTAGTAGAAGGGATGCAGAAGATAAGATTTCAATTTGATACTGAATATAGGCATTTTTTGTAGGAATTTGTAATTGATCAGCTAGGCCTTGAAGTTTCTCAAAATTAGACCAAACCTCGTGCTCAAGTTTTGAAGACTGTGAAGTAGCAGAAGGTTGATTAACAATTAAAAGGTGATTTGGTGAGATGTTTTAAGGATGATGAGGAGTTAGTAAGAGAATAGGAGACGTATTCTTCCTAAAATAAAGAAAAAATGGACAAATTATGATAACTTTCCTAAAACAGAGCATGAGCAAACATGTGTTCTGCCTATCAACTTGAAAATTACCATATAACAGACTATCAAATTGAAAATTACCATATAATAGACATGAAATGGTTTATGAGCTCACAAAACATTTATAAAAATGATAACAAAGGAGAAAAAATGCTAAACATCCATACCACATGTATCCCAAAGAAATAGCTGCAACTCATTTATTAACACTGGCCAAAATCGTATACAACAGTGTCTCTGATCACTAGTACAACATCCAACTAAGTCCAAGCTTTGAAAAGATTGAAAAATACAAGATATAGGCCTCAAATAAACTCCTCCCATCCATCAAGGGTCGAATGAGAGGAGGAACAGTTCCACCAAAATCTGAATTGATAGCTAGAGTGTAGGGCAGTCAAAGTGACTCATCCCTAATTACAATGAACTCATTCATTACACCTCATAAAGTATGTTTACCTAATGTATTTACCCTAGGTAATAGTAAAAAGACCATAATTACATTTACATGAGTAAAAAGTTGATTTCCCAAGAGGAAATCAAATCTAGAGAAAAACAGTGAAAAATTAGGTAACTGGTCAAACACACAGTGTCATCTTCAAACCCACTTTTGCCTGCCTTCCCGGTGTCCAAATTGAGCCCAGGATAGCTCATTGGAAATATTACCCTATCTAGTTTCCAGATATACCTTTCAAAATGGACTTGATTTGACACTCCAAAAATGGATTCTCCCAATACTGGTCAAACGCGCAGCGTCAAGGTGGAAAAGGAGGCAGAACATTTATTTTTTAGGCATTTTTTCACCTTTTCACTTGCCAGTTGTGAAAAAAAGGCTTGTAAAGTTGTTTTCCTACATATATTCCCTACTCTGAATCCAATGGTCGTCCTATTTTGTCTAAAAAGTGACCCAAACAAAAGTGCAACGCCAAGGGTGCGGTGCCCTTGGCATTCTAGTTGTCAAAAACTGTGTATAATTAGTTGAAAAGCACAAAAAACTTCAAAATTAGGGTGAATGAGATATGATTGTAGACATCCAAAGGGAAAAGGTCGGTAGAAGGTTTAACACTTAAAAGGTGATTTGGTGAGATGGTTTAAGCCTGATGAGGAGTTAGTAAGAGAATAGGAGATGTATTCTTCCTAAACTGAAGAAAAAATGGACAAATTATGATAACTTTCTTAAAACAAAGCATGAACAAACATGTATTCTTCCTATAAACTTGAAAATTACCATATAACAGAAATGAAATGGTTTATGAGCTCACCAAACATTCATACAAATGATAACAAAGAAGAAATGATGCTAAACATCCATACCACATGTATCCCAAAGAAATAGCTGCAACTCATCTATTAATACTGGCCAAAATCGTATACAACAGTGTCTCTGATCACTAGTGTTATCACTCAGGTTGTTCCCAAAAGTTGTAAGAAAAGGAATACGACCGAGGTAACTACAGGACAATCTTTTAGATACAGATTCTAGCCAATCTGCATCCAGAGAGGGCTCTCTCTTTATGATTTAGCTTTGTTTCGAAATATATTAGGCTAGTTATGAAGTGCAAGGGTTTGTTTTGAGTTTGGTTGGAAGGATGGAGACTCAAAAGAACAGTGAGGTAAAGCTGAAAAATTACGGTCCATTGGGCATGATGGAGTCAAAGAAGGATGGCTTCCTGGGTTAGGTTTCTTATCAAAGGATTTATTACAGAGCAAGGTAATCACACATGGAACAATTTATAGGCTGAAATCTGATGGCATGGAGTCAATGGGTGAAGGGAAATTAAGAATCCTTCATCCTGTTGACAAGGGGAAAATGGATGATTACTGCTAAGGAGAAATTAAGAATTCCTTAGCTAATATTCAAGATGAAAGAACCAAGGGAAATAGGAGCAATTAAGAATTCACTGTTTATGCTAATTCTGAAGAAAACATTAATAATAACAAAGATTGAACACAGAGTGCAACCAAACAAATTCTGAGTTATTCTTTTTCTCTGTTATTTAGATCATGAAACATAGATGATATAATAAACACAGAAACTGTAAAACACAAGTTAGAAGAGACTGATTGATCCATAAAACGATTCAAGAATTCTGCAACATGATCCTTAGCATCAAATCTTTATCCAGCGAGCAAGACAAAAATGGTTCCAACAACCTTTTTATTTCCAAAATTGTTCAGTTTTACAGTCAAAACTATGAACATCCACCACCAACCAACCACAAATACTTTGTTTTGGGGAGTATTTATACAAAAATGTCAAGATATCATACAAAATATCTGATAGAAATAAATATCTGCTAACAATTAATGTTTCTTTTACATAGATAGAGACAGACAGTCTTGAAAACAAGGAGACAATAAATAGATGCAATAAATTCATGCTGCGTTGGTTGATCTGTCTTTATGAGGCGTACTGGAGGTAGGTGCTACAAGTTGGTTCCCAGCTGTCTTCTACTGATCCTCTGTGCTGATTTTTCTGCTTTGGCCGGACTTTCTTTAACTCTGATGTGATACGCTTTGACCTGCAGGACAATGATTCATTTCTGTTCTGTGCATTATAACAGATAGTGCACAATTTTGATTTGACCAAAGATAAATTTACAGGATCTCTAACATGCTTTGCCACCACTCTGGTCCTGGTATTTTATGTCTCTGCATCTTCCTTAAAGTCTCATCAGTCTCTGTGTACCTGAAGAAATTAGGTGGGATGGTGAACAGATGCTTCACCTCATGCTCTATGTAGAATAGATTTTCTAGGCTGTCATAAAGGGACTGGCCAGATGGAAGTGCTTTTTCTCCTGAAGTACTTGAAGATGCATTAACTTGATTGAAAACATATGTATTTAATTTATGTACATAGTCCTTGTGCTTCATCAGACGATCATTATCTCCCAAAGGACTTGGCAAACCTTTTTGATGCAGGACTGTAAATTTGTCTGTGAAAGAATCAATTTCTACCTGCATGTCCTGGCATCTTTTGTCCAAGTTTTGCATTAGAGTTCTCATGGTTAGAACTCTCTTAATGTCGAGAATGGTACCTGTTCTGTCTCCAATATCGAGTGCTTCCAGTTCTTCACTGGTCTTGGTATGCAAAAAATGTATTAGCCTATTAGCTTGCTCAGGCATCTGTCCCAATAAGGCTCTTGTTTTCTAAATTTATACTTGGGCTACTCTTATCAAATCAATCTGTTCATAAATGGTCTGAATAGACCTCCATACATCACTAAGGGATTGAGTGATGTTGGTCCACAAAATTCCTCTGATTTTTGCCAGAGGCTTATGTAGAGAGAGATCCTTTTCTAAGGCTCTTACCTTGTTCTCTAATGCTTTGACCTCCCGTGTTTTCTCTGCCATATTCATCTTGGATTTATCATAGCTTTGCTCAACCTTTGCCAATTTTTCTTTGACTTGTTTTAGCTCTGATACTTGGAGTTTCAACTCCTCCATGGCTTTTATTAATTGCTCTGTGGTCATAGTAGTGCTGCTGCCTAGTGCTGTTGATATTGATGTTGCTCCTGTGATGATTTCTATTGTTGATGCCGGGACAGTGGGAGGTACTGCTGTTATAATTGTGGGAGGGGTAGTTGTGACTGTTGGAGCTACTTCAGGTGGCTAGGAGGTCGACTCTCCCTGCTTTTCTTGTAGTGCTTTCTCCAATTCCTGCTCTGTCTCACTCAATCTCTCATTCAACCTCATGAGCAGGTCCATCATGTCCTCTTCGGACTTCTGCTGTACAACATCTGCTGTCTGTGGATGCATAGAAGGAGGCATTTTGAGCTGTTTTCTGAGGGCAGCAATGTCCTCTTCCTTTTTCCTTATTAGTGCCTTTATGCCTTTGGCATCTTTGGGATCATGTCCCAGTTCAATGATAATATCTTCCAAGGATTTAATCCTGTTGTCCTTTGCTAGGGAAGAAGCTTTCTCTAAATCTAGCTGAGCAGAGGTGTTCTCCAATGAGTTTTGCAATTTATGAGCCAACATTGCTTTGTCAGCTAGTGTGGAATACACCATCTCTCCAGTTTGTTTGTGCAGCTCAATCTGGTCTATTGGATGAATGTCCTTGGCCAAGACCTCCAGATTTGTCCTGATATAATCAGCTGCCGATTGTGGTTGCTGCACCTTGGGCTTGAAGTAACTCATGATCATTTTGCCCTCCTTTATGTCATAGGCAGACATCAATCTTTGCTGTTTTGTGGGGGCCATCTTAAGATATTGGTTATAAATTTGCAGCCTCAATGGATCATTTCTAGCCTTTATCTCTGTGAATGTTCTTTTGATATCAGAGGTCTGCTTACTTGGTGGCCTAGTGGATGAAACTTCCACACTATGCTGCCTTTCCAGCTCCTACCTGTGTGAGCTGGTTGATGTGTCTATCACTAGGGAGGTCTGTGGGCTGGTTGCCCTCTCACCTCTTAGGCTTTCTATTGTTTCTTCAATGATTTCCTCTTCAGATAGAGGATTCAGTCTTTGCCTTTTTTCTCTTGGCTGCTCTGCAGGTCCACTAATGGGTGTGGCTTCTTCTCTGTCCCTTTTCTTGGCTTTTTCCTCATTTAGAGGAGTTTGTAGTGCAGGAATCTCTATTGCTTTGGTTTGTACTGAAGGAATTTTCCCCTGCTGGTCAGTCATTTCTTGCTGCTCTGTGCCTGCTACTTCCTTGCCCTTTGAAGAACCTGAAACTGGTGTGCTGGTTTCTTGTACAGGTTGTTGTGAAGTTCCAGTAGAAGATGTACCCACTCCGGTTTGCTGAGGTAGCTTGAAAGATACCTGTCCAAAAGAGTCCAGTTCAAGGGTCTTTTCTAAATCTTTCATAGCTTGTTCCATCTTTTCTTGCCGAGTAAGTTCTTCTATTGATGTACCTTCTACCCACTCATCCTGATTAGCATATTGTTCTACTTCAGGAATCCTATGATGTAGGTAAGTTGACAGCCGGTTTCTTACTTTTCTATCACTTATAAAGCTATTTGGGTCATATGGCACCCACGAAAAGCTTTTCTTCAATTTAAGGTCTTCCCCTAGTATCTTATCAGCATCTTCCCATGCTTCCGTCTTGTTAATCATAAAAGGGCCTAACTGGTTTCTTATTCTCAGCTGAGCCTTTTTCTTGACAGTGCAAAAGTGAGTTAAATATGCATTGATAAGTTGCCTGAAATATTCCAGTGCAAATAGTCTCATGGGCACATATTTGGGCAGTTTATAAGGGCACAGTTCACAACCATATATCCTTATTTCAGTGTGATCCTAGTAGAAGTATCAGTCACCTATCCTGTAGTTCTTGGAGAGCTGTAAAATCTTTTTTATGTCACCAAAGAGTCTAGGAGGAGGAGCTCCTATCAATAGAGTGGAGGCTGGATGTATAAAAAAGTCAATGAATTCACAGTAGGTATAAGGGGATTCACAATTTTTGTGGAAGACCAAGGTCCAAAAGTTCATATACCTCCCTTCTCCTTTGGAATCCAATTTCCTGATGGGAAATATAAAACTGTCTGGGTAATAATATAACAGTAGATGGTATATGAAAGTTGTGTATTTAAACACTCCTTCTCTTTCCAAATTCATAAATTGAGCATGGATTTTGTCAGCAATGAAAGAGGCATAGTCATACTTAATAGCAGGGGGCTGTCCTGGAGTAAAGGTGGATAACAGAACCAGGACAATCTCATCCACATATTCATTGGACCTAAATCCCAAGATCACTGATATCATGTCAAGAATAATTCTTCCAGTCTCATTGAACGAGACATATAAATAAGGAGGTGGGCCTTGGGGCTGGCAATCTGGTCTCATGAATATCTTAGCAATCCGGGTTATTTCTGCACTAGACAGTTGAGAGCCTTGCTCAAGCAAAAATCCCATGGAAAGAGGAGCAAGAGGCTGAACTGGATGGAAGTGTAGCATCTCATTGATAGATTCAACAGTTATGTAAAAGAGAACAGTTTGTGATGGGGTCATAACTGCTTTACTGACAGGGTCATAATTGGCACAGTAGTGACGAACAATATCTGGGAACACATTGACTGAGGGAAGGTAGTATCTGGGAAGATTGGATTCCCATATTCCATAGATATCAGAGTTGTTCAGATGACTGTTTCTGATTAGGAAGAAAGTATGAAGATGATTTTGGCAACCAAACGAGTCTTTTATTTGGAAATCTCTGTCGGCCAAGGGTAGATGATTCTGGTCTGTATGAGGTGCATTGAGGGGTGCTACATTGAGGGCCACAGGGGCTTCCATTGTTCAGTTTTCTATGTTTTTAACTGGAGGTTGAATTTCTGTGGAAAAAGGGGCAAAAGAGCAGTTCTCGATGTCTTGGTATGGCAATTATGGACTGCTTCAGCTTGAATTTGGCTCCTATAGGTATAATTTGTAGAGGAAAACCGAAAATACAGGTTTGGGAGGTGGGACGGGGTAAATACCTATATTTTGGAGGCGAACGAGTGTAATTTGCAGGTTGACTGATGAGTTGAGGAGCAGGATGCTGGTCTTTGCTTGGTCGGGTGGCGGACTGGAGCTTCTGCAGTTGCTTGGACGTAGTTTGCATGCAATAGTCTCGTAGAAGAAATGAATGAAAATGGATGAAAATGACACTTTCACGAGTTTTTTAACAAAATTGGCTTCACGGGGCTTTTTGGCGCTTTTCGGTTGGATGACGTCATCGGGACGTGACATTTTGTCATGACGCAGGGTACGGATGCTGATGTGGAGGTGACGTGGCGATGACGTCAGCGGGCGGGGTCAGCGGGAGGGCGGTAAGCGGTATCGGCCCACACCGCTTATGAGCCAAGGCGGTTTCAGGTGGAGGGGCTACGAGCATAGTGGGAGGGCGCCACGTGTCCCAGGTACGGCGGCAATACCGCCGGCTCCCTGGGCGGTAAACATCGGTAGGGAAGGGCCTCATGATATGATCGTGAGCCGTCCGATCAGTGGGCCCGGATCCAACGGTTGGCGCTCAACGGAGCTGGCGGAGGGCTACGACGTGGGGCCCATGTAATATAAACAATGATTTAAATATATCGGGGCGATTACTATTGGTTGTCGGGGTGTTTAAATAGTTAATTAACCAAATGTTAATTAATCTTTGAATATTTGCACTCAGGGAGGGTTTAGTAAGGTTATTAATTAACCTGGGTGGTGAATTAATCCTGAGGTAGCGTTGATAGGGTTATTCATAAGGTTTTGGATAAACCTTGAATCCCCTGTAAACATTGACATATGGCTATAATTTAGCCAGTGGTGGGGATAATAAAATTTCAGGGATTTTCTTTTATATACATAATACGGGCAGGGGGAGGAATATAGGGACTATGAAGGGCAGGTGCCAAGTTATAAAGTTCAACAACTTAGGCTTAGGAGAAAACAGAGGTTTTACACAAGAAATGTGGATTCTTTGCCTAAGGAAAGAATGTTATTTACTCAATATTTTTCATGAAATGGGGTGATTTAGAAGTATTGAGCAGATCTCAATATCCTTGGGGGGTGTTAGCAAGTGAAGGGAAGTTAGACATGCCTCACTTGATTTGTAACCAAATAGTTGTCATTGTACTCATGATAACAATAAGATGAACATCTTTGAGAGACAAAATTAATCATAAGCCTGCTTCTGCAACACCAAAACTAGTTACCCAGCCTGCATTACCTAACATTTTTTCTTCCTCTTACATGGGTGCACTTGGACTAGCAAACCCTTACAAATTTTCTTTTCTTTTTATGGGAATCCTATCTAAGTCTGTCCTTATTTCTTCCAAGGGATCAGATTTAATTGTTGAGCTCCTTTGCTTCTCTACCTATCTACTTATCTACCAAGATTGAACTGTTTGGACAGATTTTATTCTCTATCTCTAAAACAAGGAATTCAAACATGAACTGGCCAAGATTAAGCTTTTTGTCCATTCATCAACTGTGGCGGGAGTCAACTAGCTGCACATGATGAGATTTTTTTTTTGCAAAAATAGACTAGTAGTGGCATTTTGAACTAGCACACTTTCATGGTCCTTTTCTTTGGGGTCCTTTTCTTTGGGGTTCATTTCTTTCATTTTTCTTGACCATTTCATTCTTTTTGCCTTTTGATCTTTCTTTCAGGGCATACCCTCTTTTCAAAATATGGAAAATCTTTGCAGTAGGGAAAGGATGAACATATTAGGGACTTTTACCAGTCAATCATGAAATATGACACCTATTGGTATAGGAGCATAACACTAGCTCCACTTGGGGATGGCTTTTCCTGGTGAAAAGTCAAGAATAGCAGGTCAGATGGCCTTATGTATAATTCTTGCTGCATTCTGAATCTCCCTTTGTTGTAAGTGGACAAAATGTACAGGGGACCATGTAAAATATAGACATCTGTTATGAGATGATTCAAATAATTGCACCTCTGTTTTGGATAGTTTGTCTGAATGTTTGTTCTCATATTTTCAGCTCCCAAGTCTTCTACAATTTCTGGTAAATTAAAAAAAAGGTAACACAAAAAAGGTGGTAAAGTTCCCTGACTGCTCCTCAAAATTTCCTACACATTCCTTCCTATTCTTATTGTTGTAATAAACTGCAGAAACTAAGCACCGTTATGTACAAGTTAGAGTCCTGACATATCAACAAACTGAATCAAAATAGTGTTTCAGCATCTGACCATTAACTGGTCCATCTTCTGCTTTTGTACCATCCAGGCTTTTCAAAAAGTAGGTATTGTTTCCTTGTGAGGCCTGAATAATAAAAGGTCCCTTCCATAGGAAGTCAAACTTCCCATGTTTTCCTTTATCTTCTCTTCTGGAGTCCCATTTCAGAACTTTCTCTCCTATGAAAAAATCCTCTGCCTTAGTCCTCTTATCAAATATCTTCTTGAGTTTTTCTTGTAGCACTTGAGATATTTGATATACCTCTTCTCTAGTTTGCTGCAAATGTATAGTCCGATTTATCCTCCTTTGAATGTCATTGGGTTGTACTTGGACTTCTTGCAACAATTTCATTATAGGTATTCCCAAGGAGGAGGGAAATACAACCTCCATGCCATAAACAAGCTCATAGGGACTAGTTCCAATGGATCTCTTGGTAGTTAACCTGTCTGCCCATAATGCATTTATAAGCTTTTTATGCCAATTTTTCTTGTTTTCTTCCAATACTTTCTTAATGATATTGATCAGGCTTTTGTTGGATGACTCAGCTAGACCATTACCTTGAGGGTAATAGGCTATGGAGTGGCCTAAGGTAATGTGGTATTTGTGACAGAAATTGATCATTCTCTTGGATTTAAAAGCAGCAACATTGTCAGTTATAATCTTTTCAGGACAGCCAAATCTAGACAGGATATTGGTTTCTAGGAATTGCATGATCACTGAATCATTGGCTTGTCTACAAGGGATGGCCTCTATCCACTTGGTGAAATAATCTGTGGCAGTCAAAATCCATTTATGCTGGCCAGAAGAGGGAGGGTGAATTTCCCCAATGAAATCTAAACCCCATTGTTGAAATGGTCTTTCAGTGGAAATTGGTCTAAGGGGTAGAGGCAGAAGTTTCCTCTTGCCTTCAAAGATTTGACATTTATGGCAAGCAGTAACAAACTTTTTGACATCAGCAAACAAGGTGGGCCAGTAAAATCCAGCCCTTAGGATTTTATCAGCAGTTGATTTCCAATATAAATGTCCACCACAGTCCCCTGCATGAAATTCTTTGAGTACTTTGTCAGCTTCATCCTTTATTAGACAATTTAATAGAACACCTTCATGATTTTTCCAAAAGAGAGCACCATCTAAAATACAAAACTTTAAAGCTTTCATTTTTATAAACCTTTTCTTTGTTCTGGACAACCCTGGAGGAGCCTGCAGGTTTAATAATACATAACATACATCAGCGTACCAAGGTGATTCAAGGAAGGCCTGGCTAATTTGTGGAGTCGCCATCTCCTGTTCATTATCCAGTTCATTAATATCTAGGGCTTGGAAGTTGGTTTCAGTCAAGAGTTTAGCCAATCCCTATCCTTTTATAAGCTTTGTAGGTTTTATTTCAATATCATACTCTAATATAGTTGCAATCCATTTGCCTTTTTTGCCTTCAATCCCCTCTTGGGTTAGGATATCTTTGACAACAATGCTTGGCACATAAGCTATTATATGAGAGTATAGTATGTAGACTCTGAAATCTTTGATGGCTTTCACAAGTGCATAAGCTTGTTGTTCCATGATTGGGTATTTTAGAGGTGCATCCCTCAGTTCTTTGCTAAAGAAGGCTATGGGTTTTTCACATCCTTGATCATCTTTCTGTAGCAAAACAACAGCAATAGTGTGTTCTGATGCAAATGAAAATATTATAAAGTCTCTGTCAAATTTTGGGCTTGTAAGGACTGGTGTTTTGGTCAAGGCTATCTTGATTTCTTCAAATGCTTGTTTGGCTTCTAATGTCCATTTAACCTTGGAATCCTTTTTCAACATATTATTCAACAATCTAATTAATTCAGCCAAGTTGGGTATGAATCTTCTTAAAAAATTAATTTTCCCTAAGAAAGCTTGGAGTTCTTTGACATTTCTGGGATGTGGTATTTGTAAAATGGCTTGTATTCGGTCAGGGTCAATTTTGATGCCATCTCTTGAGATTATGTGACCCAGCAGTTTGCCCTCTTCTAGGCCGAATAATGAATCCTTTGGATTTAGTGATATACCATATTTTCTGCAGGTTAAAAACACTTGTCTCAGATGATCTAGGTGCTGCTGATTTGATTTGGAAAACATAGTGAGATCATCTAAGTATATGACTAGAAAATCATGAATTTCCTTAGCAAAAGCTATGTCCATTGCATGTTGGAAGGTTGCCCCTGCATTCTTGAGTCCAAATGGCATTTTCACGTACTTGAAAGTTCCCCATGGAGTTGTAAAAGCAGTTTTTTCTTGATCATCAGGGTGAACTAGAATCTGGTTAAAGCCTGAAAACCCATCCAATAGTGAAATTCTAGAGGCACCTACTACTCTTTGTAAAATGTGGTCCATCTTAGGTAAGGGGTAGTGGTCTTTTAAAGAGACTTTATTTAGATTCCTTAAATCAACACACAGTCTGATTTCTCCTATTTTCTTCCTAGTGGGCACTAAATTGGAGACCCATTCTGAAAATCTGATGGGTGCAATTATTCCAGCTTCATACATTCTTTTGACTTCTTTTTCAATTAGAGGGAGGAGTATAGGGTTGACCCTTCTGAGTTTTTGCTTGAAAGGTTTCTGATTTTCTTTGAGGGGTATTGTATGTTGAATCATAGAAGTATCATAAGATTTGAGATCTTCATAGCTCCATGCAAAAACGTCCTGGAATTCTTTGAACAGTTCAATATATTTAAGCTTTTGGTCAGGAGGCAAAGCTTTGGACAATTTTATCATTTTAGGATTTTTTTCAGTCCCTATGTTACAGTCTTCAATGTCTGCATTTAAAGGCTGCATTTTGGGCTTCCTTGGGATATCATTAGAATCAAAAATGTCTTCCAGAGGAGTTAATCCTGTCGGTAAATAATTGTCCTTTAAATCAATAACTTCAGATTATCCTCCAATAGTTTCATCACAGTCTATTTCTTTAAGCTCTTGCAACTCTTTGCTGGTAAATTTTGTTGGATGTAGTATTTGAGTTGCTGTTTCAACTGAAATGTGTGTTTCAACTTTGTATATTTGATCAACTTCTCCCACGGTGCCTGTGTCTATATTAGTGCTAGAAAATTCTTCTTTTAAGGTAAGAAAATTATTAATTTGAGTGTCATTGTCAAACACTTGCCAGTTTTTACATTGTCAAGAACAGTTGGCCTGTGTTTAATCTTAGTTGTAAAATGATGAGTAGGCTCGAATGGCAGTTTACAAGTGCTGGTGAATGTTGCCAAACTGTGAGCGTGAAAATTATGTTTCCTTGTAATTTTTGCAAGCTGTGTTTCTAGAAAGGTATTGAGTATTTCAATTGCTGCCCCTCTATAAGACCTTAATCTGAGATCATTTGTGAGGAAGTTTCCTTTCATTTGTTGAATAACTAAATCAGAGTCTCCCAAAATTGATACCCTAATTGCCCCTAGACTTTTGATCAATTTAAGTCCTAGCAAGAGGGCTTCATATTCAGCCATGTTATTAGTGCATCTAAAATTCAACCTGTATGCATGTCCTTCAGCATGATCATTTTCCATATTATGTATCCAGATCCCTGCTCCTGCTCCTAGTTTATTGACTGATCCATCAAACTCTAAATACCATAGGATTTCATGATTACGGCTAGTATCAGGGGTCTTAGAAATTTTCTTACTAGGGAGATTTGGATCTTCAGTTTCATGAGGTTTCCCTTGTGTGTCTGATATACCATTGTTCACAGAAATTTCTTGAATTTGAACACTAGATTTCTCATTTATGAGTTTTTTCTGCTCTAAAGCTAAAGCCTTGACATCAGTTGGGGGATAAATTTCAGCATTGTATAGGATGAAGGAGTCCATATCAGAATGCATGGAATAGATGGGAAAATTCTGGGGTTTCTACCAGTTGCTGACCACATATTTCATCAAAGTTTCTCGATACAATCTCTTTGGCTGGCCAAATACTGAAATGGTAGCATATGACATGTCCAACTGTAAAGATCCTTGGAGCTTTGCACCCTAAGATCTAGACAGCAACATGCCATATTTTGGTGGAATATCAGCTACCACTACATCCATTAAAATTGTCTTGGCAGGGTATTGAACTAATGATACACATAAATCTTTGATCAATCCTAGACATCTGACCTGACTTGAATCAAAAGAGAACAAGTCTTTGTATAGCCTAGTGTCAGGCGGAAAGAGTTGATTGTGCGGACACAACCAACCTCCCTAGGAGCCTAAGAATCTCTAGTGACAAACAAGACAAACAAGAGCAATCCTTCTCTAAACATGCATTTACTATATAAGAAATCAAGTGTTTAGATCCTACCTATAATCCAACGCTGTTGTAGCAGTCCAGCTCCGCTGATCTGGATGAGCTCCTCCTTCACTTTGAAACCTGCATACACTAACAATCAAACGATTAAATAGCACTTGATAATCTCACAGAATAAAACATATTTAACACATAGACCAAGGAGTACATGAAACAACTCATAAATAACAAGTTATTGAGAAGAATGGACTCATTTGCATTAATAGGTAACAAAAGGAACAAATACAACCTGAGCCTTGGTGTTGTGCAAGTCCCTCCCAGGGTCCATCAAGAGTTCTCCTTTACTTTGACAAAGCTCACCCACTTCCAAATAGAACAAGCAAAGATGACAATCTCTCCTCACAAGCTTCTAAATGGGAGTCCTAATTCCTGCAGCATTTACCCTTAGAAATGTATAGCTTCCAACCTCCCCTCCTTCTGGCCCAATGCCTGTATTTATAGTGCTCAAGAGGAAGTTAATCAAGTCCACCATCAATGGGATAATCCCCTCTTTGGATGGGATAGCTCCCTTATTGATGGGATAAGTTCCTCTTTGGTAGGAGTGCATGAACCATCTGGAGGCGCTCAATACACGTCGAACAACCTTCTAGAATGCTCTAGAAATGACCACAAGTGACTTTTTAAAGATGAAACTTGCGCATTTTAACCTTTACAGGGGGACGCACCTGCCCCTTTACATACAGAGCGTCCAAAGACGCAGCTTTTGTGAACATTGGGTGCGTCCCCACAGGTAAGGTTGAGAGAACCTGCGTCCCCAGAGATAAATACATTTATAAAAGACTTTCTCTCTTTTTGGAGTTTCACATGGAGAGCAGAGGCATAAGACTTGCCTAAGAGGATAGCATGACTGTTGATTGAGCCATACTAACTGTAAATAGTCATGGTGACATTTTTTAGTGTAACAGATTGCCCCCTAAAGTGCGAAGCCTGAAATAGATTAGGGTTTTGTATTATCTAGGAAGGGTGAAGCGCTTTATCATTTCAAGGATTATCTTGTGGAGAGCCTGGTCAGAACCTGCAATTTTCAACACAAAATACATGTATAAGATTATATCATCACTGAGGTAGGCATTCCCATACTCAGATTAAAACTTTAACTAACAGACTAACTACTCTGATACAGGAATGATCTTGCAGTACATCATAATCATAGACTTTTGTAGACACAGTATGGGCGCAACCATCTGTTTATGATTAGTCTACTTAGATAATGAATACAAAACTCCTCGCAGCCTGGATGGTGGAAACTAGATCCAGGGTCTTCATTTCTACTTCCCGAATTGGTACGATTCTAGCCATGCGAATAAATGAGTTGATGTCGAACATGGTAGAAACCACTTGATTACCAGTCGATGATGTAAACTGTTAACAAGCGTGAGAGAGACCACCAGTAATGTCAATGGTTCTCAAAGTACCCAGTACAATCCATGAGATGTGAATGAATGAGTTGATGTCGAACATTTCACGGAATCCTTCGATCGAAAGTCAATGATGTAAACTGACGTCAAAGGCGAGAAACCTGCCATTGATGCATGCAGAATTCAAGGTACTGACGATTTCTAAGTCATCTCTCTAGATAATGTGTTGATGTCGATAGAAAGCGACTCGTTACAGGCAAGCCCGCAACACGAAATCATTGTTTAAGTTGAAGAAATGTTGCTGTAAGGACTGACTCAGGGATGGTCAAACGGATGACAAGTATTTTGCAGATGAAATTTTTGCTTGTAGACCTCTTGAACACATAACGACACGACAGATGGCTTGGTGATGAATAACTCAAAGTTAATCCCTGGAACCCGGTTAAAGACTTTCAAAGTGGTTTGATCAACTGTGAGGTAAAGGATTTCCCAACCCAGGTGAATGAAAAGTGTCGTGTTCAAGAGTGGTAATAAAGTTTCTTCTGAGACAAAAGATAACAAACAGGTTCATTCTTCTCTCTTTTCCCCCGCCATTTCTGGCAAGTACCTCTTTATTTTTAACAAGCTTGAGGAGGATAACATATGCTTGATTATAATCTCATCCTTCGGATGAGTCCAACCTAGTTTTGATTCGAACCCTAGGAAGGAGTGGTTCGTTCCCGTTTGTAATTGAATAGGTCCTTTACTATGAAATGTTTAACGAGTCCAGTATAGGAGAAACTCGGCGTTTTTCAATTTTAGAGAGTCTGAAAAACTTAAGAAGACTCCAAGTTGAACTTTTTCGTAGATTTGTGTCCCTCAAGCCCGAAAAAGTATAAAATAATACCTGGGGGAATCGCTTGATCTTGCGGCCAAGGAGTGCTTTCATAATTAGTGCCACTAATCTGAAAAGTAAAAAGCGATCAAGGACACGTCGTTTTATTTCCGTATCGAGTTTGAAACGACAAAAACCCAGCAATCTTTTCCTGATTTTACGGTCAGAAAAGAGCTATAAGGGGACCGTCTTTTAATTCCGTTTTAACGAGTGTAAAAGAAACGCTCGGCAATCTTTTCATTTTTTAGGAGTCAGAAAAGGGCTTAAAAGATGACTCTGATATTTTGGTTTGTGAAAAATGACAATTTTCTTTCTAAATCCCTTTGTCCTGCACAAAAACGACACATTACTCATACCTATTTAAGATAGGTAAAAATACATCGAAAAACATCCTTCCATGGTGAAAAATGAACAAATTCATCCAAAAAACCTATAAAAAGACTTTTTACCATGTCATTTTTACCATTTTACTGTTGAGGTTGAAAAAAGGGCTTTTGGCAAGAAACTTCCCGTGGTCGCTGCAGAAAATCCGACCGTCAGAATCGAACGCCGTTTCTTCCAGGTATTTTACAACATCCTACTCTTCAATTTCATCCGATTAAAATTGTATTTTAGGTTTTAGTTTTGATTTTTGGGGGGTTTTGGGTTTCAAAGCGCACTCTGCGGTGGACGCAGGTGCCCTTCGGGTGACCTGCGTCCCCAGACTTTTTCCTGTACAGGAAAAAGGTCGGGGGACGCAGCCCACCTTCAGGCCAGCTGCGTCCCGACGCCCTGTGTTCTAAACGCGGGGTGCGTCCTCCGCAAAACGCGGAATTTGAAACCCCAAACTCCAAAATCAACCATTAAAAATTTCCCAAATTAATTCTAATCTCTGTTTCTTGGTGTGTAGGGCACTCACCATGTTGGATTGGAGAGAAAGAGAGCACGAGGACGTTGATTTAGCCGTAATTGAACATCAACCTTCCATTGATGCCCTAAAAGCATGCGGGTTATATAAATACTGGGCCATACCTGGCATGAGGGCTCAGGTAAGATTCTTAGAATGGCTGGTTGAGAGATGGAACATTCAAGAACAATGCTTTTACATCGGAGGGCACCAGCTCGAGATAGAGCCCTCTGATATATGCTTTTTCACTGGCTTGCCGAATAGAGGTGAGCAACTCAATCTAGCCGGGACTAGGCCGGGTGGCCAATCCCTTGCTAGTCTCCGGGCAGATTGGTGCACACCCAATGCACACCATGCGAAAGGCGTGGAAATCAAACACATCTCTCTGCGTGAACTCAAAGTTATAGCTTTCACGGTTACCAGAATTTGTGGCGCAGCCGCTTTACATATTGCTTCTGGGTCCCAAATGCGGATGGCGATTGACTGTTACCACGACACCATTTTCAACTGGTGTGATGCTGTGTCGGCTAATATGAAGAGCCAACTGACTAGGGCAAAGAATGGACGACTGAAGACCTTTGGATATGGGCCTCTAGTCGTGAGCTTTGCCTTAGAGAGAGTTCCGATGCTGATCCCTCAGCAACTCACTGTTGATATCTTGGGTCCTCGGGAGCCAAAGCTGATACGATGGGTTACAGTGATGGCCCGGCATCCTGACGAGGGCACGGCGGTTGTTCGATTCTCTGATAGTTATTTTCACTGGTTAGAGGACCAGGTTTTTTCGATCCAGGACTTTCCGTATGCCGGAGTAGATTTTCGACATGATCCGGACATGGTTCTTCCACAGGGAGAACAATGGGATGACAGAGGTACTTTATTTTTCACAAGTTTTCAAATTATGTATTTTTTTTGTTTTTTATATATATCGTCTCAAAACTGACAGTAATTTTTTTTTTTAAATGCAGATGTTGGTCCACAGCGTCCAGCCAACCTCCGGCCTTTTGAGAGGAGACATCCAGTTGCACCGGTACCGGCCCCACAGGACGCGACTGCAGAGTCACTAGCTGAGTTGGAGCAGGATCTAGAGCGTCTGACGGCGGATATGCCTGAGACTACCATAGATGATATTCCTATCAGACTTCAGCGCTATGTAGTCGCAGTCCCTGGACCGTTTAGGAGATTTTTGTGTAAGGTAGCCCGTGCAGTGGTGTCGTATAGGGAGCACCACCAGTGATTGACTAGTCACTTTTGTAGACACATATGACATTTTTGGCTTTTTGTACTTATCATTTTGCCAATCATAAGGTGTTTTTCAACCTATGATCGAAGACGATGTATATTTTTTGACACACTCCTATCTATATATATATCACTATTACCGGCTTATCTTGTTTAACATATGTGATGAAATGTTTTTAAATTTACTTGCATGATTATCGTAAATGTATGTCCAACATTCGAGAAGCAATTGCATCTGCTAATGTATTTAAAGACCTTGGAATATGCTGATATTCAATGTAATCAAATTCACGTTCCAAGAGACGCACTCTCAAAAACAACCTTAATAACACAGGATTTCTAATGGCATATACTCTATTAAGCTGTAATACAACAAGTTCAAAATCTAACCTCACTATTAAACGTCGAATTCCAAATGAAATAGATTCGGATAATAATTCAACAACTGCACTGTATTTTGCAATGTTGTTCGTTGTTTGACCGAGGCTTACCCCATGCATAGAAACTAACTCGTCAGAGGGCGAATAGATAACCCAAGCTGCGGAAGAGATATTCCGTGTACTACGACAAGCACCATCAGCAAATCCAATGTATGTTTGGAGAGGCGTCGACATCTGCAATATCAAGAGTAAAACTAAGATAAGCCAGAATAACGACGAAAAACACACTCTCTAAGCTAAGTACACTGACTAATTAACAAACATACTAGCTAGAAAGAAAACCTAACCTAACTAAAAATTCTCCATACCCACCATTTAAGCATAATACCTCTTTAGGTAAAGTCCATTTCTGGGTTTACCCAAAGAGTCCCCATCAAAATCAACCAGCTCATAAGCCCCTTTTGCTAGCTTTCGCTTTACAATGTAGGGTCCATGCCACATAGGAACGAATTTTCCAGCACCTAGCTTATCGTTAGCTTGATCATATAATAGCACTAGGTCTCCCTCCGAAAAACTTCGAGGGGTCACATTTCTATCATACTGAGCTTTCATTCGCTTCGCGTGAGTCTCGATTGCCAATGTAGCGTCACGTCGAGTCTCATCTAATTTAGCTAAGTACAATAAACGTTTCTCCTCTTCAGAAGTAGCTGGAAGTAATTTGACAGCCATTTGAAGTGATGGGATTTCACATTCAATGGGTAACACAGCTTCCAAGCCATAAACGAGCTGGAAAGGAGTGAACCCTGTTGAATTTTTCACTGAGGTTCGGTATGCCCATAGCGCTGAAAATAACATGTTGTGCCAATTCGACCGATGAACACCAATGGTTCATCAGATCATGATAACCAGAACTTTGTTGATAGACTCGACCAAACCGTTGGCTTGCGGATAATAAGGAGTAGAGCTATCGTGGCGCAAACCAAGCTGGCTTGTAAGCTCAGTCATCATGATGTTTCGAAAATGGCTCCCATGGTCAGTAATGATTGCTTGTGGGACACCAAACCTAGTTATAATATGATTGAATACGAAAACTGCAGCTGTTTTGCCGCTTGCGTCGAATGTAGGCATCGCATCGGCCCATTTAGTAAAATAATCAACCGCGAGGATGATATACGCATGCCCCCCGGCCGAGTGAGGGTTACAAGTAATAAAGTCGATACCCCATTTGGCGAATGGACCAACGGCAATTATAGGGTGGAGAGGAGCAGGTGGTGCGCGCATCTTGCGATCAAACACTTGACAGTTGTGGCACTTCTGGACTGCAATGGTACAATCTTTAAACATAGACGGCCAGAAATAGCCAGCGCGCAACACCTTCTGAGCTGTGGCATACCCAGACATATGACCGCCACATGCTCCAGAGTGACAATCATTCAAAACCTTCTCAGCCTCTTCATGAGTTAAACAACGTCGAAAAACTAAGTCTGCCCCCCGGCGATAAAGTGTATCTCCAATAATTTTGTATTGCTGGGATTGAAACTGAATTTTTCGACGTTCCGCTTTGGAAGCTTCAGGCCGAAAGGTTTGGGTTTGGAGATAGATGATTATATCTCCGTACCACGGTTCTATAGTACTGATAAGAAACAAAGATTCGTCCGCAATGGACTCCTCTGCCACAGTCTCTGTGTCAGCACACGGGAAATCACACATCAATTCCGCAAAAACTAAGGATTTCTTAGACTTGGACTTCTCGAACTCCAAGTCGAACTCTTGCAGGATAACGATCCATTTAGATTACTTGCCCCCTAGTAGTTGTTTTGTCAAAATATAAATCATAGGGTTGCAATCCGAAATAACTGTAGTTTTACGGAGAAGAATGTAGTGACGAAAACGCTGGACAGCTTGAACGGCTGCCAGGGCCAATTTCTCCACATGCGAATATTTTAACTCAGTGGGATTTAAGGTCCTACTAAGATAATATATCACATGTTCTGCTCCGAATTCATCTTCTTGAACTAACACCATTCCAATGGTGGAATGCGAAGCTGCGAGGTATAAGAAGTAGTCCTGGTTGTAGTTGGGAGGATGCAACAACGGTGCATGGGTCAACGCGTGTTTTAGTGCATCAAAAGATTGTTGGGCAATCTCGTCCCAAAAGAATTGTGCGTTCTGTTTCAACAACTGTGTAAAACCTTTAGTGACCTCGGCGTAGTTTGGGATGAATCGGCGTAAAAAGTTCGCTTTCCCTTGCAAACTTTGGAGTTGGCGCAAACTCGAAGGAGGAGGCAATTTGATGATAGCTTCGACCTTCGAGGGATCGACGCGAATGCCGGCTCTTGAAACAACAAATCCCAGCAATCGACCTATTTCTATACAGAAAACACACTTGTGGGGATTCAACCGAATTCGATAATGCCTACACCTCATAAAGATTGCTCGTAGGTGGACAAGGTGATCAGCTCGATGTAAAGAATGAGCAGGCAAATCATCGAGGTACGGTTGCACAATGTGCTTGATGTCATGAAATGCGTAAGACATCGCCCGTTGAAAAGTGGCCCCGACATTCTTAAGCCCAAAAGGTAATTTGCAATAAGCAAATGTCCCCCATGGACAAATGAATGCCGTTTTTGGTTGGTCGGCAGGTAGAATATTGATTTGATTATAGCCCGAAAAACCATCCATAAAGGAAAACATTTCACTTCCGGCACAATCATCAATAATTTGATCGATATAAGGCGTAGGATAGTTGTCTTTTGGACAAGCTCGATTGATATCCCTATAGTCGATACAGATTCTTATTGTTCCTTGTTTCTTGTTGACTGGAACAATATTCGATACCCAATCCGTTAACGGGATCGGATATATGAAACCTGCTTTCAACAGCTTTTCGACTTCTGCTTTAATCGCAGCCACTTTTCGAGGGTGAATCTGACGCAACCGTTGCCGGACGGGTTTAGCATCCGGGTAGGTCTTTATTTCATGAACAACAATGGCAGGATCGATTCCTGGCATTTCCTCGTAAGACCAGGCAAACACATCGCGGAATTCTTGGAATAGGGCCTTGTAGTTTGGATTTCATCTTCTGTACATGCGGCACCTATATGAATGTTTTCCTCAATTCCGGGCTTCACTGAAATATCAATGGGAATAGTACGAGAAATATTCCCTAAATTCAACTCTGAATCAGAATGTTTCGTTGGATCTTGAGCGTCTTTGACATATTCAGCGGTAAAGATAGATGAAAAATCATTTTCAAAAGCATCATCCTTAGGTAAAAACGAAGATCTGTGATGGAGATCTTCCCATGGTAGATCGTCTACACTTAGGATTTCGCGAAGTTGCTCGTCAGATGACACGACTTCGGGAAACGCTATCCGTTCTAAGGTTGAGGTGAAAAGTGATTCTTCACTGACCACATTCATTTGGTCGATTTCGGTTGAACGCGAGTCGGTAAAAGACATGACAGCTTCATAAGCAATTTCATATGGACTCAAAGGCATAGCATCACCGAATGAGTCTATCTCAGATTCAGATGGGACAATCCAAGGATCATCATAAATAATGTTTTCTGATGTAATCATATGAATTGTTGCAAATGAAGGATCTACGCTGAGTGGAGGGAGAGGAAAAGTTCCCAGTAAACCGGAATCTTTAACTAAACCTACGCCAACGTCCCTATAAGGGATTGTCGTCTTACCGACATGCTGGATACTCTCTGAAGAGGCTGGGTCGGATGAAAAGTATGTCAGCTGATCAATAGTCACGATCTTACCGTTATGTGGAAACTTAATTACTCTGAAGACCGATGAAACGACCGCTGTCATAGCATATGACCAACTTCGACCCAAAAGAAGGTTGTAGTCTAGAGGGGCATCAACCACCTCCACATCCAGACTAACGGTTTTACCTTCTACCCCTATAGGCAATTCCTGTAGAATACCAAATGGACGGAACCCACGGCCATCAAAGGCCTTAAGGATGGTGGGGGATTGGTTCAACGAAGGAGAACCAAGAGATCTCCAACATTGAATCGACATAATACACGTAGAAGCTCCCTCATCAATCACAGTCCGATGAATAGGCCTGTTTTTGACTATCACTGGAATTTGGAAAGCCATTTGATGGGGGAGACGCGGTGTAATATTTTCTAGATCGAAGATTATTAGATTCGGGTCCTGAACATCAACAGCTCCGATAGCCGACAAAAGTAATTTTCGTTGTGCTGGGCATGATTGCAGCACTTCTAACGCCGACATTGCTGAGGGTGAAACAACTAAGTCCTCAACAATGTTGTAATTCTGGGCTGCTCTCGCATGTGGATTGAAAGCAGACCTTCGAAGTACACCCTTGGCGGGCGGTTTAATTACTAAGTCTGGGTTAGGTTTTTCGATCTGTAGTGGATCGGAACCAGGAGCTGAGGTTGATGGGTTAGAGTGAGAAGATTCTGCTTCCTTACCATCAACAGGATTCTTACTACCATAATCTTGCGATCGAGTCGCAATCCTCACATGAGACATCATCAAAATGGGTTCTTCACTGGCATTCGAGGAAGAACCTATCATCTTATTCTCCTGCTCCGGAAATGGATTTTTTAACACAGCAGGAGTGGGAGAACCTTTGACTATTTTCACAACCTCGGCCCGATGAGGGCAATCTCTCGTAAAATGATCCTCTTCACAAATAAGACAAGGATATCGAGGTTTGCGTTTTTCGTCATTGGTTTTCGACTTTTCCGTTTTCTCCTTTGGAGCCTTGTCTGCTTTAGCCTTCTTCTTTCCTTTCTTCTTTCCACCGTTTTTTGATTTGGCCGTAGATGTCTCTACAGCGTGAATATCGGCGGTAAGTTCAGGAGAAGATTCTCCTGTCGGGGAATCAGGCAAAGTGATAATAGGAGTAGTTGAAGCCTTGGAAGACTTCTTCTTGCTCTTTGTATTCACGATACCAATCATACCGTCAGCGGCATGAGATCCCGAAGGAGCAGCAGTGATTTGATTCGAGTTTGGAAGATCTGGAATCTTCTCGTGTAACGTACCCGACTGAGTGTAAACTAAGTCAAGGTATTGCGCTTGAGCAATGACTTGCTCCTCAGTGACTACTCCGGCCTTAGCTACATCTTCAGTAATCTTCGGTAATAATGATTTAACAAACCATTCAGCTAAGATTTGGTCCGGGATAAAAACTTTCACTAGCCTTCTTCGACGTCTCCACTCATGAATGTGATCAGAAATATACGTGGACGTTGATTGTTTTAGTGAAGTTAATAACTCCGTGCCGTTATCGTATCTGACCGGCAACTGAAAGTGAGTTAAGAACGAGGTAGCTAACTGGCTAAAATTGTAAAAAGAGGCCCGTGGTAACTCAATGTACCACTTGGCCGCGAGACCAATGAGTGTACGCTGGAAAAGACGTAAGCGGATCGAATCATCCGAGATAGAATTTGAAGCACACCAGAGGTGGTAAGTCATCACGTGATTGGACGGATCCTCTCCAGACTTACCTTCGAACTTGGGTATATCGCTGGGCAACTTATTTGGCATTGGCGGCCAGAATGGAAGATATTGAATTGGATCGTTCGTTAGGCGCGTCAAGTCTGGTAAATCCAAAGTTGCGATAAACGTTAACTGCCGGTTAGGATCTCTAAAACTCTGGGTCACAATACCAGCCCCAGGAGGAGGATATCCAGGATAACTAGGAACAGGAGTCGCATTTGGGATATTATATCCTCCTGGAAAACCAGGATTAACCGGACCGTACTGGGGTTGTTGAGGTTGTTGATAAGTGTACCCAGGATATGGTTGATACTGGTAAACCGGCTGTTGGACATCTTGCCCATGTTGGTACTGTCCCTGGTACGGAGGTTGAACAAATTGAGGTTGAGTAGTGACAACCGTACTTATACCAGGCTGACCTACAGGCATCTGGACCGTGGTTTGAATCGTAGATCCAGACAACGGTAAAGATGTCTGAGGAGTGGTCACAGGGACAGTAGAAACTGGAGCCGTCGATACTCCAGAAGTAAGTATGGTAGATGTGGCGGTAGTTGCAGCAGCCGTTTGAGATGGAGTACTAGGTGCAATTGGCGGCTGAGTAACTACCGAAGTTACAGAAGTTTGAACATTTGACTGGACAGGTTGCGGTTGCTGGGGTGGACCAGAAACTATGGGTTGTCCAGCTTGAGGTACCGACTGTATACTTGGCTGCAACACCTGTTGACCCTGTGATGGATCCCACACTAACATTCCAGGGTATTGACCCGTAACAGGTTGAGGATACTGAGATCCATAACCGGATTGAGGATAGGATTGATAATTGTAAGGTGCAGTTCCTATACTTGGAACATATGATTGACCTTGAGGCGGTTGATAACCTTGACTCGAGTATTGACCTTGAGGTTGATAACCTTGAGGTAAATACTGATACTGGGGTTGACCTTGACCTTGAGGTTGGTACCCTTGAGGTTGATACCCTTGGGGTTGATACCCTTGGGGTTGATACCCTTGAGGTTGCCATCCTTGAGGTTGCCATCCTTGAGGTTGATATTGATACTGAGTTTGACCCTGGGGTACATATTGAGGCTGGGGTTGACCTTGAGGCATGTATTGCACCATAGGTGCATATTGACCTTGAGGTTGCCCCCTAGACACGATTTGTGTACCTTGAGGTTGCCCCCCAGGCGGTAATTGGCCACCTTGAGGTTGGGAAACGGGAACTGAACCTGACATCATGTAAATGTCTCCTACACCCAATGGTATATTACCACTGTTTCCAGCTAATAACCCATGATCAACAGGTTGAGGAGATGCCCCCGCAAAGGTACCAGAAAGTGATTGATACCCGGTGGGAACAGAAGGACCGCCGTGTAAGAAAGATTCAGGACTTTGAGTAAACACGGACGACTGACCAGACATATTTACAGGAGTATAAATACCTCCAGGTGGAAAAGGAGTACGAGGTGTAGAAAAACCTACCCCTGAGTTGTCTAAATAATTGGTTAACGAAAGGTACCAAGTAGTACTTCTAGGAGGACTGTAAAATATGGATTCACGCTCCCTTAGATCAATAGTAAGTTGACCTTCAAGGTTAGAGACACCTATTTCTTCCTCTGGAGCAAGTTCTTCTATAGCAATCAAACCAGTAGGAAGATTTTCGGTGATAATTCTTTCTATTCTCGGTGAATCTGGAACACTAGAAGTCGGAGTAACAGGTTCAGATATTTCAGGTTCTTCGCCTGTATCACTAGTAGACGAAAAACTACCAACAAGTTCAGAAACTGTAACAGCTTCGGGATTATAACCTGTCTCTAAACTTTGGTAATCTGGATGGACTACCAAGGAAGATTCTCCTTCTTCAGGTGAACCTACTCTACTGCCACTAGGAGGAGTTACAAGGACCTTCAACCCTTCGTACTGACCCGGAATGTCTTCAGGAGATCCACCCCGTGATCTACGGAGTTTTCTTAACAAATTTGTTCCGGTAACAATCTCAGGAGACTTGCCCCGAAGTCTACGGGACTGTCTCGGTAATTCCGCCACAGCTAAAAACTTTTAACTACTACACACGAAAACAAAATAAAATTTCAAATCAAACCACCTAAAGTCTCTAAAGAACCAAACAAATTTGAATCACACGCCTAAAGAATCTAGGGCGTCAAACCAAGCACAAACAGTAGCCTTCCAGACCGAAAGCGCTAGTTGGTGATGAAACCCAACATCGCCGGATTCAGTACAGAAGTGGCGGGTGGAACAGTTACCCCGACAACCTGCTTAATGAATAGACTGGACCAAGTTCCTCCACTTTAACCGTCTCGTGTGAAGTGAACCCCCCAGAAAATCCAAGTGAGCCTAGCCGACGTCTGCTCCAGGTACAGTGGGATCTTCCCTCCACCGTCACCTCGGTAGAATCCTAAAGATAATGGTCACTAATGTTACCAACCGCAAAAAATGCACCTGGGGGAACAGTCTAAACTCCGACAGCACGCAAGGGCAGAGTATCAAGCTCAATCCCCTTGCCGGCTCCTTGACAATAATCCAAGGTTTACCGACAAGTGACCCCTGGCTCCTCGACAATGGTTAATCCGAGGTTTACCGTTTGTAATACGTGCGTGTCTGGCGTCGTTCCCAACGAGGGGGTATTGATCCCCTCACTGGTTCGGACATGAGCTCGTGCTTCTCCTTTAAGAGGAGCTTTCCCAGAGTACAAATGAGACAATTGGATTTATTCTATCACAAGATAAGCTACTTGTTTGGTTTTGTTGTCTTGGAGAGTTAATTACTCACCTACTCCAAGACACTAGCCTGATCTAAATTGGTGTTTCAGAGCCCTAGTAAATAAAAATTACTACGTCGATTTTACTTTAAGCGTTAATTTTATGGTTTTTCTTAAATACAAAAGGTAGCAGAAGTGAAACCAATGGTGTGTAGACTCGACTCAAACCACTACAAAGATGCACCTAAGATGATTTACGCTACTTTTCCTTTTTTCAATGAAATTCTTAACTAAGAGAGTTGAGAGAATGCAAATTTTAGAGAAAACAACTTTCTTAATAAAGACAATCAAAGAAACAATTCTCTTTATCTTTTCAAGCATACAAACATGACCACTCTTTACGTGCATGAAAAACTCTTTTTCTTTCAAAACTTTTCAAAGCTACTTGAAACAAAACTTTTCAAAGGAGATGTTTTTGTATTTTCTCTTTTTAATAAAGCATATAAATCTATTGTAACGAAAATCAATCTTAAAAGCTCAAAAACTATGAAAACTTGACTCACAAGCAAATCAAAAAGGAAATTACTCTAAGCAAACCTAACAAGGCAAAAGCTCACAAAGATGATTGTAGGTTGTTTTACTTGACCAAAATCAAATCAAGGACCAGCTAATGCAGAATCAAAAGACTAGTCAAAACAAAACTCAAATCTTTTTGTTCTTTTTGTAAAATGGAATTCAAGACTTAATCAACAAGCACTTCGAAATTTGCCAGAGAGACAACTCAATGGTAAGTTGCTCACACAGGTAGACTTTATGACAGGTCTGACTTCTAAGAATGTTGACAAAACCAGAGAGATCTAAGGCTTGACAACTTCTACCGCCAAAGTCACTACAAGACCTACTCAAAAATCAAACCCTAGGGCTTAAACTTCTATGAAATCCACTAAAACACTCAATGCTATCGCAACAAGTTCAGGTGAAGATCTTTGACAAGAGACTAATGAATCTGGGCAGTAAAAACTAAGAAAAAGCAAAATCTAAGAGAAAAAATGCAAAAAATGGAATTTTCTCAAATTTTAGCAGGGGACGCAGGCAACCCGTTAGAACAGGTGCGGGCCCGCTCTGTGTACACAGTGACAGTGCATCTAGGGACGCACTGTGCAATGCTCAGAGGGTGCGTCCTACTGGAAAATTCAAGAAAAACTAAAAGGAATCTAACTCTAAGCTAACCCACCCAAAAACAAAGTCACAGAGCCAAAAACCAGAAAAATAAACCAATTTTCTCAGAGCAAAGTTCATACAAAGGAAAAGACTTTCACATTAATGGAGTCCCCAGCGGAGTCGCCAATTTGTCAGGCGGAAAGAGTCGATTGTGCGGACACAACCAACCTCCCTAGGAGCCTAAGACTCTCTAGTGACAAACAAGACAAACACGAGAAATCCTTCTCTAAACATGCATTTACTATATAAGAAATCAAGTGTTTAGATCCTACCTATAATCCAACGCTGTTGTAGCAGTCCAGCTCCGCTGATCCGGATGAGCTCCTCCTTCACTTTGAAACCTGCATACAGTAACAATCAAACGATTAAATAGCACTTGATAATCTCACAGAATAAAACATATTTAACACATAGACCAAGGAGTACATGAAACAACTCATAAATAACAAGTTATTGAGAAGAATGGACTCATTTGCATTAATAGGTAACAAAAGGAGCAAATACAACCTGAGCCTTGGTGTTGTGCAAGTCCCTCCCAGGGTCCATCAAGAGTTCTCCTTTACTTTGACAAAGCTCACCCACTTCCAAATAAAACAAGCAAAGATGGCAATCTCTCCTCACAAGCTTCTAAATGGGAGTCCTAATTCCTGCAGCATTTACCCTTAGAAATGTATAGCTTCCAACCTCCCCTCCTTCTGGCCCAATGCCTGTATTTATAGTGCTCAAGAGGAAGTTAATCAGGTCCACCATCAATGGGATAATCCCCTCTTTGGATGGGATAGCTCCCTTATTGATGGGATAAGTTCCTCTTTGGTAGGAGTGCATGAACCATCTGGAGGCGCTCAATACACGTCGAACAACCTTCTAGAATGCTCTAGAAATGACCACAAGTGACTTTTTAAAGATGAAACTTGCGCATTTTAACCTTTACAGGGGGACGCACCTGCCCCTTTACATACAGAGCGTCCAAAGATGCAGCTTTTGTGAACATTGGGTGCGTCCCCGCAGGTAAGGTTGAGAGAACCTGCGTCCCCAGAGATAAATACATTTATAAAATACTTTCTCTCTTTTTGGAGTTTGACATGGAGAGCAGAGGCATAAGACTTGCCTAAGAGGATAGCATGACTGTTGATTGAGCCATACTAACTGTAAATAGTCATGGTGACATTTTTTAGTGTAACACCTAGTGATATCTAGGTCCAACTTTTCCATCACAGATTTGGGCATTAAATTATGGGAAGCTCCGGAATCAAACATTGCATTGTGCAATATTTTGTCATGAATATTGAGACTTACATAGAAAGGAGGGACCCATCCGTCTAGTGATTTGCTATTTACTTCAGGGCCAAAAATTAATTCTGGTTGGTCATCAAGGACATTTACTGCATCTCCGTTTTCTGAAATTTGAAGTGATCTGCTGATTTGTTCTCTATAGACATCATGCTTAGCTAATTTTGATAATGGAATTGCTATTTTTAACTTGCCTATTTCTGTCTCAAGGTTGAAGGGTTTTTCTGTTTGAAATTTTTCGTTTCGGGCAGTGCGATTTTCTTTTTCTGCTGTTTTTTCCTTTATCAGTAGCAATGTTATAGGTTGAAGTTGCTTCTATGTCAATTTTTGGAGGTTCTCCACAATTTCTTTGGAAGGAATGGAAGCTGGGGGCTGTTTATTAGGTTGTTGATTATCTGAAACATCTTCAACTGTTGGACTGTTTGGGTTAGGAATTGCTTTAGGAGGAGTTTGTATAGGAGGGTTCTTGATTTTAGTTCCGTTAGATTGTTTAGTTTCTTTCTGTTTATTGTCATCAGGTACATCTATTCTCCTGCTTCTCAGATTATATTGTTTGTGGACTTCATAGATGGTTGTGTCATATCCCTCCCTAAAATCAAATGATTCCCCTGATTGGATTTGGAACTGATTAAGAGTGTGAGCCTCTTGGTCTTCTTGGGTTAAGAAAATTTGCTGTTCACTATTGAGCCCCATTAAGTTAATTTGAGTGTCTTCTGTTGGTTCACTAGAAGTTGAAGCTTCAACATAGTTTTCTTGGAATGGGGGTCTAATATTTTGGTCAGGGCCAACCTTTCTAGTATTTGGATTCTGTTTTTTTTTTTTCTGAAATTTGGGTTTCTTCCAGTGTTGCTCGGTTGACCATCCCAAGGGGACTTTCTCTCAATTGTTTCTACTCTATCACCAAGTCTATCCATTCCTTTAATGATAGCATCTAATTTCTGCTCAAATGCAGAAGGTTCTTCTTTAATGGGTATCCTCCTTTCGGCTCTAGCTTGAGCTCGTTTAGTAATTAGGTTGGCCTCAACACTGACAGCTATACTCTGCATGTCTTCTAGGCTTCGAGGAGCTCTTTCCCTAAGCTAGTATGCCATGTCAAAGTCAAATGCATCAGGAAATTTGATCAAGTCCAAGTTTGGTGGAGGCCTGAGATTCTGAGGAATAGCACTGTATACATTGTTAAATCTGATGCAGTAATCTTGAACAGTTTCTTATGGACCTCTCTTTAAGTTTTCATATTCTGATAAAATGTGGAGAGGATCTTTTTTCTTTTCCCATCTGTTTAAGAAGGTTTGATAAAGAGCTTTAGGATCATTGATAGTATTTGCAGGGAGTGCTCTAAACCAGATTCTAACATCTCCAGTTAAGCTTTGGACAAAGACTTTCATTCTTACATCATCATCATCAATCTCATAGTTTTCAAAATAATCCATCATTTTCTTGGTGTGTTGTTGAGCTGTGTAAGTGTTAGTACCATCAAAATAGGTGATTTTTCTTTGATAATCTTCAGGCATAGCCCCTGGATTTGCAGGTAATTGCAGGGGAGCATATCAGTTTTCCATATTTGCAGAGATAAGTGTAACAGCTGGAAGAGCAGGGATACCAGTTGAAATATGTGCTGTGGATGGGGGAGTGGAAAAGATGGTTTGAAGTGCTGATGGTGAACTAGGAGAAGCAACAATAATGGCAGAAAGGACTGGTGCTTTTCCAGGAGTAAGCTCAGATTGGATAAGATTTTGTTGCCTTTTAAGGTTCTTAGGAATCAGATTAGGATTTTGAAACATAGGTGGGGGATTTGGATATGGATTTGATGTAGTGTAACAGATCTTCTTCTTTGGAGCCAGCTTCTGAATATGTTTTTTTTTTCTTAAATTATCTCAACAATACAACTTTAACAGTGTCTTGTAGGAAGTTTTAAAATATGGGAGTTTTGAATTTTCCTAAAGATCTATTGAAACAGGGAACTGATCAAGTATTTGAGACAACTGTTCAAAGCCTAAAACTAGACTGGAGATAGACTGAAGCAACTTTTATTTACTCTTGCAATTGCATAGAAAAAGCAGTTTCAAAGGCTACCTGGCCAACTTCAGGCTCCATCTGTAGCTTTAAAAATTAAACAACAGTAACAAACAATTATTCAGGTCCCCAGTGGAGTCGCCAATGATGTTATCACTCAGGTTGTTCCCAAAATTTGTAAGAAAGGGAATACAGCTGAGGTAACCACAGACCAATCTTTTAGATATAGATTCTAGCCAATCTGCATCTAGAGAGGGCTCTCTCTTTATGATTTAGCTTTTTTTTAAAATATATTAGGCTAGTTATGAAGTGCAAGGGTTTGTTTTTAGTTTGGTCGGAAGGATGGGGACTCAAAAGAACAATGAGGTAAAGCTGAAACAGTATGGTCCATTGGGCATGATGGAGTCAAAGAAGGATGGCTTCTTGGGTTAAGTTTCTTATCAAAGGATTTATTACAGAGCAAGGTAATCACACATGGAACAATTTATAGGCTGAAATCTGATGGAATGGAGTCAATGGGTGAAGGGCAATTAAGAATCCTTCATCCTGTTGACAAGGGGAAAATGGATGATTACTGCTAAGGAGAAATTAAGAATTCCTTAGCTAATATTCAAGATGAAAGAACCAGGGGAAACATGAGGAATTAAGAATTCACTGTTTATGATAATTCTGAAGGAAACATTAATAATAACAAAGATTGAACACAGAGTGCAACCAAGCAAATTCTGAGTTATTCCCTTTCTCTGTTATTTAGATCATGAAACATAGATGATATAATAGACACAGAAACTATAAAACACAAGTTAGAAGAGACTTATTGATCCATAAAACGATTCAAGAATTCTGCAACATGATCCTTAGCATCAAATCTTTATCCAGCGAGCAAGACAAAAATGGTTCCAACAGCCTTTTTATTTCCAAAATTATTCAGTTTTACAGTCAAAACTATGAACATCCACCACCAACCAACCACAAATACTTCGTTTTGGGGAGTATTTATACAAAAATGTCAAGATATCATACAAAATATCTAATAGAAATAAATATTTGCGGACAATTAATGTTTCTTTTACATAGATAGAGACAGACAGTCTCGAAAACAGGGAGACAATAAATAGATGCAATAAATTCATGCTGCGCTAGTTGATCCATCTTTATGAGGCGTATTGGAGGTAGGTGCTGCAAGTCGGTTCCCAGCTATCTTCTACTGATCCTCTGTGCTGATTTTTCTGCTTTGGCCGGACTTTCTTTAACTCTGATGTGATGTGATTTGACCCGCAGGACAATGATTCATTTCTGTTCTACGCATTATAACAGATGGTGCACAATTTTGATTTGACCAAAGATAAATTTACAGGATCTCTAACATGCTTTGCCACCACTCTGGTCCTGGTATTTTATGTCTCTGCAGCTTCCTTAAAGTCTCGCCAGTATTTGTGTACCTAAAGAAATTAGGTGGGATGGTGAACAGATGCTTCACCTCATGCTCTATGTAGAATAGATTTTCTAGGCTGTCATAAAGGGAGTGGCCAGATAGAAGTGATTTTTCTCCTGCAGTACTTGAAGATGCATTAGCTTGATTGACAGCATATGTATTTAATTTATGTACATAGTCCTTGTGCTTCATCAGACGATCATTATCTCGCAAAGGACTTGGCAAACCTTTTGATGCAGGACTGTAAATTTGTCTGTGAAAGAATCAATTTCTACCTGCATGTCCTGGCATCTTCTGTCCAAGTTTTGCATTAGAGTTCTCATGGTTAGAACTCTCTTAATGTCCAGAATGGTACCTGTTCTATCTCTAATATCCAGTGCTTCCAGTTCTTCACTGGTCTTGGTATTCAAAAAATGTATTAGCCTGTTAGCTTGCTCAGGCATCTGTCCCAATAAGGCTCTTGTTTTCTGAATTTCTACTTGGGCTACTCTTATCAAATCAATCTGTTCATAAATGGTCTGAATAGACCTCCATACATCACTAAGGGATTGAGTGATGTTGGTCCACAAAATTCCTCTAATTTCTGCCAGAGGCTTATGTAGAGAGAGATCCTTTTCTAAGGCTCTTACCTTGTTCTCCAATGCTTTGACCTCCCTTGTTTTCTCTGCCACATTCATCTTGGATTTATCATAGCTTTGCTCAACCTTTGCCAATTTTTCTTTGACTTGTTTTAGCTCTGATACTTGGAGTTTCAACTCCTCCATGGCTTTTATTAGTTGCTCTGTGGTCATAGTAGTGCTGCTGCCTAGTGCTGTTGATATTGATGTTGCTCCTGTGATGATTTCTGTTGTTGATGCCGGGACAGTGGGAGGTACTGCTGTTATAACTGTGGGAGGGGCAGTTGTGATTGTTGGAGCTACTTCAGGTGGCTTGGAGGTCGACTCTCCCTGCTTTTCTTGTAGTGCTTTCTCCAATGCCTGTTCTGTCTCACTCAATCTCTCATTCAAACTCATGAGCAGGTCCATCATTTCCTCTTCGGACTTCTGCTGTACAACATCTAGTGTCTATGGATGCATAGAAGGAGGCATTTTGAGCTGTTTTCTGAGGGCAGCAATGTCCTCTTCCTTTTTCCTTATTAGTGCCTTTATGCCTTTGGCATCTTTGGGATCATGTCCCAGTTCAATGATAATATCTTCCAAGGATTTAATCTTGTTGTCCTTTGCTAGGGAAGAAGCTTTCTCTAAATCTAGCTGAGCAGAGGTGTTCTCCAATGAGTTTTGCAATTTATGAGCCAACATTGCTTTGTCAGCTAGTGTGGAATACACCATCTCTCGAGTTTGCTTGTGCAGCTCAATCTGGTCTATTGGATGAATGTCCTTGGCCAAGACCTCCAGATTTGTCCTGATATAATCAGCTGCCAATTGTGATTGCTGCACCTTGGGCTTGAAGTAACTCATGATCATTTTTCCCTCCTTTATGTCATAGGCAGACATCAATCTTTGCTGTTTTGTGGGGGCCATCTTAAGATATTGGTTATAAATTTGCTGCCTCAATGGATCATTTCTAGCCTTTATCTCTATGAATGTTCTTTTGATATCAGAGGTCTGCTTACTTGGTGGCCTGGTGGATGAAACTTCCACACTATGCTGCCTTTCCAGCTCCTACCTGTGTGAGCTGGTTGATGTGTCTATCACTAGGGAGGTCTATGGGCTGGTTTACCTCTCACCTCTTAGGCTTTCTATTATTTCTTCAATGATTTCCTCTTCAGATAGAAGATTCAGTCTTTGCCTTTTTGCACCTGGCTGCTCTGCAGGTCCACTGATGGGTGTGGCTTCTTCTCTGTCCCTTTTCTTACCTTTTTCCTCATTTAGAGGAGTTTGTAGTGCAGGAATCTATGCTGCTTTGTTTTGTACTGAAGGAATTTTCCCCTGCTGGTCAGTCATTTCTTGCTGCTCTATTCCTGCTACTTCCTTGCCCTTTGAAGAACCTGAAACTAGTGTGCTAGTTTCTTGTACAAGTTGCTGTGAAGTTCCAGTAGAAGATGTACCCACTTCGGTTTGCTGAGGCAACTTGAAAGATACCTGTCCAAAAGAGTCCAGGTCAAGGGTTTTTTCTAAATCTTTCATAGCTTGTTCCATCTTTTCTTGCCGAGTAAGTTCTTCTATTAATGTACCTTCTACCCACTCATCCTGATTAGCATATTGTTCTACTTCAGGAATCCTATGATGTAGGTAAATTGACAGCCAGTTTCTTACTTTTCTATCACTTATAAAGCTATTTGGGTCACATGGCACCCACCAGAAGCTTTTCTTCAATTTAAGATCTTCCCCTAGTATCTTATCAACATCTTCCCATGCTTCCCTCTTGTTAATGATAAAAGGGCCTAACTGGTTTCTTATTCTCAGCTGAGCCTTTTTATTTACATTGCAAAATTGAGTTAAATCTGCATTGATAAGTTGCCTGAAATATTTCAGTGTAAATAGTCTCATGGGCACATATTTGGGCAGCTTATAAGGGCACAGTTCACAGCCATATATCTTGATTTCAGTGTGATCCTGGTAGAAGTACCAGTCACCTATCTTGTAGTTCTTGGAGAGCTGTAAAATCTTTTTTATGTCACCAGAGAGCCTAGGAGGAGGAGCTCCTATCAATAGAGTGGAGGTTGGATGTATAAACAAGTCAATGAATTCATAGTAGGTATAAGGGGATTCACCAATTTTGTGGAAGACCGAGGTCCAAAAGATCACAGACCTCCTTTCTCCTTTGGAATCCAACTTCCTGATGGGAAATATAAAACTGTCTGGGTAATAATATAACAACAAATGGTATATGAAAGTTGTGTATTTAAACACTCCTTCTCTTTCCAAATTCATAAATTGAGCATGGATTTTGTCAGCAATGAAAGAGGCATAGTCATTCTTAATAGCAGGGGGCTGTCCTAGAGTAAAGGTGGATAACAGAACCAGGACAATCTCATCCACATATTCACTGGACTTAAATCCCAAGATCACAGATATCATGTCAAGAATAATTCTTCCAGTCTCATTAAATGAGACATATAAATAAGGAGGTGTGCCTTGGGGCTGGCAATCTGGTCTCATGAATATCTTAGCAATCCAGGTTATTTCTGCACTGGACAGTTGAGAGCCTTGCTCAAGCAAAAATCTCATGGAAAGAGGAGAAGGAGGCTGAACTGGATGGAAGTGTAGCATCTCATTGATCGATTCAACAGTTATGTAAAAGAGAACAGTTTGTGATGGGGTCATAACTGCTTTACTGACAGGGTCATAATTGGCACAGTAGTGGTGAACAATATCTGGGAACACATTGACTGAGGGAAGGTAGTACCTGGGAAGATTGGATTCTCATATTCCATAGATATCAGAGTTGTTCAGATGACTGTTTCTGATTAGGCAAAAAGTATGAAGATGATTTTAGCAACCAAATAGGTCTTTTATTTGGAAATCTCTGTTGGCCAAGGGTAGATGATTCTGGTCTGTATGAGGCACATTGAGGGGCGCTACATTGAGGGCCACAGGGGCTTCCATTGTTCAGTTTTCTGTGTTTTTAACTGGAGGTTGAATTTCTGTGGAAAAAAGGGCAAAAGAGCAGTTCTGGATGTCTTGGTATGGAAATTATGGACTGCTTTAGCTTGAATTTGGCTCCTATAGGTATAATTTGCAGAGGAAAATAGAAAATACAGGTTCGGGAAGTGGTATGGGGTAAATACCTGTATTTTGGAGGTGAACGAGTATAATTTGCAGGTTCACTGATGAGTTGAGGAGCAGGATGCTGGTCTTTGCTTGGTCGGGTGGCGGACTGGAGCTTCTGCAGTTGCTTGGACGTAGTTTGCATGCAACAGTCTCGTAGAAGAAACGAATGAAAATGGATGAAAATGACACTTTCACGAGTTTTTTAACAAAATTGGCTTCGCGGGGCTTTTTGGGGCTTTTCGGTCGGATGACGTCATCAAGACATGACGTTTTGTCGTGACGCAATGTACGGATGCTGATGTGGACATGACATGGTGATGACGTCAGTGGGCGGGGTCAACGGGAGGGCGGTAAGCGGTATCGGCCCGCATCGCTTATGAGCCAAGGTGGTTTCGGGTGGAGAGGCCGTGAGCATAGTGGGAGGGCGCCACGTGTCCTAGGTACAGCGGAAATACCGCCGGCTCCCCGGGCGGTAAACATCTGTAAGGAAGGGTCTCGCGATATGATCGTGAGCCGTCCGATCAGTGGGCCCGGATCCAACAGTTGGCGCTCAACAGTGCTGGCGGGGGGCTACGGCGCGGGGCCCATGTAATATAAACAATGATTTAAATATATCAGGGTGATTACTATTGGTTGTCAGTGTGTTTAAACAGTTAATTAACCAAATGTTAATTAATCTTTGAATATTTGAGCACGGGGAGGGTTTAGTAAGGTTATTAATTAACCCGGGTGGTTAATTAATCTCGAGGTAGCGCTGATTGGGTTATTCAAAAGGTTTCGGATAAACCTTGAATCCCCTGTAAACATTGACATATGGCTATAATTTAGCTGGTGGTGGGGATAATAAAATTTCGGGGTTTTTCTTTTATATACATAATACGGGCAGGGGGAGGAATATAGGGATTTATATAATAATGTTAATGGTCAAAATGGATCTATGAAGGGTAGGCGCCAAGTTATAAAGTTCAACAACTTAGGCTTAGGAGAAAACAGAGGTTTTACACAAGAAATGTGGATTCTTTGCCTAAGGCAAGAATGTTATTTACTCAATCTTTTTCATGAAATGGGGTGATTTAGGAGTATTGAGCAGATCTCAATATCCTTGGGGGGGTGTTAGAAAGTGAAGGAAAGTTAGACATTCCTCACTTGATTTGTAACCAAACAGTTGCCATTGTACTCATGATAACAATAAGATGAACATCTTTGAGAGACAAAATTAATCATAAGCCTGCTTCTGCAACACCAAAACTAGCTACCCAGCCTACATTACCTAACATTTTTTCTTCCTCTTACATGGGTGCACTTGGACTAGAAAACCCTTACAAATTTTCTTTTCTTTTCATGGGAATCCTATCTAAGTCTGCCCTTATTTCTTCCAAGGGCTCAGATTTAACTATTGAGCTCCTTTGCTTCTCTACCTATCTACTTATCTGCCAAGATTGAACTGTTTGGACAGATTTTATTCTCTATCTCTAAAACAAGGAATTCAAACATGAACTGGCTAAGATTAAGCTGTTTGGCCATTCATCAACTGTGCCGGGAGTCAACCAGCTGCACATGATGAGATTTGTTTTGCAAAACTAGACTAGTAGTGGCATTTTGAACTAGCACACTTTCATGGTCCTTTTCTTTGGGGTTCATTTCTTTCATTTTTCTTGACCATTTCATTATTTTTGCCCTTTGATCTTTCTTTTAGGGCATACCCTCTTTTAATTCTTTAATTTTTTGATCTTCTCAAAATATGGAAAACCTTTGCAGTAGGGAAAGGATGAACATATTAGGGACTTTTACTAGTCAATCATGAAATATGACACCTATTGGTATAGGAGCATAACAACTAGTACAACATCCAACTAAGTCCAACCTTTGAAAAGACTGAAAAATACAAGATATAGACCTCAAATAAACTCCTCCCAACCATTAAGGGTAGAACCTTTGAGAGGAGGAGCAGTTCCACCAAAATCTGAACTGATAGTTAGAGTGTAGGGCAGTCAAAGTGACTCATCCCTAATTACAATGAACTAATTCATCACACCTCATAAAGTATATTTACCTAATGTATTTACCCTAGGTAATAGTAAAAATACCATAATTACATTTACATGATCAATTACATGAGTAAAAAGTTGATTTCCCAAGAGGAAAATCAAATCTGGAGAAAAACAGTGAAAAATTAGGCAACTGGTCAAACGCGCAACGTCATCTTCAAACCCACTTTTCCCTGCCTTCCCAATGTCCAAATTGAGCCTAGGATAGTTCGCTGGAAATCTTATCCTGTCTAGTTTCCAGATATACCTTTCAAAATGGACTTGATTTGACGCTCCAAAAATAGATTCTCCCAATACTGGTCAAATGCACAGCGTCAAGGTGGAAAGGGAGGCAGAACATTTTTTTTTTAGGCATTTTTTCACCTTTTCACCTGCCAGTTGTGAAAAAAAGGCTTGTAAAGTTGTTTTCCTACATATATTCCCTGCTTTGAATCTAATGGTGGTCCTGTTTTGTCTAAAAAGTGACCCAAACAAAAGCGCAACGCCAAGGGCGTTGTCCCCTTGGCATTCTAGCTGTCAAAAACTATGTATAATTAGTTGAAAAGCACAAAAAACTTCAAAATTACCCCATAACTTCTCAAAATTGGTGAATGATTGTTGATCACTTGTTTTGTGCATGGAGTGAGGCTTCAACAAGGATGTCTAGCTTCTCCTTCTCTTTTTTGTGAGTTAGGGCTTCAATTTTTGCCTTTGCAGCCTTGACCTTTGCACTTGCATTCCTTTCTCTTTTGGCATAGTGTTTTGCCATCTTCCTCTCAATTTCATTTTGCTGGTTGGATTTGTCTAGGAGCTTCTCTAAATTCTTATTGAACTTATCAAGCCAATGCTCCTAGTTCTAATCGATCAAGATGGAAAATTGCTCATTCCATGTGAGCTTATTAGCAAGCTCAGCCTCTTGTTTCTCTAGTTCTAGAGCTCTTTTCAGCCTTCTAGTTCTAGGTCTTATTCTAGGTTCTTTCTCTTTTTCAGTTTCACTATACCTTTCATAGGCCTGATTAAGCAATGCCTTGGCTTTCATTTCTTCTTTCTTTTCCTTGATGAGCTGAATCTCCATGACCTCATGTTTGGCCTCAAGCTACTTATTTTCCTACTCATAATATAAGATGATGTATTTTTCCCTCTGTAGGTTGATCTAGAGCTCCCTGATGAGTGCATCTTTTTCTTTGATGAAAATTCTTGTACTTTCACTGTCCTCATACTCACCTAGGTCAAGGAAGTCAAACTCCTACTTTGTCTCATGGAGGTCTTCCTCTTCATGTTGAATATCTGTCTCTGTCATCTTTTTTCTTGCACTTTGCACCTACTTTGCTGATGAAGAAGGCAAGGGCCCTCCCACAATTTATGGGGAAAACACCTGCCTGTGGCCTCTCTGATAAATGTTTGTAAAAATGCCCAAATCAGCCTCTTTGGGCTTGATGACCTCAACCTATCCAATTTGTTCCAGCTCTCTAATTTCATCTCTGGTAGGTGAATGGATATGCTCATGAAATGATGATGATGGAGGTGATGGTGGGGGTGACTGATCAGATGAGGATGAATGATTTATGGGATGAGATGGAGGAATGGAGGTGGAAGGGTGAGATGATGAAGGGATACTTTGAACATTCTGAGTAGATGAATCAATAAATATGGGATTGGCTATCAAGGTACTCCATGCAATATTGAGCTCTTTGAGATGATGAAGGACTATGATTTTAATGAGGGAATGATGAAAGAGATTATTCATTTGATATTTATCCTCTCTTTTCTGGGCAATATAGGTCATCTTATCAATGCTCCGAAAGAGCTAATAAGCTACATTGAGCATCTTAACCCTTGTGAAATGCATGAGTAGCCGAATATGATAGGTATAAAGTCTGGAAAATCTTCCTTCACAAGTAAAGTATCTCATGATTATTTTCATCATGGGAACATATCTATCCAGAAGGTAAGAGAAAGGAAACAACCTCTTTTTATCATTTCTATATCTAGGTTTAATATAGGGCTCATAATAATGTTTCTCCAAATCACCTTGTTTAAACCATTTCTCCCCAACATTTTAGATTCTAGTGGCAACTGATATGATGGCACTGGATACCATGAAAGTGACACTAGCAAGGGTTACTTGGTTGTCATGGAGATTGGAGATGAACAATCTACTCAACATAGGATGATATTGGACCTTTTGTACTTTCTCATAGAATTCAAAACATCGTAGATGTTTGAAAGATGTCACAGTCATGGTAGATGCCATGAGTTCATTAGTATTTATTGGTTCAAATCAAAGGATTCTTCCTCCTTTGTTTGACTTCCTTCCCTTTCATTCCTCTTCGCTAGAACTTTTTTCTTCTTCTCACATGGTGTCTTGATTTTAAGACCCTAGGGAGATGAAATGATAGTGGAATGTAGGTGTAGGGAGTTAGGAATGGTGTGAGGAAATTCAGGGATATGAGGGAAGGGGTTTCTGGTTTAAAGGAACTAACATGGAGTGGGAATGTAAAGGTATTTTGGATAAGGAATTTTATTACAGGTTAGGGGTTTTGGGAGCCTAAGTAAATATAACACCTAGGTTTTAGGGTTTTGGTAATAGAAGGTTTTTGGAGACAGTGAAATGATACGAGGGTTGGGAAAGGGTTTAATGGGGGTATGGGAAAGGGATAGAAGTATTAGGGTGTGAAATTAGAGGTGTGGGAATGAAACTATGGTTTGCAGGTTTGAAGGCTCGAAATTTCATTCAAGAGACTTAACTATGAAGTTGTGAGATGTGAAATGAAACAAGGGTATACTTCAGGGCTACTTACTTTCTGGAGGAAGAGAACAACTGAACTGAAGCTTCAGAGGCAATGGAACTTGGTTTTAGAGGTTGGAGAACAACACTGGTCAAACGTGCAACGCTCAATTGAGACACACCCTTTCACTTGTTAAACGCGCAATGTATAATAGAAATGCACCCTCCAGGTCAAAGGTGTAGCGTGACACAGAAACGTGCAGCGTAATGCACAAACACACAACGAAAACTTTGTTTTGCTGGTTTTACCTGTCAAACTTGAAAATTTCTCCTTTGTTGAGGTTGTTCAACCATGATAAAAGAAAATGAGTGGCAAATGGATGTCTTGAAGGCCTTAAATACTTGATAGTATTTGAATTTGTTGATTTAAAACCCATTTGCTAATGTTTTGAAAGTGCTTTTGAAACATTGCACTAATACCATTTTACCTTGTGCTTTTGCTTTACAGATTGATCAATTGCTGGAGTAGACACTTTTGTTTTGACATTTAATGTCTAGTTGGCATGTGGAACTGAGTTGGAAGATTTCGGAAAAGTTACTTATTACATATAATGAGAAAAAATTACATTAATATAAAAAAAAATAGAAATACATCTCTGTTTTTGGAATAAAATTACAATTTGGGATGAAACTCATACTTGAAATCAAAATTAGAACTTTGGCAAGCATCTTCACATGTTTGAAAATCCTCTTTAAATGAAAAAGGGATATTATTGGAGGTCACTCTCATACTTTTGCTGGCCTTATGTAGTGAAATGGTGTTTTATTGGACCTTGAAAAAATGAAACCTAGAGTCCTAATGAAAACCTTGAGTGAGCAGACTTCATGGTGAATTGACTAACATAGAGACATGATGAAATAAACTTTAATAATTGATGTATGCTCAGTAAGGCATGAAGGTGGGCTAGCAAGTATATATTTTTTGAGGGAGAGTAAGGTTTTTGACTAGGGCTACCATCAGTGAATAATTTTTTGAATGAGGACCTAGGTGGAATGACAAAAATTTCAGAATGGGACCCTAACATGATATAAAAGAGGAGTTTTGATCACTGATGGTAGTATGCAAATACTGACTCTAACATAGGTCCTATTGTATCTCATGAGGGTGTTAAGGTAGACCCTAACAAAATTAAAGTCATAAAGGAATGGAAAATCGCCACAACCATAAAGCATCTTTGAGGATTTCTTGGGTTGTTAGGATATTATCACAAGTTTGTTAATAATTATGGGAGAATAATAGCACCTATAACAATATTAGTGAAGAAATATGCATTTTCTTGGACTCTAGAAGAAACTAAGGCCTTTGAACATCTTAAAGAGGCAATGTTCCAAGCACGGGTCTTAGCTACGCCATACTTCACAAAAACCTTTACTGTGGAACATGATGCCTCAGGAAATGGAATTGGTGTTTTTAATACAATAATGAAGACCCATTCCTTTTGAAAGTCATCCAATCAAAGGAAAATAATTACACAAACCTATTTATGAGAAGGAAATGTTGGAAATACTTTATGCACTAAAGCAATGGAGACCTTACCTAATGGGAATACACTTCAAGGTAAAAATAGATAGTGATAGCCTTAAATAATTTTTGGAACAAAGGCTATCTTCAAAACAGTAGCAAAAATGGGTCGCAAAGATGTTGGGTTATGACTTTGAAATAATCTACAAAAAAGGGAAGAAAATTTTTATTGTAGGTGCACTCTCAAGAAATTATGAATATGTGGAAGCATTTCCTTGTTCCATATCTATTATCCAACTTGATTGGATAGCTAAAGCAAGGGATGAATGGAAGAATAGCGAAGAAGTGTGGACACTCATTCCATAGTTGCAACAAGACCCTAGTACATATGATACATTTAGCTGAAAAAATGATTCATTATGGTACACAGATTGCTTATATATTTGTAAGAATTCATGACTCAAACAAAATATTCTTTTAGAATTGCACATCTTTCCTTTAGGAGGGCACTCAGGATTTTAAAAAACTCATCATAGGATCAAGGAGGAATTTTTTTGGGAGAGCCTTAAATATGATATTTAGAAGTTTGTGGGAGAATGTTTGGTTTCCCAACAAAGTAAAGTTGAGACAATTAAGACCTTGGGTCTGTTACAACCTTTAGCCATTCCAAGTCAGTGTTGGGAGGAAGTATTAATGGATTTTATCACAGGTTTACCCAAGTCTGAAGGAAATAGTGCCATCATGGTGGTTCATATACTTACCTAGTGTGCACATTTTTTTGCATTATCTCATCCTTTTGAAGCTAGTATAATTGCTACTGCATTTATGGAACCAATTCAAAAGCTACATGGAAACCCAAAGATTCTTTTAAGTGACAGAGATCCCATTTTCACTGGATTTTTTGGACGTAATTATTTTCTTATCTTGGTAGACAATTAGCTCATATATCATCTTATCATCCTCAATTTTACAGGAAAACTAATATAGTGAATAAATGTTTGTAAGAATATCTTCATTGTTTTGTATCTAATAAAAAAACACACAATGGGTCAAGTGGTTACCTCTGGATGAATGGTGGTATAACACTTCCTTCCATACCGCAGCATAAATGAACCCATTTATGGCTCTTTATGGATATCATCCACCATCCATCACATCATCTTTAAGAGAAAATTCTAAGGTTCAAGCAATGGAATATCACATTGAACGCCAACAACAAGTTCTCCAACTCTTAAAGGATAACCTCAATCTGGCACAAAATCAAATGAAACTACAAACATAGCAATGTCACAGTGAAAGAAGTTTTGACATAGTGATTGGGTATTTTTACATCTACAACGATACAAACATATGTCCATCAACCAAGCTAAGAAGGATAATAAATTATCACCTAAGTACTATGGTCCTTACAAGGTGTTGCAAAAATATGGTACTATGGAATACAAATTAGAGCTTCCTGCATCTTCTCGAGCACAACGAGTTTTCCATGTTTCATGCTTAAGGAAGGTTATCGGTGACAAGCTCCCAGTTCAAACAATATTGCCAAAACTTGACAAAGAAGGAAAAATCATATTGGAGCCTAAAGTGACCACAGAAACAAGAACTCGACAACTACTAAATCAATCATTTTCAAAGTATCTCATTAAGTGGAAGAACTTACCTGCTAAAGGTTCCACATAAGAGGATGAGAATTGTATACGAAAGCATCTATAACTACTCAAGCATTGAAGAAAAAACTTTTTTTAAGGAGAGGGGCATGTTAGGTGCCTATAATAATAGTGTAGTCCCCTTATTGTATTGTTAATGTAGCCTCCATATTGTTATTGTTGTGCCCCATAGAAGCCCACTATTGTTATTGTTGTGCCCCATAGAAGCCCATTATTGTTATTGTTGTGCACTTACATTATTATTGTATGTAGGCTCTGATTATATTGTGACCCCTTATACTCCTAATATAGAAAGGAGGTCTTATCATTTGTATCATCCAAGAATTTTTCATTTATGTAATGTAAAGGAGGTTTCCCCCTCGAAGAGGATAATTTTTAAGTCGTTGATCTATCTTTTCTTCTGTTTTGAATTGGTTGTAGAACATTTCATTTCCAAGGTGAGGTGTCAAGTAGGGGGGCCACACGATATCTATATATAGTTGGAAGGGGTTTAATCCTTGTGTGATAATGTGGACATTTGAAAATCGTGGGAAAACATGTGATGTGTCATGTTCATGGACATGTCAGCAGTTGGGGTAGTGCAACCGGGTGGTGGTTATGCCTTGGGGATCCATATGGGTGCCACGTGGGGACAAAGTGGCTACCACAGGGTAGGTTAGATGACATCGCGAGACATGATAGGTTAGATTTTGATTTGCCATATATTTTGATCCAAGAGTCAAAATAAGGAAAATTTTATATTGTTGGAAAGTTATTGATGAGATGAACACAATGATGCTATCCACTTTAATTTTTGAGGATGTAGAAAAAGGTCAAAAATTTTAGACCCAATTTCTATAACTAGACCCTAGTGGTTGGGTTAGCGTAGTAACTTCCTCCTTCTACCATTAATAGGGGCTAAGGATAGTAGGGGGTGTGTTATAGAGTGGTATCAAATATTTCAGATTTAACACTTGGACTGGATGGGCTCTATAGTAGAAGAAAATGTGGAAAAAAATTTCAACCCTAAACATTTGGAAAAGTGGTGTATTTTACATGCCTTGGATGGATGAGCATGTGAATGATGCTTATATGATATGAGGGATTTTTGGGAGATTTTTATGTTGTTTGTGTTGCATAGCACAATTTTTTTGTTGTTGTTGTTGCGTGTGTTAAACTGTAGCAAGAAAAGGCTTCATTTGACTTTTTCCTTCGTGAAATGGAGAAATTCAAAATTCCATATGAGTAGGATGACTTGAGTTGTAGTTAGCATGAGTGACATGGCCAAATCGCTTAGTTAAATCTGTCAATTCAAGTTTGTGGGCTAGAAGTAGAGTTGTGCATGCGTTGATTGCTAAAATAAAGCAATTTAGTGGAGTTATAGTTAGTGAAACTCATTTATCTAAGATCTAGTCATGAATAGATTTAGTAGGTATTTAGATGAGTAGTTATAACTATTGTTAACTCATTGATCTCTCAGTTAACTATTCATTTACTAAAAAAATCCCTAGTCATGCATGCAATTAGAATTGGCTAATTGAGCTAGAGGAAAAGGTACATTGTAATTATCAATTGTATAATATTGAGTGCAAAAGTTTTGCATTGGAGAAGGTGAGAAATTTCTCTATGATTTTCCTAAGGAAATAAGATATTTCCCTATATGTTAGGATCTAATTTCCTTAGGAATTGCGTAAGGAAATAGGAGGAAGTTGGAGGACTGTTTTGGCTAAGTGTTGGTAAGATTAGGTCAGAGAGCAGGAGATCAGTATTGCAGTGGATGTTGAGCTTCAAGTATTGAAGTAGTCATTGTAATAGATCCATATTATCATCTGATATAATACAAAACATTGGAGGAGTTTTTCCCGGTTGGGTTCTTGATGAAAAATAATGTGTTCATTGTGTTTGAATGATTGCATGTGTTTCTATTGTATGTTTTCCTTTAAATAGATTGAGTAGAAGAAATTTGTGTCTATTTTTTTCAGTTTGAATTCATTAGTAGCTAAAAATTTCAAGCTATTTCTACATGGTATTAGAGTTATTGAATATTACATAAAAACCAGGTTCTAGATCTTCTCTTAGAAAAAAATTTGAATAACATAATTTTTGGTGCGAATTTTATTTAGTGCAGGAACAATGTATTTCAATGGATTGACCCTTGAGTATGAATTAGAGGGACCCTAAAATTTTTGGGCTTGGAAATATAGGATGGATGTTGTTCTAGATGACAATGGAGTATTAGAGTACACAAAAACTAATATTCCATAACCACCAAATTTTAAGGCACAAGCACTTGCTCGGTGGAAGAAAGACACAACAAAAGCCAGGAGGATTATTTTGGAGGGTGTCAAAGATCATGTGGTTTCAAACTTGCATGGAAAGGAGACTCCTTTTTCAATGTGGGAAAATATCATATATCTATTCCAAAGCAGAAGAGATGCCAGGAAATTTGCATTGAGAGATAAGGCCAGGAGCATTCAAATGGGAAAAAAGGAAATTGTTGTTCAATATCTATCTAGATTCACTCAGGTCAGAGATGAACTTGGAGGAGTAGGAGAAAATGTGCCATCATATAAACTTGTGAGCTTATCACTCCTTTTCCTTCGAAAGTCTTGGTAAATCTATCAAGATTCGGTTAATGGAAGAGATGAGCTCCCAAATTTAGAGAAAATTTGGTTTGACTTGGTGCAGGAGGAGATTAGAAAAAACACTAGAGACTGAAGAGGAAGAAAACTTTTCTCTAGCAAGAAAAGGAAAGAAATCCAAGGGTAAGAAGTCCCAAGGCAAGGAATAATCCAACCAAAACCATGGCAAGAAGAAAGATATCAGTAAAATTAATTGTTTTCACTACCATGAGTATGGACACTATGTAACCAAGTGTCTGTACAAGAACTTCAGTAAGAATCCTATAGGAGCAGCAGGAGGTGATGCTCTCACATCACAATTCAAGTTGGATTTCAACCTCATTGCATGTATGGGAAGTATTGTATGAGGTAGTGTATGGTACTTATATTTTGGTGCTTCATTTTGTGACAACCCTGGTCAAAAATTCATGTAAAAGTTAATAAATGTAAAATAAGACCTTGGTCATGGGACACTTATTCCAAGCTAAATTTTGGGCAGAAAAATCCTAGTGTGGGTGCTCATTTGGTTTATTATGGCTATGGAAATTGGCAAAGGATTTGGGAATGCAAAGTGGTAGTTATTGGCATTTATTTATGAAAATAATGGAAAATAGGAGAAAAGGGAGGTGAAAGGTCACAGGTTTCATGTGAGGAGGAAAATAATGGAAATTTGAAGAAAATAAAGGCCTCATTAATAAAAAGGCTTCTGAGGATCAGTTCATGGATTTTTGTCAGTTCAGGTATGGAGTTCTCGTTCTATTCTCTCTCTCTCTCTCTCTCATACTCTTGTACACTTAGAGTTTTTCTTGGAGCACTCTTGGAGGAGTGTGGCATATTTGGGATTTGGAGTAAGAAGGAAAAGGAAAAGCATGAAAGTGCAAGAGGACATCATGATCAACAACTACAATGGATTTTTCTTGTAGGTACCAAGTTGCATGTATTATTTGTTTGCTAGTTTTTGCATGCATAACATATGCATGTGGTTAATTGGTTATGATTTTTTATTTCCATAGAGGATTTCCTGGATTGAAAGTGATTTTGACTAGCCTTTCCATTTCTTGGATAGCCATGGTTTTTTGGGTTTTACTTTTGTTTTCTAGTTGGTTTTCTTGTGCCTTTGGATATGGGTTTAGTTATTAGTCCTTGTAAGCCTTTTTCGGAAAAACACTTTGGAAACCCTATAACAACTTCGGTTAATTTACTAGTCTTGGAAGACTTGGTTGGAAAAACACTCAGGAATACCTTGGTGGGTTGAGTTACTAGTCTTGGAAGCCCTAGTTGGAAAAACACTATAGAAGCCCAATGACAACTGTGGGTTGAGTTACTAGTCCTAGAAGCCCTAGTTGGAACAAATGCTCTAGAGCCCTAGAAAACTTGGGTAAAGACCAATCTGGTGATGGTTCGTGATGTCTGACCATGAGTTGGAATCACTGGTTGACGTTTGAGGCAGTTTGGCCTCTGAAAGCCCTGGTTTGGTTTTTATTGATTTGCATTATGAGATCCCACGTTCATGCTTGGAATATGGCACGAGGGTGACTGGTTGAAAGAAAGATTTGGTTCAACTTATTCTATGGTCGGGTGGTTCATGGAAGTCCCATACCTGGTCATATTATGCAATCATCAATAAGATCTCTTTCTCCTTGGTATTTTATGGGTAAATATACTTGTTTATATGTGGTTTATATGGTTGTTATATCCTTTATATTTTTGTTGGTTATATGTTGGTTATGAGTGAGTTTTATGATAGTGATATTGTATGACTCTCATCATGTTTTGATTAATCATTGAATGCACAATGAAGACATGGATTAATAGATGGTAATGCAATTATTATGATGAGGCATCAATGCTTCGTAGTGATTCTCAGATAATGTGAGACCCCTATGCCCAGATTTGTTGTTTAAACCTATATAATGCATATTTGTGACATGTTTGACGAAATGCTTATAATGGCTAGTAGGGGTCCAGTCAAGTCCTTGTTCAAGTAATTTAATTCATATCATTTTTTCAATTTTAGTTTTTATTTCTAGAAGTTTCATGGAGTTCTACGTGTGGATTGAGTCTTGGCCATAAAAACATGGCACAGAATTCAAAGTCGTTGGCACGGAACTACCTAGAAAAGTCCCCAGTCATAGGCATGCCTTGATGTGGGGGTGTCTTTATTGTCCTAGTCGCATTCATGCCCAAGTCAAGGGAGTGATTGAGGATTTAATGCAAAAAAAGTTTAGTTTGTTTCAGAGATTGGTCACTTGGATGGAAAGGATGGCTCATGGGGGTCTTCTTTCATTGTAGAAGCTCAGGTTAGCTGTGTTCCGTCGATTCCACTTCCTTAACTGATACATATGGAGTTGAATCATATCATAGTAACTCTTCATCACATGTTTACCCCGGTTGGCTGGTTACTAGATAGATGTGGGAGGATGGTGTTACAAAGTGGTATCAGAGCATGGTTCACCCCTTGGATTAGATGGGTGGTGTGTTGGTCATGCATTCGTGTTGGTTGCATATTTGTTCTTATGTTTGTGGACTATGTGTTTTTTTTGTATGTATGTCATTGGTCATTTTTGCAGTGGTATCACCATGTGAAATTTGATGGTGTCATTAATTGGATGTGGTCATCATGGGTGGATGTTAGTGATGCATTGGTTATGCATTGTGCATACATGTCGATGTTTAAATGTTGTTATGCATAAATTGATATTGTTATAGTTGCCATGCATGACATCATGATGTGTGGTGGGTATGGTCATGCATTGATGACTAGATAATGGTTTAGATGACAATTAAATGTTGATATGATTATGTTTATATATGTATTGTGCTAATCTGGTTGGTCTTGCAGATGAGATATCCTCCTCGATTTATACTAAGGCACGTTGGTTTGATTATGGTTTGGTTTAGCTGACAAAGTATGCCTTGTAAGAAGAAATCAAATATGATTAGCAAGATGGTAGACTATAGAGATTCTCCATATGAATCAGATGAGTAGCATGGTATTGGGCACTTTTTTGACTTAGCAGACACATTGTGGAGTTTGAAGGAAGAAAGAAGGATTTGCAAAGAAGACAATGATAGAATCACACAAGCACACGAGAAACAAGAAGCCAATGCAGTAATTCTTCAGAGTTTTTTAGAATGGCAGAGGCATGGACCACTTTGGATAAGCTATATATAGGAGGATAGGACTAATGGGGCCTACGGTGGTAGATCCTACGATGGGCACATGTCAAATAGAGATGAAACGATTAGGGATGGCAGGTTCTTGGATACACCGGACATGAGAGGTGATGGACATAGGTACTATTCTAGTTCTGGTTCTGAGAGGTATCATGGTCATCATTGTTATCATCCTTACAAGAGGAGTGATAGGGGATACATTCCAGATGAGTTTAAAAAAGAAAATCCATCTACATTCGATGGGGAAATGAAGAAACCATAGGATGCAGATGCATGGTTGCTTGGAATGGATAAGTTCTTCAAGTTACATGATTACTCAGAGAACATGAAAGCCAAAATAAATGCATTCAGTCTTAAAGGTAAAGAAAATATTTGGTGGGAAGATGTAAAGAATGTCAGAGATATTTATGTGGAGGATTTGAATTGGAGTGAATTTGAGAGACTACTCAGGAAGAAGTATCTATCATAGAGATACTATGACAACAAGGAAAAAGATTTTTATGAGTTAAAGATGGGCTCTATGATTGATGAGGAGTATACTAGCAAATTTATGGAGTTGTTTACATAAGTGCCTTACCTCAAGGAGGAGAAGGCCAAGATTCAAATATTTATCAGTGGGTTGTCAATAGAATTCAAGGATATGATTGAGTTTGATGAGCCTAGATCACTGGAGGAGGGCATCCAGAAGCTAAATCATTGTTATGAGAAATCAAAGCACAAGTCTGAGACTAAGCAGGACTGCAAAGGTAATGATAAGAATAAAGGAAGATGGGACAAAAAGAGAGAAAGGCATCGAGAAACATGTAACAAAAATAATGTAGCACCACCTAAGAAGTTTAATGCATATGACAGAGGACATGGATTTCAATTTGAGGAGCATAACAAGGGTGCGGGTTGGAAACCTATATAGTCTTTGACTTGTGGCAAAGATCATCGCAGGATAGATTGTCCGCAACATCTAGGTGGTATACCAAAGATGTACAGTGCTCAGGAAGCACAAACAGTGGGGGATGTTGGACAGAGTGTTCCTTGGATCTATGTAGCATTGGATAACAGGCAGACATATCACTAGGCATATATTATCAAGGTGGATGATAAGATTTATGATCAAGTTTTTTCTATTTTGATTGACCCTAGATCTAATTATAGTTATGTTAATCTAGGCCTAGTGGATAAGTACAATTTGAATAAAGAATTGCATGCTGAATCTTGGTTAGTACAGTTGGATACAAGTACAAAGAAGCGAGCTCATCATTAGGTAAGAGCTCGTGCATTTGAGTTGAATGGTATGTCTACATCAACACATTTGAATGTATTTTCGTTAGGTTCATATAACATACCTTTTGGTATGGACTGGTTGTATCTCCACATGATCAAAGTGGGATTATATGACAAAGCTATTGAGTGCTTGGATGATAATGGAGAACAGAGAGTCTTGCAGGGAAAGAAGAAGGCAACATTAGTTAGAATGGTGACAACTATGCAGGCGAAGTGTAGTTGCAGGAAATGGTGTGATATTTGCAGTACATATTTCTAATGAAAAAGGTAAGGAAGTTGAGGATGTGAATGTCTTGAGAAGGTACTTGGTTTTACAAAAGTTCAGGATGTCTTTGTAGAAGAGATTTCAGAATTGCAGCCTCACAGATAAGTGGATTTTTCTATTGAGTTGGTACGAAGGGCAGCACTAGCATCAAAAACACCATATAGGATGAGCACTCCAGAGTTGGTAGATATGAAGTTGCAGTTGAAAGAAATGTTGGAAAAGGTATACATTAGGCCAAGTGTATCACAATGGGGTGCACCGGTATTGTTTGTGAAGAAGTAGGATGATAATCGCAGGTTGTGCATTGATTACAGGAAATTGAACAAGGCGACTATTAAGAACATGTATTTGTTGTCGAGGATTGATTATTTGTTTGATCAATTGAAGGGAGCAACAGTGTTCCATCACCATGGTTATTATTTTTCCTTTAACTTTATTACGTGAAGTTTTAATAGAGGGTTGTTACACTACCTACAATAAGAAGATGCATGTCTTAGTGAAAGTTGTGAAGAAGTGGAAGCACTATCTAATGGAAAAGGATACATTAATCCACAAATATCACCAACCACTATAGTACCTATAGGCCCATAATAAGCTACAACATACTATGAATTATAAGTGGATGGGGTTTTTACAACAGATTTAGTTTGTGATAAATTACAAAAAGAGAAACACAAACAAGTTGGTTGAAATGCTTTCAAGGCCACCCACATCAAATATCACAATTTTGCAAACTCTTATTCACATGGAGCCTTTCGATCATGATGCATATAGAGAAGCATATACAAATAATGTGGACTTCAAGGCAATGTTTTAATGGTTGTAGATATGGTTTCATGTGCACGATGGTGATAACACAGTTGACTACGATCTCCATAATGGGTTACTTGACATTTTATATAAGTTATGTGTTCCTATAGGTGAGCAAATACAACTAATCATAGATGCTCACACCTCTAAGGTTGCAAGGAATTTTGGCATAGGAAACATAATGTCCAAGTTGCAGAGGCATGTGTATTAGCCTAGGATGCAAGAAGAGGTAGCTAGGCTCATAATATGATGCATGCTTTGTTATACCCTTAAGCCTAGTAAAAGGAAACATGGTCTATATCATCCGTTTCATGTATCCACTTATCCATGCGAAAGCATTTACATGGACTTTGTGGGAGGTTTACCAACAACTAGGAAGGGACATAACCACCTATTCATGGTAGTTAATAGGTTCACTGAGATGTGAATTCTAATGCCCTATAAAAATACCATCAGTGGGCAAGAAGCAATGAACTTATTCTTTGGACAAGTTTGTGTTCATTTTGTGATGCCAAGGAGCACCGCATTAGATAGGAACATAATTTTTCTCTTTGATTTTAGACTACATTATGGGAGACGAAGGACATGAAGTTGAAGAGGTCTACAATATTCCGTCGAGAGACAAATGGGAAAACAAAGGTAGTTAACAAGACTTTGGCACATATTTTGATGGATTACAACTAGAAGAATTTGGAGACTTGGGACGAAAATTTGGTATATATAAAGAAATTTTATAACATTGTAGTCCACAGTTCTACTAGTAAGTCCCCATTTGTAACTTGTTTAGGATATTTTCCACCGTCACCATTGGATATTGCATATGGGAAACAAGGAGGAGTGAGGGAAATACAAGGGATGCCCTAAGGGAAAAAATATTTGTTGAGAAGATTATGAAAGCCCATTTCTAGTTACATGAGACAATGTAGAAGTCACATGAAAAATACAAGGCCAAGCCTAATCATCATATAATATAGAAGTCGTTCAATGTGGGAAACAAAGTTTATTATAGTTGAAAAAAGAGTGATTATAAGGTCCTGGTAAGAAAAGAAAGGTTATAGAATATGGCCCCTTTAAGACAATGGAGAAGGTGGGAGGTAATTCCTATAGACTCAATATACCCCCATACATGTGCATTTACTCAATGGTGAATGTAGAAAATTTGAAACTATGAGCCTTCCATGCTAAATTAGGAAGAGGAATAAGACATACCTTCCATAGAGGATTTGGCACTAGATGCTTAGGTGGAGTTGACAAAGGATACAATTTTGCAGAAGAGGTCCAAGACTACAAGGTATGGGTAGCATGACCTTTAGTAGATTGGGTTAAAAGGACAACTTCTAGGAAAGGATAAATGGTACATCCAAGAGAAGGTAGAGGAAAAATTTCCTCATCTCATTTAATAGAAGCTTTTGGGACCAAAAACCTCCAAAAATGAGAGGGTATGATCCATATCAAGTCATTATATTATTTACATCCATATTGATTCCTTTAGAGTGGAAAATTTGGAGGAATCAAAACATAGGATCATTTTTACATGCAGGTCCCAGTTTGGTGAATTTGGGTATGAAACCTTCTGAAATTAGTTTGACAATTTGAATGGAATTTTTTTAGGGTAAAACTTTTTATTTTAAGTGTAGCACCCCCTAGATCTATTCTACACACAAATACTTTTCCAATGATGTAAGAATCACCTAGATAAGAATTTGAATGGAAAAAGTATGTCACTCAGTTGTTGTGTTATATCTATGTTACTAGGAGGAGAAGGGGTTCCATTTTATTTGAGTGCATTTTGTTCCATAGATGAACATAGTAGCTGGGAGTGGATAGAGATAGAGTAAAAATAGAGAGTTTGTGTTTTGTAAGATGCTACATGCTATAGGTCTTATTCTTTTGTACCTACATCCATTTCCATTCATAAAAAGAGAGAGTAGAACAACCTCACATTCCAACTGGTTTTCTCCCTTAAGGGTTTCTTAGATCATATCTTGTGTTCATTGTGGTTTGTGAGTTTTATTTCATCATTCTATATTTTCCATAGTTCATCTAGTGCATGAATAATCTAACACAATAATTAATGAATCCAAAAGTCTAAGGAAATATTAACCCTCATACTGTAGATTTTGGATTTTTCAAATATATTTTAATAGGTCTATCATGACGAACTATCCAATAGAATATCCATTTAAGTTTGCTGATCATTTAATGTATAATCTATATTAACCAACATCTAAACATGGCCATAAGATAATCGTATCTTTCGAAAACTACAAAACTACCGTCAATAAATAGACACATTTATGTTTAATAACCAATAAGCTAAAATATTGTATAAAAAATGAAGAATATTTGACATTATATTTAATTTATGGAGTTATTACATTAATATTGCAGATTCAACTTAGGCTTAATGCTTAGAAGATTAAAGTTTAAAAAACATTTATATCAGCTTAGCTTATTATTTTATATAGATTTTTATTATAATAACTAATAATTATTTTTCCTCCTTTATATTATAAACTAATAACCAATTTCTCATTTCAATTTATAAACTTTATCCCTATCACATTGTAGAATACACCTTTCTTTCCTTGATACAATGGCAAAGAGTGTTTTGTCAAATTCTAAACCTGTAACATCATTGTTACAAGCCCTCCAACATTATGGAGACTCTAATGTAATGAGATTGTAAATCCATTCGACTTATAAGTGATATTCCTTTTAAAGGAAAACAATCAAGGGAGTTTTTAATGATTCTCATCAATGTTATTTAGTCATGAAATGGAATTTTGCATGCAAAGCCTAATAATAATAGTGGTATGTCTCTATATGCTTTAATTTGATGTTATTTTGAAGCAGGGGCTTCCTTCGAAGGAGAAAATTAAGCTTGCAGTGCAATTTCTATGTCTTCTGTGTTGAATACACGAACTCTTACACGAATCCATACATGAACCTCTGGATCTTCACGCAATAACACTCTTCAACAACCTCTTGCCAACATGAGCAAAATGTCCCTTGATCCTCGGCGAACCTCCAACAAACCTCAGATGAACCTATCCTCTCACATAATATTTAAAATAGCATAACAAAACATAGACTCATGCGGAACACTTTGAAAACCTTCTCTCGTTTATTTATTTCAAAAGATGAATTACAATGCTAGAAGATTTAGAGAAACTTCAATTAGAGATAGACTGCTTGGGCATTTACTAGATGATACACCTTATATTAAGATGCACTCCAGAGGCTACCTGGCCCTTTGTAGACTCTATCTTTGAACTTTTTGAAACAAACAAAAACTCAAACTTAATGAGTTCAGCCACTTGAGGTTCTTACCAATGTTATTATGCCCTGATACACAGGCTTTTCAAACTCGATTCTAAAGAGACTTTCTTTGTGATGCAAGTAGATCGAACACATACGTTCGTAGATGTAGAGCAGGAATATTATCTCGGACTTCAAACAACAAGATTCTCACTCTTAGACTCTCCAACTCCGAATGCCCCAATGAGCCTTACTTCTCTCTTTTTATAGGATGAAAAGGGGACAAACATCAGACAATCGTACTAAGATTCTGAGATATGGATCAAATCATACCCAAAAACAATCGTATTGAGATTCCGAGATGTGGATCAAATCACACCAAAAGTTAGAGAAGTGCTCTGAGTCTCGAAAATCAGAATTTTTTACAAAGTAGAGATTATTCCAAATCCTATGGAAAAGATATTTACAATGTGGATTTTTTTCTTCGTAAAATCCCATGAAAATTAGTCATTATCAAAGTCAAGTGATAAGACATTATTGTACATTGTGGATGCTTTTCAGGAGGAGCCCACGAGAACCCTTGGAGTCCTTTAAGTTATGTTCCCAATGGATTTGTACTAGGGAATTGATCATTATTATGATGGTATGCTCCACTAGTCTCCCATGCTTTTGTATAAATCCTTCAGACAATCATTGGTTTCCCGAGGATAACGTTGATGGTTTAATTTGGTTAAGACTAACCAATGATGATGTCCTCTCATAAGGTAGCCTATATGTGATCATCAAGAAAAATCTTTAGATCTGCAATAGTCTTATAGGGAAGGTGAAAACACTCCATGCCATTACACTCCATGCACTCTTGGAAATCACTTTGAAAGTCTCTTTCAAAGTACCTTGGATCCATAGCAGTCTTATTTATTCCATACCATCTCCACCATTCCTATAACCAAGTTGGTTGTAACAGTAACTGTGTAATGAAGACAGGTCCAAATTTTAATAATGTGTAATGTATTTCTCATTTTTCTTCTCTGCATAAGAGATCCCACCAGAGATCTTTATAGCTCTGATAATTATAGATAGTGTCATGAAATACAAGGTTCAGATCCTTTTGTGGCCACATTATTCTTGCAGGATGTTCAGGATATATGGTTCTATTAATAGTATAATATTTATGGAATTTTTTGGTTCTATTGCTTCCCTCATTCCATATCAGACTGATATGATGAAAACTTTCCCTTAATGCTTCATTTGCAAGATTAGAATACATCATTGAATTCTTATAAACCATATCATGTATCCAAGTGATGGACTTAGGGTAAATCTTTCTTTCTATTACAAGGTGTTGTAAGGCTGTAAATTTGCATCCATAACTTTGGTGTTTCTTAATTGCCAAGTGGGTTTCCATTTTTCCGCATAGATTGGCCATGAGGTGTTGTCTAGGATATTTCTAAGTTTTTCTCGCTGTGTTGTAGGGTCCCATTCAGTGACAATAACCATTAGATTTTTTTATTTTTTTTTAAGATACTCCCGACTCAAATATTCTGGTAGACAATTTCTTTCTCCCTTTACATGCTCAACTTCAAAATCAAAATTTGCAAACAATGCTTGCCATCTAGCAAACTTGGATTCACTAGACTTTTAATGTCTTTTGTCAAAACTTTTTTGAGTGTAGAGGCATCAATTCTGAGTAAAAATTTCTTGTGTACAAGGTGGAGATCTAACTTGTCAATACAATTCCAAGCCACTTTGACTTCTGTAATGTAAATGAAGACCTTGGAGGAGAATACAAATATACCCAGAAATAACAAGATAGAAATAGATAAACTTCATATAAACTTCTCTTTATTGATCAAACCCTTGAGGTAGAGCAACACCATACAATCACTCCTTCATGAAGGAGAACACTCCACAAGACATATGCTTGCCAATACAATAATCCTTCACCAAATCTCTCAAGATCACCCATTATCTTATTTGACAGATAAAATCCACTAGTTGGGGTTCTACCGCCGTTGTACAATTTAGATCTAGCAGTTGGGGTTCTGTCGTCGCCGCAACAATAAGATCCACCAGTTAAGGTTCTACCACCACAGTACCATTTAGAGCTAGCAGTTGGGGTTCTGTCACCACTGCAGTCCAACTCACATTCAGTCGTTGGGGTTTCGTGGGTAGATCTGACCATCTGCATAGTGAGGCTTGTGACTCATATAGTCTAGACCTGATTTTCATAGGACATTGGGCAGTATCATGTTTTCTAGAATTTGGCCACTGTCATATTGGTCAGCGAGGAGTAAAACTTCATTTGGAGGCCTTCCCAGGATGCTTACAAGAGACTTAGCCTATAAGATTCAGGATGATGAGCTGATCACGGTGGTACCATTCACTTGTCAGCTTCAATTTTTGAGCGGTCCCAATTTTTTTTCAAAGTGACGTCAATTGACCAAGATCTGTGTATGGTAGAAACCAGAGCTCAAATCATGGCTAACGAGAAGATCAAGTGCATTGAACAAAAGTTGGCTTCTTTCGAGGAACATATGCAGAAATTCATGGTACAATTCAATATGAGCACATCAGTGTTGCATTCAGAGGCACATGGTATTAATGAATACCTTTAAGGAGAATACAAATATACCTAGAAATAACAAGATAGAAATAGATAAACTTCATATAAACTTATCTTTATTAATCAAACCCTTGAGGTAGGCCAACAGCATACAATCACTCCTTAAGGAAGGAGAACACTCCACAAGCCATATGCTTTCCAATACAATAATCCTTCACATCTCTCCATGGGGAGTCTCTAGACTCTATATAGGCTTCATACATACAATACCATGGGTAATTACCATGGTTCTCTCAGTACCATATATTTAATACAATGGGCTTATTACATGTAAGAGCCCTAATCTTAGGGTCTGCTAACCGATCTATTTCTTAAAAAATTTAAATGCAATAAGAGGCAGTAGTTTTCTTACTTACAAGACTTTTAGACAAATAAAATTTTACAATTTACATTCTAATAAAATTTACATGAGTAATCTATGGAGGAATACCTGTACCGGTGGCTGGTGGAGATGCCTTTGTCTTGCTACTCCTGTTGAATGCTCCTCTTGATGGACCCAACTGTATTTATCTCCCAGCCAACTAGGAAATAATCCCTAGCCTAGGAAACCTCCACAGGTTCCCTAGCCCTCCGAGCCCAAGTCCAACTAGATGTAGTGTGTGTCCAAGATGAATGATCCAGGCCAAGATGAATAATATTTCTCTCCTCTCAACAACCCAAGAAATCTCCACAGGTTCCTAAGGTCTCCAAAAAACACAACAAATACTAACATCACAACCAACCCCACAATCATAATCAAGACCCCACCTCCCCTTTTTTCCCTTCCCCCTTCCCTTTTTATAACCTCCCTCTCTTCTCCATCTCAACCACCCCTCATTAATGTCATTAACTTCTCATCCATCCTTACAGTTGACTTCTCTTCTCCCAAATAAAGCTGGGAGTATATTTGGAAATGTGACATGAATATAAAATTGGGAAATTAATGGGAAAGGACCATGTCTTCTCCCAAGTAAATATGAAATTACATTTGATAATGTGAGATGAATATATATATTAATAATTAAATGGAGAGGACTATGTCTTCTCCCAAGTAAATGTGAGGGTACATTGGGGAATGTGAGATGTAATTAAATGGAGAGGACCATGTCTTCTCCCTAGTAAATGTGAGGGTACATTGGGGAATGTGAGATGTAATTAAATAGAGCGGACCATGTCTTCTCCCTAGTAAATGTGAGGCTACATTGGTGAATGCGAGATGAATACATATATTATTTGAAATAATGGAAGGAGACCATATCCTACCTAAGATTCAATTTGAGAAGGTAAGTTGGGAATTTGAATAATAGAAATCATGAATTTTATATTAGACCAATATTTCTCAACATTTTCAGATAATGTAAACATTAACAAAATTTGTAGGATAAGATTTAAGTGGGGCATTACATACACCCCTCCTTCAGAAAACTTCATCACGAAGTTAGAATGAAAAGATATAAGGAGTTTGAAAGCATAGCAAGCCAGAGAGAGTTATAGCATTAAAATTTGATAAGTTAGACCATGACATTACTTCCCATCAAGAGTTTCCAACTGATCTATATCCTCCTATCCATCCTGACCTACTTCTGTTCCCACCCTATTTGTCTTCTGCTGCTTTATTAGTGGCAACGACCATACTAACCACCGATAAAACCAACATGGTGGAAGCGTCGAATACATCGACCTAACTTCCCCAACAGGCAACTGGCAATCATCATCACACGTCTAGGGGAGCGTGTCCACCACTGCCCTCCCACGATTCCAGGTTTCGGAGGATACACGATGGGAAATGCCTCCATCCCTCCTTCAGAACTAGGGTCAACGCCCTAACACGGACCACACTACAGAGCTAGTTGGACTTGTCATTGAATAATCCAGTCAGGTCGTCTTGCCACTTGTCATTTGCATTTTACTCGTGTCATAAGAGTGCATATCAAGTAGATACCAAATGTAATAGAACAATGTACATCGTACCTTTCCTCATTGGTCGTCTTGACCTTCCCCAATGGAACAGTAGATCTTGGTTATCATATGGTTCTTTCCAATCTGTAGTTTAGTTCTCATCCATGCATATATATATATATATATATATATATATATATATATATATATATATATATATATATATATATATATATATATATATCTATATCTATATCTATATCTATATCTATATCTATATCTATATCTATATCTATATCTATATATATATATATATATATAACACCACAAAATAGATATAGATACATGATATTAAACATCATGTTTATTAAGCCTAATGTCCACATGTCAATTTTTGTTGTTCATACTGAAAATAAATCTTACATTAGATAAATCATAATTTCACTATGTCATTGATTAGATAAATCATATCTATATAAGCCTATACGATGCAACAATAACTTTGACAAGTCATGCACTAGATAAATTGTAACCAAGTAAGTCACACATTTGGTCATACATCCAACATTTCCATCATCAATACCAAATCCATCAATTGATTTTCACGTGTCCAACCAAATGTATATAATGTTCATAAATAACAACATGGAACAGCAGAATAGAACCTTAACATAGGTGCTTATTTATGTTAAAATGGGCATCATAAACGCTCATGTGACATCTTTGTGGAACTCCTTGAATCAATTAGATTTGATACAAATTCAACTGTCTGTCATGGAAAATAGCATTTGAACCTAGATATGCTATAAGGTGGTACCAAAACCAAAATAATGGCAAGCAATGGATTAGTGCACTATCAATTCCACTAGAAGGTGCTAGTATAAGTTTCATGCATATAGTTTCTTTGAAACCTTAGTGAATATAAAAGTCCCACTCTTCCAATTTGATGGTTTTTCATCTTCCAAACCAATTAGTTAATCTTGAAAATGAAAGACTCAAAACTTCAGAACTGTTTCAAGCATGATTTTCATAATTTTTTTTTTTTTTTTTGTAAATTGAGAGAAATGTCCTCTAAATGTCAAAGGTTCAAATTTATACTAGCACTAAAATAATTTCGTGATATATAATGTAGCTCACAATATGACCATACAAAGAAAAATAATTAAACGAATGGAATAATGGCCTTTGCCCTGCTGCTATTAGTATTTCCCTTCTAAATGGCACTGCATTTCTAAATATGCCTAGTCCTTTCATAAGTGGCCAGTGACCACAAAAGTTGCGAAGAAAGTTGAGGGTCCTTTTATCCAAAACTAGAGATGCATTATTTTTCACAACATTTTTATTCAACAATAGAATAAGGGTAAAAGTGTATCCTAATATTTTCACTAATCTTTTATTGACTAAATAAGCTTCCATTCTAAAATCCCAAATTCTCTATGAATTGATCTTCTCATTTAATTTAAGATCATTAAAAACAACTATCACAGTAAGCCTTACACAAGTCCATAGTATTCGATCTATGTTTTCACTAGAAAATTCTACCCCACTAGACCATCTTTGTCAGGCCTCCATCTGTTATGCACCATGCAATAATTGTTGGCATCCTCTTTTCCTCAACTTTAGGTTACATCATGTCAGCCCATTTTTCTTTGGATTGTTTGCTTGCTGGTTTTATTGCTTTTCCTTGTTACCTGTACCTATTTATTTTTTTGAAAATTCCTTGATTGTTTTCTAGGTTCCTTTGTCTTCGCAAAAAAAAATAGACTACACAACAAAGCACACTTAGTAACACAACTAGGGCTAACATCAAAAGTAAAGATACTCTGTAGACCAGATTCCAGTTTGAGAATATGGAGTTTGTATGTGCATACAATGTCAAATTATCTTAATTCAACTTAAGAAAGCAGCTCCAACCTGAAAACAGATAAGTAAACTAGTGAAAGTTCTGGCGAGTCAAAACTGTACAAAATATTTCAAAAGATAATAATTTATACAGGGCAATGCAATTACAAATGGTTCCAATCCATTACTGGCAGGTGTCCCTTGCAGGTTGAGTGGTAGCGACTGTTGATTCGTCTCCCTGCTCAAACGTCTAACTCTGAGAAGGCCAATTGTTTGGTGCTCACCAAGCCACTGCTATAGGGATCAGTCATCAGAATTTAGGTGTCAACTAGAGCTACATCAAGTACCTACTGTAGAGCTACGCTGGGTCAAACCCAACATAAAATGGCTCTCACATTCAAGTTCCTACGACCACTCTAATCATCCACCCCTCGCTAGGCTGTTTTTGTTATGTCTCTATCTGAAACGCTTCATGCAATAATTTGGTTGAAACACACATTAGAACACTTGAGCAAGGCGAAGACCAAGATAAGTAGAGTGAATTTGGGAAAAGAAAGTGCAGATCTGTTGTAGCAAACAGTAATAGGGAATCTGTACAGCAACAACATCGTACAGTCGTACAGCAGTAGCTGTTGCCCTCTTTTTTCAGCAGAGCCATACTTCTATTTCAGCAGGTTATACTTCTCTATTTTGTAGTGTTTTGTTTACTATATAGCTGCCAAGTTACAACAGACTGTCGAGGTACCTTCTAAGGTTTAAACAATGGAATGATAAGCTGATTTGAAGGGAAAAATCACTGTACATATTTGTTATTCACTTATTGCTTCCACTGTTCATTTCTCCATCGATATGTGTGAATGTTGAATGTTCAGACATATTCATTTATGTGATTAAATAAGTTCAGATCTGATTTATTTAATTAATAGAAACATAAGGCAATAGTCATCTAGGACCTTTGGAAGATTTGACACTCTAGAAATGAGAGTTTTAATGACAGCATATTTTGAATAGGGTTGTGGTGGGAATGGGCATGGAGGTATTTGTCAGTGTGAGTCTTTTTTTCAAGAAACTTGAAGGGAAAGGGAACCATCAAGTTGACAAGTAACTAGAACATCTGAAAAAAAAGAAGGGAGTTGTCTTGTTCCATTTTCATTCTTAAATATGCAAAAGTTATCTTTGGGAATTCTTATTTATGGTGTGGAGATGGCACACATTGAAAATATCCAGTTATTGTGTTATAAACAATATATTGGATAGATGACAAAGACATCAGCCATACTTCAAACAGAATTTTTGTGAAACTTGTGAAAGCCTCATTAAAGTTTGCTTTTCTCATACTCCACACAAACAAAAAAAAAATAAAAATTATTGAGGCTGGAAAATGAAAAATAAGAAAAGAAAGGGAAATGGATCAATCAGTGAATTGAAAACCAAACGATATTCATCCAAAATAAGTGTCTAAAGTTTCAATATCTCATATAGTGGTACACAGGAGACATACTACCCAATTTACCTTCCAATAGTTCTTTGTGTCAAAACTGGATTAACAAATTCAGATAAAACATGCATACACTGAAACGACTTAAACTAAAAAGCAATTAAGAACCACTAATTGCCTTGGGACAAATGACTCCTTGGATTTAAATCGAAGAAGCTAAATACTATGGCCACAGAGAACTAATATCTCTCTATCACAACAATTGAAGGAAAAAGATACCTAGTATAAACACATTGAAATGCAAGCAAGCCTTATATGAAGGCTCAGATAATTGAAAATGCCCTTCAACATGAACATGAATGGATGTTGCATCTATGAGACTGAAAAATAATCTTTTAAAATCATTATTGATTTACAGGAAAATCTGCTTGGGTGGCATCCTAGTATTCCATAAAATGTGGGCAAAGTATGCATTGTCTAGCACCACTTCCAGATCAGCTTATAAAATAGACGTTGCAGACAATGTTTGAGCTAGGATTAATTTTCCTGTTTTCATGAAAGCATTTTTTTACCAGATGTACAGTCGATGTGCTTCACATGAAATAAAAGATGTTGGTTATGAAGAAGTCCACCCCAAATAATTTGTCAAAGCTAATGATTTTCCTGTGCCTTGCCAATTTCCTTGGAAGGTTTCTTGAAGGATATTCTAAAGTAAGCCACTGAATAAATTCCACCAAGAATGCAATTGCATTTAATTAGATTACAAGACAACAAGAACATGTAGAAGAGTTGAAGAAAGAATAAGGGTAGGTTCTGCAACTACCATTTCAAATGAAAGCAAATGCATCAATAATGACAGAGCCAGAACAACTTTACATAGGATTTATTTTCATTATACATTTGGAATGGAGATACATTGAAATACTTGACCAAGCTGGCAGCTTAAATAGTTCATCATGCGCTGCATAACCCAACTACAATGTGATAATCACACTGCAGCCATTATGGTAAAACCAAAAACAAGTGAACTTCAAAGCTTGCTTCTTCTTTAGCCTTTTATCAAGTTGACATAAAACAGATAATCTTTAGCCCAAACATGAACTCCTTTCAAATCAAATATTTGAAATTATGCCATAAGTATTGCTAAACAGATTATATAGCACCAGAGATAGGTCAGAAGCCATTTACAAAAACTTGTAACTTCTTGGAATTCCCCGGCAAACACTCTTTCAATAACTTCATCCTCAGCCTTTTATTCATAAATAAAGCTTCATTTCTACTCTCTTTTCACATTTGTGGAGCTCTATGCAGTCTTCTGAAACTACTACACATACTATGCTATTACGAGTCCTAAATGACTGCCATACATATGGACAACATCACACTGTGCATCTCTTTGCACCAGATAAAAGATCAACCTTGGATGTTGAGAGAGATACATCTTCCTTAGCAAAATCACCACTTGCCTAAATACCTTCACTATTTTCTTCAAAGAAAGATAACACGAAACCAGGAAATGGAGAAGCCATCCCAATCTGGATGTGACTACTGAAAGAAAATGAATCGAAAAGTGCACTCTTTTTCCCTTAATTCGTCAGTTTTGCCTTAATTTCACAGATTATTAGTTCATACAACCACACACATATCTAAAACTAAATAAGCACACAGTTTAACCTAACTATGTATAGGGAGACTGGAAAGCATACGGGTGCTCCGTAAAGTTTCTCTCAAATGCATCCTTTAGGAAATTCTGCAAAATAAATTTTATAGCTCCGGAGATTTTCAAAACTCGTTGGGCATGGTGAAACCATGTACTATAATGGAAACCATAATATTTACCGGAATCAGACATAATTCCGAAGAACGAGAAACTGATGTGCTTTGGACCAGCTTTATCTTATGCTCAATTCTAGAGCAAGAACTTCAAACTCAAGGAAACATTTACAAAATGTTGTTACATTAAAGTGGGGAATTTTTATGTGGATTGTAGAATTTTGGAATATTTAGGAATGGATGATTGGAAGAAATCAAATAATTAATTTTTTGTTATTATTTGATTTAAAATATTTTCAAAATTTATTAATATTTTTAGATTGTTTCAAAATCTACAAATATTTTTAGAATTTACAATCTAAAATAAATATATCCGTAAAATTAAAACTATCAGATATTCAATTGATCAGAGAATATAAATATGCAAAGTTGAATAGAGAAAACTGAATTGTGTTGGGAGCTTCTTTATTAAGGATTGATACATTGGTAAGTATGTTGATTCTAGTTATAGAAATTCCCGCTATATTTTGATAAAATCTAGTAAGATTTTTGTAAATTTAAATTATAGTTGTTAAACTTTAAGATTTTACTTGCCCAAATTTCAGTTAATTTTAACCATCCAAATAGACAAAAATAAAAAAAATTCAATTTCAAGAGACAAATTGAGGATATGAGATTTGGCTTCTATCACTGGCTGAGAACAATGAGGAGATGAGATTTCACTTCGTCACTAGAGGCTGAGAACAATGAACGTCATATAATAGGAGATGAGATTTCGCTTCATCACTAGACGCTGAGAACAATGAGGAGATGAGATTTCGCTTCATCGCTAGAGGCTGAGAACAATGAACGTAATATAATATTCTTGTAATACTTTTTGGTGTGAACAAAAGCTTATATGATTAAATTTGAGCTTAATTGGATTGTAAAATTTTGGAAATTTGATATACACAAGTGAAGTTTAACAATCAACTTTGTTAAATATTTTGCTCCAGTTTACCATATTTCTAAATATTTCAAATTTACCATTAAATTTTTTTTAATTCATTTGTAAAATAAGTTTCTAGAAATATTATATAATATTTTATAGATATCTAAAAGCATAAAAGAATTATTTTGAAAAATATATGGCATATATTCTCAGTGGGATTTTTGATGGAGCTTGTTGTGGGAGGAAATGTGGATGCGGGGTTTACATAGTTACTGAGCTGGGAAAAAGCTATAACTTTTGGTGGGAAGGAGGACAAGGCACAAACAATAAGGCAAAGATAGTGGTGCTATGGGGAATGTTGATAGCAGGAAAATGGTTGGGATTGGAAAGCTTACAGGTCTATGGGGATGCAAAAGGCATTATCGATTTGACTAAAGAACAAAATAAATTCAACCCTCTGATTTTGAATAATTAGATGAAGCGCATGAAGATGATGGTAAGCCATACCAACACATCAACATTGATCACATATACAGAGAACAAAACTAGACTGCAGATTTACTATCTAAAAGAGGTATTGGGAAAGAATCTGGTAAGTTTTTTTTTTTTTTTTTTTTTTTTTTTTTTTTTTTTTACAGTATTTGATCATGGGTTAAGACAAATGCTGGAAGTATCAACTTCTCGAAGAGTTAGAAGACAATACAGAGTAATGATAGACACATGGGACTTTTTTTTTTAACTGTAAGAAGATGAATACATTTTGTGTTTTCTTTTTTTATTATCAAATGGTATATGGACTAAGTAAGACTGATAGTGAACTAAAGCACTTATATACATAGAAATAGGAGATATGGTTAGCAGAAATGACACAGATCACTGTCTTTTTGGAAGACAGACTGATAGTGAACTAAGGCACTTATGTACATAGAACTAGGAGATATGGTAGGTAGAAATGACACAGATCACTATCTTTTTGGAAGTAATGTATGCTAAAAAAGCAAGTTGTAATCAAGATACATGACACATGTACTATCTATTTAATATTAATACAGAAGCGTTTTTTTCTTAAAAAAGAAGATACCTAGTCTAATTAAACATAATAAATTGGCACTTGATGATGAACAGTGATACATTACAACCTGTTGAACTCTGTCCGACACCAGGAGTAGATTCTCCCTTACATCAATATGAACAACTAGGCATCCATTTAAGGAAGAACAAAACGAAATTTTACAACTTGAACAGCTCCTCAGGTCCCGAATTGGGTTCAATATTTATGTTTGAAATTTGGGTTACTAAGTTGTGGCCATCTTAATTTGATTGCAGATTTTCCAATATTATTCCAGAATTTGTAATAGAATGACACTAATATATGAGGTGTTCATTAATACAGTTGGTCCATTCTTAATTTGATTGCAGATTCCTCAATATTTTTCCAAAATCTGCAATAAAGTTACGCCCATGGGGACACAACTGTTTTCTGCAATACATGGGCTGTCAAGATTAGGCTAGTCAAGATAGGCCACTTTCACCTAGTCTCAAAGGCGATTTTTTTTCACTGGAGCATGTGGGCTGGAATTTGAAATAGAGTCATGCCACAACAAGTGCTCCAATTTGCCACTAAACCACAACACAAGCATGAGCACAAACATAGATGTATCAGAGGAGTGACCTGAATCCTGGTGGGCAACAATAACAGTGCCCAACTTTCACCCATCTGGCAAGCTGCTATTGTCAATTAATGAACCCTAACCAGAGACTCAGAAGTATTCTTCCTGGAACCTCTTTTCCATGGATGGACTAGAAAAGAATCATGGTATTTAGCAGGCAGAGAACGAGACCTTCCCCTGCTGGACCATATAAGAGGCTGTGATGGAATTCTAGAAGGTTGCCAATATGGTTCTTCATGTGGCTGATTTTCATTAATATTGACTATTTCATCCTCAGCAGTACCAGGTAAGTTAAGCAATATTGTATTTGAATTGGGTGTTAGGTTTAACCTTTGTTTATAAATACTTCTTGCCCTTCTCGTTACAGTCTTCTGCCTGAAGAAAACACCAGCATGCCCAAACCATCCACAGCGAAAGGATTCATCAATTTGGCCATTGTTTTCCTTTTCAAGAACTCCAATGGCATCCACTAAGACATCAAGAGATCCACCCACAGCTAATCTCTGCTGCTTCTTTTTCTTCTCATTAACATCATCACATGGGTTTCTGACAGATATCAGGTCTGAGCCAATTTTGTGAAACTCCATTTCATGGGAATTAGGTCAATTGTCAATTAGGGTTTCCTTACAACTCTCTGTGAAATCCTTTGAAACCATCTGACGAGAAAACTCAGAGTTCGCCGATGAGAGAAACTCAGAGTTCGAAGGCGAAGTGAGAATCTGATTTCTTCTGGGTCGAAATATTCTAACAGCTCATCTTTAGTCACCTAGACATAATCATCACACTTGCTGACTTTATAGCTCTGGCTTGCAATTACTTGTGATCTGAAAAGAATTGCTTTAAGTATGAAGGATCTTCATCCCTTGATTGCTTAGATTGTACAAAAATATGGGAAAAAGGAGCATTGCCCACAAAGTAACAATTGGAAAGGCCTCCAATTACAGATTTTAAGGCAGATTCTGCAAACTTACGCAATGTTTCTTCATTCACGTATAACTTTTCTAGAAAATGTACAGGTTTATATATATATATATATACCCATTAAACAGAGTACGAGGAAGGTTGTTTCAGGTTTATTTGATCCCCCAAATAAATTTCCTTGGAGAATAAGGAGAATAATGCCCCTCTTTCCCTGGAATCAGTCTCGGATAGAGGGTGGTATTAATGGTCAGAGCACATGAGCGACTGGTAACTCGAAAAGTCTCAATGGGAATGGAATAGATCCAGCCACTTCTCATTGGCACTGCGCCTTTGAAAATATGGTCAAACCAATCAAGCTTTTGGTAGTGGAAGAAATGGCAGAGTCAAACCAAATGCAAATAAAATATGGACTCCTATCATAAGTGAAGGCCAGTAGCCGTGGGTGGGGATTCGCATCAAATGACAAGGAGACTGGGGGAAAGGATGAATTGTAGGTTTAGTGGGCTTTGGGTCTAGAATTTGAACCAAAGCTCTAATACCACGTGTAAAAGCCCTAATCTTAGGGTCTGTTAACCGATCTATTTCTAAAAAAATTTAAACGCAATAAGAGGCAGTAGTTTTCTTACTTACAAGACTTTAGACAAATAAAATTTTACCATTTACATTCTAATAAAATTTACATGAGTAATCTATGGAGGAATACCTATACCGGTGGCTGGTGGAGATGTCTTTGTCCTGCTGCTCCTGATGAATTCTCCTCTTGATGGACCCAACTGGATTTACCTCCCAGCCAACTAGGAAATAATCCCTAGCCCTGTCACACGGAATTTGTCAAGGGTGCGGACACAGCTGACCTTCCTAGAAGTCTAAGACATTCTAATGACAAACAAGACAAAATGGAGTGATCTTTCTCTAAATACACCTTTTACAACATGAAAACTACAAGTGTTTAGGCTTACCTTATTCCAAAACGCTGTTGTTGAAGTGCGTTCTTGACGATCCGGATGAGCTCCTCCTTCAAGTCAATTCCTGCAACCACAAACAATCAAACAATTACCAAGCACTTGCATTTCATATAATAAAACATATATTCAACATGCAGACCAAGGAACACATGAAATAACTCATTAACACAAGCTATTGAGAAAAATAAACCAGTTTGTATTAATAACGAAACAAAGAAACTCTTACAACCTGGCCTTGGTGTTGTGCAAGTTCCTCCCAGGGTCCATCAAGGGTTTTCCTCTACTTTGACAAAGCTCACCCACTTCCAAGTAGAATCAAGCAAAGACAATCTCTCCTCACAAAGGTTCTAAATGGGAGTCCTAATTCCTGCAGCATTTACCCAAAGAAAATGTATAGCTCCAACCTCCTCTCCTTCTGGCTCAATGCCTTTATTTATAGTGCTGTAAAGAGGTTATTCAGGTCCACTATCAATGGGATCATCCCCCTCTTTGGGTGGGATAGCTCCCTTATTGATGGGATAAGTTCCCCCTTAATAGAGATACATGAACCAACTGGAGGCGCATCCATTTCATCAAACCGACCTCTAGAATGTTCTAGAAGTAACCACAAGTAACTTTTTCAAGATAAAACTCGTGCATTTTGCCTTTTACAGAGGGACGCACCTGTCCCTTAACATACAGAGCGTCCATGGATGCAGATTTTGTGAACATGGTCAGCGTCCCCGCAGGTAAGGCTAGAGAGAACCTGCGACCCCAGAGATAAACATAGTTTTTACAAGACTTTCTCTCTTCTTTGAGTTTGAGATGGATAACAGAGGCATGAGACTTGCCTAAGAGGGTAGCATGACTGTTGATTTGAGCCATACTAACTGTAAGTAGTCAAGGTGACATTTTTTAGTGTAACAGATTGCCCCCTAAAGTGCGAAGCCTGGAATAGAATAGGGTTTTGTAATTCTAGGAAGGGTGAAGCGCTTTATCATTTCAAGGATTGTCTTGTGGATGGCCTGGTTGGAACCTGCAATTCTCAACACAAAATACATGTATAAGATTATATCATCACTGAGGTAGGCATTCCCATACTCAGATTCAAAACTTTAACTAATGGACTAACTACTCTGATACAGGAATGATCTTGCAGTACATCATTTTTATAGACTTTTGTAGACACAGTATGGACGTAGCCATCTGTTTATGATTTGTCTACATAGATAATGAATACAAAACTCCTCGCAGCCTGGATGGTAGAAACTAGATCCAGGGTCTTCACTTCTACTTCCCGAATTGGTACGATTCTAGCCATGTGATTAAATGATTTGATGTCGAACATGTTAGAAACCACTTGATTACCAGTCGATGATGTAAACTGTTAACAAGCGTGAGAGAGACCACCAGTAATGTCAATGGTTCTCAAAGTACCAAGCACAACCCGTGAAATGTGAATAGATGTTTTGATGTCGAACACTTCACGGAATCCTTTGATCGAAAGTCAATGATGTAAACTGACGTCAAAGGCGAGAAACCTGCCATTGATGCATGCAGACTTCAAGGTACTGCCGATTCCTAAGTCATCTTTCTAGATAATGTGTCGATGTCGATAGAAAGCGACCCGTTGCAGGCAAGCCCACAACACGAAATCATTGTTCAAGTTGAAGGCTGTAAGGACTGACTCAGGGATGGTCAAATGGATGACAAGTATTTTGCAGATGAAAGTTTTTTGCTTGCAGACCTCTTGAACACATAACGACACAACAGATGGCTTGGTGACGAATAACTCAAAGTTAAAACCCGGTTAAAGACTTTCAAAGTGATTTGGTCAACTGTGAGGTAAAAGATTTCCCAACCCAGGTGAATGAAAAGTGTCGTGTTCAAGAGTGGTAATAAAGTTTCTTCTGAGACAAAAGGTGACAAACAGGTTCATTCTTCTCTCTTTTCCCCCACCATTTCTGGCAAGTACCTCTTTATTTTTAACAAGCTTGAGGAGGATAACATATGCTTGATTATAAGCTCATCCTTCGGACGAGTCCAACCTAGTTTAAATTCGAACCCTAGGAAGGAGTGGTTCGTTCCTGTTTGTAATTGAACAGGTCCTCTACTGTAAAAGTTTAACGAGCCCAGTATAGGAGAAACTCGGCGTTTTTCATTTTTAGAGAGTCTGAAAAAACAAAAGGAGACTCCACGTTGAACTTTTTCGTATATTTGTGTCCCTCAAGCCCGAAAAAGTATAAAATAATACCTGGGGGAACCGCTTGATCTTGCGACCAAGGAGTACTTTCATAATAGTGTCGTCAACCTGAAAAGTAAAAAGCGATCAAGGACACGTCGTTTTATTTCCTTATCGAGTTTGAAACGACAAAAACCCGGCAATCTTTTCCTGATTTTACGGTCAGAAAAGAGCTATAAGGGGACCGTCTTTTAATTCCGTTTTAACGAGTTTAAAAGAAAAACTCGGCGATCTTTTCGTGTTTTAGGAGTCTGAAAAGGGCTTAAAAGAGAACTCCAAGGTTTCACTTTTTCGTAAGTTTTAACGAGTTCGAAAAAGGGATAAAAATGTACTCATGGTTTCACTTTTTCGTAAGTTTTAACGAGTTCGAAAAAATGATAAAAATGTACTCATATGGCCAACTTTCAATTTAATTTACGAGCAGGAAATGATGGAAAGAACTCGGCATTTTCATTTGTTTTACGAGAATGAAAAATAGCAAAATAATCTCGGGATTTTCATGAGTTTAACGAGTCTTGAAAATAACTGAAATTGACTCGAGATAGGTTTCATTTTTACAAAAGCTTGAAACAGATAAAAACTATGCTTCAAATTAGTTTCATTTTTACACAAGCTTGAAACAGAGATAAAACTGTGCTTGATGCCCCCTAAGCATAACTATTAGAGCGCATGCCCCCCAGCTTCATTTCATTCAACTAAGGTGGATGAAATGAAGGTTCAAGAACGAGATCATTTGAAAGACTCGACCTAAAACTGTAAGAAAATTATGCAAAAACTGAAATAACTAACCTAAACGTACAACCTAACATCTATGAGGTCTAGTCAAACTCTCGACTCAATTAGAGGAGGATTTGTTTCATTTTTTAACGAGCTTGACACAGGAAAAGAACTATGCTCGGATTCGGTTTCATGTTTACACAAGCTTGAAACGAAAAACTATGCTTGTTATAAGTTCGCATGCCCCCAGCATAATGACGCCAATCAAGGTACATGCCCCCCAAGCTTCATTTCATTCAATCAGTTGGATGAAATGAAGGTTTACTTTTCGAAATCTTGGAAAGACTCGTGGGAGTTGTTTCATTTTTTAGTGAGGTTGACACAGGAAAAGAACTATCCTCAACTACTCTCTACAATCTACCTAACAAAAACTTAACTCTAAAAACCTTGATTCATTTTTTAACGAGCTTGACACAAGACAAGGAACTGTGCTCTAACTCTACCTACTTAACCTACCCTTGTTTCATTTTTTAACGAGCTTGACACAAGACAAGGAACTATGCTCAAGAAGTTCACATGCCCCCAGTATAATGATGCAAAGCGAGGTACATGCCCCCCAGGCTTCATTGCATTCAACCGGCTGGATGAAATGAAGGTTTACTTTCAATATTTAACTTGAAAAGGGAGTTGTTTCATTTTTAAGGAGGTTGACACAAGAAAAGAACTATCCTCAAACCTGATTCATTTTTTAATGAGGTTGACTCAGTAACAGGAACTATCCTCAAACCTGATTCATTTTTTAATGAGGTCGACTCAGTAACAGGAACTATCCTCAAAACCCTAGTTTCTACAATCTACCTGCATATCCTAAAATCTAGCTGATTCATTTTTTAATGAGGTTGACTCAGTAAAAGAACTGTCCTCATGCTAGCCTATTTCATTTTTTAACGAGGTTGATACAGGAAAAAACTATCCTCGTTACAGCCTATTTCATTTTTTAACGAGGTTGATACAGGAAAAAACTATCCTCGTACTCACTGATTCATTTTTTAATGAGGTTGACACAGTAAAAGGAACTTTCCTCGTACCATCCAGTTTCATTTTTTAACGAGGTTGAGAGAGGAACAAACTATCCTCGTAACATTGATCATGGCTTCCAACTGGAGGAAAGACATGTCAATGGACACACCTTGATCATGGCTTCCAAGAGGTCTTCATCCGAAGGAAGAATACTTCTTGGGAAGGAACACATGTCAAGGGACTCAAAAGGGATAAGAACATCGTGTTCAAGTAATCCCATAGAGTTTTCCATGTCAATTACCGGAGCTAAATCAAAGGAAGATGAGCAAACAGTGAGAGGCTCACTTACATCGGTAACTGAAATCATGGGACCGGTTGCCACATAATTAACCCGTGGCAGGGTAGATACCACTTTAGAATCAGGAACATTTAGGGGTGTCATATTATTGGTAGTTGAAAAAAGACTAGGGAACGAAAGCTGGTCTACAGTCACAATACTGCCATTGTGAGGGAAAGACATCACGCGAAAGAGTGTCGATACGACAGCTTTCATTGCATAAACATAGTCTCGCCCAAGGAGTAAATTGAAATCCAAGGGACCTCGAACTACCATAAGATCAACACAAACAGTTTTACCTTCCAAGGTAATAGAAAACTTAGGAAGGATCCCTAAAGGTTCACTAATTGTTCTGTTAAAAGCTTTCAGATTCTGCGTAATAGGCGCAAGCTGAGGGGAACCCAAAGCTTTCCAAACAGTTGAGGATAAAATACTAACAGAAGCACCTTCATCAACCTGTGTACGATGTATGTCCCTACCATCAGCCTTGACAATGATTTGGAAAGGGATGGAGGAAGGAAGACGAGGTTCTGTCAGTCTATTCCAATCAAAGGAAAAGACCTCAGTACTTGGAGGGGGTTCTATAGAAACAGGTGAAATGCCCCCCGGCATAGAAGAATCTGATGTAATAAGAAGAACCTGAGCAGTATGAAGTTCACTCTCTAAATGGAAAGTGGGATCGACCGAATGTGAAATTGAATCGACCACTTGATCAACTAATGGATCATCAACCTGAGTGACATGAGTTTCACTCTCCAATGGGAGAGTGTGATCGACTGTACTTGAATTTAGATCAATCATTCCGTCAGTTGACGGTAGGTTGGGAGAAAGTTTGCGGTAACCAGTTGGAAATTCTTGCTGTGGAACAGTAAGGTTTTCCAACAATGTTGAGGCTTCGTCCATGTGAGGGCAAATGTGAGTTTGATGACTCCCTTTGCATAACTTACAAGGAAACCTAACTTTACCCTTTTTCCCAGGAACCTGACTATCACTGGCTGATGGATCAATGGAAAGTTGATGAGAGTTTTTTGACCATACTTCCAAGACCTTTGGAATACCAGGACAATTGACAAGGAAGTGGTCACCCTTACAAAGCCTGCAAGGGTATTTGGGTTTACGATGCATGTCGGAATTTTCCTCAACACAACTAACACTTACGGCCATGGTTGGTTGGTTGACTTCTTTCTTATCTTGCTTCTTCTTCTTCTTCTTCTTCTTCCCTTTCTTCTTCTTCTTAGCCTCTTGGTTACTAGCATCAAGGCTTTTACCAGGCGAAGAGGAAGAAATGGAGGAAGAAAAATTAGGCGAAGAAGGTAAAGGGTCAACAGAAGGTTGGTGATGTTGAGATGGTGAACTCTCTGGAGGTGAAGTATCCGGTTGAGATGGAACAATTGGAGTATTCTGGGCCAACGAAGTTGAAAATAACCATATCGGTAAACCTATTGTAAATCCAGGTAATGACAAAGTAGCCATATAAGGAGGACCAACATTTCCAAAGTAAGGAAAAGTACTAGGATTCTCATTAGGAGGGGTTCCTAGGTTGATAAATTCTGGAACATTTGCCATTATATTCAACTTCAGTGAATTTTATTAACAATTTAAAACTAAAATTAACAATTCACAATTCACACTTAACAACTAAAATTCACAATTCACACCTATGGTCTCTAAGAGTAAAAACAAACAAATTAACACGCGCTATCAAATCTAGGAGTCAAACCACACACAAACAGTAGCCTTCTGGACCGAAAAAAACTAGTTGGTGATTAAGCCCAACCTCGCAGAATCCAGTACAGAAATAGTGGGTGGAACAGTTACCCCGACAACCTGCTTAATGAATAGACTGGACCAAGTTCCTCCACTTTAACCGTCTCGAGTGAAGTGAACCCCCCAGAAAATCCAAGTGAGTATAGCCGACGTCTGCTCCAGGTACAGTGGGACCTTCCCTCCACCGTCACCTTGGGTAGAATCCTAGAGATTATGGTCACTAAGGTTACCAACGGCCACAAGTACACCTGGGGGAACAGTCTAAACTCCGACAGCACGCAAGGGCAGAGTAGCAAGCTCAATCCCCTTACCGGCTCCTTGACAGTAATCCAAGGTTTACCGATAAGTGACCCCTGGCTCCTCGACAATGGTTAATCCGAGGTTTACCGTTTGTAATACGTACTGTCTGGCGTCGTTCTCAACGAGGGGGGAATGATCCCCTCACTGGTTCGGACACGAGCTCGTGCTTCTCCTTTAAGAGGAGCTTTCCCAGAGTGTAAATGTAACAATTGGATTTGATGCTATCACAAGATCTACTACTTGTTTGGTTTTACTGTCTTGGAGAGTTAAGTACTCACCTACTCCAAGACACTAGCCTAAGCTATGTTGGTGCTTCAGAGCCCTAGAAATGTAAAAAATACTAGATGAATTTTAATTAAGCGTTGTGTTATTAAGGCTGTTATTACTCAAATGGGTAAATGGAGATGAAACCAATGGTGTTATGACCCGACTCAACTGAATGCAATCGAATATGATAATGTAATCTTTTCAATTCGATGAATCCTAACTAAAGTAAGGATAGAGTTTCCATTCACTTCCAACAATGCAAAAAATTGATCACTAAGAGAAAATATAACAAATTCTCTAATGCACTAATTTCATCAAGAAAAACTAATGCAAATCAATTCCCAAACAATTTATTTTTATTTTTATTTCTGTGTAAATTCAAATCAAAGAAAGCTGATCTAAATCTACAATTGATTTTTTCAGAATGTAAACTATGCAATTGTAATCTATGCACAATTCACTTGAAAAGTATGCAAATGTAATCTATGCACATTTTTCATTAATATTCTGAAAATGAGAATTCTAATTGTGCAAATGTGATCTATGCAAAAGAATTCTCAAACACAAGACGATTCTAATGTGATCTAAGAACCAATCAAGTGCAAATTGAGAAAATTGGGTGAGAGTTCCAAAGATCAAAACATAAAAACACTCAAAGGCGATTAACACTCATACACAATTTAGCCCCCCCCGGCGAATGAGGGGGAAATTTTTTTGCAAAAACAAAAGCAAAAAGATGCAAAATTGTGAAAAGACTGAGACAAACCTCCAAGTAATGATCAAAGGAAATCAAATCAAGAATTTCTCAAGAAAGAGACTCAAAACACCCAATTGATGAAAGCTAAGAGCAGGAACAAGCTTAGGTGAAGATTCTGGACAAGGGACTAATGAATCTGGGCAGAAAAAACTAAGAAAAAACAAAATCTAAGAGCAAAAAAGGCAAAAAAGGAGTTTTCCTAAATTTTTACAGGAAGACGCAGGCAACCCGTTAGCACAGGTGCGGGCCCGCTCTGTGCACACAGCAAAAGTGCGTCCAGGGACGCACTGTGCAGCACTCAGAGGATGCGTCCGTCTGAAAAACTCAAGAAAAACCAAAATAAAACTAATCCTAAGCTAACCCACCCAGAGACAGAATCACAGAGCCAAAACCAGAAAAATAAACCAATTTTCTCAAAGCAAAGTTCACATAAAGGAAAAGACTTTTCATTAATGGAATCCCCAGTGGAGTCGCCAATTTGTCACACGGAATTTGTCAAGGGTGCGGACACAGCTGACCTTCCTAGAAGTCTAAGACATTCTAATGACAAACAAGACAAAATGGAGTGATCTTTCTCTAAATACACCTTTTACAACATGAAAACTACAAGTGTTTAGGCTTACCTTATTCCAAAACGCTGTTGTTGAAGTGCGTTCTTGACGATCCGGATGAGCTCCTCCTTCAAGTCAATTCCTGCAACCACAAACAATCAAACAATTACCAAGCACTTGCATTTCATATAATAAAACATATATTCAACATGCAGACCAAGGAACACATGAAATAACTCATTAACACAAGCTATTGAGAAAAATAAACCAGTTTGTATTAATAACGAAACAAAGAAACTCTTACAACCTGGCCTTGGTGTTGTGCAAGTTCCTCCCAGGGTCCATCAAGGGTTTTCCTCTACTTTGACAAAGCTCACCCACTTCCAAGTAGAATCAAGCAAAGACAATCTCTCCTCACAAAGGTTCTAAATGGGAGTCCTAATTCCTGCAGCATTTACCCAAAGAAAATGTATAGCTCCAACCTCCTCTCCTTCTGGCTCAATGCCTTTATTTATAGTGCTGTAAAGAGGTTATTCAGGTCCACTATCAATGGGATCATCCCCCTCTTTGGGTGGGATAGCTCCCTTATTGATGGGATAAGTTCCCCCTTAATAGAGATACATGAACCAACTGGAGGCGCATCCATTTCATCAAACCGACCTCTAGAATGTTCTAGAAGTAACCACAAGTAACTTTTTCAAGATAAAACTCGTGCATTTTGCCTTTTACAGAGGGACGCACCTGTCCCTTAACATACAGAGCGTCCATGGATGCAGATTTTGTGAACATGGTCAGCGTCCCCGCAGGTAAGGCTAGAGAGAACCTGCGACCCCAGAGATAAACATAGTTTTTACAAGACTTTCTCTCTTCTTTGAGTTTGAGATGGATAACAGAGGCATGAGACTTGCCTAAGAGGGTAGCATGACTGTTGATTTGAGCCATACTAACTGTAAGTAGTCAAGGTGACATTTTTTAGTGTAACAAGCCCAGGAAACCTCGACAGGTTCCTAAGGTCTCCAAAAAACACAACAAATCCTAACATCACAACCAACCCCACAATCATAAGCAAGACCCCACCTCCCCCTTTTTCCCTTCCCGCTTCCCTTTTTATAACCTCCCTCTCTTCTCCATCTCAACCACCCCTCATTAATGTCATTAAATTCTCATCCATCCTTACAATTGACTTCTCTTCTCCCAAGTAAAGTTGGGAGTACATTTGGAAATGTGACATGAATATAAAATTGGGAAATTAATGGGAAAGGACCATGTCTTCTCCCAAGTAAATCTGAAAGTATATTTGGGAATGTGAGATGAATATATATATATATATATATATATATATATATATATATATATATATATATATATATTGATAATTAAATGGAGAGGACTATGTCTTCTCCCAAGTAAATGTGAGGGTACATTGGGGAATGTGAGATGTAATTAAATGGAGAGGACCATGTCTTCTCCCTAGTAAATGTGAGGGTACATTGGTGAATGTGAGATGAATACATATATTATTTGAAATAATGGAAGGAGACCATATCCTACCTAAGATTCAATTTGAGAAGGTAAGTTGGGAATTTGAATAATAGAAATCATGAATTTTATATTAGACCAATATTTCTCAATATTTTCAGATAATGTAAAAATTAACAAAATTTGCAGGAAAATATTTAAGTGGGGCATTACATTACATTATTTACATGATGCGAGTTAACCTTTATTTATTAACTATGGCCCATCCCATTATTACATTATTTCCTTGGGTACCTCCCTATGTACCCCATACTATCCCCCCTAGGTATACTACATTCCACCCCCCTTAAACATGTTTCATCCCCGAAACATAAGAAGAACACAAATAATAAGATCTACTCAAAAGAGTAGTCCACTGGTACCATGCACGTGCATCTAGCCATCTAAGAGAAAGGTGAACCCTCAATCTAGCTGGTGCCTCACTTGCTTGAGATGGAAGTTGGCCCTGGCGGCTCTTCTGTGTTGATGTGTTGTGGGTGGATCGTCGCCTCTCTCTATCTATCATGTGGGGGTTGTTGTCCTTGTGGATAATTCGTTGCCATCGTGTTGGTTGTTTTTTTCGAGGTGATGTGGGTGGTGATATGCTGAAGTTTTAACCAACAGTGTAGTTTTCTTTAATTCACCACCTAATGGAGCCTGAGTGGTATCTGGTACATGTTGTGGCACCTGCAGTTGTTGCTTATCTTCCAATATTACTTCGACCACAAATTCCTCATCTGATGTATCAGTACTTGTAACATTTTCTACTTCAACCTCCTTGGACTCTACTTGTTTATTGATGGAAATATCCTATAATGTAATTTTTTTCTTTTTATACCAGAGCTTTAGGAATTTCTTCTACATATTAACATTGAGAGTACCAACAGATTCCATCCAAAGGTATCCCAAAACAACATCCACATTATCCATATTTGAAACATAAAAATCAAAATTCAATACATACTTATCCATAGAAATCTTCAAATCTTTATAAAATTGAACATCCTCATTATCAACTTGTGTGTTTTCCATGTGTTTTACTGGAACTTGCAAATTTTTTGCCAAATTAACATTTATAAGATTTTTCTTGCAACTAGGGTTATAGACACAATGATCTTCTCCTTCTAAATACATCCATGAACATGTAATAATGAGATACCATCAAAAAATAACCCCTTACAAATCTCATTCACTTGTTTTCTAGCATGAGACCATTTTTCTAAAAGGATTTCTTCTATTTTTGCATGAGGAAGTCATTGCATTGAATCATCAAGTGAGTACCACCATTTAGCAGCGTCATATTTTATATTAAATAGTAGGAAAATTGTCCAAAATTATTTGGATCGAGACTTGTGATATTTTAGAAATTCTTCAATAGTGGGACCATCATCACATCATGTAAAAATCATCTTATTAGAAGCCATGAGTGTTTTGAAAAAAATTACCGACTTTATGTGTCAAATTTAAAATGGCCACAATTTGGTCAATATTGCTCAGAATCCTTATTATGACATGTTTTCAGAATTGAAACAACTATTCTACATCTTCCCATGTGATAGAAATCCCAATCTAGGCAATCTAGAATTTCAGATTTGAGCTGCAACTATCCCACCGTCATAAAAATTTCTGGAAAAGAAAAGATGATTTTAAATCAAAGATATCTCCCTCATCCAGAATCCAATTCGACCGATGATTTTTTGAAATTAAGTAGTTTTTTAAGAGGATCTCAAATCTACAATTAGTTTCTCAAAATTCCCCATTAAAAAAAGAAAACAAAAATTAACTGGAGATCTGTCGTCCTCGAATTTTTGTTAAAAAATTTAAACGCAACTCATTTTTAAATCTATGATATCTCCCTCATCCGGACTTCGATTCGGCTAATTTTTTATTTTGAACTTGGGTATTTTTTTGCAAAGAATCCAGATCTATAATTTGTTTCTACAAATTTTGCACCAGAAGTTTCAGATCTGATTTGCAAATTTGCCGCCCCAAAAAACTCCTGCAAAAAAAAAAAAAAAAAAAAAAAAAAAAAAAAAAAATATATATATATATATATATATATATATATATATATATATATCCGCTTTACCCAAGAAAGTGCTTTGATACCACTTGTAATGTATTTGACCTAGAAATATAGATGAATACAAAAATATCCAGAAATAATAATATAGAAATAGATAAACTTCTCTTTATTGATCAAACCCTTGAGGTAGGGAAACACCATACAATCACTCCTCAAGGAAGGAGAAGACTCCACAAGCCATATGCTTGCCAATACAATAATCCTTCACATCTTTCCATGGGGAGTCTCTAGCCTATATATAGGCCTCATACATACAATACCATGGGTCATTACCATGGTTCTCTCAATACAATATATCTAATACAATGGGCTTATTACATTATTGATAACTACTTTTGGTCCCTTACATGATGCGGTTTAACCACTTTATTTATTAACTATGGCATATCGCATTATTATAGTATTCCCTTGGTACCTCCCTCTGTACCTCATACTATCCCCCCTAGGTATACTATAACTTCCTTTCCAATTGTTGAATAATTTTGTTCGGCCAAATTCCATGTTCCTATGGAAAACTGTATGACTTGTTCTTCTCCATCTTTTATTTGTTTTAAAATTCCTCGCCATCTAATATTACTGGCATCACTTTCTACAAATTTTGGAAGATTTTCATCTGCAACATAAAGAATGGGTAAATTTTTTACCTTGTCTTTTATTTTCTTGACTGTAGCAGTATGTTCTTCAGTGCGTGGTACTAGTTCTTTTTTAAACCTCTGGTTCAGTAGGCTTCGGTTTGAAGCACACCCTTTATAGAAATTACTGACATAATTTAGGCATCCTAAGAATCTCTGTAGCTGTGTCTTATCTATAATTTTATCAGGAAATTTGTCGGCGAAATCTAATGCATGTTTTTGTAGTGTGATCTGTCCGTCTTCTATACTATGGCCGAGGAATTTGACGGTTGTTTGAAACAACTCCATTTTCTTCTTGCTTAGTACTAGACCATTATTCTTTATTATCTGTGAGAATTTATGAACATGTTTAAAATGTTCTTCAACAGATTTTGAAAAAATGAGTACATCATCTATATACAAAATAAACCAATCAAAGTATGGCTTAAAAATTTAAGCCATTATCTTATGGAATTTGGATGGTGCATGCTTTAAACCAAAAGGTATGACATTCCATTCATAGTGTCTAGAAAGAATACTAAAATAATTTTTGAACCTATCTTCTTCTTGTATGGCAACTTGCCAAAAACCAGATTTCATGTCGAACTTGGAGAAGATTTTGCACCCACTATCCTGCTTATCAAACTGCTTTTGTGGGGGATTGGATATGTGTCATCGACTAGGACAATATTCAGAGGTTTGTAATTTATAACCAATCTGGGGACCCCTCTAATCTGTTCTGAGTGTTTGTTGACATAAAATCCATAACAGTTCTAGGGACTGCTAGATTCTCTAATTAACCCTCTTTTTAAGAGATCTGCAATCTCTTTTTGACATAATACTTGATATTCTCTATTCATAGGAATTGCCTGACTTTTGCAAGGCTTTCCTGCATAGTCTTCTTTGAAGGGAAATTTGACTGTGCATTGCTTCCTATGCCATAAAGCATTTGGGTTTTCTAAACAACATTGTCTTTCAAGATATTCTTTTAGATCTGAAATCCTATGTTTCAATTTGAGGGATTGGAGTTGTTCTTTTATCCTTAAGGAATTTTTGAAATCTTTCATTTCTTCTATCTTTTGTGCTGTCAGACTTACTTCTTGCATGGTTTGGACCATTGTAGAGATCCTGGGCGTTGAGATAAATGGCAGAGTAATAGTTTGCAAAAATCCTTTATTATTGGGGACAGATATGAAATAACCAGCCTTACCATCTGGTAATCTGGCTGACCCATGTGGCTCAACAACAATTAGGAAAAAATTTCCTAGGATACAATCTATGGGAATATTGCCGACTGCAAATTTTACATTCATACAGTAATTTGAGAAATAGATTGTGGCTTTAGGAACTTCATATTTGAATTCTTGTGTTCCTACTCCAGTAACTTGCCTGTGTGCAGTTGTCCAAAATTTTGTAGGGATTAGCTTTTTATTCAAAACATTAATATTTTCTCCTGAGTCTATTAATGTTCTCATTGTGAATATTTCTCCTTGGATATCTATTTTTAACAACACATGATGTTGTTGATACTGTATGGTCATTATTTTCATATTCCCAAATCCCAAATTCTCATGTTGTTTCCCTTCAAAAATCTCTACATTGGGATTTATCTGATAATCTCCTTGCTCTGTTTCTTTTTCTTTTTTCTATTTTTGAAATTTTTGTTTTGAGCTCAACAATTTCTTTCTTTAGATGATGAATTTCATGGTTGACTTCCCCTAGGGTCAAGGATCTGGGCTTTGTATGTTGTTGGTTTCTTTGAAAATACTTTGTATTCTTTTCATAAGAGGCATCCACAAACAAAGCTTTAGAGATGGTACCTTTTGAAGAACTACTAGTGCCTCTGTGCATGGTTTGCAAGAATGTTTCTAGGAGTTTTTCTTTTAGTTCTCCTTCTGCAAGCATCTTGATGCTTGATAGTACTTTAGATTCATCATCATCTATGGTATGTGCCATACACACCTTTTCTTTCTGTGTAGTTTTTTCATCTTGTTCTTCTGAATCAAAGTCTGATTCAGTTTCAGAGAGGCTGCAATGACATTCGTCAGTATCTGTGCAATCACATTGTTGTATATGCATGTTTATATGTTCATCACTATAATCTGGGTCTGAATTGCTAGACTCAGTTGATTCTAGTGAACTAAAACAATCTTGTTTCATCAAATGTACTTCCTCTTTGAATTGAACTAGTGGTCTTCTTACATGTCTTTGAGTTCTTTTGAGGAATTGTTCTTGTGACTTCCTGCCTCTGTTTTCTCTGGATTCTTTTCCCTTAGCACACTTATTTGTTGTATGTCCGCTTTCCCCACATAGCCAACAAATGATCATTTGTGGCATCCACGATTTGAGGTGAATATCCTTTGGCGCAAAATAATGTGTGTTGGGCATGGTCTTGTAATACCCTTTTCTGGGATGTTTTCTTGTTTTCTCAGGGAGATTTCTCGTTGGTTGTTTTTGTCTTTTCTTCAAATTTTTTCTGATCTTTCTTTTCTGTACAATAGGATCATCAATTGATAATCCATATTTGTTGTAGATAGACTTACTGTCAGGTAGTCTAGATAATTTCTGTAGAGACTTATTTACCTTCATGCTAGTACATAAGCCTACCAATGCTTTTGTGATGTTACAATATATTTCTCCCCATGTATATGTCTCAAAAGATGTTTGGAAAACTTCTTGCCTTTGGATATATTCTACAAATTTAGATGGAAGTGTTGCTAAGTAGACTTGTTTCCATAAGGTGTTTTGGCTGTCTTTAACCTCATAAATTCTTTGAGTCCAATCCCTGTGAAAGTCTTCATATTGTGACATTTTTCTGCATTTTAGATTCATTAGAATCATTTCATGTTTATTTTCAATTTCAACAGTTGCCCCACACTAGTGTTCAAGGATGAATGAGGTTAAAGCTCCTATCATGTTATTTTGGGGATCTCCATCCTCTTTATGGAATATATCTCCTTCTTCATCTTTGACTACTTCTGCTTCCATTTTATCAATTAGAGCAGGAGAAGACTCTACTTCCCACCATCTCTGTAAGGTGCCTATGAAACATTGTATGATGGTTTTACATGATTCAACTTAAGACTTTCCCATCATACACTTCATTTTGTATTTAGTATACATTTGATCAATCATTTACCTGATTTGGCTAGCACTTAGTCCATCTATATTCCATTCTTTGTAGGAGCCAAACTGAAAAGAATGTGTCTTAGGAAGTTTTCCTTTTCCACTAAGATCAGGAGTTGGATATCTAGTGTATTAACTAGACAATGGTTCATAGATGGGAAAAAGATGGTGAATCAAGTAGTTAGGTTTTTCTTCTTCAGATATGTCTTCTAGGAATGAAGAAATAGAATTTTTAGGAGACTCAGCTTGTTCTTCGGGCATTTCTTTGGGGAAGAGAAGAGGGAATTTCTCTATAGATTTATTTGCATGTTGGATGGGCACATGATGGCTAAACAACATGGAAGTGGGGATGTTTTTATCTTTTGGAGTTATAGTGAGCTTGTCAAAATGCTTTGAAAGTTCTCCTATGAGATCTTAAGTGGATTTGAGTCCCGAATCCATTCTTTTATCCATCTCTTTTATCTGTGCTGAAGATTCTTTGACAAATCCTTTCAAAACTGAAACTGAAAAATTCATATCATTCAAGTTCTTATTTACATTATTTACAACAACTTGTATAGTATCAAAGCATTCCTTTTTCTCAGTGGTTTTTGCCATATTCATTTCAAGCCCTTTAATTGCAGAGTTTGTCCAGTTGATTTGTTCACTGGCTTTCTGTATCCTTCCATCTATCCCTAGGGCTGAGTCATCTTTTGACACTAAAGGAATGGCTTTGGTAGTGTTTGTTGCTTCTCCTAGCACAATTCCCTTGAATGGAGGGAAAGTACTGCTAGTTTCTAGTTTGCTTCCATCACAGGCTATCCAGGAATGTTTTGTGTAGATGATGATTCTGCATCTTCCATTTTCACTTCTGTTTGGTCTCCTAATTTTCTCCAAGTATAAAAGGAGATCGATGAGTTTGTGCTGTCCATAAAGCTTTTCCATTGTAGGGAAAGTACATTTTTCTCTTGACCAGTTGTACTAAGAACAAATTCTTGGGTCTTAGGGTGAGTATGCACATCCCAATTTAGCATATTTTTCATCCATTTGGCATGAATTCTATTCTTTGGGCATCCATCCATAAGAGAGAAAAATTTACAATCTTTGGTTTTGATGGCTTTTTGCAGTTTGAAGGAACAAAGTTTTGGAATCTTGACGAAGAAATTATACTGTCAAGTTGTTCAAGATATCCTAAACCATATCACTTAGTTCCAGGAGGATGCATCTTACTAAACATTTCAGTAAGATGTGGATCTTCATTTTCAAGAGACTGTAACTCATGTATCATCGTGATAGTATCATGAGGAAATGGTATATCTGCATAATTAGGATTTGGGCAGGAATTTGTAGAAGTGGTAGGAGGAGCTTCACCAGTCCTAGGATTATGGTTTTTGTGGAGAAAAAGCTCTGCTAAAGATTCTAAGCAAACTACTGTTTGGTAGACAGGACATTTTACTTCGAGAGTGGAAAAGTGTAATAACTGAGCAAGTTCAAAGAAATCAACATGTGAGCAGTCTAAAGATGGAGTATTTACATATGTTGAAATAGATGGATGACATGAAATATGATATGAGTTTATATGGTATTTTGTGGCTTGGTAGGCTTCTTGTATTATTTTTCAATTCAAAGTAGATCTTCTAGGGAAGGATAAAGTAGCTCTAACTGGTCCTTCTTGTATCTGAGCAGTAGTGATACTTTGATCTTTGGGTGACTAAGGTAGATCTACTACCCAACTTTCAGGAAAGTTGAGATCTTCCCATTTGATGGTTTGATGCTCAATTTTTTTATTGTGAGCATTAGTGATTACCAGGGTGCTAGATTTTGACTCTTGATTGGGTGTATGCAGAATGGCCGTATATAATGTGTTGGCGTTCCTGAAACACCCTCTAGTATGAACTACAATGTTTGTCCTTTTTCTTTTCATATCAAAACCACTAGTTTTGATTTGCAATTGGAGGATGTCCTTAATGTGTTCATCATATACATATACTAAGAAATTTGGGTGGCAATAAAACCATATAGGACCATTTGATAAAGGAGCCACGATACCACTAATTAATGAATCAGTATATCTGTTATATGTGAGATCTCTGATAGTAGCCAACACATTTGTATTAAGCCCTCTATAGGTTAAAGAATTTATGCCCACCTGGATACAACCAAGATGTAGATAAGAAGTACCATGTCTTTGAGCTTCTTCCTAAAGCTTATTAGGATCTAAAAGGGAAATGGTTTGAATGGATTCAACATTTTTTTCGAATTAAGAGACACATTCTTTAACAATGACTCTAGTTATAGATTTCAAATGAAACACAGATAAATCACCATAACCTTTTGATGGGCTTATGGAAGGGAAAGCCCATCGGGTTAATGGCTAACTTTCTATTAACTCTATTTTTGCAGAGTTAATCATTGAAGATGATGCACTATGAAACAAATTTTCCATATGAAAATTGGTATTAGAGCCAGCAACATCTGGTTCATACAGGTATTTATCTTTTAAACTCTCTCAAAAGATAACATGGAACTAGGAAGAAGATCTATTTCATTAAGAGAACTTCAGAAAGGAGGAACACAAGAAAATAGTTTTTGTGGAGAACAAGCTCTGCGAGAGATTGTAAGCAAACCACTGTTTGGCATACATGACATTTTACTTCGAGAGTGGAAAAATGTAATAACTGAGCAAGTTCAAATAAATCAACATGTGAGTAGTTTAAAGATGGAGTATTTACAGATGTCAAAGTAGATGGATGACATGAAATATTATTTGAGTTTATATGGTATTTTGTGGCTTGACAAGCTTCTTGTATTCTTTTGCAATTCAAAGTAAATCTTCTAGGGAAGGACAAAGTAGCTTTATTTGGTCCTTCTTGTATCTGAGCAGTCGTGATACTTTGAACTTTGGCTGACTAAGGTAGATCTACTACCCAGCTTTTAGGAAAGCTGAGATCTTCCCATTTGATGGTCTAATGCTCAATTTTTTTGTTGTTAGCATTAGTGATTATCGGGGTGCTGGATTTTGACTCTTGACTGGGTGTATGCAAAATGGCTGGATATAATGTGTTGGTGTGCCTGAAACACCCTCTAGTATGAACTATAATGTTTGTCCTTTTTATTTTCATATCAAAACCACTAGTTTTTATTTGCAATTGGAGGATGTCCTTAATGTGTTCATCATACACATATACTGAGAAATTTGGGTGGCAATCAAACCATACAGGACCATTTGATAAAGGAGCCACGATACCACCAATTAATGAATCATTATATATGTTATGTGTGAGATCTCTGATAGTAGCTAATACATATGTATTAAGTCCTCCGTGGGTTAAAAAACTTATGCCCACCTAGATACATCCAAGATGTAGATAAGAAGTACCATGTCTTTGAGCTTCTTCTTGAATCTTTTTAGGATATAAAATGGAAATGGTTTGAATGGATTCGACATTTTCTTGGATCTGAGAGACATATTCTTTAATAGTGACTCTAGTTTTAGCTTTCAAATGAAACACAGATAAATCACCATAAAATTTTGTTGGGCTTATGGAAGGGAAAGCCCATCAGGCTGATGGCTGACTTTCTATTAACTCTATTTTTGTAGAGTTAATCATTCAAGATGATGCACTATGAAATAGATTTGCCATATCAAAATTATTTTCTTGTGTTTCTTCTTTTTGAAGTTCTGCGAATGAAACATATCTTCTTCCTGGTTCCATGTTATCTTTTGAAAGAGTTTAAAATATAATACCCATATGAAGCAAACATTACTAGCTTTGATACGAATTTTGAAGTAGGGGCTTCTCGAAGGGAGAACCCATCGGGTTGTCGATGAATTTATATTCACTCTATTTTTGTAGAGTTAACCATTGAAGATGATGCACCATAAAACAAATTTTTCCATATCAGAATTATTTTCTTGTGTTTCTTCTTTCTGAAGTTCTCTGAATGAAACAGATCTTCTTCATAGTTCCATGTTCTTTTGAGAGAGTTTAAAAGATAAATACTTGTATGAACCAGAAGTTACTAGCTCTGATACCAATTTTGGAAGAAAGGGCTTCCTCTGAAGGAGAAAATGAAGCTTGCAGTGCAATTTCTATGTCTTCTGTGTTGAATACACAAACTCTTACACGAACCTTTGGATCTTCAGACAATAATGCTCTTCAACGACCTCTTGCAAACACGAGAAAAACATCCCTCGATCCTCGGCAAACCTCAGCTGAACCTCTCCTCTCACAGAATATTTAAAATAGCATAACAAAACATAAACTCATGCGGAAAACTTTGAAAAACTTCTCTTTTTTATTGATTTCAAAAGATGAATTATAATGATGGAAGATTTAGAGACACTTCAATAAGAGATAGACTTCTTGGGAATTTACCAGACGATACACCTTATATTAAGATGCACTCTAGAGGCTACCTCACCCTTTGTAAACTCTGTCTTTGAACTTTCTGAAACAAACACAGACTCAAACTTAATGAGTTTAGCCACTTTAGGTTCTTACCAAGGTTGTTAGGCCTTGATACGTAGGCTTTTCAAACTTGAATCTAAAGAGACTTTCTTCATGATGAAAAAAGAACAAACACACACATTCGCAGATGAAGAGTGGGAAGATTATCTCAGACTTCAAACAACAATATTCTCACTCTCAGAATCTCTAACATTGAATGCCCCAATGAGCCTTACTTCTCTCTTTTTATAGGATGAGAAGGGGACAAACATCAGACAATCATATTGAGATTCTAAGATATGGATCAAATCACACCAAAAAAAATCGTATTGAGATTTCGAGATATGGATCAAATCACACCAAAATTTGGAGAAATGCTTCGAGTTTCAAAAATCAGAATTTTTTACAAAGTAGAGATTGTTCCAAATCCCATGGAAAAGATATTTACAATGTGGAGATTTTTTGTCGTAAAATCCCACGAAAATCGGTCACTATCAAAGTCAAGTGACAAGATATTATTGTACATTGTGGATGCTTTTCAGGAGGATACCACGAGAACCCTTGAAGTCTTTTAAGTTATGTTCCCAATGGATTTGTACCAGGGAATTGACCATTATTATGATGGTATGCTCCACTAGTCTCCCATGCTTTTGTATAAATCCTTCGAACGATCATTGGTTTCCTGAGGATAATGTGATGGTTTACTTTGGTTAAGGTTAATCAATGATGATGTACTCTCATGAAGTAGCGTAATATGTGATCATTAGAAAAATTATTTAGATCTGCAATAGTCTTACAGGGAAGGTGAAAACACTCCATGCCATTACACTCCATGCACTCTTGGAAATCACTTTGAAAGTCTCTTTCAAAGTACCTTGGATCCATAGCAGTATTATTTATCCCATACCATCTCCACCATTCCTGTGACCAAGTAGGTTGTAACAGTAACTATGTAATGAAGACAGGTCCAAATTTTAATAATGTGTAATGTGTTTCTGATTTTTATTTTCTGCATAAGAGATCTCGCCAAAGATCTTTATAGCCTTGGAAATTATAGACAATGTCAGGAAATACATGGTTTGATTCTTTTGTGGCCATATTATTCTTCCAGGATGTTCAGGATATCTGGTTCTATTGATAGTATAATATTTATGGAATGTTTTGGTTCTATTGATTCCCTCATTCCATATGAGACTGATATCATGAAAACTTTCCCCTAATGCTTCGTCTACAAGATTAGAATACAATGTCCATTGAATTCGTATACACCATATAATGTATCCAAGTGTTGGACATAGGGTAAATCTTTCTTTCTGGTATAAGGTGTTGTAAGTCCTTATGAGGCTGTAGATTTGCATTCATAACTTTGGTGTTTCTTAATTGCCAAGTGGGTTTCCATTTTTCCACATAGATTTCCCATGAGGTGTTGTCTGGGATATTTCTAAGTTTTTCTTGCTATGTTGTAGGATCTCATTCAGTGACAATAACCATTAGATGATTTTATTTTTTCATATACTCCCAACTCAAAAAATCTGGTAGACAATTTCTTTCTCCCTTTATATGCTCAACATCGAAATCAAAATTTGCAAACAATGCTTGCCATCTAGAAAACTTGGATTCACTAGACATTTTAATGTCTTCTGTCAAAAAAAATTTGAGTGCAGAGGCATTAGTTTTGAGTAAAAATGTCTTGTGTACAAGGTGGAGATTGAACTTTTCAATACAATTCCAAGCCGCTTTGACTTCCTTTTCAATTGTTGGATAATTCAATTCGGCCAAAGTCCATGTTCCTGAGGCAAATTATATGACTTGTTATTCTCCATCTTTTATTTGCTTTAAAATTCCTCCCCATCCAATATTACTGGCATAACTTTCTACAATTTTTGGAAGATTTTCATCTACAACATAGAGAATGGGTAAAGTTTTTACCTTGGATTTTGTTTTCTTGACTGCAGAAGTATGTTCTTTAGTCCATGGTACTGGTTCTTTTTTCAACCTCTGGTTCAGTAGGCTTTGGTCTGAAGCACACCCTTTATAGAAATTACTAACATAATTTAGGCATCCTAAGAATATTTTTAGTTGTGTCTTATTTGTAATCTTATTAGGAAATTTGTCGACGAACTCGAATGGATGTTTCTGTAGTGTGATCTGCCCATCTTCAATAATATGGCTGAGGAATTTGATGGTTGTTTGAAACAACTCCATTTTCTTCTTGCTTAGTACTAGACCATTATTCTTTATTATCTGTGAGAATTTATGAACATGTTTAAAATGTTCTTCAACTTATTTTGAAAAAATGAGTACATCATCTATATACACAATAAGCCAATTAAAGTATGGCTTAAAAATCTGATCCATTATCTTGTGGAATTTGGATGTTGCATGTTGGATTGATATCCATGTTTGAAATGGTTTGCATTTAAAACTTCTGCATTAAATGAAACAACTTGTCCTATTAATTATGATTGTACATAAATGCCAATGTTTATGTTAATGAGTTATTTTAATTTTATGAGAAAAATTTGAGAAAGATACATTTAGGGATTGTGTTAGAAAGAATGAACTTTCTTTCACTTAGGGTACATAATGTCAATGTTTATAATAATGAACTATTTTCATTTTTTGAGAGAGTTTTGAGAATTATAAATTTAGGGATTTGTTGCAAAGAATGGACTTCCTTTGATTTAGGTGTCATGTCTCAAATTTTTCAAAACACGCATAGATTAATATAGTTTCATTCCTTTTATACCTTTGTATGATAGCATAACCTGTCTAGATTTTCCTTATGAACACCATAACATTCTTGATGTTAAATATTTTGAGTGCAATGCTTATTACAATTTCTTTCTTTTGTTAAGAATAAATAAAGAATTTATATTAATAAAAGCATGTTGGTCATAGCATGTAACTAATATATATTGGGGAGAATGATACACATATTGTATTCTTTAGAGATTTTGAAAAGAAAAAAAAAACAATTTTCTTTCTATTTAAATGATAAAGGGGGGAGATCTGACACTAAATTCTTTATAATTTGATCTTATTGCTTCTAAGGATAAGAGTAGATTATTACCAATTGTTTACAAAAAATTATGCAAAAAACAAAATATGTCTTAGATGTAAGTGGAATGGACCCCCCACTAGATCTAAGGTAGTTAAGTGATTGTTGGGTACCAATTTTGGAGATCTCTTTTTGTGATATTTTTTGTTTGTTGTTAATGGAGAGGATGAACCAGGGAAAATTTTAGGGGCTAATATTCACAAGTGGGATAATTTTCCACCTTTTTTACCAAAAAAAGTCACAATTTTTGTTTATTTTTATTATTTTTTTCTAAAAATGATTCCCCCAAATTTTATAGTACAAAATGATTTTGCCTTAAAGTTCGTGAAAATTTTATATAGACTAATATAAAATCATTATAAATGTAAATATTTTTACAAAAATATCACCAAACATTTAACAATTTTCATATTAGGGACCATTAAGATTTGCCAAGGTTTCTAAATTTTAAGATAAACTTCCATCCCTAAAATTTTCCCTCGGAGGAACACAACTTTTGTTTTTAAACATTTGCAAAGGAGGGAGAAGTATAGGGATGATTTTCTCCTCCTCTTTCTCCTTTTTAGCTTTTGAATCCTCCTTCCCTAAGAATGGGTCCTTTCCACGTGAAGATTCAAGTTTTTCCCCAATTGGGATCTCATCCTTATTATTTGGAGTGATGTTCTCTCTATGCAGTTGATCTGATCCCGATAAGTCAAATCTGGGGACTAGAAGTATCCATGTTGATTCCTTGAGCCATGGTTTTTAAAATATTTCTTGACCAGATCCTCAACTTCTTCCTTTGAGGATTGCAGTGATCCAAATATGTTATGGAGGGATTAAGCATACATGAATTAGGTATGATGATAAATTGTGTCCTCATAAGCTATTGTTTCTTTTGTTTTCTTAAAACTTGAATGAATTATCCTTGCTCGCTATTATTTGAGAAGTTGGAATTGGCTTAGAGAATGGTCGAGATACTTGAGCATTATGACAACTTTTTGTAAAGTGACCAGACTTATGGCTACAGTTGCGTTTGAAAGGACCATGCTCATAATTAAGGGACTAAAGATGGCTTCAACCCTCCAGGTTGAGTTGAATCACCTTAGGTAGTCCACGATTTGCAAAATCCATTTCTACATAGATTCTAACATGTGAAAATACTACCCTAGGATTTCCATACATAATATATCGACCTAACTTGTCTCTAATAGCCTTGATAATACATCACTCTAGAAAATAATGGGTAGACACAATATTCTCATCCAAATAGGGGTAGAGTAAATTTCCATGTTAGTGTTAAAATATAGAGACCAATGGGAGAGAAACATTCCCTTGGAGTCCATGAATTAGGGCTTAGATATGAAGATCATATCCCCATCCTCTTTGCTTTCAAAAACAAAATATAAAATCATTTTCCACAAATACAACATAGCAACTAGTTCATGATCTCCCCAATTTTTAGAAATCCAAACCGGGACAGAGTTAGGACCAAGCCAATGATCTGGATTGGATCGTTATATTGTTTTTCATCCATGTCGATGCTTTCAAAGTGGAAAAAATGGAGGAATTAGATCACAGGACCATATTTGCTAGCGGCACACACTTTGGAAAATTGGAGTCTAAAACCTTCCGAGAGCATATTAAGGTATCAAACGATAATTTTTGGGGGTAAAAAATTGCTACACAAGGATGGCACATATTTATGATATTCTACCTACAAATACCTCTCCAATGATGAAATAATTTCCTCAATGAGAGTTCATATGCAAAACCTATGCCACTCAAAAGTTGACCTTCCTGTTTTAACCACCATAATTCAAGAGGATGTCACGTCAACCCCCATTATTCATAGAAAAGGGGCTAGCCATGTGATCATGATGGAGAAAAATATAGAAGTGTCCATATTGTAACTCACACTAAGAGTAAAAGGGGTCAAACCTAACCACTAGTAGGCTATTGGGTTGTGTTATAATCATACCACCAAGAGGAAAATGGATTCCATTATATTCAATTGCATTTTGTTCTATAGATGAGTAGAGTAATCAGAGATTGGATACAGAGAGAGAAAACACTGAGGATTAGTGCATTGTAGTAGCCAATGGGCTACATGTCTCACTTATTTGTACTTGTATCCATTTTCTATTCAGAGAAAGAGAGCAAAGCAACCTCACCTTCCGACTAGGTTTTCTCACAAAAGGGTTTCTCACGTTATATCCTATGTTAATTTGTGTTTTGTGAATCTTATTTCACTATTATCTATTTTCTACATATTATAATTTGCATGCATAAACAATAAAAAATAATTTACAAATCCATAAATATAAGGAGAAATAAACCCTCATAGTGTATATTTCAGATTTTAAGCATAATTTCTTTGTTTTGACCAATTGTCGAGTGCAATATCCACAATAGTTTATGAATCATCCAAAGGCCTGTAAACTTACCAAATAAACCTCTTTCACGAATAATAATGATTTTTTTTCGCTATATAGGGCCCTAAGACAATATTAGGGGTGTTTCTTCCCTTTTTGCAAATCTACCTTTCTCAAAACAAATTTGATTAGATAAAGAAGAACCATGAAGCAAGGAAGATGAGCTTCCTCATTGAGATTGGGAGGACCACCCATCGAGAGGCCATTGAATGAATAAAAGCATGAGACCAATCCCTCTTTTTATTTTCAGCGTAAGAGATCCCACTAGAGATCTTTATAGCCTTGGAAATTATAGACAGTGTCAGGAAATACAAGGTTTAGATCCTTTTGTGGCCACATTATTCTTTCAGGATGTTTATGATATCTAGTTTTATTGATAGTATAATATTTATGGAATGTTTTGGTTCTATTTCTTCCCTCATTCCATATGAGACTAATCATTCCATATGAGACTGATATCATGAAAACTTTCCCTTAATGCTTCGTTTGCAAGATTAGAATACATCATTGAATTTTTATACACCATATCATGTATCAAAGTGTTGGACGTAGGGTAAATATTTCTTTCTGGTATGAGGTGTTGTAAGTCCTTACGAGGCTATAGATTTTCATCCATAACTTTGGTGTTTCTTAATTGCCAAGTGGGTTTCCATTTTTCTGCATAGATTGCCCATGGGGTGTTGTCTGGGATATTTCTAAGTTTTTCTTGCTGTGTTGTAGGGTCCCATTCAGTGACAATAACCATTAGATGATTTTCTTTTTTCAAATACTCCCAACTCAAAAAATCTGGTAGACAATTTCTTTCTCCCTTTATATGCTCAACATCAAAATCAAAATTTGCAAACAATGCTTGCCATCTAGCAAACTTGGATTCACTAGACTTTTTAATATCTTTTTTCAAAACTTTTTTAAGTGAAGAGGCATCCGTTTTGAGGAAAAATGTCTTGTGTACAAGGTGGAGATCGAACTTTTCAATACAATTCCAAGCTACTTTGACTTCCTTTTCAATTGTTGAATAATTCTATTCGGCCAAATTCCATGTTCCTAAGGCAAATTGTATGACTTGTTCTTCTCCATCTTTTATTTGCTTTAAAATTCCTCCCCATCCAATATTACTAGCATCACTTTCTACAATTTTTGGAAGATTTTCATCTGCAACATAGAGAATGGGTAAAGTTTTTACCTTGGATTTTATTTTCCTGACTGCAGCAGTATGTTCTTCAGTCCATGGTACTGGTTCTTTTTTCAACCTCTGGTTCAGTAGGCTTCAGTCTGAAGCACACCCTTTATAGAAATTACTGACATAATTTAGGCATCCTAAGAATATTTGTAGTTGTGTCTTATCTGTAATCTTATCAGGAAATTTATTGGCGAAATCTAATGCATGTTTTTGTAGTGTGATCTACCCATTTTCAATACTACAGCCGAGGAATTTGATGATTGTTTGAAACAACTCCATTTTCTTCTTACTTAGTACTAGACCATTACTCTTTATTATCTGTGAGAATTTATGAACATGTTTAAAATTTTCTTCAACTTATTTTGAAAAAATGAGTACATCATCTATATACACAATAAGCCAATCAAAGTATGGCTTAAAAATTTGATCCATTATCTTCTGGAATTTGGATGTTGCATGTTGGATTGACATCCATGTCTGAAATGGTTTGCATTTAAAACTTCTGCATTAAATGAAACAACTTGTCCTACTAATTATAATTGTACATAAATGCCAATGTCTATGTTAATGAGTTATTTTAATTTTATGGGAAAATTTTGAGAAAGATACATTTAGGGATTGTGTCAGAAAGAATGAACTTTCTTTCACTTAGGGTACATAATGTCAAGTTTAGAATAATGAGCTATTTTCATTTTTTTGAGAGAGTTTTGAGAATTATAAATTTAAGGATTTTGTTGCAAAGAATGGACTTCCTTTGATTTAGGTGTCATGTCTCAAATTTGTCAAAACACGCATAGATTAATATAGTTTCATTCCTTTTATACCTTTGTATGATAGCATAACCTCTCTAGATTTTCCTTATGAACACCATAACATTCTTGATGTTAAATATTTTGAGTGCAAAGCTTATTACAATTTCTTTCTTTTGTTAAGAATAAATAAAGAATTTATATTAATAAAAACATGTATGGTCATAGCATGTAACTGATATATATTGGGGAGAATGACACAAATATTGTATTCTTTAGAGATTTTGAAAAGAAAAAAAAACAATTTTCTTTCTATATAAATTATAAAGGGGAGAGATCTGATACTAATTTTTTTATAATTTGATCTTATTGCTTCTAAGGATAAAAGTATATTATTACCAATTGTTTACAAAAAATTATGTAAAAACAAAATATGTCTAAGATGTAAGTGGAATCGACCCCCCACTAGATCTAAGGTAGTTAAGTGATTGTTGGGTACCAAATTTTGGAGATCTCTTTTTGTGATATTTTTTGTTTGTTGTTAATGGAGGGGAGGAACCAGGGAAAATATTAGGGGATAATATTCACAAGTGGGATAATTTTCCACGTTTTTTCCCTTAAAAAAATCGCAAATTTCTTTTTCTTCTAAAAATGATTCCCCCAGATTTTATAGTACAAAATGATTTTACCTTAAAATTCGTCAAAATGTTATATAGACTAATATAAAATAATTATAAATGTAAATATTTTTACAAAAAAATCACCAAACATTTAACAATTTTCATATTAGGGACTAGTAAGATTTGCCAAGGTTTCTAAATTTTAAGATAAACTTCCATCCCTAAAATTTTCCCTAGGAGGAACACAACTTTTCTTTTTAAACATTTGCAAAGGAGGGAGAAGTAGAGGGATGGTTTGCTCCTCCTCTTTCTCCTTTTTAGCTTTTGAATCCTTCTTTTCTAAGAATGGGTCCTTTCCACGTGCAGATTCAAGTTTTTCTCCAATTGGGATCTCATCCTTATTATTTGGAGTGATGTTCTCTCTATGCAGTTGATCTAATCCCAATAAATCAAATTTGGGGACTAGATGGATCCAAGTTGATTCCTTGAGCCATGGTTTTTAAAATATTTCTTGACTAGATCCTCAACTTCTTCCTTTGAGGATTGCAGTGATCCAAATATGTTATGGAGGGATTAAGCATATGTGAATTAGGTATGATGATAGATTGTGTCCTCATAAGCTATTATTTCTTTTGTTTTCTTAAAACTTGAATGAATTATCCTTGCTCGTTATTATTTGAGAAGTTGGAGTTGGCTTAGAAAATGGTTGAGTTACTTGAGCATTATGACAACTTTTTGTAAAGTGACCATACTCATGGCTAGAGTTGTGTTTGAAAGGACCATGCTCATAATCAAGGGACTGAAGATGGCTCCAACCCTCCAGGTTGAGTTGAATCACCTTAGGTAGTCCACGATTTGCAAAATCCATTTCTACACAGATTCTGACACGTGAAAATATTACCCTAGGATTTCTATACGTAATATATCGACCTAATTTGTATCCAATAGCCTTGATAATACCATCACTCTAGAAAATAATGGGTAGACGCAATAGTCTAATCCAAATAGGGGTAGAGTAAATTTCCATGTTAGTGTTAAAATATAGAGACTAATGGGAGAGAAACATTCCCTTGGAGTCCATGAATTAGGGCTTAGATATGAAGATCATATCCCCATCCTCTTTGCTTTCAAAAAAAAAAATATAAAATCATTTTCCATAATACAACATAGCAACTAGTTCATGATCTCCCCAATTTTTAGAAATCCAAACCGGGACAGAGTTAGGACCGCTCAATGATATGGGTTGGATCATTATATTTTTTTTCATCCATGTCGATGCTTTCAAAGTGGAAAAAGTGGAGGAATTAGATCATGGGACTATATTTACTAGTGACACCCACTTTGGAAAATTGGAGTCTAAAACCTTCCGGGAGCAGTTTAAGGCATCAAATGACATTTTTTGGGTGTAAAAAATTGCTACGTAAGGATGGCACATCTTTATGATATTTTACTTGCAAATAATTCTCTAATGATGAAAGAATCACCTCAATGAGAGTTCATATGCAAAACCTATGCCACTTGAAAGTTGACCTTCCTGTTTTGACCACCATAATTCAAGAGGATGTCACGTCAACCCCCATTATTCATAGAAAAGGGGCTCGCCATGTGATCATGATGGAGAAAAATATAGAAGTGTCCATATTGTAACTCTCACTAAGAGTAAAAAGAGTCAAACCTAACCACTAGTAGGCTATTGGGTTGTGTTATAATCATACCACCAAGAGGAAAATGGATTCCATTCTATTTGAGTGCATTTTGTTCTATAGATGAGTAGAGTAATCAAAGATTGGATACGGAGAGAGAAAACACTAAGGATTAGTGCATTGCAGTAGCCAATGGGCTACATGTATCACTTATTTGTACTTGTATCCATTTTCTGTTCAGAGAAAGAGACCAAAGCAACCTCACCTTCCAACTAGGTTTTCTCCCAAAAGGGTTTCTCACATTATATCCTATGTTAATTTGTGGTTTGTGAATCTTATTTCACTATTCTCTATTTTCTACATATTATAATTTGCATGCATACACAATAAAAAATAATTTACAAATCCATAAATATAAGGAGAAATAAACCCTCATAGTGTATATTTCGGATTTTAAGCATAATTTTATCAGCTTTGTTATGATCAACTGTCCAGTGCAATATCCACAATAGTTTACAAATCATCCAAAGGCCTGCAAACTTACCAACTAGACCTCTTTCATGAAAAATAATGATTTTTTTCGCTATAGAGGGCCCTAGGACAAGATTTGGGATGCTTCCTCCCTTTTTGCAAATCTACCTTTCTCAGAACAAATTTGACTAAATAAAGAAGAACCATGAAGCAGGGAAGCATGAGCTTCCTCATTGAGATTGGGAGGACCACCCATCGAGAGGCCATTGAATGAATAAAAGCATGAGACCAATCCATCTGTTGATCTTTGAGTAGCTTGGGAGGTACTCCAAGCCCTAGGTTCAGGGTTTGGAGGGCAAACCGCCACAAGAGTCTCTTGTGGGCTTGGAACCCAAGCTTGGGGTTTTATACCCATTGTTATTTGGGCCAAAACCATGGACACATTTCGACATGTGATGGATGAGGATGATAACTCTCATCGAGACGAATTTGACACAATGAAAATCATCTAATTCCAAGTGGTAGAAATGGAGTTATGAATTTTTTAAGTTTAGAAGTGGGTTTGCACAAGAAGAACTAAGGTCAGCTTGATGATAATAAGCCATGTGACAACTTGTCAAGCCCTATGATGAAGTTTGAGGAAGACCTTGTTTATGGTATAAATACAAGGTGATGTTAGTTTCATTTCTCACATCCAAAGTGAGAAAAACATCACAAGAGCAGCTCATTGAAGGAGAAAACTAATTTCATCTTGGCCCTAGACATAAGGAGGGAAACCAACATGGAAAAATAAGGTTGTTAGGACTTCTTTGGTGACTAAATTGCAAAAAAGGAGGGTTTAGGGATAGATTTCAAGGACTGAAGTGTTTAAGGACTTGTTTGAGGGTGGATTGTCCTTATAATAGGTTGTCATAGACTTGTGGAGGAGATTTGAGGCTGCCACAGTGAATTGAAGGAGGGTCGAGGGTTGTTTGAGGGCTAGAACAACCTAGACTTGCAACAAACTGCCACGAATCCTCAAGGAAGGACAACAACAACCTTAAGGAGAAAATCTGGGCATAATTTAAGGGCTGAAGTGACTGTGGTTTTTCCCTAACCAGGGCGAGGTTGACTGCAGAGAAACATACCTTAGACAATGAGCTTAAAATATGTTCTTTGGTACATTCTTGTAGGTGTTGGATCCATGTTATTGGATAAGTTCTGAATTAGTTTGTCTAAGAGCCTGTGGCAGCCATTTGAAGGACTTTTCGTGATGGTTGAAAGTCCCTCCTAGGAGCATATCTTGCAGTAAGTGCATTGGGCATCATTGGTTTGTTGGAGGGAAATGTGTTGATAGCCCAAAGTAGCCTCAGAGCAGCATACAAGAAGGACATTGATTGTTGCGTGATTGGGTGAAGTTTGTAGCGTAATGTGTAGCTCTTTGATGGACCAAAGAAGCTACTAGATTGGCGGATTGGAGCTCAGGTGTTGGCCAACCTAGAAGAGTAGATTGGATCCACCCGTGTTCATTGCGGCAGAAGTGACTTGCAACAATGATAGGTGGCAACCCTCATGGAGACGCTATGTGTTGTCCTTTGATGGACTAAGGGACAACTAGAGAGTAGAACAGGAGCGAAGGACCGACAAGACGAGATACGACATAGAGTCTATGATTGTGCACAAGAGCAGCGAGATTATCATTGTATCTTGTATCCTTTGTAATAGAGCCCTAAGACTATTATATTATTGAATTGGTTTAATATAACGAAGATTGGGTTGTACATTAGTCATGGTCAAATAAAAAATATCATAAGACAATCAAAATGTATTAATGCAATAAAAAATGTAATCAAAACTATCACAATGCGTAAAATATTGAAACAATGCTTAATTCAATTAAAAGGTGTCAAGGAATTAAAAACACTAACAAACTCATCATCATGAAAACATAGAAGATAACAAAATCATCATCATGAAACCACCAAACAAGCCTTCATCTAATTAAGGGGACTTCATATATATGCACAATTGTGTATATGTATATTTTGCATTGAGATGATATATATCAAACTACATCAATGTGTGTATCCAACCAATGTGTGTAAAACTTGAAATTTGTTAGATACATACCATTTCAAAAACAAACATATAGATTATGATAAAAGGAAATTACTATTCCATATACTACATAGGGAAATTAATGGTCAGTAATCAAGAAACAAAAATATTGGACAAACAGCAAAGAAGATTGAACATTATCTTGAGGCTATTGGATGCTGACGTGTCTATAGATGAATGGCTAGTGAGCAATTGCTTTGGGTGGGTCTAAATAATGTGGATAACATCCTTTGTTCTTGAGGACGGAAGCTCGGCTGGGAGCGGCATACGGACTTGTGCTCGCCATGGCTTCTGCAACAGCAATGGCTTCTGCCACACTTCTATCGCTGCCCAACGCTTCCAATTCTTCCATTTCCTCCTCTCGCAGTGCCACGTTTGTGAGGATACAGAGCACCACCCCATTGAAGCCCTCCATTGCTACCGGGCGTTCCACCAGGTTTCGGGTGCTCGCTTCCACAGAGGGATCCTCTCCTCCTACAGCCCCGGCGGAGGGAGAAAAAGCAGCAGCCCCGGCGGAGGGAGCAAAAGCAGCAGCCCCGGCGGCAAAGCCTCCTCCCATAGGACCCAAGCGCGGTACCAAGGTAATGTTAACTTACACAACCTCTGAATAAGATGTCCTGTGTTCGATTCCTCCGACGGTTTTGTTTATTGGGGTTTGGTCGATTTGTGGGTGCAGGTCAAGATCTTGAGACGGGAGTCGTACTGGTATAATGGCACTGGCTCAGTGGTCGCAGTTGATCAGGTTTTCATTTAAAAACCCATTTAAATCTCTTTCTGTTCATTTTTATATGTTTGATATACCCACACATATAGAGATATATAGGTTTGTGGTATAATCTCCATAGGGATAAAATTCCATTCTTCTCTCTGCACATATATGTAGCTACACTGAGGAATTAGCTGCGTGTTCTTTGTCTTCTAATTTATCCTGTCAAAAATCTGTACAGCTCATCATTCATATTCATATATATATATATAATACTGTTGTTTTTGATGAAAAAGATTCAATTTTAATAAAAAATTTCGGATTAATCACATTACTAGTTGTTGGTGGACATTTGGATCCTTTGTTCTAAGGATGAACTATATTAGATGGTTCTAAAGTTCGACCAGCTACTTATGATGTGATTAATTCAAAAGACCTGATCAAAATCAGTATGGATCACAAAAATCTAAAATCAAACAAAAAAAATCAATCTTAATGAAATTAATAGTAAATTAATGTAATTGTTTCCTTTGTAGAGAGATATACATATTTAATCCTTCTAGAATTAAAACTATAATTTTTAATGAAAAACCATTAGCTCTACCTTATATATATATAGATATAGATATTTTATCATTAACTATAATTTTTAAAGAAAAACCATTAGTTCTACCTATATATAATTATAATCCTAAAATTACAGTCAAACCAACATGAGATTAGTATAATTTGAGATTTCCTCTTCCCTTTAAAATTAAATTTATAATTTTTTTAAGAAACCATTATTAACTTTATCCCACATATACATATAGCAATCTAAATCTAAGATCTAAAATCTGTTTTTTAAAGACAAGATACCAACTAAACTATTAAAATTAGGAAATATTACTTTAGTTTTCTGAAATTGAATTTAGTATCTAAAATCTCAAATTCTTTTTTGAAAAACAAGAGTACCTTCTACCTACCAACTAAATTATTAAAATTAAGAAATATTACTTTGTTTTCTAAAATACTTTAGTTTTCTGAAATTGAATTTATGATATAAAATACCATTTAATAATGTATATATAAAATATTATAAGATTACAATCAAGTCAATACTAAATTGACATCTGAGAATTTTTATTTTTATTTTTTTCATTTCTTTGAAATAAAAGATTCTTACCACTTAAACTATTAAAATAACTTTATCTTTTCCCAATTGAATTTATAAAATAAAATATAGTTTAATAGTCTTATACTTTACTTTATTAGTAATATTGTTTAATAATCTTATAATTTATTAGTAATGATATTGTTTAAAAAATTTGTAGTTTAAAATAAACTATGTATACTTTATAATTTTAATATTTTTTTAGGTGGAAAAAATCTTATATTTCAAAATGAAAAATAAAAATAAAAATTTAGATACCAATTTAATATTGGTTTGAATTTGATAGGAAGATTATATATATATATATATATATATATATATATATATAAATACGGTCAAACAAACATTAAACTGGTTTCTAAGCTCTATTTTATTTAAAGTAGCAATCAAATCAATACTAAATTAGTATTTAGGATTTCTCTTTTAAAAGATCTTTTCCAACTAACAGCTAAACTATTAAAATTTAGAGAAATATACATATTCTACACTATTTTTCTGAAATTGAATCTATAACTTTCTTTCTTTTATACGAGAGATAGATAAAAATATATATCATGTAAATATATTGTTTGATAATTATATAATTTATTAATAATTGTATTATTAAATGTTTCTTAAAACTTCAAATTCTCATTTAACATGAATCTATAAGGTTGGTAGTGAAACATGTAAAGTTGTTTCTTAAAACTTTAAATTCTCATTTAATATGAATTTGTAAAGTTGGTAGTGAAATATCTTTCTCTTAATTATAATATTTAATATATGTTATTATTTTTTCGATATAAAATTTAAATTATTTTTAAATTAGATAATAATTATTATTTTAAATATAAAATTTAAATGATAATTATAATAAAATTTATGGGTTTAAATATTTTTAATTATAAATATAATAAAAAATTATTTTAATATAGTGTAACATTTTTTTTATTTTTTTAATAAAATCATTATTGTTATATAATAATCCTTATATAAAAAAAACTAAGTCCATTCTTTTATATTAAGTTATTTGGAGTAATTATAATGGTACAAATGGCAACCATAACATGCATATTTATACTGGCAGTTATGATTTCTACTATGTTAGTTTCTTTAAAATATTTTTCTCTACTTTTATTTTAATTCTATTATTTTATTTGGCTTTCAGGATCCTCAATCCCGATACCCTGTGGTTGTTAGATTTGACAAAGTAAACTATGCAAATGTCTCAACAAACAACTATGCACTTGATGAACTTCTGGAAGTTAAGTAGATTCATGAGTTTTTGGACTTGAACAGTGTTTGGAATTCAAGCTTGTCTGCATCAACTACAGGTTCTTGGATTCATGAAATATAGAAAGTCTTTGTATTATACTTTGGAATTTCTGTAACGATGTGAATTTGCAAAATTATGTGTTTATTTTGGGGTAATATTTTGAATTGTCCATTTATGATTGAGGTTTTCTTTATAAAAAAGAAAAGTTGAATTCTATTTATTATCGGTAATCATAGATGATATTAAAACTGTGCTATATTTATGTAATTAAAAAATTTAAATAGATGCTTTTATTTTATTTTTAGTTTTTCATATATAAAAGTAATTGTTTATGATTTTATGTTATTTGGATTATTTTTTTGGGGTAATTATTCATGATTTATTAATAAAAATATTAGTAATATTTTTTCTTTTATGATAATGTTGCGTTATAAGATATTGGGATAATATAGTTTATAGCTGTTTGTAATGCAATCAAGGAAAGTTTATTAAAATAGTTGTCAAAATTTAATGGCCATGTTGGTTTTTTTTTTTAATGAAAAGGGATATTGAGAATGATTTCTATTCACAAAAATATAAGATTAAATGAATGTTTTAATTTTCTCATTTATATTTATAATTTTTTTTTATATTATTAATTAATTTAATTTCAAATCAGTTGGATATAATTTAAAAGGTTCAAGGGTAATGTTGTTATCCATCTTACCTAGATCCATTCCAAATTCATTTATTTCTTGTGAATATAACTTTATCATAATTCACAAACTATCGTAAAATAGAAATATATTATTAATTATTTTAATTTCAAATCAGTTGGATATAATTTAAAAGGTTCAGGGGCAATGTTGTTATCCATCTTACCTAGATCCATTCCAAATTCAATTATTTCTTGTGAATATAACTTTATCATAATTCACAAACTATCGTAAAATAGAAATAGATTCTAGAAAACGTTATGTTGTACTACGCTTTCTATGTGTCTGTTTTTTGCTAAAATATTGAGCAATTAAATAATTGAAACAATTGTATAATTTGTGCCATGCACATCAATAGATTTGATTCCTCTTGCCTCTTGGTAAATTTGAAGTTAGATATAACATTGATATAAAATTATACACATAGATATTGATTTTTTGTTATTACTATTTTTAAAATTGGATTAATGTCAGTATTTTATTATTATTTTACATTTCCTTTATGATCTAGAAAAATAATGGGATAACTCACAATCATAAATTCAAATCACTGAGGATAAAATCATTGATAAGAAGGTACATTCCTATTAACTATTCCTTTTCTAATGGAGTGCAAAATGGGAGATAGCATATTAGGGAAGGGATTTGAAAATGAGGATAAAATCATTGATAAGAAGGTACATTCCTATGAACTCTTCCTTTTCTAATGGAGTGCAAAATGGGAGATAGCATATTAGGGAAGGGATTTGAAAAAAATGAAAATAGTTCTATATTTGTGGATAGTTGTTTCACTTTAGTGTGAGTGGAAACTAGAATGGGAGAGCAAAATGAATGAAAGTTTTGAGGTCTAAAATGGTTCTCCTAAGAAAATGTGCAACCAAAATAAATTTTATAAGAACCAATAAGATTCAAGGTGATGATGTCAACTATGGGGATGATTCACCATTTTTGAAGTAAAAAAGTAAAAAGATTAAAAAATAATAAAATAATAAAACTACTTTTTCAACTTATCTCCTTAAGGTTTTATTCAAATTTCCAGAGGAAATACTCGTTGGATGCAAAATTTGATTTTCATCAAGGAGTACTCATGTTGCATGCTTTTGGTGGACTTTATTACATGAAAATTGAGAAACACATGAAAAAACGTGATTGCAATCACGTTTTCAAGTATTTCTCATTTCCCCGGTAGCAGAGTCCATCGAAAGTATGCAACATGGGTATTTCTTGGATGAAGAATCAAATTCTACATCTAATGAGTGTTGCTCGAAATTTGAGTAAATCCATAGGGAGATGAGTTGAAAAAATGAGTTGGAAAAATAGTTTTTTCTTTTTTCCCCTAAAATTTGATGATGACATCTAATCTTATTTTATTATTTCCATTGTTACTTTATAATTTTCTTAGGAGGCCCATTTTAGACCTCAAAATTCCCCTAATATTCCCCTAATGTAAGCAAGAATGGAAAAGGAATTCACTGAACAAGAAGGGAAGGAAATTGCAAAACAAGAATGGGAGAGAAAAACTCTAAACAATACTAGGGGAAATTGTTAGATAAGAATTTGTGACATGAATACTATGCTTGAGAAAGGGTCAACCAACCCTTCTCCATGCTCACTCTATATGTGAATGTTATTCTTGAGGAAGAGTTGATTAACCCTTCCTAGGGAGCCCCTTAATGAAAATACTAAGCGTATAGAAGTGTTAGTCAACCCTTCCATGGATTGCTAATCAACACGAGTAATAAGCTTGTAGAAGGGTTAGTCAACCATTCCACAGACTACCATTCAACATGAGTACTAAGCATAGAAAATTTTAGGGGCGAATGTTCACCCTTTGGCGAAATTAAGGGGTTTTAAATTTTTAGTGGGCGAATATTTTGTATCATAACACATTTTTACAAATCACCTCAAGTAGCCCACCTTATTTTAAGGGAAAGGGTAAAAAAGGTAAATTTAGCCCTTGAAACTAGGAGTTACAACCTTCCATTCACCCATTTTCAAAAATAGGTTGTATTTAAGTGAATCCATTCGCCCATTTTCAAGAATAGGTTTTATTTAAGTGAATCCTATGGGCCAAATACCATATTTATAAAAGAGGTATGGTAAATTAACAAAAATATAAATAAATGAGAGGTATGGTAAATAAATAAAACATTTTTTATATTTACTCCATAAGTCATCTTATATACATGCAAGGGTGTAAACAAATAAAAATATAAGTAAAGTGGAGGTACGGTAAATAAATAAAATGTCTTTTTATACTTACTCAAAAGGTATGGTAAATAAATAAAACCTGTTTTTATATTTAGTCCGTAACCCTCGTTCTATTTATGAAGGCTCAAGAAAGAGGTTTTATTTAAGTGAATCTTATGGGCCAAATACCATATTTGTAAAAGAGGTATGGTAAATCAATAAAAATATAAATAAACGAGAGGTATGGTAAACAAATAAAACATTTTTTTTTATATTTACTCCACAAGTCACCTTATATTTACGAACACTCAAAAAATGCGTTATATTTAGGTGAAACCTATGGGAAAAATACTATGGGACAAATACCATGGATTAGATTGTTATTAATACCATGCAAAAAAAAATTATTAACCCTAATATTAGTATTAATAAAAATAAAAATGGCACATGGTATTGACCCATGGTATTCACCTGGAATGTAGCCTATTTAAATGGGGGAATTAAACCAGCATAGATCCATCTTTACTCTAGAACTACTAACCCTCTCGAGGCTTGGTGGATCAAGAGTAAAAATGGATGTTGTAATTTAATGTATGTTAAACATTTTAGCTTGGTTAAAAAAAATAAAAATAAAAATTCAACTATTAATTTTATTAATTTTTATAAATTACTAATAGTAGTTTTTAAGCTCCAGGTTTATGATAACCCATGGTATTGACCCATGGTAATACCATGGTATTCATGTGAGCATAGACTATTTAAAGGGGAAATTCTATCATCTTAGATCCATCTTAATTCTGGGTCTACCAAGTGCTCAGAGGGATAAATAGATTTCATCCCCCTAAGAGTGGTAGATGTGGAGTTAAGATGGATATAGGTTGGTTTTTATGATAATGAAGATATTAAATAGACTTAGGAAATTATATTGTTAAAACATCTTAAGGTGAATGGTTAAAGCATAGACATTGGACAAGTATATTTCTATACTTTTGTTTTAAACTGAAACAAATCCAGGGCTAAAAGGAATGGATTGATTGCACTAGTCATCCTTCTATAACTTTCCAACATATGCTGGAGTAAACAGATTGTAATTTGGGTAATTTTTCTAACTGCAAACAGAAACATACTTGTGTATTGGCAGGGTGGTTACGAGGTCCCTAGAAGTGCTGAATTTGAATTTTTCTTGGTTTTATATATAGTATTAGGTTTTTTCTCATGCTTTCTGTGAATGACACGGGTGAATTTTATCCTACACCCACTAGGTTATCGAAGTAATTTTGATTTGAAAAGATATTTTAAAGAAATGCAATGATTTCATTTGTGTATTCAATAAACACAATATTCTAATGGAATTCTGCATTTGTGGTTTACCTATATAGATTCCATGGAGAAGTGTTAACATCAATTGTCCTCAAGCAGAGGCTTTAGTTTTACTCTTTTTGGAAGTAAATACTTTCTTCCAACATTTTTGAGTTCCATGAAAAATTTGAAAGTCCTAATAGTATTCAATTATGGGTTAAAGAGATCCACACTGAATGATCTATCGGCCTTATCTTCACTTAGTTTAGACTATTCACTTGGAGAGCCTGCATGTGCCCCCACTTCAAGAGCATAGTAAAGTCATGTAGAACTTAGAGAAGCTATCTTTAAGCTTTTAGTGAAGAATGGAAAAATGTCTGGGTTCAATAACAACCAGTGGAGCATTAAGCTTCCAATAATGTTATATTTTAACCTGGAGCACTTTTGTGATTTGGAAGAGATGCCCCCTTGTATTTGTGACACATCTTCAGTTGTGAATTGGACTATTACTAACTGTCATTTCCTTCGAAAGTTACCTGATGACTTCGGGAACCTCAACTCTTTAAGAATGTTTAGGAAGGAAAGAAAGTACATTATGCTAAGTTCTCTTATGCTTTTAAAGTTTTTCTTGGATATCTACAACGTTTCAGGTAGGAAAGTACATTCTGTTAATGAAAATTTGTCTTGATAGAAAGGCCCAATTTAAAATTCTAATGCTTTCAAAAAACATTGTATAACTGTAATGTTTCTAAAAGGAAAGCATATTTTTTCAATTTAAGTGTCATGATCCCATATTCCAACTTATTTTTCAGTAACCCATTAGGCTTGTAGCTTTGAATAAATCCATGTCTTTTGATAAGATCCTCTTCCAAATTAGAACACAGTTTCCTTTTGGCAATAACCACATATAATGTCTTGATTTTGTTATTGAGAAAATAGAGGTTGTGAAACAAGCTTGTGCCATACAAGGACTTGATTCATTGATTATGTATCAATTATGGCTCTTGATGTAACAATGTCTTGATTTTTTTGCTTGAAAATAGAGGTTATGCTTTACTATTTCACAGAATTTCTTATAATCTTTCCATAAGTATTGATTTGTAATCTCAATCACTGAGGGATGACATTAATGACAAAGGTAATATTCCATGGTTTGAAGTTACCCTCTTACTAAATATTTAAATATATCACCACAATTTAACTGTTAGTTAAAGGAATTGTATTTGATTTGTAAACAATTCATTGTTTGATTTATAGATTTTGATTTTTTCCCTTTTTTATTTTTTTCTCAGATTTGGTATGAGATATCTTCCAATATTTGGGTTCCCTAGTTTCCCCACCATAGCTATGAGGTTCAGATGCTATCATTAAATATTCTCAAAACGTTACAACTTTTCTAGTAAGTGTACTTTGAAACATTGTTGTTGCTTTTCCATGGTGTTAATGCAAATAAGCACTACAACTAGTGCCATTATTTATATTAAGTGCCGAAATCTAGGTGGTCTTGTAATGATGGAGTGATTGTTTTCTAGCTACTAAGGCCATATGCATTTTTATCTCTTTTGTTGTCCCGAGATATTCAAATTCAGAATAAGAATTGAGGTCTCATTTCCACTATAGATTGCAGTCAGTTTCTTGAACATAATATATAGTAGATTATATTTTACTAATCAACTGTGGATGTGATCCCTTGCAGGAAAGGAAATTCAAAGTGACTTTGATTTCACATTGATTTGTCAAAACATCCACACAGGAAAGGAGATTCAAAGTGACACTGATTTCACACTGATTTGTCAAAATGGAGGCAAGAGAAAAGGAAACTCTGTATTCAACAATGCCCTTAATTTCATATGTACTTGCACAGACATATTAGTAGAAAATATTGAAGGGTTGCCTAAGTAATATTTTCCATTCCACTACATTCTTTAAGTAATCAGTGGTTAAGATTTTGATATTGAACTAGCTAAGATTTTTCTTCCTTCTGTGAAATTATGTGTTCTATAATGCTTCTTTTCCATTCACTATGTATAGCATATAAAGTGTGTCTAATGGAGTAGGAAGATTGGAAAGTCTTGTGATCCTTGAACTATGTTACAAGGCAGAAACCCAACGGGGTAGGGTAGGTGCATCCCCACAAAGGGGTCACAAATACCAAAGTTGGTATTGGCTAGTGCCTTGAACTACAAAATTTCCTTTACCCTTGTATTAACAGTGAATTCGGAGAGGATTCTAATATTATCTTTATAAGATTTATATTAGTTGATTGATGAATAAAATTCATGAGACATGAGCTAGGATGTCCTTGCAAGGTGGTTGTTGATTATTGGAAGCTATGATGGCCATTATGTCAGGCTAGGTGGTCGCACTCCCTTGATCATGAGAACGATTGTGATCAAGATGGAAGACTTCATAGTCTAGATTGATTGTTTAGCAGTGATAATTAGTGGGCTCATTCACAAAAGCTTCTATTTCACTAATCCTTTTTATAGAGTTGTCAGATTCAATTTCCAAAGGTTTTAATTACACTATAGAGTTGAGTTCTGAGAGAGTTGTGATTCACAGTGTTAAGTATAGCAGCTATGACACTTGAATGAAGACAAGAATAGTAGATGTATCAGACTCTGTTATAAGCTTACTTGCATATTATAAGGGACTTGGTTGGCTTTTTTTATAATTTTATAAACAAGTTCCATTTCGTGGAAATGTGAAAAAAACAGTGATATTGCCACCATGTGGCTCTTGTCATATATGGTTTTATACTTTTTCAAAAAATTCTCTAAGAGTTCACAATGCTAAGATTCACTAGGACCTTACAAAGTTTTATTATTTAGTGAAAGACTTAGCAAGATCTTACAAGATTTTATAATTGAGTAAAATATTCGCCATGCCTGTTGAGAGATTCACCAAAAAATTATATATACATATTATATTATTGATAAAATCGCCTTCCATTTTTCCTATATACCATGGAGATTCACCCATTTATTATACATACAAATTTAGGGGGGGTTCTTAAAATTTTCCCTGGTACTAAGCTTGTGAAGAGGCACTTTACACAAAAAAATATTATTATAGTACTATGACATATATTATAGGTACAACAAAAAACACAATACTTACAAGGTGAACTAAAACCATGGTGGATAAAAATATCACATTGTAGTAACTACAATTTCACCAAATCTTCCTAATTTGAAATAGATTTAAGTAGGAAAATGGTTATGAAGTTTACTGTTTGCAAAAGGTATTTGACAATTAAGGAAGGTTAGTAAGTATGTAAAAAATAATGCAAATTAAGGTAAACAAAACGAATGAGAAGAAAACATGAATAAAAATAAATAAAAGTTAACTTAAATAAAAGGATAGAAAAGATTGAGAAATGGAAAATTAAAGGTCATGCATATTGGTCTTCCCATTATCCTAGCTCTCCATATTTCTTATTATACTTCCATTGTCAAAGGGTCTTTCAGGCCATGAGGTGAGAATTTATGTGAATTTTTGAATGGCCATAAAACCATGAACTGAATTGTACCAAATTGATTTCCAAAATGAAAGTTGAGCAAACACCCAAAGATGGTTTTCCCATTTTAGTTTATAAGGTTAAAAATATTTATCGCCTTATAGTGTTTAATGGATATGTGATTGTACTTTATGTATAGTTTTAGTTTCAATCACTGAATGAGCATTAAAAACATTCAATTGAATTATTTATTGCAATTAATTTTTGTGGAACGTTGTGTAATGCAAGATACGTATGTCATTGATGGATTTCATTGTAGATAAACACAATTATATCACAACATATAGAAGAAAATTCCCAGGAAAGGTTGATTGTGTTAGAAAATCAGAAAGGTAGAAAGATTTTCTTTCTGTTGATAATTACTTGTGATATTCTTATGTTCTTATTTTTCTTTCTTATGTTCTTCTTTTACTTTAGTCCATCAAGCAATTATCAAAAAAATAACACGAAGATCACAGACACCATATGTAGATGGATAGCTAGGGAAAAATGTAATATCCCTAACCTAGAATATTCCTCAAACCGCAGCAAAAACTCCAACCAAATATGTGCAAATGCTATAATAACCCAGAAGTGATAAAATAACAGTGGAACAACATATAATAATGTAAACCGGAAATATAAGCAGATACACAAGAAATGCAGCAAGAAATGCTAAGCCATTTTATTATACTGAGCAATAAATGAGTACAAGAGGTGATTAGATAGATGGAACTTCGACTTGCACAAGGAAAGTGAAGAAATACTCTCAAAATGACAAGAATGGCCTCTCTGCGTGGACGCTGCTGCTGCTAGAAAACAAATGATGATTTGGGGCTGCTCCCCTCCTCGAAAAACGCTGAAACTCTGGATTCGAGCTCTACTCAAGAAACCCAGAAAAACCGTGAAAACTTTCTTGGAATGGCCTCACACTGATCTATGTCCCAGTTGCTGGGAAATTGTTGTGCTATTGTTGCTGCTGGAAATCGAATGAGGATTTGAGGCTACTCCCCTCCTAAAAAAACGTTGAAACTCTGGAATCAGACTCTACTAAAAAAACCCAGAAAAACCTAGAAAGCTTTTCTGAAATGGCCGACCCCCGAAAATCACCGCCTTAGAGTTCTGTGTAGTTCCTCAAAGATGTTGATGAAATTGCTACTGAAATGCTGATGAAACTGCTGCTGAAATGCTGATGAATCTACTGCTGGAATGCCAATGGAAATACCTTACCTGAGCAGGCACTCGAAGTCCCCCGAGGCTAAGGGTGAGATCTCCGAACGGAGACACTCAATGCACTAAACAGTGCTGCAACTTGCTAAACAGTCAACATGCTCTAAGTCGAAATGACTATCACAAATTCTCATAACTAGAATGATCCCAAATGAGGGGGTTCCTCTCTATTTTATAGCCTCTGCCTCTCACAATCCCTAGGCTTACTTTCTCTTGCATGATCCCCTTCTTGCCATGTGTTCCTTCCCTCCTGCGTAGTCCCTCCATGTGTCTTCGTGGGCCCCATTTCTGCGTCCCCCTTTGGCCCCCTTGGTTCCCCCTTAAGTCACAACGTTGTGCTACCTAGGAAGTGACTTTTTATTCTAAAGTGAGTTATGTTCCCCCTTCCTCACTTTTTATTTACAAATAACTATAGAAGGCAAAAATCGAACAAAATTGAATATCCCAATTAGCCATAGCTAATTAGGAATATTATAGTCTCCCCCGACAAAATGTTGCTTGTCCTCAAGCAACTGAAGTGATGGATGCTGTAAGATCTCCTCACTCTCCCAAGTGGCATCCTCATCTGGAAAATTCTTCCACCTCACCAAGAATTCCCAGACCATCCTGCTCCGCAACCGTCTCTCCCTAGAGTCAATGATAGCCTTCGGCTGCAATATCAAATTCCCCTCATCATCCATGGGTGGTAGCTCATCCATCACTATCACCTGCTGCCCCAATGCCTTCTTCAGGCATGATACATGAAAAATGTTATGAATCTTGCTACCTTGGGGCAGCTCCAAGTCATATGCAACCTATCTAATCCTGCGTATCACCTTGTATGGCCCATAAAAGCGGGGCTTGAGCTTCTCAGCCCCCTTCTGCTTCAGCGATGCCTGTCGGTATGGCTATAATCGTAGGTAGACCATGTCCCCTACCTCGCACTGCCTCTCCACTCGACCCCTGTCGGCATACAGCTTCTGCTGGTTCTGCACTGTAGCCATGTTATCCTTGAGAGCTCGGAGGATATCCTGACTCTTTTGGATCCAAATCTTGGCTCTAGGAGCCTTGTTATCACCAAACATCACGTCGACAAAAGATAAAGGATGATACCCATATAAGGCGTAGAATGGTGACATACCAATGGACATGTGATACGAAGTATTGTAGCAGTACTCCCCAGATGCAGCCACTTCAGTCATGCTCGTTGTTGTCCACTGACATATTTACGTAAGTAGCCCTCCAACCACTTGTTAACTATCTCCGTCTGTTCGTCCGTCTGTGGGTGATAGCTGGTACTCGGTGTCAACTCCATCCCCACCAATCGAAAAAGCTCCTGCCAAAACCCGCCAATGAAACGGCTGTCCCTGTCACTAACGATGGTCTTAGGAAGACCATGTAGCCTGAAGATCTCCCTGAAGAACAGCTCAGCCACCTGTGCTGCTATATAGTGTGCAGATATGGCAAAGAAATGTGCGTACTTCGTCAGTCGATCAATGACGACAAAGATACAATCCTTTCCCTGTAGCATGGGCAACCTTGTGATGAAATCCATCGAAATACTCTCCCATTTCCCCTCCGGAATGGGAAGAGGCTACAATAATCCTATGGGATGGCTCATCTCTCCCTTGTTCCTCTGGCAAACATCGCACTCCCGGATGTGTTGGGGTACGTCCTCCTTGAGGCCCTTCCATGAGAACCTCTCCCTAATGGCCCTGTAGGTTTTGGTAAAACCCTGATGTCCTGCCAATGGGGAATCATGTGATGCCTGGAGTATCTTCTTCTTGAGCTAAGACCCCTCAGTCAAGAATATCCAGTCCCTATAGTAGATGATCTCATCGACCACCTTGTACCTGTCATCTGCCACCTACCCATCCAGAACCTCACATGAAAATCTGTCCTTGGAGTACTCTACTAAGAGTCGAGCCCTCCAATCTGTATCCAATCTCATAAGAGACAACGTGGCTGGTCTATGTGAAGGGGCATCTGCTACCACGTTGTTCTTACCTTTGACATACTCAATGTCAAAGTCATATGCTTGGATCTTACTGATCCACTTCTCTTGCCTCTCCTGTAGCGGCTTCTGCTCCAAAAAGAACTTGAGGCTGTTGTGATTAGTCCGCACCCTGAACCTGTTGCCTACCGAATATTGTCGATACTTAGCCAATGCATGCATGATGGCCAGCATCTCCTTGTCGTATATGGAATACAACCTCTCGTGTAGAAGGAGCTTCCAACTCTCAAATGTGGTAGGGTGACCTCCCTGCATCAATACTGTGCCGATCCCCTCTCCTGACGCATCACACTCCAAAACAAATGGCTGCATGAAATCTGGCAATGCAAGCAACTCCTGGATAGCCCGCTCAATCTCATCCTGATAGGCCTTGGGGTGCCTATAGGGGGTGGTAATCACGGCCTATATGCCCTGCTCAAGCTCGATGGTGTGCTCAAACCCCCAATCTGGTGGCTGTCCTGGTGGAATCTCCCCAAACACTATGGCATACCGATCAAGGATAGAATGTATCTCTGGGTGTACCGTCTGCCCTATATTTCCTTCCTCTGATGCACGCAGCTCCACTGCCCACTCTATGTCTCCCTTTCGGAAGACTGCCTCCATCCGATGAGCCTAGACAGTCTGAGGCGGATATGTGTGTTGTCCCTGTATCTTCTCATGCCTCCCTGTCTTCTCATCATCCCACTCGATCTCCAAGGTCTTCCAATCTGTCGTGGCCTTCCCTAAAGTGATAAACCACTGAACACCCAGTGTCATGTTGGTGTTCGGAATATCGACCACTAAAAAGTGGTCAGTCAATGTGTAGGTGCCCATCGTCACTGAAAGCTCTGGAACATAACGAGCACACATCATGGTCTGATCTCCTGGGACCAAGACTGAAAACCCATCGAAGCTCTCTGTCTGTATACCTCTCCGCTCAACCATATGGGCATCGATGAAGTTGTGGGTCGCCCCACTTTCAACCAGAACTGATACGCGATGGCCACGTAATGTCCCTTGTATGCGTAGCGTCAGATACTTGAGAACTCCTCGCAACGCTGCAAGGGCCCCTTCGGTGGGTGCAAAAGATGCACCACCTGCTGGTGGTGGTGGAGGTGGCATAGGTCCCTGTATGGCATGGCTATATCCTGCCTCCACATCCTCCTCATCATCCTCTTCTCCACTACTCTTGGAGAAGACCTTAATAAAATGTGCTCTGCCAGCAGCACATCTATGTCCTGGTGCCCATGGCTCTTGATAGGTGAAGCACAACCGCTTCGTCTTCAACTCCCTCCTGGCATCGTCATCAAGTTGTACTAGTCCTGGATTCCCCTTTGGAGGAGGAATCCTCACATCCTTCCCCTTGGACTAAAAATTCTGTCTCTAGGGGTAAGGTGTATGGGTCCTAGGTAAGACATCCTGTAAGTCCCGGGGCCTGCTGATAGCGTTCTGGAGTGTGGCTAGTTTAGTGGATCGGACTAAACCCCGTAGTGGCTCTGCTAACACCTCAACATACATATAGACCCTCCGTGCCATGGATAGGTCTGGCACCATCACGGAGACCCTCAAGAAATCTGCAATGTAGGTCTCTGGGCTCCCTGTCTGTTTGAGCCTTGTCAGCTCAACGAAATGCTGCTCTGGATCCCTTCGATCAAATCGCTCCATCAGTGTCCTGGTAAACTCGGCATATGTCGTCACTATGGAGTGCCCCAGTGTAACCATCCCAAGAAACCACCAATCCTGGGCCTTGCCATCCAAATGCAATGTTGCCACCTTGATGGCCTCTGCCTCCGACATCTGGTTAAGCTGGAAATAAATGTCCAGCTTCTCCACCCAAGACTTTGCCGAACTGTTTGATGAGCCATAAAACATAGGCAAGTGGAATATACTCGCTGCATGGTGGGTGTCACCATCATGGTAATGCTGGTACCCTTTGTGATGGTCGCGGGGTCTGCTATCCTGGTGGAGCTGAACAAAATCTCTGAATGAGAGGGCTTCCCTGAACTCCTGTCCATAGGCCTGGTACTCTGCAAAATAATCGCCCATATGTCCAGGCTCTGCCTCTTGCTGGGCTACGGCCCCCGTGTCTGCTCCTAAGAAAGTGGGCCTAGTAGAGCATGTAGGGGCATGTGAGGCCACTTGTTGCGCAGTATCATGCTGCTCTGGAAAGTGATGGGATGCACCTGATCCCTCACTAATCTAAAAAACTCGTGGGCTCTCACGCTGTCTAGCCTCTACTACCGTGAATCTCTGCCCCATCACCTCAATCTGCCTCGACAGATCCTGCACGGATTTGAGGAGCATATCTGCAAATCTCTTCCCGTCATCAGCTGCCATCGGATCCTCCCACTCTACGTCCACCACAGGCTCCTCCTGTTCTGCTTCTACCACCGGAACACAGTCTCCCTCTCTGTAAGTGTTCTCCAACCTACACCCAGTGTCTCTGTATCTCTAACCTCTGTAACAGATATAGGGTTTTTCCCCTAGTGTCATAGATTGCTAGCTCCACAGGTTGAGCCAGATCTATGCTCTGATACCACTGTAATATCCCTAACCCAGAATATTCCTCAAACCCCAAAAAAAACTCCAACAAAATATGTGGAAATGATATAATAACCTAGAAGTGATAAAATAACAGTGGAACAACATATAATAATGTAAAGCGGAAATATAAGCAGATACACAAGAAATGCAGCAAGAAATGCTAAGCCATTTTATTATACTGAGAAATAAATGAGTACAAGAGGTGATTAGATAGATGGAACCTCGACTTGCACAAGGAAAGTGAAGAAATACTCTCAGAATGAGAAGAATGGCCTCTCTGCGTGGATGATGCTGGTGTACTGCTACTACTGCTAGAAAACAAATGATGATTTGGGGCTGCTCCTCTCCTCGTAAAAAGCTGAAACTTTGGATTCAGGCTTTACTCAAGAAACCCAGAAAAACCCAGAAATATTTCCTGGAATGGCCTCACATTGATCTGCGTCCCAGCTACTGGGAAACTGTCGTGCTACTACTGCTCCTGGAAATCGAATGAGGATTTGGGGCTGCTCCCCTCCTCAGAAAAGGCTGAAACTCTAGAATCAGACTCTAATAAAAAAACCCAGGAAAACCCAGAAAGATTTTCTGAAATGGCCGACCCCCGAAAATCACCCCCTTAGGGTTCTGCGTAGTTCCTCAAAGACGCTGATGAAACTGTTGCTGAAATGCTGATGAAACTGAAATTCCGATGAATCTACTACTGGAATTCCAATGGAAATACCTTTCTCGAGCAGAAACTCGAAGTCCCCTAAGGCTAAGGGTGAGATCTCTGAACGGAGACACTCAATGCACTAAACAGTGTTGCAGACTAGCTAAATAGCCAGCGTGCTCTAAGTTGAAATGACTATCACAAATGCTCATAACCAGAATGATCCCAAATGAGGGGGCTCCTCTCTATTTTATAGCCTCTGCCTCTCACAATCCCTAGGCTCACTTTCTCTTGCGTGATCCCCTTCTTGCCATGTGTTCCTTCCCTCCTGTGCAGTCCCTCCATGTGTCTGCGTGGGCCCCATTTCTGCGTCCCCCTTGGTTCCCCCTTAAGTCACAACGTTGTGCTACCTAGGAAGTGACTTTTTATTCTAAAGTGAGTTATGTTCCCCCTTCCTCACTTTTTATTTACAAATAACTATAGAAGGCAAAAATTGAACAAAATCGAATATTCCAATTAGCCATAGCTAATTAGGAATATTACAAAAAACCCCTATCTAAGGGGAAAACCCAATCAATAACTCTTCGTTTACTAGTTTCACGAGATGATTCAACACTCCTTAACCTAGACATAAAATTCCTCCACACACCAAGTCAACCCTTCCTTTCTTCTGAAGATGATAATCTTCCAATAACAACCTTCGACCTAGAACTTCGACCTTGCAACAACAATTGGCAACAACGACTGATCCTCGACCTAGATGCAACACTTCTATCTTGAAGCAACACTTCGACCTAGAAGCAATAACAAAAGTTCGACCTTCTCAGCAGCAAAACTTCGACCCAACAAATCCAGAACTTCGACCTTTTGAGCAGCAGAAATTCGACCCAACAAATCCAAAACTTCAATATTCCCAACAGTAGAACTTCGACCCAGTAAATAGCCTAGTAAATCCTCACATGTGAGAGAGAGACAACCTAGAAATTTTACCTTCCAACAAATCTCCTTCTGCAACTTTGCACTTTTTCTACTCCTTCTCTTAGATATTTAACTTGTGTGAGTGTGTGTCCTCCAAATGGACCAAATTGCTCCAATATATAGGCTTATGGTGAGGTCGAATTACCGCTTTTGATGTCGAATGATCTCCTTGAGGCCAACTTGGTGTGGAGGTGACAATTAACTTATTTGACTCAATATTAATTATTTTTATATGGTTCAAAAGCCCAAGAAGGGTCTCTTTAAATGGACAATGACTCTAATGACTTAGTATAAATCCTATAAGTCCTCAATGGGGACTTTGACCTAAAAAATGATTACCCAAACATGAAACCCATGCTTTAATAAGTCATATAATAATAATGTATTTTTTCTTTCTTTTGATAAATACATTTCATTATGACTCAAATACAATTATGAAGACTGAACCTAGTTACATTCTTTAACACTCTCTCTTAACTTGGGAGGTATTCATTTATAATTACATGGAATATCTCAAAACACATGAACCATGAAGAGTTTAGGCACTTATCGTGCCACAGACTAGATTCATAACTAGGGCAATATATTAGAGTGGGACTAAGATGGACTAAAACTTTCAGGCTCTCTAGGTACCATTAGGCTTACTTGTTAACCATCAACCCAGGGAACTAGGTACGCAATGCAAGGTCAGAGCTCTATGACCAACGCCACCCTCCCTGCTACTTTGGGAAATAGACATCAACACATATGTCGCCTAGATATCCTCCCAGGCATTCTACATACATAATGCATCAACACATCAAATCTCTCTAACCTCAAGCATGCTCTTCAAAAACTTCGACAGATTTACCTGAATAGTCACAACCCCAATCAATAAAAAATTTTCAAATACTCATGAGTAAACACAAACCTTCGGGGTCTTCAGACACCTTGATGTTTCTTCACAGTTTATCACAGTAGGACTTAGAGGCTTCCCAAACAAATTTTGGCAACAGATTCCTCAATCAGACAACTTCCTTTCCTACTTCACATGCAACAACATATTCTATAAGCAGATCCATCTTTCCTTCTTTCAGCAACACCTCAATATACATTCTCTAATTTCTTCTTCAATTTATTTATCATGACTATAATATGCCCTCCCTCTCGACTGGGGATATATCCTTCTTCTTATATGATCCCTCTTAACTTAGGGACATCAACTTCTTTCTATAACATCAGAGAATCTTTCATGCCTTCCATCCTTCTTACCAAAGTCATCTTGATCATCATCATTCATATAACTTCCCTTGTCATGCTTATCAACCAAATCAATGAATATCTTCAACATCTTGAAGATTATGTACCTACACAACTTAGATAGCAAGTAAAACCAAGTACATATGTAAAAGCATGAACTTAACTATATAAAAATCATACAATAATGGAAGCATTAGATTTTAGACATCAAATACCTAAACTTAGTTAGGTTCACAAACAACAAGAGATACACACTTTTATATTTCAACTACTTGCTAGGGTTTTGTCATAAATGCTAGACTTCATCATCAAGATTTTTGAGCAACTTAATCATGATAACAATCTTCATTATATCTAGGGTCTCAATAATTCTTCTAGAGATCTGACATACTCTACTATAATTCATTGCAAAACCTTGAAGAAATTCAAACAAGTGTACATACAATGTATCTAACAACTTTAGAAATCATATGATAGACTTCTACTAGGATTTAATGAAAACCCTATATTTCTTCTTAGAGACACTAAGCATTAGATGTCAATAAATAAAACCAAGCACAATCTAAGGTTTCAACGATATGACGAACTTCTACTAGGGTTTGTTGTAAACCCTATATTTCATCATCACATTAGAAATAATGTCATCTCATCACATCCTAGAATATCAAACTTGTACTAGGTCTTAGTTACAAGCCCTCAAACCTATGAACATCAACAATTAAGTTAGCACATCTAGGATTTCATAATCATGTACTAGCATATCGATATCGACTAGGTAAGCCCAAGATACAAGTAGCAATACATTTAAAGTTAGACATATAATGATCTTGATTGGACTAGCGTTTTGATCACATTCACCTAGGGTTTCATTCCTAGGAGCTTACTCTTGATACATAAGGGTTTTACCCATAAACCCTAATTTTACCAAAACCTCAAGGTTTAGGAACACATTACCATCCAACCCTAAAGGACTAGGGTTTCCATAACAATACTAAAACTCCAAACATAACATTACCATCAAAACCCCAAACATCAAAAGAATAATATTTTCTAGATTTCATTAGTAACCCTAAGTAGACAAGGGTTTTTCACTTTAGCATGCCCTTATGTTAGGGTTTTACATAAAACCTATTAGGGTTCCACAAGAATAATGATTTTAATGAGGGTAGATTCAATATAATGATTAATCACCCAAATGAGAATATTTAAGATTCAAAGGTCCTAGATATAACTCTTGTTAGTAATGTAAAGCAGATTCATTAGATGGATGAATATACCTTTATCACAAAGAGAACAAAATTTATGATATAGAACACCGCTTTGAGTTTTTTTATGGACAAACCTTACATGAAATCAATTCCAATAGATCTTATCCATATCCATTGAGCATATCAACAAGCTTTTCCTAAACAAGGAAAATATAAAAAGAAATGTTATTATCATCTAATATAAACACATTTAGATAAGAGAAGGAAACCAAATATAAAAAGGATAATACAAGGAATAATATATCTTTGAAAAGTGGTGAGGGCTTCCTCTCAATCAAATCTCGAGGGATACTTCACATCCTTCCATATTTTTCTTCTTTTGTGAACCTTCGTTGGCAATGTTTGCTTGATCCCTATCTCTTCTTGGATTCTCACGACAACTACTTCTATAATGACCCATCTTGTGATAATTGTAGCATTCAATTTTGGATAGGTCTATCTTCCTTCTAGGCCCTTTAGGCTTCTTGAAGGATCCTTTGTTCTTGTGATGAGTGGAATAGGCATTTGAAACTTTCTCCTCTTCATTCTCTTTGTTGCTTACTAGAGAAATTCTGACTTGTTCTTGATTGCATGCATTCCATAGTTGTTCGAATTTAGGAGTTTCCTTCCAACTGTTAATACCTAATGAAAAATCACTCAATATGTTGGTACTCTTAGAAGTGCATTGATTATAAGATCCTTTTCCAGTACTATCTCATCTATTTCCCAAAATTCATCTATGATTCTAGCTATTCTCACAAAGAAGGATGCCATGTTGTCTTCCTTAGTCATCTTTATAGATCTCAGTTCATTCTTAAGACTTGCAATTTGACCAAGATTCTTGATTGTGAATAATTTGGATAATTCCTCATACATCTCTTGATCATAAACCATGTTTGATATATATGGGATGAGGTTATCCTTTATTCCATCCACCATTAGTGTCATGGCCAATATTTTTGTTTCTCTGAACTTTTCCTTTTCTACATCACTTGACTCATTTGTAGGCTTCTTTACTTTTCCTTTGACTAGATCCAATATTTTATTTAAAGTTATTATATGATCGTTTTGATGATCCTTATTCAAACTTCATAAAACCTCTTATTCTCCTTTCAATAGATCTTTGAGTTGTCATTTCCCTCCTTCTTCACCTTAGCTCTGATACCATCTTAGAAAATAAAAAAGGTAGAAAGATTTTCTTTATATTGATAATTACTTGTGATATTCTTATGTTCTTATTTTTCTTTCTTGTGTTCTTCTTTTACTTTAGTCCATCAAGAAATTACCAAAACAATAACATGAAGATCACAGAAACCAGATGTAGGCAGATAGTCAGGGAAAAACCCCTATCTAGGGGAAAACCCCCTATCTAGTGGAAAACCTAGTCAACAACTCTTCCATTACTAGTTTCACGAGATGATCCAAAACTCGTTGACCTAGAAATAGATTTCCCCCACACACCTAGAAGCTTGAACTTGTAGCAACAATTGAACTTTGACCTAGATGCAAAACTTTGATCTTGAAGCAACACTTCGACCTAGAAGCAACAACAAAACTTCAACCTTCTCAACAACGGAATATGGTGCATCCAAGCGGGGAAGAACTAAATAAGTCGTATCCGGAAAGAAAGCATTAGCAGTTTACCAGGAAGGACTTACGTTGATGCGACAAGGCATGGAACCAACCGGAGGGGAACGGGTGCAGCTGTGCTCCATGGATTCTTCCCACCTCTTATTGCTTTTAGCAGGATTGAACCCATCAGTCGAGGGAAGGTAATCCGTAGGAAAGGGATTCAATCCCGATGCACCGGTCGTATCGAACAAAACTTCGACCTTCCCAACAACAAAACTTCAACCCAACAAATCCAGAACTTCGACCTTCCCAGTAGCAGAACATTGACCTAGTAAATAGCCTAGTAAATCCACACATGTGAGAGCGAAACAACCTAGAAATTCAACCTTCCAACAATTCTTCTACTTCTTCTACAATTTCGCACTTTTTTTGCTCCTCTTAGATATCGAAATTGTGTGAGTGTGTGTTCTCCAAATGAACTGAATTGCTCCAATATATAGGCTTCTAGTGAGGTCAAATTACATTGTTTGAGGCCGACTTGATCTCCTTGAGGTCTACTTGGTGTGGAGGTGATGATTAACTTATTTGAGTCAATATTAATTCTTTTTACATGATTCAAAAGCCCAAGAAGGGTCTCTTTAAATGGACAATGAATCTAATGACTCCGTATAAATCCTAGAAGTCCTCAATGGGGACTTTGACCTAAAACATGATGACCCAAGCATGAAACCCATGCTTTAATAAGTCATATAATAGTAATGAAATTTTCTTTTTATTTATTTTGATAAATACATTTAATTATAGCTCAAATAAAATTATGAAGATCGACTCTAATTACAGTCTTCAACAGATTGTTGTGTAAATAGAATATTTTCTCATTCATAGACTATAATGATTGTGAGCTATATGATCATATTGATGTCTCTAGCCCAATTGTAAGGTAGAAGACCTAGGATTGTAGTGAACCCTAGTAAAAAAGGTTGATGTACAATCACAATCTCATCAAAGAATTATGAATTACATATACAAGAAAAACCAAGCCTTCAACTAAGAAGCACAACCACTTGGTGCATGCTTGCTTGATGGTTAATAATAATATAGAAATTTGAGCTCATAATTTAAATATTAGTATTGGTTTTGTTATTCAGTTTCTTACATGAAAGATACACACCAGAATGGGTCATTCTAAAAATTAATAGATCTTTGTACAAGCTAGAGAAACACATAATTAGTTTTAATTTCCATAGTGAATCCATGTTGGTGAATTGAATTGGATATAAGTACTTAGTGAAGTGAATGGGTTATAATTTCATGTTTATGGATCATAATGTATTAGAGCCATTGGATCTTTGACGGTGAAAAAACTATTATGTTGCCATGAATGCTCAACTTCAAGGTGAGATCAAACATTAAAACATAAGGTTCATATGTATGACTAGAGGATGGTATCTATGAAGAAGAAACTTGAGACCTTCGACAAACTACTAATATTGTTAAAGAAGCAACTTGATGAATTCCAAGACTCCCTCACAACTATCATGGCAAATCGGGATGAAAATAGGTGTAGCTTTTGCAATTAGGAGAGAAAGTCATCGAGATGGATAACTAACAAGAGTATGGGCCTAATCAGATGATGCGTCAACTACACTAGTTGGAAATAAAGGAAGAAACATTGGAAAATCTATATGTAACTATCCAAGAGACGAAGGAAACAAAACTACCTTTCATTGCCACTACTAGGGATAGCACCATGATCAAGGAAAATCTAATAATATCACCTTTTTTAGACTTTTCACAAGAACATTTTGGTGAATATGTAAAGCATACCATGTGAACTTGTTTTAATTTGTTAGGTAGATGGGCTACGATGGACAAGGGATAAGTAAGAGAGATAATGTGTCCTAAGCCCCATTGTAGTTGTACCAAGGGTTAAGCATGAAGGCATAGGTTTCAATGGTACTAGAGAAAATCCCATGACCATGAAGATTAATTTTGTGAAAGTGAAATACATGGTATAGTTTGCGTACTTATCAAAAGAAAGAACAATAAAAAAAGAACAGGGAAACACACTCCCACTCTATCCTTCTTATGGTAGCTTGGAAATGGGAATTGATGAAGAAATTGTGAAGACTTAATGTACACTAGAACTTAGAAGAAGTGGTAGGAATATCATCCATCAAATAAGAAATATATTGTTTTTCACTAATGCAAAGATCACATTGCTAACAATTTTTAGTGTGCTAAAGCATGTCTCTTTTGTGGGAAGATGGTCATCTTGATGCATATTACTAGGATAATCAATCCACCGATCACAATCCTTGATGTCTTGGAGGAATAATGAGAAAGAAGGATTCATAAACCAATAAAAAATTTGGAGGAACCTAGAGAAAAGAAGGGTGTCAAACAACTCGTATAGTAGCGCTAGTAATTTTTTCCACCACTACAAGCTAAGTAGCCATTCGAAATCCAAATGTTGGCGACTTAATTTATATCTTCACCCAAAAATCCACACAACCAAGAGAAGAGCATGGAGAGTGGATTAAAGAGGATCAAGAGCAACCTACATGTCTAGCATAAGGAGGAAACATTATCCATCGAGTTGTAGTAGCATAAGAGGTTATTCTCACCAACAAAGTAAGTAGTTTTTTAGTGGAAATTGGAGAGAGAAAAGAAGCATCTCAAGAAAGAGCCAATGTTTCTTTCATTGCATGCTAGTTGAAGAATGACTTGAAAATTAATAAAACAATTGTAACTACCTCAGGTTAAAGTTTCATGTAATAAAGGATAATAAAGGCAAAATAAGACCAAGGTCATGGGACACGTATTCCATGTTGAATGGTGGGGGAACATCACATTAGGGGTCATTTGTGGTTTATTAATGGATATGGAAATTGGAAAAGGAAAATAGACAATAATTTGAATTTAATTATGAGAAAAAGGAAAATAGGAGAAAAAGAAGGTGAAAAGACACATAATTGCATGTATGGGAAATTAGAGAAAAAATGAAGGAAAATGAAAAAAATAGAGGCCACAATGATAAAAAGGCTTTAGAGAAACAATTTCTTGTTGGATAGATAGTGGTATATGGGTGGCTATGTAAGTGTTGGAATTGATGTCAAATAGGGGTCAACATGATGATTGGGTGTTCAGGAGGAATCCCATGGTTGTTGGCATATTTTGTAGAAAATCATCATAGTAGCAAGCTTACTGGAAAATCCATAAAGTGATGATTACGGTGATGGAATTCCATGTAAGATGCAGGCTTCATGTAGAGAATCATCACAGTAGCAGGCTTATTAAAGAATCCATAAAATGATCACTATGGTGGTTGAGAGTTCAACCTTCCAAGCACAAGAAGAAGAGTCAAGGAGAAAAGTGTGGCAGAGAGTTTGCAGCCATCTCACAAGTAGAAAATGGACTCAAAGCCTACATTGGACCCTATCCAATGCAAAGTGTTCTAGAAGAGTTTTCTAATGATATGCGGAAGTTCAAAAATGGATGCTTGAATCAAATTATATGGTCTTTCGAAGTCGAAGTATTTGAAGCCTTAGGAAGGAAGGAATACCGAAGTAGACAACATATCGGATATCAGGATATTGAAGATCAACACATAGGGACATCAACACATTGGATATCGAAATCTCAGAGAGTTGGAGTAGGTGGCACAACATAATTTGTAACCTTGGGATATCGAAAGGACTGAGGCATCGGAATATCGTAGTTCTAGGACATCAGAATATCAAAACTTCTTAACTGAGGTATTTTAAGAAGTTACGATGTCCAACAGTTCCCGATAGTTCTATAAAGCACCAACGAATTCCAAAAAATATTATTGAAGGATCCTGTTGAAAAATCAAGGTTTGATGGGCCCTCTTCTCTCTCCTCTGGTATGACACATGGCAACATAAGATTGGCTTCGAGAAGCTGCAGTGTCATCTGATGTCAACATGGTGTGGCAGTGCGACAAGACATGTGGCAGGTTGATTCAACATTATTGGGTGGCCTAATGTGTTAGTTATGGGAGACATGTATCATCACTTTGAAGTCACCACATGGAGTAATGAGATCATATCGAAGGTCGACATATTAGAGGATGAAGACACCATAACTTCAGTGTAGATGGTTTTGGAAAAGTTACAATGGAAGGGGCTTTCAATAATAGGTTGGCTCTTGGTCATGAAAATCCAAAGAACCAAGGGTGCAGAGCAGTTAATAAAGGAATATTGGCTCCTCGCAGAAACAAAACACCTTAGCACTTAAAAGCTAAGTCACAGGTTACAACTCTTGGTCCCATGTGTTAGCGCTTGAAATTTCACCTCAGGCTGAGAAAGGCAAACTTCAAGGCAACATCAAACCACTTAGCCTCGTAGCTAGCCCTACGGGGCAGGAGAGGGCTCTCTCCTGATCTATCTCAGTAAAGATCTTCAACGGGCGAGATAACCAATAAGGAAACACTGATTTTAGGCCAGTAAACTGATAAAAAGAGTTCGTTTTGGGATTTTTTGGATTTTGGTGGAAAATCGGGGAAAAGCAATTTTGGGTGCGGGGATTGGACACAGTTTTTGCGGGGGGTTCTTTGGGGCAAGGTAGGAGACCGTATTGATGCCTTTAAATTAAGTGAATGGATAGGAATGACCAGTGAGGAGCTAAAGAGAGCAAGCAATCACCTTGAGTTATCCTTAAACAGATGAAAACATTGATATTAAGCAAATTTAAAAGCAGAGCATGGAAATCATGAATTCTACTTTAACACTTCATTTGCCTAACTTCAGAAGAAAAAGAAAGAGGATTATTTCACATAACACACTTACAAGTACAAAGAGAAGCACACCATCAATACATGTAACCACAGGAATCCCAAAAAGGACTGCAAAACCCTGGTCTTTCTTCCTTTGCCAAAATTGCAGAGATACAATGAATAATACAATAGAGCTTTCTCCCTCAAGAGTCCAACCATGAAAATGAACAAGAAAGTACATAATATAGGCAATCTAACATCTTTCCTTGCCTCTAGGGGTCGAGCTCATCCTTCTAGGAGCTGTTTCAACCAATTCTAAACTGAGCACTAAAATCTAGGCAGTCAAAACAACTTGCCTCTATAAGCTAGGAAACCAATTCATTCATTAAATGTTTGCTATTTCATGAATGAATCTTCTAGAATAGGTAAATAAGTCTCATATCAACATGAAAATACATTAATTACATCAAATAGGGTGAAAAATCCCATCCCAAGTCAAAACTGGCCAAAGCTGGGCGAATTCCTAAGCTATAGGTGAAAAATTATGAAAATTGCCTGATAGGTCGCGCCCTAATCCTGATAGGTCGCGCTTCTTTGGAGCTCCGTTTGAGGCACTTCTAGGTTTCCAAATGAGGCAAAAGTGGGCTTGTTGGAAACGTATGGATGTCTACTTTCCAACCCAAGTGGAATGTTTGAATTTGGTGGCCATTTGCCCCTCCAAAATTGCAATCTCCCAAGACTGCTCCCTGTTTGTCAAAAAGGTGGCAGAAAGTCAATTTTTGCATGTTTTTTTACCTTATGGAGGCTCAAAACTTGATGAATTCTCTTCGTAATTGCTGAGCAGGTGTATCGTTGCATGGAAAATCCAGAAATGCTGAGTTTTCCCAAAATGAAGTTGCCCATCAAATAGGTCGCGCGCTATCAAGGAGAAAAACCTGTTTTTTGCCCAAAAATTCATAAGTGACCAAAAATGCTCAATTTTTTTTTAAATTTGTGCTGTAGTGAGGTCATTTAATATCATGCTCCTTCAAGGAAGCCTCAACCAAGATGTGGAGGGGATCGGGCCTTTTTCGTCGTTTTAGTGCCTTGGCCAACCGCCTTTGAATCACTTTCATTTTTTCCTTGCATACGTGCATTCGGGCCCAATAGTGATTTTTCATGTTCCTGAGCAAGTCCTTATCTTGGTTGGCCTTGGCCAACAACCTCTCCAAATGAGCATTGACCCGGAGAAGCATAGCCTCTCGCTCAACGGGTACCAAATCGCCGGGCCTCTTTCGAGCCAAGTTGCGGTCCTCATGAATCCTCCGCAACTCATCAAGAGTGTGCTCATCCTCCAACTGCTTGTTGCGCTGCTCTAAATATGTGATCGTCCATTGTGCTCCTTACAATCTTCGATGCAATGAATCATTTTCAGCTCTTAGGTGCTGAATGATCTCCTTTGACTCTAGGCTAGGAGAACTGATATCAAGGTCAACAATCTCTATGTCTGGAACACCTGATGGCCCCTCATCAATCCTGGGTTGTTTGCCCCTCTCTGATACCTGTGCTGCTGTCGGCGACGAGGCCCCTTCCACCTGTTGTGGAGATAACACTCGTGGTGCTGATGAAGAAGGCGAGACCCCTTCCACCTGGTGTGGAGATAATACTCGCCTAGCTGATGCAAATAAGGCTCTGTGGCCTCTCTGATAAGTGACCAATGGAGGAGAGTTGACATGTCTGGTCTCAGGACTATCATGCTACTGTGAAGGCCCTCCCTCCTCATGAACAACCTCAGGGGGAGATGATGTTGATGCTATGAAAAAATCTCGAGAGATAAAATCCTCCCAAGGGATACCCTGCTGAGCCCACTGATGCATGACCACAAGCTGGATCAAACCATAATGATAAATGCTCCTGTGTTGCTGTGCTGGGCTCCTTCTCTGCACCAAGGGCACCATCCTCTCAATATCCCGGCACATGAACCATGGTATGTTCATCATTCGTACCCGTGTGAAATGCATCAACAAGCGAATTTGGTACGAATACACATATGCAAACCTGCCCTCACAGGTGAAATAGAGCATGATGAGCCTCATCAAGGGAGCATACTCATCCCTCAAAAATCTGAAAGGAAACATACCATTTATGGACCTGATGTAGGCAGGTTTAACGAAGGGCTCATACTGAAATCTGTCCAACACTTTGCGTTTGTTCCACTCTTCTCCCACATTTGGTATTCCTGTTGCTTGAACAATACTTTCAGATGACAATATAAAATCCACCCCTGCAAGATTTACATGCCCATTATGCAAATGCAAAACAAACAAGCGAGCCAATTCCCTATGATGTTGAATTTGAGAAATCCTCTCGCAAAATTCATAACATGAGAGGTAGCGGAAACATGTGACCGCAAGTGGACAAGCCTGCAAATCGGTCAAAGAGGTGGGCTCCTCTCTCTTATGGTGACCACTCTTACCACCCCTGTGAGGCCTCCTTTGTATCTCAATTTCTGGTGTTGACTCATGGTCATCACTTTGCTCATAGTCGGTTTCGGTTTCTGACATGGTTTCAGGAGCAAAGTGGCTGAAATGTACTGCTGCTTTTGCTCAAATGACCTGCTGTTTTTCCCTGTTTGTAATGTTGTTTCAAGGGGACAAATAGCACAAGGGAAATGTTAGGGAAGGGAGACTTTGAAGGGAAATTGGGAAAAATATATGAAATAGGGAAATAGGGAGTTAAGGGGAAGAATCATGACATACATATCATCATACAATTTCATTTGCAAGGATGTTATGGGAAGTAGGGTTTAGGGTTTGATTCTTGATTTTTAGGAATAGGGGTAGGGTTTTAGGGGCTTTTGATATTTTGGTAGGGAGATTAGGTAGAAATGATATAGGAGGTGGTAAAGAGAAGTGGGGAAAAAGTGGGGTGACAAGGATGACCTTGAAACAACAAAACAAACCATAGTTCTACAAGCATTTTGACATTTTTAAAGCAAATATACATGAACCTCTCATTTCAATTTGACGACATTAAAACACCTTTCCCATGCTCATTTTTCTTTATCAAGTAAAATACTTTGATGATCAGAGGCCTACCTGCAATCTTGAAAACTTTTGTGGTCGTTTGGGAGTTTGCAGGCAATTTTCTGTGGATGAACTCCCAACAGGTCGCTCGCAGGTGCTGACAGGTCGCGCGCGCTCAATAGGTCATGCCAGTGTACCCAACAGGTCGCGTGCACCCAACAGGTCGCGTGCACCGAACAAGTCGCGCGCAGGTATTGACAGGTCGTGCGTGGGCTCTGCTTGCAAATTTTTCTCAATTTCTCTCCAAATCGCTCTTCACTATTGCTTTGATGCAAATGATGATCAAATAGAGGGAGAGAGAGAGGCTTTATAGGCTTGATTTAAATTAATTTCTCCTCAAACCCTCTTTCTAATGTTTTTAACTTGACACTTTTTCAAAATTTAAATGCTGCTGACTTTATGGTTTCCTTTTGTCCTGAAATTGTTTGAACTGATGCTTTGTCTTGAAAATTTTTGTAGGGATAGCTTCTAAGGAATCTTGGCAAAGGGGACCAGGGCTGCATGCTGTCTTTTGAAAACTTTTTAATTTTTACAATTTTTACAAAAATGAGAAAAAAGACCTTGTCTTTTAAAAACAGGGTTTTTAAATCCAAGGTTAAAATTAGTTGTACAAGATGAAATCTTTGAAGAAAATCTTTGATAGTCATCCCTCTGGCCTGCTAGGCATTTATTGACCTTTAAAGACATGACCTCAAAGACAAATTGGACCTAAACCCTAGACCTAGGACTTTGACAAGACAAGGAACCTTGAAAGAATTTATAGACTGAAACAACTTGATCCAGTAGTGCCAAGAGGGGAATAAAGACACCAGCTCCTCCATCAGGGTTATGGCATGCCTAATGGAATGCAATGAAACAACACTGATGAGACATCTACTTATGCAAATGCAAAGAGTTTTGATCGCTGATGGAGGTCTACTAGACCGACTCTAAGATTGGCTCCAATGGGGATGGTAGCTCCTTGGAGGTACCAAGAACCTTAGACCTCTGGGAGAGCAGACCAGTGTTTCCAACCATTGGGCGATGGAGTCATTATTTACATATGTGACCCAAAACGAGACAGCTTTATTGACTTTAACAACTGACTAAAAATTGGACTAACTTTGACCCAAACTAACTCAACCTTTGGACAAAAAATGGACTGATAAAAACAACATAAAAACTCACACCAACTAATCCCCATCTTCAGAAGTATAGCCTTCACCATGGGCCCCAGACTAAAGATGAAAAATCAGAGCACACTTGCAGTGAAATATAAAGTAAAATGGTAATTACAATGACAATGGCTAGAGCTAAAAATGCTCTGACATGGTACCTTTTAAGCAGCTGATCATTGAGGCAGCCGGCCATTGACCGACCCTCCGAGGCAATCATCACCATTCATTTCCTTGGGAAGAAAGGCTTTTGGACCACGGTATGCTGCAATTTTTTAAGGGAATTTCCATAAGTTATCAAACTTTCCATGTTTTCCTTTGTCTTCATTTCGGGCATCCCACCTCAAAACAACATCATCTATCTGAAAGTCATCCGGCTTTGCTTTTCTGTCATAGATTTTCTTTATGCGCTCTTGCAACTTGAGAGTATTTTGAAGAACGTCCTCCCGTGTCTGCTGTAAATGAATCATTTGACTAATCCGCCTTTGCATTGAATCTTCCTCACCACCAATTTCTTGAAGCAACCTTGCTACCAGAATACTAAGTGAAGTAGGAAACAATGCATCTTTCCCGTCAACCAGTTCAAAAGGTGACATCCCAATTGACCTTTTCTGACTTACACGATCAGCCCATAATGCATTTACTAACTTTTTGTGCCAACACTTCTTGTTGATTTCCAGCAATTTCTTTATGATGTTTACCAAGGATTTATTTGAAGATTCTGCCAGCCCATTTCCTTGCGGATGATAGGTGGACGAATGCCCCAAACTGATATTATATTTGTAGAAAAAATCAATCATCTTTTTCGATTTAAACGCTGCTGCATTATCTGTAATCAACTTATGTGGACAGCCGAAACGTGAAAATATGTTATTTTCAAGGAAAGAAATAATTACCAAGTCCGTGGCCTGTCGGGTGGGAATGGCTTCAATCCATTTTGTGAAGTAATCAATGGTTGTCAATATCCATTGATGCTGTCCGGAAGATGCTGGATGAATTTCATCGATGAAGTCCAAGCCCCACTGCTGAAATGGTGCGTTGACTTCAATGGGCTTGAGAGGCAAAGGCTGTAATTTCTGCTTTCCTTGAAAAATTTGACATTCATGACAACTTTTGACTACTTTATATACATTTGAAAACAATGAAGGCCAATAGAAACCTGCCCTTAGGATCTTGTTTGTCGTAGTCTTCCAAAACAAGTGGCCCCCGCAGTCACCTTTGTGGAAATCCTCAACAGCTCTCTTAGCTTCTTCCTCGACCAAACAATTCAACAATATGCCACCGGGGTCTTTCCAATATAGTGCAGATTTGATGATGCAGAATTTGGCAGCCTTTAACTTCAATGTCCTTGCTTTGTTTCGAGGCATTCCGGGAGGTGAAGACAGGTTTTGAAGCACATATACAATATCAGCATACCAAGGAGATGAAACAAAGATATCAGAGACCTGTAGCGCTGAATTTTCTTCATCTTCGTCAGACAAGGCAACAATCAAATTAATGTCTAGGACATGGAGATTTGCTTCAGCCATCAATTTAGCGAGACCTTGGCCCTTGATCAGCTTGGTAGGCTTGATTTCCACATCATACTCTAATAGTGCAGCAATCCACTTACCCCGTTTTCCTTCCGGCTGAGCTTGGATCAAAACATCTTTAACTGCCGCATTAGGAACATATGCCAAAATATGAGAATTCAATATGTACACACGGAAATATTTCAAAGCTTTTACCAGTGCCAATGCTTGTTTTTCAATGATATTATACTTCAGCGCTCCATCCCTTATAATACGACTGAAAAAAGCTATGGGCTTCTCAACTCCATCTCGTTTTTGCATGAGCACAGCTGCCAATGTATGCTCAGAAGTAAATGAAAATAAAATAAAATCTTGTGTGTAATCCGGGTTGATTAGAGTTGGGGCTGAAGATAAAATTAATTTTACCAAATTGAAAGATTTTACCGCCTCTTCGGTCCACTTGAGCTGGTTGTCCTTTTTGAGCATGTTAGTGATTTCTCTGAGGTGTTCGGCAAGATTCGGGATGGAGCGACGCAGAAAATTCAACTTGCCATTAAAGGACTGAATCTCCTTCTTGCTTCGGGGCTGCTCTAATTGTTGAATTGCTTCCACACGTGTAGGATCTATACGAATGCCATCTTTGGAAATGATGTGGCCCAACAGCTTGCCTTCACTCATGGCGAAAAGGCTCTTCTTCGGATTCAATGAGATACCATATTTTCTGCACTTTTCAAACACCACTGTCAAATGATACAAATGCTCTTCATCAGATTTAGAAAACAGAGTTAAATCATCAAGATAAACGACCAAAAGGACATCCTTCTCATTAGCAAAGGCCATGTCCATCGCCCGCTGAAAGGTAGCACCTGCGTTCTTCAATCCAAATGGCATCTTGGCATAATGAAATGTTCCCCATGGAGTAGTGAATGCAGTCTTGTCGCGGTCATCCTCATGCACCAAACTTTGATTGTACCTGGAATAACCATCAAGTAGAGACATCCTTGATGCCCCAACTACCCGCTGCAATATATGATCCATCTTGGGCAGCGGATAATTTTCCTTTAGCGACACCTTATTGAGATTTCTGAAGTCTATACACAAGCGGATCTCACTGGTCTTCTTTCTCACGGGCACCAAGTTGGAAATCCAGTTGGAAAATCTGATTGGCACTATAATTCCATATTTGTACAACCTGTTGACTTCCTTCTCAATCAATGGCAGCAGTTTAGGATTAATTCTTCTCAACTTTTTTCGGAAAGGCTTTTGATTTGGCTTTATGGGAATGGTATGCTGAATGATACTTGTGTCATAAGTTTTCAAATCTGAATAGTCCCATGCAAAAACATTAGAAAATGAAAACAACAATTTGATATACTCTTTCTTTACCTTAGGCGACAATGCTTTCGATAGTTTCACCATCTTTGGATTTTCAGCTGTTTCGAGATTCACTTCTTCGACACCTTCTTCCGTTGGCCTCAAGGTTGGTTTGCGAGCCACATCATCTTGATCAAACAACTCCTCCAAAGGAATTAATCCTTTAGGAAGGAAATTATCCTTAAGCTACAATACATCCATTTGATTTACTTCCTCAGGTTCTGTATCTATGGAAATGTCTTTGAACTCACCTTCAACTTGCAGAAAATCCTTGATTTCTTCATCATCTTGGAAAACTTGCCAGCATCTTTGATTGTCTGGGACTGTAGGAAGGTGCTTCACATAAATTTCAAACTTATTGTTGGAATTCATGGGGATTTTTAGATTACTTGCTGCCTTAGCTAATGCATCCGCAACACCATTTTGGATACGGGGCACACATGTCAAAGTATGTTCAGAAAACAGCTTTAAGATATCTAGGACAGCATTTCGATATGCTCGCATACGAGGATGCTTGGCCTGAAACTCACCTTTCACTTGCTTTATAACCAACTCGGAGTCGCCATATACTGCTATCTTCTTTGCCTTCAACTTCCGAAGGATTTTCAGACCAGCAATGAGAGCCTCATATTCCGCCTCATTGTTTGAACAATCAAATGCCAGTTTGTAAGAGCATACTCGTACCTTGCTTGGGACTTTGTTTCGGACAGAAAATGGACTTCGAATCCACACACCTATACCAGCACCATCGCTGCCCACAACACCATCAAAATCCATGGTCCAAAGACCATCCTCATCATCCTCTAAATGCTGAAATTGTGATGTCTCTTCTGTTTGCTGCCCATTGATCTCAGCTGTTGGCTTCATGACAGCGGACCTTTCTTCACTTTCCTTTCTCAAAATTTCTCTGAAATTTTCTGAAATGTCTGGTATATCTTCTGCTTGAACTAACTGACTATCTATCTCATTAAAATTCTCCGCAAACAAAACAAATGACTCTAAATCTGTATGTACATAATTTACAGGATGATTAACTGGCTTTTCTTTACTAGTGATCATGTATTTCATCTTTTGCTCCCTATATAACTTCCTCATCTGACCAAAAACCAGGATCGTAGCATAAGAAAAATCGAGCTGAAGTGTACCTTTGAGCTTCGCTCCCCAAGATCTAGAAAGTAACATCCCGAATCGCGGAGGAATATCCGCCACCACCACATCCATCAAAACATTCTTTGTTGGGATTTGATCTAAGCTCACTACTAAGTCCTTGATCAAACCAATACATTTTACCCGGCTGGAATCAAATGAATACAAATCATGATATTTCCTTGTGATGTCTAGTCCCAGCTTTTCCATAATTGCTTTCGGCATCAAATTATGCGAAGCTCCTGAGTCAAACATGGCATTATGTAAAACATATTCATGCAATCACAGACTGATATAGAATGGAGGAACATCACTTTCGGGAGACTCACCATTTAAAGCAGGCCCAAAAATCAATTCCGGCTGATCATCTTCTACATTCACCGTGTCTAGCATTGGATCAAAATTCAGCATCTTGGAAATTTGGCTGCGGTAAGTGTTGTTCTTCATGATTTCCGTCAAAGGAATGGACACTTTCAACTTTGAAATTTCATTCTCCAAACTGAAAACTGAAACCTTCTCACCTTCTTTAGCCGGAACCTCTCTTTTTTCAATTTTATCTTTCGGTGTGTTTGATGGCTGATCTATCTTGCTTGCTGATGATGATTGACTTGTTGAAGGATCAATTATGTCTTTTCCTTTTTTGTGTCGGGGAGTTGAATCATTCTTTGCTGAAGTATCTTTCCTTTTCTGAATGGGATTTATGGGAATAGCTCGGTTTCTTAATTGTCTCTGCTGAGCGGATAAAGCATTTAGGTACCCTCTTTGATACTCTTTCGATTCTTCTTCAAGTGCTGCATCATTTGACAAGATATAGTGTTCATCCTGAGGGATGATGGAGTGATTTACCAACTCTTCTTCTTCTGTAACATAAGTAGGCAGATCATCAGGAGTGAAGAAGTGGTTTTCCTCTCCCACCGTATCACCTTCATCCTCTGATTCTTGGCTAACAAAATTCTGCTGAAAAGGAGGTTTAATTTGCTGCTGAACTGCTGCCTCTTGTGCCTTTGTTTCACGCTGCTTGATTCTATATTGTGGCTGCTGTGCACCTCGGAAATTAGGATTACACATCTGCGGTTCCGACTTGTTGAAATGAGTATTTTCGAGCATCGTTACTACCTTGCAAAGAAGCTGATTGGATGTAGAAGCTTCCTCTTTGATTGTGACTCACTCTTCTGCCTTCGTCCTTGCTCTTTTATCATTCAAATTCGCTTCAACACTAACAGCAATTTTCTGCATATCCTCCAAGGTAGGCGGATCTCTATCTCGCAATGAATAAGCCATCTCCGGATCAAAACCATCCGGGAATTTGAGAAGTGATGATTTTCTAGATGGCCTCAAATCATCTGGAATAGCATTGTAAACTGTGTTAAACCTGATGATGTAGTCTTGGACCGACTCACCATGATTACGTTTGAGATTGTTGTACTCAGCATTGATCTCAAGTGGATCCTTTCTGATTTCCCATCGATCTAGAAACTGGCTCTGAAGTGCTTCCAAGGTGGGAATGCTTCTAGCTGTCAAACCTCTGAACCATTTTCTTACTTCGCCATCAAATGTTTGTGCAAACAAACGCATAGTTACATCCTCTTCATCTATCTCATATAGATCAAAGAAAGTCATCATTTTGTCAATATGTTGCTGAGCAGAGATACTTTGTGGAGTGCCATCAAACAAGGGAATTTTACTCTGATAATCGGCTGGCATATCATGCAGATTTTGGGGAAGAGCAAGAGGAGCAAATCGGGTAGCCATTGCTTTAGGTAGATTGGGTCTAGGAGTAGCAGGTGGAGTAGGTGTAGCTATAGTATGAGGTGTATGAGGAGGAGAAGTGGTATGGGATGTAGAAGGTGAACCAATTGTAGATGCGGGATAAGTGATTATGAGAGAAACATAAATAAAAGGAGGATTGGACTACTCATGCGCCGTGATAGTAGATCCAATATGACCAGATATAGTTTCAACGAACTCGGCAAGATTGGTAGCGTGAATATCCGACTGAAGAGATCTTAGGATGAAATTGTCAACCAATTTATTGTGTCTCTCAATTTCAAGAGCAGTTGCGAAATAAGGGTTAGGAACTAGAGAATCAAGTGCACTTTCAGATTTAGTTTTGAACAAGGAAAACTCAAAACTCTCGTCAAAATCAATGTCTTCAAGATACGCAAAAATAGCTGGACATGAATGAAATTTGAATATACGACCAGAATTGGAAGCCAGTTTGGAAATCAAGGAACAAATAACCAATCAGCCTGTGAAAACTCTTAACTAATCATCCAAAAGTTCAGAGTTTACAAATGAACTGGGGTAAAATGCAATTGAAGTGTTGTATTCACAAGCTCATGGAGATTGACTGAAGCAGCGTTTATCTGCTTCCGCTTATGCAAAGCAAAAGCGTTTCGAAGGCTACCTGGCGTAACTCAGGCTCCGTCTAAGACTTATGAAGCAAACACATCAATAAACAGATAAGTTTTTCTCCCCAGTATGGTCGCCAATATGTTAGTGCTTGAAATTTCACCTCAGGCTGAGAAAGGCAAACTTCAAGGCAACATCAAACCACTTAGCCTCGTAGCTAGCCCTACGGGGCAGGAGAGGGCTCTCTCCTGATCTATCTTGGTAAAGATCTTCAACGGGCGAGATTACCAATAAGGAAACACTGATTTTAGGCTAGTAAACTGATAAAAAGAGTTCGTTTTGGGATTTTTTGGATTTTGGTGGAAAATCAGGGAAAAGCAATTTTGGGTGCGGGGATTGGACACAGTTTTTGCAGGGGGTTCTTTGGGGCAAGGTAGGAGACCGTATTGATTCCTTTAAATTAAGTGAATGGGTAGGAATGACTAGTGAGGAGCTAAAGAGAGCAAGCAATCACCTTGAGTTCTCCTTAAATAGATGAAAACATTGATATTAAGCAAATTTAAAAGCAGAGCATGGAAATCATGAATTCTACTTTAACACTTCATTTGCCTAACTTCAGAAGAAAAAGAAAGAGGATTATTTCACATAACACACTTACAAGTACAAAGAGAAGCACACCATCAATACATGTAACCACAGGAATCACAAAAAGGACTGCAAAACCCTGGTCTTTCTTCCTTTGCAAAAATTGCAGAGATACAATGAATAATACAATAGAGCTTTCTCCCTCAAGAGTCCAACCATGAAAATGACCAAGAAAGTACATAATATAGGCAATATAACATCTTTCCTTGCCTCTAGGGGTCGAGCTCATCCTTCTAGGACTTGTTTCAACCAATTCTAAACTGAGCACTAAAATCTAGGCAGTCAAAACAACTTGCCTCTATAAGCTAGGAAACCAATTCATTCATTAAATGTTTGCTATTTCATGAATGAATCTTCTAGAATAGGTAAATAAGTGTCATATCAACATGAAAATACATTAATTACATCAAAGAGGGTGAAAAATCCCATCCCGAGTCAAAACTGGCCAAAGCTGGGCGAATTCCTGAGCTGTAGGTGAAAAATTATGAAAATTGCCTGATAGGTCGCGCCCTAATCCTGATAGGTCGCGCCCTAATCCTGATAGGTCGCGCTTCTTTGGAGCTCCGTTTGAGGCACTTCCAGGTGTCCAAATGAGGCAAAAGTGGGCTTGTTGGAAAGTTCTGGATGTCTACTTTCCAACCCAAGTGGAATTTTTGAATTTGGTGGCCATTTGCCCCTCCAAAATTTCAATCTCCCAAGACTGCTCCCTGTTTGTCAAAAAGGTGGCAGAAAGTCAATTTTTGCATGTTTTTTGACCTTCTGGAGGCATTAAACTTGATGAAATCTCTTGGTAATTGCTGAGCAGGTGTATATTTTCATGAAAAATCCAGAAATTGTGAGTTTTCCCAAAATGAAGTTGCCCATCGAATAGGTCGCGCGCGGCGCGCGACCTATCAAGGAGAAAAACATGTTTTTTGCCCAAAAATTCATAAGTGACCAAAAATGCTCAATTTTTTTTGAAATTTGTGATGTAGTGAGGTCATTTAATATCATGCTCCTTCAAGGAAGCCTCAGCCAAGATGTGGAGGGGATCGGGCCTTTTTCGTCGTTTTAGTGCCTTGGCCAACCGCCTTTGAATCACTTTCATTTTTTCCTTGCATACGTGCATTCGGGCCAATAGTGATTTTTCATGTTCCTGAGCAAGTCCTTATCTTGGTTGGCCTTGGCCAACAACCTCTCCAAATGAGCATTGACACGGAGAAGCATAGCTTCTCGCTCAACGAGTACCAAATCGTCGGGTCTCTTTCGAGCCAAGTTGCAGTCCTCATGAATCCTCCGCAACTCATCAAGAGTGTGCTCATCCTCCAACTGCTTGTTGCGCTGCTCTAAATATGTGATCATCCATTGTGCTCCTTCCAATCTTCGCTGCAATGAATCATTTTCAGCTCTTAGGTGCTGAATGATCTCCTTTGACTCTAGGCTACGAGAACTGATATCAAGGTCAACAATCTCTATGTCTGGAACACCTGATGGCCCCTCATCAATCCTGGGTTGTTTGCCCCTCTCTGACACCTGTGCTGCTGTCAGCGACGAGGCCCTTTCCACCTGGTGTGGAGATAACACTCGTGGTGCTGATGAAGAAGGCGAGACCCCTTCCACCTGGTGTGGAGATAATACTCGCCTAGCTGATGCAAATAAGGCTCTGTGGCCTCTCTGGTAAGTGACCAATGGAGGAGAGCTGACATGTCTGGTCTCAGGACTATCATGCTGCTGTGAAGGCCCTCCCTCCTCATGAACAACATCAGGGGGAGATGATGCTGATGCTGTGAAAAAATCTCGAGAGATAAAATCCTCCCAAGGGATACCCTGCTGAGCCAACTGATGCATGACCACAAGCTGGATCAAACCATAATGATAAATGCTCCTGTGTTGCTGTGCTGGGCTCCTTCTCTGCACCAAGGGCACCATCCTCTCAATATCCCGGCACATGAACCATGGTATGTTCATCATTCGTACCCGTGTGAAATGCATCAACAAGCGAATATGGTACGAATACACATATGCAAACCTGCCCTCACAGGTGAAATAGAGCATGATGAGCCTCATCAAGGGAGCATACTCATCCCTCAAAAATCTGAAAGGAAACATACCAGTTATGGACCTCATGTAGGCAGGTTTAACGAAGGGCTCATGCTAAAATCTGTCCAACACTTTACGTTTGTTCCACTCTTCTCCCACATTTGGTATTCCTGTTGCTTGAGCAATACTTTCAGATGACAATATAAAATCCATCCCTGCAAGATTTACATGCCCATTATGCAAATGAAAAACAAACAAGCAAGCCAATTCCCTATGATGCTGAATTTGACAAATCCTCTCGCAAAATTCATAACATGAGAGGTAGCGGAAACATGTGACCGCAAGTGGACAAGCCTGCAAATCGGTCAAAGAGGTGGGCTCCTCTCTCTTATGGTGACCACTCTTGCCACCCCTGTGAGGCCTCCTTCGTATCTCAATTTCTGGTGTTGACTCATGGTCATCACTTTGCTCATAGTCGGTTTCGGTTTCTGACATGGTTTCAGGGGCAAAGTGGCTGAAATGTACTGCTGCTTTTGCTCAAATGACCTGCTATTTTTCCCTGTTTGTAATGCTGTTTCAAGGGGACAAATAGCACAAGGGAAATGTTAGGGAAGGGAGACTTTGAAGGGAAATTGGGAAAAATATATGAAATAGGGAAATAGGGAGTTAAGGGGAAGAATCATGACATACATATCATCATACAATTTCATTTGCAAGGATGTTATAGGAAGTAGGGTTTAGGGTTTGATTCTTGATTTTTAGGAATAGGGGTAGGGTTTTAGGGGCTTTTGATATTTTGGTAGGGAGATTAGGTAGAAATGATATAGGAGATGGTAAAGAGAAGTGGGGAAAAAGTGGGGTGACAAGGATGACCTTGAAACAACAAAACAAACCATAGTTCTACAATCATTTTGACATTTTTAAAGCAAATATACACGAACATCTCATTTCAATTTGACGACATTAAAACACCTTTCCCATGCTCATTTTTCTTTATCAAGTAAAATACTTTGATGATCAGAGGCCTACCTGCAATCTTGAAAAATTTTGTGGTCGTTTGGGAGTTTGCAGGCGATTTTATGTGGATGAACTCCCAACAGGTCGCGCGCAGGTGCTGACAGGTCGTGCACGCTCAATAGGTCGTGCCAGTGTATTTTCCTAACTGAATGAACCCCCTTGACAGGTCGCACGCACCCAACAGGTCGCGCGCAAGTATTGACAGGTCGCGCGCGGGCTCTGCTTGCAAATTTTGCTCAATTTCTCTCCAAATCGCTCTTCACTATTTCTTTAAGGCAAATGATGATCAAATAGAGGGAGAGAGAGGCTTTATAGGCTTGATTTAAATTAATTTATCCTCAAACCCTCTTTCTAATGTTTTTAACTTGACACTTTTTCAAAATTTAAATGCTGCTGACTTTATGGTTTCCTTTTGTCCTGAAATTGTTTGAACTGATGCTTTGTCTTGAAAATTTTTGTAGGGATAGCTTCTGAGGAATCTTGGCAAAGGGGACCAGGGCTGCATGCTTTCTTTTGAAAACTTTTGAATTTTTACAATTTTTACAAAAATGAGAAAAAAGACCTTGTCTTTTAAAAACAGGGTTTTTAAATCCAAGGTTAAAATTAGCTGTACAAGATGAAATCTTTGAAGAAAAACTTTGACATTCATCCCTCTGGCCTGTTGGGCATTTATTGACCTTTAAAGACATGACCTCAAAGACAAATTGGACCTAAACCCTAGACCTAGGACTTTGACAAGACAAGGAACCTTGAAAGAATTTATAGACTGAAACAACTTGATCCAGCAGTGCCAAGAGGGGAATAAAGACACCAGCTCCTCCATCAAGGTTATGGCATGCCTAATGGAATGCAATGAAACGACACTGATGAGACACCTACTTATGCAAATGCAAAGAGTTTTGATCGCTGATGGAGGGCTACTAGACCGACTCTAACACCATGGAGGAGAAATTCTCAAGGAGCTAATCATCAAAGGAGTTGAGGATATCGAGGCTAAGAAATATCGTAACGTTCCACCTATGTGAAGTTACCATTTGACATTTCTCCGATGAAGTAGTACAATAAGTTAAAGGATGTATGGATTGACAACTGTGGAATTGAATGCAGGCTTAGAGGAGTTGATTGTTGAAAGGGGCTAAACCTACAGAAGACTCTGTAATAAGAAAAAGAGGACAACATTTCTACGAGAGATGAATTCGGGAGAATGAAGGAAGCAATTCGCTAATTCGTGTGCATGAATGGTTGTTATAAATGAGAACAAAGCGGTCACCTTTGTGAGCTGTCAAGTTTTGTGAAGCGTTAAATGAGAATGGGATTCTCGGAGGAGTGTGTAGGTCACCTGCAAATTAATTTCTCAGCATGGAGCTCTAAGCAGTCAGACAATAAAGAAATGCAAGGTCCATCTTTATTCCAGTATTGTGACAAGAAACTACCAGGAGACACAACAATGGCTAGGGAAGCCATGCCTAAGTACAGTTGGATAGCTAAAGAACAAAAAGAAAAGAATTCCTTAGACAGAGTGCCTCAGTGAAACAAAACCATCACATGCAATGGAGAAGATGGGGGAGTTGAGCTAATTGCGAGTGTGTTGTGTTGTGAGAGGTGTGTATTGAGATAGAGAAGTCGAATCACCAAGGAGAACACTTTGTGAAACAACCAGTGCAACAAGAGTGTTGTGTGGAGAATTGTAAGGGTAGTGTTGAAGAGAAATCAGCAGAGAGCCCTTGTCAGAGGAGGCAGACCGCAGAGGGAGTGTTGCTATGAGCAACAAGAAAATCCTTGCTACATGAGAGCACATAAGACAGTGTAGAAGTTGAATTTTCAATCAACCATTTTGGTATTTTACTTGTAATATTGTGTGCCTTTGTTTTCAGTTTGAAAATTGTATGAAATAGTAGAACAGTGGAGAGAGCAGGTTGGTGCCTGCACATTGAAGAGGTTAGTGCCTCTTGGAAAGTTGGTGCTTGCTAACCTAAGGGGGTCAATGCCTCCTGTGAGTTGGTGCTTACAAACAAACATATGTAATTAAGTGGGTGTTTAATTTACATCATAAGCAAACAACAAATTCGGTGGTTTTTTCCCTATAGGTTTCCACGTGAAAAACATTGTGTCAAATGTGTGTGTGTGTGTTGCTCTTGTGATTGTTGTATGAACGTGTGTGTTTGAAATTTTTGATTCATTGTGTTAGTGAATGATTTCTCTCACAAGTAAAAGAATATAAGAAGTGACTATAAACATAACAAAAAAAGAAAAGAGTTTCATAATTATTGATTCACCCCCACACCCTCTCAACGATTCCTTATTTCAAAATTTGCTAGTTTTTTGTCGGCACAGGGGCTTCACTAGGTGGGAAATACCATACCACATGAATTCATATTGGGGGGTATATATTGAGGAAAAAATGATATAATACGTTGGGGGATATATAGGGGGTAAAGGGTTTTTATATTGGCAGTACAAAAATTGGAGCTCAAAGTTAATAAAAAAATATAAAGGGGTATAAAAAATGTTAATGGAAAATTAGCTGCCTAGAATATCTAGTGAAAGTAAGGGTTTTTTAAATTGGGAAGGTGTATTGGGTTCGTATTGGTAGGGGTTAAATAATGTGATTTTTAGAGGTATTTTCCAATATGTAGTCAAAGTAAGGGTATTGTTTAATATGCCATGAACACAAGTGATATGTCAAAGGTTAATTGAGTGAAGCCCCTGTGTTTGTCGGTTTAGCTTTGCTCTCTCATACTCTTGCACACTTAAATAAATATTGGCGCATCTTGGAGCACTATAGTATTCACTTGGATTGAATAAGAAAGCAAAGGAAAGAACCAAAGCACAAGGGAATACTTGGATCAACAACTACAACAGGGATACTTTTTAGGTACATGTTACATGTGTGATTTCCTTGTTGATTTTGGATACATTGTATATGTATTTGATTCTCTGGTTATGTGTTGTCATTGGTATGAAAGTTTTCCTAAAGTGATAGTGGTTTTAGCTTTCCCTAGCCATTTCCTAGATACCCATGGTGGTGCGGGTTTCCCACTTGTTTTTATGATTGGTGCTCAGGTTTTAATGGTCGTGGGTTGGAAAAAATGCTCTGGAAGTCCTAGAACAACTTATTTTGAGTTACTAGTTCCTGGAGCCATTGGTTGGAAAAAATGCTCTGGAGCCCTTGGTGGGTTGAATTACCTGGTTCCTAGAGTCGTGGTTGTAACAAACACTTTGGAGCTCTAGAAGGTTGTGGGTTAAGTTACTAGTTCTGGGAGACCTGGAACACTTGGGTAGAGACCAATCTGGTTGACGTTAGTAACTTCCAAACCATAGAGGTGGAATCACTGTGATTGAGGGTAGAGGTGGTTTGGCCTCTGGAAGCGTTGGTTTGGTTTTATCTTGGTTTATTCTGTGCGATCCCACATTCTTGCTTAGAATATGGTGCGAGGGTGATTGGATGAAAGAGAGATTTAGTTCAGCCCAATCTATGGTCAGATGGTACGTAGAAGTCTATGACTAGGTTGGCATTTTCATATGTTAATAAGAGTTATTTTCCTATTGCGATCTATGAGCACTTGTACTGGTTATCATGTTGACATTATGGTTGATTTTCCATGGTTTCTATGTTGGTTATTTGTTGATTATATGATGTATTCTATCTATGACTCGTGTCGTATTTTGATAAGTTACTAAATGGTTGATGAATGCATATACTAACAAGTGCTATTGCAGCTATCTAGAGAGGGTTTAGAACCTTCCTGGTGATTCTCAAATGAAGACTATGAGTTTATGGTCAAATATGCATTCATGACCTGTAGCTTACCTGTTTTCCATATGTTTGAAAAAATGTTTGTTATGGATTAGGCATCATTGAGTCAATTTATTTCTCGAGTTTTGATTTAATGACTTTGTCATTACCTTTGATTGTGTTCTGGATAGTTACATGCAATTATGGGCAGTGGTCTAAAGGTTGGCTTGAAAAGGTGGCACAAACATTGGAAAAACATGCTCAAAACTGGAGGATTTAGGTCATAACCACGTGGAAGAAGGCTTTTATGTGTGGTTGGGGCCTCATAACTACACCCTTGCCTTATTGTGCATACAATTTTGGGTTAAGCTTGTGAGAAAGGGTTCCATATTAGGGATTGATCACCTGGGGTGGTTGTTCAACTCCTGAGTGATTTGTAATCCTTGCAGGATGTCAGTAAGTGTTTAGTTTGTAGGCCCCACTTCCACAACTAGAACTTGGAGGTTGAGTCATGACATAGTGACATTCTTCTCATGTTTACCCTGGTAAGCTTGCAAATTTGGGAAAATGTGGAAGGAGTCACTACAAAAATGTACCCATGGTTAAGTTTCTTACAAAAAACATTTAGTGGTATGAAAGATCGTCATTGATCTAGGTGGATATCAATGGCAACCACTCTCTTCCACTAAATCCAGGGTTCTCTATCTTCTTAGTAGTTTTCTATGGTTTTTTGGGATTGAAACGTTTTGGGTTGTTTTGAGGCCCTAAATAATGTTTTTTGGTCACTCGGAGGGCTATGGGTTTGTTATAGACATTTTTGTGCCTTACAGCATTGAGCATGAAATGTCCATAATCTAAGGGATCCAAAGTCCCTAAACATGTTGTTCCTACCCCTAGAGGAACAAGGCTAACAAACCACAGCAATTCACAAAAGTTCTCCACCAGAAACTGCTCAAAAACAAGTCAATTCAGGATCAATTCAGTGGCTCCACTAGCTGTCTGCACTGAATGTCAAGGCCAACACTGGCTACCTGCGCTGAATGTCAAAGCCAACACTGGCTACCTGTGCTGAGAAAGAGTTGACATGTGGTAAGTTCATTCCACGAGGTGTCAAAACCCAGGAAGCTTCCAAAATCTTCCTCAATGACACTTGCCTCAAGGAATTCGACTAGTGATGAGTAAGAGGTTCCAAATCTCCAAGTGGAAGCAAGAACCTCCAAGTGGAATCAAGAACTGATAGAGGGAGAGGACACTAGTCAGATCTCAAGCTGACTCATCCTCTCTCCAAACATCTATATATGGATCTCTCCTCCATGAGATCTAGGGGCTGGAATTTTGTTATTGCAAAGAATTGTTGTTGGTTTGAGATTGGAATCATTGGGTGCTTAATGCTTTGAAGGGGGTGAAGATAGGAATTCCATTTGCTGGGAAGGAGATGCTAGATTGGAGCCCTCTGGGTTGTATCTCTTCCTGAACCTTGTTATTCATCAATAAAGCTATCTTGGTTTCTCCTATATGATGATGTGTCTTTGATGTATGATTGCATTAGTGTATTTAGTTTATTTCTAATCCTGAACTAGTTATGAATATGAATCCATGTCTTGTGTAGTGTTCTCTTCTTGTGATCTTGCAGAAACCTCTTGAAGCTGGGCGAGCGAGAAGGCAAGTAGCTGGGAACTCTCAAAGAGAAGGGAAACTGGATCGAGGGAAAAACGGAAGACACCAGTTAGTCCATCCATCTCCCTTCATTCTTAATTCATAAAGGAAGAATACTAGAATAGCTGTCTCTGTTTGTTGCTAAGGCACTGTCACACCTTAGGTGGATAGGATCGTCCTACATAGGCATTTTTCCCCACAACAAATTGGCGACTCCACTAGGGACATCTGCTTAGTCATTTTATTTGTGTTTCCATCATTGTTTGTTTCATAGACTCAACAACAACAATCGAACTGCATCTGCTATTCTCAGATGCAAAGTAGACAGTTGCTGCTTTGATCCAATCACTGGACTTGTCTATGATCTGAACAATGGACTCATAAATGATTTGATGATCCTTTGTGATAGATCTTAGTACTCCCTCAAAGCATCCCTTTGATTACACCTTGCTTGTTGATTTTATTTGGCCTAAAACAGTAGATTAAATAGAAATCTGTGACCCAGAACCCAGTGAGAAACGAGAGTTTCTCCTTCAGCGCAGACCCTGTGAAGGGATTCTGCATTTCAACGCAGGTCCCGTGAAGGCTACCTGTGCTGAATGTCAAAACCCCTGTGTTGAGGTTGCGCTGATCCAGTTTGGCCTTGTGCAGCTGGGGTTCTCTGCTCTGTTTTGCCTTGTTTTGATCTCTGATTTTTGCAGCCTGTAACCAGCATAGGTACCAGTCTGATAACTCCTTTTCTTTGCTTAAATTCCGCCTCCTTTTGTACAAAAAGACTGTGAGTGTTTTTATGTGTTTGTGGCGTCATTTGCAGTTTTCCTTTGCAAGAGTGAAATAGTCATCCTGTAGCCCTTGATTCAGATCTGTTGATTGTGATCTTAGGAGAGAGTTCATTGGCTGTTTGCAGTTGATTATACATTTACTTTTGCTTTTGGTTTGAGTTTGTCTCTTTTAAGTGTCAAAACAAGTCTTCATTTCGAAAATCGTTAAGTGTTGTAATCTCTTCTACCCTCTCTGATTTTGAAAAAGCAAACTTGTTTGTATTTGTCATTTAAAAGCAAATTCAAAGTTGTACAAAAAGCTTTCTTTGTAGGCATCAATACTAAGAAAGCGGAAAACAAACACCTGCATTGTGCATTTGCATCTTGATAGTCTGCATGACTGATTTAGGAAAAGTGCATTAGAGTGTGCTGATTGCTCTTTGAGAAAAGATGGTGTCTTTCTTTTCCCTTAGTAGCTAGGATTTTCAAAGTTGAAAAGATATAAAGCTTGCTTATCATCTTTAGACTGCATTTAGGAATTGTATCATACATCTCGTGGTGAACCTTGAAAGGCAAACTTCTAAAAAGATCAACCTAAAATAAATTGAATGAACTTAACAACGCTTTGCAACATAACGCACAACATAGAGGTCTAGGCTAGAGACGTGTTCTGGCGTCGTAAAGCCTAGTGACTGTCGATCTCGTGGATGGTGGGTGATTCCTCCTGAGGGACGATAGCACCAGTACGGATTGTGCTCCCATGTAGCGTCGCGTATATATTGGGAGACCCCTATAGGCATAAAACGTTTATCCTTAGGAAGCCGTGTCGGCCGCCCTACTGATCGCAATGCACTGAACACATCATTCAGGAAGATCGACCGCCCGTACCCTAAAAAGTATTCTGCGGTTTTGCGAAAAGTTTGGCACACCCTCTGCCTAGAACTCTAGAGCAGTTCCTTTTGGCCTTTTTCAGACTCTATAACGGAAAAAGTCCATCCGAGCATTTGTCACTTCGAGCTCGTTAAAACATCGAAGGAGACTAGAGTCATCTTTAGCTTTTTCTCGATTCTTTAAAATTGAAAAAGCAAGTTGTGTCTAAAGCGTCGTTAAAATTTATTTTAAACGGAACAATCACCCCTATTCCTGCGTTGATCTTTAGGTTGAAAAAATGGAGCACACCAACCAAGGAATTCCCCTTGTGTTGGGTGTGGAGCCTGATTATCTTCTATAGTACCGGCATATTGGACCCCAGTTCAAAATGGGGCGGCAACGCCTCCCGTAAAATAATTGCTGTCGTGGGGGGTCCAGGGGGGGCGGCAGCGACTTTTGGGAGCCCCCCCCTGGCGGGAGGTTTCGGGGGCAGCGCCCCCGAAGCTAAAAACAACTGTAAAATTGCCTTGTAAAAGTATAGTAATTTCTAGTCAATCTGGGCCGTTCATTAGGCGGATGATCTGACGGTAGAACTTATGTTTAGTTTAGGGTTTTTTACCCTAGAAGGCAACCCCTCTCTTTATATGAGGGCATTGTATTTGAGGCTATGAGATAGATGTGTATTCGGTGAGCGAGAAACATAGAGGTGAGACTGTGAGAGAAAACAAAGGATATTACAACGGTTTTGCTGTAGGTTGTATCTCTTCATTTTGCTGAATAATAGAAAGGAAGGACTGGCTGTTCGGGGTGGACGTAGCCAAAACTGGGTGAACCATGTATATCTGTGTCTCTCTTGTTTTGTGCATTTTCTGTGTTTATATTTCTGCAATATTTTATCTGTTCCATTGCTTCGTAATATATAATTTTCTAACAACTGGTATCAGAGCCGAAGGTCTATTTGGCTGATAAACTCGCAGGAAAGAAGGGTTCCTCGTTCGAGTGGGAGCAATGGCGGAAGATGGTAAGTTTAGGGTCGAGAAATTTAACGGCCAAAACTTCTCGTTGTGGAAGATGCAGATGGAAGATTATCTGTATCAGAAAGATCTATACCTACCATTGGGCGGAAAAACAAAGATGCCGACGGGTATGAAAGACGAAGAATGGAACCTTCTCAATAGAAAGGTACTCGGAACAATATGGCTGTGCCTTGCTGCGTCAGTCGCTTTCAACATCTCGAAGGAAACCACGACAACAGGTTTGATGGAGGCGTTGTCGAAACTATATGAAAAACCCTCGGCCTCGAACAAGGTATTTCTTATGAAACGGTTATTTAATATGAAGATGTCGGAAGGTGGATATGTTGCAAACCATTTAAATGATTTTAATACAGTTACAAGTCAGTTAAGTTCTGTAGGGGTAAACTTTGATGATGAAATTAGAGCTCTGTTATTCTTGTGCTCGTTACCAGAAAGCTGGAATGGTTTGGTAATGGCCATCAGTAACTCTGTTTCTGGATCTAGTACTTTAAAGTTTGATGATGTTGTCGGTGCTATCCTTAGCGAGGAAATGTGACGGAAAAGCTCCGGTGAGACATCAGGAAATGCTTTGAGTGCAGAGTCTAGAGGAAGAAAAATGGAAAGAGGAAAGAGCTCAGGATATCGCAGTAAATCAAGGAAAGGCAGATCCAAGTCCAGATCGGGGATAGTGTGTTGGAAATGTGGAAAGAAAGGACACCTAAAGAAAGACTGTAGATCTCGGAAGGGAAAAGAAGGAGATGAACAACAAGAAAACAATCATGAAGCAAATGTGACAAGCGATGTGTTACAAGATGCTTTGATTCTTTCTTTCGAAAATATTACTGATTCCTGGGTGGTAGATTCAGGGGCCTCATTCCATGCCACACCTGAAAAGAAATACTTTTATGACTATGTTCAAGGAGATTTTGGACAAGTTCGTCTGGGTGATGACAAACCCTGTAAAATTGTTGGAATGGGTAAGGTTCTTGTAAAACAGCAGAATGTAAACCAATGGCTACTAAAGGACGTAAGGCATGTTCCAGATCTAAAGAAAAATCTGATTTCAACAGGGTAGTTAGGCAGTGAAGGTTGTGTGACAACTTTCACAGATAAAGCTTGGAATGTCACAAAAGGAGCCCTGGTAATAGCAAAAGGTGAAAAGGTTGGTACATTGTATTTATGCAATGGTATTTCTAAATTTGTTAATGCTTTGACTTCCAAAGGAGCAGATGCAGCATTATGGCATCATAGGCTCAGACACATGAGTGAAAAAGGGATGAAGATTCTTCACTCAAGGAATTTGTTGCCAGGTTTGAAGAATGTTGATTTGGATTTCTGTGAGAACTGCATTTATGGAAAACAGAAGAGAGTCAGATTTCTCAGAGTTGGGAAAGAAAAGAATAACGAAAAATTAGAGCTTGTGCATACAAATGTATGGGGACCTGCTCAGGTATCATCTCCCGGTGGCTCTCGTTATTATGTTACCTTTATTGATGATGCAACTAGAAAAACTTGGATTTATTGTATTAAGAATAAATCTGATGTATTTGATACTTTCAAGAAATGGAAAGCTTTGGTTGAGATTGAGACAGGAAAGAAATTGAAGTGTCTTAGATCAGACAATGGAGGTGAATATTGCAGCAAAGAGTTTGATAGGTACTGTTCAGAGCATGGAATTTGCAGAGAGAAGACAGTTCCAAGAACACCACAAGAAAATGGTGTGTCAGAAAGGATGAACAGAACAATCATGGAGCGTGCAAGGTGCATGAGATTGCATGCAGGATTGCCTTTACAGTTTTGCGCAGATGCTGTAGATACTGCTGTTTATTTAATAAACAGAGGACCTTCAAGTTCCTTGGATGGTGGTGTTCCAGAGGAAGCATGGACAGGGAAAAAGGTAAATTACTCTATTTTAAAACCTTTTGGTTGTGAGGCCTTTGTCCATATTGATAAAGAAAATAGAACAAAGCTTGAGGCAAAGTCAAAGAAATGTACCTTTATTGGATATGGTGTTAATAATTTTGGTTATCGCTTATATGATTATGAAAATCAAAAAATCATTAGGAGCAGAGATGTAATATTCAATGAAAAGGTCTTGTATAAGAATCAGTTGCAGGAAAAGAAACAAGAAAAAGAAAACAAGGAATACGCAGTTCTTGATGAAATTACTGAAAAAGTAAAGGTGCCTGAAAATAATAATAATCAACAACCACAACAACAACAACAAGCACCCCAAACACCTGAAAGTGGTGTTAGAAGATCTACCAGGACAAGTAGACCTCCTGAATGATACTCTCCTTCATTATATTATTTATTGTTGACTGATTCCGGTGAACCTGAATGTTATGAAGAAGCAATGCAGGTTGAAAGCAAGAAGAAGTGGGAGGTAGCCATGGAAGAAGAGATGGACTCCTTAATGCATAACCAGACTTGGGATTTAGTCAGGTTGCCTGCAGGAAAAACTACATTGAAGAATAAATGGGTTTACAGGCTGAAGGAAGAAGATGGAGGAAAGCAAAGGTACAAAACTAGACTTGTGGTGAAGGGGTTTGCACAGAAGAAAGGTATTGATTTTGATGAAATATTTTCTCCTGTTGTTAAAATGACTTCAATCAGAACTATTTTAAGTCTTGTAGCAGCTGAAGATTTGCATCTTGAGCAGTTAGATGTAAAGACAACCTTTCTCCATGGGGATTTTGAGGAAGAGATATATATGCAGCAGCCACAAGGATATGAGGTGAAAGGGAAGGAGAAACTTGTGTGCAGGTTGAAGAAGAGCTTGTATGGTTTAAAACAGGCTCCAAGGCAGTGGTATCTAAAATTTGACAAGTTTATGTCTGAACAAGGTTATACTAGATGTCACTCTAATCATTGTGTTTATCTGAAAAAGAAAAATGATGGCAGCTATATTATATTGTTATTGTATGTAGATGACATGCTTGTTGCAGGATCTAACATGCAGGAAATAAATGTGCTCAAAAGAAAATTGGCAAATTCATTTGCAATGAAGGATTTGGGTGCTGCAAAACAAATCCTTGGTATGAGAATAACTAGAGACAGGAAAAATAGAAAATTAACATTGTCTCAGAATGAGTACATACAAAAGGTGTTGAAAAGATTTAACATGCAAAATGCAAAACCAGTTAGTACACCTTTTGCTAGCCATTTCAAACTTAGCAAAGAAATGTGCCCAAAGACCCAAGAAGACATGGATTATATGTCTAAAGTTCCATATGCATCAGCAGTTGGAATTTTAATGTATGCAATGGTCTACACAAGGCCTGATATTGCACATGCAGTGGGAGTTGTAAGCAGGTACATGAACAATCCAGGAAAGGAACATTGGATGGTAGTGAAATGGATTCTCAGATATTTGAAAGGTACCACAAATCAGGCATTATGCTTTGGTGGTTCAAACATATCCCTACAAGGATATGTTGATGCAGATATGGCAGGTGACAGAGACAATAGGAGGAGCACTATAGGATATGTATTTACTGTCGGAGGAACAGCTGTCAGTTGGGTTTCAAAAATCCAAAGTGTTGTTGCACTTTCAACAACAGAAGCAGAGTATGTTGCTACTACAGAGGCTAGTAAAGAAATTATTTGGTTACAAAGGTTTATGGGTGAATTGGGTAAGGAGCATGATATGGGCATGTTATACAGTGATAGTCAAAGTGCCATTCATCTTGCAAAGAACTCAGCATTTCATTCCAGGACAAAACACATACAGCTCAAGTACCATTTCATACGATCAGTGTTGGAAGATGGAGAGTTGAAGCTGGAAAAGATACACACTAGCCAGAACCCTGCAGATATGCTAACAAAAGTTGTAACCAGGGAGAAATTGAGAATATGCTCAGTTTCAGTTGGTCTTCAAGGATGACAATGAAGATGAGAAACAGCTAGGTCCAAAGAGGAGTCATTGTCCAGCAAATGGAGCAGCGGTGGAGTTGCTACAATCAGTCTCCAAGTGGGAGATTGTTGGGTGTGGAGCCTGATTATCTTCTATAGTACTGGCATATTAAACCCCAGTTCAAAATGGGGCGGCAACGCCGCCCGTAAAATAATCCCTGCCGTGGGGGGTCGAGCCCCCCCCTAGCGGGGGGTTTCGGGGGCAGCGCCCCCGAAGCTAAAAACAGCTGTAAAATTGCCTTGTAAAATTATAGTAATTTCTAGTCAATCTGGGCCGTTCATTAGGCGAATGATCTGACGGTAGAACTTGTGTTTAGTTTAGGGTTATTTGCCCTAGAAGGCAACCCCTCTCTTTATATGAGGGCATTGTATTTGAGGCTGTGAGATAGATGTGTATTCGGTGAGCGAGAAACATAGAGGTGAGACTGTGAGAGAAAACAGAGGATATTACAGCGGTTTTGCTGTAGGTTGTATCTCTTCATTTTGCTGAATAATAGAAAGGAAGGACTGGCTGTTCGGGGTGGACGTAGCCCAAACTGGGTGAACCACGTATATCTGTGTCTCTCTTGTTTTGTGTGTTTTCTGTGTTTATATTTTTGCAATATTTTATCTGTTCCATTGCTTCGTAATATATAATTTTCTAACACCTTGGTGGAAATACTAGTCCCTTCTCCTCTTGGGGAGATGTTGGTGCGCCCCATATGGCCACATTGTCGCTTCCAGGATTGACAATTGGCCTGCCGGTCTGGCTCTTTTCAACCAATGTCGTTCAGAACACCACTATTCCTGAATAGTCGAGTCAACAGTTAGACCAGACCAGAGTTGCCCACCAGCCTTCTACTTCATCTAATTCTTCCTCTCCTCCTTCCTCTTCGCTTGACGGAACTGGTAAAACAAAAAACCAGGTTCCTAAGGAGAAGAAGGAAAAGGAGAAGAAGGAAAAGAAGAAGAAGGAGCCAAAAGCGACTGGGGGCAAACAAATGTCGTCTGACAAAAATCCACACACAGCACTGACTAGGCCTAAATCGCCATGTGTCATATGCAAGGGAGACCACTTCCACAGAGATTGTCCCTGTATCCCTCGGATACTAAGGGACTGGTCTCCCCGTTTGCACAATTCGGTAGCGTCAACCTCTGATAGCCATGTTGACTGCTCACCGTCAACTAGTGAGAGTGAAGTCACAGGACAGAGAGGGAAAGCTAGATTTCCCTGCAAACTGTGTGAAGGCGACCACACCATCCACTGTTGTCCCTTCTTAGACGAGGCTAAAAGAGTTTTGGAATATCGCCTGATTTTACGAGCGCAACTTCCTCCTGGATATCAAAAACTCCTGCCAAGTCCTTCACTAGTTGAGAACCCGGCTGGCCTACCCAGGTGGTCAGCCGAAGCACCTATCATTGAAGATGAACCGTCTGAATCCATACCTGACGAAAGTCAAAAGGTTGAGGCGGCAGTTGACCCGGTTTTGCATTCAGAGGCTCTATCTTCGAATGATACCATCACAGAGGAGAATAAAGACGACACCATCCAAATTCTCTTCATCAACACAGACTCCGATGAACAAGGGGGCAATTTGCCCATTCCTTTATCGTAGGAAGGAACTTCGTCAGAGTCGTACCCGGCCATCTATTCGGTCCTACCACCAAGCAACCTAGTTGTCTCATTCGACTGGAACCAACTAGGCAGACCCCGGTTGCCAACAAGCATACCATTCAGAATTATCGTTCAAATATACAGAATGGTAATGGCTGGCACTATCATTGATGAGGGGGCATATGTGAGTATCCTTTCCTCTATTGCTTGGAAAGCGCTTGGTTCGCCAACGCTTTTGCCTGAAATGAGAAATCTATCAGGCTTTGATAAAGGAACCAGTCGACCTTTAGGGATCCTCCCCAATGTGCCCATCACATTGAAATGGAAGACCGTTCAAATGAACGTGATGGTCATTCAAGGACCCTTGGATTATAACCTACTCCTTGGACGAGACTATATATATTGCATGGGAGCCATCGTCTCCTCACTCTTTAGAGTAATGTGTTTTTCGCATGAAGGAAGAGTGGTCAAGCTCGTGGACCAACTTTCATTTCCTGGATCACGCATCGCAAATAGTCATGTACCATCCCTAAATGTTCTCTTCACACAAGAAGTGTCTCAACCCACGGTCTGTCCTCCTGATGAGCACGAGTAATCCGGGAGGATATGACTGGAACCCAGGGGGCATGCGTCCTGGTCTGCTTCAGCAGGGAAACTTTGGGTATAGAGTAGGTTTCCGCGGGAGAATATGACTAGTCTGTACCCCGTCCGTCTAGGAAGAGGGGTTATTCTAGAATAAGATTATTTTGTCAAAGTTATGTGAGTTGGCGGGCTACGTCGCTCACCTTTGTCTATTTCGGTAGACATTGCCGAGGAGGTGTTTTGTTTGAAAGATTAACAAGGCAATCTTTGGGTAACCTGAAAGAGGTAGGCCTCTCTCGGTGAAACAAATGTTTTGACAGGAATGAAGTAGAGGTAACCTTGAAATCGTACTTTATGCCTGGGGGCATGCAAACCTTTTGGAGTGCAAGCAAGGGGCGGCTATTTGTTTTTTTAAATTTTTAGGTCCTCCCTTTAAACCTGTAGGTCTAACCCTTTAAACTCGTAGGATTAGTCGTTTCCAAACTTGCATAACGAAAGGATCCGGGGCAAAGCTTTGTGAGATGAAGCTCCATAAAAAAAAAAAATAGAATCTCAATGAGACACTCTTATCATATGACTGGGTTAATCGAGCAGTTTTAGCACACAGTTCATGCTCGTTAAAAAATAAACGCAAGATCCAAGCAGTTTTAACGCGGACTTCATGCTCGTTAAAAAATAAACATAAGCAATGAGCAAGTGTTTCCACCAGCGTTTAAGCTCATTTTAAAATAAAAAATGAACCACTACCCAGTAAATAACCACTGTGAATGTAACCTTATCAACCATTAAAGCCTTGGTCATGTTTGCACCGTCACCTCCACTTTTCATTTGGCCGATCGTTCACCTCCATATGATTGTTTACCCATTTTGAGGAACAGTTGCGAAGAGTGATTTCACCTAGCCATCCTTGTGACACTGCCGTGATTGGAAAATTCCAACCTGTACCTGGAATCAACTACTAACCCTGTTTATCACTCGTTCCTCAAAAGACGAGTCTTCTTTAAGCTCTTTTCATCTGACTCATAAAATATGAAAAGATTGCCGAGTCCTTGGCCTTCCAGCTTGTTAAAGGGACAGGAAGTGCTATCCCTCCTCTAGATTTTAATCTTTTTGGACCTGAGGGATTATTGCACAAAAAGATCGAGCGCTTGTTTTGTTCGGCTCGTTAAAACTATCGAAAACTCATCCCTTCTGTATTGTTTTATACTTTTTCGGACTTAAGGGATTAGATGACGAAAAAGGACTTTTGGAGTTAACTTTATGTATCTTTTCAGACTCTCTAAAAATGAAAAGAACCGAGTTATCTTTGTCGTTAGACTCGTTAAAATCATTAAATAGCGACAAACTTGTCTTTAGACGAGAACGAGTTTCACTATCGCTAGGCTCGTTAAAACATAGCGATGGGCTTGCCCGAAGGGCAGGTTATAGAACAAGCATATGTTATCCTCCTCAAGCTTGACAGAAATAAAGAGGTACTGGTCAGCAATGACTGGGGAAAAATTGGGAGAAACTCAAGAAAACTTTGATGGTAGCAGGTCGCTCTTGAACATGACACTTTTCCTCCGTACCACAATCAGGTTGGGTTGTTTCATTCACCGGTCACATCACCATGGTCTCGCCATACCATCCATATTTGGGGTAATGCTACCAATCCATCGCATCAGTGTCGCCATATGTTCAAGAGAAGTCGTTCAGAAAAGTCAACCGTGTCCCATCCACTATCGTACATTACCTTTCATCCTTTCATGACCGCCACCCTAAATCATATGTCACAGATCGTTTTCACCTCCATCAAAATCATTAGCTCCGTTCCGTGTCACTGATGTGGGATTCATTAAGGCCCTCCTTTGACGGATCGCTTCTTGTCGACATCAGCTCATTATCCAAGAAGTTGATCTAGGAACAACCCCTTCAGTACTTTGAAGCTTGCATGCCTCAATGGCAAGTTTCTCACTTCCGGCGACAGGTATACATCAATGACCTTCGACCGAAATATTTTGCGTGGTGTTCGACGCCAAGTCCTTTATTCACATCACGTGAATTGTACTGCAGTACCTTGAGGGTCATTATCATTATCGGTGATTCCTCTCGTGCTTGTTAACGGTTTACCTCATTGACCGATAATCAAGCGATGTCTTTCCATGTTCGACTTCAGAACATTTCTCACATGGATTGACTTGTACTTAGAGTGAAGATCGAACGAGTTTGAAGACCCCGGATCTAGTTTCATCCATCCGGGCTGCGATATATATTCAGGAAAGATAAAGACATTGACATGCACATCATTGCAGCAGATAATCATCCTACTCAAAGGATGATAATTTCATCAAAATTATCAGCCTACCATCAGACGATTGTCTGTTCTATGTACAGAAAAATGAATTTATAAAGCTGAGCATGGGAATGCCCGCCTCAGCTAGATCATGAAAGCAGTATGAAAAATAATGTATTGTATTGTATCTTATTACAGGTCTCCTCCCAGCATTGGATGAACTTCGGATCCCCCTGATAAAGCATTTCACCCGATAAACGGCCTCATACTTTAGGGGGCAACTGTTATAGACATTTTTATGCCTTACAACATTGAGCATGAAATTTCCATAATCTAAGGGATCCAAAGTCCCTAAACATGTTGTTCCTACCCCTAGAGGAACAAGGCTAACAAACCACAACAATTCATAGAAGTTCTCCACCAGAAACTGCTCAAAAACAAGTCAATTCAGGATCAATTCAGTGGCTCCACTAGCTGTCTGCGCTGAATGTCAAGGCCAACACTGGCTACCTGCTTTGAATGTCAAAGCCAACACTGGATACCTGCACTGAGCGAGAGTTGACATGTGGCAAGTTCATTCCACGAGGTGTCAAAACCCAGGAAGCTTCCAAAATCTTCCTCAATGACACTTGCCTCAAGGAATTCGACTAGTGATGAGTAAGAGGTTCCAAATCTCCAAGTGGAAGCAAGAACCTCCAAGTGGAATCAAGAACTGACAGAGGGAGAGGACACTAGTCAGATCTCAAGCTGACTCATCCTCTCTCCAAACATCTATATATGGATCTCTCCTCCATGAGATCTAGGGGCTGGAATTTTGTTATTGCAAAGAATTGTTGTTGGTTTGAGATTGGAATAATTGGGTGCTTAATGCTTTGAAGGGGGTGAAGATAGGAATTCCATTTGCTGGGAAGGAGATGCTGGATTGGAGCCCTCTGGGTTGTATCTCTTCCTGAACCTTGTTATTCATCAATAAAGATATCTTGGTTTCTCCTATATGCTGATGTGTCTTTGATGTATGATTGCATTAGTGTATTTAGTTTATTTCTAATCCTGAACTAGTTATGAATATGAATCCATGTCTTGTGTAGTGTTCTCTTCTTGTGATCTTGCAGAAACCTCTTGAAGCTGGGCGAGCGAGAAGGCAAGTAGCTGGGAACTCTCAAAGAGAAGGGAAACTGGATCGAGGGACAAACGGAAGACATCGGTTAGTCCATCCATCTCCCTTCATTCTTAATTCATAAAGGAAGAATACTAGAATAGCTGTCTCTGTTTGTTGCTAAGGCACTGTCACACCTTAGGTGGATAGGATCGTCCTGCATAGGCATTTTTCCCCACAACAGGGTTGCCACGACACACCTTGGTTATAGCCGAAAGTTGTAATCCTTGTATATTTCTTTCCAATGAACTATTTCTCGCCCTAAATGGAGATCATATGAAAAACTTGCACCCTAACCACCTCATATCCCACAAGCCTTTTGGTGGTTCATATTATAGAGTTAGGGTTTTGGACCTTTATGGTTTTTTTATTTATGTTAAAAGACCATTGTTTTTTCCTCTTGTAATGGATTTTTTGAATGATTTTAACCACAATCTCTCTCTCTCTCTCTCTCTCTCTCTCTATTCAGATATGACTTGCCACCATTCTAGTTGATTTTTATTCTCTAGTGTTTTATTATTTTTTTCATTAATAGAAGTTGGGTTTTCACTATATAACTACGCTCTCTACTATATTTATGTTTGTGTTCCATTTCCTTTCCTGAATTTTGTTTTGTTCCTTATACAACTAAAATCAGTAGTATTAGAGAAATATGTTCTTTATTGTTTCTTAGTCCATGTCCTCGATGAAGTTAGGGTAGAGAGAGTTAGTGATAGGGGTCCATAAATCAGACTGGAATTTTATCCTTTATGTAGCTTTGTGGGCGTATCCTACCTCTGTTAGGCCTGCTACTGTGTTCACACCATTCCAATTAGTTTATGGTCTGGAAGCAATCCTTCCAATTGAATGTGAAATTATGTCTCTCAAACTTGTTGTCGAACACCTCCATGCCACTTCCGAGCAAGAGGAATGTCTCTTACATTTGACACGCTTAGATGAAACCTAGCGTGATGTTGCGATGGCTAATGAATCCTATAAGAAACATATCAAGGTGTAATATGACAAGAGTGTCAAGCCTCATGTCTTCTTGGAAGGAGGCCTTGTCTTGTTATATGATCAATAGTTTGATAAATTAATATCATGGAAATTTGAGCCAATATGGCTAGGTCCATACATTATCAAATGTGTTCTTGCTAAAGGAGCCTGTGAGATTGTTGATTTCAATGGAGTTCCATTGGCACAACCTAGAAATGGGTTCTACCTTAAGAAATAATATGATATGTACATGTTGTATATAGGTGTGTTGAGTGTGTTTGCTTTGTGTTCCCTTCAAAGTTTCCTACAATTTTTGTTAATCTTGTTTACATTTGGTTTGCAGGTGTTAGCATCCTTCGAACCATATGTTGGTTATGTTGATGGTGCTAGTCATAGTACTTGGAATCATTCTTCTACAAAATGGGCTATATATGCTCTAAATAGTGAGTTAGTGAGTTTACAAGGGATTTGTATTGGTCGCTCTACCAATAATATCACTGAGTATAATGTAGTGATATAACTGTTTCTTGATGCTATTTCCCATGGTATTGGCCATATAGTTATTAGACTTGACTCAAAAATTGTAGTACTATAGTTGACTAATCTCTATTCAGTTATAATTGCAACTATGCTTCATATGTTCTTAAGGGTTGGCCTTATGGAAAGATACATTGATTTCATCCAATATGAACACATTTCTAGAAATCGAAACACATTGACAGATTCATTGGCTAATCATGTTTTAGATAGAAATTTGTGACACATTTAAATTAAATTCAATACACATCACATACATTTAAAGAGATAATAGAACCATAATAAATACTGAAGATAGTCGTGTGTGTATATATATATTATATATATATATATATCAAGGTTTGGTTTTACTGAAAATTGTTCCCGAGACACTTATGGCCATACGGTCTGTCATATCGAAATATATACATGCATTCCAAATATGGTTATAAGCCTCCTACTAGATTTATCATAGTGTTCATGTTAGCATGCCATTATGGAAGCCATCTTGCATAGTAGCCGATTGATATGGCTAGGCACGCCAATATTATGTCGTTGCAGTCTCATAGGAAGTTGGTCGACCCTAGTCTCAACTATGTTGTGGGTCAACCCCTCCATGTGACACTCAACCTCTACAAGGGATCGGCCACATTGAGATCCTGTAATACCTTTCGTCTTGCTGCAACAACTTGTACTATTATTGGTGCCTATTATGGGTGTCCTGCAAGCTGAAGATAAGAAGAACCCACAGGTTGAACAGGTCTAATACATGCATGTAGAAATCAATAGTTTAGTCTCAAATACATAAAAAAAAATTACAAAAAAAATGTAAAACTTAAAATCCAAAAATGATCATCTTTCTTCTTGTTTTACCTAATGGCACCCCATCGCTCACCATTAGGAAGCATGAGCTCCAAGTCTCTACGGGAATCCATCCCTACATATGGATAGTCATCTATCATAATGAGTTTCATGCACAACCATATGAAGAAGATTGGTGTGAAACTCATCGATGACAGACCTACATGTTTGGACATGAGACCCACCCACCTCCTCGTCCTTAGGACTCTTAGATATACGGGCTCATGTGAGATATGTTATGGCCTAAGAAATGGAATTCACTCTAAGGAAAAATAAATCAATATTGAACCATAACAAAAGTTCTTCAACCATTCATCATTGGCCTTGGTTATTTTCTCCTTCATGTTTGCTAGTACTTCATCACTCCAGTTGAATACTATCATCTCCATACACTCTAGAGCGTATTGCATATGATACCTATTGGCTAAATGTAGAGTAGCACTACTGACCAATTTGGCAATGATAAACAGGGTTTTCCCTAGAGGCAAACATACCACATCCTTGATCTCGATCTTCCCATCCTTGGTCGGTTGAGATCTTGGTCTATAGTGTGCACTGATGTAATCCTTGATTGTCTCTCCACCCCTCCTCGAACCAGATAATGAGATGGGGGTACCTCGCCTCAATAGACTTGTCAAGAAGTATATATATTCCACCTGTATCTCAAGCATATGTGCACCAAGTCTAAATTCCTACGCCTGAATATCCCATGCTCGGACAAGATATGCCAACAACTCCATATGTTGCATCATCCAAGGAAGCCAAAAAAAATTCAAGAGCCTACAATCTCTCAAAGCCTGGATAGTGGCAGGATCATCAGTTGTAGTTAAATCTTCTAGCTCGTGTTCTATTTCTCTCCATATTAAATCCATTTTGTTCATATGAAGACCTTAAAAATCACAAGAAGGATCATTAAGATAAAACTCATGCAAAAAACTGGAGAAATTTTGAGAGAAATAGGAAAAATCAATTTGTGAATTGTGCTCAACTCACCCCCCTAAGGGGAGACAGTGTGTTGTAGCACCCTCCTAAGTGCATTCATTTCATGTTCAACGCTCACTTTGGCTTGTTGGTGTGCGCTGGACCTAGGGAAAGAAATTAGATCCATATGGCCCTCAAAAACTGAAAAAACTTGCATGAAATGAAAAAAATGGAAGCATGAAAAGAAAGATGAAGGTTATATGTCCTACCTAGAAGTGACGACACTCAAAATGGTCCACCGGATTGGTCACAATTAATTGCATAATATTGGGGAAAAAACACTTATAACTCACTCACCAAGAGGTAAAATGTAAAATGGTAAAATTGAATTACCTTTTGCCTATTGTATGGCCATTTTCATTATTATTTTATTAATATTTTAATATTTGGACCTAAATATGAATCAATTTTATCTCGAAACATGTATTTTTAATCCTTTGGTGGTGTTCTAAGTAGGTTGAGAGTTGTTTAATGAATTTGGTGATGTTTGAATTGAAACATATAATTTTGACCAAAGATAATGCTTTTATTGCTTTTTCGGGCTCTGTAAACTTATGAAAATGGAACCCCCTCGAGTTCTCTTTCAACACTTTTTAGACTCCCAAAACATGAAAATATTTCCAAGAACTTGTCTTTTCGAACTCATTAAAGTAAATGAAAATATGTCTACTTAGTATAAGTTGAACCCTTTTTTGAACTGAGATAAACTATTTACAAAATAGGAAAACCTTAGTCGAACATGGCTAAGAGGTTCTCTTGAGTATCATTTTTTATCTTTTTGGACTCAAGGGACTATTTACAAAAAGGAATCTTTGGAGTTTTCTTTTTCGCCTCTTTTTCAAACTCTCTAAACATGAAAAACATTTTGATTTATACCTTTGTTGAACTTGTAAAAACATTAAACATCGATGGAATCCTCGAACATAATGAGACTGAACCACTTCTTCTCAGGGTTCGTTAAAGATACTCAAAGGGATTCATCTTAAGGATGAACTTACAAATCAATCATATGTTATCCTCCTCAAGCTTGTTAAAAAATAAAGAGGTATTGACCATAAATGGTTGGGGAAATTGGGAAAATAGGGTACTCTACCTATTAATGGAAGTGAGTCACTCTTGAACATGGCACTCTTCCACTTCATCTCCATGGCTATTGGGTAGGGAAATCTGCTTGCTTTTTTGTTCATCATACCATGTCAAAGCCTTCGCACATTGTTTTAGGTCAATGTTGCCAAATCCATTCAATGTCATTGATATGTTTAAGATAAATCATTAAGTTGATATCTACTACGATACTCTTAAGCCTTCATTTCATGTCTATCATTCCTGAACCAATTCCATATTAGCATCATTCTATCTCAAATCATGATACATGTTTTGTGTCTTTGACGAAGGATACATCAAGGCCCTCATACAACATGTCATTTCTTGTCGACATTAGCTCATTATCCAGGAAGTTGACTTAGAAACTCGCCCTTCGGTATCTTGGGAGTTGCTTACATTAATGGCAATTTTCCTTGCTCTGAGCAATAGGTTTTCATCATAGGCCTTTAATCGAAACATGCTATATGGTGTTCTACTTCAACTCATTTATTCACACTGTTGTCACACATAATGTCCAAGAACCGTGATAATGACTTAAATCGGGGGTTGTCACCTTAATCACCAATCTCTCGGTTTTAGTTGTCTCCCAATAGCAAACTAAGGGGGTTAGAACCTATGGAAATGGAGTGAGGGGAGATCAGCTAGGAACCAACCAATCTGGGAGACACAATTAACCAACCAATACTTTTTTAGACTATGCAAAATAAAGAAGGATCCAATTTGATTCAAGAAAAATGATATTGGTGCCTTGTGGAGTCAACTATCTTGCGAAGGAAATTAATTCCAAGTAATGGATGGAAAAATGCTGCTGAATGATTTGACTATCTTATATGAAAATGAAAAACTTAAAGCTATGTGAAATGTAGGGGCTTGGTTAATATAATTAAATGCCTATTCTAAGTTTGATCCCTTAATGTTTCTATCGACTAAGATTGTGCTTGGAAGTAAAATTTTAATGTGCAAGTATTAGTTTAGTATGCAAATGAAAAATTGAAATGATGTGGTGGTGGAAGGAGGGCCTAAAATATGAGTTACTTTTGAAATATGTCGTGAGTGTTTTTTAACTTAAGGCTAAAAAAAATGACCTTAATGTAAAAACAAATACTTGTACTAGCAATGTAAAATATGAAGTTGGCACAAGTAATTACTGAAATATGCAATAGGAAACCAATGTAAAATGTTGGAAATAAAACACTTTAAATTCAGAAATCCATTTGCATGAGGTGCTCAATCAAAGATCATTAGATGCATAAGTAAAACTTGATTAGTCATACTTGCATGAGCATGTAAAAACAAATGTATTTCAGAAATTAAACTAAGTGCTTAAACTCATTGTGGAGCGATAAAAAGGTGCCTTTCGAACTCCTAATTACCTTCACATTAATTATCAACCCAGGGGCGACTTTTTATTTCAAGAGTGTACTCTGTCTGAGGCGGCTATATACTCAAGAGTAATGTTTAGTAGTATAGCGTTCAGAGAACACAAGAGTAGACGGGTGCTAAACTATGACTAAATTACTTCAAAAGGATAAAATCACACAAGATAGCTTATCAGTCAAGGGTGCGGAAGTGATAACCCATCCCTCTAGAAACTGATGGAAAGGAAATTAGAGCATGGACCATAGGTCTGGGAGCTAAGCAGCGACTTGCTGAGGCTCACTACAGCCTTAGACCTTCTCTCACACCAAAGCAGCAAATGCAAGTAAATAGAACAGCAGATAGGAAATGGAATAGCAAGTCTAAAATGGAACGACCGTAAATGGAACAACAAACTGGAATTAAACGAACCGAACAACAAAACTAAGTAATTGGAAAGACACAACAAACTATAAATGTAATTGAATCAGCAACCTTAATCCAGCAGCATGAACATTAATCGCAGTTATTGAATCAATTACAATCGCAGTTATATTTGAGTAGTAACTTAATTGAACAACCACGGCAATTATAAATGAGCAACAATTAAATGGACCACGGTTCTTAATTAGACAGCGCAGTATTAGATCAAAATTATCAGCAATACATTTCAATTTATAATTAATAATTCTATCACTCACGCAATCCAATTATGATTTCAATATAACAAAGTAATTCCGCGAAATGTTCATAAACAAAAGATCGCTGAACAAAACAATTTAAAGAAATGAAAGGGAAAACAAACCATCACACATCAGCAATTGTAAAGATATGATACACAGTAGCAGCGTACTCCACCAGAGGTTGGGCCCTTAGCCGCCAGCGGACGCTGCTGGGTTACTTCAGAAGGAAAGAGTGAACAACAATGCCCAAATTATGTATTAATCATTAAATAGTGAAATCATTACAATAATTGAAGCTTTGAGACTTACAACATAAAATAATCCTTCCTTCCTCCTATCCTATCATGAATCCTTTCTTCTGAATTTCTAATTCAAATCATCAATTCGCCATCATTCGAATCCCCAAAGTCATCTTGAAGTTTCCCCCAAATCATCCTCATCTCTGATCTCTGTTTTCATTTAAATAGAGAGAGATCAGAGAGAAGTTACAATAAGGATAAGTACAACATGATTCCTATTACAAAATTGGTTTGCTTCTAACCATTTGATCAACAAGAACAAGGCGAATTTGGCTTTGCAGCTGAGATTTGGAGGACGGCCGCAACTGCAAATCTGAGAAAATCATGCTCAAAGAACCCTAGGTTTCTCTCTGTACAAGCCGAATTTGGGAAAAGCATTCTTTGACAAGTTAATTGGGCCCGTTCTGGACAAAACCCATGTTCCAGATTTCTAAAATTCGTCTTCATTTGCTCATAATCTCAACCGCAAAACTGTCACTCCTTAAACCAGCGAATTTCTGAGTTGGTCGTACTCAAAGAACCCCACGTTTCTCTCTGTACCAGCCGAATTTGGGAAAACCATTCTTTGCCAAAGTTAATTGGGCCCGTTCTGGACAAAACCCATGTTCTGGATTTCTCAAATTCGTCTTCATTTGATCAGAATCTCAACCGCAAAACTGTCACTCTTTAAACCAGCGAATTTCTGAGTTGGCAGATTTAAAAATCAAATCTTCAGTCTGGAAGTTACTTTGGAGGCTAAAAATGGTGAATAATGTTATAACCAACTTATTAGAACTATCATTGATAAAATAATGCATAATCATCAATTTATTAGAAATAAAGGAGAATAAATAATATTCATCCATGAGAGCATAAATTATTTATAAAATGGATTTAAATGATAAATTATAATAGATGATATAATAGAGAAGAGTAAAAATGGATGAAATAAGTGTTACAAAGTGGTCGTATTCATAGCCCAACACTCATATCACATCAATGAAACATTAGGCTAGTAATTTTCTCTTAAAACAAATGACAATCCGAGCAATATATTCTAAACTAGGGGTCCTATTACCATGCAAGGTTTAGATTTTTTCTATGTGTAACAACAAAAGCTTCAAATGACAAACTCATAACTAATAATGCAGAAAATTTCCGAGTTAAACTATTTCCAATCTAGTGATGCATTTGATCTTAAAACTCAAAAATAAATTACTGAAAAAGCAGTGAAATAATATTTAGACATTTGTCAATTAACATGCAAAAGTTTATGAAAATAATTAAGTTTTTGAAATGTACCGTAGTAAAAGATGCAAACTAAATTTGCTGCTAAACTTTATCTAATTGAAACTCTATGCTAGTGTTAGTCTTTCTTTTAAATACATAAATGAAATGGGGTAAAGGTTTAGAGGATGTGCACCAGTCATCCCTTAGGGGCTTGAAGATACTTGGAGATAAGTTGCCCAAGTCACTGGACATCTTCAAATCCAAATGGCAACTCAGATTTTTTTTCGAGAATTTTCTTGTTAAAATTTTTAGGGAATTTTTTAGGGAAAAATTAGTGAAAAATTATGGTGAAGGAAGAGAGGCTGAGAGGGGAATGAAGGAGGTCAAGAGGAAGAAGTGGGAAGTAGAGAAGGAAGAGGAGGGAGGCGAAGAATGAGGGAGACTGAGAAGGAAGGTGAGAGAGGTGGTCGAGGGGAATATGTCGTGAGGGAGAAGGAGAATGGAGGAGCAAGGGAGCCGAGGGTTGAGGAAGATAAGGAGGTTGAGAAGAGGAAGGGAAGGCTGAGAGGAGGGATAAGGGAGATGGGAGGTTTTAAGGTAGACGGGAGGCCTAGGAGCAGGGAGAAAAGGCAACGAAAGAGGGAGGCCAAGAAAGGAGGGAAGGTTGAGAAGAAGGAGGGGAGGTCGAGAAAGGAAGGGAGATCATGAACAGGCTAAGAAAGAAAGAAGAGGGAGTAGGGGGCTAGAGATGGCCAGCACAGGGCCTCAAGGCCCTGTTATCACTCCAAGAAACTCTCCTAGGTTGCAGATCAGAGATGCTTGGTAACATATAATCTTCAATATTGTTCTATGAACTATTAGAATGAATGATGGTTTGAATCAAGTCAGATAACCATTTCAACTCTATTCACACTCAAGACATGCATGAACACCTTCAACAATACAAGGCTTTAGATTAATAATGCTAAATAGTTTATAGATTCAATGGAAAGATGGAGAATACTGACTGTACCAGAAGATGCATACATAAACATATATGAATGGCCAGCTACAGGAAGAAAATGAAACTTGTAAATCTAGTTTATCAATGCAGAGATAAGATGACAATTATCTAGAATTAGACACAACAGAAAACATGAATAACGTATTCATGTGCAAGCATAGAACAACAAAGAAAATGTAATTGAACATGTAATAGCAAAATAAGCTTATATTGATAAAACAAAGATGAGAAGCTTGAAGGAACAGAGTAGTAATAATCTCCAAAAGTTGAACCCTTGTTACATCTAGTTTTGGGCCTTTTATAGGCCTTTATAATTCTCCTAAGCTCTCAAAGGCTCAGAGTGTCTTAATCCATCCTCCCTATCTCTTCAACAACTTTGATGCCATCTAAGCAAGCATGGCTTCAGAGGTTTCTTCTTCTAATAGAAGAGTAACTGCTTTCTGATATTTTGGCTGCGCTGGCAGGGACCTCTCTCTTGCCAGAGATGCCCACAATCACTTCTATTGTTTTCAACTGTGTCATGCTATTGGTGCACCATGATGTATCTGTTTTGGGCTGCAGCATGCTGTGGCCCTTCTCTTTCCTTTTCCTGCCTCTGTTTCTCGGAAAATTGTCTTCTGGGCTCTTTTATATGGTGGAATGGGTCTTCGGGCCTTTGTTTTTCCCTTTAAACTACAAACAGTGACTGTTTCTGTTATAAACATCGAAAACGCTGCAAAAATGATAAATCCCACCCATCATTGTTCATTTCGGACTTCAAAAGTCCTTAGATATGGTCTATTCTCCCATCGGGCCCACCCTCTAGGTTGTTATCGCATGTCGCTGATGGCCTATTCCTAGCTTCCCTTTGTATTTTGCAATAAGGCGAAAAACACTACAAATCATGAAAAAACGGTCATGGCGGACTTGAATATATATATATATATTATTTCGGAAACTCATCGGGTCCGGGATTCATCGCCATCACAAGGCCCCAAGGCTTCCTTTGTATTTCGTTCAAACAACGAAAATACACAAAAACATTAAAATATGGGCTTTTGCGGACTTCAAAATAAATGCAATAGTGTATTATATATTTGTCAGGTCCAGTTATCGCATCACCCTTATACTTGTACATAGGCCCTGCCCCTTGGTTAGTGTCGATAGCGATATAGCGATGCGATAAATCGCAATCGCACGTCGCTCACTCCTTGGGTCCTTTATATAACATGGCATATGCTCCCCGCCGATAGCGATGTCACCGATATTGGTGACTAACATATTTCTCGGCCCGATCTCATCGCAACTCTACTCTGACAGCCTCCGATGGCCACTACCGATGCGATTAGCCACTTAGATCTGGGATGTTGATTGGCCAGATCTAATGGCAGCTGTGTGTTGCCATGTTTATGCTTTCAATACTTTGCTTTTTCATTGTTTTGGAGTGTTTTAGCTTCCCGATAGTGTTTTTCCGCCCTTCCAAGGGCTCTCGACATGTAATGGTTTCACTCTTTGCATGATCTTAGTGAAGATTTTGAAGACTTTAAGAGAAAATTTGGATCCATTGGCATGATTTTGCTGGTTTACGGAGACCTTCAAGAGCATATTTGGATCCATTTTTGGGCCATTTGCCCACAAAGCTAACACTGGCTCCTTCTGGGGATGAAATCCTCCCTATGAGGTTTCAAGGATCACAGATCAACGCCTTTCCTGTAAAACAAAAATCAAATCTTCCTTCTAGTGTTCCATTGGGCATGGAGTCTATTTTGTAATGAAAATAAAAACCGGGAAAAACATATTTACAATGACAAGGATTTAAAGCCTTAAATGAAATAAAGTTTCAAGAACCGCCCATTTACTGGGCTACCAAAAGTATCTCCTCCTTCCAGATTGTGTAGAATGAATGTATTGCTCTGCTGAATTTGAGCGATGACAAACGGACCTGTCCATAAGGAGTCAAACTTGCCATGATTACCTTTCTTTTCCTTAAATGCATCCCATTTAAGCACCTAGTCACCAACTTGGAAATTGTCCACTTTTGCCTTCTTGTCAAAGGTTTTTGTTTTGTTTTTGTTTTTGTTTTGTTTTGTTTTGGTTTTTTGTTTTGTTTTGTTTTGTATTTTTGTTTTTTTGTTTTTTTGATTTTTTTTTTGTTTTTTTTTGTTTTTTTGTTTTGTTTTGGTTTTTTGTTTTGTTTTTTTGTTTTGTTTTGTTTTGTTTTGTTTTGTTTTTGTTTTGTTTTTGTTTTGTTTTTTGTTTTGTTTTGTTTGTTTTGTTTGTTTGTTTGTTTGTGTTTTTTTTTTCTCTTCTTCTGATGAGCCTTTGACTTCTCAACCAGCTGCTCTCTGATATGCTATAGTTAGACCAGGTTATTCATTGTTCTTACCATGTCATTCTCTTCATCTTGCAAGAATTTAGCCACAAGGAGAATCAACTGGATAGGGAAAACAACATCAGCACCATAAACCAGTTTAAATGGAGAATTCCCTATGGATTTTTTGATGGTAACTTTGTCAGCCCATAGTGCAAACTTCAACTTGGAATCCCAGCTCTTTTTGTTGTCCTCTAACAATTTTTTGATTACCCTTACTAGACTCTTATTAGATGATTCTGCCAGGCCATTGCCTTGAGGATAATATGAGGTAGAATGCACCACTTGAATGCCCATGGATTCAATTATGTCCACCAATTCTTTTTCCTTGAAAGCTATTGCATTATCAGTGACTAGTTTGGTTGGGCAACCAAATCTAGTGAAAATATTCTCATTCAAGAACTTTATGACAACTTGATGATTGACATTCTTAGTGGGTATAGCCTCAATCCACTTGGTGAAATAATTAGTGGCTACTAAAATCCATTTGTGTTGGCCACTGGAATGTGGGTTGATCTCACCTATAAAGTCCAAGCCCCACTGTTGGAAGGGACCACTACCATGTACTGGTCTCAAGGGCAGAGATTTTAGCTGTTGTCTTCCTGCAAACCTCTGACACTTGTCACAAGCTTTCAAAAAAGAGAATACATCAGAGAATAGAGTAAGCCAATATTACCCAGCCCTCAAGATTTTGTGGGTTGTGGTCCTCAAATAATGATGCCCTCCACAGATGCTAGAATGGAACTGGTGTATGACTTCCACAGATTGTTCTTTATCTAGACATCTCAAGAGGATTCCTGATGGGTCTTTCCAATAAAGCAGATTTTAGTTTATGTAGAATTTGGCTGATTTGAGTTTAAGGGCCTGGGCTTGACTTGAGCTAATCCCTGGAGGGACTTCTAGCTTTTGAAAAAAATGAACTATGCTAGAATACCATTCATAGGTGGCTATACTTTCAGCCAAAGACTGATTCGGCTTTTGTTCTTCTGTTGCTCCCTCTGTCTGCTCATCATTTGAATTTAGACCCATGCAATTTATGTCTAACAAGCTGCAATTTTCTTCACTCATAAGTTTAGCCAAGCCTTGGCCTTTGACAAGCTTAGTGGGCTTCACCTCTATGAATTTTGCAATCCATTTAGCTCCCTTTCCATCAATGTCTGGCTGAGTTAAGACATCTTTTACTGAGGATGAAGGTACATATGCAACCACTTTGGAATGCAAAATATAAATTCTGAATGCCTTTAAAGATTTTATGAGAGCATAAGCTTGTTTCTCAATAAGGTCATACCTTAGTTCAGCATTCCTTAGAGTTTTGCTGAAAAATGCCATAGGATGCTCTATTCCTTCATCATTTTTCTGCAACAGAATTGATGCAAGTGTATCATAACAGGAAAAAGAGAAGATACAAAACTCCTTAGTGTAATCCGGGCTAATTAGAGTGGGAGCTTCCATGATAGCTTGCTTGATTGCTTCAAAAGAGCTTCTTAAATCATCTGTACATTTTATTTCTGATCCTTTCTTCAGCATGGAAGTGATGTGCTTTACTAGCTCTGAAAAGTTTGGAATGAACATCCTTACAATGTTAATCTTACCCAAGAAGGATTGAATGTCCCTTTTTGACCTTGGGATGGAAAATGTCTGAATGGCTTGAACCCTTTCTGGATCAATCTTCACACCTTCAATAGAAACAATATGTCCCAGAAGTTTGCCTTCTTCTAGAGAAAATTGTGACTTCTTTGGGTTCACTAAAATTCTAAACTGTCTGCAATTTAGGAAGACCTTCTTCAAATGTTTTAAATGGTCTTTGTGGCTGCTGGAGAAGACTATTATGTCATCAAAGTAAATAAGGAAAAACTTGTCCTTCACTCCCACAAAATCTATGTCCATGGCCCTTTGAAAAGTAGCCCCATCATTCATCAGTCCGAAAGGCATCTTGGAGTACATGAAAGTGCCCCAAGGAGTAGTGAAGGAAGTCTTTTCCTGATCTTCTGGATGTACAACAACCTGATTGTAACCTGAAAATCCATCTAAGAAAGACATGACTCTAGCCCCTGAAACTCTTTGTAGCAAGTGTTCCATCTTAGACAGGGGGTAGTTATCCTTTTTAGAGCACTTGTTCAGATTTATGAAGTCAAGACAAAGCCTAATTTTTCCATTTTTCTTTCTTACTACCACAAGGTTCGCTATCCACTTTGAATACCTAAGGGGAACTATGATTTTGGCATCCAACAACTTCTTGATCTCTTTCTCAATCAAAGGCAATAAGAGAGGGTTGATAGGTCTTAACTTCTGCTTAAAAGGGGTGGTATTCTTTTCCAGTGGAATCTTATGCTGTATGGTGTTTGTATCATAAGTTTTAAGATCACTGTATTCCCAGGAAAAAATATTAGTGAATTGCTTCATGGGGGTGTAATACTCAGAATTCTGGGTAGAAGACAAATGAGTGGACAGATTGATGTATTTCGGATGGGCTGGGCTCTATATTGTGTTTACAAGGAACAAACTCATTTTCTGTTTCGGCAAGCTTATATGGCACATCGTTTTGATCGAACAACTTCTCTAGTGGCACTAATCCCTTTGGTATATGGTTACTAGGCAGCTGGACGATGCTTCCTTGGCCGATCTCGTTTTTTAACTTGGGCTGACTGCATTCTTCCATGGTTTCATTTCCTTGGTCAATGTGCATTTCAACAAATTCCTCAGCGACTTGTAAAAACCTATTAATTTCCTCATCGTCTTCAAAAACTCTCCAATATTTGACATTGTCAGGCAGAGAGGGTCTATATTTTACCTGAACTTCATATTTCAATTTACGAGGCAAAGGAGGAATAAACGTGCTAGCATACACAACAAGGGAGTCGACAAGCTGGTTCTTCATTCTCGGAATATAAGAAATGCTGAAATTATTAAAAGAATCCTTAAGCCTCCATACCTCATCTTTGTATGCTCTTAGCCTTGGATGCTTTGCTTGGAAAGTTTTATTTACCTATTGAATAATGAGGTCTGCATCTCCAAACACTTTCAAGCCTTTGATACCCATTTCTTTAGCAACACTTAAGCCTAGAATCAAAGCTTCGTACTCTGCTATGTTGTTTGTGACCTGAAAGGTTAATTTGAAAGATAAATGAATGTATTCCTGTGCTGGGGACACAAGGACTACACCTGCCCCTGCAACTTCCTTAGAGAAAGCCCCATCAAAGCACATGTCCCAAATCTGCGGGCCTTCTTCCTCAACGATTTGGCAAACTGGTTTTTTAAGCTGCGTGGAGGCCAACTGGGATTCTTCAATATGAAGAATATATGCTCCAAAATCAGTTTCAACAACATAGATGGGATGATTAGTAGGGTTATTCTTATCGCTAATGATATAAGATAATTGCGCCTCTCTGTATAATCTCTTGCTCTCACCTCCGAAGACTGGGACAGTAGCATAGGACAAATCATTTTGTAATGATCCACCTCATATCTTGATGCAATCTCTGGAAAGTAACATGCCAAACTTGGGGGGTACATCTGCTACCACAATATCCATCATCATGCTCTTCATGGGTAGCTGAGACAAAGTGATGGCTAGGTTCTTGATTAATCCCAAACATTTCACTTTTCTAGAGTCAAAAGAAAATAGGTCATGATAAGGCTTGGTGATGTCAAGACTCAGCTCATCCATGACAACCTTGGGCATTAGATTATGGTTGGCTCCAATGTCCAGAAGGCAGTTGTTAAGGATTTTATCATGAATAGTTAGAGACACATAGAATGATGGCAAGTTGTCTTCATAGTTTTCAATCATTGGGTTAAGAATAAGAACTGGCTTGTCATCTTGCAGATTTACATAGTCAGTGGAGGCTTGGATGGCTTTAGGCTCAAGGGCCTCAAGGATGGATCTTTTGAAGGACTCATTCTTCACTAGTTCAATCAGAGGCATAGGTATTCTTAGATTCTAGATTTTTGGTTGAAAACTGAAGGGAGAAGGAGACTTGTCAAGGCCTCTTACCTCATGAGTTGGAGCTTTAAGGATGATGGGATGAACTGTCGGTTGCCTTTTCTTATTAGCTTTTTGTACTGCAGGGACAACAACTCTTTGAATAGGAGCTTCCTTGGTATTATTCATCTTTGACCTCAGGTTGTATCTTTGCTGATCTACAGTTTGTAGAATAGCTTCACCATCCCATTCTTGGTTAATCTGGTCATTGAATAATGACTATTCATAGGAAGCTGAGGTAAAAGAGGAGGCATTTCCTTTGTCTTCCAAACAATGGATCTCATCATCTTCTTCAAACTGCTCGTCTTCCATGACTACATTCTGGAAAGGGGTCTTCACCCTTTGGTCTTCATTGGCATCTTTGCTTCTTTGCAAAATCTGCAACTGCTCATTAGTTCTTCTATATGGATATGGATTTAGATTTCTAGGAGCAAAGGTACTAGGAACTCCTCCTTTCCCAGGGTGCTGCTCAACCTTTAATTTTGAGATTTCAGAGGCTAATGACTCTATCATTTTGGTCATTTTATCTATCTTAGGATTAGAGGATGATGAAGACTCGCCCCTCTGTCTTTTTCTGTCAACATTGCCCTTGAGCTTCTCTGCAGCCATGATGTTTGATTCCACCTCCAAGGCTGCATCCTGCATGTCAACCAAAGTAGCACATCACCTCTCTCTCAAAAGTAGGTAGAAGTCAGAATCAAAAGCACTGGCATAGGTGAGTTTAGCAGAGGTAGTAGTGGGTTTTACTTCAGATGGTATCTTGTTGTACGTATGGTTAAATCTCTTATTAAAATCAGACAACGACTCACCATTTTCCCTCTTTAATTTCCCAAAATCAGTGTGATAGTAGAGGAGATCTTTCTTGTCACCCCAATGCTTTAGGAATGCATCATCTAAAGCCTCAATATCTACTATAGATCTTGGGGTTATTTCTTTGAACCATTTTCTAGCCTCTCCATCTAGGCTTTGGACAAAGACTCTCATCCACACATCATCTTCACTAATGTCTAGGTTATCAGCATAGCTATAGAATGACTCAAGATGTTCTTCAGCAGTAACACCTTCAGTCCCAGTGAACTTAGGCCTATATTTCTAATATTCTCTAGCAGGCATGGCATTCAATGGAGTGGGTAGTATTAGAGGTCCATACCTAGCAACTATGATTCTTTCAATTTTGGTAGGTTCTTGTGGACTTGCCATAGCTGTGGTGACTAAAAGAGTACTGGCAGTCTGAATGATAGAGGGCTGAGGAGCGACTGATAATACTAAATGAGTATGATGGATAGGAGGTGAGGTTTCCTTTGGGCTTAAAGCAAAAGGAGAACCTAAAGAATAAGGAGCTTTATGAATCTATGAGAGTCTTTCTTCACTGCTAGTATTAGATGCTATATTCTCAACATGTATTTGTTCTATTACAGGACTTTCTTGAAGAGATATAGGAGATTGTTTAGGTTTACCTAAACCTGATGCTCCTTTTTGCAATACCTTTCTCTCTTTGATGATTTTTTCAGGGTCAGGTGCTGGGTCAGCTTGTAGCTTCTGAGGATTTCTCCGAGTATGCTTCACAAACTGAGCCAGAACAATGAAGTGGAGTCACCAAGAGGTTCAGCCTCCAGTAGAGTCACCAGATAGATGATTACAACCAAAAAAGTGCCTAGACTTTGTCTATCATCAAAGCCGGATCTCTATCGTTTCCTAGGGAAGCTGAGCTTCAATTTCCTCTCCTTGGCAATGGCGCCAATTATGTTATCACTCCAGGAAACTCTCCTAGGTTTCAAATCAGAGATGCCTAGTAACATATAATCTTCAATATTATTCTCTGAACTATTGGAATGAATAATGGTTTGGATCAAGTCAGATAACCATTTCTGCTTTATTCTCACTCAAGACATGCATGAACACTCTCAACAATACAAGGCTTTAGACTATTAATGCTCAATAGTTTATAGATTCAATGGAAAGATGGAGAATACTGACTGTACCAGCAGATGCATACATAAACATATATGAATGGCCAACTATAGGAAGCAAATGAAACTTGCAAATCTAGTTTATCAATGCAGAGATAAGATGACAATTATCTGGCATTAGACACAGCAGAAAACATAAATAACGTATTTATGTGCAAGCATAGAACAACAGAGAAAATGGAATTGAACATGTAACAACAAAAGAAGCTTATATTGCTAGAATGAAGATGAGAAGCTTGAAGGAATAGAGTAGTAATAATCTCCAAAAATTGAACCCCTGTTACATCTTGTTTTCAACCTTTTATAGGCCTTTACAATGCTCTTGAGCTCTCAAAGGCTCAGAGTGTCTTAATCCATCCTCCTTGTCTCTTCAACAACTTTGATGCCCTCTAGGCAAGCATGGCTTCAGAGGTTTCTTCTTCTGATAGAAGAGTAAATGCTTTCTGATATTTTGGCTGCGCTGACAGGGAGCTCTCTCTTGCTAGACATGCCCACAATCACTTCTATTGTTTTTGGCTGTGTTGTGTTGTTGATGCACCATGATCTATTTGTTTCAGGCTGCAACATGCTGTGGCCCTTCTCTTTCCTTTTCCGGCCTCTGTTTCCTGACAAACTATCTCCTGGGCTCTGTTATATGGTGGAATGGGTCTTCGGGCCTTTGTTTTTCCATTTAAACTGCAAACAATGACTGTTTCTATTATAAACAATGAAAGCACTACAACACTGATAAATCCCGCCCATCACTGTTCATTTCGAACTTCAAAATTCCTTAGATATGGCCTATTCTCTTATCGAGTCTGCCCTCTGGGTCGCTATCGCAAGTCGTTGATGGGTTGTTCCCCACTTCCCTTTGTATTTTGCAATACAACAAAAAATACTAAAATCCATAAAACAATGGTCATGGCAGACTTGAAAATATATATATTTTTATTCCGGAAACCCATCGAGTCTGGGATTCATCACTAAAGCAAGGCCCCAAGGCTTCCTTTGTATTTCGTTGAAACAACGAAAATACACAAAAACATTAAAATATGGACTTTAGCGGACCTAAAATCATATATATTTTGCTTCCAAAACCCATCGGGTCTGACCTTGTTGCTATCGCAAGTCACATTCGGTCCGTTCCTTGTATTTCGTTAAAACAATGAAAATACGTGAAATACATTAAAAATGGGCTTTTGCAGACTTCAAAATAAATGTAATAGTGTATTATATAACCATCGGGTCTGGTTATCGCATCGCCCTTATACTTGTACATAGGCCCCGCCCCTTGGTTAGCGCCATAGCGATATAGCGATGCGATAAATCGCAATCACGCATCGCTCACTCCCCGGGTCCTTCATATAACATGGCATATGCTCCCCACTGATAATGATATCGCCAATATCGGTGATCGGCATATCGCTTGGCCCGATCTCATCGCAACTCTACTCCGATTGCCTCCAATGGCCACTGCCGATGTGATTAGCCGCTTAGATCTAGGTTGTTGATCGGCCAGATCTAACGACAGCTGTGCGTTGCCATGTTTATGCTTGCAATATTTTGTTTTTTCACTGTTTTAGAGTGTTTTAGCCTCCCGATAGTGTTTTTTCGCCCTTCCAAGGGCTCTCGGCATGTGATGGTTTCGCTCTTTGGGTGATCTTAGTGAAGATTTTGAGACTTTAAGAGAAAATTTGGATCCATTGGCATGATTTTGCTGGTTTATGGAGACCTTCAAGAGCATATTTGGATCCATTTTTGGGCCATTTTCCCACAAGGCTAATAGGCCCTAAACAAAATTTTCCCATGATATTTCTAAAAATTTCTCTTCAACCTACAAACAAAATGGAGATCAGATCTTGCCCTCCAAGGCCTAGATCTGTCTCCAAAATCCACAAAAACTGCATGCAATATACATATTTGTTCTTGTGCAAACAAAAGGTAGAAAACCCCAAAACATGTATATACAAAAATATGAAATACCCAAAACCCCAATGAAATAAAAAAATTGAAATTTACAAATTTACAATAATATTCTACCGATCTAGTAGATATGCATATCAAAGCCCTCTATTAGTCAGTTCTAAACAATTTTGCACGGATTTATAAATAATCTGGAAATTTTAAATAAAGACACACGCCCAACAAAAACCCTGCAAATAAAATATTTTGTAAAATGACTTCATAAATGAAAAACAATACGCTCTTTAGATTCTGTAATCTGAGAGCCAGTTGGTCCAACTGAGGACTTCCCCAAACACCCAAATCCTAAATAATAATTTTTTCACACTTAGATATGATTTTTAGATTAATATAGATTCAAAATAATCATAAAATCATCAAGAAATAGAGACACCTGCTAGTTCTATCAAATCAAAATGATATTTAAAAAACCCAGAAATTTGTGCAAGATACATGTGTACAGATCAATCCTCAAAGGCTATTATCCAGTAAATACAAATAAAAGCAGCAAAGTATTAAGAGAAATATTACTGCATAAATATGAAAGAGGAACACCACGGCCTGAAATCTCAAAATCTTTGTGTTTTATTAACCAAAAAATGTTACAAGAGCTTTCTCAGAGAAAGTACACGATTCAATGATCAGATCCAAAGAATGGAGAGAGACGTCTAATTTATAGATAATTTTTCCAACAACTAGATGGCTTGATCCCTATCAAAATAATCTCAATTGTTGATGAAGATCAAATGATCTTTTAATCATCACCGTTGAAATCAAGTTATTTTTTGAGGAAATTCGAATTTCACTTTTAATTTATTTTTAATTAACTCAAAAATTATTATTTTGAGTTAATTGCCTAAAAACATTGGCTTTGAATTAAGTACTAAGACCCAAGGGTCCAAAATATCTTGAAAATTTCAACATTCCCTTTGTTGGGGACTTCTAAAACTTTAAAACCCATAAATTTTAAATGTTGGAGGATTTAATTTTTCCTTGGACCTAAATTAATTAAAATTTTTGGCTTTAGCATTTTAATTTATTTTATCTCATGAGGGGATTATGAATTTTTCCAACCCTGTAATACTTTAGCATTATAGCTAAAATATTATTTACATGACATATTACATTTCTAACCCATGAAGGGGGAAGATCCATTCATTATAGACCCTCAATAAGTTACCCATTTCTGCGACTCAAAATATGATCTAGTAGATTAAGAGACTTGTAATAAAATAATCTAACCAAATAGTTAGCATTATTCCCAAATCACTTTTATAGAGACTAGATAAATAACACTAGGACTCATTTAAGATCCTAATGAAAAAATCCACCCTAGCTTTGGGATGAGGTTGGAGGGAAAAAATTTGTCAACCATTCATGTTTAGAAACACACATGAATCGGTGAGACAAAAAACTTCTAAGATAGAAATCATCATCAGAAAGATAAAATTACCTAGGTTTTTACATACATTTGTATTACTACGATCATTTATATTACAAAATGCAGAAAGGGTTTACAAAACTCCAGTGTACATATAGCTGATAATGATGAATCTGTGGATCATTTGAGTGCTTGGACATGATGGAAGTCCTTGCACGAAAAAATGTATAGTTATGGGGTAGTTGACATGGAGTGGTCAACGTCTAGTTCCACTTAGGGACATGTTGCTTCCTCGAAGGAATGTGAGAATCCAGAATCTGCACCCAAAGAACACATAGAATTCCATAAGTAGCGTCCATCCAAATATAATCCAAAAATCATCATATAACATTATATATATGAAATATAAGCTTTGTAACAATTCTACAAACATGAAATGTAAAATTAATCTAAGAACATAAATAAAATACTAAAATGACAAGGTGCATCAGATGTCATCTTTGAAGAATAGCTTGAGAATTTGGCCATTTGTAGGTAAGTCAAGTGGTTCACCATCTAATTTGCTCAAGTGGAATGAGTTTGGACTAGTAATGCCTCGAATAATGTATGGTCCCAACCACAAACTGTCAAATTTCTTATGCTTTCCTAATTTTTCATTTTTGTGATCCCATAGTAGAACCATATCTCCAACCTGCAAATATCTAGACCAAGAAGATTTGTCAAATATTTTCTTAATCACTTAGAATGATTCTTGCATATACAAACAAAAGCTTTCCTGTGTGTTTCATCCAACTCCATGATTTGATCAATCCTATTTTGGACAACATATTTATCACTAGAAAAATGATGAAGGAGTTGGTAAGCTGGTAGTTTAAGATGGACAGGTAATGTCACATCCATGTCATAGACAAGTTCAAAGGGACTTTTACCACTAGCTTTCTTTTTAGTTATTCCATCTGCCCAAAAAGCGTACTTGATTTTGCTGTCCCAAGACGCTTGTTATCTCCTACTATCTTCTTGATAATGGTTATAATATTTTTGTTACTTGATTTAGCGAGGCCATTACCTTGAGGATATTAGTTAGACGAATGACATAACACAATGCCATACTTAAAACAAAAATATGAAAACTCCATAAGACTAAATGCCTTAGCATTATCGGTGGTGATTTTAGCTGGGACACCAAATCTAGTAATAATATGATTTTCAATAAAATCCATTATAACCTTTTTAGTTCCATTCTTAGCAGGAATGGCTTCAACCCATTTAGTGAAATAATTGGCAGTCGTCAAGATCCATGAGTAACCATTGCTAGAATTTTCATGGAATTTCTTGATGAAATCCATACCCCAGTGCTAAAAAGATGCCTCGACAACAATAGGTTGTAGGGGAAGGGTAGTTAGCTTCTGCTTCCCAATTAAAAATTGGCAACCTTGGCAACTTCTAATAAATTTATGGACATAAAAAAAATAGAAGGCCAATATTTACCAGCTCTAAGGATTTTGTGGGCAGTAGTTCTAGTAGTGTAATGACCACCACAAAACCCTGAATTAAACTTGGAAATCAAATTTTTAGAGTCTATCTCATTAACACATCTAAATACAATATTCTCAGGATTTCTTCATCCAAGGCCATCCTTCATAAGGCAATACTTAGTGGCTTTTAATCTAAGAGCCCTCTTCTATGAGCAACTAAATGATCAGGACAGGTAAGTTTTAACAAGTAATAAACGATATCCTTGTACCATTCACAGTCTCCTAATCCTTGCAGCTCAGGTGAAGATGAGTCGTTAAGACAAACCAAACCAAGATTGGTTTCATTTCCCTCGGCCATCATTTTAGCCAAACCTTGACCTTTGACTAACTTGGTGGGTATAATCTCTAAATCATATTCTTGAATCTTAGTAACGCACCTAGCATGAGTCCCTAAGCACTCTATTCGTGTTAATATATCTTTAACAACAAAGCATGGGACAAAAGAAATGATCTTAGAATAACCCACATAAGTCCTGAAATGCTTAAGAGATTTAACTAAGGCATAAGCTTGCTTTTCCATGGGAGTATAATTTAATTCAGAATTTTGAAGCGCTCTACTCATGAAAGCTATAGGTTGTTTGTGATCATCTTTATTATTTTGTAACATGACACCAACAATGGTATCTTCAGAAGCAAAAGAGAAAATCATGAAGTCCTTTGAATAATCGGCACTAACTAAGACAGGAGCTTTAGCAATAGCACCTTTGATCTCCTAAAAAGCCTTTTTGCCATCATCTTTCCATAATAATTTAACATCCTCTTTTAGAAGACTTTGAATAAGATTAGCTATTTATGCGAGTTTGGAATAAATCTTCTAAGGAAATTGGTTTTCCAAAGAAAATGCGGAAGGGATTTGAGATTATGAGGGAGAGGAATATTTTGGATTTCCTCAACCCTCTCGGGGTCAATTTTGATCCCATCCTTGGAAAGGATGTGACCAAGAAACTTCCCTTCGGTTACTCCAAAAACAAACTTAGCAGGATTCAAAGAGATCCCAAATTCTCCGCATCTATTAAAAACTTGCTTAAGATGACCTATATGACTGATAAAATTCTTAGAAAAAACCATAAGATCATCCTAATCAATTTCAATAATTTTATCGATTAAACCCTTGAAGGCATAGTCCATACCTCTTTGAAAGGTAGCCCCAAAGTTAGTTAATTTGAAAGGCATTTGAATGTACCCCATGGTGTGGTGAAAGTAGTATTGTGTCGATCCTCTTTCTTAACCCAAACTTGATTATACCCAGAGAAACAATCTAGCATGGACACCATTCTAGAATCTGTTATCCTTTGCAACATAGTCTCCATGTTTGGCAAAGGGTAATTATACTTCTTACATGCTAGATTAAGGTTTTTGAAACTGACACAAAGCCTTATTGTTCCATTCTTCTTTCTAGAAATCACCATATTGGAACACCATGATGAATGCCTATTCTGAGCAATGATTCCAGCTACGAGCCATTTTGCAAGCTCCTTTTGGACTAAGGGGGCCAACCTAGGGTCTATCTACCTAAGCTTCTGATGAAAGGGCCTAGCATTTTAATCCATTAAAGGGATAGTGTGCTCCATGACATCTTCCCTATAAAATTTTAGCTCATCATAAGAAAATGCTAAGACATCCTGATACTCACGAAGTAAATCGATTATCTTTTTCCTTTCTTCCTTACTAGTATCCTTACCAATTTTAACAATTTTATGGTCACTAGGAGTACCTATATTTACTTCAATAAATTCGCCAGGATCCATCCTATTTCCTTCTCCTTTCTTTGTGGCATCATGTTGATCAAAGTGTTGCTCTAAGGCAACAACATTCCTGGAGTAGGATTTATAATATCTTCATAGTCATCAGATCCATCCTCCCTACATCTTACCTGAAAATTCTCAAACTCATCCAAGTTATTTAAAAAATGAATCACTTGTTTTTCATCATAAAAAACTTGCCAATGATCTAAGTTATCTGGAACGGAAGGTCTAAAAATAATTTCCATTTTAATCTTATCCTTCACTAATTCATCAGACAACTGCAAGGTAGATGTGGCGATAGCAAGCTCATCACCCAAATTATTCTGCTCTCTTGGGATAGCTTTGAGGTCAAGAACATCAATGTATTCAAGCATATCCCACACTGCATTTCGATAGTTTCTCAATCTATGATTCATATAAGTAAATTTATTTTTTACTTGCATGATAACCAAATCAAAGTCTCCCTTAATATGAAGAAATTTAACCCCTAACACCTTTGCCAACTCAAGGCCCAACAAAAAAGCTTCATATTTAGCCACGTTGTTGGTTGCTCCAAATTCTAATCTATAAGAAAATTTGAAAACATGCCCTAGGGGAGATTTTAACACAATCCCAACACCTTTACCATGCCTAAATGATGCAAAATTGGCATGCATATACCATATTTGACTCTTCAGATTATTATGAAGGTAAATCCCCTCTGTAGAGAGAGGTAGTGTCTCTAGCCCAATGAGCGGTTCTAGAAACAAACTAAACAAACTAACATACACTTTCCTAGCTTATGTTTAACAAATGCAGAGAGAAAGTGACCTACCTTGCTCCGATGATAATCGCTCTATCCTTTGGAGATGACTTTGATTCCTTTGCTTCTAGGATCGTTCCTTACTTGTTCTTCACGTCTGAGTACCTGCAAGAAAGATCAAAGAGAAATATAAGGTACAAGAGCATATATGGCATACATCAAACATAAACTACTTAATAGATCAAAGAGTATTTAATAAGCTAAAAGCATAAACATTTACACAATTACGGAAAGTGAACATGAGATGTATATATTAATAAGTTAAAAGGGAAGCATACAACCTATGCCTTGATGTTGGAGACCTCATTTTGGTGGATATCCAAGTCCAAGAAGAGACTCTTTAAGCACTCCTTCTCCAAGTTAGAATGGGCAACATTTGGGCATAATCTCAGTATAGGAATGCAAGAAATCAATGACCAAGGGAGTTGATTTATTGGAAGGGAGAGGGAGTTAGGGATCCACAAAAAAGGGAGGAAGGTCAACATCTCAAGGGGAAGGCCCATAATGATAAGATCAAGAGAACCAAATGGGATATCTCAACCATATCTACAACAACCAATATCCATTCTTGAAGTTTCTAGCATACAAAGCTTCTCTGCCATTTTGGGAAAACCTCCTAGAAAAGGTTAAGTGCGAGTTTAATTTTTAATGAAAACCATTAGCTCTACCTTATATATATAGATATACATGTTTTATCTTTCTGGAATGAGAACTATAATTTTTAAAGAAAAACCATTAGCTCTACCTATATATATAATTATAATCTTAAAAGTACAGTCAAACCAACATAAGATTAGTATTTGAGATTTCCTCTCCCCTTTAAAATTGAATTTATAATTTTTTAAGAAACCATCATTAGCTCTATCCCTCATACAGATATAGCAATTTAAATTTTAAGATTATAACCCAACAATACTAGATTAGTATCTAAAATCTCTCTTTTTTTTTTTTAAAACAAAAGGCCCTTCTACCTAATAACTAAACTATTAAAATTAGGAAATATTACTTTAGTTTCTAAAATACAATTTATGATATAAAATACAGTTATATATATATAATAACCAAACAATACTAGATTAGTATCTAAAATCTCTTTTTTTTTTTTTTTTTTTTCTTTTTTTTAACAAAAGGCCCTTCTACCTAACAACTAAACTATTAAAATTAGGAAATATTACTTTAGTTTCTAAAATACAATTTATGATATAAAATACAGTTTTATATATATATATATATATAGATTACAATCAAGTCAATACGAGATTGACATCTAGAATTTTTTTATTTCCTTGAAATAAAGATTCTTAGGACTTAACATTTAAACTATAAAAGAACTTTACCTTTTCCCAATTGAATTTATAAAATAAAATCCTGTATAATAGTCTTATACTTTACTTTATTAATATTGTTTAATAATCTTATAATTTATTAAAAAATTTATAGTGTAAAGTAAACTATGTATATTTTATCATTTTTAATAGTTTTTAAGTGGAAAGAATCTTATATTTGGAAAAGAAAAGAAAAAGATATCTTCCAAATACCAATTTAATATTGGTTTGAATTTGATAAAAAAATTATATATATATATATATTCACATTCATAACAATGCTGTTAAACAAACATTAAACTAGTTTCTAAGCATTTTTTAATTTAAAGTAGCAATCAAACCAATACTAAATTGGTATTTGGAATTTTTCATATAGCAATCAAACCAATACTAAATTAGTATTTAGGATTTCTCATATAACAGTCAAACCAATACTAAATTAATATTTAGGATTGCTTTTTTAAAAGATCTTTTCCACCTAACAACTAAACTATTAAAATTTGGGAAAATACATATATTCTACACCCATTTTCTGAAATTAAATCTATAATTTTTTTCTTTTATATATAAGAGATAGATAAAAATATATATGATGTAAATATATTGTTTAGTATAATTTATTAACTATATTGTTAAATGTTGCTTAAAACTTCAAATTCTCATTTAATATGAATCTGTAAAATTGATAGTGAAATATCTTTAATATATAATATGTAATTATAGTATTTAATATATGTTATTATTTTTCCATAATATAAATTGACATAAAATTTAATATTATTTTTAAATTAGATAATAATTGTTATTTTAAATATAAAATTTAAATGATAATTATAATAAAATTTATAAATATAATAAAAAAATATTTTAATATAATATAGCGACTTTTATTTTTATTTTTAATCAAAATCAATATTGTTACATAATAATCCTTACCATGTTTTGTATATATAAAAAAAACTAAGTCAATTCTTTTATATTAAGTTATTTGGAGTAATTATAATGGTACAAATGGCAACTATAATATTTTTCTTTACTTTTATTTTAATTCTATTATTTTATTTGGCTTTCAGGATCCTCAATCCCGATACCATGTGGTTGTTAGATTTGGCAGAGTAAACTATGCAAATGTCTCAACAAACAAATTCTGGAATTCAATCTCCTTGGATTCTTTGTATTATACTTTGGAATTTCTGTAACGATGTGAATTTGCAAAATTATGTGTTTATTTTGGGGTAATATTTTGAATTGTCCATTTATGGTTGAGGTTTTCTTTATAAAATGGAATAGTTGAATTTTATTTATGATCTGTAATTATAGATGATATTAAAACTGTGTTATATTGATGTAATTAAAAAAAATTAATTAGATGTTTTTATTTTATATTTAGTGTTTTAATTGTTCATAATTTATTGATAAAAATATTGGTAATATTTCTTTCTCCATGATAATGTGGTGTTATAAGATGTTGAAATAATATTAGTTGATAGTTGTCTATAATGTAATCAAGTAAAATTTATTAAAATACGTGTCAAAATTTAATGGCTATGTTGTTTTTTTTTAATGAAAAAGGATATTGGAAATGATCCCTCTTCACAAAAATATAAGATTAAATGAATGATTTAATTTTCTCATTTATATTTATAAAAATATTTTTCTTTTACATTAATAATTATTTTGATTTCAAATCAATTGGATATAGTTTAAAAGATAGGAGGAAATGATGTTATCATTTTCACTTAAATTGACTCCAAATTTATATTGAGCAATTAAATAAATTGAAATAATTATATAATTTATGCCATAATAACTATGAAATTTCTCACATCATCTTTTGATAGTATATTTGGGTAAAAATAAAATGGAAAATTATTTGAGATAGTTAATTTGAATAATCATATTGACTGATTAATATATAATAGTGGGACGTCTTATTCAGCCAGATAGTGATCAAATTTCTCAAGATGTAAATCTTTTTTGAGTGTAAAACTTAAGGAAAGGTTTGCACATCAATAGATTTGATTCCTCTTGCCTCTTGGTAGATTTGAAGTTGGATATAAAATTGATATAAAACTATACACATATATACGTAATTTTTTATTAGTTATGACCGACAACATTGACAGATATTGATTTTTTGTTATTATTATTGTTTTCATTTGTTAATCTAAGTATTTTTTATTATTTTTAAATGTAATCATTGGTTCATAGGTTGTTTAAAGAGGGTCAAAGCATCATAAGAAGGTACATTCCTATTAACTCTTCCTTTTCTAATGGAGTGCAAAAAGGGAGAGAGCATATTAGGGAAGGGATTTGAAAAAAATGAAAATAGTTCTATATTTGTGGATAGTTGTTTCACTTTAATGTCAGAGGAAACAAGAATGGGAGAGGAAAAAGAATGAAAGAGGAAATTTCCACTGGGGGAATTTTGAGGTCTAAAATGGGTCTCCTAAGAAAATGTACAACCAAAATAAAATTTATAAGAACCAATAAGATTCAAGGTGATGATGTCAACCATGGGGATGATTCACCATTTTTGGAGTAAAAAAGTAAAAAAATTAAAAAATAATAAAATAATAAAACTACTTTTTCAACTCGTATTTTCAATTTATCTCCCTAAGGTTTCAAATTTCGATAGGAAATGCTTGTTGGATGCAAAATTTGATTCTTCATCCAAGGAGTACTCATGTTACATACTTTCGATGGACTTTGTTACATGAAAATTGATAAATACATGAAAAAATGTTATTGCAATCACATTTTTCATGTATTTCTCATTTTCCCTGTAGCAGGGTCCATCGAAATTATGCAACATGGGTACTTCTTGGATGAAGAATCAAATTCTGCATCTAACGAGTGTTGTTGCTTGAAATTTGAGTAAATCCATAGGGAGATAAGTTGAAAATACGAGTTGAAAAAATAGTTTTTTCTTTTTTCCCTCTAAAATTTGATGATGTCATCTAATCTTATTTTATTATTTCCACTGTTATTTTATAATTTCCTTAGGAGGCCCATTTTAGACCTAAAAATTCCCCTAATGCAAGCAAGAATGGAAAAGGAATTCACTCGACAAGAAGGGAAGGAAATTGCAAAACAAGAGTGGGAGTGAAAAACTCTAAACAATACTAGGGGAGAAAAAATGAACATAATAGGAAATTGTTAAATAAGAATTTGTGACATGAATATTATGCTTGAGAAAGGGTCAACCAACCCTTCTCCATGTTCACTCTATATGTGAATGTTATTCTTGAGGAAGAGTTGATTAACCCTTCCTAGGGATCCCCTTAATGAAAATACTAAGCTTATAGAACTGTCAGTCAACCCTTCCATGGATTGCTAATCAACACGAGTAATAATCTTGTAGAATGGTTAGTCAACCATTCCACAGACTACCAATCAACATGAGTACTAAGCTTGTGAAGAGGCACTTGACACAAAAAAATATTATTATTAGTACTATGACATAAATTATAGGTACAACAAAAGACACAACACTTACAAGGTGAATTAAAACCATGGTGGATCAAAATATCACATTGTAGTAACAACAATTTCACCAAATCTTCCTAATTTGAAATAGATTTAAGCAAGAAAATGGTTATGAAGTTTACTGTTTGCAAAAGGTATTTGACGATTAAGGAAGGTTATTAAGTATTTAAAAAATAATGCATAGTAAGGTGAAACAAAACGAATGTGAAGAAAACATAAATAAATAAATAAAAGGAGAGAAAAGTTTGAGAAATGAGAAATTAAAGGTCATGCATATTGGTCTTCCCATTATCCTATCTCTCCATATTTATTATTATACTTCGCTGTCAAAGGGTCTTTTAGGCCATGAGGTGAGAATTTATGTGAATTTTTGAATGGCCATAAAGCCATGAACTGAATTATACCAAAATGATTTCCAAAATGAAAGTTAAGGAAACAACCAAAGATGGTTTTCCCATTTTAGTTTATAAGGCTAAAAGTATTTATCGCCTTATAGTGTTTAATGGATATGTGGTTGTACTTTATGTATAGTTTTAGTTTGAATAACTAAATGAGCATTAAAAACATTCGATTGAATTTTTTATTGCAATTAATTTTTGTGGAATGTTGTGCAATGCAAGATACATATGTCATTGATGGATTTCATTGTAGATAAACACAATTATATCACAACATATAGAAGAAAACCCATGGGAAAGGTTGATTGTGTTAGAAAATCAGAAAGGTAGAAAGATTTTCTTTATATTGATAATTACTTATGATATTCTTATGTTCTTAGTTTTCTTTCTTATGTTCTTCTTTTACTTTAGTCCATCAAGCAATTATCAAAACAATAACACGAAGATCATAGACACCATATGTAGGTGGATAGCCAGGAAAAAACCCCTATCAAAGGGAAAACCCAATCAACAACTCTTCCTTTACTAGTTTCACAAGATTATTCAAGATTCCTTCACCTAGACATAAAAGTCCTCCACACACCAAGTCAACCCTTCCTTTCTTCTGCAGATGATAACCTTCCAATAATAGCCTTTGACCTAGAGTTTTGACCTTGCATCAACAATTGCAACAATGACTGAACCTCGACCTGGATGCAACATTTCGATCTGGAAGCAACACTTCAACCTAGAAGCAGTAAAAAAAATTCGACCTTCTCAACAACAAAACTTTGACCCAACAAATCCAGAACTTCGACCTTCCCAGCAACAGAAATTCGACCCAACAAATCGAAAACTTCAACCTTCCCAACAACAGAGCTTCGACCTAGTAAATAGCCTAATAAATCCTCACGTCTGAGAGAGAGACAACCCAGAAAATTGACCTTCCAACAATTCTTCTCCTTCTACAACTTCGCACTTTTTCTGCTCCTTCTCTTAGATATTTAACTTATGTGAGTGTGTGTCCTCCAAATGGATCAAACTGCTCCAATATATAGGATTATGGTGGGGTCGAATTACCCTTTTTTAGGCTGAATGATCTCCTTGAGACCAACTTGGTGTGGAGGTGACAATTAACTTATTTGACTCAATATTAATTATTTTTATATGATTCAAAAGCCCAAGCAAGGTATCTTTAAATGGAAAATGACTCTAATGACTTAGTATAAATCCCATAATTCCTCAATGGGGACTTTGACCTAAAAAATGATTACCTAAACATGAAACCTGTGCTTTAATAAGTCATATAATAATGATAATTTCTTTCTTTCTTTCTTTCTTTCTTTCTTTCTTTTGATAAATACATTTCATTATGACTCAAATACAATTATGAAGACCAAACCTAGTTACATTCTTTAACACTCTCTCTTAACTAGGAAGATATTCATACATAAGTACATGGAAGATCTCAAAACACATGAACCATTAAGAGTTTAGGCACTTACGGTGCCACGGGCTAGATTCCTAACTAGGGAAATCTATCAGAGTGGAACTAAGATGGACTAAAACTTTCAGCCTCTCTAGGTACCATTAGGCTTACTTGCTAACCATCATCCCAGGGAACTAGGTGCACATTGCAGGGTCAGAGCTCTATGACCAATGCCACCCTCCCTACTACTTCGGGAAATAGACATCAACACATATGTCACCCAGATGTCCTCCCAGGAATTCTACATACATATGGTGAGGGTGCGTTAGCACACTCGACTGTCAAGGCCGCCATCGACGGAGTCACTCACTATTCATATGGTGAGGGTCCTCTCGATGGAGACGGATACGGAGGACGGAGATGAGACGGAGGACGGAGATGAGACGGGTCCACCACTCCCGTCAGTTGAGTGAGTGGATCCAGTTAGGCTGAGAGAGAAGAGTGGATCCTGATCAGTGGACCCAGTGGGAGTGGACCCAGTTAGGCTGAGTGTTTCTTCACAGTTTATCATAGTAGGACTTAGAGGCCTCCCAAACAAATTTTGGCAACAGATTCCTCAATCATACAACTTCCTTTCCTACATTTTTCCTTCTTTCAACAACACCTCAATATACATTCTCTAATTTCTTCTTCAAGCTATTTATCATGACTATAATATGCCCTCTCTCTCAACTAGGGATATATCCTTCTTCTTATATAGGATCCCTCTTAACTTAGGGAGATCAAATTCTTTCTATAACGTCAGAGAATATTTATGTCTTCCATCCTTCTTATCAAACTCATCTTGATCATCATCATTCACATAACTTCCCTTTTCATGCTTATCAACCAAATCAATGAATATCTTCAACATCTTGAAGATTATGTACCTACACAACTTAGATAGCAAGTACAACCGAGTACATATGTAAAATCATAAACTTGACTATATAAAAATCATACAATAATGGAAGCATTGATTTTAGACATCAAATAACTAAACTTAGTTAGGTTCACAAACAACAAGAGACACATACTTTTATATTTCAACTACTTGCTAGGGTTTTGTCATAAGCCCCAGACTTCACCATCAAGAATTTTGAGAAACTTAATCACGATAACAATCTTCATTATATCTAGGGTCTCAATATTGCTTCCATAGATATGAGATAATCTACTATAATATATTGCAAACCCTAGAAGAAATTCAAACAAGTATACATAAAATGTATCTAACAACTTTAGAAATCATATGATAGACTTCTACTAGGATTTAATGCAAACCCTATATTTCTTCTTAGAGACACTAAGACCTAGATGTCAATAAATAAAACCAAGCACAATCTAAGGTTTCCATGATATCACCAACTTCTACTAGGTTTTGTTGTAAACCCTATATTTTATCATCACATTAGAAATAATGTCATCTCATCATATCCTAGAATATCAAACTTGTACTAAGGCTTAGTTACAAGCCCTCAAACTTATGAACATCAACAATTAAGTTAGCACATATACATATCTATGATTTCATAATCATGCACTAGCATATCGATATCCACTAGGTAAGCCCAAGACACAAGTAGAAATACATTTAAAGTTAGACATATAATGATCTTGATTGGATTAACGTTTTGATCACATTCACCTAGGGTTTCATTCCTAGGAGCTTACTCTTGATACATAAGGGTTTTACTCATGAACCCTAATTTTAAAAAACCCTCAAGTTATAGGAACACATTACCATCCAACCCTAAAGGAATATGGTTTCCATAACAATACTAAAACTATAACATAACATTACCATCAGAACCCCAAACATCAAAAGAATAATATTTTCTAGATTTCATCATTAACCCTAAGTAGACAAGGGTTTTTCACTTTAGCATGCCCTTATGTTAGGGTTTTACATAAAACCTATTATGGTTCCACAAGAATAATGATTTTAATGAGGGTAGACTCAAACTAATGATTAAACACCCAAATAAGAATATTTAAGATTTAAAGGTCCTAGAGATAACACTTGTTAGTAATGTAAAGCAGATTCATTAGAATGGATGAATATACCTTTATCACAAAGAGAACAAAATTTATGATCTAGAACATAGCATTGATTTGTTTTATGGACAAACCTTACATGAAATCAATTCCAATAGATCTTCTCCATATCCCTTGAGCATATCAACAAGCTTTTCCTAAACAAGGAAAATATAAAAAGAAATGTTATTATCATCTAATACAAACACATTTAGATAATAGAAGGAAACCAAATATAAAAAGGATAATATAAGGAATAAGATATCTTTGAAAAGTGGTGAGGGCTTCCTCTTAATCCAATCTTGAGGATACTTCATATCCTTCCATATTTTTCTTCTTTGGTGAACCTTCATTGGTAGTTTTTGCTTGATCCCTATCTCTTCTTCGATTCTCAAGACATTTACTTCTATAATGACCCATCGTGTGATAATTGTAGCATTCAATTTTGGATAGGTCTTTCTTCCTTCTAGGCCCTTTAGACTTCGTGAAGGATACTTTGTTCTTGCGATGATCAGAATAGGCATTTGAAACTTTCTTCTCTTCATTCTCTTTGTTGCTTATTAGAGAAATTATGACTTATTCTTGATTGCATGCATTCCATAGTTGTTCAAATTTAGGAGTTCCCTTACAACTATTAAGACCTGATAAAAAGGCACTCCAAGATGACGTTGGTGGTCTTAGAAGTGCATTGATTACAAGCTCCTTTCCTGGTACTATCTCATCTATTTCCAAAAATTCATTTATGATTCTAGCTATTCTCACAAAGAAGGATGCCTCGTTGTTTTCCTTAGTCATCTTTATAGATCTTAGTTCATTCTTAAGACTTGCAATTTGACCAAGATTCTTGATTGTGAATAATTTGGATAATGCCTCATACATATCTTGAGCATAAACTATGTTTGATATATATGGGATGAGGTCATCCTTTATTCCATCCACCATTAGTGTCATGGCCAATATTTATGTTTCTCTGAACTTCTCCTTTTCTACATCACTTGACTCATTTGTAGGCTTCTTTACTTTTCCTTTGACTAGATCCAATACTTTATTTAAACTTATTAGATGATCCTTTTGATGATCCTTATTCAAACTTATTAAAACTCCTTATTCTCATTTCAATAGATCTTTGAGATGTCTTTTTCCTCCTTCTTCACCTTAGCTCTGATACCATGTTAGAAAATAAAAAAGGTAGAAATATTTTCTTTATATTGATAATTAATTGTGATATTCTTATGTTCGTATTTTTCTTTCTTGTGTTCTTGTTTTACTTTAGTCCATCAAGAAATTACCAAAACAATTTAACATGAAGATCATAGAAACTAGATGTAGGTAGATAGTCAGGGGAAAACCCCTATCTAAGGGAAAACCTAGTCAACAACTCTTTCATTACTAGTTTCACTAGATGATCCAAGACTCCTTGACCTAGACACAGACTTCCTCCACACACCTAGAACTTTGAACTTGTTGCAGCAATTGAACTTCGACCTAGATACAAAACTTTGATCTTGAAGAAGCACTTCGACCTAGAAGCAACAACAAAACTTTGACCTTCTCAACAATAGAACTTTGACCTTCCCAGTAATAAAACATCGACCCAACAAATCTAGAACTTCAACCTTTGCAACAACAGAACTTTGACCCAGTAAATAGCCTAGTAAATCCACACATGTGAGAGCGAGACAACCTAGAAATTCTACCTTCCAACAATTCTTCTCCTTCTTCTGTAAATTTTCATGTTTTCTACTCCTTCTCTTAGATATCGAACTTGTGTGAGTGTGTGTTCTCCAAATGAACCGAACTACTCCAATATATAGGCTTCTAGTGAGGTCAAATTAAACTGTTTGAGGCTGACTTGATCTCCTTGAGGCCAACTTGGTGTGGAGGTGACAATTAACTTATTTGACTCAATATTAATTCTTTTTACATGATTCAAAAGCCCAAGAAGGGTCTCTTTAAATGGAAAATGACTCTAATGAGTCAATATAAATCCTAGAATTCCTCAATGGGACTTTGACCCAAAACATGATGACCCAAGCATGAAACCCATGCTTTAATAAGTCATATAATAATATTGAAATTTTCTTTTTCTTTATTTTGGTAAATACATTTCATTATAGCTCAAATAAAATTATGAAGATCGAATCTAATTACATTCTTCAACAAATTGTTGTGTAAATAGACATTATATTTTCTCACTCATAGATCTATAATGATTGTGAGCTATATGAACATATTAATGTCTCTAGCCCAATTGTAAAGTAGAAGATTTGGGATTGTAGTGAACCCTAGTAAAAAAGGTTGATGTGCAAGTACAATCTCATCAAATAATTATGAATTAAATATACGAGCAAAACCAAGCCTTCAACTAAGAAGCACAACCACTTGGTGTATGCTTGTTTGATGGTTAATAATAATAGAGAAATTTGAGCTCAAAGTTTTAAATATTAGTATTGGTTTTGTTAGTCAATTTCCTACATGAAAGATACAAACCAGAATGGGTCATTCTAAAATTTAATAGGTCTTTGTACAAGCTAGAGAAACACATAATTAGTTTTAATATCCATAGTGAATCCATGTTGGTGAATTGAATGGGATATAAGTCCCTAGCAAAGTGAATGGGATATAAATGTGTGTCTATGGATCATAAAGTATTAGAGCCATTGAATCTTTGACCATGAAAAAACTACTATAAATTAAAAGGAGCACAAAAGCATCGGTAAAGAAAACAAATAACGATTGGAAGATTTAAGGGCCATGAATGCTCAACTTCAAGGTGAGATCAAATACTTAAAACATAAGGTTCATATGTATGACTATAGGATGGTATCTATGAAGAAGAAACTTGAGACCTTCGCCAAACTACTAATATTGTTAAAGAAGCAACTTGATGAATTCCAAGACTCCCTCACAACTATCATGGCAAATCGGGATGACAATAGAGTGTAGCTTGTGCAATTAGGAGATAAAGTCATTGAGATGGATAACTAACAAGAGTATGGGCCTAATCAAATGATGCCTCAACCACACTAGTTGGAAATAAAGGAAGAAACATTGGCAAATATATATGTAACTATCCAAGAGATGAAGGAAACAAAACTAGCTATCATTGACACTACTAGGGATAACACCATGATCAAGGAAAATCTAATAATATCACCTTTTTTAGACTTTTCACAAGAACATTTTGGTGAATATGTAAAGCATAACATGTGAACTCATTTTATTTTTTTAGGTAGATGGGCTACGATGGACAAGGGATAAGTAAGAGAGATAATGTGTCCTAACTCCCATTGTAGTTGTACCAAGGGTTAAGCATGAACGCATAGGTTTCAATGGTACAAGAGAAAATCCCATGACCACGAAGATCAATTTTGTGAAAGTGAAATGCATGGTATAGTTGGGCTACTCATCAAAAGAAAGAACAATAAAAAAAGAATAGGGAAACACACTCCCAATCTATCCTTATTATGGTAGCTTGGAAATGGGAATTGATGAAGAAATTGTGAAGACTTAATGCACACTAGAAATTAGAAGAAGTGGTAGGAATATCATCCATCAAATAAGAAATATATTGTTTTTCACTAATGTAAAGGTCACATTTCTAACAATTTTTAGTGTGATAAAGCATGTCTCTTTTGTGGGAAGATGGTCATCTTGATGCATATTACTAGGATAATCAATCCACCCACCACAATCCTTGATTCCTTGGAGGAAGAATGGGAAAGAAGGATTCATAAACCAATAAAAAACTTGGAAGAACCTAGAGAAAAGAATGGGAAAGTAGCGCTAGTAATTTTTTCCACCACTAAAAGCTAAGTAGCCATTCGAAATCCAAATGTTGGTGACTTCATTTATATCTTCACCTGAAAATCCACACAACCAAGAGAAGAGCATGGAGAGTGGATTAAAGAGGATCAAGAGCAGCCTACATGTCTAGCATAAGGAGGAAATATTGTCCATGGAGTTGTAGTAGCAAAAGAGGTTATCCTCACCAACAAAGTAAGTAGTTTTTTAGTGGAAGCTGGAAAGAGAAAAGAAGCTTCTCAAGAAAGATCCAGTGTTTCTTTCATTGCAAGCTAGTTGAAGAATGACTTGAAAATTAATAAAAATTTTGTAACCGCCTTAGGTTAAAGTTTCATGTAATAAAGTATAATAAAGGAAAAATAAGACCAAGGTCACGGGTCACGTATTCCAAGTTGAATGGTGGGGAAAACATCACATTGGGGGTCACTTGTGGTTTATTAATGGATATGGAAATTGGAAAAGGTAAAGAGACAATAATTGGAATTTAATTATGAGAAAAAGGAAAATAGAAGAAAAAGAAGGTGAAAAGACACATAATTGCATGCAAGGGAAATTAGAGAAACAATGAAGGAAAAATGAAAAAAGTAGAGGCCACAATGATAAAAAGGCTTTAGAGAAACAATTGCTTGTTGGATAGTTGGTGGTATATGGGTGGCTATGTAATTGTTGGAATTGATGTCAAACAGGGGTCAACATGATGATTGGGTGTTCAGGAGGAATCCCACGGTTGTTAGCATATTTTGTAGAAAATCATCATAGTATAAGGCTTACTAGAAAAGCCATAAAGTGATGACTACAGTGATGGAATTCCATGTAAGCTGTAGGATTATTGTAGAGAATCATCACAGTAGCAGGCTTACAAAAGAATCCATAAAATGATCACTATGGTTGTTGAGAGTTCGGCCTTCCAAGCACAAGAAGAAGAGTCAAGGAGCAAAGTTTGGCAAAGAGTTTGCAACCATATCACAAGTAGAAATGGACTCAAAGCCTACATTGGACCCTATCTAATGTAAAGTTATCTAGAAGAGTTTTCCAATGATATGAGGAAGTTCAAAAATGGATCCTGAATCAAAAGATATGGTCTTCCAAAGTCGAGGTATTTGAAGCCTTAGGAAGGAAGGAATATTTAAGCATATAACATATCAAATATCAGGATATCGAAGATAAACACATCGAGACATCAACACGTCAGATATCGAAACCTCAAAGAGTTGGAGTAGGTGGAAAATTAGAATTTGTAACCTTGGGATATCGGAAGGACTGAGGCATCAGAATATCAAAGTTCTAGGACATCGGAATATCGAAACTTCTTAACTGAGGTATTTTCAGAAGTTACGATGTCTAGCAGTTCTGATAGTACTATAAAGCACCGAGGAATTCCAAAAAATATTAATGAAGGATCCTGCTGAAAAACCAAGGTTTGATGGGCCCTCTTCTCTATCCTCTGGTGTGACACATGGCAACATAAGATTGGCTCCGATAAGTTGTAGTGTCATATGACGTCAACATGACGTGGCAGTATGACAGGACACATGGCAGGTTGGTTCAATGCTATTGGTTGGCCTATTGTGTTAGTTATGGGTGACATGTGTCATCGCTTTGAAGTCGCCATGTGGAGTAATGAAATCATATCGGAGGTCGACATATCTGAGGATGAAGACACCGTATCTTTAGTGCAGATGGCTTTGGAAAAGTTATGATGGAAGGGGCTTCCAATAATAGGTTGGCTCTTGGTCATGAAAATCCAAAGAACCAATGCGTAGAGCAGTTAGTAAAGGAATATTGGCTCCCAACAGAAACAAAACACCTTAGCACCTAAAAGCTCAGCCACAGGCTATAACCCTCGGTCCCATGGAGGAGAAATGCTCAAGGAGCTAATCGTCAAAGGAGCTGAGGATATCGGGCTGAGAAATATCACAACGTTCGACCTCTGTGAAGTTATGATGTGGCGTTTCTCCGATGAAGCAGTACAACAAGTTAAAGGATGTATGGATCGAAAAATGTGGAATTGAATGCAGGCTTAGAGGAGTTGATTGTTTAAAGGGGCTAAACCTACAGAAGACTCTGTAATAAAAAATGAGGACAAAATTTATGCCAAAGATGAATTCGGGAGAATGAAGGAAGAAATTTGCAACTTCGTGTGCACAAATGGTTGTTATAAATGAGAAAAGCGCTCACCTTTGTGAACTATTAGGTTTTGTGGAGCGTTAAATGAGAATGGGATTCTCGGAGGAGTGTATAGGTCACCTGCAAATTAATTTCTCGGCATGGAGCTCTACGCAGTTAGACGTTAAAGAAATGAAAGGTCCATCTCTGTTTCAGTACTATGACAAGAAACTACCAGGAGACACAACAATGGAAAGGGAAGCCGTGCCTAAGTATAGTTGGACAACTAAAGAACAAAAAGCAAAGACTTCCTTACATAGAGTGCCTCAGTGGAATAAAACCATCACATGCAATGGAGAAGATGGGGGAGTTGAGCTAATTGCGAGTGTGTTGTGTTGTGAGAGGTGTGTATTGAGACAGAGAAGTTGAATCACCAAGGAGAACACTTTGTGAAACAACAAGTGCAGCGAGAGTGTTGTGTGGAAAATTGTAAGGGTAGTTTTGAAGAGCAATCAACAGAGAGCCCTTGACAGAGGAGGCAGACCGCAGAGGGGGTGTTGCTGTGAGCAACAAGGAAATCCCTGCTACATGAGAGTACATAAGACATAGTGTAGAAGTTGAATCTACAGTCAACCATTTTGGCATTTTACTTGTAATATTGTATTCCTTTGTTTTCAGTTTGAAAATTGTATGAAATAGTAGAACAGTGGCGAGATAAGGTTGGTGCCTGCACATTGAAGAGGTTAGTGCCTATTGGCATGTTGGTGCTTTCTAACCAAAGGGGGTCAATTCCTCCTATGAGTGGGTGCTTACAAACAAACAGATGTAATTAAGTGGGTGCTTAATATACATCATAAACAAACAACAAACTTGGTGGCTTTTTCCCTCTGGGTTTCCACGTGAAAAACATTGTGTCAAATGTGTGTGTGCTAAGCTTGTGATTGTTGTATGAACATGTGCATTTGAAATTGTTGATTCAGTGATTTAGTGAATTATTTCTCTCACAAGAAAAATAATATAAGAAGCGGCTACAGGCATAACAAAAAAATAAAAGAGTTTCATAATTACTAATTCACCCCTACCCCCTCTCAGCAATTCCTTATTTCAAAATTTGCTAATTTTTTGTTGGCACATGGGCTTCACCGGGGGAGAAATACCATACCACGTGAATTCATATTTGGGTGTATATATTGAAGAGAAAATGATATAATATATTGGGGGATATATAGGGGGTAAAGGGTATTTATATTGGCCGATACAAGAAATGGAGCTCAAAGTTAATAAAAAAATATAAAGGGATATAAAAAAATGTTAATGAAAAATTGGCTACCTACAATATCTAGTGAAAGTAGGAGTTTTTTAAATTGGGAAGGTGTATTTGCTTCGTATTTGTAGGGGGTTAAATAATGTGATTTTTAGAGGTATTTTCCAATATGTAGTCAAATTAAGGGTAATTTTTTAATATGCCATGAACACAAGTGATATGTCAAAGGTTAATTGAGTGAAGCCCATGTGTTTGTTGGTTTAGATTTTCTCTCTCATACTCTTGCACACTTAGATAAATATTGGAGCATTCTTGGATCACTATAGTATTCACTTGGATTCAAGAAAGAAAGTAAAGAAAAGCACAGGAGCACAAGGGAATAATTGGATCAACAACTACAATAGGGATACTTTGTTGGTACATGTTACAAGTGTGATTTCCTTGTTGATTTTGGATACATTGTATATCTATTTGATTCTCTAGTTATGTGTTGTCATTGGTATGAAGAATTTCCTAGAGTGACAGTGGTTTTAGCCTTACCTGGCCATTTCTTAGATATCCATGGTGGTGCGGGTTTCCCACTTGTTTTTTTGATTGGTTCTTAGGTTCCTAATGGTCGTGGGTTGGAACAAATGCTCTAGAAGCACCAAAACAACTTGGTTTGAGTTAATAGTTCCTGGAGCCATTGGTTGGGACAAACACTCTGGAGCCCTTGGTAGGTTGAATTACTAGTTCCTAGAGTTGTGGTTGGAACAAACACTCTGGAGCTCTAGAAGGTTGTGGGTTAAGTTACTAGTTCCAGGAGACCTAGAACACTTGGGTAGAGACCAATATGGTTGATGCCAGTGATTTCAAAACCATAGAGGTGGAATCACTGTGATTGAGGGTAGAGGTGGTCTGGCCTCTAGAAGCCTTGGTTTGGTTTTATCTTGGTTTATTCCATGAGATCCCACATTCCTGCTTAAAATATGGTGCGAGGGTGATTGGATGAAAGAGAGATTTGGTTAAGCCTAATCTATGGTCAGATGGTATGTGGAAGTATATGACTAGGTTGGAATTTTCATATGTTAATAAGAGTTATTTTCCTATTGTGATCTATGAGCACTTGTATTGGCTATCATGTTGACATTATGGCTAATTTCCCATGGTTTCTATGTTGGTTATTTGTTGATTATATGATGTATTCTATCTATGACTCCTATCATATTTTGATAAGTTATTGAATGGTTGATGAATGAATAGACTAACAAGTTCTATTGCAACTAGCTAGAGAGGGTTTAGAACCTTCCTGTTGATTCACAAATGAAGACTATCAGTTTAAGGTCAAATATGCATTCATGAACTGTATCTTACATGCTTTCCATATGTTTGACAAAATGGTTGTTATGGATTAGGCATCATTGAGTCAAGTTATTTCTTGAGTTTTGATTTTATGGCTTTTTCATTACCTTTGATTGTCTTCTGGAAAGTTACAGGCAATTCTAGGTAGTGGTCTGAATGCTGGCCTGAAAAGGTGGTACAGACATTGGAAAAGCATGCTCAGAACTGGAGGATTTAGGTCATAACCACGTGGAAGAAGGCTTTTGTGTGTGGTTGGGGCATCATAATTGCACCCTTTCCTTACTGTGCATACAGTTGGGGGTTAAGCTTGTGAGAAAGGGTTCCATATCAAGGATTGATCTCCTGGGGTGGTTGTTCATCTCCTGAGTGATTTGTAGTCCCTGTGGGATGTCTATAAGTGTTTAGTTTTTAGGCCCCATTTCCACAAATGGAACTTGGAGGTTGATTCATGACATAGTGACACTCTTCTCATGTTTACCCTGGTAAGATTGTGAATTTGGGTAAATGTGGAAGGAGTCGTTACAACAATGTACCCATAATTAAGTTTCTTACAACAAGCATGTAGTGGTATGAAAGATTGCCATTGATCTAGGTGGATATCAATGGAAACCCATATCTTCCACTAACTCTAGGTTTATCTATCTTCTTAGTAGTTTTTCTATGGTTTTTTGGGATTGAAATGTTTTCGGTTGTTTTGAGGCCCTAAACAATGTTTTTTGGCACACCCTGGTTATAGCACAAAGTTGTAATCCTTGTATATTTCTTTCCAATGAACTATTTCTCACCCTAAATGGAGATCATATGAAAAACTTGCACCCTCGATAAGTTGATGTATCAACTAACCACCTCATATCCCACAAGCCTTTTGGTTGTTCATATTATAGAGTTAGGGTTTTGGACCTTTATGGTTTTTTCATTTACGTTAAAAGGCCATTCTTTTTTCCTCTTGTAATGGAATTTGTGAATGATTTTAACCACAATCTCTCTCTCTCTCTCTCTCTCTCTCTCTCTCTCTCTCTCTCCCTCTCTCTTCAGAGATGACTTGCCACCATTCTAACTAATTTTTATTATCTAGTGTTCTATTATTTTGTTCATTAATAGAAGTTGGGTTTTCACTATATAACTATGCTCCCTACTATATTTATCTTTGTGTTCCATTTCCTTTCCTGACTTTTGTTTTGTTCCTTATACAACTCAAATCAGTAGTATTAGAGAAATATGTTCTTTGTCATTCTTGGTCCATGTCCTCGATGAAGTTAGGGTACAAAGAGTTAGTGATCCATAAATTTTTGTGGATATTCCATTGTGTTATAGGCCATTTTGTTGCATCTGGTGAATAGGCCTACAAACCAGATCAATCACCATCCATGGACATGTTCTCATCATCCCTACACAAAACCCTAAACATGAATCTTCCAAATCGCTCAGTTTTTGGGACTGACTACTTCAAATAAACGCTTTTAAGGCCCAATGCACCTTGCCCCTTTAGGGATCTGTGTTGAGAAATAGGTTGCTTCCTTTTGCACTAGCGTTGATCAGCGATAGACTGTCCCTTTTTGGGGGTGCACTGATTCTAGAAATTCAAGAAAATCAAAATGGATCTCGAAGCTTCCTCTTCTAGAAGCTTCTAGGAGTTACTTTAACCATTTACCTTGGATCAGAGGTTTGAATCCTATCTGATTCTACCTTTGAGATTTCACCTCTTATCCATTGAGCTCATCCTCCCCTCTTAAGTGGATCTTAAGCCTAGATTGGTAAATGGAAAAGAATTCCTAAATTAACACCCCTCTCCTATAAATCTATAACCATCTACAACATGAGGGATGGATTTTGGGGACTGATCATACCCTCATGCTGCTACCCTGAATCCAAGAGAGTCATATTCTTCATGCATTAGGGTGACATTGAAGTGTGCTTTGTGACAAGGAAGGTCAAGTCAGCTTAGGGATATTTCAACAAGATCAAGTAATATTCTTTGTTGTAAATTCTCTCATATTCATTTTAATACAAAGAGTACATCATTTTCCTATATGTTTTATGTTATGTTTACATTCATATATTTCAATGCCTTATTGATCCATTGAATAGAGTAATTGGATAATGCTACATAGATTTCGTAGATCTCTGGCTTGTGTTGATTGTATGTGCATGTTCTAATAATAGAAATCAGAGCTACGATGTTTGAAATGATTTCCTACTACCCTCAGGCGAATGGGAAAGTTGAGGCGATCAATACATTTCTCAAAATGATGCTTTAGCATATGATAGGGTCCATAAATCTGACTATAATTTTATCCTTTATGCGGCCTTGTGGGCATATCGAACCTCTTTTAGGACTGCTACTGGGTTCACACCATTCCAATTAGTTTATGGTCTGGAAGCAATCCTTCCAATTGAATGTGAATTATGTCTCTCAAACTTTTTTTCGAACACCTCCATGCCATTTCCGAGCAAGAGGAATGTCTCTTACATTTGACACGCTTATATGAAACCTAGCGTGATGTCATGATGGCTAATGAATCCTATAATAAAGGTATCAAGGTGTAATATGACAAGAGTGTCAAGCCTCATGTCTTCTCGGAAGGAAGCCTTGTCTTGTTATATGATCAATAGTCTGATAAATTAGGATCATGGAAATTCGAGCCAATGTGGCTAGGTCCATACACTTTCAAATGTGTTCTTGCTAAAGGAGCCTATGAGATTGATGATTTCAATGGAGTTCCAGTGGCACAACCTAGAAATGGATTCTACCTTAAGAAATAATATGATTGTTCTTTTTTGTAGTGCACTGTGTACATGTTGTGTATAAGTGTGTTGAGCGTGTTTGCATTGTGTTCCCTTTAGATTTTCCTATGATTTCTATTAATCCTATTTACATTTGTTTTGCAGGTGTTAGCATCCTTCGAACCATATGTTGGTTATGTTGATGGTTTTAGTCATAGTACTTGGAACCATTCTTCTGCAAAATGGGCTATATATGCTCTAAATGGTGAGTTAGTGAGTTTACAAGGGATTTGTATAGGTCACTCTACCAATAATATCACTGAGTATAACATAGTGATATAACTGTTGTCTGGTGCTATTTCCCATGGTATTGGCCGTATAGTTATCAAAATTGACTCACAAATTGTAGTACTATAGTTGACTAATCTCTATTCAATTAGAATTGCAACTATGCTTTGTATGTTCTTAAGGGTTGGCCTTCTGGAAAGATGCTTTGATTTCATCCAATATCAACACATTTCTAGAAATCTAAACACATTGACAAATGCATTGGCTAATCATGTTTTAGATAGAAATTTGCAACACATGTAAATTAAATTCAATACACATCACATAAATTGAAAGAGATAATAGAACCATAAGAAAGGCTGAAGATATATATATATATATATATATATATATATATATATATATATATATATATATCAAGGTTATGTTTTATAGAAAATTGTTCACGAGACACACATGACCACACGACCTGTCATATCGAAAAATATACATGCAGTCCAAATATGGTTATAAGCCTCCTAGTAGACTGCCCATAGTGCTCATGGTAGCATGCCATTGTGCAAGCCATCTTGCATAGTAGCCGATTGATATGGCTAGGTACACCAATATTATGTCACTACAGTCATATAGAAAGTTGGTCAACCCTAGTGTCAACTATGTTGTGGGTCAACCCCTCCATGTGACACAACCTTTACAAGGGATCGACCACATTGAGATCCTGTAGTACCTCTCTCCTCGTTGCAACAACTTGTACTGTTACTAGTGCCTACTGTGGGTCTCCTGCAAGCTGAAGATAAGAAGACCCGATAGGTTGAATGGGTCTAATACCTGCATGTAGAAATCAATAGTTTAGTCTCAAATACATAAAAAATTACAAAAAAAATGTAAAACTTAAAATCCAAAAATGATCAATTTATTTCTTGTTTTACCTATGGCACCCCATCACTCACCATCAGGAAGCATGAGCTCTAGGTCTCTATGGGAATCCATCCCTACATATGGATAGTCGTCTATCATAATGAGCTGCATGCACAACCATCTGAAGAAGATTGGTGTGAAACTCATCGATGATAGACCTACATGTTTGGATATGAGATCCACCCACCTCCTTGTCCCTGGGACTCTCAGATCTACGAGCTCAAGTGAGATATGTTATGGCCTGAAATGGAATTCATTCTAAGGAAAAATAAATCAATATTGAAACATAGCCAAAGTTCTTCAACCATTCATCCTTGGCCTTGTTCAGTTGCTCCTTCATATTTTCTAGTACTTCCTCACTCCAGTTGAATAGTATCATCTCCATACACTAGAGCATATTGCATATGATACCTATTGGCTAAATGTAGAGTAGCACTACTGACCAATTTTGAAATGATAAACAAGGTTTTCCTCAGAGGCAAACATACCACATCCTTGATCTCAATCTTCCCATCCTTGGTCAGTTGAGATCTTGGTCTATAGTGTGCATTGATGTAATTCTTGGTTGTCTCTCCACCCCTCCTCGAACCATATAATGAGATGGGGGTACCTCGCCTCGATAGACCTGTCAAGAAGTATATATATTCCACCTGTATCCCAAGGATATGTGCACCAAGTCTGAATGCCTGTGCCTGAATATCCCATGATCGGACAAGATATGCAGACAACTCCATATGTTGCATCATCGAGGAAGCCAAAAAAATTTCAAGAGCTCAGAATCTCTCAAAGCTTGGATAGTGGTAGGATCATTAGTTGTAGTTAAATCTTGTTGCTCATGTTCTCTTTCTCTCCATATTAAATCCATTTTTTTTAGATGAATACCTTAAACATCACTAGAAGGATTATTAAGATAAACCTTATGAAAAAAACTGGAGAAATTTTGAGAGAAATAGGAAAAATCAATTTGGGAATTGTGCTCAAATCAACCCCCTAAGGGGAGATAGTTTGTTGTTGTTGGGTTGTGTTATATTCTTTCCACGACTAACTCACGTAGTGAACCGGGAAGTTAGAGGGGGGCGGGTATCCCCCCCTGTCCGGGGGGTTTGAGGGGGGCGGGTAGCCCCCCCTCTATGGGGTCTGGGGCAGCGCCCCGGGAATTTTTTTTTTTAGACCCTATATTAGGTTGGGCGAACCTACCTATGGTTTTCGGTCCATGGTATTGGATGCTTCGGCATGTATAAATATGTATTGTAACATTGAAAGGAATATAATGAAAAATCAAGCTGGTAGTCCCGGTTTTGGGATCTAGGGGAAAATCTTTGTGTATATGTGTTTTATGTGTTATGCTCTCGCATTGTTTATTTTCTGTGTTTTAGAATTCGTATGCAGGTAATTTCTATACAGGGTTAAAACCTACATTTGGTATCAGAGCTGTTTTGGCTTCAAGGGGACGCCTTTGTTGCTGAGGGGTTTCGCTCGGGCTTGTGGTAGACCCTGTTCAGTGGGAGATCTGTAAGATCGATTCTGGTGGTGAAAGAAGATGGCAAGTAGCGGAAAGATAGAGATCGAGAAGTTCAATGGTCAGAGTTTTGAGTTGTGGAAACTCAAGATGGAGGATCTGTTGGTGGATAAATATCAGTGGATCACAGTAGATCCAGGTACTAAACCAACGGGAGTGACCGATGAAGAATGGAAGAAGTTGGATCGGAAGGCAAAGAGCGCAATACGATTGTGTGTCTCAGATTCAGTATTGTTGAATGTATCAGGGGAAGCTACGTCGAAGGCTTTGTGGGACAAGTTAGGGACTTTGTACCAATCTAAGTCTCTCGTGAATAAATTGTTCCTGCGGAAAAAGCTGTATAACCTAAGGATGAAAGATGGAGACTCGGTGACAGAGCATCTGAACGCATTTAATACTGTGGTAAGTCAGTTAGCGTCTGTTGATATTAAAATTTCAGATGAAGATAAGTGCATCAGTTTGTTGTGTTCTCTACCAGATTCGTGGGATAGCCTAGTTATTGCAATAGGTAGAAATGCAATTGCTTTGCAGTTTGATGAAATAGTCTCAGCCTTGCTGATGGAGGAGATGAGACGGAAAAATATGGAGAGCTAGAATGGTGATGCCTTGTCTGTATGAGGACAGTCCTAGAATAGAAAAAAAAATAAGTCATCGAGTGGGAGATCTAAATCTAGATGGAGATCTAAATCTCCAGGAAAACCTGTAAAGGTGGTGTGCTGGAAATGCGGAAAGGAAGGGAACTTCAAAAGGGACTGTAAATCTAAAGCTCCTGATAAAGGAAAGGGATATGATGATGCTCCTTCTGCAGAGACAAAAACCACCTCAGATGAAGGTGGGGATGTGTACTTGGCTTCTTCAAGTACACATGTAGATCATGAGGCATGGTTGATTGACTCAAGTGCATCCTTTCACTTCACTCCCCATAGAGAGTGGTTCTGCGAGTATGAGAAATACGATGGTGGTGATGTCTTCTTAGGAGATGATAGGAAGGCTAGAATCATTCATCGCGGAAAAGTAAAGTTGAAGTTGCAAGGTGGAAGGGTTAGAACACTTCCGGGTGTTCTGCATATCCTTGCATTTGCCAGAAATCCGATTTTTGTAAGCAAGTTGGATGATGCAGGTGTAAAAACAGTGTTCGAGAAGGATACCTGCAAGATGGTTCGGGGAGCACTAGTATTGATGCGGGGAGTTCAAACTGGAACTCTGTACAAGCTGCAAGGTAGCACTATTGTTGATGGGTGAAATAGTTATGTAGTTCCTAAAAGTGGAGCTGAAAATCTAGTAGTCTTTGGAGACAAGACCATGTTGTGGCATCAAAGGCTTGGACATATTGGAGAGAAGGGCCTTCGAATACTTCATGGTAAAGGTATGGTAGAAGGTATGAGTAATAGCTCTCTGTATTTTGATTTCTGTGAAAATTGTGTATATGGGAAACAAAATCGGGTGAGTTTCCCCTCTAGTGCTAAGAGGGCGAAACAGATATTAGAGCTTGTGCACAGTGATGTGTTTGGACCTGTGAAGGTTCCATCACTGGGTAAGTCTGTGTACTATGTATAATTTATATATGACTTCTCAAGGAATACATGGATATATTTACTTAAGAAGAAATCTGAAGTCTTTGACAGTTTAAAGAATTTAAGGCTCTGGTGGAAAATCAGACAGAGAAGAAGATAAAGGTGCTGAGGACAGATAATGGTGGAGAGTTTTGTAGCAAGGAATTTGAAGAATTCTGTAAGAAGTGTGATATAGCACGGCAGAAGACTACTCCATATACACCTCAGCAAAATGGAGTCGCAGAAAGAATGAACAAGACATTGATGGAAAGGGCAAGAAGCATGCTCAGTGGTGCCAGGTTAGGACAAGAATTCTGGGCAGAGGCGGTGGATACTACATGTTACTTGGTCAACACGTCACCTTCATCAGCGTTGGAGGATAAGACTCCACAAGAAGTATGTACTGGTAAGAAACCCTCTCTTTCACATATGAGGGTATTTGGATGTGATGCATATGTACATGTTCCAAAGGCGAAACGAACCAAGTTGGATAGTAAATCTGAAAAGTGCATCTTTATTGGGTATAAGGATGGTTTAAAGGGTTATAAGCTTTGGAACCCAGTAACAAGGAAGGTTGTGTACAACCGAGATGTGGTGTTCAGAGAGGTGAAAGATGTTATTAAACATGAATTCCAACCAAAGGAACCTGAGAAGATAGAGTTTGAGCTAAAGGAGGAAGAATCAGACTCTACAACAGAGGAGGAATCAGAAGATGAAGAGCCACAAAATCCGGCTCTGAGAAGATCAATTCGAGAAAGAAGGCAGCCAGAAAGGTATAGTCCATCTGCTTTCTGTTCAAATTTTTCTTTGTCTGTTACTGATGATGATCCCAGAACTGTGAAGGAAGCAGTGGATTCAGAGGATGGAAAACTCTGGAAAGAGGCAATGGTTGATGAAATGGAATCTTTGCACAAAAATGAGGCTTGGGATCTGGTGGAGTTTCTGGCTGGAAGGAAACCCATTAGCAGCAAATGGGTGTTCAAAAGGAAGACAAATGCAGAAGGGAAGGTGGAGAAATACAAAGCTTGGTTGGTAGCAAAAGGTTATTCCCAGGTGTCGGGAATTGATTTTGGTGATATTTTTTCTCCTGTTGCCAAGGTAACTTCTATTAGGTTACTTTTATCTGTTGTTGCTGTTTTTGATTTTGAGGTACAACAGATGGATGTGAAGACAAAATTTCTTCATGGGGATTTGGAAGAGGAAATCTACATGAAGCAACCTGAAGGCTTTGCGGTGAAAGGTAAGAAAGAACTGGTATGCAAGTTAAAGAAGTCTCTGTATGGGTTTAAACAGTCACCAAGGATGTGGTATCAGAAATTTGATACATTTATACGGGGACTTGGCTTCACCAGAAGCAAAGCAGATCATTGTGTGTATTTTAAATTAATTGGTGACCATGTTATTTATCTAGTCTTGTATGTGGATGATATGTTGCTGGTTGGAAATGACAAATAAATTATCCAGGATTTGAAGACCCAATTGTCCTCCAAATTCGACATGAAAGATCTTGGTGCTGCAAACTATATTTTGGGCATGGAAATTAAAAGAGATCGGGCAAAGAGGAAGCTCTGGTTAAACTAAAGGAAGTATGTCGAGACAATACTGCAGAGGTTTAATATGCAAGATAGTAAACTGGTGAAGGTTCCTATTCCTGTAGGTGTGAGGTTATTTGCTGAACAATGTCCCAAGACACAAGAAGAGGAAGAGGACATGTCCCATGTTCCATATTCGAGTGCAGTCGGTAGCCTGATGTATGCAATGGTCTGTACTAGACCAGACATTGCACATGTAGTGGGAGTATTGAGCAGGTTTATGTCAAAACTAGGGAAGGAGCACTGGACAACAGTGAAGCGGGTTTTCAGGTATTTGCGTGGCATTAGTAATTATGGTTTGTGCTACCAAGGAAGACCAGGATTGGATAGAGTGTTGGATATTCATGGCTTTGTTGATGCAGACTGGGCTAGAGATGTGGATCAAAGAAGATCTACAAGTGGGTATGTGTTTAACCTATTTGGAGGTGCAGTCAGTTGGATGAGTAAGAAACGATCTCTAGTGGCACTATCAACTACAGAGGCAGAATACATGGCAGCCACTCATGCAAGCAAGTAAGCAGTTTGGTTGCAGAGATTGTGTTCAAGTGTGGGGTTAGTACAGGGAGCTATAAGAATAGACTGTGACAACCAAAGTGCAATTTTCTTGGCAAATAACCCTTCTTATCATTCAAATACAAAGCACATTGATGTTCAGTATCACTTTGTGAGGGATATGATAGAAGACAAAAAGGTGTTGCTAGTAAAGGTGGACACTTTGAAGAATACTCCAGATGCATTGACAAAATCTGTGAGCTCTGAGAAGTTCTCTTGGTGTAGAGAAACAATGGGCATTTCAGGGCTGGAAAAATGACTAAGCTCTCCTGTGGCCCCGTGTGGAAAGAAAACAATAAGTGGGAGATTGTTGGGTTGTGTTATATTCTTTCCATGACTAACCCACATAGTGAACCAGGAGGTTAGAGGGGCGGGGGGGGGGGCAGAGCCCCCCCTTCGTTGCGCCAATTGCGCAGCGGGGGGTTCATAGGGGGGGGCGGGTAGCCCCCCCTCTACGAGGTCCGGGGTAGTGCCCCAGGAAATTTTTTTTTGGACACTATATTAGGTTGGGCGAACCTACCTATGGTTTTCGGTCCATGGTATTGGATGCTTCGGCATGTATAAATATGTATTGTAACATTGAAAGGAATATAATGAAAAATCAAGCTGGTAGTCCCGGTTTTGGGATCCAGGGGAAAATCTTTGTGTATATGTGTTTTATGTGTTATGTTCTCGCATTGTTTATTTTCTGTGTTTTAGAATTCGTATGCAGGTAATTTCTATACAGGGTTAAAACCTACAGTTGTAGCACCCTCCTAAGTGAATTTATTTCATGTTCAATGCTCCTTTTGGCTTGTTGGCGTGCACTGGACCTAGGGAGAGAAATTAGATCCCCAGGGACCTAAAAAACTGAAAAAACTTGCATGAAATGAAAAAAATGGAAGCATGAAAATAAAGAGGAAGGATATAGGTCCATCTGATTGTTCACAATTAATTGTAGAAGATTGGGGAAAAACACTTATAACTTACTCACCAAGAGGTAAAATGTGAAATGGTAAAAATGAATTACCTTTTGCCTATTTCATGTTCATTTTCATCATTATTTTATTAATATTTTAATATTTTGACCTAAATATGAATCAATTTTATCTTGAAACATGTATTTTTAATCCTTTGGTGGTGTTCTGAGCAGGTTGAGAGTTTAAAGAATTTGGTGATGTGTTAATTGAAATAGATGATTTTGACCAAAGAGAATGCTTTTATTGTTTTTTCGAGCTTTGTGAACTTATGAAAAAGGAACCCCCCCAAATTCTCTTTCATCATTTTTTAGAATCCCAAAACATGAAAAGATTGTCAAGAACTTGTCTTTTCGAACTCGTTAAAGTAAATGAAAATATGTCTACTCAGTATAAGTTTAACCCTTTTTCGAACTGAGATAAACTATTTACAAAAAAGGAAAACCTTAGTTGAACATGGTTAAGAGGTTCTCTTGAGTATCATTTTCTGCCTTTTCGGACTCAAGGGACTATTTACAAAAGGAACCCTCGATTTTTATTTTTCGCCTCTTTTTCAAACTCTCTAAACATGAAAAATATTTTGAATTAGACCTTTGCTGGTCTCGTAAAAACATCAAACATTGATAGATTCCTTTAACATAACGGGACCGAACCACTTCTTCTCAGGGTTCGTTGAAGATACTTAGAGGGATTTGTCTAAGGGATGAACTTACAGATCAATCATATGTTATCCTCTTCAAGCTTGTTAAAAAATAAAGAGGTACTAACTAGAAATGTTTGGGGAAATTGGGAAAACAGGGTACTCTACGTATTAATGGAAGTGAGTTGCTTTTGAACATGACACTCTTCCACTTCATCTACATGGCTATTGGGTAGGGAAATCTGCTTTTTTTTTTGTTCATCATACCATGTCAAAGCATTTGCTCATGATTTTGAGTCAATGCTTCCAAATCCATTCAATGTCATCGATATGTTCAAGAGAATTCATTAAATTGATATCTGATATGACACTCTTAAGCCTTCATTTCATGTCTGTCGTTCTTGAACCAATTCCATAATAGCATCATTTTATCTCAAATCATGATACCTATTTCATGTCATTGATGGGGGATACATCAAGGCCCTCTTACGACATGTCGATCCTTGTCGACGTCAGGTCATCATCTAGGAATTTGACTTAGAAACTCTCCCTTCGGTACCTTGGGAGTTGCATACATTAATGGTAAGTTTCCTCCTTTTGAGCAATAGGTTTTCATCATAAGCCTTCGACCGAAACATGCTATGTGGTGTTCTAATTCAACTCATTCATTCACATTATTGTCACAACATAATGTCCAAGCACCGCGACAACAACTCAGATCAGGGGTTTTCACCCTAATCACCAATATCTCTGTTTGAGTTGTCTCCCAATAGAAGACTAAGGGGGTTAGACCCTATCGAAATGGAGTGAGGGAAGATTAGTTAGGAACCAACGAATCTGGGAGAAACAGTAACCAACCAATACTTTTTCAGATTGCGCAAGAAAAAGAATTATTCAATTTGATTTGAGGAAAATGATACTGGTGCCTTGTGGAGTCAACTACCTTGCGAAGGAAATAAAGTCCAAGTAATGGATGGGAAACTGTTGCTGAATGATTCAGCTATCTTATATGAAAATGAAAAAATTAAAGCTATGTGAAATTTAGGGGCTTGGTTGATTTTACTTAAATGTCTATTCTAAGTTTGATTCCTTAATGTTTCTATCGACTAAGCTTTTTCTTGGAAGTAAAAATTTAATGTGAAATTACTAGCTTAGTATGCAAATGAAAAAGTGAAATGATGTGATTGTGGAAGGAGGGCCTAAAATATGAGTTACTTCTGAAATATGTCATGAGTGTTTTTTAACTTAAGGCTAAAAAAATTGATCTTAATCTGAAAAAAATACTTATACCAGCAATGTAAAATATGAAGTCTGTACAAGTAATTACTGAAATATACAATAACAAACCAATGTAAAATGTTGGAAATAAAACACTTTAAATTCAGAAATCCATTTGCATGAGGTTCTCAATCAAAGATCATTAGATGCATAAGTAAAACTAGATTATTCATATTGGCATGAGCATGTAAAAACAAAAGTATTTCAGAAATTAAACTAAGTGCTTAAACTCAGATCACATCAATGAAATATCAGTCTAATAATTTGCTCTTAAAACAAATGACAATGCGAGCAATATATTTTAAACCAGGGGTCCTATTACCGTGCAAGATTAAAAAAATTTGTATGTGTAATAAGAGCAACTTCAAATGACAAACTGATAATTAATAACTTAGAAAATTTCCGAGTTAAACTATTTCCAATCTAGTGATGCATTTGATCTTAAAACTCAAAAATAAATTACTGAAAAAGCAGTGAAATAATATTCAGAAATTTTTCAATTAACATGCAAAAGTTTATGAAAATAATTATGTTTTTGAAATGTACTATAGTAGAAGATGCAAACTAAATTTGCTGATAAAATTTAGCAAATTGAAACTCTATGCCAGTATTAGTCTTTCTTTTAATTAGATAAATGAAATAGGGTAAAGGTTTAGAGGATGTGCACCAGTCATCCGTTAGTGGCTTGAACATAATTGGAGATAAGTTGCCCAAGTCACTGAACATCTTCAAATCCAAATGGCAACTCAGATTTTTTTTTGAGAATTTGTTTGTTAAATTTTTTTAGGAAAAAAATTGTGAAAAATGATGGTGAAGGAAGAGAGGCTTAGAGGGGAATGAAGGAGGTTGAGAGGAAGAAGTGGGAGGCCAAGAAGGAAGAGGAGGAAGCCCAAGAATGAGGGAGGCCGAGAAGGAAGGTGAGGGAGGTGGCCGAGGGGAAGATGTCGTGAGGGAGAAGGAGAATAGAGGAGCAAGGGACTTGATTGTTGAGGAATATAAGGAGGTCGAGAAGAGGAAGAGAAGGCTTAGAGGAGGGATAAGGGATATGGGAAGTTGTAAGGTAGATGGGAGGCCTAGAAGCAGGGAGAAAAGGAAACGAAGGAGGGAAGTTGAGAAAGGAGGGAAGGTCGAGAAGTAGAAGGGGGGGTCGAGAAAGGAAGGGAGACCATGAATAGGCCGAGAAGGAAAGAAGAGGGAGTAGGGGGCTAGATATGGCCAGGACAGGGCCTCAAGGCCCTAAACAAAATTTTCCCATGATATTTCTGAAATTTCTCTTCAACCTACAAACAAAATTGAGATCAGATCTTGCCCTCTAAGGCCTAGATCTGTCTCCAAAATCCACAAAAACCACTTGCAATATACATATCTATTCCTCTACAAACAAAGGCTAGAAAACCACAAAACATGTATATACAAAAATATGAAATACCCAAAACCCCAATGAATTAAAAAAATTGAAATTTACAAATTTATAATAATATTCTACAAGTCTAGCAGATATGCAGATCAGAGCCCTCTATTAGCGAGATCTAAATAATTTTCATGGATTTATAAATAAACTGGAAATTTTAAATAAAGGAAAAAGCCTAAGAAAAACCCTGGAAATAAAATATTTTGTAAAATGACTTCATAAATTAAAAATAGTAGGCTCTTTAGATTTTGTAATCTGAGAGTTAGTTGGTCCAACTGAGGACTTCCCCAAATACCCAAATCCTAAATAATAAATTATGCACATTCAGATCTCATTGTTAGATTAATAGAGATTCAAAATAATCATAAAATAATCAAGAAATAGAGATATTAGCTAGTTCTGTCAAATCAAATGATATTTTAAAAACCCATAAATTTGTGAAAGATGCATGTGTACAGATCAATCCTCAAAGGCTATTATCTAGCCAATACAAATAAAAGCAACAAATTATTAAGAGAAATATTACCAAATAAATATGAAAGAGGAACACCACACTCTGAAACCCCAAAGTCTTTGTTTTTTATTAACCACAAAAAGTTACAAGAGCTTTTCAGAGAAAGTACACGATTCATTGAGCGGATACAAAAAATAGAGAGAGACCTCTAATTTATAGATAAATTTTCCAACAACTAGATGGCTCGATCCCTATAAATATAATCTCAATTGTTGATGAAGATCAAATGATCTTTTAATCATCACTGTTGAAATTAAGTTATTTTTTGAGGAAATTCGAATTTTACTTTTGATTTCTTTTTAATTAACTAAAAAATATTATTTTGAGTTAATTTCCTAAAAGAATTGGGTTTGAATTAACTAATAAGGCCCAAGGGTCCAAAATATCTTGAAAATTTCAATATTCCCATTGTCGGGGACTTCCAAAAACAAAAAACTTTAAAACCCACAAATTTTAAATGTTTGAGGATTTAATTTTTCCTTGGACATAAATTAATTAAAATTTATGGCTTTAACATTTTAATTTATTTTAACTCATGAGGGGATTATTAATTTTTCCAACCTTGTAATACTTTAGCATTATAGCTAAAATATTATTTACATGACATATTACATTTCTAACCCATTAAGGGGGAACACTCGTTCATTATAGACCCTGAATAAGTTACGCGTTTTTGTGACTCCAAATATGATCTAGTAGATTAAGAGACTTGTAATAAAATAATCTAACAAAATAGTTAGAATTATTCCCAAATCTCTTTTATAGAAACTCGATAAATAACACTAGAACACATTTAAGATCCTGACGAAAAAATCCACCCTAGCTTTGGGGTGAGGTTGGAGGGAAAAGTTTTGTCAATCATTATGTTTAGAAACACACATGAATCAGTGAGACAAAAAAACTTCTAGGATAGAAATCATCATTAGAAAAATAAACTTACCTAGGTTGTTACATACAATTGTATTACTATGAACATTTATATTACAAAATGCAGAAAGGGTTTACAAAACTCTAGTGTACATATAGCTGATAATGATGAATCTGTGGATCCTTTGAGTGCTTAGACATGATGGAAGTCCTTGCATGAAAAAATGTATAGTCTCAACATCTGGTTCTACTTAGGGACATGTTGCTTCATCGAAGGAATGTGAGAATCCAAAATATGCACCCAAAGAACACATAGAATCCCATAAGTAGTGTCCATCCAAATATAATCCAAAAATCATCATATAACCTTTATATATATATATATATATATATATATATATATATATATATATATATATATATATATATATATATATATATATATATATATATATATGAAATAGAAGCTCTGTAATAATTCTACAAAATGAAATGCAACCTTAATCGAAGAACATAAATAAAATGCTAAAATGACAAGGTGCAAAATATGTCATCTTTGAACAATAACTTGAGCATTTGGCCATTTGTAGGTAAGTCAAGTGGTTCACCATCTAATCTGCTCAAGTGGAATGAGTTTGGACCAGCAATGCCTCGGATAATGTATGGTCCTAGCCACAAACTGTCAAATTTCTTATGTTTTCCTAGTTTTCATATTTTGTGATCCCATAGTAGAACTATATCTCTAACCTGCAAAGATCTAGACCGAGAAGATTTTTCAAATATTTTCTTAATCATTTAGACTGATTCTTTTATATACTATCAAAAGCTTTCATGTGCAGTTCATCCAGCTCCATGATTTGATCAATCCTATTTTGGACAACATCTTTATCACTAGAAAAATGATGAAGGAGTTGGTAAGCTTGTAATTTAATATGGACAGGTAGTGTCACATCCATGCCATAAACAAGTTCAAAGGACTTTTACTACTATCTTTCTTTTTAGTTATCCCATCTACCCAAAAAGCGTACTTGATTTTGTTGTCCCAAGATCGCTTGTTATCTCCTACTATCTTCTTGATAATGGTTATGAGATTTTTGTTACTCGATTCAGCGAGGCCATTACCCTGAGGATAGTAGTTAGACGAATGAGATAACACAATGCCATACTTAAATCAAAATATGAAAACTCCATAGAACTAAATGCCTTGGCATTATTGGTGGTGATTTTAGTTGGGACACCAAATCTAATAATAATATGGTTTTCAATAAAATTGATTATGACCTTTTTAGTGCCATTCTTAGTAGGAAGGCCTCAACCCATTTAGTGAAATAATCGGTAGTCGTCAAGATCCATGAGTAGCCATTGCTAGAATTTTCATAGAATTTCTTGATGAAATCCTGACCCGAGTGCTGAAAAGGTGCCTCAACAAAAATAGGTTGTAGGGGCAAGGTAGCTAGCTTCTGCTTCCGAGTGAACAATTGGAAATCTTGGCAACTTCTAACAAATTTATGAACATAAAAAAAAATAGAAGGGCAATATTTACCAGCTCTAAGGATTTTGTGGGCGATAGTTTTGGCAGTGTAATGACCACCACAAAATCCTGAATGAAACTTGGAAATAAAATTTTTAGAGTCTATCTCATTAACACATCGAAATACAATATTCTCAGGATTTCTTCATCTAAGGCCATCGTTCATAAGGCAATACTTAGTGGCTTTTAATCTAAGAGCCCTTCTCCTATGAGAAACTAAATGGTTAGGACAGGTAAGATTTTTAACAAGTAATAAACGATATCCTTGTACCATTCATGGTCTCCTAGTCCTTGCAGCTCAGGTGAAGATGTGTCGTCAAGACAAACCAAACAAAGATCGGTTTCATTTCCCTCAGTCATCATTTTAGCTAAACCTTGACCTTTGACTAACTTGGTGCGTCTAATCTCTAAATCATATTCTTGAATCTTAGTAACCCACCTAGCACGAGTCCCTAAGCACTCTATTTGTCTTAATATATCTTTAACAGTAGAGCGCTGGACAAAAGCAATGATCTTGGAATAACCCACATAAGTCCTGAAATGCTTAAGAGATTTAACTAAGGCATAAGCTTGCTTTTCCATGGGAGTATAATTTAATTCAGAATTTTGAACCGATCTACTCATGAAAGCTATGGGTTGTTCGTGACCATCTTTATTCTTTTGTAACAGGACACCAGCAATGGTATCTTCAGAATCAAAAGAGAAAATCATGAAGTCCTTGGAATAATCGGGACTAACTAAGACAGGAGATTTAGCAATAGCACCTTTGATCTTCTGAAAAGCCTTTTCCCATCATCTTTCCATAAGAGTTTAACATCCTTTTTTAGAAGACTTTGAATAGGCTTAGTGTTAGAAAATTATATATTACAGAGAAATGGAACACATAAAATATTGCAGAAATATAAACACAGAAAATGCATAAAACAAGAGAGACACAGATATACGTGGTTCACCCAATTTGGGCTGCGTCCACGGAGAAACAACTAGTGCTTCTTTTATTATATTATCCAGCAAACTGAAGAGGTACGACCTACAGCAGATCCGTTGTAACTCCCTCTTCACTCTCAATCTCCTCTATTTTCCTCACTCAGAATATAGATCTTCAGATATGCATAGAAGCAATACAATTCCCTCATATATAGCGAGGGGTTTCCTTCTAGGATAAAAAACCCTAAATAAAACATAACTTCTACCATCAGATTATCCACCTAATGAACGACCCAGATTGACTAGAAATTACTATACTTTTACAAGGCAATTTTACGTCTATTCTAAGCTTTGGGGGCACTGCCCCCCCTGCAGCGAATATTTTACGGGCGGCGTTGCCGCCCCATTTCAAACCGGGGTCCAATGCGACGATACCTTTGAATACAGAAGATAATCAGGCTCCACACCAAAATCTTAGCTATCTATGCATAGTTTAGAATAAATATTCTAAGGAAATTGGTTTTCCAAAGAAAAGGTGGAAGGGAATTGAGATTATGATGGAGAGGAATATTTTGGATTGCCTTAACCCTTTCAGAATCAATCTTGATCCCATCCTTGGAAAGGATGTAACCAAGCAACTTCCCTTCGATTACTCCAAAAACAAACTTAGTAGGATTCATACAGATACCAAATTCTCTGCATCTATTAAAAACCTACCTAAGATGACCTATATGACTAATAAAATTCTTAGAAAAACCACAAGATCATCTTGATCATTTTCAATAATTTTACCGATTAAACCCTTGAAGTCATAGTCCATAACTCTTTGAAAGGTAGCCCCCCAACATTAGTTAATCTAAAAGGAATTCGAATGTACCCCATGGTGTGGTGAAAGTAGTATTGTGTTGATCCTGTTTCTTAACCCAAACTTGATTATACCTAGAGAAACCATTTAGCAGGTACATCATTCTAGAACCCATTATCCTTTGCAACATAGTCTCCATGTTTGGAAAAGGGTAATTATACTTCTTACATGCTAGATTAAGGTTTCTGAAATTGACACAAAGCCTTATTGCTCCATTCTTCTTTCTAAAAATCACCATATTGGAACACCATGATGAATGCCTATTCTGAGCAATGATTCCATCTGCAAGCATTTTTGCAAACTCCTTTTGGAATAAGGGGGCCAACCTAGGGTCTATCTGCCTAAGCTTCTCATGGAAGGGCCTAGCATTTTCATCCTTTAAAGGGATAGTGTGCTCCATGAAATATTCCTTATAACATTTTAGCTCATCATAAGAAAATGCCAAGACATCCTGATACTCATGAAGTAAATCATTTATCTCTTTCCTTTCTTCCTTACTAGTACCCTTACCAATTTTAACAATTTTTTGGTCACTAGGGGTACCTATATTTACTTGAATAAATTTTCCGGGATCCATCTTATTTTCTTCTCCTTTCTTTATGGCATCATGCTGATTAAAGTGTTTCTCTAGGGAAACAACATTCCTAGAGTAGGATTTATAATATCTTCATAGTCATCAGATACATCCTCCCTACATCTTACCCTAAAATTCTCAAACTTATCCAAGTTATTTAAAAAATGAATCACCTATTTTTCATCATAAAAAACTTGTTAATGATCTAAGTTATCTGGAACGGAAGGTCTGAAAATAATTTCCATTTAAATCTTATCCTTCACTAATTCATCAGACAACTGCAAGGTAGATGCGGCGATATCAAGCTCATCACCCAAACTATTATGCTCTCTTGGGATAGCTTTGAGGTCAAGAGCATCAAAGTATTCCAAAATATCCCACACTGCATTTCGATAGTTTCTCAATCTATGATTCGTACAAGTAAATTTATTTTTGACTTGCATGATAACAAAATTAGAGTCTCCCTTAATATGAAGAAATTTAACCCCTAAGACCTTTGCCAACTCAAGGCCCAACAACAAAGCTTCATACTTAGCTATGTTGTTGGTTGCTCCAAATTCTAATCTATAAGAAAATTTGAAAACATGCCCTAGGGGAGATTTTAACTCAATCCCAACACCTTTACCATGCCTAAATGATGCACCATTGACATGCATATACCATACTTGACTCTTCAGATTATTATGAAGGAAAATCCCCTTTGCAGAGAGAGGCGGTCTCTCTAGCCCAATGATTGGGTCTAGCAACAAACTAAAAAAACTAACATACATTTTCCTAGCTTATGTTTAACAAATGCAGAGAGAGAGTGACCTACCTCACTCTGATGATAATCGCTCAATCCTTTAGAGATGACTCTGATTCCTTTAGGCTCACTCCTTACTTGTTCTTCACATATGAGTACCTGCAAGAAAGATCAAAGAGAAATACAAGGTACAAGAGCATATATGGCATACATCAAACATAATCTACTTAATTGATCAAGGGGTATTAAGCTAAATGCATAAACATTTACACAATTATGGAAAGTGAATATCATATGTATATATTAATAAGCTAAAAGGGAAGCATACAATGTATGCCTTGATGTTGGAGACCTCCTTTTAGTGGATGTCCAAGTCCAAGCAAAGACTATTTAAGCACTCCTTCTCCAAGTTAGAATGGGTAGCATTTGGGCATAATCCGAGTATAAGAATGCAAGCAATCAATGACCAACCATTTGGGGATGAAAGAGAGTTGATTTATAGGAGGGGAGAGGGAGTTATGGATCCACAAAAGAGGGAGGGAGGTCTACATCTCAAGGGGAAGGCCCATAATGATAAGATCAAGAGATCCAAAGGGGAGAGCTCGACCATATCTACAACTACCAATATCCATTCTCGAAGTCTCTAGCATACAAAAATTCTCCGCCATTTTGGGAAAACCTCCCAGAAGAGGTTCAGTGCGAGTTTAATTTTTAATAAAAAACCATTAGCTCTACCTTATATATATATATATATATGTATATATATATACATATTTTATCTTCCTAGAATTAGAACTATAATTTTTAAAGAAAAATCATTAGCTTTACCTATATATATATATATATATATACAGTCAAACCAACATGAGATTAGTATTTAAGATTTCATCATTAGCTCCATCCCCCACACATATAGCAATCTAAATTTAAAATTATAACCAAACCAATGTAGTATCTAAAATCTCAAACCAATACTAGATTAGTATCTAAAATCTCAATTTTTTTTTTAAAAACAAAGAAGTCCTTCTACCTAACAACTAAACTATTAAAATTAAGAAATATTACTTTAGTTTCTAAAATACTTTAATTTTCTGAATTTAAATTTATGATATAAAATACGGTTTAATATATATAGATATAAATATATAATATAATATAATATAAGAGTACAATCAAGTCAATACTTGACATTTGGATTTTTTTTTTTATTTCCTGAAAATAAAGGATTCTTAACACTTAAACTATTAAAATAACTTTACCTTTTCCCAATTGAATTTATAAAATAAAATTTAGTTTAATAGCCTTATACTTTACTTTATTAGTAATATTGTTTAATAATCTTATAATTTATTAGTAATGGTATTGTTTAAAATTTTTATAGTGTAAAGTAAACTATGTATACTTTATAATTTTAATAGTTTTTAGGTGGAAAAAATCTTATATTTCAAAAAGAAAAGATTTTTTTTCCATATACCAATTTAATATTGGTTTGAATTTGATAAGAAGATTATATATATATAATTATATTATTATATTATTTTCACATTCATAATGATACGGTCAAACAAACATTAAACTGGTTTTTAAGCTCTCTTTTATTTAAAGTAGCAATCAAACTAATACTAAATTGGTATTTAGAATTTTTCATATAGCAATCAAACCAATACTAAATTAGTATTTAGGATTTCCTTTTTAAAAGATCTTTTCCACCTAACAAATAAACTATTAAAATTTAGGGAAATGTACATATTCTACACCATTTTTCCGAAATTGAATCTATAACTTTCTTTCTAAAAGATAGATAAAAATATATATATATATATAATTTGAATATATTGTTTAATAATTGTCTAATTTATTAACTATATTGTTAAATGTTTCTTAAAAGTTCGAATTCTCATTTAATATGAATATGTAAAGTTGGTAGTGAAATACCTTTCCCTTTAAATATATAAATTTAATTATAAAAGCCCCAAGGGTTAGCTCAGTTGGTCAAAGGCGTGCCTCGCCATCGGGAAGTCACAGGGTCGAATCCACCCGAAGCCCTTGGGGTCAGGTCTTGCAGTAGACCGAGGGGAGATTTAGCCTAGCTATCACCCAGATTTTTCCATGGACGTAGCGATCACTCATTGACCAGAGTGCTCGTAAACCACAACAAAAAAAATAATTATAATATTTAATATATGTTATTATTTTTCCATAATATAAATTCACATAAAAATTTAATATTATTTTTAAATTAGATAATAATTATTATTTTAAATATAAAATTTAAATAATAATTATAATAAAATTTATAAATATAATAAAAAAATATTTTAATATAATATAGTAATTTTTTTTATATTTTTAATCAAAATCAATATTGTTATATAATCCTTACCATGTTTTGTATATATATAAAAACTAAGTCAATTCTTTTATATTAAGTTATTTGGAGTCATTTATATTTATAATTTTTTTCCCTTTTATATTAATAATTATTTTGATTTCAAATCAACTGGATATAATTTAAAAGGTCGAAGCAAATGTTATTATTCTTTTCACCTAGATTGACTCTAAATTCAATTCTTACATGTGAGTATAACATTATCATAATTAAAAAACTATTGTAAAATAAAAATAGGTTCTAGAAAATGTTATGCTATACTACCCCGTTTTTTGCTAAAATATTGAGCAATTAAATAATTGAAATAATTGTATAATTTGTGCCATAATAATTATGAAATTTCTCACATCATCTTTTGATAGTATATTTGGGTAAACATAATATGGAAAATTATTTGAGATAGTTAATTTGAATAGGCATATTGATTGATTAATATATAATAGTGGGACATCTTATTCAACTAGATAAAGATCAAATTTAGTAGAGTTTAGGTTTCTGTGATCCATATCAAGTTTACAAAAGATTTTTCGGCGAAGATCACATGAAACACCATTTGTCGATGTGTTTCGAACCAACCAGTGTGGTTCATCTTCAGGACAAGTTGAAGAAATAGATCCAGCTTAGCAAGTTAAATAGACAGAGCAGAGCCTCCAACGGCTAAAAATACCAACAACTACTTTTGAGATCAAATTTCTCAAGACATAAACCTTTTTTCGAGTGTAAAACTTAAGGAAAGGTTTGCACATCAATAGATTTGATTCCTCTTGCCTCTTGGTAGATTTGAAGTTAGATATAAAATTGATATAAAACTATACACATATATACATAAATTTTTATGAGTTATGGCCGTCAACGTTGACAAATATTTATTTTTTTGTTATTATTATTGTTTTCATTTGTTAATCTAAGTATTTTTTATTATTTTTAAATGTATTGTTACTGGACAACATTTCCCTCATAGGCAGATATTGATTGTTTGTTATTAATATTTTTAAAATTTGTTAATGTCAATATTTTATTATCATTTTAAATGTATTATTACCAGACAACATTTCCCTCATACCACACTGTAGAGCATTCCTTTATGATCTAGAAAAATAATGGGATAACTCACAATCATAAATTCAAATTACTGAGGATAAAATCATTGGTTCGTAGGTTTTTTAAAGAGGGTCAAAGCATCGTAAGAAGGTAAATTCCTATTAACTCTTCCTTTTCTAATGGAGTGCAAAATGGGGGAGAGCATATTAGGGAAGGGATTTGAAAAAAATGAAAATAGTTCTATATTTGTGGATAGTCATTTCACTTTAATGTGAGAGGAAACAAGAATGGGAGAGGAAAAGGAATGAAAGAGGAAACTTTCATTGGGGGAATTTTGAGGTCTAAAATGGGTCTCCTAAGAAAATGTACAACCAAAATCAAATTTATAAGAACCAATAAGATTCAAGGTGATGATGTCAACCATGGGGATGATTCACCATTTTTGGAGTAAAAAAGTAAAAAGATTAAAAATAATAAAATAATAAAATAATAAAACTATTTTTTCAACTCATATTTTCAATTTATCTCCCTAAGGTCTTATTCGAATTTTGAGAGGAAATACTCGTTGGATGCAAAATTTGATTCTTCATCCAAGGAGTACTCATGTTGCATACTTTTGATGGACTTTGTTACATGAAAAAATGTTATTGGAATCACATTTTTCATGTATTTCTCATTTTCCTTATAGTAGGGTCCATTGAAATTATGCAACATGGGTACTTCTTGGATGAGAATCAAATTCTACATCTAACGAGTGTTTTTGCTTGAAATTTGAGTAAATCCATAGGGAGATAAGTTGAAAATACGAGTTGACAAAATAGTTTTTTCTTTCTTCCCTCTAAAATTTGATGATGTCATCTAATCTTATTTTATTATTTCCACTGTTATTTTATAATTTCCTTAGGAGGCCCATTTTAGACCTCAAAATTCCCCTAATGTAAGAAAGAATGGAAAAGGAATTCACTGGACAAGAAGGGAAGGAAATTGCAAAACAAGAAGGGGAGAGAAAAACTCTAAACAATACTAGGGGAGAAAAAATGAACATAATAGGAAATTGTTAAATAAGAATTTGTGACATGAATACTATGCTTGAGAAAGGGTCAACCAACCCTTCTCCATGCTCACTCTATATGTGAATTTTATTCTTGAGGAAGAGTTGATTAACCCTTCCTATGGATCCCCTTATTGAAAATACTAATCTTATAGAAGTGTCAGTCAACCCTTCCACGGATTGCTAATCAACGCGAGTAATAAGATTGTAGAAGGGTTAGTCAACCATTCCACAGACTACCAATCAACATGAGTACTAAGCTTGTGAAGAGGCACTTGACACAAAAAAAATATTATTATTAGTACTATGACATAAATTATAGGTACAACAAAAAACACAATACTTACAAGGTGAATTAAAACCATGGTGGATCAAAATATCACATTGTAGTAACAACAATTTCACCAAATCTTCCTAATTTGAAATAGATTTAAGCAAGCAAATGGTTATGAAGTTTACTATTTGCAAAAGGTATTTGACAATTGAGGAAGGTTAGTAAGTATTTAAAAAATAATGGAAAGTAAGGGGAAACAAAATGAATGAGAAGAAAACATGAATAAATAAATAAATAAAAGGAGAGAAAAGATTGAGAAATGAGAAATTAAAGGTCATGCATATTGGTATTCCCATTATCCTAGCTCTCCATATTTCTTATTATACTTCTGCTATCAAAGGGTCTTTGAGGCCATGAGGTGAGAATTTATGTAAATTTTTTAATGGCCATAAAGCCATGAACTGAATTGTATCACTCTGATTTCCAAAATGAAAGTTGAGGAACCAGCCAAATATGGTTTTCCCATTTTAGTTTATAAGGTTAAAAATATTTATTGCCTTATAGTGTTTGATGGATATGTGGTTGTACTTTATGTATAGTTTTAGTTTGAATAACTGAATGAGCATTAAAAACATTCAATTGAATTATTTATTGCAATTAATTTTTGTGGAATGTTGTGCAATGCAATATACATATGTCATTGATGGATTTCATTGTAGATAAACACAATTATATCACAACATATAGAAGAAAAACCCTGGGAAAGGCTGATTGTGTTAGAAAATCAGAAAGCTAGAAAGATTTTCTTTATATTGATAATTACTTGTGATATTCTTATGTTCTTATTTTTCTTTCTTATGTTCTTCTTTTACTTTGGTCCATCAAGAAATTATCAAAACAATAACATGAAGATCACAGACACCATACGTCGATGGATAGCCAAGGAAAAACCCCTATCGAAGGGAAAACCCAATCAATAACTCTTCCTTTACTAGTTTCACAAGATGATTCAAGATTCGTTAACCTAGACATAAAATTCCTCCACACACCAAGTCAACCCTTCCTTTCTTCTACAGATGATAACCTTCCAATAATAGCCTTCGACCTAGAACTTCGACCTTGCATCAACAATTGCAACAATGACTGAACCTCGACCTAGACGCAACACTTCGATCTTGAAGCAACACTTCGACCTAGAAGAAGTAAAAAAAATTCGACCTTCTCAAAAGCAAAACTTCAACCCAACAAATCCATAACTTCGATCTTCCCAGCAACAGAAATTCGACCCAACAAATCCAAAACTTCAACCTTCCCAACAATAGAACTTCGACCTAGTAAATAGCCTAGTAAATCCTCACGTGTGAGAGAGACAACCCAGAAATTTGACCTCCCAACAATTCTTCTCCTTCTGAAAGTTTTTTCTTTTTATGCTCCTTCTCTTAGATATTTAACTTGTGTGAGTGTGTGTCCTCCAAATGGATCGAACTACTCCAATATATAAGATAATGGTGAGGTTGAATTACTCTTTTTGTGGCCGAATGATCTCCTTGAGGCCAACTTGGTGTGGAGGTGACAATTAACTTATTTGACTCAATATTAATTATTTTTATATGATTCAGAAGCCCAAGAAGGGTCTCTTTAAATGGATAATGACTCTAATGACTTAGTATAAATCCTATAAGTCCTCAATGGGGACTTTGACCTAAAAAATGATTACCCAAACATGAAATCCATGCTTTAATAAGTCATATAATAATAATAATAATTTCTTTCTCTCTTTATTTTGATAAATGCATTTCATTATGACTCAAATACAATTATGAAGACCAAACCTAGTTACATTATTTAACACTCTCTCTTAACTAGGGAGATATTCATACATAAGTACATGGAAGATTTGAAAACACATGAACCATGAAGAGTTTAGGCACTTACGATGCCACAGACTAGATTCCTAACTAGGGAAATCTATCAGAGTGGGACTAAGATGGACTAAAACTTTCAGCCTCTCTAGGTACCATTAGGCTTACTTGCTAACCATCAACCCAGGGAACTAGGTGCACATTGCAAGGCCAGAGCTCTATGACCAGTGCCACCCTCCCTACTACCTTGTGAAATAGACATCAACAGATATGTCACCTAGATGTCCTCCTAGGCATTCTACATACATAATGCCTCAACACATCAAATCTCTATAACCTCAATCATTCTCTTCAAAAACTTTGAGAGATTTACCTCAATAGTGACAACCCCAATCAATAAAAAATTTTCAAATAATCATGAGTAAACACAAACCTTCGGGGTCTTCAGACACCTTAATGTTGCTTCATAGTTTATCATAGTAGGACTTAGAGGCTTCCCAAACAAATTTTGGCAACAGATTCCTCAATCATGCAACTTCCTTCCCTACGTTTTTCCTTCTTTCAGCAACACCTCAATATACATTCTCTAATTTCTCCTTCAAGTTATTTATCATGACTATAATATGCCCTCCCTCTCAATTGGGGATATATCCTTCTTCTTATATAGGATCCCTCTTAACTTAGGGAGATCAACTTCTTTCTGTAACGTCAGAGAATCTTTCATGTCTTCCATCCTTCTTATCAAAATCATCTTGATCATCATCATTCACATAACTTCCCTTTTCATGCTTATCAACCAAATCAATGAATATCTTCAACATATTGAAGATTATGTACCTACACAACTTATATAGCAAGTACAACCAAGTACATATGTAAAAGCATGAACTTAACTATATAAAAATCATACAATAATGGAAGCATTGATTTTAGACATCAATTACCTAAAATTAATTAGGTTCACAAACAACAAGAGACACATACTTTTATATTTCAATTACATGGTAGTGTTTTTTCATAAACCCTAGACGTCACCATCAAGAATTTTGAGCAACTTAATCACGATAACAATCTTCATTCTAGGGTCTCAATATTTCTTCAAGAGATCTGACATACTCTACTATAATATATTGCAAACCCTAGAAGAAATTCAAACAAGTATACATACAATGTATTTAACGACTTTAGAAATCATATGATAGACTTCTACTAGGATTTAATGCAAACCTTATATTTCTTCTTAGAGATACTAAGCCTTAGATGTCAATAAATAAAACCAAGCACAATCTAAGGTTTCCACGATATGACCAACTTCTACTAGGTTTTGTTGTAAACCATATATTTTATCATCACATTAGAAATAATGTCATGTCATCATATCCTAGAATATCAAACTTGTACTGGGGCTTAGTTATAAGCCCTCAAACTTATGAACAAAAACAATTAAGTTAGCACATATACATATCTAGGATTTCATAATCATGCACTAGCATATCGATATCCACTAGGTAAGCCCAAGACACAAGTAGCAATACATTTAAAGTTAGACATATAATGATCTTGATTGGACTAGCATTTTGATCACATCCACCTAGGGTTTCATTCCTAGGAGCTTACTCTTGATACATAAGGGTTTTACCCATAAACGTTAATTTTACAAAAACCTCAAGGTCTAGGAACACATTACCATCCAACCCTAAAGGAATAGGGTTTCCATAACAATACTAAAACTCTAAACATAACATTACCATCAGAACCCCAAACATCAAAAGAATAATATTTTCCAGATTTCATCATTAACCCTAAGTAGACAACGGTTTTTCACTTTAGCATGCCTTTATGTTAGGGTTTTACATAAAAACCTCTTAGGGTTCTACAAGAATAATGATTTTAATGAGGGTAGATTCAATCTAATGATTAATCACCCAAACAAGAATATTTAAGATTCAAAGCTCCTAGACATAACACTTGTTAGTAATGTAAAGCAGATCCATTAGAATGGATGAATATACCTTTATCACAAAGAGAACAAAATTTATGATCTAGAACATAGATTTGAGCTGTTTTATGGACAAACCTTACATGAAATCAATTCCAATAGATCTTTTCCATATCCCTTAAGCATATCAACAAGCTTTTCCTAAACAAGGAAAATATAAAATGAAATGTTATTATCATCTAATACAAACACATTTATATAAGAGAAGGAAACCAAATATAAAAAGGATAATATAAGGAATAAGATATCTTTGAAAAGTGGTGAGGGATTCCTCTCAATCCGATCTTGAGGGACACTTCATATCCTTCCATACTTTTCTTCTTTGGTGAAACTTCATTGGCAATGTTTGCTTGATCCCTATCTCTTCTTGGATCTCAAGACATTTACTTCTATAATGACCCATCTTGTGATAATTGTAGCATTATATTTTGGATAGTTCTATCTTCCTTCTAGTCCCTTTAGACTTCTTGAAGGATCCTTTGTTCTTGTGATGAGCAGAATAGGCATTTGAAAGTTTCTCCTCTTCATTCTCTTTGTTGCTTACTAGAGAAATTCTGACTTATTCTTGATTGAATGCATTCCATAGTTGTTTGAATTTAGGAGTTCCCTTCCAACTATTAAGACCTAATGAAAAGGCACTCCAAGATGACGTTGGTAGTCTTAGAAGTGCATTGATTACAAGCTCCTTTTCCGGTACTATCTCATCTATTGCCCAAAATTCATCTATGATTCTAGCTATTCTCACAAGGAAGGATGCCTCGTTGTTTTCCTTAGTCATATTTATAGATCTCAGTTCATTCTTAAGACTTGCAATTTGACCAAGATTCTTGATTGTGAATAATTTGGATAATGCCTCATACATCTCTTGAGCATAAACTATGTTTGATATATATGGGATGAGGTCATCCTTTGTTTCATCCACCATTACTGGCATGGCCAATATTTCTGTTTCTCTGAACTTTTCCTTTCCTACATCACTTGACTCATTTCTAGGCTTCTTTACTTTTCCTTTGACTAGATCAAATACTTTATTTAAACTTATTATATGATCCTTTGATGATCCTTACTCAAACTTCTTAAAACTCCTTATTCTCCTTTCAATAGATCTTTGAGCTATGTTTTTCCTCCTTCTTCACCTTAGCTCTGATACGATGTTAGAAAATAAAAAGGTAGAAATATTTTCTTCATGTTTACAATTACTTGTGATATTCTTTAGTTCTTATTTTTCTTCCTTGTGTTCTTCTTTTACTTTATTCCATCAAGAAATTACCAAAACAATAACATGAAGATCACAAAAACTAGAAGTAGGTAGACAGACAGGGAAAAACCCCTATCTAAGGGAAAACCTAGTCAACAAATATTTCATCACTAGTTTCACTACATTATCCAAAACTCCTTGACCTAGACACAAACTTCCTCCACACACCTAGAACTTTTGAACTTGTAGCAACAATTAAACTTCGACCTAGATGCAAAACTTCGATCTTGAAGCAGCATTTTGACCTAGAAGCAACAACAAAACTTTGACCTTCTCAACAACGAAACTTCAACCTTCCCAGCAGCAGAACTTCGAGCCAACAAATCCAGAACTTCAACCTTCCCCACAGCAGAAATTCAACCCAGTAAATAGCCCAGTAAATCCACACATGTGAGAGTGAGACAACCTAGAAATTCGACCTTCCAACAGTTCTTCTCCTTCTTTTGCAACTTCGCACTTTTTCTACTCCTTCTATTAGATATCGTTCTTGTGTGAGTGTGTGTTCTCCAAATGAACCAAACTTCTCCAATATATAGGCTTCTATTGAGGTTGAATTACACTATTTGAGGCCGACTTGGTGTGGAGGTGACAATTAACTTATTTAACTCAATATTAATTCCTTTTACATGATTCAAAAGCCCAAGAAGGGTCTCTTTAAATGGACAATGACTCTAATGACTCAATATAAATCCTAGAATTCCTCAATGGGGACTTTGACCGAAAACATGATGACCCAAGCATGAAACCCCTGCTTTAATAAGTCATATAATAATACTAAAATTTACTTTTTCTTTATTTTGATAAATACATTTCATTATAGCTCAAATAAAATTATGAAGATCAAATCTAATTACATTCTTCAACAAATTGTTGTGTAAATAGACGTTATATTTTCTCACTCATAGATCTATAATGATTGTGAGCTATATGAACATATTAATGTCTCTAGCCTAATTGTAGGGTAGAAGATTTGGGATTGTAGTGAAACTTAATAAAAAAGGTTGATGTGCAAGTAAAATCTCATCAAAGAATTATGGATTACATATACAAGCAAAACCAAGCCTTCAACTAAGAAGCACAACCACTTGGTGTATGCTTGCTTGATGGTTAATAATAATAAGAAATTTGAGCTCAGAGTTTTAAATATTAGTATTGGTTTTGTTAGTCAGTTGCTTACATGAAAGATACACACCAGAATGGGTCATTCTAAAATTTAAGAGATCTTTGTACAAGCTAGGGAAACACATAATTAGTTTTAATATCCATAGTGAATCCATGTTGGTGAATTGAATGGGATATAAGTCCCTAGCGAAGTGAATGGGATATAAATATGTGTTTTATGGATCATAAAGTATTAGAGCCATTGAATCTTTGACCATGTAAAAACTACTATAAATTAAAAGCAGCAACAAATCATCGGTAAAGAAAACAAAGAATGGTTGGAAGATTTAAGGTCCATGAATGCTCAACTTCAAGGTGAGATCAAACACTTAAAACATAAGGTTCATATGTATGACTAGAGGATGGTATCTATGAAGAAGAAACTTGAGACCTTCACCAAACTACTAATATTGTTAAAGAAGCAATTTGATGAATTCCAAGACTAACTCACAACTATCATGGCAAATCAGGATGACAATAGAGTGTAGCTTGTGCAATTAGGAGAGAAAGCCATTGAGATGGATAACTAACAAGAGTATGGGCCTAATCAGATGATGCCTCAACCACACTAGTTGGAAATAAAGGAAGAAACATTGGAAAATCTATATGTAACTATCCAAGAGACGAAGGAAACCAAACTACCTTTCATTGACACTACTAGGGATAGCACCATGATCAAGGAAAATCTAATAATATAACCTTTTTTAGACTTTTCACAAGAACATTTTGGTGAATATGTAAAGCATAACATGTGAACTGGTTTTAATTTTTTAGGTAGATGGGCTACGATGGACAAGGGATAAGTAAGAGAGATAATGTGTCATAACTCCCATTGTAGTTGTACCAAGGGTTAAGCATTAAGGCATAGGTTTCAATGGTACAAGAGAAAATCCCATGACCATGAATATCAATTTTTCGAAAGTGAAATACATGGTATAGTTGGGCTACTCATTAAAAGAAATAACAATAAAAAAAGAATAGGGAAACATACTCCCACTCTATCCTTCTTATGGTAGCTTGGAAATGGGAATTGATGAAGAAATTATGAATACTTAATGTACACTAGAAATTAGAAGAAGTGGTAGGAAGATCATCCATCAAATAAGAAATATATTGTTTTTCACTAATGCAAAACTCACATTGCTGACAATTTTTAGTGTGATAAAGCATGTCTCTTTTGTGGGAAGATAGTCATCTTGATGCATATTACTAGGATAATCAATCCACCCACTACAATCCTTGATGCCTTGGAGGAAGAATGGGAAAGAAGGATTCATAAACCAATAAAAACTTGGAGGAACCTAGAGAAAAGAAGGGTGTCAAATAGCCCGTATAGTAGCACTAGTAATATTTTCCACCACTACAAGCTAAGTAGCCATTCGAAATCCAAATGTTGGTGACTCCATTTATATCTTCACCCAAAAATCCACACAACCAAGAGAAGAGCATGGAGAGTGGATTAAAGAGGATCAAGAGCAGCCTACATGTCTAGCATAGGGAGGAAACAATGTCCATGGAGTTGTAGTAGCATAAGAGGTTATCCTCACCAACAAAGTAAGTAGTTTTTTAGTGGAAGTTGGAGAGAGAAAAGAAGTGTCTGATGAAAGAGCCAATGTTTCTTTCATTGCACGCTAGTTGAAGAATGACTTGAAAATTAATAAAAAAATTGTAACTGCCTCAGGTTAAAGTTTCATGTAATAAAGGATAATAAAGGCAAAATAAGACCAAGGTCACGGGACACGTATTCCAAGTTGAATGGGGGGGGACATCACATTAGGGGTCACTTATGGTTTATTAATGGATATGGAAATTAGAAAAGGCAAAGAGACAATAATTGGAATTTAATTATCAGAAAAAGGAAAATAGAAGAAAAAGAAGGTGAAAAGACACATAATTGCATGCAAGGGAAATTAGAGAAACAATGAAGGAAAATGAAAAAAATAGAGGCCACAATGATAAAAAGGCTTTAGACAAACAATTTCTTGTTAGACAGTTGGTGGTATATGGGTGGCTATGTAATTGTTGGCATTGATGTCAAATAGGGGTCAACATGATGAATAGGTGTTCAGAGGGAATCCCATGGTTGTTGGCATATTTTGTAGAAAATCATTATAGTAGCAAGCTTACAGGAAAAGCCATAAAGTGACGACTATAGTGAAGGAATTCCATGTAAGCTACAGGCTTCATGTAGAGAATCATCACAGTAGCAGGCTTACTGAAGAATCCATAAAATGATCACTATGGTGGTTGAGAGTTTGGTCTTCCAAGCACAATAATAAGAGTCAAGGATCAAAGTGTGGCAAAGAGTTTGCAACCATCTCACAAGTAGAAAATGGACTCAAAGCATACATTGGACCCTATCTAATGCAAAGTTCTCTAGAAGAGTTTTCCAATGATATGAGGAAGTTCAAAAATGGATTCTTGAATCAAAAGATATGGTCTTCCAAAGTCGAGGTATTTGAAGCCTTAGGAAGGAAGGAATATTGAAGCAGACAACATATATATCGAAGATCAACACATAGAGACATCAACACGTTGCATATCGAAACCTCAAAGAGTTGGAGTAGGTGGCACATCAAAATTTGTAACCTTGGGATATCGGAAGGACTGAGGCATCAAAATATCGGAGTTCCAGGACATCAGAATATCAAAACTTCTTAACTGAGGTATTTTAGGAAGTTACGATGTCCAATAGTTCTGATAGTACTATAAAGCACAGAGGAATTACAAAAAATATTAACGAAGGATCCTGTTGAAAAACCAAGGTTTGATGGGAACTCTTCTCTCTCCTCTGGTGTGACACATGGTGACATAAGATTGGCTTTGAGAAGCTGCAGTGTCATCTGACGTCAACATGATGTGGCATTATGACAGGACACGTGGTAGGTTGATTTAATGCTATTGGGTGGCCTAATGTGTCAATTATGGGTGATACGTGTGATCGCTTTGAAGTCACCACGTGGAGTAATGAAGTCATATCATAGGTCGACATATCGTAGGATGAAGGCACCGTAACTTTAGTGCAGATGGTTTTGGAAAAGTTATGATGGAAGGGGCTTTTGATAATAGGTTGGCTCTTGGTCATGAAAATCCAAAGAACCAAGGGCGTAGAGCAGTTAGCAAAGGAACACTAGCTCCCAGTAGAAACAAAACATGTTAGCACCTAAAATATAAGCCACAGGTTACAACTCTCGGTCCCATGGAGGAGAAATGCTCAAGGAGCTAATTGTCAAAGGAGCTGAGGATATCGAGGCTGCGAAATATCGCAATGTTCCACCTCTATGAAGTTACGATGTGGTGTTTCTTCGATGAAGCAGTACAATGATTTAAAGGATGAATGGGTCGATAATTGTGGAATTGAATGCAGGCTTAGAGGAGTTGATCGTTTAAAGGGGCTAAACCTACAGAAGACTCTGTAATAAGAAAACAAGGACAACCTTTCTGCCAGAGATGAATTTGGGAGAATGAAAGAAGAAATTAGCTACTTCGCGTGCACGAATGGTTGTTATAAGTAAGAACAAAGTTTTCACCTCTGTGAACTATCAAGTTTTGTGGAGCATTAAATGAGAATGGGATTCTTGGATGAGTGTGTAAATCACCTACGAATTAATTTCTCAGCATGGAGCTCTACGCAGTCAAACGTTAAAGAAATGCAAGGTCCATCTCTGTTTCAGTACTGTGACAAGAAACTACCAGGAGACACAACAATGGCAAGGGAAGGCATGCCTAAGTATAGTTGGACAACTAAAGAACAAAAAGCAAAGACTTCCTTACACAGAATGCCTCAGTGGAACAAAACCATCGCATGCAATGGAGAAGATGGGGGAGTTGAGCTAATTACGAGTGTGTTATGTTGTGAGAGGTGTGTATTGAGACAAAGAAGTCAAAGCACCAAGGAGAACACTTTGTGAATCAAAAAGTGCAACAAGAGTGTTGTGTGGAGAATTGTAAGGGTACTGTTGAAGAGTAGTCAGCAAAGAGCCCTTGACAAAGGAGGCAGACCGCGGAGGGAGTGTTGTTGTGAGCGACAAGAAAATCCCTGCTACATGAGAGTACATAAGACATAGTATAGAAGTTGAATCTGCAATCAACCATTTTGGTATTTTACTTTTAATATTGTATGCCTTTGTTTTTAGTTTGAAAATTGTATGAAATAGTATAACAGTGGTGAGAGAAGGTTGGTGCTTACACATTGAAGAGGTTAGTGCCTCTTGGCAAGTTGGTGCTTTCTAAACAAAGGGGGTCAATTAATCATATGAGTGGGTGCTTACAAAAAAACAGATGTAATTAAGTGGGCGTTTAATTTACATCATAAACAAACAAAAAATTTGGTGGCTTTTTCCCTCTGGGTTTCCACGTGAAAAAGATTGTGTCAAATGTGTGTGTGTGCTGCTCTTTTGATTGTTGTATGAACATGTGTGTTTGAAATTTTTGATTCACTACTTTAGTGAATGATTTGTCTCATAAGTAAAAGAATATAAGAAGCGACTGTAAGCATAACAAAAGAATAAAAGAGTTTCATAATTACTGATTCACCCCTACCCCCTCTCAACAATTCCTTATTTCAAAATTTGCTAGTTTTTTGTCAGCACAGGGGCTTCAATGGGGGAGAAATACCATACCACGTGAATTCATATTGGGGGGTATATATTGAGGAAAAAATGACATAATATATTGGGGGATATATACCGGGTAAAGGGTTTTTATATTGGCCGGTACAAAAAATGGAGCTCAAAGTTAATAAAAAAATATAAAGGGATATAAAAAATGTTAATGAAAAATTGGCTGCCTACAATATCTAGTGAAAGTAGGGGTTTTTTAAATTGGGAAGGTGTATTTGGTTCGTACTGGTAGGGGGTTAAATAATATTATTTTAGAGGTATTTTCCAATATGTAGTCAAATTAAGGGTAATTTTTTAATATGCCATGAACACAAGTGATATGTCAAAAGGTTAATTGAGTGAAGCCCTTATGTTTGTCAGTTCAGATTTGATCTCTCATACTCTTGCACACTTAGATAAATATTGGAGCATTCTTGGATCACTATAGTATTCACTTGGATTCAAGAACTACAATAGGGATACTTTGTTGGTACATGTTACAAGTGTGATTTCCTTGTTGATTTTGGATACATTGTATATCTATTGATTCTCTAGTTATGTGTTGTCACTGGTATGAAGATTTTCCTAGAGTGACAGTGGTTTTAGCCTTGCCTGGCCATTTCCTAGATACCCATGGTGGTGCTGGTTTCCCACTTTTTTTATGATTGGTGCTTAGGTTCCTAATGGTCATGGGTTGGAAAAAATGCTCTAGAAGCCCCAAAACAACTTGCTTTGAATTACTAGTTCCTAGATCCATTGGTTGGGGCAAATGCCCTAGAGCCCTTGGTGGGTTGAATTACTAGTTCCTAGAGTTGTGGTTGGAACAAACACTTTGGAGCTCTAGAAGGTTGTGGGTTCAGTCACTACTTCTAGGAGATTTGGAACACTTGGGTAGAGACCAATCTAGTTGATATTAGTGATTTCCAGACCATAGAGTTGGAATCACTGTGATTGAGGGTAGAGGTGGTCTGACCTCTGGAAGCCATGGTTTGGTTTTATCTTGGTTCATTCGATGAGATCCCACATTCATGCTTAGAATATGGTGCGAGAGTGATTGGATGAAAGAGAGATTTGGTTTAGCCCAATCTATGGTCAGATGGTACATGGAAGTCTATGACTAGGTTGGCATTTTCATATGTTAATAAGAGTTATTTTCCTATTGTGATATATGAGCACTTGTACTGGTTATCATGTTGACATTATTGCTGATTTTCCATGGTTTCTATGTTAGTTATTTGTTGATTATATGATGTATTCTGTCTACGAATCCTATCATATTTTGATAAGTTATTGAATGGTTGATGAATGCATAGACTAACAAGTTCTATTGCAGCTAGCTAGAGAGGGTTTAGAACCTTCCTGTAGATTCTCAAATGAAGACTATCAGTTTATGGTCAAATATGCAGTCATGACCTCTAGCTTACATGTTTTCCATATCTTTGACAAAATGTTTGTTATGGATTAGGCATAATTGAGTCAATTTATTTCTTGAGTTTTGATTTGATGGCTGAGTCATTACCTTTGATTGTGTTCTGGAAAGTTACAGGAAATTATGGGCAGTGGCTTGAAGGCTGGCCTGAAAAGGTGGCACAGACATTGGAAAAGCATGCTCAGAACTGGAGGATATAGGTCATAACCACGTGGAAGAAGGCTTTTGTGTGTGGTTGGGGCCTCATAACTACACCCTTGCCTTATTGTGCATATAGTTGGGGGTTAAGCTTGTGAGAAAGGGTTCCATATCAAGGATTGATCAACTGGGATGATTGTTTAGCTCCTGAGTGATTTGTAGTCCTTGTGGGATGTCAGTAAGTGTTTAGTTTGTAGGCTCCACTTCCACAACTGGAACTTGGAGGTTGAGTCATGACATAGTGACACTCTTCTCATGTTTATCTTGTTAAGCTTGTGAATTTGGGTAAATATGGAAGGAGTCGTTACAACAATGAACCCATGATTAAGTTTCTTACAACAAGAATGTAGTAGTATGAAAGATTGCCATTGATGTAGGTGGATATCAATGGCAACCCATTTCTTCCACTAGCTCTAGGGATCTCTATCTTCTTGGTAGTTTTTCTATGGTTTTTCGTGATTGAAACCTTTTGGGTTGTTTTGAGGCCCTAAACAATGTTTTTTGGCACAACCTGGTTTTAGCCGAAAGTTGTAATCCTTGTATATTTATTTCCAATGAACTATTTCTCACCCTAAATGGAGATCATATGAAAAACTTGCACCCTCGAGAAGTTGATGTACCAACTAACCACCTCATATCCCACAAGCCCTTCAATGGTTCATATTATAGAGTTAGGGTTTTGGACCTTTATGGTTTTTTCATTTATGTTAAAAGGCCATTCTTTTTTCCTCTTGTAATGGACTTTGTGAATGATTTTAACCACAATCTCTCTCTCTCTCTTCAGATATGACTTGCCACCATTCTAACTGATTTTTATTCTCTAGTGTTCTACTATTTTTTTCATTAATAAAAGTTGGGTTTTCACTATATAACTATGCTCTCTACTATATTTATCTTTGTTGTTCCATTTCCTTTCCTGACCTTTTTTTTGTTCCTTATACAACTCAAATCAGTAGTATTAGAGAAATATGTTCTTTGTCGTTCTTGGTCCATGTCCTCAATGAAGTTAGTGTGATGCAGGAAAGTGTTCCCTCTGCGGATAGAGGCAATCCCTCTAGCCCTAGAGTGGGTCTAGTCACAACAAGGATAGATCAACAATAGTTTTTCTTAAACAATCATAGTTGGAGACCTACCTAAACCGGTGGTTGATGAAGTTCCGTTGTGCTGCTCCAGCTTCCGCTTCCTTCTCGTTAATGAGTGATCAACATGAAACAATGCAAATGAAATACAACAAAGCATGTAATCGGAAAACAACAATGATCTATTTACTCACAAAGTCAAGAAGTCATGAGCTATTAAGTAAATTACATACAAGACATAGGAAAACATCATTAATTGTATTAATAATGAAATAAGAGCAAGCTTACAACCAAAGTCTTGACGTCGCAAGCATTTTCAGAGGGTCCAACTAGTGTATTTCTCAAGCATTCACTCTTTGAAGATGGATCTCCCAATATACAAAGTTCTCTCTCACTCATAAGCTTTACACAAAGTTAAGGGAACTTCACAACCTCCCATAAGCTATCAACAATCCCACACTTGTCACACCCACACCAGCTACCTAGCAAACTCAAAAACACTAACAGCACAACTCAATCCAAGAATTTACCAACTAACCAACTAGCAGAGCATAGCAATGGTGAGAGTTAAAATAGGAGGAGTCTCCATCAAAGGTGTAAGAGAGAGATTATCCCCAAGGAAGGTAGCACAAATGACGGAACTACCATACCAGAGGATGGAAGGTGACACAAACTATGCCAACAACCAGGTCTGGAGACATCCAGAAGGCCGACTGTTGGAACGAATTCACCCAATATGGATCATCACGAGTGTATAACAAATCCTTAGCACTAACATCGCTAGTGAGCAATGTAGCCAGTCAAATCATTGCTAAAGATAATAAATATCCCCACGCTAGAGCATGAAATCGGTCCATCGCAGGAATCAAATGTACTTCCTCGCCAGAAGCACAACCGGACTATTTACAGGCATTTTTCATCGTGTATATTAAGCCTAGACTTGCAATGAGGCAGAAAACCTTAGGAAAAGTGGGTCACTTGGTAGCACAAGAGAGAATTTGTTCAATATGAGCATGTTTGACTTGGACACATGGCACAGTAGAAGGACTAGGGTGAAGGCAGTGACAAATTACTATGTTACAGATGCTCCCTAAAGTATGAAGCCCGAGAGAGTGGGAGGGGTGAAATGATTTACGAAATTGACTAAGCTGGAACACCATCTAGAGGAACCTGCATGCAAGTACAACTGATATCTCTGATAATGAAATACATGTAGTCTAGGCATGGGCGCAGCCATCCAAAAGACATACGAACTAGGTCTGTGGTATGGACGAAGCCATCCAGCTAATAAGACCATGAAAGTGATAAAGGTATGGTCGCAGCCATCCATGAAGACTCAGGTATGGTCACAGCCATCCATCAATGAGTCATGTAATCACGAACCAATCCATGCAGCCTAAACATGTGTAATCTGAGTTTGGGGTCTTGAACCCAATCAACCATAGTACAAATTCTAACATGCGAATAGATGTGCTGAGGTCGAGCATGATAGAAAGTCACTTGATTACCTGGTCAATGATTAAAACCATTAACAAGCGTGAGAGAAACCACCAATAATGCCAATGGTTCTCAAGGTACTGTCTAGCACAATCCATGAAGTGTGAAGAAGGAGCTGAAGTCGAACACTCGTGGAATCACCCAATCGACGACCAATGATGAAATTCCATCAAGTGCGAAGAACTTTCCATTAAGGCATGCAAGCTCTAAGGTACCAAAGGGGATCTCCAGATCAATCTCTTGGATAATGAGCTGATGTCGACAGGAGATGACCCGTCGCAGGAGGGCCATACTATTTCCCCCATCAACGACATGAGATAAGGAACAAGCGATAGATGACGAAACAGAGTATCAGAGGAGGAGGCAAGGATGTAAACTGTAGAAGGATTATAGTCTTAAACATGTGGGTGACACGACTCTGGAGGGTGGCAACATTCAAGTACCAAGGGATCAAAGGCTCGATGTAAACAACATAGTTCAGATGGAATGAGGCTAAATGGAAACCCAAACCCATGGAAGGCCAAATGACGATGTATGGATATCCCAACCTGACAAGAAGCAAAAGTGTCGATGTTCAAGAGTGACTAGCTGCCATAGATGATCAATGATGATTTCCAAATTTTACCCCACCATTGCTGGCGAGTACCCCAATTATTTTTGTAAACAAGCTTGAAGGGGATAGCATATGCTTGTAATATAAGCTCTACCTTCAGCCGAATCCAACCTAGTAATAGTTTAATGAGACCTAGGGAGGAGAAGCTTGAGTCTCGTCATGGTGATGAGTCCAATGTCGTCAGGGTTTAACGAGTCCGACATAGGTAAAACTCGGAGTCTTTTTCATGTTTAGAGAGTTTGAAAAAGGCACAGAAAAGAAAACTCCACGGAGGTCCTTTTTCGTAAATTTGTGTCTCTCAAACCCGAAAAAGTATAAAATGATACACGAAAGAACCGCTTGACCATTATGATCAAGGAGTACTTTTCGTGATTAGTCACCTCGACCTGAAAAATTAGAAAAGTGATCGAAATCACGTCATTTCATAACCAGTAACGAACGCAAAATGACAAAGGCCTGAAAATCTTTTCGTGTTTACACGATCGGAAAAGAGCTTAAAGCAGACTGCCTCTTATTTAGTTTAATGAGTTAAAAGGGAAAACTATGCAATATTTTCATCTTTTATGAGTCAGAAAAGGGCTTAAAGATGACTCGTCCTAGAGGAACGAGTGATATAAAGGGTAGCAACTATTCTGGCAATGGTGGAACTGCTCAAAACATGCAATGGTCAAGAGGCTGGCTAATAAAACCACTCATCGTTGTGGTTCCTCAGGAAAGGAAAAACAACCAAGTGAAAGCATATGATCGACCAAAGAGATGGTGATGATGGAATGAAACAACCAAGGCTCATCTAGCAAAATTTAGCGGATAAAAACGACAATCACGAGGTGTAAATCAGGTATGGGTTCATTTTTTACACAAGCTTGAACCATGGAGAACTCTGCTTGGATTCAGTTTCGTGTTTACACAAGCTTGAAACGAAAAGCTATGCTTGTTATAAGTTCGCATGCCCCCGGCATAATGATGGAAATCAAGGTACATGCCCCCCAAGCTTCATTGCATTCAATGAGGTGGATGGAATGAAGGTTCACTTTCGAGATCCTAGAAAGACTCGATTTGGATTTTACGAGATCTTAATCAAAGACTCGATTTGGAAAGGGGAGTTGTTTCATTTTTTAATGAGGTTGACACAGTGAAAAGAACTATCCTCATAACCCTTGTTTCATCTTTTAACAAGGTTGACATAAGATCAAGAACTTTCCTCAAGACTCCTTGTTTCATTTTTGAATGAGCTTGACACAAGATAAGGAACTGTGTTCCAGGATCCTTGTTTCATTTTTTAACGAGGTTGACACAGGAACAAACTATCCTCGTAACACCTACTCATGGTCCATACGAGAACATGGCTCCTAAGAGGTCTTCACGGGATGGAAGAAACGCACTCTGGGAGGAATACATGTCATGAGGCACTAATGACAGATCAGGTTCCAAAGCCCTTAGTACATGATGTATGAGACCATTTGCATGATCATCAGAAGAGGCGGAGACAGAATGGATAGCCACATAATTGACCTATGGCAAGGAAGGCACTGCTTGTGAGCAAGAATTGATAGGGGACAACGGCTGCACAGGAGGCACAGGGGGACTAAAGAATGATAATTGATCTATGGTCACCATTCTTCCATCGTGTGGAAAACAAACCACAGGGAAAAGTGAAGAAACGAGGGCCCCCATGGCATAAACATAGTCACGGCCAAGGAGAAGACTGAAATCTAAAGCACCTTGGACAACCATAATATCTATATAGATGGGTTTTCCCCCCAAATTAACAGGAAGCTTTAGGAGGATTCCTAAAGGTTGACTGGTTCCTCCGTTAAACGCCAACAGATTCTGCGTGACTGGCACAAGCTGTGGGGAGCCCAAAGCTTGCCAAGTAGTGGAAGGCATAAGACTGATAGAAACCCTCATCCAAGATAGTGCCAGGTACTGCCTTATCATAGGCATGTACTGTAATCTGGAAAGGCACATAGGATGGAAGGCAGAAGGCAGTCAAATGACTCTAGTCAAAGGAAACGACTGAACTACTTGGTGGGGGAATCGTATGATTTCCCCTTGCTCTACAGGAACCGAAGAAGGACTCTCTGAATCAGCTGAGATAGGAGTGTCATTCTCGAACTCAGGAGAATCTCATGAGATGAGAAGAACATGAGCATGACACTCTTCCGAAACAGAGTGATCAACAGGTGGTGAACCCAAGTCGACACTCTCTCTGACTAATGGTTGGTCTAGAACAGGCTGAGCACAGCCAGGCTTAGAAGGAGGAGGACAGAAAAGAGAAGAAACTAAGTCAATATCTTTGTCGATGGGAGAGGGTCTAGAGCGCCTCTGATAACCAGTGGGAATTTGGGGTGAAGAAGTTGTAAGACTTTCCAAAACAAAGGAAACTTTATCCATAAGCGGACAAAGGTGAAGGGGATGGTTGCCCTCACACAGTCTACAGGGGAATCGAATCTTCCCTTTCTTCTTACCATTTCAGTTGATTGGGTAGCATCGTCATGAGATTCAGAGGATGATGAGGGAGGAGCCGAATCATGAGACCATGCTTCTAAGATCCTAGGAATACCAGGACAATCACGAAGAAGATGCTCACCCTTGCACAATTTACAAGGAAACTTAACCTTCCATGAAGGAGCAGAAGGTGGTCTGACCTGAGATGTACTCGGAACAATAGCTGCACAGGTGGCCTCACATTTATTAGACTTCTTATTCTTCTTCATCTTCTTCTTCTTCTTCTTAGTCTCCTGGTTACTAGATGTGAAACTTTCACCAGGCGAAGGAGGAGAGGAGGAGGAAGAAACAGATGAAGAAGGCGTAGGCTCAACCTTGGAATCAACATGTCGTGGTTCAGACAAAGGAGACGGTGGAACAGGAGTCATGAAACTCGGGACCACCGAGGTTGAAAACAACCAAATGGGTAAACCAATGGTTAACCTAGGCAAGGACAGTGTTTCCATATATGGAGCACCGATATTTCCAAAGGGTGGAAATGGACTAGGATTCCCATTTGGGGAAAGACCTTGGCCAGTAGACTCGAGGAATGTTTCCATCGGGAATGAGCCTAAAAAACAATCGAACTGTAATGAAGAACTCTAACTGTTACAAGGAATATTTCGTGGGCAGTAAATTTTATGTCACAGGAACAAAACTTGACCTTTTCATGTTTCAAGAGTCGAGAAAAGGATGAAAAGGTGACTCTATCTCTTTCGAGGTTTAATGAGGCTGAAAAGACAAGTGCTCAGATGGACCTTTTCTTTTAGGGAGTCCGAAAAGAAACGAAAGTGACTACTCTGGAGAAACTAGGCAAAAGGTTTACCAAACATCTCGTAAAACTGCATATACACCTTGGCGATCATATGAAAACCAAGGACTTTCAATACATCAGTCAATCTTCCCGAATGTTGTGTTCAGTGCATTACGGTTTGCAAGGCGGCAGACACGGCTTCCTAAGGATAAAGGATGATAACCTAGTGGGGTCTCCCAACATATACTCGACGATACTAGGAGCATAATTCCGTGCTAGACCACTACTGAGTCACAGAAGGAGGAATCACCCAACCTTGAGTGAAAGCAATAGCGACTAGGTTTAACGACGCCGGAGCACGTCTCTAGCCTAGACCTCTAAATAGTGTGCGTGATGTTCCAATGCGTTGTTAGGTTTATTCGGTTCATTTTAAAGTTGATCTTGAATTATGTTTCAATTTTCAAGTCTTACCGTATGTATACAACAAATCCTAGGATGTAGCAAGAATGAGTAAAGCATCTTTCATTTCGATGAACACCTATTTATAGAAAGGTAGAGAGTTCATTCCCAAACCAAGACAAGCGAATGCAAACACTAAGAAACACATTGCATCAATACATTAATCTCACGATGCATCGATAATACTAATGAAAGATTTAAAATTCGCTTTCCAATTTCTCAAACATGAAAATTCGTAATGCAAATGTACTTTCACTTTCGTATGCTAAATGAATGCAAACTTTTGATTGTTTTTTTTTGTTTGTTTTGAATTTAAAGAGAAAAACAAGCAAGTGTGAACTGATCGATCCAAACAATTGTGATCTATGCTTGGTAGCGAAGAAATCGAATCAACATAAAAAAATTGGTTCAATAATCGACACTAAAAATCAACCAACAAGAAAACAAGCAGCGAAAGAGCCTCAAGCAAATCACAAGATGGTTGTGGATGAACCTTGAACAGAAAATTGACCCAAGCAAACGGTTTCTTGACGAAACTTCTAAAGGGCTAGGTCACATGGTAAAAAAACACAATACTTACTCAATGAAATCGAAGAGACAGTACCCTAACCAAAAGCAATTAAAACGAGCTAATGAGAGACAAGAAACAACGGGGGATAAACAAGATTGATGAATTCAGGAGGTAAAGTTGTACAAACAACTTTACAGGAATCATTGAAAGTGTTACATTGACAACTAGAGCTATCATTTCTAAACTAGAGACCATCGCTAGTGATGCACAGACAACTAGAGTTGATGTCGCTAGTGTTACACTGATAACTAGAGATGGTCATGAAAGTACACCTATTTTCCACGATGGTCGGATTTCAAGAGTCATCGTGGGAATTAAACTAGCAACCCGAGATTGTCGCAGGTACAAAGCTAGTAAATGGCGATGACGTCGTGACTGTTAGGCTATCTTCCGCGATGATGTTTAAAAACAATGACAAACGAGCAAAAAACTCCCAAACAAGAACCAGTCAATCCAATAGACAATAGAGGGGTTTCCCAGATCGATCTAGGTGACCCAAAAGACCGGTAATTAATCACCAAAATTCAAGAGAGACCAAATCAAAATCAAAACAAGAGCAAACAAGAGAAGAACATAGGACAGACTCCCCAGCGAAGTCGCCAACTTATGATGTAGGAAAGTGTTCCCTCTATGGACAGAGGCAACCCCTCTAGCCCTAGAGTGGGTCTAGTCACAGCAAGGACAGATCAAAAATAGTTTTCCTTAAACAGTCATAGTTGGAGGCCTACCTCAGCCGGTGGTCGATGGAGTTCTGTTGTGCTGCTCCAGCTTCCGCTTCCTTCTCCTCAATGAGTGATCAACCTGAAACAATTCAAAGGAAATACAACAAAGCACGTAACCGGAAAACAACAATGATCTATTTACTCACAAATTCAAGAAGTCATGAGCTATCAAGTAAATTACATACAAGACATGGAAAAACACCATTGATTGTATTAATAATGAAATAAGAGCAAGCTTACAACCAAAGTTTTGATGTCGCAAGCCTTCTCAGAGGGTCCAACCAGTGTATTTCTCAAGCATTCACTCGTTGAAGATGGATCTCCCAATATAAAAAGTTCTCTCTCACTCATAAGCTTTACACAAAGTTAAGGGCACTTCATAACCTTCCACAAGCTATCAACAATCCCACACTTGTCACACCCACACCAGCTATCTAGCAAACTCAAAAACACTAACAACATAGCTCAATCCAAGAATTTATCAACTAACCAACTTGCAAATCATAGCAATGGTGAGAGTTTAAATAGGAGAAGGAGTCTCCATGAAAGGTGGAAGAGAGAGCTTATCCCCATGGAAGGTAGCACAAATGATAGAACTGTCATAATAGAGGAGGAAAGGCGACACAAACTATGCCAACAACCAGGTCTGGAGACATCCAGAAGGCCGACTATTGGAATGAATTCGCCCAATCTAGATCATCATGAGCGTATAACAGATCCTTAGCGCTGACATCGCTAGTGAGAAATGTAGCCAGTCAGATCATCGCTAAAGATAATAAATATCACTGCGTTGGAGCATGAAATCAGCCCGTCGTGGGAATCAGATGTACTTCCGTGGTGGGAGTGCGGCCGGATTATTTACAAATGCTATTCATCACGTATATTAAGCCTAGAGTCACGATGAGGTAGAAAACCTTAGGAAAAGTGGGTCACTTGGCAGCACAAGAGAGCATTTGTTCAATATGAGCATGTTTGACTTGGACACATGACACAGTAGAAGGACTGGGGTGAAGGCAGTGACAAATTACTGTGTAACAGTTAGGGTACAAAGAGTTAGTGATCCATAAATTTTTGTGGATATTCCATTGTGTTATAGACCATTTTGTCGCATCTTGTCAATAGGCCTACAAACCGGATCAATCACCATCCATGGACATGTTGTCATCATCCCTACACAAAATCCTAAGGATGACTCTTCCAAATCGCTCAATTTTTGGGACTGACTGCTTCAAATAAATGCTTTTAAGGCCCAGTGCACCTTTCCCCTTTAGGGGCCTATGTTCAGAAATAGGTTTCTTCCTTTTGCACCAGCGTTGATCAGCGATAAATTGTCCCTTGTTGGGGGTGCACTGATTCTAGAAATTCAAGAAAATTAAAATGGATCTCGAAGCTTCCTCTTCCATAAGCTTCTAGGATTTACCTTAACCATTTACCTTAGATCAGAGGTTTGAATCCTATCTGATTCTACCTTTTGATATTTCACCTCTTACCTCTTGAGATCATCCTCCCCTCTTAAGTGGATCTTAAGCCTAGATTGGTAAATGGAAAAGAATCCCTAAACTACCACCCCTCTCTTATAAATTTATAACCATCTACAACATGAGGGATGGATTTTGGAGGCTGACCATACCCTCATGCTACTACCTTGAATCAAAGAGAGTCATCATCTTCATGCATTAGGGTGACATTGAGGTGTCCTTTGTGACAAGGAAGGTCAAGTCAACTTGGGGACATTTCTACAATATCAACCAATATTCTTTGTTGTAAACTCTCTCCTATTCATATTAATACAAAGAGTACATCGTTTTCCTATATGTGTTATGTTATGTTTACATTCATATATTTTAATGCCTTGTTGATCCATTGAATAGAGTAATTGGATAATGCTACATAGATTTCGTAGATCTCTGTCTTGTGTTGATTGGTTGTGCATGTTCTAATAGTAGAAATCAGAGCTATGATGTTTGAACTGATTGCTAATATGGGACTCTCCCACGAGAGTTCCACTCCCTACTACCCTCAGGCGAATGGGCAAGTTGACGCGATCAATACATTTTTCAAAATGATGCTTTAGCGTATGACAGGGGTCCATAAATCAAACTAGAATTTTATCCTTTATGCAGCCTTGTGGGAATATTGAACCTCTATTAGGACTGCTATTAGGTTCACACCATTCCAATTAGTTTATAGTATGGAAGAAATCCTTCCACTTGAATGTGAAATTATGCCTCTCAAACTTGTTGTCAAACACCTCCATGCCACTTCCAAGCAAGAGGAACGTCTCTTACATCTGACATGCTTAGATGAAACCTAGTGTGATGTCGCGATGGCCAATGAATCCTATAAGAAACGTATCAAAGCGTAATCTGACAAGAGTGTCAAGCCTCATGTCTTCTCGGAAGGAGGCCTTGTCTTGTTATATGATCAATAGTCTGATAAATTAGGATCATGGAAATTCAAGCCAATCTGGCTAGGTCCATACATTGTCAAATGTGTTCTTGCTAAAGGAGCCTATGAGATTTTTGATTTCAATGGAGTTCCATTGGCACAACCTAGAAATGGGTTCTACCTTAAGAAATAATATGATTGTTTTTTGTGTAGTGCACTATGTACATGTATATAGGTGTGTTGAGCGTGTTTTCATTGTGTTCCCTTCAAAGTTTCCTACAATTTCTGTTAATCCTATTTACATTTGGTTTGTAGGTGTTAGCATCCTTTGAACCATATGTTGGTTATGTTGATGGTTTTAGTCATAGTACTTGGAACCATTCTTCTGCAAAATGGCCTATATATGCTCTAAATGGTGAGTTAGTGAGTTTACAAGGGATTTGTATAGGTCGCTCTACCAAAAATATCATTGAGTATAGCGTAGTGATATAGTTGTTGTCTGGTACTATTTCCCATGGTATTGGCTATATAGTTATCAAAATTGACTCATAAATTGTAGTACTATAGAGGACTAATCTCTGTTCAGTTAGAATTGAAACTATGATTTGTATGTTCTTAAGGATTGGCCTTCTGGAAAGAGACTTTGATTTCATCCAATATCAACACATTTCTAGAAATCTAAACACATTGACAAATGCATTGGCTAATCTTGTTTTAGATAGAAATTTGTGACACATGTAAATTAAATTCAATACACATTACATACATTGAAAGAGATAATAGAACCATAAGAAAGACTAAAGATAGTTGTGTATATATATATATATATATATATATATCAAGGTTAGGTTTTACAGAAAATTGTTCACGAGACACATATGGCCACAAGGTCTGTCATATCAAAATATATACATGCAGTCCAAATATGGTTATAAGCCTCCTAGTAGACTGATCATAGTGCTCAAGGTAGCGCGCCATTGTGATATCCATCTTGCACAGTAGCTGATTGATATGGCTAGGCACGCCAATATTATGTCGCTACAGTCTCATAGAAAGTTGGTCAACCCTAGTCTCAACTATGTTGTGGGTCAACCTCTCCATGTGACACTCAACCTCTACAAGGGATCAACCACATTGAGATCCTGTAGTACCTCTCATCTTGTTGCAACAACTTGTACTACTACTAGTGCCTACTGTGGGTCTCCTGCAAGCTGAAGATAAGAAGATCCCATAGGTTGAATGGGTCCAATACCTGCATGTAGAAATCAATAGTTTATTCTCAAATACGTAAAAAAATTACATGAAAAATGTAAAAGATAAAAACCAAAAATGATCAATTTTTTTCTTGTTTTACCTATGGCACCCCATCGCTCGCCATTAGGAAGCATGAGCTCCAGGTCTCTATGGGAATCCATCCCTACATATGAATAGTTGTCTATCATAATGAGTTGCATGCACAACCATCTGAAGAAGAATGGTGTGAAACTCATCGATGACAGACCTACATGTTTGGACATGAGATCCACCCACCTCCTCATCCCTCAGACTCTCAGATCTACGAGCTCAAGTGAGATATGTTATGGCTTGAGAAATGGAATTCACTCTAAGGAAAAAGAAATCAATATTGAACCATATTCAAAGTTCTTCAACCATTCATCCTTGGCCTTGGTTAGTTTCTCCTTCATGTTTTCTAGTACTCCCTCACTCCAGTTGAATACTATCATCTCCATACACTCTAGAGCGTATTGCATATGATAGCTATTGGTTAAAAGTAGAGTAGCACTACTGACCAATATGGAAATGATAAACAAGGTTATCCTTAGAGGCAAACATACCACAACCTTGATCTCAATCTTCCCATCCTTGGTCGGTTGAGATCCTGGCCTACAGTGTGCACTGATGTAATTCTTGGTTGTCTCTCCACCCCTCCTCAAACCAGATAATGAGATGGGGGCACCTTGCGTCGATAGACCTGTCAATAAGTATATATATTCCACCTATATATTAAGCATATGTGCACCAATTTTGAATGTGTGTGCCTGAATATCCCATGCTTAGACAAGATATGCCAACAACTCCATATGTTGCATCATCCGAGGAAGCCAAAAAAATTTCAAGAGCACACAATCTCTCAAAGCTTGGATAGTGGCATGATCATTAGTTGTAGTTAAATCTTGTTGCTCATGTTCTCTTCCTCTCCATATTAAATCCATTTTTTTTCAGATGAAGACCTTAAACATCACTAGAAGGGTCATTAAGATAAACCTCACGCAAAAAACTGGAGAAATTTTGAGAGAAATAGTAGAAATCAATTTGGGAATTGTGCTCAACTCACCCCCCTAAGGGGAGATAGTGTGTTGTAGCATCGTCCTAAGATAATTTATTTCATGTTCGACACTCTTTTCAGTTTTTTGGCATGTGTTGGACCTAGGGAGAGAAATTAGATCCCTAGGGCCCTCAAAAACCGAAAAAAACTTGCATGAAATAAAAAAATGGAAGCATGAAAAGAAAGAGGAAGGATATAGGTCCTACCTAGAAGTAAAAATGCTCAAAATGGTCCATCTGATTGGTCTCAATTATTTGCAGAAGATTGGGGAAAAACACTTATAACTTACTCACCAAGAGGTAAAATGTGAAATGGTAAAAATGAATTACCTTTTGCCTATTTTATGGTCATTTTCATCATTATTTTATTAATATTTTAATACTTTGACCTAAATATGAATTAATTTTATCTTGGAACATGTATTTTTAATCCTTTGGTGGTGTTCTGAGCAAGTTGAGAGTTTAATGAATTTGCTGATGTCTAAATTGAAATAGATCATTTTGACTAAAGAGAACACTTTTATTGCTTTTTCAGGCTTTGTAAGCTTATGAAAAGGGAACCCCCTCAAGTTCTCTTTCAACACTTTTTAGACTCCCAAAACATGAAAAGACTTCCGAGCACTTGTCTTTTCGAACTCGTTAAAGTAAATGAAAATATGTATACTCAGTATAATTTTAACCCTTTTTCGAACTGAGATAAACTATTTACAAAAAAAGGAAAACCTTAGTCGAACATGGTTAAGAGGTTCTCTTGAGTATCATTTTCTCCCTTTTCGGACTCAAGGGACTATTTAAAAAAACGAACCTTTGGACTTTCCTTTTTCGCCTCTTTTTCAAACTCTCTAAACATGAAAAATATTTTGAGTTAGACCTTTGCTGGTCTCATAAAAACATCAAACATCGATGGAATCCTTGAACACAACAGGACTGAACCACTTCTTCTCAGGGTTCTTTAAAGATACTCAAAGGGATTCATCTGAAGGATGAACTTACATATCAATCATATGTTATCCTCCTTAAGCTTGTTAAAACATAAAGAGGTACTGACCAGAAATGGTTGGGGAAATTGGGAAAACAGGGTACTCTACCTATTAATGGAAGCGAGTCGCTCTTGAACATGACACTCTTCCACTTCATATCCATGGCTATTAGGTAGGGAAATATTCTTTTTTTTTGTTCATCATACCATGTCAAAGCATTCACTCATGCTTTGGGGTCAATGCTTCCAAATCCATTCAATGTCATCGATATGTTCAAGAGAGTTCATTAAGTTGATATTTGCTACTATACTCTTAAGCCTTCATTTCATGTCTGTCATTCTTGAACCAATTCCATATTAGCATAATTATATCTCAAATCATGATACCTATTTCATGTCGTTGATGGGGGATACATTAAGGCCCTCCTACGACATGTCATTTCTTGTCGACATCAGCTCATTATCCAGGAAGTTGACTTAGAAACTCTCCCTTCGGTACCTTGGGAGTTGCATACATTAATGGTAAGTTTCCTTGCTCTATGCAATAGGTTTTCATCATAGGCATTCGACCGAAACATGCTCTGTGGTGTTCTACTTCAACTCATTCATTCATATTATTGTTGCACATAATGCCCAAGCACCATGACAACGACTCAGATCACGGACAGTGACCCTAATCACCAATATCTTTGTTTGAGTTGTCTCCCAATAGCATACTAAGGGGGTTATACCCTATGGAGATGGAGTGAGGAAAGATAAGTTAGGAACCAACCAATCTGGGAGACACAGTTAACCAACCAATACCTTTTTAGATTGCGCAAGAAAAACAAGGTTTCAATTTGATTTGAGGAAAATGATACTGGTGCCTTGTGGAGTCAACTATCTTACGAAGGAAATAAAGTCCAAGTAATAGATGGGAAAATGCTTCTGAATGATTCGACTATCTTATATGAAAATGAAAAAATTAAAGCTATGTGAAATGTAGGGGCTTGGTTAATTTTAATTAAATGCCTATTCTAAGTTTGATTCCTTAATATTTTTATCGACTACGCTTTTGCTTGGAAGTAAAATTTTAATGTGAAAGTACTAGCTTAGTATGCAAATGAAAAAGTGAAATGATGTGATGGTGGAAGGAGGGCCTAAAATATGAGTTACTTCTCAAATATGTCATGAGTGTTTTTTAACTTAAGGCTAAAAAAATGATCTTAATCTGAAAACAAATACTTATACCAACAATGTAAAATATGAAGTCTACACAAGTAATTACTGAAATATACAATAGCAAACCAATGTAAAATGTTGGAAATAAAATAATTTAAAATTAGAAATCCATTTACATGAGGTGCTCAATCAAAGATCATTAGATGCATAAGTAAAACTAGATTATTCATACTTGCATGAGCATGTAAAAACAAATGTGTTTCAGAAATTAAATTAAGTGCTTAAACTCATATCACATCAATGAAATATCAGTCTAATAATTTGCTCTTGAAACAAATGACAATGCGAGCAATATATTTTAAACCAGGGGTCCTATTACCATGCAAGATTCAAATTTTTTCTATGTGTAACAAGAGAAACTTCAAATGAAAAAGTGATAACTAATAATTCAAAAAATTTCTGAGTTAAACTATTTCCAATCTAGTGATGCATTTGATCTTAAAACTCAAAAATAAATTACTGAAAAAGTAGTGAAATAATATTCATAAATTTTTCAATTAACATGCAAAAGTTTATGAAAATAATTATGTTTTTGAATTGTACTGTACTAAAATATGCAAACTAAATTTGTTGCTAAACTTCAACGAATTGAAACTCTATGCTAGTATTAGTATTTCTTTTAATTAGATAAATGAAATAGGGTAAAGGTTTATAGGATGTGCACAAGTCATCCCTTAGGGACTTGAACATAATTGGAGATAAGTTTTCCAAGTCACTGAACATCTTCAAATCCAAATGGCAACTCAGATTTTTTTTTGAGAATTTGTTTTTTAAAATTTTTAGGAATTTTTTTAGGAAAAAATTAGTGAAAAATGATGGTGAAGGACGAGAGGCTGAGATGGGAACGAAGGAGGTTGAGAGGAAGAAGTGGGAGGCCAAGAATGAGGGAGGCCAAGAATTAAGGAGGCCAAGAAGGAAGGTGAGGGAGGTGGCCAAGGGGAAGATATCGTGAGGGAGAAGGAGAATAGAGGAGCAAGGGAGTCGAGGGCTGAGGAATATAAGGAGGTCAAGAAGAGGAAGAGAAGGCTGAGAGGAGGGATAAGCAAGATGGGAGGTTGTAAGGTAGATCAGGGAGAAAAGGAAACGAAGGAGGGAGGTCGAGAAAGGAGGGAAGGTCGAGAAGGAGGGGAGGTCGAGAAAATAAGGGAGACCGTGGACAGGCCAAGAAGGAAAGAAGAGGGGGTAGGGAGCTAGAGATGGCCAGCATAGGGCCTCAAGGCCCTAAACAAAATTTTCCCATGATATTTCTAAAATTTCTCTCAACCTGCAAACAAAATTGAGATCAGCTCTTGCCCTCTAAGGCCTAGATCTATCTCCAAAATCTACAAAAACCACTTGCAATATACATATCCGTTCCTCTACAAACAAAAGGCAGAAAACCCCAAAACATGTATATACAAAAATTGAAATACTCAAAACCCCAATGAATTAAAAAAATGAAATTTACAAATTTATAATAATATTATACAGATCTAACAGATAAGTAGATCATAGCCCTGTATTATCTAGATCTAAACAATTTTTCACGAATTTATAGATATATTGGAAACTCTAAATAAAGGCAGAAGCCCAAGAAAAACCCTGCAAATAAAATATTTTTTTAAATGACTTTAGAAATTAAAAATAGTAGGCTCTTTAGATTTTGTAATCTGAGGGTCAGTTGGTCCAACTGAGGACTTTCCCAAACACCCAAATCCTAAATAATAAATTCTGCACACTTAGATTTGATTTTTAGATTAATAGAGATTCAAATAATCATAAAATCATCAAGAAATAGAGATATTGGCTAGTTCTATCAAATCAAAATGATATTTTAAAAATCCAGAAATTTGTGTAAGATGCATGTGTACAGATCAATCCTAAAAGGATATTATCCAACAAATACAAATAAAAACAGTAGAGTAGTAAGAGAAATATTACCACATAAATCTGAAAGAGGAACACCATAGTCTGAAACCCCAAAGTCTTTGTGTTTTATTAACCAGAAAAAGTTACAAGAGATTTCTCAGAGAAAGTACATGATTCAATGATCGGATCCAAAAAATGGAGAGAGACCTCTAATTTATAGATAAATTTTCCAATAACTAGATGACTTGATCCATGTCAATATAATCTAAATTGTTGATGAAGATCAAATGATCTTTGAATTATCACCGTTGAAATTAAGTTATTTTTTGAGGAAATTCGAATTTTACTTTTAATTTCTTTTTATTAAATAAAAAATATTATTTTGAGTTAATTGCCTAAGAGAATTGGTTTTGAATTAACTACTAAGGCCTAAGGGTCCAAAATATCTTGAAAATTTCAATATTCCCTTTGTCGGGGACTTCCAAAAATTAAAAACTTTAAAACCCACAAATTTTAAATGTTGGAGGATTTAATTTTTCCTTGGACCTAAATTAATTAAAATTTATGGCTTTAGAATTTTAATTTATTTTAGCTCATGAAGGGATTATTAATTTTTCCAACCCTCTAATACTTTAGCATTATAGCTAAAATATTATTTACATGACATATTACATTTCTAACCCATGAAGGGGGAACACCCGTTCATTATAGACCCTCAATAAGTTACGCATTTCTGCGACTCAAAATATGATCTAGTAGATTAAGAGGCTTGTAATAAAATAATTTAACCAAATAGTTAGAATTATTCCGAAATCACTTTTATAGAGATTCGATAAATAAAACTAGGACATATTTTAGATCCTGATGAAAAAAACCACCCTAGCTTTGGGGTGAGGTTGGAGGGAAAAACTTTGTCAATCATTCATGTTTAGAAACACACATGAATTAGTGAGACAAAAAGACTTCTAGGATAGAAATCATCATCAAAAAGATAAAATTACCTAGGTTGTTACATACAATTATATTACTATGATCATTTATATTACAAAATGAAAAAAGGGTTTACAAAAATCCAGTGTACATATAGCTGATAATGATGAATCTGTGGATCATCTGAGTGCTTAGACATGATAGAAGTCCTTGCGTGAAGAAATGTACAGTTATGGGGTAGTTGACATGGAGTGGTCAACATCTGGTTTTGTTAGGGCCCTATAATACAAGTGATTCCCCCATTACTATTGTCATTATATCCCTTATTGTTATTGTTGTGCCCCTATTGTCCCCATATTGTTATTATTATGCCCCATAGAATCCCACTATTGTTATTTTTGTGCCTTTATATTATTATTGTTAGGTTGGCTTGGTTATATTGTGACCCTTAGACTCCTATATATAGAAAGTAGGTTTTGTCATTTGAATCATCCAAGAATTTTTCATTTGTGTAATGTAAAGGAGCTTTCCCCCTCAAAGAAGCTTATTTCTAAGGCATTCAACTATCTTTTCTATCCTTTTGTGAGCTGGTTTCATAAAATTTGGTATCAGAGCTTTGGATTTTAAGGTTTCACTGCTCCAAACATGTCATCATGGAATTTTCTCTATAACCTTTTTTCTGCAGCATTTCAGAAGTGAAAAAAAAAAAAAACCTATTTGAGAGGAAATCTTGCTGAACCTCGGGTCCGAATTTCAGATCCTGTCTCGCTATATTTTAGGAGATATAATCTCGGTAAGTTAGGGTTTTTGCATACTCTCGAATTACATGACAAACAGGTCACCTTTGGAAAATCGCCATAACCTTCTCTCAAAGCATCAGATTGAATTTTTGCAAGAAGTTACAGAAAGAGGACGGACTATAGTTTTTGGGGTACCATTTTCAGAACCTAAGGTTGAAACAGTGACCCGTGGCACGTCGTACAATTTCGCTCTATTGAACAAGTCTATACTCAGGTCATCATGGGAGATTTTTCATAACTCTTCATTGGATAATACAACCTTGATCATACTTGCAGAATTAGAAATATTACTCAGATGGTTACCGCAGGAAGAAATTTCAAACCTTGGAGATCCAAACTTACCGAAATACATCATATTCAACATCAAGATCCTACAAAGTGGGAAAAAAAAATTGTATAGATTTTTTTAATTTTTTGAATAAGCTTAGTTTGAAAAATTAGTTTAAAGAAATTCAAAGTGAATAATGAAGAATTATTGTCAGTAATTGATGCCCCGAAGAAAGAAAATGGAAACACCTAGTAAGCAACCTGAAATCTCTAGCATGACTCATGAAGAAGAGGAAGAAATGCAACATGATATATCAAAATTACGAGACCAAGTGCAACAAATGTCACTCGAACAAAAAGTAACAACTAAGATGGATGGTTTAAAGAAAGACATAGAAGCTAAGATGTATGGTGTGGAAGCTAAGATGGATGGTTTAAAGAAAGGTGTGGAAGCTAAGATGGATGGTTTAAAGAAAGGTGTAGAAGCTAAGATGAATGACGTGGAAGCTAAGATGGACGTCGTGGAAACTAAGATGGATGATTTGAAGATAGGCATGGAATATTTGAAGATAGATTTGACAAAGTTTATAAAATAAATGCTAAGTAATGGCGAAAGGGTAGTAAAGGAAACTCATGATGAGAACAAAATAAATGTTAATCATGATTTCATAGACTCTAATGTTGGATCAAAGAACCACCATGTTCCAAAGATCGATATGAGGAAGTTTGATGGTAAGGATCCTGGAACATGGATACTACAGATGGAGCAATTTTTCGATCTCCATAATGTGCAAAACACACAAAAGGTACACATTGAAACTTTATATTTAGAAACAAATCAATTTGTATGGTATCGATGGCTTTTCTCTTGTAAGAAAATTGTTACTTGGGCTATTTTTATGGATGAAATGATAGCACACTATGAGGTACAAAAAGAAACACTTTTTTTAGCCAGTTGATAAATCTCAAACAAAAGGGTTCAATGATGGAGCACATTGAGGACTTCCAAAAATTGAATATAAGGGTAAAATATATTCCAGAGGAGCATAGGATGGATGTGTTCATAGGGACTTTAAAAGATAACATCCAACATGAGGTTCACCTTTGGGAACCATATTCATTAGAGAAGCCATTTAGGTTGGCAAGAAAAATGGAAAGTAAAATTATGGCAACAAGGAAGCCTACCACTCACAATCATAAAGATGGAAGTGTTGTTGCCCTTAGCCATCCACAACCTACAAGGTTGACACCACAAAAATTGGAAGAAAAAAGAGCAAAAAGGCTTTGTTATAGTTGTGATAGCAAATACACTAAATGTCATAAGTGTGTTGAGAAGAAATTGTTTTACATAGAATGTTAAGAGGAGGAAGAAAAGAAACACGAAACGTCAAAAGAAGAGGATATACACCAGGAACAAACCATAATAAAAGAAGAAATGAATCCAACCATATCTTGTAATGCATTGGCTGGAATTACCACTCCCCAAACTAAAAAGATAGAAGGGCACATCAAGAAAAAAAAGTTAATAGTGTTCATTGATTCAAGAAGTACCCATAATTTTTTTCATTGTAAGATATCCAAGGAATTGAATTGCTTCCTATATCCAGCACTAGAATGTCAAGTGTTGGTTGCAAGTGGAGGAACCATAAATTGCTCACGAAAGTGCCATAATATCAAGCTATGCATGGGAGAATATGTATTAGATATTCCAATGCTTTCCATTCCAATGGGCGGTGTTGATGTTGTACTAGGAGTCCAATGGCTACAATCCTTGGGTACAATAGCTTTTAATTTTCAAGAAATTTTCATGAAATTCTCTTCAGAAGGAAAGGAAGATGAATTAAGAGGTATCGCAGGGAAACCAAGAAAGATAATTAGCTCTAACGGAATGACAAAGCTTCTAAAGAAACAACAACGAGGCATAATTGCACAATTATATTCACTAGAGGTTCCCACATCGAAATCATCCATTTCTCTAGATCTCCAAAAGGTATTGAACAATCATTCCAAGGTGCCAAAGTCCTCCCACCTATTCATGATCATGATCATGCTATCAATTTGATTCCAGGAAGTGTTCTTCCAAACGTCAGGCCTTACAAATATCCTTATGTCCAAAAGAGTGAAATTGAACGTATAGTTGCAAAAATCCTAGAGGCTGGTATAATTCAACCTAGTCAAATTTATTTCTTTGCTCCAGTAGTATTGGTTCACAAGAAGGATGGATCATGGCGCATGTGTCCAGATTATAGGGAGCTCAACAAGCTCACTATTAAAGATAAACTTCCCATTCCTGTCATTGATGAATTATTGGATGAATTGCATGGATCAATTTACTTCACCAAGTTGGATCTTAGTTCAGGATATCATCAAATCAGAATGAAGACTGAAGATATTCCAAAAACAACATTTAGAACTCATGAGGTTCATTATGAATTTTTGGTCATGCTTTTTGGCATTACTAATGTACCTTCTACATTTCAAGGTTTCATGAATTCCATTTTCAAACCCTTCCTTAGAAAACTTGTGTTAGTATTTTTTGATGATACACTAATCTACAACAAGTCTTGGAACGATCATGTCCAACATGTCGACATGGTGCTCAAACTATTGGAGGAGAAACAATTATATGCAAAAATATCCAAATGTTTCTTTGGAGTACAAGAGGTGGAATATCTAGGTTATATTGTATCTCGTGAAGGTGTTAAGGTAGACCTTAGCAAAATTAAAACCATTAAGGAATGGAAAATCCCCACATCCATAAAGCATCTACGAGGATTTCTCGGGTTGACAGGGTATTATCACAAGTTTGTTAAGAATTATGGGAGAATAGAAACATGTTATGAAACCAGCTCAAGAAAAGATAGAAAAGATATATCAATGCCTTAGAATTCAGCCTCTTCGAGGGGGCGACCTCCTTTACATTACATAAATGAACAATTCTTGGATGATACAAATGACAAAACCTCCTTTCTATATATAGGAGTCTAAGGAGTCACAATATAATCCAGCCGACCTAACAATAATAATATAAAGCCACAAAAATAACAATAGAGGGATTCTATGGGGCACAGAAATAATAATATGGGGGTAATAGGGGCACAACAATATAAATAAGGGGTATAACTACAATAGTAATGGGGTAATCACTAGTATTATAGGGACCCAACATGCCCCTCTCCTTCAAAAAAGTGTTGTCCTCAACGCTTGAGTAGTTCTGGATACTTCTGCATAAAATTATCATCCTCCCATGTGGAATCTTCAGCGGATAAGTTCTTCCACTTGATAAGATACTCTAAAATTGATCGATTTCGTAGCTGTCAAGTTCTTGTTTCTGTGACTGCTTCCGGTTCCAATATAATTTTTCATTCCTCGTCAAGTTCTGGCAATATTGTTTGAACTGGGAGCTTGTCACCTATAACCTTCTTTAAACATGAAACATGGAAAACTGGGTGCAATCGAGAAGCTGCAGGAAGCTCCAATTTGTATGCCATAGTACCAATCTTTTCCAACACCTTGTACGGACCATAATACTTTGGTGATAATTTATTATCCTTCTTAGCTTGCTTTAGGGACATTTGCTTATATGGTTGTAGTCGTAGGAATACCCAATCACCTACATCAAAACTTCTTTCACTGCGATGTTGATCTGCCTGTTGTTTCATTCTATTTTGTGCCAACACGAGGTTATCCTTTAAGAGTTGGAGGACTTGTTGTTGATGTTCAATGTGATGTTCCACTGCTTGAACCTTAGAATTTTCTCTTAAATATGATGTGATTGATGGTGGTTGGTACCCATAAAGTGCCATAAATGGGGTCATTTTTGTTGCTGTATGGAAGGAAGTGTTATACCACCATTCAGCCAGAGGCCACCATTTGACCCATTGTGTCTGTTTATCAGATACAAAGCAACGAAGATATCCTTCCAAACATTTGTTTACTATCTCAATTTTCCCATCAGATTGAGGATGATAAGATGAGCTATGAGCTAACTGAGTACCCAGACAAGAAAATAATTCTGTCCAAAAATTTCCAATGAAAATGGGATCTCTGTCACTTACAATAATCTTTGGGTTTCCATGTAGCTTTTGAACTGTTTCCATAAATGCAGTAGAAACTGTACTGGCTTTAAATGGATGTGATAATGCACAAAAGTGTGCATACTTGGTAAGTCTGTCAACTACCACCATGATGACACTCTTTCCCTCAGACTTTGGTAAACCTGTGATAAAATCCATTGAAACCTCCTCCCAACGTTGGCTTGCAATGGATAAAGGTTGTAATAGACCTGGTGTCTTAATTGTTTCAACTTTATTTTGTTGGCAAACCAAACATTCCGCCACAAACTTTTGAATAAATGATTTAAGGCCATCCCAAAAAAATTCCTTTTTAACCCTGTGGTAAGTTTTTAAAAATCCTGAGTGCCCTCCTAAGGGAGAAGTGTGCAATTCCATAAGAATCTTTTGTTTTAGCTGGGAATTCTTACAGAGGTATAAGCGATCTTTGTACCATAACGAACCATTTTTCCAGCTAAATGTATCAGAAGTACTGGAATCTTGTTGTAGCTTTCGAATAAGTTCCCACACTTCTTCGTCATTCTTCCATTCCTCCTTTGCTTCGTTTATCCAATCTGGTTGGATAATAGAAATGGCACACAACAATGCTTCCATATCCTCATCCTTTCTTGAGAGTGCATTTGCCACCACATTTTGCTTCCCTTTTTTGTAGATGATTTCAAAGTCATAACCCAACATCTTTGTGACCCACTTTTCTTGCTCTTCAGAGGATAATCTTTTTTCTAAAAAGTATTTAAGGCTATCATGATCCGTTTTTAACTTGAAGTGTCTTCCCATTAGGTAGGGTCGCCATTTCTTAAGTGCATGGAGTATTGCCAACATTTCCTTCTCATAAATAGCTTTGCTTAAAAACTTTCCCTTGATTGGACGACTTTCAAAAGCAATGGGTCTTTCATCTTGCATTAGAACAGCACCAATTCCATTTCCTGAAGCATCACATTCCACAATAAAGGTTTTTGTGAAGTCCGGTGTAGCTAAGACCGGTGCTTGGAACATTGCCTCTTTAAGATGTTTAAAGGCCTTTGTTGCTTCTGGAGTCCATGAAAATGAATCTTTCTTCAATAATGTTGTTATAGGTGCTGCTATTCTCCCATAATTCTTAACGAACTTGCGATAATACCCTGTCAACCCAAGAAATCCTCGCAAATGCTTTATGGATGTGGGGATTTTCCATTCCTTAATGGCTTTAATTTTGCTAGGGTCTACCTTAACTCCTTCATGAGATACAATATGACCCAAGGTTCAGCGCCAATTCTTCTCAAATGGGTTTTTTTTGCGACTTCTGAAACGTCACAGAAAAAAAGTTATAGCGAAAATGCCACGATGACCTGTTTGGAGCAGCGAAACCCTAGAATCCAAAGCTCTGATACCAAATGTTATGAAACCAACTCAAGAAAAGATAGATCAACGCCTTAGAATTCAGCCTCTTCAAGGGGGCAACCTCCTTTACATTACATAAATGAACAATTCTTGGATGATACAAATGACAAAACCTCCTTTCTATGTATAGGAGTCTAAGGAGTCACAATATAATCCAGCCGACCTAACAATAATAATATAAAGCCACAAAAATAACAATAGAGGGATTCTATGGGGCACAGAAATAATAATATGGGGGTAATAGGGGCACAACAATATAAATAAGGGGTATAACTACAATAGTAATGGGGTAATCACTAGTATTATAGGGACCCAACAAAACACCTCTAACAACATTATTGAAGAAAGATGCATTCTCATGGACTCTAGAAGCAACAAAGGCCTTTGAACATCTTAAAAAGGCAATGTGCCAAACATGAGTCTTAGCTACAACGGACTTCACAAAAACCTTTATTATGGAATGTGATGCCTCAGGAAATGGAATTGGTGCAATTTTTTTTATTATTATTATTTTTTTTTTTGAATCATTCTATTTCTATTATAGTACAAAAAAGTCAAAAGTTACATCAGAGTTACAACAAGGCCGTGGCCTTGTAAATCTTGCCATGAGATTGACAATTTGTCCATAATTACACATGCCAAAATTGAACACAGTCAAAAATTGGGTGACTTCCTTCTGTTGCGTCTTCTCTTAATAATCTAAACAGTGCATAACAGAGACATGATGAGGCAGACAATCATAACGATGATGAACACCGCTTAAACATGGACTTACAAACATACTGACCCATATTGCCGACACAAAGACTTTGAGACCCAGACTACAGCCGAACACATACAGAAAAACAAGATTCGAAGACAGAGTAAAACGCCTACTTCCGAGGCTGCTGAGAGCGGAATGCCTGACTGGATCAATCATCGTCCGTGGTGTATGGTTCTTCCTCTACCCTGCACCCAAATTGCAGGGAGTCTTCCGAATCTGAGAGTGGGACCACCGAGCTGGTTGGGACTCCCTGAGCAGGCTCGCTTGGACCCGCCAGGCCTGCTTGAGTAGCTAAGGAGGAACTAACTGGGCATTGCAGATCAATTGTGGGCACTGTCCCTTGAACTGGTGGATTTTCCAGATTTACTTCTGCCTGACCTCTGAGATTATCTCAATGCTCTACAGTAACAGAGATAATGAAAGTGGAGTTGGCGAGTGTGCAGGGTATCCGATACCTGACCGTTGGATGCGCCTCATGTCCACATTCTGTAATGCTTCCTCTCCCATGCCCTCTGCCACGGCCAGCTCTGTTTCCATGGAGGCGGTGCTGCTCAAGTGTTAATTCGACGGAGGAAGAAGGGGAAATGGGGGCAAACCTCTGATTGGTGGCCCGACCGCGAGAGCCTCCTCGTCTGCTACTCATTCTAAGCCGCTCTCGCCGCATTGCCGGATTCAGAGGATGAACCAGTGTGTAGATACCCGGAGAGGATAAATTAACCAGGACGGAGGCCGCAGAATTTGGCGTGCAATTCTTATAAACCACTCGCAGGCTTGGAACAATGTCTAAATTGGGCGCAGAGAAAGAATGCCCCTGAGCAATCCCCCACACCACAGAGGAGTGTGCCGGTGTTGCAGTGGTATGCCAAACGACTGCAAAGGAATGCGAAAAGGTGGCAGGAGCTCTAGGGTTATGTAGCTCCATCGCTCAGGTTACCAGGAGGCGTATTAAGGTGGACAAGACCGGAGTTAAAACCTGCATTAAAGATCTTGCATGCGACCAGCTAAAACATGATGTGGGGTACTGGGTGGCGCGCATGGGCTGACACCTGCCCATGTGAAGCACCACCTTGGAACTGCCAAACTCATTGATCACCCGCATCCGGGAGAATTGGTGCAATTTTAATGCAAGCAAAAATACCCATTGCTTTCGAAATTCATCCAATCAAAGGAAAGTATTTACACAAAGATATTTATGAGAAGGAAAAGCTGGCAATACTACATGCACTTAAAATATGGTGACCCTACCTAATGGGAAGAAACTTCAAGGTAAAAATAGATCATGATAGTCTTAAATACTTTTTAGAACAAAGATTATCTTTGGAAGAGCAACAAAAATGGGTCACAAAGATGTTGGTATATGATTTTGAAATCATCTACAAAAAAGGGAAGCAAAATTTTATGGCAGATGCACTCTCAAGAAAAGATGAGGATGTGGAAGCATTTCTTTGGGCCATTTCTATTATCCAACCAGAACAGATAAACGAAGCAAGGGATGAATGGAAGAATGACAAGCAAGTGTGGGGACTCATTCAAAATATATAACAATATCTCAGTACATCTGATACATTTAGTTGGAAAAATGATTCATTATGGTACAAGGATTAGTTATACCTATGTAAGAATTCCCAAATCAAACAAAAGATTCTTGGGGAATTGCATGCCTCTCCCTTAGGAGGGCACTCAAAATTTCTAAAAACCTACCACAGGGTTAAGAAGGATTTTTTTTGGGATGGCCTTGGGATATTCAAGAGTTTGTTGCGGAATATTTGGATTGCCAACAAAATAAACTTGAAACAATTAAGACCCCAGGACTATTACAAACTTTATCCATTCCAAGCCGACGTTGGGAGGAGGTTTCAATGGATTTTATCACAGGTTTAACCAAGTTCGAAGGAAAGACTATTATCATGGTGGTAGTTGGCAGACTTACCAAGTATGCACCATTTTATGCATTATCTCATCCATTTAAAGCAAGTGCAGTTTCTACTGCATTTATGGAAACAATTCAAAAGATACATGGAAACCCAAATATTATTGTAAGTGACAAAGATCCCATTTTCACTGGAAATTTTTGGGCAGAATTATTTTCTTGCCTTGGTACTTAGTTAGCTCATAGCTCATCTTATCATCCTCAATCTGATGGGAAAACTGAGATAGTAAACAAATGTTTGGAAGGATATCTTCGTTGCTTTTTATCTGATAAATATACATAATGGGTCAAATGGTTGCCTCTGGCTGAATGGTGGTATAACACTTCCTTCCATACTACAACAAAAAAGACCCCATTTGTGGCACTTTATGGATATCATCCACCATCCATCACGTCATATTTACGAGAAAATTCTAAGGTTGAAGCAGTGGAAGATCACATTGAGCATCAACAACAAGTTCTCCAACTCTTAAAGGATAACCTCACCTTAGCGCATAATAGAATGAAACAACAGATAGATCAACATCGCGGTGAAAGAAGTTTTGATGTAGGTGAATGGGTATTCCTACGGCTACAAACATATAAACAAATGTCCCTCAAGCAAGCTAAGAAGGATAATAAATTATCACCAAAGTATTATGTTCTGTACAAGGTGTTGCAAAAGATAGGTACTATGGCATACAAATTGAAGCTTCCTACAGCTTCCCGAGTGCACCCAATTTTCCGTGTTTCATGCTTAAAGAAGGTTATAGGTGACAAGATTCCAGTTCAAAAAATATTGTCAGAACTTGATGAGGAAGGAAAAATTATATTGGAACCTGAAGCAGTCAAAGAAACAAGAACTCGACATCTATGAAATTGATCAATTTCATAGTATCTCATCAAGTGGAAGAACTTACTCGTTGAAGATTCCACATGGGAGGATGAGAATTTTATCAAAAGCACCCAGAACTACTCAATCGTTGAGGACAACACTTTTTCGAAGGAGAGGGGCATGTTAGGGCCCAATAATACTAGTCATTCCCCCATTACTATTGTCATTGTATCCCTTATTGTTATTTTTGTGCCCCCATTGTCCCCATATTATTATTATTGTGCCCCATAGAAACCCACTATTGTTATTTTTGTGCCTTTATATTATTACTGTTAGGTCGGCATGGTTATATTGTGACCCCTTAGACTGCTATATATAGAAAGGGGGTTTTTTCATTTGAATCATCCAAGAATTGTTCATTTATGTAATGTAAAGGAGGTTGCCCCATCGAAGAGGCTTATTTCTAAGGCGTTCATCTATCTTCTCTATCTTTTTGTGAGCTGGTTTCATAACACGTTCTACTTAGGGACATGTTGCTTCATCAAAGGAATGTGAGAATCCAAAATCTGCACCCAAAGAACACATAGAATGCCATAAGTAGTGTCCATCCAAATATAATCCAAAAATCACAATATAACATTATATATATGAAATAGAAGCTCTGTAACAATTCTACAAAATGAAATGTAAACTTAATCGAAGAACATAAATAAAATGATAAAATGACAAGGTGCATTAGATGTCATCTTTTAAGAATAGCTTGAGCATTTGCCATTTATAGGTAAGTCAAGTGGTTCACCATCTAATCTGCTCAAGTGGAATGAGTTTGGACCAACAATGCCTCGGAAAATGTATGGTCCCAACCACAAACTGTCAAATATCTTATGCTTTCCTATTTTTCATTTTTGAGATCCGATAGTAGAACCATATCTCCAACCTGCAAAGATCTAAACCAAGAAGATTTGTCAAAGATTTTCTTAATCATTTAGACTGATTCTTGCATATACTATCAAAAGCTTTCCTGTGCGGTTCATCCAAATCCATGATTTGATCAATCCTATTTTGGACAACATCTTTATCACTAGAAAAATGATGAAGGAGTTGGTAAGCTAGTAATTTAAGATGGATAGGTAATGTCACATCCATGCCATAAACAAGTTCGAAGGGACTTTTACCACTATATTTCTTTTTAGTTTTCCCATTTGCCCAAAAAGCGTACTTGATTTTGTTGTCCCAAGATCGCTTGTTATCTCCTACTATCTTCTTGATAATGGTTATAATATTTTTGTTACTCGATTCAGCGAGGCCATTACCCTGAGGATACTAGTTAGAAGAATGAGATAACACAATGCCATACTTAAAACAAAAATATCAAAACTCCATAGAACTAAATGCCTTGGCATTATCGGTGGTGATTTTAGCTGGGACACCAAATCTAATAATAATATGGTTTTCAATAAAATCTATTATGACCTTTTCAGTGTGATCCTTAGCAGGAATGGCTTCAACCCATTTAGAGAAATAATCGGTAGCCGTCAAGATCCATGAGTAGCCATTGCTAGAATTTTCATGGAATTTGTCGATGAAATCTAGACCCAAGTGCTGAAAAAGGTGCCTCAACAACACTAGGTTGTAGGGGAAGGGTAGCTAGCTTCTGCTTCCAAGTGAACAACTGGCAAGCTTGGAAACTTCTAACAAATTTATGAACATAAAAAAAAAATAGAAGGGCAATATTTACTAGCTCTAAGGATTTTGTGGGCTATAGTTCTAGTAGTGTAATGACCACCACAAAATCCTGAATGAAACTTCGAGATCAAAATTTTTAGAGTCTATATCATTAAAACATCTAAATACAATATTCTCATGATTTCTTCATCCAAGGCCATCCTTCATAAGGCAATAATTAGTGTCTTTTAATCAAAGAGCCCTTCTCCTATGAGCAACTAAATGGTTAGTACATGTAAGATTTTTAACAAGTAATAAATGATATCCTTGTACCATTCATGGTCTCCTAATCCTCGCAGCTCAGGTGAAGATGAGTTGTCAAGACAAACCAAACTAAGATCACTTTCATTTCCCTCAGATATCATTTTAGCCAAACCTTCACCTTTGACTAACTTGGTGGGTCTAATCTCTAAATCATATTCTTGAATCTTAGTAACCCACCTAGCACAAGTCCCTAAGCACTCTATTTGTGTTAATATATCTTTAACAGCAGAGCGTGGGACAAAAGAAATGATCTTGGAATAACCCACATAAGTCCTGAAATGCTTAACAGATTTAACTAAGGCATAAGCTTTCTTTTCCATGGGAGTATAATTTAATTCAGAATTTTGAAGTGCTCTACTCATGAAAGCTATGGGTTGTTTATGACCATATTTATTCTTTTGTAACATGACACCAACAATGGTATCTTTAGAATCAAAAGAGAAAATCATGAAGTCCTTTGAATAATCGGGACTAACTAAGACAGGAGATTTAGCAATAGCACCTTTGATCTCCTGAAAATCGTTTCTGCCATCGTCTTTCCATAAGAATTTAACATCCTTTTTTAGAAGACTTTGAATAGGCTTAGCTATTTATGCATAGTTTGGAATAAATCTTCTAAGGAAATTGGCTTTCCAAAGAAAAGGTGGAAGGGATTTGAGATTATGAGGGAGAGGAATATTTTGGATTGCCTCAACCCTCTCAGGGTCAATCTTGATCCCATCCTTGGAAAGGATGTAACCAATCAACTTCCCTTTAGTTACTCCAAAAACAAACTTAGTAGGATTTAAAGAGATTCCAAATTCTCTACATCTATTCAAAACCTACCTAAGATGACCCATATGACTAATAAAATTCTTAGAAAAACCATAAGATCATCCTGATCAATTTCAATAATTTTACCGATTAAACCGTTGAAGGAATAGTCCATAACTATTTGAAAGGTAGCCCCAACGTTAGTTAATTTGAATTTGAATGTACCCCATAATGTGGTGAAAGTAGTATTGTGTTGATCCTCTTTCTTAACCCAAACTTGATTATACCTAGAGAAACCATCTAGCAGGGACATCATTCTAGAACCCGTTATCCTTTGCAACATAGCCTCCATGTTTGGCAAAGGGTAATTATACTTCTTACATGATAGACTAAGGTTTCTGAAATTGACACAAAGCCTTATTGTTCCATTCTTCTTTCTAACAATCACCATATTGGAACACCATGATTAATGCTTGTTCTGAGCAATGATTCCAGCTGCGAGCAGTTTTGAAAGCTCCTTTTGGACTAAGGGGGCCAACCTAGGGTCTATTTGCCTAAGCTTCTAACAAAAGGACCTAGCATTTTCATCCTTTAAAGGGATAGTGTGCTCCATGCCATATTCCCTATAACATGTTAGCTCATCATAACAAAATGCTAAGACATCCTGGTACTCATGAAGTAAATCGATTATCCTTTTTCCTTTCTTCCTTACTAGTACCCTTACCAATTTTAACAATTTTATGGTCACTAGGGTACCTATATTTACTTCAATAAATTTGCCAGGATCCATCTTATTTTCTTCTCCTTTCTTTGTGGCATCATGTCAATTACAGTGTTGCTCAAAGGCAACAACATTCCTAGAGTAGGATTTATAATATCTTCATAGTCATCAAATCCATCCTCCCTACATCTTACCCGAAAATTCTCAAACTCATCCAAGTTATTTTAAAAATGAATCACCTGTTTTTCATCATAAAAAACTTGCCAATGCTCTAAGTTATAGGATTTATAATATCTTCATAGTCATCAAATCCATCCTCCCTACCTCTTACCCGAAAATTCTCAAACTAATCCAAGTTATTTAAAAAATGAATCACCTGTTTTTCATCATAAAAAACTTGCCAATGCTCTAAGTTATCTGGAATGGAAGGCCTGAAAATATTTTCCATTTTAATCTTATCCTTCACTAATTCATCAGACAACTGCAAGGTAGATGCGGTGATAGCAAGCTCATCACCCAAACTATTATGCTCTCTTGGGATAGCTTCGAGGTCAAGAGCATCAAAGTATTCCAAAATATCCCATACTACATTTTGATAGTTTCTCAATCTATGATTCGTACAAGTAAATTTATTTTTGACTTGCATGATAACCAAATCAGAGTCTCCCTTAATATGAAGAAATTTAACCCCTAAGACCTTTGCCAACTCAAGGCCCAACAACAAAGCTTCATACTCAGCTACGTTGTTGGTTGCTCCAAATTCTAATCTATAAGAAAATTTGAAAACATGCCCTAGGAGAGATTTTAACACAATCCCAACACCTTTACCATGCCTAAATGATGCACCATGGACATGCATATACCATACTTGAATCTTCAGATTATTATGAAATCAAATCCCCTTTGCAGAGAAAGGTGGTCTCTCTAACCCAATGAGTGGGTCTAGCAACAAACTAAACAAACTAACATACAATTTCCTAGCTTATGTTTAACAAATGAAAAGTGAGAGTTACCTACCTCGTTTTGATGATAATCGCTCAATCCTTTGGATATGACTTTGATTCCTTTTCTTCCAGGCTCACTCCTTACTTGTTCTTCATGTATGAGTACCTGCAAGAAATATCAAAGTGAAATACAAGGTATGAGAGCATATATGGCATACATAAAACATAATCTACTTTATAGATGAAGGAGTCCATCATCAAGACTTCTTAAGACTATTTAAGCACTCATTCTCCAAGTTAAAATGGGTAGCATTTGGGCATAATCTCAGTATAGGAATGAAATAAGCGCTGCAGACTCATAACTATCATTTAGCTCTTCTACTATCAACATTCAAGAAATACTAATGATGGATCCCTGTTGGGATTTGAAACGTTGGTGAAAATGGTTTGACTGTGGGTTTGTCGAAAGATATAAACCACAGATGTCTAAAATCCAGAATCATTTCCCTATATGGAGGGGATACATGGAGTGAAATCATTTTACTCGAAAAATTTAGAGTGAAGATAGCAAGAAGAGTTGTAGATCTCTCATTTAGCTCTTCTACTATCAACATTCAAGAAGTCCTGATGATGGATCCCTGTTGGGATTTGAAACGTTGATGAAAATGGTTTTTATTGTGGATTCGCCAAAAGATTTAAACCACAAATGTATAAAATCTAGAATCATTTCCCTATATGGAGGGGATACATGGAGTGAAATCATTTTACTCGAAAAATTTAGAGTGAAGTGTTTGGAATTCAAGCTTGTCTGCATCAAAGTACAGGTCCTTGGACTCATGAAATATAGAAAGTCTTTGTATTATACTTTGGAATTTTTGTAACAATGTGAATGTGCAAAATTATGTGTTTATTTTGGGGTAATATTTTGAATTGTCCATTTATGATTGAGGTTTTCTTTATCAAATGGAATATTTGAATTTTATTTATGATTTGTAATTATAGATGATATTAAAACTATGTGTTATATTTATGTAAATAAAAAAATTAATTAGATGTTTTTATTTTATTTTTAGTGTTTTAATGGTTTATAATTTATTGATTAAAGTATTGGTAATATTTCTTTCTCCATGATAATGTGGTGTTATAAGATATTGAAATAATATTAGTTGATAGTTGTCTGTACATAAGAAGGTACATTCCTATTAACTCTTCCTTTGCTAATGGAGTGGAACATGGGAGAGAGTATATTAGGGAAGGGATTTGAAAAAAATGAAAATAGTTTTATATTTGTGGAGAGTCCACTCACTTTAATGTGAGAGGAAACAAGAATGGGAGAGAAAAAGGAATGAAAGATGAAATTTCCATTAGGGGAATTTTGAGGTCTAAAATGGGTCTCCTAATAAAAATGTACAACCAAAATAAACTTTATAAGAACCAATAGGATTCAAGCTGATGATGTCAACCATGGGGGATGATTCACCGTTTTTGGAGTTAAAAAGTAGAAGGATTAAAAAATAATAAAATAATAATAATATTTTTTCAACTCGTATTTTCAACTTATCTCCCTAAGATTTTACTCAAATTTTGAGCGGGAATACTTGTTGGATGCAAAATTTGATTCCTCATCCAAGGAGTACCCATGTTGCATATTTTTTATGAAATTTTCTACATGAAAAATGAGGAATACATGAAAAATTCTGATTGCAATCACGTTTTTCATGTATTTCTCATTTTCCCTATAGCAGGGTCCATCGAAAATATGGAACATGGGTACTTCTTGGATGATAAATCAAATTCTTCATCTAACAAGTGTTCCTACTCAAAATTTGAGTAAACCCATAGGGAGATAAGATGAAACTACAAGTTGAAAAATATTTTTTTCTTTTTTCCCTCTAAAATTTGATGACATCATCTAATATTATTTTATTATTTCCACTGTTATTTTATAATTTCCTTAGGAGGCCCATTTTAGACCTCAAAAGTCCCTCTAATGTAAGAAAGAATGGAAAAATAATTCTCTAAACAACAAGGGAAGGAAATTGCAAAACAAGAATGGGAGAGAAAAACTCCAAAAAATACTAGGGGAGAAAAAATGAGCATAATAGGAAATTGTTAAAATAAGAATTTATGACATCAATACTATGCTTGAGAAAGGGTCAACCAACCCTTCTCCATGCTCACTCTTTATGTGAATGTTATTCTTGAGGAAGAGTTGATTGACCCTTCCTAGGGATCCCCTTAATGAGAATATTAAGCTTGTAGAAGTGTCAGTCAACCCTTCCATGGATTGCTAATCAACACTAGTAATAAGCTAGTAGAAGGGTCAGTCAACCATTCCACAGACTACCAATCATCATGAGTACTAAGCTTGTGAAGAGTCACTTGACACAAAAAAAATATTATTATTAGTACTATGACAAATTATAAGTACAATAAAAAACACAATACTTACAAGGTGAATTAAAACCATCGTGGATCAAAATATCACATTGTAGTAACTACAATTTCACCAAATCTTCCTAATTTGAAATAGATTTAAACAAGAAAATGGTTATGAAGTTCACTGTTTCCAAAATTTATTTGACAATTAAGGAAGGTTAGTAAGTATGTAAAAAATAATTCAAAGTAAGGTGGAACAAAACGAATGAGAAGAAAACATGAATAAATAAATAAATAAAAGTTAAATTAAATAAAAGGAGAGAAAATATTGAGAAATGGGAAATTAAAGGTCATGCATATTGGTATTCCCACATTTCTTATTATACTTCCATTGTTAAAGGGTTTTTCAGGCCATGAGATGAGAATGCAAAAGGGGAGTTATGTGAATATTTGAATCGCCATAAAGCCATGAACTGAATTTTACCAAATTGATTTCCAAAATGAAAGTTGAGAAAACACCTAAAGATGGTTTTCCCATTTTAGTTTATAAGGTTAAAAATATTTATCGCCTTATAATGTTTAATGGATATGTGGTTGTACTTTATGTATAGCTTTAGTTTGAATAACTGAATGAGCATTAAAAACATTCAATTGAATTATTTATTGGAATTAATTTTTTTGGAATGTTGTATAATGCAAGATACATATGTCATTGATGGATTTCATTGTATATAAACACAATTATATCACAACATATAGAAAAAAGACCCTGGGAAAGGTTGATTGTGTTAGAAAATTAGAAACGCGGAAATATTTTATTTATATTGATAATTACTTGTGATATTCTTATGTTCTTATTTTTCTTTCTTATGTTCTTCTTTTACTTTAGTCCATCAAGCAACTACCAAAACAATGACACGATGATCACAGACACCATATGTAGGCAGATAGCTAGGGAAAAACCCCTATCTAAGGGAAAAACCAATCAACAACTCTTCCTTTACTAGTTTCATGAGATGATTCGAGACTCCTTGACCTAGACACAAACTTAATCCACACACCAAGTCAACCCTTCATTTCTTTTGCAGATGTTAACCCTCCAAAAACAATCTTCGACCTGGCAATAACAATTGGTAGCAATGATTGAACCTCGACCTAGATGCAACACTTTGATCTTGAAGCAACACTTTGACCTAGAAGCAACAACAAAACTTTAACCTTCTCAGCAGCAGAAATTTGACCCAACAAATCCAAAATTTCGACCTTCCCAGCAGCAGAACTTCGACCCAGTAAATAGCATATTAAATCCTCATGTGAGAGAGAGAGACAACCCATAAATTTTACCTTCCAACAATTCTTCTCCTTCTACAACTTCGCTCTTTTTCTGCTCCCTCTCTTAGATATTGAACTTGCGTGAGAGTGTGTCCTCCAAATGAATTGAATTGCTCCAATATATAGGATTATAGTGAGGTCGAATTACCCTTTTTGAGGCCAAATGATCACCTTGAGGCTAACTTGATGTGGAGGTGAAAATTAAGTTATTTGACTCAATAATAATCAATTTTATATAATTCAAAAGCTAAGAAGGGTTTCTTTAAATGGAAAATGACTCTAATGAATTAGTATAAATCCTAGAAGTCCTTAGTGGGGACTTTGACCTAAAACATGATGACCTAAACATGAGACCCATGCTTTAATAAGTAATATAATAATAATAATAATAATAATAATTTCTTTTTCTTTCTTTTGATCAATACATTTCATTATGACTCAAACACAATTATGAAGACCAAACCTAGTTACATTATTTAACACTCCCTCTTAACTAGGAAGGTATTCATACATAAGTACATGGAAGATCTCAAAACACATGAACCATGAATAGTTTATGTACTTACGGTGCCACGGATTAGATTCCTAACTAGGGAAATATATCCGTGTTGGACTAAGATGGACTAAATCTTTTAGCCTCTCTAGATACCATTAGGCTTACTTGCTAACCATCAACCTAGGGAACTAGGTGCATAATGCAAGGTCAGAGCTCTATGACCAAGGCCACCCTCCCTACTACCTCGGGAAATATATATCAACACATATGCCACCCACATGTCCTCCTAGACATTCTACGTACATACTGCCTCAACACTTCAAGTCTCTCTAACCTCAAGCATGGTTTTCAAAAACTTTGAGAGATTTACCCAAACAGTCAAAACCTTGATCAATAAAAACTTTTCAAATACTCACAAGTAAACACAAACCTTCGGGGTCTTCAGACATCTTGATGTTGCTTCACAGTTTATCACAATAGGACTTAGAGGCTTCCCAAACAAATCTTTCAAAAATATTCCTCAGTCATACAACTTCCTTTCCTACTCCACATGCAACAATATATTCTATAACCGAATCCATCTTTCCTTCTTTCAGCAATACCTCAATAAACATTCTCCAATTTCTTCTTCAAGGTATTTATCATGACTATAATATGCCCTCCCTCTGAACTGGGGAGATATCCTTCTTCTTATCTAGGCTCCCTCTTAACTTAGCAAGATCAACTTCTTCCTATAACATCAAAGAATCTTTCATGGCTTCCATCCTTCTTATCAAACTAATCTTGATCATCACGATTCACATAACTTCCTTTGTCATGCTTATGAGCCAAACCAACAAATATCTTCAACATCTTGAAGATTATGTACCTGCACAACTTTTTAAATACTCATGACTAAACACAAACCTTCGGGGTCTTCAGACATCTTGATGTTTCTTCACATTTTATCATAGTAGGACTTAGAGGCTTCCCAAACAAATCTTGACAGAATATTCCTCAATCATACAACCTCCTTTCCTATTTCACATGCAACAACATATTCTAAAACAGGGTCCATCTTTCCTTCTTTCAGCAAGTCCTCAATATACATTCTCCAATTTCTTCTTCAAGGTATTTATCATGACTATAATACGTCCTCCCTCTCAACTGGGGATATATCCTTATTCTTATCTAGGATCCCTCAAATTAGGGAGATCAACTTCTTTCTATAACATCATAGAATATTTCATGGCTTCCATCCTTCTTATCAAAGTCATATCGATCATCATCATTCACATAACTTCCTTTGTCATGCTTATCAACCAAATCAATGAATATCTTCAACATCTTGAAGATTACGTACTCGCACAACTTAGATAGCAAGTACAACCAAGTACATATGTAAAAGCATGAACTTAACTATATAAAAATCATACAATGATGGAAGCATTAGATTTTAGACATCAAATGCCTAAACTTGGTTTGGTTCACAAATAACAAGAGACACATACTTTTATATTTCAACTACATTCTAGGGTTTTGTCATAAACCCTAGACTTCATCATCAAGACTTTTGAACAACTTAATCACAATAACAATATTCATTATATCTAGTGTCTCAATATTTCTTTGAGAGATCTAACATACTCTACTATAATATATTGCAAACCCTAGAAGCAATTCAAACAAGTATACATACAATGCATCTAACAACTTTAGAAATCATATGATAAACTTCTTCTAGGATTTAATGCAAACCCTACATTTCTTCTTAGAGACACTAAGCCTTAGATTTCAATAAATAAAACCAAGCACAATCTAAATTTTCAACTATATGACCAACTTCTATTAAGGTTTTTTGTAAATCCTAGATTTTATCATCACATAAGAAACAATGTCATCTCATCATATCCTAGAATATCAAACTTCTACTAGGGCTTAGTTACAAATTCTCAAACTTATGAACATCAACAATTAGGTTAGCAAATATACATATCTAGGATTTCATAATCATGCACTAGCATATTGATATCCACTAGGTAAGCCCAAGACACAAATAGCAATACATTAAAAGTTACACATATAATGATCTTGATTGACTAGGGTTTTGATTAGACAAACAAACATTCACCCAGGGTTTCATTCCTAGGAGCTTACTCTCGATACATAAGGGTTTTACTCATAAACACTAATTTTACCAAAACCTCAAGGTCTAGGAACACATTACCATCCAACCCTAAAGGACTATGGTTTCCATAAGAATACTAAAACTCCAAACATAACATTACCATCAAAACCCCAAACACCAAAAGAATAGTATTTTCTAGATTTCATCAGTAACCCTAAGTAGACTAGGGTTTTTCACATTAGCATGCCCTTAGGTTAGATAGAGATCCTATTAGGGTTCCACAAGAATAATGATTTTAATGAGGGTAGATTCAATCTAATGATTAATCACCCAAACAAGAATATTTAAGATTCAAGGGTCCTAGACATAACACTTGTTAGCAATGTAAAGCAGATTCATTAGAATGGATGAATATACCTTTATCACAAAGAGAACAAAACTTATGATCTAGAACATACCTTTGAGTTTTTTTATGGACAAACCTTACATTAAATCAATTCCAATAGATCTTCTCCATATCCCTTGAGCATATTAGCAAGCTTTTCCTAAACAAGGAAAATATAAAAGAAAAGTTATTATCATCTAATACAAACACATTTAGATAAGAGAAGGAAACCAAATATAAAAAGGATAATACAAGGAATAAGATATATTTGAAAAGTGGTGATGGCTTCCTCTCAATACAATCTCGACGGATACTTTAGATCCTTCCATATTTTTCTTCTTTGGTGAACCTTCGTTGGAAATGTTTGCTTGATCCCTATCTCTTCTTGGATTCTCAGGACAGTTACTTCTGTAATGACCCATCTTGTGACAATTGTAGCATTCAATTTTGGATAGGTATACCTTCCTTCTAGGCCCCTTAAACTTATTTAAGGATCCTTTGTTCTTGTGATGAGAAAAATAGGAATTTGAAACTTTCTCCTCTTCATTCTCTTTGTTGCTTACTAGAGAAATTACGACTTCTTCTTGATTGCATGTATTCCATAGTTGTTCAAATTTAGGAGTTTCCTTCCAACTGTTAAGACCTGATGAAAAGACACTCCAAGTTGTTGTAGTCTTAGAAGTGCATTGATTACAAACTCATTTTCTAGTACTATTCATCTGTTATCTAGAGTTCATCTCTAATTCTAGCTTTTCTCACAAAGAATGATGTCATGTTGTTTTCCTTAGTCATCTTTATAGATCTCAGTTCATTCTTAAGACCTGAAATTTGACCAAGATTCTTGATTGTGAATAATTTGGATAATATCTCATATATCTCTTGAGAATAAACTATGTTTGATATATATGGGATGAGGTTATCCTTTATTCCATCCACCATTAGTGTCATGGCCAATATTTCTGTTTTTATGAACTTTTCCTTTTCTACATCACTTGACTCATTTGTAGGCTTCTTTACATTTCCTTTGACTAGATCCAATACTTTATTCAAACTTCTTATATTATCCTTTTGATGATCCTTATTCAAAATTATTAAAACTAATTCTCCTTTCAATAGATCTTTGAGTTGTCTTTTTCCTCCTTCTTCACCTTAGCTCTGATACCATGTTAGAAAATCATAAAGGTAGAAAGATTTTTTTTTTATATATTAATAATTACTTGTGATATTCTTATGTTCTTATTTTTATTTCTTATGTTCTTCTTTTAATTTATTCCATCAAGAAATTACCAAAACAATAACATGGAGATCACAAAAACCAGATGTAGGTAGATAGCCAGGGAAAAACCTAGTCAACAACTCTGTTAGCGTTCGAATTTTCCTCAGGCTGAGGAAGGAAAAACTCGAGGCAACATCAAACCATGCTCAGCCTCGTAGCTAGCCCTACGAGGACAGGAGAGGGCTCTCTCCGGTCAATCTCGGCAAAAGGTAATCAAAGAAGCTCGAGATGACTGAATTGATGACTAATTTTAGGCTAGGTATGAAGTACAAGGACTATGGAATTGATTTTTTGAAGTTTTGTTGAATTCAAGGGAAAGGAAATTTTGGGTGTGGGGATGAGGCACAGCTTTTGCAGAGGTCTACTTGGGGCACGATAGGCGATTGTTTTGATGCCTTTAAAATGATTGAATTAATAGACCTGGCAGGTGAGGAGCTAAGGAGAGCAAGGAAGTCTCAAGGATTCTCCTTAAACTGAAGAAAACATGGAAAATTAAACAAATTTAAAGGCAGAGCATAGAAAATTTATGGATTCTACCTTAACACTTCATTTGTTTAATTGTAGAAGATTAAATAAGGAAAGTAGTACACATAAACAACTTACAAGTACTGAGAGAAACACACCATCAACACATAAGGCCACATGAATCGCAAATAGTGCTGCAAAACCCAGGTCTATCCTTTGCCAAAATTGCAGATAAAATATGTACAATAGTGTATCAAGCTATTCCCAAGAGTCCAACCCTGAAAATGACCAAGAAAATACATAATATAGGCAAGCTAACACATTCCCTTGCCTCTAGGGGTCGAGCTCATCATCCTAGGAGTTGTTTCAACCAATTCTAAACAAAGCACTACAATCTAGGCAGTCAAAACAACTTGCCTCTATAAGCTAGGAAACCAATTCATTCATTAAATTCTTGCTATTTTATGAATGAATCATCTAGAATAGGTAAATAAGTGTCAAGTCTACATAAAGTTCCATTAATTACATCAAGGAGGGTGAAAAATCCCATCACAAGTCAAAACTGGTCAAACTGGCTTCGTTTCCTGAGCTGAAGATGAAAACTTTGCAAAAAATCCTAATGCGCCGCGCGCCTGAGCCCTATGCGCCGCGTGCCTTTCCACCTACTTTTGGGGCACTTCCCAGCATCCAAATTGAGCTGAGGTTGGCTTGTTGGAAATCCCTATATGTCTACTTTCCAACCCAAGTGGAATTTTCCAATTTGATGTCCATTTGCCCCTCCAAAAGTGCATTCTCCCAAGGCTGCTTCCTGTGTGTCCAAAAAGGGGCAGTGAGGTCATTTTTTGCATGTTTTTTGACCTTTTGGGGACCCAAACCTTGATGAAATGCCTTGGAAATAGTTGAGAAGGTGTATTTCATCATGACAAATCCAAAAATGCAAACCATTCGTGATTTTGACCTCCCAATCTTATGGGTAGCGCGCGGTGCGCTACGCATTGAGCCAAAAAACCTGTTTTTTACACAAAAATTTCAAAATTGACAAAATTTTCCCCAAACTTGTTGAAATTTGGGCTGGGGGTCCCTAATCAAGTACTATGCTCAGTCAAAGAGGCTTCGGCCAAAATCCGAAGACGATCAAGCTCCTTTTGTCTTTTTTGCTTCTTGACCATTTTCCTCAATTTTGCCTTAAGACTCATAATTCGCGCCTTGCAAACCAGGTTCCTGACCTTGTAATGCATAACCATGTGTTTCAATAATGCATGGTCTCTATTGGCCTTTTTCAGCTTTTCCTCCAAGTAGATGTTGACCCTCTCGAGATTAGTCTCTCGATCCTCATTTACCTGTTGCTCTAGAGAGGTGAACTCAATTTCTCTATGTTGGGCAGCTTGGCGATTCTCACGGATGTTCTGTAGCTCTATGATCATGTGCTAGTCCTCAAGCTATTTATTCCACTGCTCTAGATACCTGATATATTGGGTCTTCTCTGATCTTGAAGCTGTCTCATCATGAATAGTAGCAAAACCGGATGGCTCACTTGAAGGCCCCTCCTCATGCTTGGGCTTCTTGCCCTTATCCTGTACCTGCGGTGCTGCTGTCGAAAGTGAGGCCCCTTCCACATGAGGTGGAGATAACACTCGCTGTGCTGATGAAGTCAACAAGACCCCTTCCACCCCGGGTGGAGATAGTACTCGTCGTGTAGATGCAAAAAATGCCCTGTGACCTCGCTGGTATGTCACATATGGAGGAGCACTTATATGCTCAGTCTCGGGAATGTCTGGCTGGTGTGAAGGTCCTCCCTCATCATGAACTATCTCGGGAGGTGGCTGTAATGGTGCAAAGTAATCACGGGAGATGAAATCTTCCCAAGTAATGCCCTGCTGTGCCAACTGATGCATCACTACAATTTTTATCAATGCATAATGATAGATGCTCTTATGCTGATGTGCGGGGCTCTTCCTTTGTACTAAAGGCACCATCCTTTCTATCTTGCGACACATAAAATATGGAATGTTCATCATATGTACCCTTGTAAAATGCATCAACAAACGGACATGGTACGCATAGAGACATGAGAATCTGCCCTCGCAACTGAAATATCGAATGATGAGTTTCATCAATGGTGCATACTCATCCCTTAGGAATCTGAAAGGAAAAATTGCAGTCAAGTGTCTTATATACCCGGGCTTGATATATGGCTCATAGTAGAATCTGTCTAACTGTTGCCGTTTACTCCATTCCTCCCCTACATTTGGTATCCCAGTGGCCTGAGAAATAGTCTCGAGTGACAAGGTGAAATTCACTCCGGCAAGGTTTACATGACCATCCTGCAAATGTAGAACAAATAAACAGACTAGTTCCTGATGATGCTGGATTTGTGAGATCCGCTCACAGTATTCAAAACATGATTGATACCGAAAACAGTCCATTGCAAGTGGACAAGCTTGCAATTGAGCCAAAGAAGTAGGCTCCTCCCTGACATGCTAACCACCTTTACCACCTTTGTGATACCTCCTTGGCATGTTTACCTCTGGTGTAGAATCACTATCATAATCCTGCTCATAAGCTGACTCGGTCTTTGACATGTTCTTTAAAAACAAGGTAGCTCAAATATATATATATGCTGATATACAACTGTGTGCAAAATTGACTGTAGACTTTTTCTTTTTCTCAAAATGTTGTGACCAAGGGGACACAAATATACAAGGGAATTGTTAAGAAAGGGAAAACATTAGGGAAATAGGGAAAATGGAAATAAAACAAGGAATTTAGGGAAGGGAAGGGGCATGGAAATCTTGAAGTTTTAGGGTTTGGGATGAGGTAGGGTAGGGAAAATATGTTTGTAGTAGAAGGGAGGGGTTAGGGTTTGAGGGAGGATAGTGTAGGGTTTTATGAGGAATTATTGGGGAAAATATTGGTGAATATAGGGGGTGGGAAACAAAGAAAATAGGAAAACCTTGGCAACATTTATTTTTGAAAACCCTACAACAATCTTGGCATTTAAATCCTTACAGCAAACTAATGGAAAAGGAGGGTTTTTTACACTTGGTTTTTCATGGCAAATATAGCGTAATTTCTTTACCTAAACCTTTCAAAACCAAGAATGAGCCGTGGATAAAGCCTACCTGTGATTTGATGCGTGAGAAGAGGTGCTTGAGTGTGTTTCGGGCAAAGTTTGGGCATAAACTTCAATGCGCCGCGCGCCTCACCCAACGCGCCGCGTGCTCCTGATGCGCCTCATGCGTATAAAATAGCACTGAAAGTTGTCTCCTGATGCGTCGCACGCCACTGATGCGTTGCGCCCAACCTGATGCGTAGCGCACCCTGGAAACGGCCCGATTTGCTCACAAACTCACAAAATCGCCTGAGAACAATTCTCTTTGCTCTTGGAATGCGGAATGGGTTGCAAATGAAGAGAAATATCTTCATATAGACTCCTTGTTGATTTTTGCTTTACCCAAACCCATTTTCTTATGTTTGGTTATTGACACTTTTTCAAAATTAATAGCCTTTGACCTCTTTGGTTTCCCCTTTAAAATTGGTTGAAATAATGATTTTCTCTGATAATTTTTTGCAGGGATAGCTCTGATATGCTCTGGCAAAGGAGACGAAGGCTGCACTTGAACGATTGAAGAACTGAAAATTTTGACAATTTTTTACAAAAATGAGATGGAGACTTATCTTCAAAACAGAGTTTTAAAGAGAAGTCCTAATTCAGCTGTACAATGATGAAAATTATTGAAGTGATGATCTATCAAAGACATTCCTCTGGCCTGCTGGTCTTCTAAGACTTTTCAAGACAAAATTGACTCAACCCTAGACCTAAGACCTCAAAATTTAAAACATGATTGTAAATTACCTTTGAAGACTTATTTTAATAAACAGGCTTGAACCAGCAATGCCAAGCACGAGGGGAATGAATGACACAAACCGCTCCATCAGAGTTATGGCATGCCTAACGAAATGCAACTGATCAAAAACTGATGGGACACCTAATCATGAAATGTAAAAGAGCTTTGATCTCTGACGAAGGGATAACTAGACCGACTCTAACAAACTCTTCCTTTACTAATTCTATGAGATGATCCAAGACTCCTTGACCTAGACACAGACTTCCTCCACACACCTAGAACTTTGACCTTTGCACCAAAAATTGAACTTCAACCTAGATGAAACCCTTTGATCTTGAAGCAACACATCGATCTAGAAGCAACAACAAAACTTTGACCTTCTCAACAACAGAACTTCTACCTTCCTAGCAACAGAAGTTCGATGCAAGAAATATAGAAATTCGACCTTCCCAGCAGTAGAACTTCGACCCAGTAAATAGCTTAGTAAATCCACACATGTTAGAGAGTGAACCTAGAAATTTGACCTTCCAACAATTCTTCTCCTTCTTCTGCAACTTCGCACTTTTTCTTATCCTTCTCTTAGATATTAAGCATGTGTGATTGTGTGTTCTCCAAATGAAGTGAACTACTCCAATATATAGGCTTCTAGTGAGGTTGAATTACATTGTTTCAGGGCCACTTGATCTCCTTGAGGCTGACTTGGTGTGGATATGAAAATTAACTTATTTGACTCAATATTAATTCTTTTTACATGATTCAAAAGCCCAAGAAGGCTCTCTTTAAATGAACAATGACTCTAATGACAGTATAAATGCTAGAAGTCCTCAACAAGGTCTTTGACCTAAAACATGATGACCCAAGCATGAAACCCATGCTTTAATAAGTCATATAATAATAATAAAATTTTCTTTTTCTTTATTTTGATAAATACATTTCATTGTGGCTCAAATACAATTATGAAGACTGAATCTAATTACATTCTTCAAGAGATTGTTGTTCAAATAGACATTATATTTTCTCACCCATATATCTATAATGACTGTGAGATATATGATCATATTGATGTCTCTAGCCCAATTGTAAGGTATAAGACTTGGGAATGTAGTTAACCGTAGTAAAAAAGGTTGATGTGCATGTACAATCTCATCAAAGAATTATGACTTATATATACGAGAAAAATCAAGCCTTCAACTAAGAAGTGCAACCACTTGGTGTATGCTTGCTTGATGGTTAATAATAATAGAGAAATTTGAGCTCAAAGTTTTGAATATTAGTATTTGTTTTGTTAGTCAGTTTCTTACATGAAAGAAACACACCAGAATGGGCCATTCTAAAATTTAACAGATCTTTGTACAAGCTAGAGAAACACAATAAGTTTTAATTTCCATAGTGAATCCATGTTGGTGAATTGAATGGGATATAAGTCCCTAGTGAGGTGAATGGCATATAAATTCATGTTTATGGATAATAAAGTATTAGATCCAGTGAATCTTTGATCATGAAAAAAATACTATAAATTAAAAGGAGAACAAGAGCATCGGTAAAGAAAATAAAAAAAGGTTGGAATATTTAAGGGCCATGAATGCTCAACTTAAAGATGAGATCAAACACTCAAAACATAAGGTGCATATGTATGACTAGAGGATGGTATCTATGAAGAAGAAACTTGAGACCTTTTCCAAACTACTAATATTGTTAAAGAAGCAATTTTATGAATTCCAAGACTCCCTCACAACTATCATGGAAAATCAAGATGACAATATAGTGTAGCTTGTGCAATTAGGAGAGAAAGTCATCGATATGGATAAATAATAAGAGTATGGGCCTAATCAGATTATGCCTCAACCACACTAGTTGGAAATAAAGGAAGAAACATTGGAAAATCTATATGTAACTATCGAAGAGACGAAGGAAACAAAACTACCTTTCATTGCCACTACTAGGGATAGCACCATGATCAAGGAAAATCTAATAATATCACATTTTTTAGACTTTTCACGAGCACATTTTGGTGAATATGTAAAGCATACAATGTGAATTGGTTTTAAGTTTTTAGGTAGATGGGCTACGAAAGACAAGGGCTAAGTAAGAGCGATAATGTGTCCTAACCCCCATTGTAGTTGTACGAAGGGTTAAGCATGAAGGCATAGGTTTCAATGGTACAAGAGAAAATCCCATGATCATGAAGATCAATTTTGTGAAAGTGAAATACATGGTATAGTTGTCCTACTCATAAAAAGAAAGAATAATAAAAAAATAATAGGGAAACACACTCCCACTCTATCCTTCTTATGGTATCTTGGAAATGGGAATTGATGAAGAAATTGGGAAGAATTTATATACACTAGAGCTTAGAAGAAGTGATAGGAATATCATCCATCAAATAAGAAATATATTGCATTTCACTAATGCAAAGGTCACATTTCTGACAATTTTTGGTGTGCTAAAGCATGTCTCTTTTTTGGGAAGATGGCCATATTGACGCATATTACTAGGATAATCAATCCACTAACCACAAGCCTTGATGTCTTGGAGGAAGAATGGGAAAGATGGATTCCTAAACTAATAAAAAATTTGGAGGAACCTAGAGAAAAGAAGGGTGTTAAGCAACCCATATAGTAGCACTATTTATTTTTTCCACCACTAAAAGCTAAGTAGCCATTCGAAATCCAAATGTTGGTGAGTTCATTTATATCTTCACCAAAAAATACACACAACCAAGAGAAGAGCATGTAGAGTGGATTAAAGAGGATCAAGAGAACCCTACATGTCTATCATAAGGAGGAAACATTATCCAGGGAGTTGTAGTAGCATAAGAGGTTATCCTCACCAACAAAGTAAGTATTTTTTTAGTGGAAGTAGGAGAGATCAGAGAAGCATCTCAAGAAAGAGCCAATGTTTCTTTCATTGCACGCTAGTTGAATAATGGCTTGATAATTAATAAAATAATTGCAACTTCCTCGAGTTAAAGTTTCATGTAATAAGTATAATAAAGGAAATATACGACCAAGGTCATAGACACATATTCCACGTTGAATGGTAGGGAAAAAATGACATTGGGGGTCACTTGTGGTTTATTAATGGATATGGAAACTGGAAAATGCAAAGAGACAATAATTGGAATTTAATTATGAGAAAAAGGAAAATAGGAGAAAAAGAAGGTGAAAAGACACAAATTTGCATGCAAGGGTAACTAGAGAAAAAATGAAGGAAAATGAAAAAAATAGAGGCCACAATGATAAAATGGCTTTAGAGAAAAAATTGATTATTGGACAGTTGGTGGCATATGGGTGATTGTGTAAGTGTTTGCATTGATGTCAAACATGGGTCAACATGATGAGTGGGTGTTTGGGAGGAATCCCATGGTTGTTGGCATATTTTGTAGAAAATCATGATAGTAGCAGGATTACTAGAAAAGCCATAAAGTGACGAATACAGCGATGGAATTCCACTTTAGTTGTAGGCTTCATGTATATAATCATCACAGTAGCAAAATTACTAAAGAATCCATAAAATGATCACTATGGTGGTTGATAGATCGACCTTCCAAGCACAAGAAGAAGAGTCAAGGAGAAAAATGTGGCAAAGAGTTTTCAACCATCTCGCAAGTAGAAAATGGACTCAAAGCCTAAATTGGACCCTATCCAATGAAAGGTTCTCTAGAAGAGTTTTCCAACGATATGCGGAAGTTCAAAAATGGATTCCTGAATCAAAATATATGGTCTACCAAAGTCCAGGGATTTGAAGCCTTAGGAAGGAAGGAATATTGGAGCAGAGAACATATTAGATATCGGGATATCAGAGATCAGCACATTGGGACATCAACACATCGGATATCAAAAACTTGGAGATTTGAAGTAGGTGGCACATCAAAATTTGTAAACTTGGGATATCAGAAGGACTGAGGCATTAGAATATCAAAGTTTTGGGGCATTGAAATATCGAAACTTCTTAACTGGGGTATTTTAAGAAGTTACGATGTCCAACAGTTCTGATAGTACTATAAAGCACCGAGGAACGCCAAAAAAGATTAACGTAGGATCCTATTGTAAAACCAAGGTTTGATGGGCCCTCTTCTCTCTCCTCTGGTATGACACATGGCGGCATAAGATTGGCTCCAAGTAGTTGCAGTGTCATCTGACCTGGCAGTATGACAGGACACGTGGCACGCTGATTCAATGTTATTGGGTGGCCTAATGTGTCAATTCTAGGTGACATATGTCATCACTTTGAAGTTGCCACATGGAGTAATGACATCATATCAGAGGTCGACATATTGAAGGATGAAGACATCGTAACTTCAATGCATATGGTTTTGGAAAAGTTACGATGGAAGGGGCTTCCAATAATAAGTTGGCTCTTGTTCATGAAAATCCAAAGAACCAAGGGCGCAGAGAAGTTGGTAAAGGAAGATTGGCTCCCAGTAGAAACAAAAGACCTTAGCACCTAAAATCTAAGTCATAGGTTACAACTCTCAGTCCCATGGAAGAGAAATGCTCAAGGAGCTAATCATCAAAGGAGGTGAGAATAATGGGGTTGAGAAATATCATAACATTCCAAATCTGTGAAGTTACAATGTGTCGTTTCTCTGATGAAGCAGTATAGCGAGTAAAAGGATGTATGGATCGATAGTTGTGGAATTGAATGCAGACTCAGAGGAGTTGACCATTGAAAGGGACTAAACTTGTAGAAGACTCTGTAACAAGAAAACAACGAAAACATTTTCGGGAGAGACAAATTTGGGAGAATGAAGGAAGCAATTCACATGCACAAATGGTTGTGATATATGAGAACAGAGTGGTCACCTCTGTGAACTATAAAGTTCTGTGGAGCGATAAATGAGAATGGGATTCTAGAAGGAGTGTGTAGATCACGTGAGAATTATTTCTCAGCATGGAGCTCTATGCATTCAGACGATAAAGAAAATCAAATTCCATTCTCTGTTTTGGTACTCTGACAAGAAACTACTAGGAAATGAAACAATGGTAAGGGAATCCATCCCTAAGTACAATTGGGCAGCGAAAGGATAGAAATCAAAGACTACCTTAAGCATAAATCCTTAGTGGAACAAAACCATCACTTTCAATGGAGAAGATGGGGGAGTTGAGCTAATTGCGCATGTGCTGTGTTGTAAGAGGTGTGTATTGAGATAGAGAAGTCGAATAACCAAGGAGAACACTGTGTGAAACAAAAAAAAGTGCAACAAGAGTGTTGTGTGGAGAATTTTAAAGGTGGTGTTGAAGAGCAGTCGAAAGTGAGCCCTTGACAGAGGAGGTAGAGCGCAGAGGGAGTGTTTCCATGAGAAAAAAGAAAAGACTTGCTACATGAGAGCACATAGGACAGAGTGTAGAAGTTGAATCTGCAATCAACCACTTTGGTATTTTACTTGTAATATTGTATGCCTTTGTTTTCAATTTGAAAATTGTATGAAATAGTAGAACAGTGGCAAGAGCAGGTTGGTTGCCTGCAAATTGAAGAGGTTAGTGCCTCTCGGCAAGTGCTTGCTAACCAAAGGGGGTCAGCGCCCCCTGTGAATGGGTGCTCACAAATAAACATATGTAATTAAGTGGGTGCTTAATTCACGTCATAAAAAAACAAACATTAGGGGAATTTCAAGCTCTAAAATGGGCCTCCTAAGGAAATTATAAAATAATAGTGGAAATAATAAAATAAGATTAGATTACATCATCAAATTTTATAGGAAAAAAAAAGAAGCTATTTTTTCAACTAATCCCCCTATGGGTTTGCTCAAATTTTAAGCGGAAACACTCATTGGATGCATAATTTGATTTTTCATCCAACAATTACCCATGTTACATACTTTCAATGGACCCTTTTACAAGAAAAATTAGAAATACTCATGTTTTTTCATGTATTTCCTATTTTTCGTGTAGCAGGGTCCATCGATAGTATGAAACATGGGTACTCCTTGGATGAGGAATTAAATTTTGCATTCAACGAGTACTCCCACTCGAAATTTGAGTAAACCTTTAGGGAGATAATTTGAAAATATGAGTCGAAAAAATAGTTTTATTATTTTATTATTTTTTAATCTTTTTACTTTTTAACTCCAAAAATGATGAATAATACCCCATGGTTGACGTCATCATCTTAAATCCTATTGGTTCTTATAAAGTTTACTTTGGTTATACATTTTTCATAGGAGGCCCATTTAGGCCTCAAAATTCCCCTAATGAAATTTGGTGGTTTTTTCCCTCTAGGTTTCCACGTGAAAAACACTCTGTCAAATGTGTGTGTGCTTCTCTTGTGATTTTTGTATGAACAAATGTGTTTGAAATTGTTGATTCAATTCTTTAGTTAATTATTTCTCTCACAAGTAAAAGAATATAAGAACTAACTTGTTGATGGTGTTGGACCCACCAAGATGTCAGGGGATTCCCTGGTAAGAAGTCCCAATTAGACCTCAGACCATTTGATGTAGGATTCCTTGCAGTGGGTCATATGGTAATGCCTTGACCATGGTTTTGCACAGAGGCAAGTAAGATGTCCCTATTGGTAGCAAGGGTGTGACATGTGCAGTAATTCAAGGAAGGTGCATGAGAGGTTCTAACACACGGAGGGTGAAGTGAGTGCGCCCCTAGAAACTTGTGATAGCATGGAGTTAAGAAGGGAACACACGAGAAAAGATGCACCACAACATGGAAGGCAAGTTAGCTAGCAATCCAAAGTCATGGTTAAACCAACAACACATTTCAAAAATATTCATACATACATATACAAAAATAACTACACATGCATGCGTAAGAAAACAGATACATATATCATTTAGCGTACTCAAGATAGTTTAAATACAATACAACATATTCTTGAAACATGCTAGCTTTGTTATATTAACAAGTGTAAGTTCCAGTCATAAAATACATCCATGTCCAACCACTAAGCGGAACGTTACAGCCACAACCGCCTGCTCCTCCAAAGAGATATACTATCTTTGTGCAGTGGAGAAGCCAAGGCTCATTACAATATTGTCCAAGCTCTCTCTAAGATAGTCCTATTGGAAGCTTGGCTGACCAAAAGCCTCTACAATGAGTTATGAGGTTCTATTTATAGCAAAGGGTGGGGTGACCCTTACATTCCCATTTGTGACCGTTCATCTATCCTCATGACTCTTCAAATACTCTATGACTGTTACATTCAACTATCGACACTTGAAGCTCCATGTTATGAAACCAGCTCACAAAAAGATAGAAAACATAGATCAATGCCTTAGAAATAAGCCTCTTCAAGGGGGCAACGTCCTTTACATTACACAAATGAACAATTCTTAGATGATACAAATGAAAATACCTCCTTTCTATATATAGGAGTCTAAGGGTTCATAATATAATCAGAGCCAACATAACAATAATAATGTAAGGGCACAATAATAACAATAGTGGGCTTCTATGGGGCACAATAGTAACAATATGGGCACTACATGGGTACATCAATATAATAAGGGGGTTGTACTAATAACAATAAGGGGTTACACTAGTAGTATAGGGGCCTAACATGACCTTCTCCTTCAAAAAGTGTTGTCCTCAACGCTTGAGTAGTTCTTGATGCTTCTGTATAAAATTCTTGTCCTCCCATGTGGAATCTTCAGTGGGTAAGTTCTTCCACTTGATGAGATACTCTGAAATTGATCGATTTCGTAGCTGTCGGGTTCTTGTTTCTATGACTGTTCCAGGTTCCAATATGATTTTTCCTTCTTCAATTTGCGGAAATATCGTTTGAATTGGGATATTTTGCAACTTTTGAATAAGTGGCCATACTTCTTCATCCTTCTTCCATTCATCCCTTTCTTCATTTATCCAATCTGGTTGGATAATAGAAATAGCACAAAACAATGCTTCCACATCCTCATCCTTTCTTGAGAGTGCATCTAAAACAAAATTTTGCTTCCATTTTCTATAGATGATGTCAAAGTCATAACACAACATATTTGTGACACATTTTTTTTTCTAAAGATAATATTTGTTCTAAAAAGTATTTTAGACTATCGTGATCCATTTTTACCTTAAGTGTCTTCCCATTCGGTAAGGTCGCCATTTCTTAAGTGCATGTAGTATTGCCAACATTTCCTTCTCTTAAATAGCTTGCTTGAGATATAGTAGTAAAAATACCCATTCACCTACATCAAAATATTTTTCACTACGATGTTGATCTACCTGTTGTTTCATTCAATTTTGCACCAAAGTAGCGTTATCCTTTAAAAGTTGGAGAACCTGTTGTTGATGCTCAATGTGATCTTTCACTGCTTGAACCTTTTTCTTCTTGATATGTATTTCTATCTTTAGAGTTTCAGGAGTGGTAATTTCTTCCAATCCTTTACAAGATATGGTCGGATTCATTTCTTGATGCTCAATGTGATCTTTCACTTCTTGAACATTTTTCTTCTTGATATGTCCTTCTATCTTGATAGTTTGAGGAGTGGTAATTCTGACCAATGAATTACAATATATGGTTAGATTCATTTCTTCTTTATCAATGTGATATTTCACTTCTTGCACCTTTTTCTTCTTGATATGTCCTTCTATCTTGAGAGTTTGAGGAGTGGTAATTCTTGCCAATGCTTTACAAGATATGGTCTGATTCATTTCTTCTTTCTCTGGGGTTGGGTCCTAGAGTATATCCTCTTCTTTTGATGTTTCTTGATCCTTTTCTTCCTCCTCTTCATACTCTATGTAAAATAATTTCTTCTCAGCACACTTATGACCTTTAGTGCATTTGCTATCACAATTTGTAACTAAGCCCTTTTTCTCTTTTTTCTTCCAATTGTTGTGGTGTAACCCTTGTAGGTTGTGGAAGGCTAGGGGAATCAACACTTCCATCTTTATAGTTGTGAGGGGTAGAATTCCTTGTTGCCATAATTTTACTTTCCACTATGTAACAAAGCCATTTTACTCTTTCCAATTGTTGTGGTGTTGCTCTAAAGAAGGTGTTTCTCTTTGTATACTCATAATGTGCTATCATTTCCTCCATGAAAGTTGACCATGTAACAAGTTGTTTACAAGAACAAAGCCCTTTATAACATAAAAATTGATCTAGTTCTAAATATGAAGATGCAATACATACCTTTTGTAACAGTGGTACACCATGTAGATCAAAATATTGCTCCATCTAAAGTATCCAATTTACCAGATCCTTGACATCAAACTTCCTCATGTCGCCTTTTCTTGATTTTAGGAGCTTGATATTGAAATGACTATAACTCTGTAATTTCGGCTCTTCTAGTTCTAAAATTGTGACCTATAGTAGCCCTCTATGTCCTCTTTCCAATGCCACCAATCTGATCAAATTTAGATTCTCCAAGAAAGAGTTATGCATAATCCCCCAGGATGACCTGATTATATACCTTTTCAGAAGAGAGAACTTGTAGGAAGTTCCACGTGTCACTATTTCAACCTTAGGATCTGAAAAATATACACAAGAAACTATTGTCCGTCCTATTTCTGTAACTTCTTATGAAATTTCAATCTGACGCTCAAAACAAAAGTTTTGAATATTTTCCCCAGGTCACTTGTTTGGAATGTAATTCGCAAGTCTGCAAAAAGGCCAACTTCCTCAGATCATATCTCCACAAATATAGCACAAAAAGATCTGAAATTCGGACCCGAGGTTTAGAATGATTTCGGACCAAATGGGTTTTTTTTGTAGCATCTGAAACATCGCAGAAAAAAGTTATACCGTAAATGCCACCATGACCTATTTGGAGCAGCAAAACCCTAGAATCCAAAGCTCTAATACCAAATGTTATGAAACTAGCTCACAAAAAGATAGAAAACATAGATCAACGCCTTAGAAATAAGCCTCTTCAAGGAGGAAACCTCCTTTACATTACACAAATGAACATTTCTTAGATGATACAAATGAAAATACCTCCTTCCTATATATAGGAGTCTAAGGGGTCATAATATAATCAGAGCCGACATAATAATAATAATGTAAGGGCACAATAATATCAATAGTGGGCTTCTATGGGGCACAATAGTAACAATATGGAACTACATGGGTACATCAATATAATAAGGGGGTTGTACTAACAACAATAAGGGGTTACACTAGTAGCATAGGGGCCTAACACTCCACTTGAAAAGACGTTACATTACAATGCACATGTGCCCATGTGAGACAAAATGGCTTGAGCAAGACATCACTGACACTCGGACCGTTGTGGTGAGACCAACTATTTGACATCCTTGTGATGGTGAAGGTGGTGAGCTGATGCCAAGATTGGTCATCTGTGATGGTGTCCATGCGCTCAATGATGACATCTTGCTAAAGCTAACTCTTGCGTCCATTGCATCCGGGTGCACTAATATGGCTCCTCCATCTAGCTCGTCTGATAGCATGTGCATGGTCTCCTTGGGTGTGGCCGAACCAGCAACACACTGATGCATATTGTCTACGCTGCTCTCCATGCATGTGCTAGTGGCCGTGCACATCAACTTGTCAAAATACATGTTCAAATCCAGTTGGACTTGCTTCTTGTCTTCGCCTCAGTGAGTGTGCCAAATGCGTTAGATCGCATGCATGCACATAATGACATGCATGCTGTTGAATTCCCTTACATGCGATCAACATCATTTATCACCTTTTCTTCTATGTGCTAGTTTCTAGGATGGATCTATAACTTGTACGAACGTAGTTTCATCTGTTTGTGCATGTTGTGCCCCCTATTGTACCTATTCCTGCTATAACGCATTCTCTCGTTTATGCAGCTACTGTTCTTCCTCAAGTTTCCGCTTCAGCACATGCAACTCCTTCTCTGTTCCGTTCTCTACCTTCACGAAATCTTCATGTCATGTCGTCACCTCATAGCCTCGATCTCCAAATTTGCTTTCATCACAAGTGGATCTGCTTGAGCTTGCAACTTTGTTCCACCTCTATGTTGTCCACAACCTTCCTCTTGTGTTCGTTACATGTAGGTATGTTGCCTTCAGCTACTATTGATGGTGTTGCATGATGTAATGTTGCTTCCATATTATCTTGATGTCCTTGTCTATGAACAACTTGATGTCTTCATAGGTAGGCAATCTCATAGACACTTTCTTGGCTGCAAACCCCGTTAGGCTTTCAACGGTGTCCTTTGACTCATCTCTCCTGAAGTCCATTGTACTTGTGCTGATAAGAGAAAGACGAACAACTATGATGCTTGGAGACATAAAAACACTCATGGAAAGCAATTTGTTAGTCAAAAACTAAAAAAAATTTGAGGACTGACTTGCAACATACCTGTGTGATTGATCGTGAAGGTTGTGTAATTTTCATCAGGAGGTCAGGGGAGTGACTACCAAAATTGCGCAAGGCATAGTCTAGTCTACCAGGAGGCTGGCTGACTATTGGAAATGTGCAATGCATAGAGAAAATTGGCTTGTTGAGGACTGAAACTAGGCAATGCACAATTTCAGTCAACAGTGACATGCAACCAGAAAAATGCATTGCACAATTTGTGGGGCAAGCAGGACACTGCCTCCAAAAATTGTGCAATGCAAGTCTGTAGGTCAGTGTTGGGCTATAATTGCACAATTTATGGAGGGAAGGCAGTGCCTTTACTTCTAGAAATATGCACTACTAGTTGGGCAAGGCAAGGTCTGTGACAAGGTAGCCCAGACCAGCCGACTTGTGACTAAAAACATGAGAAGTCTGGATGCATAGTTAGATGAGTGCAAACAAGAGTGAATGATCATTCATGCATACAACAAGTGAGAGATTCATAAAATGGGAAAGGATGCATGTGTGTGAAGTGAGTCATTGCAACGAGAACCATCCGTGCAAAAGAGTGTCATGCATGCGACAATAGTGAGATGCGAATGAAAACTGAAACGGTGCTTCTACAAGATAACATACATCAAAATGACAACAAGTGCTCATTGAAATCAAGCAAACAACACTCACAAAAAGAGAAACACAAAAAGAGATAGAAATGCAACGCAACACATGAAAATCGGGCTTACCCGAAAACCACTGAGCTCAATGTGTCAACGACTCCTAGATGCAATGTGGGATGTTAGAGCTATAAGGTCGATGTGAGGAATGTGCTCTGTAGCGTTCGGTTGATGAGTTTTGATAAAATTGGGGTTGTGACACGCATGCCATAAATCTAGGAAAAGTGACACTTCGTGGGAGGTTTCTGAAATGATCCTTGCATGTAACCTTCAGCTTCTAGAGATAGATCCCTGAATCAATGGATGCCTTTGCATTCTACCTTGTGAGAAACAGTCCATTCATGAAAATCAATTTTGATCAGTCACGGAGGGAACAGGTCAACCTGAAGGTACATGCATCGATCTGTGGGCCTGGGATGAAAAGCTGTGCAGTTTCTTGGCTGAGCAGAGATGACTATCCTAGAAGGATTTCATAATTTTTTAGAGGAATAAGTGACTGTCTCCCAGGGTTGCATAATTTATGGGCTGAGAAACTATCCTGGGTGGATACATGTAATTTCTGCTAGCTACTGGGCTGGCTGTCCCAACGAGATTGCACAATTTCTAGGTTGAGCAACTGACTACTGCCCAAAATTACGCAATTTATGGGCTGAGCTTTCCTGCTGGGCTGGATTGCATAGTTTTTCTAGTGGATTTTAACATGCAGGATTGCACAACTCTGGAGCCTAGTAGGCTGTCAGTCAGGATTGTGCAATTTCTGGAGGGAAGGCTAGTTCCCCTCCAAAATTTCGTAATTTCTTGAGGGAGTTGCTTAGCCTAAAGCTGGACCAAGTCCGAAGAGACAACTTGTGAGGGGGATGGAATAAGCCATCATGCACAGGTTGGCAATCTACTAGAAAACCATTAAAGCTTGTGTACTTGACAGTGCAAGATATGTTGATAAAGATGGTCGGTAGGGAGGCAGCAAAATTTTGGAGGGTGGTTGTAGCCACTACAACACTTGGCAACACATTGGTAGAACTCCAGCTCTTTGAATGGACCTTGTTCGTGAAAAGAAAGTCTAACAGCTCTGGAAGTATTGTTTAGTTCTCTGGTCGTCTTAGTTTCCACTCCTGCTTGATTGTAAGATGTAGAATCTGCTAAGCCCTTGGTCAGTCGACACACATTCCAAGCCAATCCAACATAGTTGTTTCGATTGGGATTGAGGGGTATATTGATGCACAAGCAGTATAGTCGTCAGAGTCTTAGTTTCATCTCTGGTGTTGCTCCACTACCAACAGGACTGGACAGTACCCTGATGGGGTCACACAGGAACACAAGCATCGGTCCAATGCCAATGAGCCTAGTTAGTACCCAGGTAGAGTTACTTACATCACCTCTTTGTGCAGGAATCCCTTCTCTTCTTTAACCTTATTCATTTTTCATTTTTTCAAATTTTTTTCACTTTTTCATTTTTTCCATTTTTTCATTTTTTTCATTTTTCATTTCATAACTGTGCATAACGCTTATTCTTTTCAAAGGTGGAAGAGGGATCTTGACTTGTTGAGAGCATAAGAGGTTGTTCCTTTAGAGAAGTAGTTTATGTATACCTGTGACATGCTTGTCAAGGTTTTCCCTTTCACCTTACCCTACTTGACTGAGCTGACAAGGATTAACCCAAAAACAACCGACTAGAGTAGGTGATACTAGTTAGCGCGCAAGCGTTGTGTTTTCACCAAGGTTCACTTCAAACAATATGTATTTTCAATTGATGTATCATGGACTGAAGACAACAAGTTCTTACATAAAGAGCGGACAATAGATACCCAAATGTTGATAGTTGTACAAGTCCTATCGTACTTTACCTAGCTTGTTTCAAGAGTCACACACAGTCCATGCGAAACTAACCTACGGACAATAGCAATAAAACAAACCAAAAAGCAAAGCAAGAAGCAGAAACAAATGCGAAAGCAAAGTGAGTAAGCAAACAAATGAATACACAAGGAAATAAGAAAACATGCATGCAAGCAAACAACTCAAAAGAAACCACTACTCCTACTCCTAAGCTAACCATGCATGGGCCTGATCACGTGAAGCAATATTTCCAATGTATCCATCGGTGCATTGGTCAACCCATGTTGGTGAAGGCATGGTTCACGAACCTCGCAATTGTGCAAACGAGCAAGAAAGAAAGATATAACAGTGAAGACAAACACACTTTGAGTTTACAAGTTTTGACAAAACAAAAATGAGTGAAAGCGCATGACATGCACTCTGTGGACTTGCCATGGTGCTATGCTACACTACGTGAAGATGTTGAGTGTATGCATTCTCCTTACTGTGACATGCAAGCAAACATGAGAAAGGTAGACCACTTACGTTGCGCAAGTGTGCTTGTTGTGTAAGATCCCTCCAGTACATGAATGATGGGATCGTGTAGTTCGAGTGGAGGAAGCAAAATCTAGGTGTTTGGTTAATCTTGAATGCAAAGAAGAGAGTGATGAGGAGCCTTGCGTGCTTCAAAAATTTCCTGATCAGAAACGAAACCAACCTCATAACAATGAGGGCCTAACATAACCATCAAGTCGGGCTGAAGTGCCTCGACAGTTTGTGGGGTTTCAACTTCATTGATAGATATATCATCGTAGACTAGTGTCTTAGACAGATAAAAAATGATTGAATCAAAATTGTGATCAGATGAAGAAGTAGAGAGATCACGACAACCAAGATCAAAAAATTTAGGATGTTTGTTGGCATCCTCATAAATTGATGAATCGTGCAAAGGGGTATATGAGAAGCAAGGATGTTCACCCTCTGTGTTTTTAGAAATGACAGATGGCAGATTGGATATATTTTCAGAGAAATATGTGCCCTCTTCACAATGTAATGACAGACTGACATCCGACATGTCCTGTGAATGATCGGAAGTAGAAACATTCAGAAATGATTTTTCAAAGGGGAAATCAGCAATAGCAGAATCACAAGGGATGTCAAGATAAAGCGAATGAGGTGCAGATAGAAGGAAGTCATCCTTCACTATGGGTTCTTCTTTATATTCCCATACCCACTCATCATGAATGATGGCGCGGGTTGGCTGCATAACACCCACTCTGTCAACAACTTGATCCTTGTTCACAGTAGGTGAGAAGTCCAAAATGGAAGAACACAAGACAGTACTATCCAGAGGATCAATAGAACATGGGATAGAGGTTGATGGAACGAATCCATGTGACAAACAACAGGCTTGCAAGCCAAATTTGTGCAGATATCAAGAGCAGGTGTGGTGGGAGGGTGTGACATTTCAACAGATGTGTGCGCATAATATCCCACATCACTCTACGATGGTTGAGTTGAGGTGAAGGTGGTGAGTCACTTGTGACATAAACTATGCATGCCTGTGATTATGCAGCTCCATCACCGAAGTGTATTGAGTGAGATCCGAATGATTTCAAAAATTGCGGATTTTCAGATATGTAAAGAAGATACTCAAATCTTCCATTGAGAAATTCCCAATCAATTTCATCTTCGAGAAATTGTTATCCAAGATTAAAAAAGATTATGTAAAACTGTTCAACAAATTCATCGAGTGATTTTCATAATTTCAGGATTTCTTGATTAAGTGCTTTAGGGTTAAAGTGATTGAAAACACGGTCTATCTCTGTGACTAGATGATCAAGAGAATGAATATATTTTTTGGGCAGCATGGCACACCAGTGCATTGGGTGCCCTCGAAGCGTGTAGATGAATAATGTGTAGGTCATGTATTCTTCAAACATTCCATGTCTTTTTCATGAGCCTACAAGGCCAATCGTGTTCCTAACCAAGGCTATGTGGCCTCCACCATCGTATGTTTTATGTGACAAGTTATCCAAGAGATTTTCCAAGATAATGAAGTCGTTTCCATAAGACACACACTTTGGAAGAGAAACTCTGTAGTTAGTCATGATAGATATGTAGAGATTCAAAACAAATGTGAGGAATTAGCTTGTCATCTGGCCCTCCTTCTAGCGCCAAAATTTTGACGGTGTTCGACTTGCTAACATGTCAGAGGATCTCCCAGGTAAGAAGTCCCAGCAGTGGGTCATATGGTAATGCCTTGACCGCGGTTTCGCACAGAGGCAAGTAAGATGTCCCTATTGGTAGCAAGGGTGTAACATATGTAGTAAGTCAAGGAAGGTGCATGAGAGGTTCTAACACATGGAGGGTGAAGTGAGTGCGCCCCTTGGAAACCTGCGATAGCACGAAGTTAAGAAGAAAACACACGATCAAAGATGCACCACAACATGGAAGGCATGTTAGGTAGCAATCCAAAGCAATGGTTAAACCAACAACACATTTCAGAAAGATTCATACATACATATATAGAAATATCTACACATTCATGCATAAGAAAATAGATACACATATCATTTAGAGTACTCAAGATAGCTGAAATACAATACAACATATGCATGAAATGTGTTAGCTCTATTATATTAAGAAGTGTAAGTTCCAGTCATTCAATACATCCATGTCCAACCACTAGTTCCAACAACGGAATGATACAGCCACAACCACCTGCTCCTCCAAAGAGATATACTAGCTCTCCACAGTGGAGAAGCCAAGGCTCATTACAATAATTCCCAAGCTCTCTCTAAGATAGTCCTATCAGAAGCTTGGCCGACCAAAAGACTATACAATGAGTTATGAGGTTCTATTTATAGCAAAGGGTGGGGTGACCCTTGACATTCCCGTGGTCATTCATCTATCTTCATGACTCTTCAACTACTCTATGACTGTTACATTCAACTATCGACAGTTGAACTTCCACTTTACAAGACGTTACATTACAATGCACATGTGCCCATTGGAGACAAAATGGCTTGAGCAAGCCATGCAATACATCACTGGCACTCAGACCATTGTGGTGAAACGAACTCTTTGACATCCTTGTGATGGTGAAGGTAGTGAGATGATACCAAGCTTGGAACTCTGTGATGGTGTCCTTGCACTCAAAGGTTACATCTTGCTAAATTTAACTCTTGCCTCCGTTGCATCTGGGTGCACTTATATGGATCCTCCATCCAATTTGTCTGATAGCATGTGCACAGTCTTCTTGGGTGTGGCCAAAATGGAAACACACTGATGCATAGTGTCTATGCTTCTATCCAAGCATATGTTGGTGGTCATGCACATCAACTTATCAAAATACATGTTCAGCTCTAGTTTGACTTGCTTCTTGTCTTTTCCTTGGTGGGTGTGCCAAATGGACGGGATCACGTGCATGCGAACAATGACATGCATGCTACTGAATTCCCTTGCATGTGATCAACAACACTGCTCACCTTTTCTGCTCTGTGCCAACTACTGGGATGGATCTATAACTTGTACAGGTGTAGTTTCATCCATCTGTGCATGTTGTGCCCCCTGTTGTACCTGTTCCTGCTGCAACTCATTCTCTCATCTATGCAGCTCCCATTCTTCCTTGAGTTGCTACTTCAGCACATGCAACTCCTTCTCTATTTCATTCTCTACCTTCACACAATCTTAATGTCATGCTGTCACCCCATAGCCTTGATCTCCAAACTTTCTTTCATCACAAGTGGATCTCCTTGAGCTTGCAACTTTGTTCCACCTCTGTGTTCTTAACAACCTTCCTCTTGCATTTGTTGCAAGCAGGTATGCTGCCTTCAGCTGTCGTTGATGGTGGTGCTTGTTGTAATTTTGTTGCCATATTATCTTGATGTCCTTGTTTATGAATAACTTGATGTCTTCACAGGTAGGCGAGGTCATAGACACTTTCTTGGCTGCAAACCCCATTGGGCTCTCAACGGTGTCCTTTGACTCTGCTCTCCTGAAGGCCATTGTACTTGTGCTGCTGAGAGATAGATGAACACCTGTGATGCCTAGATACATAGCAGCACTCATGGAAAGCAATCTGTCAGTCAAAAACCAAAACAAACTTGAGGACTGACTTTCAACATTCATGTGTGATTGATCGTGAAGGTTGCGCAATTTCCGCCAGGAGGTCAGGAGATTGACTACCAAAACTGCATGAGGCATAGTTCTGGCTATCAGGAAGCTGACTAACTACTAGAATTGTGCAATGCACAATCCATCCTAGCCTACTGAGGACTGAAACTGCACAATACGTAATTTCATCCAGCAGTGACATGCAACCAGCAAATTGCATTGCACAGTTTTTGGAGCCAACAAGACACTGCCTCCAAGAATTGTGCAATGCAAGTCTGGAGGCCAGTTCTGGGCCAGACCTGTGCAATATTTGGAGGGAAGGTAGAGCCTTCGCTTCTAGAAATGCATAGTGCTAGCCAAGTAAGGCATGCTCCGGGCCAAGGCAGCCTAGAACGGCCGACGAGCGACTAAAAACATGAGAAGTCTGGATGCATGTTGAGATGAGTGCAAACAAGAGTGAATGATGATTCATGCAAACAACAAGTGCAGGATTTAGAAAATGGAAAAGCATGCATGTGTGTGAAGCAAGTCATCACAATGACGACTATCCGTGCAAAACAATGTCATGCATGAGAAATTAGTGAGATGTGAACGAAAAATGAAATGGTGCTTCTACAAGCTAACATACATCAAAATGATAGCAAGCACTCATTGAAATCAAGCAGACAACACTTACACAAAAAAAAACACAAAAAGCGACATAAACGCAATGCAAGACATCAAAAGAGGGCTTACCCTAAAACAACTAAGTTGAATGTGCCAACAACTCTTATATGCAATGTGGGATTTCAGAGCTACAAGGTCGATGTGAGGAATGAGCTCTACAGCATCTGGTTGATGAGTTTTGATAAGATCGGGGTTGTGACGCGCATGCCACAAATCTAGGAAAATTGACACTTGGTGGGAGGTTTCTAAAATGATCCTTGCATGTAACCTCCAACTTCTAAAGATAGATCCCTGAATCAATGGATGCCTTTGCATGTTGTCTTGGGAGAAACAATCCATTCATGCAAATCAGTTTTGCTCAGTTTTGGAGGGAACTGGTCAACCTGAAGGCACATGCATCGGTCTGCAGGTTTGGGATGAAAATTTTCACATTTTCTGGCTGAGAAAAGATGACTATCCCAGAGAGATTGCATAATTTATGAGAGGAACAGGTGATTGTCTCCCGGGATTGTAAAATTTCTGGGTTGTGCAGCTATCCTGGGTGGATTTGCGCGATTTCTGCTAGTTGTTGGACTGGTTGTCCCAGAGGGATTACGCAATTTCTGTGCTAAGCAAATGACCGCTGCCTAGAATTGTGCAATTTATGGGCTAAGAAATCCTGCTAGGCTGGATTACGTAGTTTTGCAAGTGGAGATTGACAGGAAGGATTGTGCAATTTTGGAGCCCAGCAGGCTGTCAGTCATGATTGTGAAATTTCTAGAGGGAAGGCTGGTTCCCCTCTAGAATTGCACAATTTCTTGAGGGATCTACTCAGCCTACAATTAGAACAAGTCCAGAGAAACATCTTGTGAGGGGAATGCAACAAGCCATCATCCACAAGCTGGAAATCTACTCGAAAACCACTGAAGCTTGTGTACTTGACAGTGCAAGACATGCTACTAAAGATGGTCGGCAGGGAAGCTCCAAAATGAAGCTAAGGCAAAATTTTGGAGGGTGGTTGTAGCCGCTACAACACGACTATAAGAATACCAGAAAAAGAAAAGAGTTTCATAATTACTAATTCATCCCCACGCCCCCCACCAAGCAATTCCTTATTTAAGCATTACTAATTTTTTGTCGGCATGGGGGCTTCAATGGGGGAGCTACCATACCACGTGAATTCATGTTGGGGGGCATATATTGAGGAAAAAATGACATAATATATTAGGGGATATATAGGGGGTAAAGGGTTTTTATATTGGTGGGTACAAAAAATGGAGCTCAAAGTTTATAAAAAATATAAAGGGGTATACAAAATGTTAATGAAAAATTGGTTGCCTACAATATCTAGTGAAAGTAGGGATTTTTTAAATTGGGAAGGTGTGTTGGGTTCGTATTGGTAGGGGGTTAAATAATGTGATTTTTAGAGGTATTTTCCAATATGTAGTCAAATTAAGAGTATTGTTTAATATGCCATGAATGCACATGATATGTCAAAGGTTAATTGAGTGAATCCCTCATGTTTGTCGGTTTAGCTTTTCTCTCTCATACACTTGCACACTTAGAGAAATATTGGAGCATCCTTGGAGCACTATATTATTCACTTGGATTGGAGAAATAAAGCAAAGGAAAGCATGTGAGTGCAAGGGAATAGTTGGATCAACAACTAAATCAGAGATACTCTGCAGGTACATGTTACATGTGTGATTTCCTTGTTGATTTTGGATGCATATGTATGTGATTTTCTGGTTATGTGTTGTCATTGGTATGAATATTTTCTTGGAGTGACAGTGGTTTTAGCCTTGCCTAGCCATGATGGTGTGGGCTTCCCACTTGTTTTTCTGATTGGTGTTCAGGTTCCTAATGGTCATGGGTTGGAACAAATGCTCTAGAAGCCATGTAACAACTTGGGTTGAGTTACTAGCTCCTGGATCCATTGGTTGGAACAAATGCCCTGGAGACCTTGGTGAGTTGAATTACGAGTTCGTAGGTCCATGGTTGGAACAAACACTCTAGAGCTCTGGAAGGTTATGGGTTGAGTTACTAGTTCCAAGGGCCCTGGAATGCTTGGGTAGAGACCAATCTGGTTGATGTTAGTGACTTCCAAACCATAGAGGTGGAATCGCTGTAATTGAGGGTAGAGGTGATCTGGCCTATGTAAGCGTTGGTTTGGTTTTATCTTGGTTCATTCCATGAGATCCCACATTCATGCTTATAATATGGTGCGAGGGTGATTGGATGAAAGAGATATTTGGTTCAGCTCAATCTACGGTCAGATGGTACGAGGAAGTCTATGACTTGGTTGGCATTTTCATATGTTAATAAGAGTTATTTTCCTATTGTGATCTATGAGCACCTGTATTGGTTATCATGTTGAAATTATGGCTGATTTTCCATGGTTTATATGTTGGTTATTTGTTGATTATATGATGTATTCTATCTATGACTCCTATCATATTTTGATAAGTTATTAAATGGTTGATGAATTCACGAACTAACAAGTGTTATTACATCTAGCTACAGAGGGTTTAGAACCTTCCTAGTGATTCTCAAATAAAGAATATCAATTTATTGTCAAATATGAATTCATGACCTGTAGCCTACATGTTTTCCATATGTTTGACAAAATGTTTGTTATGGATTAGGCATCATTGGGTCAAGTTATTGCTTGAGATTTGATTTGATGGCTTTTTTATTACCTTTGATTGTGTTCTAAAAAGTTACAGGTAATTATGGGCAGTGGTCTGGAGGTTGGACTAAAAACGTGGCACAAATACTGGAACCGCATGCTCAGAAATCAAGGATTTAGGTCATAACCACATGGAAGAAGGTGTGTGCTTGTGTTTGAGGCCTCATAACTGTACCCTTGCCTCTTTATGAATACAGTTAGGGGTTAAGCTTGTGAGAAAGGGTTCCATATCAAGGATTGATCATTTGGGGTGGTTGTTCAGCTCCTGAGTGATTTGTAGTCCCTATGGGATGTCAGTAAGTGTTCAGTTTGTAGGCCCCACTTCCACAACTAGAACTTGAAGGTTGAGTCATGACATAGTGACACTCTTCTCATGTTTACCCTAGCAAGCTTGTGAATTTAGGTAAATGTGGGAGAATTCATTACAACAATGTACCCATGATTAAGTTTCTTACAAAAAACATGTAGTGGTATGCAAGATTGTCATTGATATAGGTGGATACTAATGGAAACCCATATCTTCCACTTTTAGAGCTATAAAAAGGGTCTATTTCACCTCTAATTACCTAACATTAATATGTCAATCCGGGAGCATTTTGTTATTTCAAAGAGTGTCTTAGTCTGAGGCTATCATTTGCTAGAGTAATGCTAGTAGTACAGTGTTCAGAAATACAAGAGTAAATGGATGCTTGTCTACAGCTTAACTACTTCAAAAGAGTAAATCACACACTAAGTAACTTATCAGTCAAGGGTTCAGTAGCAATAACCCATCCCTTTGGAAACTGATGGAAAAGGAAATCAGAGAACAGATCGTGGATCTGGGAGCCAGACAGTAAATGCCAATGCTCACTACAGCCTTAGAACGTCTCCCACACCAAAATAACAAATGCCAGTAAATGGAACGACAGATAAGAAAATGGAACAAAAAATAAGAAATCGAATAGCAAGTCTATAATGGAACAGCAATTCCGAAATAGGATAGCAGCTAAGAAATAGAACAACAACTAAGTCTCAAATGCAGTAACAAACTTAATCTATCAAATCAAATGCATTAATTGTAATCAAACGGCAATCTTTCACTCTTAAGGCAGATTGAACAACACACACAATGGAACATCACCGATTACTGATAAACTACGAAACAGCGCTTGAAAACCATATATGCACACAACACACTTAAATAGTAATCTGATCCAAGTATCAATCTCAATTAGAAGGAATACGACTGTGTTTCAAACTGGAACAACATTGTTCATAAATCCAACAATCGTAAAGAACATAACTCCCAATGTGAATGAACAGGTGCACAAAACAAAAACTCTATAATGGAATAGTAATAGTATTCTCTTAAGACTAGTAATATTAGATCAACTCTGAAAAATAATAGTAATATGATGCAGAGTCAATACAATAGTTTTGTCTGTGGAAACCTTGATGAATTAAACATAACAGAGCATGTGATGTAAACTTATAAAACACATCAGATTACCAAATAACGACGATAGGCAAACCACACATAAACCAACGTAATAATACAGGAGCAAGTGTCCTCTAGGGCCAGGCCCTTAGCCTCCAGGGGTACACTGCTTGAAGTTAATCTACACTCGGAGATGAAGTAATCACCAAGTTTATGTTAATGAATAAAGCAGAATTACAATAAACTAGTTCTTATCGAGACTCGATGATCAAAGTTTTGATCTTAAAAGAAATTACATAAAAACATAATCATGTCTAACTCTCCCTCGAGCTAACAGTGTTGTCCCTTTTATAAGGGTGACGACGGAGATGTCTAAGTGCAAAAATAGATAAAACAGCGATCCCTCAGGATCCTTGATCCTAAGGGATTCGCCGAACCGCTAGGCCTCAGTGATTTCTTTTCTCCCCTGCACCGAGCTGGTATCTCCACCTCCTTTTCTGGGCCGATTCGCTTTGATTTTCTTTGCCTTATTTGCATTCGGTCTCCCGTCAAAGGGACAACGGTTATCTCGTCCTTGTCCTTTCCTTTGGAACGACAACTTCTCGTTTTCACTCCTTCCTGCATAAGGAAATGACAATTGTCAGCGTTTTAGTCTTGCATATTAATCTCACATGTTTTGTTATAATTCTTTATCATTTTCCGAGTTCATGATGCAAAAAGGTTTGCAAGTTCCACTGAAAAGATACTGAAATAATCATCAAAAACACACCTACTCCACACACCCCCCTACTTACCCTGTTTCATGCCCTCATGAAAACGTTGTAGTTGACATGCAAGGCAGTGAGAGAATAGGCTGGAGATGGAATCTCATGTGGAGGCCTACAGCCATGATGAGTAACTAGGTAGTCAAAGAAATGGCCCATCTGACCCTCGGGCATCTCATACAAGGCTTGGTATCTAGGTGTAGGGTGCCAAATAATTGGACTCCGGAACCTATATCCTAACCAAGATGGCCCTGCCCTCAAAATGATTTCGCCATAGAGGTGCAAGAAGTTGGCAACTAATTTAAAATTCTCATACTTAAACGGTTCCCTGAGCTGGATATTCGGATTAGAGATTTGATACTGAAATTTAGTTGCATCAATGGCAAGGTCTTGATAGAAAGAAAGTATTCTAATCCCTGTCGAATGAGTGCCTCATGCATGGGTCCTAATGTTTCAATTACACCCAGAGTCTTCATGAGGTTTCTATGTGCTTTCCACAACTGTACTGGGTTCCTAGGCTCAGCCCTTACCCATAAATCTAAGTCGTTTTCTTGCCTCTGGAAAGTATTATAGGCTTTAAGCCATTTAATTTGATTAACCCAAAATGAGATGAACGCTCGCAATTGGATGTCTCCAACAAAAGGCCAGGGTTCAGCTCGGTGTCCTGGTCTAATACAAGGTTATGTAAATAGAACTCACACAGAAGTCTCTGGACTTTTACCCTGTAGTGCTTACAACAGTCTATAAAATCATTGACAATGTTAATTTGTATGGGAGCACCTGCTTTAACAGCTTTTATTTTTAATTACAAATATCGTTCCAATAGAAACAAGGCATAATTCTGGCAGGGGCTCTACATGCTAAGACATCATTGTATAAAGAACACAAGGTATCCATCTGCTTGATAACGATATCTAGCCTACAAGTTACCTTTGTGACTTTCTCTTGTTCCTTCCGCCAACCTTCAAAAGCCTGGCTTTCGGATTGATTGACGTTCCTAAGCTGTTGTTGTAGCTCTTCATACTTTTCGCGAGGGACCGTTTGCTCTCTAAGATTTTCTGCTTCTTGCTGAGCTTCGTTCAACCCCTTTCATAGGGTTACTGTTTTTGGATCTCTTCTCCATGCAGCAGTGGAGGCCTAGAGTTTTACCTGAACTTTCCTATTGCGTTTCTTTGAGTTCAGAACCCTTATCACTCCTCAAAGTGGTGCCTTCATCTGAATTTCCTTATCACAGGTCATCATGTCATCCATTTCTATTTTAACGTGAATATCAGTCTGTTGCTGTTCCTTTTCAATTGGAACAACAGTGTGTTCCTCAGCATCATTTGGAATAGTAGCTTGTTTCTCGACAGGGTTTTGAACAACAGGAAAAATTCTGATCCTCCGCCCCTTTGCCTTGTGGGGTTTTGCTGGACTGGTCACCTTTTTCCTACATGAAGTCTTTTTTACCCTTTGCCTTGCTTTCAGGATCCTAATTTGCTGGTGGAGCTAGACTATTATATTCAATAATATCTGTTGTTCCTTTCGCAGTTCTTTGATTTCCAAAATTTCCTTAGAAGGAACAGAAGGCTATTCACTGTGACCTGGACTGTGACTAGTCCCCGGATCTTCCTTTTGGGGTGTTTCTTCATTGTTCTTATTTGGCTGTTCTGGGGCAGGAACCCTAACTGGTTCTGTCATTTCTTAGGCGACTTCTCTTTCTGCACCTGCTTCCTCCAGAATTTCTTCTGGTGTCTTCTGGATAGGAACGGATTGTTCCTGTTTAGTATCTCCTATCGTCTCTTTATCATGAACAGGCAGATTCTCTTCTTCTGCCTCCTTTACATGTGGTTCTTCAAGTGCATTTTCCTCCTGGGGTTTCTTTTCGTCATGGAGGTCTGATGGATTGGAAGGTTGGCCATATTCGTCCATATTGGCCAAGACTTCAGCCAATTCATCTTCTCCCACTGGGTCCTGCAATGGGCTACCTTCCTGCTATTCCATTTCTGCTTCCTGCTCAGATTGCTCGGCTTCTGTTTCAGAATGCTCGGCACCTTCTTCATTTTCTTCTTCAGATTGCTCAGCTTCTTCTTTCTCTTCTTCTTCAGATTGCTCGGCCTCCCCTTCTGGCCATGAGGGTTGCTCATCTTCAATTTCTACCGGCTGGCTGGTGTTTTCGTGGAGCTTCTCTAGCCTCCCTCGTATCCGTGCTAACCGGACCGATTTCCTGTGTTTTTTTGGCCATTCAGGTGTACCGGTGGCATGCTTACGCTTTGCCAATTCCTTGCGTTTTTTTTTACGCTGGGATGTAATGGTGGCATTTTTCTGTTTTGCTAATTCTCTGTGTTTTTCTGGACGCTCTGATGTACTCGTGGCATGCTTACATTTTGGGGATGGTGCTGTCAACCCCCCATCTATCATGGTAATTAGCTCTTCCCAGCTGCTCTGCTGCTGGGTGAGGCTATGACTGACAATTAACCAAATCAACACATGATGACTAACAATTGACTCTACATGTTGTGCCTTTTTTATGCTCCGTGCAACGTCATGAAGTAACGAATTCAAAAATACAGGTAAATTTACAGAGCATTTCTGCTTTAGTACAGCTAAGAGTTTAAGATATCGTGGTCTTACCATGTCTTTTATGCCTTCACAGGTGATGTAGCTTTGAACGGTCCTTGCCAATTCTGCCCAGGGCTCTCGTAGTATTGCCGGCAGAACTCCCTTTCCTTTAATTGCCAAGCTCTGGCCTTCGTCCTGGAAGATTTCTATAATCTTCTGTAATCTCTCATTTTTAAACGTCCGTACAAGTCCGGTGGCTGGTAGTCCCGAGACTTCTATGATTATGTCATTGGTGACTGCTATATGTCTCCCCCTCACTGTGGAGTAATCCTCTTGCAAATTCGGCAGGAATTCAATTGCCACTGTCTCGTTAGACTCCTACAAGCGGTTGAGATAAGTCAGCCACCCTACTCTTGCCAAGATTTCCCGGGTAGCAGCGGAGACTGTCAACACTTGCGGTTCCCTCTGAATCGGTCTTCCTCCCATGGTTTCACTGCAAACTCTCAATGAAACAACAGCTGTTCATGCTGTTGAAACACAGAGAGGCTAATAGACGCAAGACTTGTTCAAACAATAGAGTATACCATAGAAATGGCTTATGAACAACAATTCGTGCAGAAAAATAAAAATAGCATGTCGTTGAGCTATGCCATACCCTAGTACACAACTTTCCCGAATAGTGAGCTAACACGTAATCCAGGGAATAATGAGGTTAACCTCCCCCCCCCGCAATGTGATAGGCTGTCCCAGTCGTCAAATAAAGGAGCAACGACCGTCAAATAAAGGAGCAACTATAAAGGAATAGCGTATGGCAATATGCCATGTTTACAAAAACAGCGAATTACCAAAATCGAGGCATAGAGTTAGATCACTTATTACGTAAGAGGCTACTGCGATAAGATGTGAGGCTGGGAGGATAGGACATTTGTCGTACTTTCCAAATCTCCTGCGGTCACTGTCAATTACTCTGCCATGATTGGTGATAATAAATTTACATGCATTATATACTTTGGGGAATGACATATGATTAATTACTAAGGTATAAGAAATAGAAGGGTGTTAATAACTCACCTATTGGTGTAAGTAATGTGACTTCGATACCATTAACAGTGCTCTGCTACCGACAGGTGTCCATAACCTTGGCAGAGTTGTTTATTTCACCCATGGAACCATGATCCTTTGTGTATACTTAGGGAATGTTGTGTGATGTCAAAATGTAGGCCATTATGCTGACTTGGTGACCAATTAACTATAATTCCATTCACGAGGAAGGAGCGAAAAGTCGTCAGGCCGGCTCATGATGAGACCTCCTATTCCAAGGGTTATTTTTTTTATATACCTTTTGGACAATATCCCTGGTGTGGTGGCCATAGTGGGAATGCCACTTCACTTTCGTCCTCATGATCATGGTAGGCTGGCTCTTGATGAGACCCCCTATCCTGCATTTGAAAACTTATAAGTCATGTTTACTTTTTTCTTTCTTTTTCATAAAGTACTTTCCCTTATTTATACACAAGGGGTGATTCAACACTCCTTAAGAGTAGGAATGGTGGAAGAAGTCTTAACATCTCAATAGGAAGATATAAACCCTTTGCTCTTATTCCTAAATAATAATCAAAGAGGATAAAAAAGGGTCGTGATGATAAAGATGAACAATCATAGCAGAATTAGTAGAACAATGACAACAAAAGATGATAAATAAGTCTGTCCTTCCTTTTGTCCTCTTACCAATGCAGAGCCTTATAAAGATAGCAATTTATGATTGGATGATTCCAGTATGTTGTGATTTTGAATCCATTGCATAAGTGCATAGCTGAATTCTAAAAGACTTGAAAGAACAGGAGCAATAAGTATCCTTAATTTAGATCAGCAAAAGGAACAAGTTGTTTCACAGGGAGAGCAAAAGCATGCAAGTGGTGTTCTTTTGGAAAAAGGAACAAAAGACCACAAATAGCAGAAAATGTCATTCCTTTGAAAAAAGAACAGTACAACACACAGATGTTGTTCCTTTGGAAAAGGAACAACGGAACATTCCAATGTCGTTCCTTTGAAAAAGGAACAACAGAAATCAAAAAAATGTTGTTCCTTTGGAAAAGGAACAACAAACACACGGAAATGCCATTCCTTTTGAAAAAGGAACAACAACAACCAAAAATGTTGTTCCTTTGAAAAAGGAACATCAAAAGATGCAAAAATGTCATTCCTTTGGAAAAGGAACAACAGAAATCAAAGATGTTGTTCTTTTGGAAAAGGAACATAAAAACATGTAAAAATGTTGTTCCTTTGGAAAAGGAACAACGGAAATAGAAAAGGTTGTTCCTTTGGAAAAGGAATAGAAAAACACACAGATATGTCATTCCTTTGAAAAAGGAACAACAGAAATCGAAATGTTGTTCCTTTGGAAAAGGAACAACAGAACAAGCAAATGTTGTTCCTTTGGAAAAGGAACAACAAAAATCAAGAATTGTTGTTTCTTTAGAAAAGGAACAACAGAACCACACAAATGCCATTCCTTTGGAAAAGGAACGGCGAAAATCTAAAATGTTGTTCCTTTGGAGAAGGAACAACGGAACACACAAAAATAATGAAAAAGATCCAAATTACAGCGAGATGACGGCTGATCCAATGGGATTTGCTCTTTTGAAAAAGGAACAGCCGGAAGAAAATGTTGTTCTTTTGAAAAAGGAACAGCAAAAAATGACAGCAAAACATTAATTCAAAAACAAGTACAAAAAAATGATTCAAAGAAAAAGAACTTATGTACAAACTGTAAAAAGAAATGAATTCTTTAATGAATTACAGGTGATGAAGACTTCTCTTCCTCTCCCAAAATCTCCATATGAGAGTCTCGACGTAGCTGCTGGCAAAAGGACTCCCCAGTGAGTGGTTTGCGATAGAGACGAAGTCGGTGGCCATTTGCCTTGAAGGCATATCCAGAACCGTCAATAGTGATTAGAGTAAGGGTCCCATTGTCATGTACCTTCTGGATTTCGTATGGTCCCAACTAACGAGTCCGGAGTTTCCCGGGGAAGTCCTGAAACCTGGAGTCATCCAAAAGAGCCCAGTCTCCTTCGTGGAAGACTTTATTTTTAATGAGAGCATCATGCCATTTAGCTCCCTGCTGTTGGATCAGGGCAGTGTTTTGAAGTGCAGAGAGCCTAATTTTGTCCAACTCATTGATCTGCTGCAATCGATTAATCTGTGCCTCAGTTAGATCTAAGCCAACTTCCTGTGTTGTTCGTAATGTTTGGATTTCGAATTCTATGGGTAAAATAGGCTGTTTTCCAAACACTAATTGATAAGGTGAGTAACCAGTGGTGCTTCTCCATGTTGTTCTATAAGCCCACAGTGCTTCAGGTAGTCTGGCATCCCAATCACGTCTATGTGACACAATGGTTTTTGTTAGAATTTCTTCTATTATTTTATTGCTGCTTTCTACCTGTCCATTCGCCTGTGGGTGGTATGGAGTAGTGATTTTATGCTAGACATGATAGTTGTTGAGTGTTGCAGCTATTCTGTTCCCAGCAAACTGTGGTCCACCATCTGTAATTATTTCTATTGGAAGGCCATAGCGTACAAATGGATGGCATAGGAACTGTATGACAGAGTCCTATATAGCTCTAGGCAATGCTTCTGCTTAAACCCATTTGGTGACATATTCTCTTGCCACCAAAATATATGTTTTCTGGTTTGATGATGGGTTAATTGGTCTAATGAAATCAAGAGCCCATCGCTTGAATGGTTCAATGACCAACTGTGGTTTCAGAGGCATCTCATCATATTGACCAGGGCGTCCTTCTCACTAGCAACTGTCACAGGCTTGGACAAATTTCTTTGCATCTTTGAAAATAGTGGGCCAATAATACCCTGTCTGCAGCACTTTATGTCCAGTTCTACACTCAGCGAAATGTCCACCACATGGCCCATCATGTCAGGCTTTTAAAATGTCAAAGATTTCATCTTCTCGGACGCATATCCTGATATGCATGTCTGCCCCTGTATGAAACAAATAGCCCCCAATCCACGAGAATCGAGCACTCTTCTGAACAATCTGTTTCCACTCATTGGGGGATAGATGTTTCGGTAGTTTACTTACTGCTAGGTAATTGGCAACATCAGCATACCAGGATGTTTGCATAGCAACAACAAACAGATGCTCATCCAGGAATTGATCTTCAACTGCTGCTGCATCGATTGGCTTTGGCATTCTTAAGATAAAATCGGCTACATGATTTTCTTTGCCAGGTCGATCCTTGATTGTGATATCAAATTCCTGCAATAAAATCATCCATCTAGTTATTCTGCCATTTGTGACAGGCTTATTTGCTAGATACTTTATGGCAGAATGATCTGTATACAAGACAACAGGATATCCAGTAATGTAATGTCTAAACTTATTGATAGCATGTATTACAACTAGGAATTCTTTTTCAGTAACAATGTAATTTAATTCAGCAAGGGATAAATTTTTGCTGATGTAATAAATTGCATATGGTTTTTTATACTCCTCCTGCCCAAGGACCGCTCCAATGGATGTATCTGAGGCATCAGATGATATCTAGAATGGCAAATCCCAATTTGGTCCTCAAAGGACTGGGGCTGTGGATACGAGCTTCTTCAGATCCTTGAAAGCACGTTCACATTTTTCTATCTAAAGAAAATCGACGTTATCAGTTAGTGCATATAGAGGTGCAACAATGTGCGTATAATGTTCTATAAATCGCCTATAATAACCAGAAAATCCAAGAAAACTGCATACATCTGTTTGAGTGGTAGGAGTGGGAATAAGCAAAAGTATTTGGATTTTGGCTGGGTCTACCTGAATGCCAGCTGCTGAAATATAGTGTCCTAGGATAAGTCCTTTAGTCATCATCATATAACATTTTTCATGGGTTAAACAAAGCCTGGTAGCAATGCAACGTTGTAGGACTTTTTCTAGGGTATCCAATGCTGGAACGAAATCATCTCCATATGGTGTAAAGTCATCCATGTATACTTCAAGTTCGTCATTTATTAAATCTGCAAAAATGCTAAGGATAGCCCTTTGGAATGTGGCAGGAGCATTGCATAAACCAAAAGGTAGAACTCGGTAGGCAAATGTTCCCCAAGGACAAGTAAAAGTAGTTTTGTCTTCATCTTCAAGGGCAATCTGAATCTGATTGTATCCACTGAAGCAATCTAGGAAAGAAAAGAATTTATTTCCTGCTAAATTATCTAATACTTGGTCGATGAATGGGAGAGGAAAGTGGTATTTTTGTGTTGCTTTATTTAGCTCCCTGTAGTCCACACAGATTCTCCATTTCCCATTCTTTTTTGGTACCACCACAAGCGGAGAGACCCATTTACTATCAGAGATAGGATAGATAAAATTGACATCTAAAAGTTTTTGAAGTTCAGCTTTTACCACATCTTTTAGATGAGGATTAAGTCTCCTTTGAGGTTGATGAACAGGTCTGGCATCCTTTTCTATATAAATGTGGTGTGTACATAATTGGGGGTCAATTCCTTTCATATCAGGGTAATCCCATGCAAATTCTTCTTTATATTTCCTTAACAAATGGATAAGCTTCATTTCTTGTTCAGGTGTGAGGTTGGCATTAATATTTAATGTTTTTCCCGGTTCAATTTCCACAATTTTACTATTTGCAACAGAAGTAACAGGTATTGTTTGATCATGTGTATCTTTCGGAGGATCTTCTTCTAATTCATTATCAAACGCTGCTTCTATCATGTGACAATGTGTGCAAGATCTAGATTCAATTTGACTAATGAAATTATTAATGGCATCATCTTCTGTTTGGTCTTTAAAATTAAGTGCCTCTTGTATAGTTAATGGAGATCTAATTTTATCAATAAGGTATGATACAGGGTGCTTATTAGTTTTGATTATTGTGACACTTGGCTGTGCTAGAGGATATAGAACTAAGTTTTTGATATTTGGTCCTCTGGTTATGGTCATATTTCCTTGCTGACAGCCAATATAAGCATCGGTAGTGGCAAGCCAAGGTCTACCTAAAATCAGCGGATTTCCATCAAGTCGGGTTTTAGGATTTATTATCAGGAAATCGGTTGGATATTCCCAGGAATCAACAGAGACCATGACATCATGTAGAGTACCCTCCGGCCTAACCACAGATTGGTCAGCCAACTCTAGCAAGGTAGAGGTGGGTTCTACAGATGTAATTCCTAGCTTTTGGCAAGTACTGGTTGTTAAGATATTAATTGCAGCTCCTAGATCAACTAAGGCGTTAGACAGGGTCTGACCAGAAATTTGGACAGTTACAATTGGATTTCCTGGGTCTTCATATTTAATGGGTGTTTCTTTCCCTGATAGTAAGTCAGATAAAGTGCCGACTACTTGGACTCTTGGATTATTAGTTATATTCCTCCTTGGTTTATTTATGCACAATTATTTGATAGTTTTTGCGTATATGGGGATGTCTTGAATGGCTTGGAGGAATGGAATTTTTATGTACATATTTTGTAATTCTCCTTGAATGTCAAAATCAGGATATTGTATAGGTCAAGGTATGACTAATTGTTCTGGGAACGGAGGAGAGGATGTGGTTGCTTGATTATGAGTTTGTTGTTTATTCACATCCTCTTGTTGTGATAGATGTTCTCTGGGTAACTGATCTTCAATCTGAATTGTCTTATCTCCCTCGGTTTCAATAATACGGCCAGATCTTAACTGAAGATCATTACACTCCCTCAAATCGGCTCCTATTTCTGGTGTTTCTATAATTTGGAGAGATTGGACCAGTCTGTTATTTGGATTGGGATTGGGTTGGGCTGGGAGTTGCGGTCTCAGATTATAATGGGGATTTTGTTGTAAGGCTGGCAGTGTAGGTTGAGGGAGCGGAATAGTTCTTACTGGCTGATGCATCGGTCTCTATCAGTTTGTCTGCCAGGCTGAACTTTGTGAAGCAAGGGGAGTCCATTGTGGAGGATATGAGTTACCTTGCCAATATGGTGGAGTATAAGGAAAATTCGGCCAACCAGATTGGCTTGCCTAATTCAGCCATGGGTTTGAAGAAGGAAACAAATGTGGTGCCCAGTTTGGAAACGGGGGTTGGGATTGACTTTGCCACATACTATATTGTTGAACATTACACTGTGGAGGATGAAAAGAAGAAGTTACTTCTGGAAACATACCAGATTGTCTCAGCTGCCACTGACGGCGCTGGTTGAGCAAATACACCGATTCTGGTTCTTCTTTCGCTTCCTTATATACCGCTTTCAATCCAGGAAGTGAGAGGCAGCTCTCCGTAAGGTGATCTTTTGTACAGATGGCGCATGTTTGGACTGTATCTAGTGGACACTCCTTGTGGCTATTCTTTTTCGTGCATCGGGGACAGAAGATCGCCAAATTCTATTCCGCCTCCATTTTCTTCTGTTTGGCCTGCATAATATCAAGTTGTGTAGTCAGTGTCCCTAATATATCAGTTTTAAAATTTTCCAATAAATTTCCAATTTCTACACATGTTACTCCTTCTGTTGAAATTTTATTATCTCTTACAAACCGATCATGTTCTGCCGGTTTTACTCTTGTGCTGCCTCTCGAGCTCCTGATACATAAATCAATAATGTCAACAAAATTTTCTTGATAAATATCCCCTTTTCCCATAATGTTTAATGTTTCGATCCATTGTTCCTTCATGCCCCTTATTAATGTTGTTTTTAACACATTATTAGGTAAAGGTAGTGATGCATAAGGAGATCTTTGTAGATTATACTGGAAACATTCCACATACTCCTCTAATGTTTCATTCAGTCTAGCTGTCATCTGAAATATTCCGTCCTTTAGTTCTCTAGACCTGCAATAATCCTGATAATTTTTTAGAAAAGATTCTTTCATTTGATCCCAGTTGTTTATAACCCTGCTACCTAATCTCATAAACCATCTTAAAGCAGCCCCTTTTAATGTAGAGGGAAATAGTTTCAGTTTCTAGGGGTCGGTGGTGTAATCATATCCTCTGCACAACACATCAAATTCAAATAAAAATGCATCCGTATCTTCTAATGTAAGACCATGAAATGTAGGGATATGTTGAAGATGGATTGCTTTCATAGCCGCATTTGCTGCAGAATCCACTATAGGGTATTGTAATGTAGAGGTTTGAGTGTTTGGCTGATTTTGAGCCATAGGGTTGAATATATGCCAATAACCTTCTGGGATATCTAGGAGGGTTTTCCTAGGTTGAGAGGGAATGGCTTTGACAGGAATAGTTTTAATAGCACTTCCTCTATCTAGGATAATGAGAATGCCTGATGTCTGAGGAGATTGAGTTTCTTCAACAATGATTTTTGCAGCACTTCCCTTGTCTGGGTTGTTTAATGGCTAAGTTGTTCCAATAGGAGATCTTGGTTCCTCAGTTTCCCCTGTCTCTCCTTCTCCTTCACAAAGATTGCTGAAATTCCCTTCCTGCAATAGTTATGGAGTAGAATTTTCAATTTCTTGAAAGTCCTGCTCTTCAGTTTGACTATGAACCTCAACAAAGGCTACAGATGGTGATCATGTGGCTTGAAGGGAGCTAGTAGGCTGTTTAGAAATGATTTTCCTAGGTCCTACTGATGGCTGAGATTCTGCTTTCTTGTAGATTTCGTCTATGAAGGTCATTCGGCCAAGGGTCACCGACCCCTTATCTTTTTCTAGCTTGGGTAGAGGTTTGGAATTTTTTTCTGGATTTTTCTGCTTAGTCATGCACTCAAATTAACTACTAAATTCTATTAAAACAAAACAACAGCAAATCTGTTACGAGAGCGGACAGAGGAGCAAAGCTTTTACATGCTCCGTACATAGGTTCTTACCTTCCGTTTTTAAAATCCAACTCTTCCCTAGTAGGTTCGTACACTACTCTGAAAAAAGAACAAATGGCTACACTCTTTCCCCGGTAATGGCGCCAAAAATGTAGAGCTATAAAAAGGGTCTCTTTCACCTCTAATTACCTCACATTAATATGTCAATCCGGGAGCGTTTTGTTATTTCAAAGAGTGTCTCAGTCTGAGGCTATCATGCGCCAGAGTAATGCTAGTAGTAGAGTGTTCAAAAATACAAGATTAAATGGATGCTTGTCTACAACTTAACTACTTCAAAAGAGTAAATCACACACTCAAAAGACTAAGTAACTTATCAGTCAAGGGTTCAGTAGCAATAACCCATCCCTTTGGAAACTGATGGAAAATGAATCAGAGAACAGATCGTGGATCTGGGAGCCAGATTGTAAATTCCAATGCTCACTACAGCCTTAGATCGTCTCCCACACCAAAATAAAAAATGCCAATAAACGGAACGACAGATAAGAAAATGGAATAGCAAATAAGAAATCGAACAACAAGTCTGTAATGGAAAAGCAATTCCGAAATAGGACAGTAGCTAAGAAATAGAACAACAACTAAGTCTCACAAACAGTAAAAAACTTAATCTATTAAATCAAATGAATTAATAGTAATCAAATGGCAATCTTTCACTCTTAAGGCAAATCGAACAGCACACACCAATGGAACAACACCGATTACTGATAAACTATGGAACAACGCTTGAAAACCATATACGCACACAGCACACTTAAATAGTAATCTAATCCAAGTATCAATCTCAGTTAGAAGGAATACAACTGCATTTCAAAATGGAACAACATTGTTCATAAATCCAAAAATCGTAAAGAACATAACTCCCAATGTGAATGAATAGGTGCATAGCACAAAAACTCTGTAATGGAATAGTAACAGTATTCTGTTAAGACTAGTAATATTAGATCAACTCTAAAAATAACAGTAATATGATGCAGATTCAATACAATAGTTCTGTCTGTGGAAACCTTGATGAATTAAACATAACATAGCATCTGATGTAAACTTATAGAACACATCAGATTACCAAATAACGACGATAGGCAAACCACGCATATACCAACGTAATAATACCGAAGCAAGTGTCCTCCAGGGCCGGGCCCTTAGCCTCCAGGGGTACACCGCTTGAAGTTAATCCAGACTCAGAGATGAAGTAATCACCAAGTTTGTATTAATGCATAAAGCAGAATTACTATAAACCAGTTCTTATCGAGACTCGATGATCAAAGTTTTGATCTTAAAAGAAATTACATAAAAACATAATCATGTCTAACTCTCCCTTGAGCTAACAGTGTTGTCCCTTTTATAAGGGTGACGGCGGAGATGTCTAAGTGCAAAAATAGATAAGACAGTGATCCCTCAGGATCAAGGATCCTCAGGGATTTGCCGAACCGTTAGGCCTCAGTCATTTCTTTTCTCTCCTGCGCCGAGCTGGTATCTCCACCTCCTTTTCTGGGCCGATTCGCTTTGATTTTCTTTGCCTTGTTTGCATTCGGTCTCCCGTCAAAGGGACAATGGTTATCTCGTCCTTGTCCTTTCCTTTGGAACGACAACTTCTCGTTTTCACTCCTTCCTGCATAAGGAAATAACAATTGTCAGCGTTTTAGTTTTGCATATTAATCTCACATGTTTTGTTATAATTCTTTATCGTTTTCCGAGTTCATGATGCAAAAAGGTTTGCATGTTCTACTGAAAAGATACTGAAATAATCATCAAAAACATACCTTTTTTAGTACTCCACACCACTAACTCTATGGTTCTCTATATTCTTAGTATTTTTTCTATGGTTTTTTGGGAATGAAACGTTTTGGGTTGTTTTGAGGCCCTAAACAATGTTTTTTGGTCATTCGGAGGGCTATGGGTTGTCATGGCATACCCTGGTTATAGCCAAAACTTGTAATCCTTTTATATTTCTTTGCAATGAACTATTTCTCACCCTAAATGGAGATCATATGAAGAACTTTCACCCTTGAGAAGTTGATGTATCAACTAACCACCTTATCCTGCAAGCTTTTTGGTGGTTCATATTATAGGGTCACGGTGATCCGAATGGAAAATGGCATCAACCCATGGTATTCATCCACCCATGTTATTTATCCACCCATGGTATTCATTCACCCATGGTATTTTCCCATGGTATTGTGACATTGACCCATGGTATTCATTCACCCATGGAATTTACTCATGGTAATATAACTGAAAATTACTATAAGTAACAAGTTGCATTTTGTAAAAGGACAATTTGTCCGCCACAATGTAGCTTTTACAGTTATTCTTCATTTTAATAAAAAAATTCTTTTTGGTTTTGTTTATTGGGAATTCTCCTCTTTTTATTATGTAATTTTAATTTTCAAATCTCGGGAGCCTCTCCCCCAAAATCCATTTCAATCTTTTAGATATTGGGGGCCTCCCCCCCAGATTTGGATGAGTGGTATCAGAGCAGGTTATAATTCCATAGGAATGATGGTTTGATGCATATTTTAGTTTCAGATTTTGCAGCAATATTCAGCAAACTTTAGGCATGTGCTACGTCCTCCACAGAGAATTTTCTTGGGCCAAGTGGGAAGAATTTTTTTCTTTTATTGAAGGAATGTTTTTGGGTGGCGAGTTTGCAGATCAGATTTGAAATTTTTGGTGAAATTTTTACAAAAAAAAATAGATCTAGATTCTTTGCGATAAAATACCCAAATTCAAAAAAAAAATCAGTTGAATCGGAGTCCAGAAAAGGGAGATATCGTTGATTTAAAACCAGCTACGTTGTAGAAATGTTTCTGATGGCAATTCATGGAAAGCAGTTCTCCTATATTTTTTTATGAAATTTTGGTGTATAATTTCATAAAAGTGATTTTAGATTTGATCTCCTTTCGAAAAAATTCTCAATTTCAAAAAAAAATGGGTCGAATTAGAGTGCGGATGTAGGAGATATCGCTGATTAATCAAATATTTTTTCAGAAATTTTGTGACGGCGGAAAAGTTGCAACGCGAATATGAGATTCTAGAATGTCTAGATAAGGATTTCCAATGCAAGGGAAGATGAAAAATGGTCCTTCTATTTCGAAAAGTACGTTATCATAAATATTCTAGGTTATATTTACCGAGTTATGTCCATTTTAATTTTGAAGCAGCATTCAGAGTGGTTTCCCCTTGGAGACATGACCTCCCACCCCGCTTTAGTAGGCACCTACTTCACATTCATGAGTTTCAGCATAACAACATTTGGCTTCGGTTCTTTGGAGATGTGCCCTCGCACCCTAGGCTATGTAGGCACCTGCTACTCCATCAACAACCAACATCACGGTTATGGGTCAACTACACAAAATCCTTGTCATCAAAGTCCATTAGCTAGGCCACACACTGTTAGTATCACAGTTGGTCACAAGAATTATAGGGTATCTCTATCCTCGGATCTTTGTTTGTCATGGTTATGTTGGAAATAATACTGAGAGGGGGGGGTGAATCAGTATTATCAGATCAATAATACTTTTTCATTTCATACTTAGAAACATATACGCTACTTCAGTTAAGTGAACCCGCGTGTACACGCTACTGTGTTTATTGCAACTAGCGTATATCAAGAGATCTTATGATTCAGTTAGCTTATCTTCAGTAAATGCATCAGAACATTATTAACCATATTAACAGTAAACATGTGCAGTATAATAGAACAAATCATCACACAAAAGCCACACACATGAACACCATGATATAAGGTGGAAACCCAATGTGGGTGAAAACCATCTGCTGCAATTCGTCTCTTTCTTCTTTAATAAGAAACTTCTTTTACAATGCACTGGTGCAGTCCTTTACCAGCACGCAGGCTACAACCTGCAGAGGGCTACAATCCTCTTAGCTCTTGTACTAGCCGATCCATTTACTAGTACGTAGGTGCCTACCTATAGAATGCTCGACCCTTTACTCCCCTTGCTCTTGTACTGGCTGATATGTTTACCAGTACGTAGGTGCCGGCCTACGATCTACCCGGGACCACGCTTCATACATTTTCATACTGGATCCATAAGATAATCACCTTGTAGTACAACCTGCATCATTAATCACTGAAACACTGAAACTCTGTCAACAACACAGTCACCAGAACACAGAGCAGACATAGAACTCTGCAATAACCATCAGACCCATCTGCAACTTCAAATATCAAGCTTTACAATGTACACGCTACTTGGATGAACCCAACCTACGTGTATATGCTCTTTTTCCAAGGTCAACCCGCGTACAAATCTAAAAATATCTCCTTATAACTTTGCAGCCGTACCAGACATCAATCATACTATAACACTTATAGAACATTATTTGCGTCAGTATGCAGATCTAGGATAAGCATAATCAACCATACAAAGATAGTTCATTTCAAACCATTTGATCTTGATCTCTCCTTAGATCTTGTTCTCTATCAACTGGTGAGATCTCTCCTTAGCTCAGATCAAGCAATGCATCATCAACCCATAACCTGCATACTGGATCTAATACTTCATCAGATATTCAAGACTTTTCGGATTCATTTGCCTAATGACCTTCTTCTCCTTTTATAGCCTTAGGCCTTGCTCAATACCACGGGCCAAAACCATAGAAATCGAATACCGTCAACTTCAAAACTAGGGATCAACACGTCCGTCGAGACACCATGGTACAAAACCATAGGCACAACTTCCAAGGAATAACCGCCACGGACCAAAGATAAGTTTTCCACATACACGCTCTTTTACTGAAGCCAACCTGCGTGTACACGCGACTTGGTATATAGCGAACCTGCGTATACGCGACTTGGTATATAGTGCACCTGCTTGTATACGCAACTTGGTATATAGTGAACCAGCGTGTATATATTTTCTCTTCATACTTGTAGTCTGATCATCAATTCCTTGCTGCTATCCTTCTGCACTATGATTTGTCATCAGTGTGGTTTTCCATTAAGGACAACACTTATCTCATAATGCCAACAATCTCCCCCTTTGGACTTGATGGCAAAGCTAACTTGTCACACTTAGAACTAACATCTGATTCCTTTGAGCTGTCCTCCATTAGTCACATCTGATATCTCTTCTGTAGATTCATCTAGTTATATATAAGTGAGATGTTCTTCTATGAGAGGGTTGCCATCAAGTACAACACATGCATCATAATGCCAACAATCTCCCCCTTTGGACTTGATGGCAACAACCCCAAATCACTCTCCCCCTTTGACATCAAGGGAAAAGGGTGGACCAAGATGTTCTCTTCCTTCGCTGAACATTTCGCTATCCATACTCCCCCTGAGTATCTGTTAAAATCTCTGAATGATCTCCCCCTTTGTATATGCCAAAGTGTACCAACCTGTCCATGCTCCCCCTGAGTACATGCCCAGTCTCTGTACTGTTGAAGTGTGATGTTCATGCTCTTCCTGACTGTAGGCAAGATCTGCAAAAGATGTTCTTCAAGAAGAACATGACTCTATACATCATAAAAGACCTTCCTATCACCAAAGACTCATACATACATCCATCGCTCAACTAAGAGAGGATATACAAAAATTGACTCATCCACCCAACCAAGTGGGGATACATCAAGAGTTTACATATGACAACCAATCACATTGCATCAATCATCCCAGGCATAGTGGGGAAACCAAAATAGTCCATTACATGACCTTGACACTATGAAAGAGATACCACAAAAGAGATATATGACATAGAGACGAGATATCAAGACTTATGACCAATAACTACTATCAGCAGCATATGATAATCACTGTACATATCAGCAAGCAAGAGATCCTTTTACTCTCCTTTTTCCTTTGTTCCACCTGAGACCAATAACAACTTGAGTACTAGACCCAAGAGCTTCTAAGGTAATGCCAACAATGCATTATTAGAAAATTATCTGCTCCCCCTGAACATGTGCCAGATGGTCTCTGTCAGACCCATATCAGACTCTCTGCAACCAACATCTGTCCCTGCTGATTTCCTTCAAAACTCCATATACGCGTCTGCATCCACATAAACAAGCGTATATACGCGGTTAGGCCTTATGAAACTCGCGTACAACCATTTCCATATCAGCAACCTGTAAATGTCCTGCAACAAGGTATGTCTGAACATAGATGTCAACTCCTCCTTTTAAACATCATCATGAAATTATTCACATTATATGTGAAACCACCATAGTCATTACATCAACGTCAATATCTATATGATCCAAGTATCATTACTTGGGAACATCTGCATCAACCAACATATGTAAGTATAAACCTATCATCATATAGATACGAACTCATCATCATGTCTCCAACAAAGTGACTTTGAGGAGTCATCCATGTATCAGCACTATGTATCTTGAGCTCAAACTCTTTTGACAAAGCTTCTTGATATCATCATCAGCAACAATCCTTATCCACATGAGTGCCTGCATCATAACTGTATGATCTTTATGCATAAGACAACAGCAGTATATAAGTGACTCATCATCAAGTGAGGAAGATGTGTATTCAAGCTTTGTACTCCTCCTTGTCCTTATGAAGATCACCATGTAAGCACTATATATGCATCATCAAAGAATCAACCATAAATCTGATCTGAACATCTTCTATGTAACTTCAAGAATCATATGAGAGTTTATCATAGACAACTCACAACCACATCATAGCAAGATATATCATTTAGCCATATAAGAATCATCACCAAGGATTATTAACCATAATGCCAATAATGAATTACTAAAGGCATATGCTCCCCCTCAACCAGTGCCATCTGTTAGATCTGATCATGCATATATCAGAAATAAGCATCAAAACATCATCATCCTCAAGTTAGGATCAAAACACTTCTAGACATCATACAAGTAACGAAACATTTCCACACATTGTCACACGGAATCTGTCAAGGGTGCGGACACGACTGACCTTCCTAGAAGTCTAAGACATTCTAATGACAAACAAGACAAAATGGAGTGATCTTTCTCTAAATACACCTTTTACAACATGAAAACTACAAGTGTTTAGGCTTACCTTATTCCAAAACGCTGTTGTTGAAGTCCGTTCTTGACGATCCAGATGAGCTCCTCCTTCAAGTCAATTCCTGCAACCACAAACAATCAAACAATTACCAAGCACTTGCATTTCATATAATAAAACATATATTCAACATGCAGACCAAGGAACACATGAAATAACTCATTAACACAAGCTATTGAGAAAAATAAACCAGTTTGTATTAATAACGAAACAAAGAAACTCTTACAACCTGGCCTTGGTGTTGTGCAAATTCCTCCCAGGGTCCATCAAGGGTTTTCCTCTACTTTGACAAAGCTCACCCTCTCCCAAGTAGAATCAAGTGAAGGCAATCTCTCCTCACAAAGGCTCTAATGGAAGACCTAAATCCTGCAGCATTTACCCAAAGAAAATGTATAGCTCCAACCTCTTCTCCCTCTGGCTCAATGTCTTTATTTATAGTGCTGTAAAGAGGTTATTCAGGTCCACTATCAATGGGATCATCCCCCTCTATGGGTGGGATAGCTCCCTTATTGATGGGATAAGTTCCCCCTTAATAGAGATACATGAACCAACTGGAGGCGCATCCATTTCATCAAACCGACCTCTAGAATGTTCTAGAAGTAACCACAAGTAACTTTTTCAAGATAAAACTCGCGCATTTTGCCTTTTACAGAGGGACGCACCTGTCCCTTAACATACAGAGCGTCTATGGACGCGGATTTTGTGAACATGGTCAGCGTCCCCGCAGGTAAGGCTAGAGAGAACCTGCGACCCCAGAGATAAACATGATTTTAACAAGACTTTCTCTCTTCTTTGAGTTTGAGATGGATAACAGAGGCATGAGACTTGCCTAAGAGGGTAGCATGACTTGTTGATTGGAGCCATACTAACTGTAAGTAGTCAAGGTGACATTTTTTAGTGTAACAGATTGCCCCCTAAAGTGCGAAGCCTGGAATAGAATAGGGTTTTGTAATTCTAGGAAGGGTGAAGCGCTTTATCATTTCAAGGATTGCCTTGTGGATGGCCTGGTTGGAACCTGCAATTTTCAACACAAAATACATGGATAAGATTATATCATCACTGAGGTAGGCATTCCCATACTCAGATTCAAAATTTTAACTAATGGACTAACTATTCTGATACAGGAATGATCTTGCAGTACATCATTTTTATAGACTTTTGTAGACACAGTATGGACGCAGCCATCTGTTTATGATTAGTCTACATAGATAATGAATACAAAACTCCTCGCAGCCTGGATGGTAGAAACTAGATCCAGGGTCTTCACTTCTACTTCCCAAATTGGTACGATTCTAGCCATGTGATTAAATGATTCGATGTCGAACATGGTAGAAACCACTTGATTACCAGTCAATGATGTAAACTGTTAACAAGCGTGAGAGAAACCACCAGTAATGTCAATGGTTCTCAAAGTACCAAGCACAACCCGTGAAATGTGAATAGATGTTTTGATGTCGAACACTTCACGGAATCCTCTGATCGAAAGTCAATGATGTAAACTGACGTCAAAGGCGAGAAACCTGCCATTGATGCATGCAGACTTCAAGGTACTGTCGATTCCTAAGTCATCTTTCTAGATAATGTGTCGATGTCGATAGAAAGCGACTCGTTGCAGGCAAGCCTGCAACACGAAATCATTGTTCAAGTTGAAGAAATGTTGCTGTAAGGACTGACTCAGGGATGGTCAATGGATGACAAGTATTTTGCAGATGAAAGTTTTGCTTGCAGACCTCTTGAACACATAACGACACAACAGATGGTTTGGTGACGAATAACTCAAAGTTGATCCCTGAACCCGGTTAAAGATTTTCAAAGTGATTTAGTCAACTGTGAGGTAAAAGATTTCCCAACCCAGGTGAATGAAAAGTGTCGTGTTCAAGAGCGGTAATAAAGTTTCTTCTGAGGCAAAAGGTGACAAATAGGTTCATTCTTCTCTTTTTTCCCCCACCATTTCTGGCAAGTACCTCTTTATTTTTAAAAAGCTTGAGGAGGATAACATATGCTTGATTATAAGCTCATCCTTCGGACGAGTCCAACCTAGTTTAAATGCGAACCCTAGGAAGGAGTGGTTCGTTCCTGTTTGTAATTGAACAGGTCCTTTACTGTAAAAGTTTAACGAGCCCAGTATAGGAGAAACTCGGCGTTTTTCAATTTTAGAGAGTCTGAAAAACTTAAGGAAACTCCACGTTGAACTTTTTCGTATATTTGTGTCCCTCAAGCCCGAAAAAGTATAAAATAATACCTGGGGGAACCGCTTGATCTTGCGACCAAGGAGTACTTTCATAATAGTATCGTTGACCTGAAAAGTAAAAAGCGATCAAAGACACGTCGTTTTATTTCCTTATCGAGTTTGAAACGACAAAAACCCGGCAATCTTTTCCTGATTTTACGGTCAGAAAAGAGCTAAAAGGGGACCGTCTTTTAATTCCGTTTTAACGAGTGAAAAAGAAACACTCGGCGATCTTTTCATGTTTTAGGAGTCAGAAAAGGGCTTAAAAGATGACTCTGAAATTTTGTTTGTGAAAAATTACAATTTCCCTTGAAATCCCTTCGTCCTGCACAAAAGCGACACATTACTCATACCTGTTTAAAATAGGCAAAAATACATTTGAAAACATCTTTTCATGGTAAAAAATGAACTAATTCATCCAAAAAACCTATAAAAAGACCTTTTACCATGTCATTTTTACCGTTTCACTGTTGAGGTTGAAAAAGGAGCTTTTGACAAGAAACTTCCCGTGGTTGCTGCGGAAAATCTGACCGTCGGAATCGAACGCCGCTTCACCGAGGTATTTTACACATCCCACTCTTCATTTTTATCCGTTTAGTTTTTTGTTTTTGGTCTCTGTTTCATTTTTTGGGGGGGTTTTGGGTTCAAAATGCGCCCCTCGGCGGACGCAGGTGCCCTTCGGGTGAGCCGCGTCCCCCGACTTTTTCTCACACGGGAAAAAGGTCTGGGGACGCAGTCCGCCTTCAGGCGAGCTGCGTCCGGACGCCCTGTGCTAAAAAGCCGGGGTGCGTCTTCCGCAAAGGGCGCATTTCAAAACCCTAACTCTCTCAAAAAACCACCAAATTTTCTCAAATTAATTTCTAATTGACTCTTTTGATGTGCAGGGCCCAAAATATGTTAGACTGGAGAGAGAGAGAGCACGTAGAAGACGATGAAGCTGCGATTAACCACCAACCCTCTCTGGATGCCTTAAGAACATGTGGATTGTACAAATATTGGACCATACCGGGCATGAGGGGCCAGGTAAGATTTTTGGAATGGCTAGTTGAGCGATGGAACGTTCAAGATCAATGCTTTTACATTGGAGGGCACCAGCTCGAGATAGAGCCCTCGGATGTATACTTTCTCACTGGCTTGCCAAACAGAGGTGAGCAACTCAACCTTGCGGGGACCAGGCCGGGTGGCCAATCCCTTGATGATCTCCGCGAGGAGTGGTGCAGACCAGGGACTCGCCATAAAAAGGGCGTGGAGATAAAGCACATCGCTCTGGCGGAACTTAGAGTTATTGCATTTACGGTCACTAGGATTTGTGGCGCGGCCGCCTTGCACATTGCTTCCGGATCCCAAATGCGGATGGCAGTTGACTGTTACCAAGGCACCATCTTCAACTGGTGCGAAGCTGTGTCGGCTCATATGAAGAGCCAACTAACCAAGGCAAAGAACGGACGACTAAAGACTTTTGGATATGGGCCTCTAGTCGTGAGCTTTGCCTTGGAGAGAGTTCCTATGCTGATCCCTCAGCAACTCACTGTTGATGACTTGGGTCCTCGGGAGCCAAAGCTTGTTCGATGGGTTGCGGTGATGGCCCGGCATCCTGACGAGGGTGCTGCAGTGGTTCGATTCTCTGACAGTTACTTCGACTGGCTAGAGGGCCAGCTTTTTGTGATACAAGACTTTCCATATGCCGGAATGGATTTCAGAGGTGATCCGGACATGGTTCTTCCACAGGGAGAACAATGGGATGACAGAGGTACTTTCATTTTCACAAGTTTTCTAATTATGTATTTTTTATTTTTCATATATATCGTCTCAAAGTAACAGTAAAATTTTAAAAATGCAGATGTTGGACCACAGCGTCCAGCCAATCTCCGGCCTTACGACAGACGACATCCAGCTGCACCGGCACCGGCCTTACAGGATGCGACAGCAGAAGTACTAGCCGATTTGGAGCATGATCTAGAGCGTCTCACGGCAGATATACCTGAGACTACTATGGATGACATTCCAATGAGGCTTCAGCGCTTCGTGGTTGCAGTCCCTGGACCGTTTAGGAGATTTCTGCGCAAGATAGCCCGCGCAGTGGTGTCGTACAGAGAGCACCACCAGTGATTGACTAGTCACTTTTGTAGTCACATGTGACATTTTTGACTTTTTGCACTATCATTTTGCCGATCATAAGGTGTGTTAAACCTATGATCGAAGACGATGTATATATTTTTGGACACACTTCTATCTATATCTATATATCACTATTATCGGCTTATCTTGTTTAACATGTATGATGAAATGTCTTTAAATTTACTTGCATGATTATTATAAATGTCTGTCCAACACTTGAGAAGCAATTGCATCTGCTAATGTATTCAAAGACCTTGGAATATGTTGATATTCAATGTAATCAAATTCACGTTCCAAGAGACGCACTCTCAAAAACAACCTTAATAACACAGGATTTCTAATGGCATAAACTCTATTAAGCTGTAATACAACAAGTTCAGAATCTAACCTCACTATCAAACGTCGAATTCCAAATGAAATAGATTCGGATAATAATTCAACCACTGCACTGTATTCTGCAATGTTATTCGTTGTTTGACCGAGGCTTACCCCATGCATAGAAACTAACTCGTCAGAGGGCGAATAGATAACCCAAGCTGCGGAAGAGATATTCCGTGTACTACGACAAGCACCATCAGCAAATCCAATGTATGTTTGGAGAGGCGTCGACATCTACAATATCAAGAGTAAAACCAAGATGAGCCAAAATAATGACGAAAAACCACACTTGCTAAGCTAAGCACACTGACTAAACTAACACACTTGCTAGCTAGAAAGGAAATCTAACCTATCTAAAAATTTCTCCATCCACCATTTTAAGCATAATACCTCTTTAGGTAAAGTCCATTTCTGGGTTTGCCCAAAGAGTCCCCATCAAAATCAACTAACTCATAAGCCCCTTTTGCTAGCTTTCGCTTTACAATGTAGGGCCCATGCCACATGGGAACGAATTTTCCAGCACCTAGCTTATCGTTCGCTTGATCATATAATAGTACTAGGTCTCCTTCCGAAAAACTTCGAGGGGTTACATTTTTATCGTACTGAGCTTTCATTCGTTTCGCGTGAGTCTCGATAGCTAAAGTAGCGTCACGTCGAGTCTCATCTAATTTAGCTAAGTATAACAACCGTTTCTCCTCTTCGGAAGTAGCTGGAAGTAATTCGACAGCCATTTGAAGTGATGGGATTTCGCACTCAATAGGTAACACAGCTTCTAAGCCATAAACTAGCTGAAAAGGGGTGAAACCTGTTGAATTTTTCACTGAAGTTCGATATGCCCATAGTGCCGAAAATAACATGTTATGCCAATTCGTTCGATGGATACCAATGATCCGTCGAATCATGACGACTAGAACTTTGTTGATTGACTCAACCAAACCGTTGGCTTGCGGATAATAAGGTGTAGAGCTATCGTGGCGCAAACCAAGCTGGCTTGTAAGTTCAGTCATCATGACATTTCGAAAATGGCTTCCATGGTCCGTAATGATTGCTTGTGGGACACCAAACCTAGTTATGATATGATTGAATACGAAAAGTGCAGCTGTCTTGCCGCTTGCGTCGAATGTAGGCATCGCCTCGGCCCACTTAGTAAAATAATCAACCGCAAGGATGATATACGCATGCCCCCCGGCCGAGTGAGGGTTACAAGTAATAAAGTCAATGCCCCATTTGGCGAATGGACCAGCGGCAATTATAGGGTGGAGAGGAGCAGGTGGAGCGCGCATCTTGCGATCAAACACTTGACAGTTGTGGCATTTTCTGACGGCAAGGATACAATCTTTAAACATAGACGGCCAGAAATAGCCAGCGCGCAACACCTTCTGAGCTGTGGCATACCCAGACATATGACCGCCACATGCTCCAGAGTGACAATCATTCAAAACTCTCTCAGCCTCATCGTGAGTTAAACAACGTCGAAAAACTAAGTCTGCCCCCAGGCGATAAAGTGTATCTCCAATAATTCTGTATTGCTGGGATTGAAACCGAATTTTTCGACGGTTTTCCTTGGAAGTTTCAGGCCGAAAGGTTTGGGTTTGGAGATAGATGATTATATCCCCATACCACGGATCTACAGTGCTAATAAGAAACAAAGATTCGTCCGCAATGGACTCCTCTGCCACAGTCTCTGTGTCAGCACTCGGGAAATCACACATCAATTCCGCGAAGACTAAAGATTTCTTAGACTTGGACTTCTCAAACTCCAAGTCGAACTCTTGCAGGATGACGATCCATTTAGAGTACTTGCCCCCTAGCAGTTGTTTTGTCAAGATATAAATCATAGGGTTGCAATCCGAAATAACAGTAGTTTTGCGGAGAAGAATGTAGTGACGAAAACGCTGGACAGCTTGAACGGCTGCCAGGGCCAATTTCTCCACATGCGAATATTTTAACTCAGTTGGATTTAAGGTTCTGCTAAGGTAATATATCACATGCTCTGCCTTGAATTCATCTTCTTGAACTAACACCATTCCAATGGTGGAATGCGAAGCTGCGAGGTATAAGAAGTAGTCCTGGTTGTAGTTGGGAGGATGCAATAACGGTGCATGGGTCAACGCGTGTTTCAGTGCATCAAAAGATTGTTGAGCAATCTCGTCCCAAAAGAATTGTACATTCTGTTTCAACAACCGTGTAAAACCTTTAGTGACCTCGGCGTAGTTAGGGATGAATCGGCGTAAAAAGTTTGCTTTCCCTTGCAAGCTTTGGAGTTGGCGCAAACTCGAAGGAGGAGGCAATTGGATGATAGCCTCGACTTTCGAGGGATCGACGCGAATGCCGGTTTTGGAAACAACAAATCCCAGCAATCGACCTGTTTCTATACAGAAAACACACTTGTGGGGATTCAACCGAATTCGATAATGCCTACACCTCATAAAGATTGCTCGTAAATGGACAAGGTGATCAGCTCGGTGTAAAGAATGAGCAGGCAAATCATCGAGATAGGGTTGCACAATGTGCTTGATGTCATGAAATGCATAAGACATGGCCCGTTGAAAAGTAGCACCGGCATTCTTAAGGCCAAAAGGTAATTTGCAATAAGCAAATGTCCCCCATGGACAAATGAATGCCGTTTTTGGTTGATCGGCAGGTAGAATATTGATTTGATTATACCCGAGAAACCATCCATGAAGGAAAACATCTCACTTCCGGCACAATCATCAATAATTTGATCGATATAAGGCGTAGGATAGTTGTCTTTTGGACAAGCTCGATTGATATCCCTATAATCGATACAGATTCTTATTGTTCCTTGTTTTTTATTGACGGGAACAATATTCGATACCCAATCCGTTAACGGGATCGGATAAATGAAACCTGCTTTCAACAGCTTTTCGACTTCGGCTTTGATTGCAGCTGCTTTTCGAGGGTGAATCTGACGCAACCGTTGCCGAATGGGTTTAGCATCCGGGTAGGTTTTGATTTCATGAACAACAATGGCAGGATCGATTCCTGGCATTTCTTCGTAGGACCAGGCAAACACGTCGCGGAATTCTTGGAATAGGGCCTTGTAAGTTTCAATTTCTTCGTCAGTACATGCGGCACCTATATGAATGTTCTCCTTGATTCCGGGCTTCACTGAAATGTCAATGGGAATAGTACGAGAAATATTCCCTAAATTCAGCTCTGAATCAGAATGTTTCGTTGGATCCTGAGCGTCTTTGACATATTCAGCGGTAAAGATAGATGAAAAATCATTTTCAAAGACATCATCCTTAGGTAAAAACGAAGATCTGTGATGGAGATCGTCCCATGGTAGATCATCTACACTTAGGATTTCGCGAAGTTGTTCGTCAGATGACACTTCTTCGGGAAACGTTATCCGTTCTAAGGGTGAGGTGAAAAGTGACTCTTCACTGACCACATTCATTTGGTCGGTTGAATGAAAGTCGGTAAAAGACATAAGAGCTTCATAAGCAATCTCATACGGACTCAACGGCATAACATCACCGAGTGAGTCTAGCTCAGAGTCAGAGGGAACATACCAAGGATCATCATAAATAATGTTTTCTGACGTGATCATATGAATTGTTGCGAACGAAGGGTCTGCATTGAGTGGAGGGAGAGGAAAAGTTCCCAGTAAACCGGAATCCTTAACTAAACCTACACCAATGTCCCTATAAGGGATTGTCGTTTTACCAACATGCTGGATAGTTTCTAAAGAGGTTGGGTCGGATGAAAAGTATGTCAGCTGATCAATAGTCACGATCTTACCGTTATGTGGAAACTTAATGACTCTGAAGACCGATGAAACGACCGCTGTCATAGCATATGACCAACTTCGACCCAAAAGAAGGTTGTAGTCTAGAGGGGCATCAACCACTTCCACATCCAGACTAACGGTTTTACCTTCGACCCCTATAGGCAATTCTTGTAGAATACCAAACGGACGGAACCCACGGCCATCAAAGGCCTTAAGGATGGTGGGGGATTGGTTCAACGAAGGAGAACCAAGCGATCTCCAACATTGAATCGACATAATACACGTAGAAGCTCCCTCATCAATCACAGTCCGATGAATAGGCCTGTTTTTGACTATCACTGGAATTTGGAAAGCCATTTGATGGGGGAGACGCGGTGTACTACTTTCTAGATCAAAGATCATTAGGTTCGGGTCCTGAACATCGACAGCTCCAATAGCCGACAAAAGCAATTTTCGTTGCGCTGGACATGATTGCAGCACTTCGAGTGCCGACATTGCTGAAGGTGAAACAGCTAAATCTTCAACAATGTTGTAATTCTGGGCTGCTCTCGCATGTGGATTGAAAGCAGACCTTCGAAGTACACCCTTGGCGGGCGGCTTAATCACTAAGTCTGGGTTAGGTTTTTCGATCTGTAGTGGATCGGAACCAGGAGCTGAGGTTGATGGGTTAGAGTTAGAAGATTCTGCTTCTTTACCATCAACAGGAGCCTTACTACCATAATCTTGCGATCGAGTCGCAATCCTGACATGAGACATCATCAAAATGGGTTCTTCACTGGCATTCGAAGAAGAACCTATCATCTTATTTTCCTGCTCGGGGAATGGATTCTTTAACACAGCAGGAGTCGGAGAACCTTTAACTATTTTCACTACCTCGGCCCGATGAGGGCAGTCTCTCGTAAAATGATCTTCTTCACAAATGAGACAAGGATAACGAGGTTTGCGCTTTTCGTCATTAGTTTCCGACTTTTCCGTTTTCTCCTTTGGAGCCTTGTCTGCTTTAGCCTTCTTCTTTCCTTTCTTCTTTCCACCGTTTTTGGATTTGGCCGTAGATGACTCTACAGCGTGAATGTCGGCGGTAAGTTCAGGAGGAGAAGACTCTCCTGTCGGAGAATCAGGCAAAGTGATAATTGGAGTATTGGAGGTCTTGGAAGACTTCTTCTTACTCTTCGTAGTCACGATACCGATCATACCATCAGCGGCATGAGATCCCGAAGGAGCAGCAGCGATTTGGTTTGACTTTGGAAGATCCGGAATTTTCTCGTGTAACGTACCCGACTGAGTGTAAACTAAGTCAAGGTATTGTGCCTGAGCAATGACTTGCTCCTCAGTAACTACGCCGGCCTTAGCTACATCTTCAGTAATTCTTGGTAATAATGATTTTACAAACCATTCAGCTAAAATTTGGTCCGGGATAAAAACTTTCACTAATCTCCTTCGACGTCTCCACTCATGGATGTGATCAGAAATGTACGTGGATGTCGATTGTTTTAGCGAAGTTAATAATTCCGTACCATTATCGTATCTGACTGGTAACTGAAAATGAGTTAAGAATGAAGTAGCTAACTGGCTAAAGTTGTAAAAAGAAGCCCGTGGCAACTCAATGTACCACTTGGCTGCGAGACCAATGAGTGTACGCTGGAAAAGACGTAAGCGGATAGAATCATCTGAGATGGAATTTGATGCACACCAGAGGTGGTAAGTCATCACGTGATTAGACGGATCCTCTCCAGACTTACCTTCGAACTTGGGTATATCGCTGGGCAACTTATTTGGCATTGGCGGCCAGAACGGAAGATATTGAATTGGATCGTTCGTTAGGCGCGTCAAGTCGGGTAAATCTAAAGTCGCAATAAATGGTAACTGCCGGTTAGGATCTCGGAAACTCTGAGTCACAATACCAGCCCCAGGAGGAGGATATCCAGGATAACTAGGAACAGGATTCGCATTGGGGATATTATATCCTCCTGGAAAACCAGGATTAACCGGACCGTACTGGGGTTGTTGAGGTGGTTGATAATTGTACCCAGGATACGGTTGATACTGGTAAACCGGTTGTTGGGCAGCTTGACCAGGTTGATACTGTCCCTGGTACGGAGGTTGAACAAATTGAGGTTGAGTAGTAACAACCGTACTTGTACCAGGTTGACCTGCAGGCATCTGGACTGTGGTTTGAACCGTGGGTCCAGACAACGGTACAGATGTCTGAGGAACGGTTACAGGGACAGTAGAAACCGGAGCTGCCGATACTCCAGATGTAAGCATGGTAGATGAAGCGGTAGCTGCTGCAGCCGTGTGAGGTGGAGTACTCGGTGCAATTGGCGGCTGAGTAACTACAGAAGTTACAGGGGTCTGAACACTTGACTGGACAAGTTGCGGTTGCTGGGGTGGACCAGGAACTGCAGGTTGTCCTGCTTGAGGTACCGACTGTATACTTGGTTGCGACATCTGTTGACCCTGTGACGGATCCCATGTTAACATTCCAGGGTATTGACTCGTAACAGGTTGAGGATACTGAGATCCATAGCCGTATTGAGGATAGGGTTGATAACTGTAAGGTGTAGTCCCATATGATTGCCCTTGAGGTGGTTGATAACCTTGACCAGGGTATTGACCCGTAGGTTGATAACCTTGAGGTAAATACGAATACTGGGGTTGACCTTGACCTTGAGGTTGGTATCCTTGAGGTTGATACCCTTGGGGTTGATACCCTTGGGGTTGCCATCCTTGAGGTTGCCATCCTTGAGGTTGATACTGATACTGAGGTTGACTTTGGGGTACGTATTGAGGCTGGGGTTGATACCCTTGGGGTTGATACCCTTGAGGTTGCCCCCCAGTCACAAATGAAGTACCTTGAGGTTGCCCCCCAGGCATTAACGAAGGTTGCCCCCCAGGCGGTAATTGGCCACCTTGAGGTTGGTTAATGGGAGTTGAACCTGACATCATATAAACTTCACCTATACTCAATGGTACATTACCACTGTTTCCAACTAATAACCCATGATCAACAGGTTGAGGAGATGCTCCCGCAAAGGTACCAGAAAGTGACTGATACCCAGTAGGAACAGAAGGACCGCCATGTAAAAATGATTCAGGACTTTGCGAAAACACAGACGACTGACCAGACATATTTACAGGAGAATGAATTCCTCTAGGTGGAACCGGAGTACGAGGTGTAGAAAAACCTACTGAGTTGTCTAAAAAATTGGTTAATGCAAGGTACCAAGACTCACTTCTAGGAGGACTGTAAAAGATGGATTCACGCTCCCTTAGATCAAGGGTAATTAGATCTTCAGAATCAGAAACGCCTATTTCTTCCTCTGGAACAAGTTCTTCTATAGCAATTAATCCAACAGGAAGATTTTCGGTGATAATTCTTTCTATTCTTGGTGAATCAGGAACACTAGGAGTTGGAGTAACAGGTTCTGAAATTTCAGGTTCTTCGCCTGTTTCACTGGCAGATGAAAAACTACCAGCAAGCTCGGAAACTGTAACAGCTTCGGGATTGTAACCTGTTTCTAATCTTTGGTAATCTGGATGGACTACCAAAGAAGATTCTCCTTCTTCAGGTGAACCTACTCTACTGCCACTAGGAGGAGTTACAAGGACCTTTAACCCTTCTAAATGACCCGGAATGTTTTCAGGAGATTCACCCCGCGATTTACGGAGTTTTCTTAACAAATCTATCCCGGTAACAATCTCAGGAGACTTGCCCCGAAGTCTACGGGACTGTCTCGGTAATTCCGCCACAATTAAAGATTTTAACTACAACACACGAAATCAAAGTAAAAAATTTCAAATCAAACCACCTAAAGTCTTCTAAAGAACCAATCAAATTTGAAGCACACGCCTAAATAATCTAGAGCGTCAAACCACACACAAACAGTAGTCTTCCGGACCAAAAGCGCTAGTTGGTGATTAGGCCCAACCTCGCAGGATTCAGTACAGAAATAGTGGGTGGAACAGTTACCCCGGCAACCTGCTTAATGAATAGACTGGACCAAGTTCCTCCACTTTAACCGTCTCGAAGTGAAGCGAACCCCCCAGAAAATCCAAGTGAGTATAACCGACGTCTGCTCCAGGTACAGTGGGACCTTCCCTCCACCGTCACCTTGGGTAGAATCCTAGATATTATGGCCACTAAGGTTACCAATCACAACAATTACACCTGGGGGAACAGTCTAAACTCCGACAGCACGCAAGGGCAGAGTAGCAAGCTCCAATCCCCTTACCGGCTCCTTGACAACAATCCAAGGTTTACCGATAAGTGACCCCTGGCTCCTCGACAATGGTTAATCCGAGGTTTACCGTTTGTAATACGTACTGCCTGGCGTCGTTCCCAACGAGGGAGGAATGATCCCCTCACTGGTTCGGACACGAGCTCGTGTTTCTCCTTTAAGAGGAGCTTTCCCAGAATGTAACTGAAACAATTGGATTTGTTCTACTCAAGATAGACTATCTGTTTGGTTTTGTAGTCTTGGAGAGTTAAGTACTCACCTACTCCAAGACCCTAGCCTAAGCTATGTTGGTGCTTCAGAGCCCTAGAAAAATAAAGATTACTAGATTGATTTTAATTTAAGCGTTACTTTTAAGGTTGTTTCTTAAGTCAAAAGGTGATGGAAGTGAAACTAGTGGTATGTTGACTCGACTCGAAACCACTACAAAATGCACCTAAAATGATTTATCCACTACTTTACTTTTTCGATGAATTGCTTAACTAAAAAGTTGAGAGAATGCAATCCTTATAAAAGCAACTTCTTAATTGAAGACAATCAAAGAAACAATTCGTTTTTCTTTTCCAAGCATAAAAACATAACTTCTCTTTACATGCACGAAAAAAACTCTTTTCTTCTTTTGAAAACAAAAAGCTACTTGAAACAAGACTTTTTAAGAAGATGTTTTTGTATTTTTCTTTTAATAAAGCAAATAAATCTAATATAACCAAAAATCAATCTTAACAACTCTTAAAATCTATGAAAATGCACTCATAAGCAAACTAAAGGCAAATTTACTCTAAGCAATCTTAACGAGGCCAAAACTAACAATGATTATTTCTAAGGTGTTTTACTTGATCACAATCAAATCAAGGACTAGCTTATTGCAGAACCAAAAACTAGTCAAAACAAAATTCTAATCTTTTTGTCCTTTTTGAAAATGGAAATCAATACTTTAAAAACAAGCAATTCGAAATTTGACCCAAAACAACTCAAATGACAAGTTGCTCAAACAAGGAGACTTTACGGCAGGCTCAACTTCTAAGAAGGTTGACTAACCAGAGATATCTAAGGCTGGACAACTTTCTAAGCTCAAAGTCACTACAAAGCCTTACCAAAAATCAAACCCTAGGTCTAAACTTCGTTGAAAACCACTAAAACACTCAAAGCTCACAAAACGAGTTCAGGTGAGAATTCTTGACAGGGTACTAAAGGATCTGGGCGGAAAACACTAAGAAAAAACAAAATCTAAAAGTAATTTAATGCAAAAATGGAATTTTCTTAACTTTTACAGGAAGACGCAGGCCAGCAGTTGTCACAGGTGCGGCCCCGCACTGTGCAGTCGACAACAGCGCGTCCAAGGACGCACTGTGCAGCACACAGAGACTGCGTCTTTCTGGAAAAAGGAAGAAAAACTAAAGCCAACTAAAGCTACAGCTAAGCCACCCAAATACTAATTCTCACAGTCAAAAACCAGAAAATAAAAATGATTTTCTCAAAGCAAAGTTCATATAAAGGAAAAGACTCTCTCATTAATGGATTCCCCAGCGGAGTCGCCAATTTGTCACACGGAATCTGTCAAGGGTGCGGACACGACTGACCTTCCTAGAAGTCTAAGACATTCTAATGACAAACAAGACAAAATGGAGTGATCTTTCTCTAAATACACCTTTTACAACATGAAAACTACAAGTGTTTAGGCTTACCTTATTCCAAAACGCTGTTGTTGAAGTCCGTTCTTGACGATCCGGATGAGCTCCTCCTTCAAGTCAATTCCTGCAACCACAAACAATCAAACAATTACCAAGCACTTGCATTTCATATAATAAAACATATATTCAACATGCAGACCAAGGAACACATGAAATAACTCATTAACACAAGCTATTGAGAAAAATAAACCAGTTTGTATTAATAACGAAACAAAGAAACTCTTACAACCTGGCCTTGGTGTTGTGCAAATTCCTCCCAGGGTCCATCAAGGGTTTTCCTCTACTTTGACAAAGCTCACCCTCTCCCAAGTAGAATCAAGTGAAGACAATCTCTCCTCACAAAGGCTCTAATGGAAGACCTAAATCCTGCAGCATTTACCCAAAGAAAATGTATAGCTCCAACCTCTTCTCCCTCTGGCTCAATGTCTTTATTTATAGTGCTGTAAAGAGGTTATTCAGGTCCACTATCAATGGGATCATCCCCCTCTATGGGTGGGATAGCTCCCTTATTGATGGGATAAGTTCCCCCTTAATAGAGATACATGAACCAACTGGAGGCGCATCCATTTCATCAAACCGACCTCTAGAATGTTCTAGAAGTAACCACAAGTAACTTTTTCAAGATAAAACTCGCGCATTTTGCCTTTTACAGAGGGACGCACCTGTCCCTTAACATACAGAGCGTCTATGGACGCGGATTTTGTGAACATGGTCAGCGTCCCCGCAGGTAAGGCTAGAGAGAACCTGCGACCCCAGAGATAAACATGATTTTAACAAGACTTTCTCTCTTCTTTGAGTTTGAGATGGATAACAGAGGCATGAGACTTGCCTAAGAGGGTAGCATGACTTGTTGATTGGAGCCATACTAACTGTAAGTAGTCAAGGTGACATTTTTTAGTGTAACACACATCCTCAGCAGACTGTAACCAATAGAGCAAATAATAGACTGAATCATATCAGATCCTTTTTCTGATTCTGTCCCCACCGCTCTTCCTCAGACTGACATATACGCGACTTTGCAGTGTCTAACTCGCGTATATACACGACTTCCCTTTAAGGAACTTGCGTATGAGATTCAGAACACTGAAGTTTTACACTTTCAGCTCCCCCTGAGTCTGATATGTCTGTGTTGTGCTGTGTCTCAGTACATTGTGCTGACTGTACTTCCTTCTTCCTCCATATCTTCAAGTGTGATGTTGTTTTCTCCTTTAGGTGTGGTATCCGTGCTTTGTTCCTGCATTCCTTTGCTATATGTCCAAGCTTGTTACATGCATAACATCTTACATGTTTCACATTTCTCCTGTAGCAATCAGCAGCTTTATGACCAAACATATTGCAAGAAAAGCAATATCCATTAAAGTACCTTGAGTGTGATGATCTTTCTGCATGATGGTCTTGAACCCTTCTTCTTCTACATCTAGCTGCAACATGTCCAAGATTATGACATACATAACATTCAACATTATTCATAGGAGGAGTAGAAGATTTTCTTTGAGGAGTCTCTTTCCTTGATTGTTGATGGGGTTGACCTTTCATCTCCTTGTTGATCATTTTAGATTTCTCTTTAGAGTTCCTTGCCTCACCTTGTGAACTAGATTCACCTTCAATAGATTCATGAAAACCAAGACCAGTCTTGATAGCAGGAGACCTTTGACTACTAAGAATATCATCCAAGACTTTAGTACTATCTTGAAATCTCAAAAGTTTATCCTTTTCTTCTAATTTACCTTTCAAGATATTTACCTCAACTTGAAGTTGTTCCTCCTTTTCTAGACATTGCTTCTTCATGTCTTCTCCATCTTTCCTTCCTTCTTCCAACTGATGCCTTAGTCTGAGAATCTCCTTTTCTTGTTCTTCATTCAGATCCTGCTGCATTTGACGAATTCTGAGAGCACATTCTAGTTGAGATTTTAAGCTGATATCTTCGTTTACCTGTTTTTCAATAGCTTGGAGTAGATCTTTATTCTGCTTCTTTGATTCTTCAAGATCTTTCTTTAGCGAGCGGATCGTGGCTTCAAGACTTTCATAGTAACTGGATCTATCTCTGAGTTTCTTGATGGTTGTGCTTCTGTCATTGACTTCATCTCTTAATGATGTCACTTCACCCTGCAACTTTTGACATTGATTTTCCTTGTCCTTGAGTAACTTTCTTACCTTGTTTCTTTCCTCTGATTGAGCTTTTAGTTTGGTAACTTCTTCTTTGAAAGCACATTCCCTTTTGTTCAATAGATCTTGTTGATCTTTAACTTTGTCTGTAAGCCTTCTAAATATTGCCCCTATTTGATAATTTTCTTGCTCACCCATAAAAGCATGTTCAGTAGTTTCACTATCACTTCCATCACTTTCACAAGGAAATATAGCAGGAACATCAGAGGATAACACATTCATACCTGATAATGATTCTGAATCTGAAGAACTTCTTATACCTAATCCCCAATCGACTCTCCCACTGTCATAGATCTTCTGAGATGTCTTCTTCTTCTTATGAGCATTATTCTTAAGCTTCTTTCCCATTGTTCCACGGATCTCCTTTAAGCGATCAAGCTTTTACCAAAGGACCGGCTCTGATACCAATTGTTGGAAATAATACTCAGAGGGGGGGGGTGAATCAGTATTATCATATCAATAATACTTTTTCATTTCATACTTAGAAACATATACACTACTTCAGTTAAGTGAACCTGCGTGTACACGCTACTATGTTTATTGCAACTAGCATATATCAAGAGATATTATGATTCAGTTAGCTTATCTTCAATAAATGCATCAGAACATTATTAACCATATTAACAGTAAACAAGTGCAGTATAACAGAATAGATCATCACACAAAAGCCACACACATGAACACCATGATATAAGGTGGAAACCCAATGTGGGTGAAAACCACCTGCTGCAATTCGTCTCTTTCTTCTTTAATAAGAAACTTCTTTTACAATGCACTGGTGCAATCCTTTACCAGCACGCAGGCTACAACCTGCAGAGGGCTACAATCCTCTTAGCTCTTGTACTAGCCGATCCATTTACTAGTACGTAGGTGCCTACCTACATAATGCTCCAACCTTTACTCCCCTTGCTCTTATACTGGCTGATATGTTTACCAGTACGTAGGTGTCGGCCTACGATCTACCCGGGACCACATTTCATACATTTTCATATTGGATCCATAAGACAATCACCTTGTAGTACAACCTGCATCATTAATCACTGAAACACTGAAACTCTGTCAACAACACAGTCACCAGAACACAGAGCAGACACAGAACTCTGCAATAACCATCAGACCCATCTGCAACTTCAAATATCAAGCTTTACAATGTACACGCTACTTGGATGAACCCAACCTGTGTGTATACGCTCTTTTTCCAAGGTCAACCCGCGTACAGATCTAAAAATATTTCCTTATAACTTTGCAGCCGTACCAGACATCAATCATACTATAACACTTATAGAACATTATTTGCGTCAGTATGCAGATCTAGGATAAGCATAATCAACCATACAAAGATAGTTCATTTCAAACCATTTGATCCCGATCTCTCCTTAGATCTTGTTCTCTATCAACTGGTGAGATCTCTCCTTAGCTCAGATCAAGCAATGCATCATCAACCCATAACCTGCATACTGGATCTAATACTTCATCAGATATTCAAGACTTTTCGGATTCATTTGCCTAATGATCTTCTTCTCCTTATATAGCCTTAGGCCTTGCTCAATACCACGGGCCAAAACCATAGAAATCGAATACCATCAACTTCAAAACTAGGGATCAACACGTCTGTCGAGACACCATGGTCCAAAACCATAGGCACAACTTCCAAGGAATAACCGCCACGGACCAAAGATAAGTTTTCCACATACACGCTCTTTTACTGAAGCCAACCTGCGTGTACACGCGACTTGGTATATAGCGAACCTGCGTATACGCGACTTGGTATATAGTGCACCTGCTTGTATACGCGACTTGGTATATAGTGAACCAACGTGTATATATTTTCTCTTCATACTTGTAGTCTTATCATCAATTCCTTGCTACTATCCTTCTGCACTATGATTTGTCATCAGTGTGGTTTGCCATCAAGGACAACACTTATCTCATAATGCCAACAGGTTATGGGTCATCCACAAACCCACACTTCATCGAAGTCCATTTTCTAGGTCGCACACTATCAGTATCACAATTGGTCACAAGCATTATAGGGTATTTCTATCCTCGGATCTTCCTTCATGATGGTTATGGGTCATCCACAAATCCACACTTCATTGAAGTCCATTTTCTAGGCCACACACTGTCAGTATCACAATTGGTCACAAGCATTACATGGTATCTCTATCCTCGAATCTTCATTCATCATGGTTATGGGTTAACCACATAAAACCATTTTCTTCAGTGGCTCTTCATATTCAACAAAGGCTTCACAGGAGGAAACTTCACGCAATGGGGACCACTACTTCTTAAGGAGGGAGGAATGATCCGAATGGACAACAGAATCAACCCATGGTATTCATCCACCCATGTTATTCATCCACCCATGGTATTGTAAGTGGCATCCGCCCATGGTATTTGTCCACCCATGGTATTGTAAGTGACATCCATCCATGGTGTTCATTCAACCATGGCATTTTCTGATGGTATTGGGACATCCACCCATGGTATTCATTCGCCCATGGAATTTACCCATGGTATTGCAACTAAAAAATACTATAAGTAACAAGTTGCATTTTGTAAAAGGACAGTTTGTTCACCACAATGTAGCTTTTACAGTTATTCTTTGTTTTAACAAAATTTCTTGGTGGTTTTTTTTATTGTGCATTATCCTCTTCTCCTTCTGGAATTTCAGTTTTTCAGATCTTGGGGGCCTCTCCCCAAAATCCATTTCAATATTTTAGATATTGGGGGCCTCCCCCCAAGATCTGGATCATAGGGTTTTGAACCTTTAGATTTTTTTTATTTATGTTAAAAGACCATTCTTTTTTCCTCTTGTAATGGATTTTCTGAATGATTTTAACCACAATCTCTCTCTCTCTCTCTTCAGAGGTGACTTTCCACCATTCTAGTTTATTTTTGTTCTCTAGTGTTCTATTATTTTTTTCATTAATAGAAGTTGGGTTTTCACTATATAACTATGATCTCTACTATATTTATTTTCTTGTTCCATTTCCTTCCCTTACTTTTGTTTTGTTCCTTATACAACTCAAATCAATAGTATTAGAGAAATATTTTCTTTGTCATTTCTTGGTCCATGTAATCGATGAAGTTAGGGTACAGAGAGTTAGTGATCCATAAATTGTTGTGGATATTCCATTGTGTTATATACCATTTTGTCGGATTTGGTCAATAGGCCTACAAAACGGATCAAACACCATCCGTGGATATGTTGTCATTATCCCTACACAAAGCCCTAAGAATGACTCTTCCAAATCCTTGAGTTTATGTGACTAACTGCTTCAAATCAATGCTTTTAAGGCCCAGCACACATTGCCCCTTTAAGGACCTGTGTTCAGCAACAAGTTGATTCCTTCTACACCAGTGCTGATCAACATTAGGTTGTCCCTTGTTGGGGGTGCACAGATTCTATAAATTTAAGAAAACTAAAAAGGATCCTGAAGCTTCCTCTTCTAGAAGATTCTAGGAGTTACTTTAACCATTTACCTTGGATAAGAAGTTTGAATCCTATCTGATTCTACCTTGGAGATTTCACTTCTTATCCCTTGAGCTCATCCTCGCCTATTAAGTGGATCTCAAGCGTAGATTGGTAAATGGAAAAGAATTCCTAAATTACCACCCCTCTACCACAAATTTATAGCCATCTACAACACGAGGGATGGATTTTGGAGATTGATCATACCCTGGTGCTGCTACCTTGAATCCAAGAGAGTCATCATCTTCATGCATTAGGGTGACATTGAAGTGTGCTTTGTGACAAGGAAGGACAAGTAAACTCGAGGATATTTCTACAAGATCAACTAATATTCTTTGTTGTAAACTCTCTATTGAGCTAATTTGTGGTCCTAAATTAACACAATTATTTCTTATCAATTCGGGTTGTTTATGCTTTGAGGCAAGTTCACTATATGTGAAGATCAGATATAATCAAACCTTGAAAGATAAGTTATTCAAAAGCTAAAAGTAGTACATCCTATAACTCTAATTCAATCATCTTAAAAAGAGAAAAATATTGAAAGGGTTCTTGACCTCAAGAAGTCCACCTTCACCTCAATTATCACTTAATGAATCACAGATCGAAACCAAAAGCTTAAGATGGATAAATTATTAATGAAAGAAGCTCTTAACTTAAGAGACACATAAGATATTCCATCATAATTCATTCATCTCAATATCCAAATCTTAATGAAAATAAAACTACTTGAATGCAAACAAAAGAAACTAGTTTTGATTCATCATTTTAGCAGAATGGATGCCCAACTTGAACACCTGTTTTTCCAACTCAATAAAGTGATGAATAAGCTATTAACTAATGAAATCAATCACTATGAATGAACCATAAAGCAAACTGAAATAAAGCTTTGAAAAACTAGTGCTACAATCAACCAGATTACAAGGAAATGAAACTAGTTAACAAGGAAGTGTACTTAGCTTGGAATGGGGGCCCTCCACCCTTGCCTTGCACACTTTGAGAGGTGATATCATAAACTTAAATCAGTCACACATCCATGGCATTGAACAGCAAAATAATAATAACACAAGTCTTCAAATTAACTCCTCAATCCAAAGATGTCACAGCATAAAAGTATGTCACAAAATCAATACATAAGCCATCAAAGTTTTGGCTTTAAATAAGAAGTCTCATGAACAAACTGATCTATATTCACTCAAACAAACCCATCTACTCTCATCCACCTATCTAAGTCAAATTCATTATCCCCATCCCAAGAAAGATGACCATTCCTATGAAATCTCAAAACTGCCCTATTTCTATGGGATTCCTACATGACTAGTCATGGTTGACTAGCACCAAATGGGCCTAATAAAGCTTGTTCTGTTCGAACTAAGCAGTGTTGGCTTAGTCCTAGTTCCCAAGCTATCCATCCATGCATTCCATTCGTGCCCAAGTGTCATGAAACCATATCAACCATAGAGCTATTACGGGAATTTCTGAATATGCCAATTTTGCACTAAAAACCAAATTTTCATAAAAACTTTAGAAATTGAAAAATTAAAATTAAATACCTGAATGGATATCAAATATACATCAAAATGGGATAAATGAAGGGAAAATGGATGGAAAATAGATGGATAAGTAAGTTTCTTTGAGCAAAGATAAGACCAAAACTAAGGCCCAACACTCTCTCTTATTCATATTAATACAAAGAGTACATCATTTTCCTATATGTGTTATGTTATGTTTACATTCATATATTTCAATGCCTTGTTGATCAATTGAATAGAGTATTTGGATAATGCTGCATAGATTTCATATCTCTTTGGCTTGAGTTGATTGTATGTGCAAGTTCTAATTATAGCAATCAGAGCTATGATTGGAGCTTACAAGCCGTGAGGAGGGAAACACTTGTGGCAGATTCCAAGTAAGCCTCTTTCCATTCTTCAATTTCTCTAACGAAAACTTTATAGTCTTTGCTCTATGTTGTTCTAGACGAGGGAAGATACCTCTATCCACAATCATAAATTTTAATTGGTGACTTTGTGTCCCAATGGATAAGGATATGGTCTAAAAAACCACAGGCTATAGGTTCGATCCCTACAAAACTATGGTTATTTCTGATTGCAACCCCATGACATACATCTTTTCATGACAATTTTTGGGGGGCAAGTACTCCAAGTGGATTGTCATCCTATAGGAGTTCGATTTGGAATTCATCAAATCCAAGTTAAATCAATCCTTAGTTTTTGTTGCGTTGATCTGCAACCTTCCCACTGTTGAAATGAAACAACATCTGGTGATTCTATTCTAAATGGTTCATTTTTCCTAATTACGTCATCTGACCAATGATATGGAGACATTATCATATATCTCCAAACCAAAACTTTCTGATCTGATAACTCTTGCTCTGATCAATGACGTATCTGATATCAAGCTAAGAACTATATTATAATCGGTGACACCCTTTATCATCATGGTATCAATACAGTTTTTCGAAGGTCCCTCACTCATGAGGGGGCTGAGAAAGTCTTAAATGTATTTCATTCTGGGTCATGTAGTGGTCATATATCTGGTTATGCCACCGCACTAAGTTCCTATGTGCTGGTTACTTTTGGCCTACCATGTTTGTCAACTGCATCCTCTTCGTCCAAAAGTTTCATGCGTGTCAGATATATGATCGTAAGACCCATGCTCCACCTGCTCCTTTGCATCTTGTTATCGTCGCTAGTCCTTTTTTGAAATGGGGCATTGATTTCATGACATATAACCCTCACTCAGTCGAGGGGGCATGGCTATATCATTGTAGTGATAGAATAATTTACCAAGTGGGATGAGGCAATGCATACGTACAATGATAGTGGTGAAACAAATGATTTCTTTTTCTTCAACCATGTCATTGCATGCTTTTGTGTTCCATGAGCTATAGTTACAGACCATGGAAAATATTTCCGCAATCACATGATGTCTTAAATGATTTCCAAGCTGGAACTCTCCCATAAGAGTTCCACTCCCTACTACCCTTAGGCGAATGGGCAAGTTGAGGTGATCAATAAATTTCTCAAAATGATGCTTCGACATATGAAAGGGGGTCCACAAATCAGACTGGAATTCAATCCTTTATGTGTCCTTATGGGCGTATCGAACCTCTGTTAGGACTGCTACTGAGTTCACACCATTCCAATTAGTTTTATGGTCTAGAAATAGTCCTTCCAATTGAATGTGAAATTATATCTCTCAAACTTGTTGTCAAACTCCTCCATGCCAATTCCGCAAAAGAGGAACGTCTCTTACATCTGACACACTTAGATGAAACCTGATGTGATGTCACGATGACTAATGAATCCTATAAGAAATGTATCAAGTCGTAATATGACAAGAGTGCATTTTGTCTTCTCGAAAGGATACCTCATCTTTTTATATGATCAAGAGTCTGATAAATTAGGAGCAGTGAATTTTGAGCTAATGTGGCTAGGTCCATACATTGTCAAATGTGTTCTTACTCAAGGAGCCTATGAGCTTGTTGATTTCAATGGAGTTCCATTGGCACAACCTAGAAATGGGTTGTACCTTAAGAAATAATATGCTTGATTTTTTATGTAGTGCACGGTGTACATGTGTATATAGGTGTGTTGAGTGTGTTTCCATTGTGTTCCCTTTAGATTTTCCTACAGTTTCTGTTAATCTTGTTTACATTTGGTTTGCATCCCTCGAACCATATGTTGGTTATGCTGATGGTGCTAGTCATAGTACTTGGATCCTCTCTTCTACAAAATGGGTTATATATGCTTTGACTGGTGCGTTAGTGAGTTTACAAGGGATTTGTATCGATCGCTCTACCAATAATGTCATTGAGTATAGTGTAGTGATATAACTATTGTCTGATGTTATTTCCCATGCTATCCACCGTATAGTTATCAAACTTGACTCACAAATTGTAGTACTATAGTTGACTAATATCTATTTAGTTAGAATTCCAACTATGCGTCATATGTTTTTAAGGGTTTGCCTTCTAGAAAGATACTTTGATTTCATCCAATATCAACACATTTCTAGAAATCTAAAAACATTGATAGATGCATTGGCTAATCATGTTTTAGATAGACATTTGTGACACATGTAAATTAAATTCAATACATATCACACACATTGACGGAGATAATATAAACATAAGAAAGACTGAATATATATATCAATGTTTGGCTTTACAAAAAATTGTTCCCGAGACACATATGGCCACATGGCCTGTCATATTGAAATATATACATGTAGCCCAAATATGGATATAAACCTCCTATTAGACTGATCATAGTGCTCATGGTAGCACACCATTGCGCAAGCCATATTGCATAGTAGCCAATTGATACGGCTACGCACACCAATAGTATGTCGCTGCAGTATCATAGGAAGCTCGTCAACCCTAGTCTCAACTATGCTGTGGGTCAACCCCTCCATGTGATGCTCAACCTTTGTAAGGGATTGGCCACATTGAGATCCTGTAGTACCTCTTGTCTTGCTGCAACAACTTGTACTGATATTGGTGCTTTTTTTGGGTCTATTACACGCTAAAGATAAGAAGAACCCATAGGTTGAACAGAGCCAATACCTGCATGCAGAAGTCAATAGTTTAGTCTCCAATACATAAAAAATTACAAAAAAATGTAAAACTTAAAATCCAAAAATGATCAAAATGTTTATTGTTTTACCGATGGCACCCCATCACTTGCCATCAGGAAGCACGAGCTCCAAGTCTGTAAGGAAATCCATCCCTATATATGGATATCCCTTTATCATAACGAGTTGCATGCACAACCATATGAAGAAGACTGTTATGAAACTCATCGATGATGGACCTACATGTTTGGAAATGTGTTCCAAACACCTCCTCATCCGTGGGAATCTCAAATCTACGGGCTCGAGTGAGATATGTTATGGCCTGAGAAATGGAATTCTCTCTAAGGAAAAATACATCTATATTGAACCATATCCAAAGTTCTTCAACCATTCATCCTTGGCCTTGGTCAACTGCTCCTTCATGTTTGTTAGTACTCCCTCACTCCAGTTGAATATTATCAGCTCCATACACTCTAGAGTTTATTTCATATGATACCTATTGGCCAAATGTAAAGTACCACTACCCACCAATCTAGCAATGATAAACAGGGTTGTCCTTAGAGGCAAACAGACCACATCCTTGATCTCGATCTTCCCATCCTTGGTCAGTTGATATCTCTGTCTACAATATGCACTGATGTAATCCTTCGTTATCTCTCCACCCCTCCTCGATCAAGATAATGATATGGGGACACCTCACCTCGATAGACCTGTCAAGAAGTATACATATTCCACCTGTATCTCAAGAATATGTGCACCAAGTCTGACTGCCTGTGCCTAATTATCCCATGCTTAGACAAGATATGCCAAAAAATCCATATGTTTCCTCATCTGAGGAAGCCAAAAAATTTCAAGAGCCCACAATCTCTCAAAGCCTGGATAGTTGCAGGATCATTAGCTGCAGTTAAAAATTGTTCCTCATGTTCTCTTTCTCTCCATATTAAATCCATTTTGTTTAGATGAAGACCTGAAACATCACAAGAAGGACCATTAAGATAAACTTCGTGCAAAAAACTGGAGAAATTTTGAGAGAAACAGGAAAATTCAATTTGGGAATTGCACTCAACCCACCACCTGAAGGGGAGACAATGTGTTGTAGCACCCTCCTAACTACATTTATTTCTTGTTCAATGCTCCTTTTGACTTGTTGGCATTCTCTGGACCAGGGGCTAGAAATTAGATCCCTATGGCCCTCAAAAACTGAAAAAACTTGCATGAAATGACAAAATGGAAGCATGAAAAGAAAGTGGAAGGTTATAGCTCCTACTTAGAAGTGATGACACTCGAAATGGTCCAGTGGATTGGTCACAATTAACTGCAGAAGATTCGATCAAAAATTCTTAGAACTCGCTCACTAGGAGGTAAAATGTGAAATGGTAAAAATGAATTAACTTTTTCCTATTTTATGGTCATTTTCATCATTATTTTATTAATATTTTAATATTTTGATCTAAATATGATTCAAATTTAACATGAAACATATATTTTTAATCCTTTAGTGGTGTTCTAAGTACGTTGACAATTGTTTAACGAATTTTGTGATTTCTGATTTGAAACAGATCATTTTGACCAAATATCACGCTTTTATTGATATTTTGGGCTCAATAAACTTATGAAAAAGGAACCCCCTGGAGTTCTCTTTTAACACTTTTTAGACTCCCAAAACATGAAAATATTGTTGAGCACTTGTCTTTTCAAACTCATTAAAGTATCGGTTTTTAAATTTTCAGACTCAAGGGACTATTTACAAAAAGGAACCTTTGGATTTTTATTTTTCGCCTCTTTTTCAAACTCTCTAAACATGAAAAAGATGTTAAATTAGACATTTGCTAGACTTTGAAAAACCATCAAACACCGATGGACTCCTCAAACATGACGTGGCCAAACCACTTCTTCTTGGGGTTCGTTAAAGATACTCAGAGGGATTCTTCTGAAGTATGAACTTACACATCAAGCATATGTTATTCTCCTCAATATTTTAAAAAAATAAATAGGTATTGACTAGAAATGGTTGGGTAAATTGGGAAAAAAAGGTACTCTACCTATTAATGGAAGCGATTCACTCTTGAACATGACACGCTTCCACTTCATCTCCATGGGTGTTGGGTAGGGAAATATGTTTGTTTTTTTGTTCATCATACCATGTCAAAGCCTCCACTTTTGGTTTTGGGTCAATGTTGTCAAATCCATTCAGCGTCGCTGATATGTTCAAGAAAATTCATTCAGTTGATATATGCTATGATACTCTTAATCCTTCATCCCATGTCTGTAGTTCCTGAACCAGTTCCATATTAGCATCATTCTATCTCAAATCATGATACTTATTTCATGTCATTGATGGGGGATACATCAAGGTCCTCCTATGGCAAGTCTTTTCCTATAGACATCAACTCATTATCTATGAAGTTGACTTAGAAACTCTCCCTTCATTACCTTAGGACTTGTATACATTAATGGAAAGTTTCCTCACTCTCGGCAATAAGTTTTCACCATTGGACTTCAGTCGAAAGCTACTATGTGGTATTCTACTTCAACTCATTCATTCACATTGTTGTCGCATAGAATGTCCAAGCACTGCGATAATGAATCAGATTGGGGGTTGTCTCCCTGATCACCAATCTCTATATTTGAGTTGTCTCCCAATAGAATACTAAGGGGGTTAGACCCTATGGAAATGGAGTGAGGGAAGATCAGTTGGGAACCAACCAATCTGGGAGACACAATTAAGAAACCAATACTTTTTAGATTGTGCAAGATTCTGAAGGATTCAATTTGATTTGATGAAAATGATACTGGTGCCTTGTGGAGTCAACTATTCTGTGAAGGAAATACAGTGCAAGTAATGGATGGGAATCTACTGCTGAATGATTCGACTATCTTATATGCAATGTAGGGACTTAGTTAAAGCTATGTGAAATGTAGGGACTTATTTAATTTTAATTAAATTCATGTTCTAAGTTTGATCCCTTAATGTTTCTCTCGACCGAGCTTATGCTTGGAAGTAAAATTTTAATGTGAAAGTATTAGCTTAGTATGCAAATTCAAAAGTGAAATGATGTGATGGAGGAAGGAGGGCCTAAAGTATGAGTTACTTCTTAAATATGTCGTGAGCATTTTTTAACTTAAGGCTCAAAAAATGATCTTAATGTGAAAACAAATACTTATACCAGCAATGTAAAATATGAAGTTTGCACAAGTAATTACTGAAATATACAATAGGAAACCAATGTAAAATGCTGGAAATAAAACAATTTAAATTCAGAAATCCATTTGTATGAGGTCCTCAATCAATGATCATTAGATGCATAAGTAAAACTAGATCAGTCCTACTTGCATGAACATGTAAAAACAAATGTATTTCAGAAATTAAGCTAAGTGCTTAAACTCAGATCACATCAAAGAAATATCAATATAGTAATCTTCTCTTAAAACAAATGACAATGCTAGCAATATATTTTAAATCAAGGGTCTTATAACCATGCAAGATTAAGACTTTTTCTATGTGTAACAACATAAACTTCAAATGAAAAACTGATAATTAATAATTTGGAAAATTTCCGAGTTTAACTATTTCCAATCTAGTGATGCATTTGATATTAAAACTTACAAATAAATTACTAAACAAATAGTGAAATAATATTCAAAAATTTCTCAATTAACATGAAAAAAATTCAAAAAATAATTATGTTTTTGAAATGTACTATAGTAAAAGATGCAAACTAAATTTGTTGCTAAACTTTAGCTAGTTGAAACTCTATGCCAGTATTAGTCTTTATTTCAATTAGATAAATGAAATGGGGTAAAGGTTTAGAGGATGTGCACTAATAATCCCTTAGGGGCTTGAAGATACTTGGAGATAAGCTTCCCAAGTCATTGAAGATCTTCAAATCCAAATGTCAACTCAGAATTTTTTTTGAAAAAAAAATTGTTAAAATTTTATAGGGAAATTTTTAGGAAAAAATTAGTGAAAATTTATGGTGAAGGAAGAGAGGCTGAGAGGGGAATGAAGGAGGAGGGGAAAAATGAGGCTGAAAGGAAGAAGTGGGAGGCTTGAAGGGAGGTTGAGAAGGAAGAGGAGGGAGGTTGAGAAGGAAGGTGAGGGAGGTAGCCAAGGGGAAGATGATGTGAAGGATAAGGAGAATAGAGGAGCAAGGGAGCCAAGGGTTGAGGAATATTGTTGGCTTAGTGGGTACTAACCCAGGTTCAGAGTTAGTTGTGCCAAACAAATCCCTATACTACTGGCCCTTTCAGCATCAATCCATGGAGAATCAACTTACATAAGGAAGGGTAAAACCATTTACGACTCTTTAATTATCTGCATGCTCTGCGACCATAATTCGTGGAGACTTTACATTTTGTACATCAAAACTTGGACTTTTTACCCAAAAACTTGGGCTTTTCCCCCAAAATTGACCCAGGGGAGACCATCCCAACTGGCCCCCATCTCCACTTGTGCAACTGCTACCTCATCCGCACTCCAACTGGATGCCAACTTGATCTATTCCACCAACTACTATGTGGCTGGTCCTCCACTTTCCTTCTTGATTTTCTACTGCGTACTTTACAAGTTTGCCAATTTCTCCTGAATATCGGCGAAGACGATATAGGCCTCATCCAACCATGGCCCCAATCTGGCCTTAATAATGACATGTTTCTTCTGTGTTCTTCCACCTGTGTAAGTAGCTTCTTCACATCCTGCAGCTAGGAAAGGCCTTGTGCTATAGCAACGGTGCACGTCATCACCCTCACTTCATCATATTGCTATTGGAGCTCACAAACCTCTTTATTCAAGAACTGCAAGGTGGGATCCTCTTGCAAGGTCGTGACTACCTCCATAGCTTGCTGAAACAACGTGGTGTAGTCCACCACCGCATTATCCACCATTGTGACTCCATCCTTAACAGTGGCTTTGCGTTGTTCCCTTACCTCTAGTGGGGTTGAAGGCTGCAACTTGAGATCTAGTTTTGTTATCTTTAGGTTCAGCTTAAAATGGAATCTAGCCACCTCTGCCTTGGCATCATGCACGCCCGTAGCAAGTTTTCTGATCTTTTCCTACAACGATGCTTCCTTTGGGATATGAAATTTCAGCACTGTTTTGTAGGCTTCTGCCACCGCGGCCATGAGCTGGGCATTTTTCACCTGAATTTTCTCCTTTGTCTAGAATGCCTCTAACATCTCAACGAACATCTATTCATTGTTCACTCTATATGCACTTATGTGGCTTAGTGTGCATTTCTCCCAAGCTCTGAACTCTACTATCACACCTGCCTGCAGCATGTGACAGTACTCATTGGGGAGGGTAGCCAGGTTGAGGCCAATGTTCTTCAAAGAACTCACGGTGACCTTGTCATTAGCCAGATCCGCACTCAAGGATCCATCTGGTAGCGCAATTACCTGGAGATCTAATGATCGAACCATCTCTACCACCTGATTGGTCCTCGGTGCCAAACTCGTTGATGCAGCGCTGATCTTCCCTATGCCTACCTGGATCCTACTTGTCTGAATCTACATCTCGCGCAGATCCTTCTAAATGTTACTCAATGCCTATTGTTGCTGTTGTTCGAACTGCTAGAACAGTTCTACCGTGGTATCATGCACCTTGTTTCCTATTTCGTCGAGGTGGTCGTCTATCAGAGTGATCAGATCCACTGATGGCTTTGTTGCTTTTGATTTATTCTGTGACCTTTCCTTTCCTTGTTCCCTATACCATTCGATCTGTAAGGAAGTGCTATGATCCTCCTGACCACCGCTGCCCTGCTCTGACTGGTCCTTGTCCTCTATTTGGGGGGGAAGTGGAATTACCACTCCGCACAGAGTCGTGCACTTCCTGTTCGGCCTGATACTTCATGGTGTGCTCCTCTTCCACCTGGGCCTTCTCCTCGGCCTATTTTATATGCTTCTCGGCCAACTGCTAGACCTTCTGCTTGGCTGCTTCCTTCTTTTACTTTTCCTTGGACTTGCTGGTGCCTGTGGCCAGATCGGATGGAGAATGCCAACCTGTCGGCCAACGCTTAATTGTTTCCTGGATCATGTCGTCCATGGCCAAGTATGACAGGTCAAACCATTTTTGTTGCAAATCCTTCCGTGCACTGATGTATACATGGTGGAAATCTTCTTTGAACTCTGCATGCTCCGATAGTTGTTCAAACACAATTAGAGACAACCATGACTTTTGGTTGATGTCCATGTGCAGACTGGCCTCCATCAAAACCCAAAACACTTTGGTCTCTATGACCCGCTAAACATCTTTTGTGGCCCAGAGGGATGCAAACTGTGCAGCCTCTGCAATCCCTTGTCCACGGGAGGAAAACTGATTGTCCTGCGGTAGATCCCACGCGATTAATATGATGGAGAGTAATAACCATGCATAGTGGAATGTTTTTCTCTCATCCTACGCCTCTCAACAGTTCACGAGGAACTTGCTACAAAGTTAGCGTTTCCAATTGAACTGCACACCCTTCACGTACTTAGCAGCCAAAGAAATCATTAGTGCCCAAACCTCGTCCGCACGACATTTTGTCATGAATTTGCTTGCAAGGATCCGCGTGGAAATCTTCACCACAAGGTCGGTGATAGAGGTGATCGAGTATCCATGTGCATTCTTTACTATTTTGAATTTCTCCTTCATCCTTTCAGCGAGATCGCACTTGCTCATCTTTCCGCAAAACTCCTTGGCTAGATTCAACCTTGAGTACGGAAATAGCGTGATCCGATGAATCAGCATATCAATAATAGGGATCAGCATGCTCAGCCACAAACAACCATCATGCACCAAGGTCAAAAACTTCTTGATAGCAATCAGGTTGATGTTGGAGCGGTGGTAGTGGGGCACCCATAACATGTTCAGAAACCTTGATTGATTCACTCCGCGAATCCACTCCACAGGCTCCAGAGTAGTGACACCTGATTCCTTGTAAAAGACCCTCTTCATGTAGTTTTCTGTTGCCAAGTGGGGGAACTTCTCATGGTCTGACAAATCCCAATCCTCTAGCTTTAAATGTTGAACCCGCACCAAGCACGAACCTTCAAATGTAACATTCTCTGGTAGAAAGGGTGTGTGGATAAAGAACTTCTCTACGTCTGGATCTTTGGTGATTTTTACTTTTCCCTTGCGCAGAGGGATATAATCTAGCAACTTGGATATAGGATCCACCCCTCGATGTCTATTTCCTTCACGCCCTGTTCGGCCTCCAAATCCACCACTTTTCCCTTATCCTTTGCACTCGGTTTTTCTTTCTTCTAGGCTTGGGTAGTAGCATACTTCATCGGTGTCTCACGCACCAGCATGGGCTTATTTTGCTTTTCTTTCTTGGGTTTGGGGACTTCTCTTACTGGTGTAGGCTTTGGCCTAGGAGACCTCGGTGTTGTAGGCACAACAGTTGGAGCCTCCATGCTCATTACCTCTGGAGTAGCTCCCTCAAAGGCAAAAAATCCTCCAGTAATAATAATATCTCATGGTCTAGACATCGTGCTGAGAATAAATTGTTGGGTATCCTCGGGTAACTTATCAAATACCAAACTAGCGACTAATTCAACAAAAACTTGAGGATTCATAAAAAATCGACAACTCAAAACATAAATTCTAAGGATGCAAAGTGTTTTTTGTTGGAGGACCACACGTAATTTATAGGCAAATTTGAATTCAAATTCAAATTCAAATTCAAACTCAAATATTTAACTCTTCAATTCAACCTTAAATGGCCCCCCCGCTCCTCTTAACTGTCTCCTCACTATCAAATCATGAATAGTGACCGTAACAATTACCTTCTGGATATGTTGCACAATCTCTCCCCCTATAGATTATCTCCCTTCACGCTTCTTCAGGTACTGTGACATCATCCTATTTCACACAACCCCCCTGTCGCGTAGTTGTACAACTTGGGCAGTGTAGTTTATTGTCCCACGCCTCCTTGCAACTACCTAGAGTGCTAAGAATGTGTTGTTGTCATGTAGTCATTGGGTCAGATCCTCTATGTATGGATTCAATTGGCTTCCATTTACCCTGCCCAGAAATGGATCTCCATTCAACTTCGCGAGCTGAATTGCTCCACCATCTGTAATCTCTTTGATAACATATGGTCCCAGCCAGTGCATTTGAAATTTCCCTGGAAACTTATCAAAATTTCTGTCATATAATAAAACCAAATAATCTACCTTGAAGGTGCGCAGTTTGATGCATCGATCGTGCCAAGATTTTTCGCGTTCCTTCTTAACCTGCTGATGGAATCCAGCCAAAAACCTATCTTCCTCGAGCTCCATTAGTTGTGCGAGTCGTTCTTTTAAGGATCTGTGGTCCACCATTCCTATGAAATTTTCTACGCATAGACTAGGCACGATGTATTCCATAGGCATGACAACTTCCACACCATATACCAACCTAAAAGGTGTCTGACCAGTAAGATTTTTACAAGTAGTTTTGTAAGCCCATAACACTACTGGTACGCACATGTCCCAATCATTCTGCTGCACATTGCAAACCTTCATCAGTTCATTCTCCAATATCTTATTAAAAGCCTCGACTATTCCATTGACTTGAGGATGATATGGCATACTCTTTTGGTGATAAACCTGGAACTCTTCTGCCAGCACATTGATCATTTCATTGAGAAAATGTGTACCACGATCACTCATTAGTACCTTTGGGAAACCAAACCTAGTCAACACATATTCAAATAGAAATTTTTCTGTTGTTGCCGCTATACATTCCTTCACAGGCTGTGCCTCTGCCCATCTGGTCAAATATTTGGTTGCAGTGACGATATATGGTGCACCTATCTTCTTGCCTGGATGATGAATTGGTCCTACAAAATCAACTGCCCATTTTTCAAATGGTTCCAATGACACCTGGAGATTTAGAGGAAGCTCATCCCTCTGTGATGGCTTGCCCATCCTCTGACATGCATCACATGCCCTACAATATCCTTTAGAGTCCTTATGCAGCGTCGACCACCACAACCCAGCGCGTAATATATTATGCTTTGTTGCTTTTCCTGCATAATGTCATCCCGCATATCCTCCATGAGCATCAACGAGGATATTGTTCCGTTCAAAATTAGGCACATAATGTCTACGTATCTTGTACAATCCCATTTTATACAGATGGCCTACAATCACAGAGAAATCTTCCGCACGCACCACCAATTCTTTCTTCTATTGACTAGTGTATCCTTCTGGAGCCATTCTTGTAGTTAAGAGATGGATAATATCTGTGAAGTGATTTTCCTCTACGCGCACCACGAAGAGCTGTGCGTCAGGAAACCTTTCCTCCAAACTGGTAGGCTCCTCTCTTGTTTCAATGCACGACAAATGGTCTTCCCCTGCATTCAATTGCCTTGGCTTCACAATTACCTCAAAATCATATTCTTGAAACAACATCAACCACCTACATATTTTCCCCCCAACACATGCTTATTAACTAGATAATCTAATTCAGAATGCTCTGTGTACATCTTGAAATGTCCATATAGTAGGTAATGTATGAATTTATGGAGCACGTACACCATATCCAACCCTTCGCACTTTGTCGTCAAATAGTTATTTTCTTCTTTTGATAACTTCCTGCTGGCAAATGCTATAGGATGATCCATCTCTCCTTCACCAACTTGTGTCAGCATTACACCTATCAAAATGCATGAAGAATCCACACGCACATGAAATTCCTTCTTCCAATCCGGGAATACTAGGATCGGTGCAGTGACCATTTTCTCCTTCAGTACATCTAGGTTGCGCTGACATTTTTCATCCCAACAGAATGTAGTGTCCTTCTTCAGTAGCTTTTCCATCGACGCAATAATCTAAGCATAACTTTTGATGAACTTTCGATAGTACCCAGTATGGCCCAGTGTTGCGCGCAACTATTTAACACTTCTTGGTGCATCTAAATTAATTATCACAATGATCTTAGCAGGGTCCACCATTAATCCTTGTTTGCAGACCACATGACCTAGCAAGATTCCAAAAGGGACGCAGAACAAGCATTTATTTAGGTTTGGTGCAATATGATACCTTCGACATGTATCCAACATCAAGTGAAAACTGGCTACATGGTGCTTTACAAGCCCAAACACTGTCCAATCATTGAAATATACTTTCAAGAATTTGTGAATGAATTCCTTGAACGTCATGATGACTACGAACGAGAATATCGTCAGTGCATTCATAAGACCAAAAGGCATCATTATATACTGGAAACATACCCATTCTATCGTGAAGGGGGTCTTACTTATGTCTTCTGGCACGATCTTAATTTGATGGTACCCAGAGAATCCATCAGTGAAGGAATATGCTTCCTGTCCTCCCACATTGTCCAATACTTCATCAGTAAATGGAGTTGGAAAAGGATCATGAATGCAAGCGTCGTTAAGCATCCTGAGATCTACGCAAATCCTTATTTCATCCTTCTGCTTCTTTTCTTGAACTACCATTGGACTCACCTAATCAGATTCCTCCACCGGTTCAATATTACCTATTGCAAGCATCTTGTCTAACTCCAAGCAGACCTTTTCATTGTATTTGGGATTAAGGCAATATAGCCTTTGCTTAATGGGATTTGCGTCTGGTTTCAAAGTTATTTTCATCACTCCTAAATCACCTATGATGCCTTTTAAGTCGAAAAATTTGGCAGAAAATAAGTCCTGAAATTCGCAGAGCAACTCAGCGACTTTATCTATTGTAGCATCATCCCAGTAATCTCTGATCTTTGCAAACTTCGACTCTGCCTTCGTGCCAATATTTACTTGCCTAGTTTTTAGCAGTGTGGTGATATTTGGATTCTCTATCCGCGGTCCTTCAACTTCGCAGTGGCCTTCTACCTCTAGAATGTTAACATTCCTTAGATCCTCATCATCTCCTTCAACATTCGCATTGTAAAATTCTAGTGCATGCGTAGCTAGGTGCTCCAATCTGGTTGAATAAATTCTAAAGGATCCTGCGATATCCTAGATATTGCTACCTTAACCTCCTGCAACACTTTCTCAATGCTTTCGAACCCATCCTCAAATTTGAAGGTCATAAAAAATCCTTCTCTTAATATGTCCCACTCTGCGGTACTGTGGCAGAGCTCTGTTTCTAGGTACCAATTCATAGGAATGATGTCCAAAGTGTGACAGAAAATATGCACCCACTCTAGCTGCGGCTTCGTTCCATAAAACTTAGTCCATTTTGCTAAATGATCATGCAGATCATTTCTACCATCATATTTTTCAGTTAACCAAACTTTCGAGCAACCAAACTACAATCTCATCATTATCATGTACTCACACCATTCATCAAAACTATCTTTATGCGTATCCCACCACCGTGCATGCGTAGCATGCAATGCCAAGTCCAATGCTTGGAAGTGATGCTTCTTAGGTACTTCCCTTTCAAATGCATCCAAAAATTTATCTAAATTATTCAAACTGTCATAATAAGGTAAATTTCTTACCTCCGATGACACACATCGCAGTGATTTAGTCATCATATTACAACGTAGCATAGATACTTCGTGCAATATATTTTGCCAATGCTCCAATTCTTCATCTGAATCTGAGGTATAGGAGATTTCGCGGTCCCATGAGATTCATCCATCAGCTGTCGAATTAACCCAATCTTAATCTCACTTTGTTATCTTATAGATCTGATCCAAATCATCGTCACTTTTCTCATAGTCATGGACCAATTCAGTATAGCATGGTCCTTATGCAGGGTCCAATGGAACTACCATGCGTAGAAATTTCCTTTCAAATGACATTGTTTGCTTCTTCAAATTAATTACCCCATTCATGTCAATAGCCCAATCAATTCCCAAGAGCGTGGGGTATGGATTGTTGTCATCAACAATCTCTATCACTTCAAAATTGGCCAACACGCTCACACCTTCTATATCTACGGTCACTCCATGAAAATGCCCCATAGGGATAATCTTTTGCTGGTTTTCCATCCTTAATTGAATCGGAGACCACTGCAGTGCAGGTCTCCCGATTCTTTCCCACTTCTGCTTAGGCAGAACATTCGCATCCGACCCTAGACCCAAAATAACTTGGTCCATCTCATACTCTCCTATTTGCACGGTAAGCCTCATTTCACGCCTTGTTCTTGTCTTGTGTTTTCCTATCTTTCTGATTGCACAATGTCCTTCAGGAGCACCTTCCTTACCATTACATGTATTTATCAATTCTTGGAGCCCTTTCACAGCCTTTCTATCTCTTAGTAGCTTCATACAGGTCTCCAAGAAGGTAGTAAGCATGGAGGGGTCAACCTCTTCATATAACTTGTCATGACTTCATATAGGGCCCATTCACTTTCTTCAAGTTGTTTCCCTTTATCATCACCAGTCATCATTCTGCTTCGCAGCACAATATTCACATTGGGATCCTCTTCGCAGGGCTTGACCCTCATCATTTGTAAATTTTGGGTAGGCTGCTGAGGCTGCACCTTCTTCTATTGCATCTTAGCTATCAATATAGGGCATCCTTCTATCACGTCGTCAAACTGAGTATAGTATTGACATGGTGGGTGTGTCTGGCTCATACACTGCCACATGTAATGCCCTGACACTCCGCAATTATAACAAATAACTTGCCCTCAACCTCTACCAGGTCCTCCTCCTCCTCGGCCTCATCTGCACCCCTGATATCCTCCACACGCTCTCCCAACACCTTGATCCAGAGGCCAAGTTTCTGCTTGTATTTGATACGTGGGCATTATTTCCATCATCAATTTATATCTACGCCAATTACGCTCATCGTGGCCCACCAATTTACAAAAATTGCAAAATAATTGTTGTGGCATTTGTACAAATTTCTCCAGGAAGTGAAAATTGTCCATAATATGCTTTCCAACTACTTGAAAGATAGCGCACCACATCGCAGGCCTTGTAATTGGTCCCACGGAAGCCTCCTGCCTTAGGGTCATTGGCCCTCCCCCTGTAATATAATTCGTGAAAACAGGGTAGTGATCTTTATCATGCCCTTGGCTTTTACATTTGAGGCACCAAACCTCTTCGCGCACCTCCGGCCGAGCAACTTCTTCCTTCTTCAAGCTCTGCAACTCCAAGCAAAGGTTCTGAAACTCAACATGAATCTGTTGAACTCCCAAATTAGCATCCTAAATAGGGGTTTCATGCAATCTCATCAGAATTTCCAATTCTTCTGCCTGGGTCCCTATCTTTTGTTGCGATAAAGCAACCCTTAGGTGGGGCAGAAGTGAGGCTACAAACCATTCACGGTGTTTATTCGCGAGATTCATGTTGGCTTCGTGGATCTAGATATTCAATCTTTGATCTAATTCCCAGGGTGTTTCACTAGGCCTCATCATGATTTCCTTAAATCCAACAATGGATTATGATTCAGACTTGGTCCTACCAAATTCCTTATTCAAAGTAGTCTAAGTGTCTGTTAATGATGCCAACATATTATCAATACAGTACTTAATGTACCATGCCAACGTGAGATCTTGTAGAGCAGTAACCATCTACGTCTTCTTTATATGATCATCTATAATATTCTGTGTCGTCCATACAACCTTCACAACGAACCAAAACTGTTCTGAGTCCTCCCTTCCCAAGCCCTTGAAAATGGGTAACTTCATGGTATTCAACATATTGAACGATGGAGGAGGTGGTGGTGGTGTGGGTGAAGGTGTAAGTTGTGGAGGTGAAGGTGGAGGTGGTGTGGGCGGATGAGGTATTCATGGAAAGCCCTAACTTATCAATTGTAAAATGCTCTGTGGTGAGGCCTGTACCGCTCCCTCATCCTCACTCGAAGGAGGTTCTATCAATGGGCTATATTTAGGACCTACTCTCTCCAGATTTCTGAAGAATCGTCCACTTCACGTAGATACAAACATCAAGGCAGTGGCATAACCCGCTTTTCACACAAGAGAATTTTCATCCAAGTATTCAAATATTTCAAACACTTACCTCGCAGTCCTTTGAAAAAGCGTCGCTCTGCTTCACTGTAGTCGACTGAGGTATCGACAATGAATGCTGTCACAAATCCTCCTATGACTCGATCAATCCAATGATTGACAACGTGTGTGATCTTGTCTTCAAAAGCTTCCAACCTCTGCACTAGCTCCGGGGTCCACATTATTGGACCGTCAAGCCATCACCTTCCTTGTTCATCTGCCAATTTAGCGATCCACTCATACTGTTCGACCAGGAAGGTGCAGAAGTAAATTTTGTGTATTTGTGTGTATAGATACCTATCCAACCATTGTTATTTTTCAGGCACAGATTTCTATTCTATTGCACTACGAATTCGTGGATCTTTCTATCCAACAACTTCTCAATTTCTTTCTTTGTGTGATTCTAGTGATGCGACATCACACATCTCTTTATGAAAATCCCAATCTTGGCAATGGAACCATTTGTTGGCTTAGTGGGTCCTGACCCAGGTTCAGAGTTAGTTGCGCCAAACAAATCCGTACACTACTGGCCCTTTCAGCATCAATCCGTGGAGCATGGACTAAATTCTCACCCGAAGCAGTATGGGCGGATGTTAGAACCAAGTTTCTGCACTTAGAGATCAATTTGATGTCATTTTATGCCCTAAACATGCCTTTGCACAGATCGATAAGCCCTAATGGCTTATCGATGGGACTTCCTTTAATCAACCTCTAGACCTTTACAAAGGTCTACGACTGTCTTTCGCAGACCCTAAATAGGCGATTCAACTACTTACACGCATCAAATATTACTCTTAACCCAGTAATTACTCAGAATGGCTTAAGTGTTTGATAACTTCAACATACAAAAATATAATCTTCACGTAAACAGTTAACATTAATTGCATTCATATAACAATATAAGTCAAGAAAAGTCATGCATCAATACAGTACTATTTCATAAACCCATTGTCCATCATAGCATAAAGCACATTCATTCATAAGAGAAGTAAATAGATGAAACACAAGAATTTCTGCAATAATATTCTTTATTGATAATCAGTTCAACTTAGAGACTCAAGACCTCCCTGCACACTCAGTTGTAGGGGTTCGTGCACTCAGATACAAACTCTACTCTAGGCCTCTGCGCACGCAGTTGCAAAGCCTTCCTTCTACTCTAAGACTTCTACAATATTTCTTTCTTTTGACCCATTACATTCATCTTCATCTTCTATTACTTGCCATAGACTCTCTAAGGCACACTTATATATACTCCCATGGTCTGCAAACCATGGGTAGATCCTCAAAAAGTTGACTCAACTTACATAAAGAAGGGTAAAACCCTTTATGACTCTTTAACTATCTGCACACTCCGTGACCACAATTCATGGAGAATTTACATTTTTTACATCAAAACTTGGGCATTTTTCCCCAAAAGTTGGGTTTTTTGCCCCAAAACTTGGGTTTTTTCCCCCAAAACTTGGAATTTTGCCCCAAAATTGACCCAGGCGACCCCATCCCAACAAAGATAAGGAGGCCAGGAGGAGGAAGGGAAGGCCAAGAGGAGGGATAAGGGAGATGGAAGGATGTAAGAGGGATAGGAGGCTAAGGAGGAGGGAGAAAAGGCAACGAAGGAGGGAGTCCGAGAAAGGAGGGGAGGTGGCGGCCTAAAGGAGGGGAGGCCGAGAGGAAGGAGGACGGCCAAGAAAGGAAGGGAGGTCGAGAAGGAAAGAAGAGGGAGTAGGGGGATGGAGATGGCCAACGCAAGGCCTCAAGGCGGTAAAAAAAATTCATGATCTTTCTGAAATTTCTCTTCAACCTGCAAACAAAATGGAGATCAGATCTTGCCCTCCAGGGCCTATATCCATCTCCAAAAGCCACAAAAATCGCCTGCAATCTTCAAATATGTTCCTACACAAATAAAATATAGAAAACCCCAAAACATGTATATAAAAAATATAATACCCAAAACCCAAATGAATAGAAAATTTTGAAATTTACAATAACATTCTATAGATCTAACCAATCTGCAGATCAAATCCCTCTATTATCTAGATCTAAACAATTTTGCACAAATTTATAAATAAACCGGAAATTTTAAATAAAGGAAAAAGCCTAGGAAAAACCTTGAAAATAAAATATTTTGTAAAATGACTTCATAAATTAAAAACAGTAGGCTCTTTAGATTGTGTAATCTGAGAGTCAATTGGTCTAGCTGAGGACTTCCCCAAACGCCCAAATCCTGAATAATAACGTATGCACACTTATATCTTATTGTTAGTTTAATAGAGATTCAAAATTATCATAAAATCATCAAGAAATAGAGATACCTGCTAGTTCTATCAAATCAAAATGATATTTTAAAAACCTAGAAATTTGTGCAAGATACCTGTGCACAGATCAACCTTCAAAGGTTATTATCCAACAAATACAAATAAAATTAGCAGAGCATTAAGAACAATATTACCACATAAATCTGAAAGAGGAACACCATGGTCCGAAACCACAAAGTCTTTGTGTTTATTAACAAGAAAAAGTTACAAGAGCTTTCTTAGAGCAAGTACACGATTCAATGATCGAATCCAAATAATGGAGAGAGACATGTAATTAATAGAAAAATTATCCAACAAATAGATGACTTGATCTCCATCAGATAAATCGCAACCGTTGATGAAGACCTAATGATATTTTAATCATCACCATTGAAATTAAGTTATTTTTTGAGGAAATTCAAATTTCACTTTTAATTTATTTTTAATTAACTCAAAAATGATTATTTTGAGTTAATTATCTCAAAAAATTGATTTTAATTTAACTAATCAGGTCCAAGGGTCCAAAATATCTTGAAATTTTCAATATTCCCTTGGTCAGGGACTTCCAAAAATTAAAAAATTAAAAACCTACAAATATTGAGGATTTAATTTTTCCTAGGACCTAAATTAATTAAATGTATGGCTTTAGCATTTTAATTTATTTTAATCAGAAAATTTAATGAATTGACTCACGGGGGGATTATTAATTTTTCCAAACCTCTAATACTTTATCATTATAGCTAAAATATTTTTTACATGAAATATTACATTTCTAGCCCATGAAGGGGGAACAACCATTTGTTATAGACCTTCAATAAGTTGCCCATTTCTGTGACTCAAAATATGATATAGTAGACTAAGTGAATTGTAATTGAATAATCTAACCAAATAGTTAGACTTATTCCCTAATCACTTTTACATAGACTTGATAAATAACACTAGGACTCATTTAAGATCCCGATGGCAAAATCCACCCTAGCTTTGGGGTGATGATGGAGGGAAAAACTTTGTTGATCATCCATGTTTAGAAACACACATGAATCGATGAGACAAAAAACCTCCTAGGATATAAATCATCATCAGAAAGATAAACTTACCTAGGTTGTTACATGCATTGGTCTTATTAGGATCATTTACATTACAAAATGCAGAAAGGGTTTACAAAAATCTAGTGTACATATAGCTTATAATGATGAATCTATGGATCATGTGAGTGCTTGGACATGATGGAAGTCCTTGCGTGAAAAAGTGTATACTTATGGGGTAGTTGACATGGAGTGGTCAACATACACCATACAGATTGTACTGCAGTACCTTGAGAGCCATTAACATCATCAGTGGGTTCTCTCGCCTCTATTAATGACTTACATCATTGGACGGTAATCAGATAGTATTTACCATGTTCGAATTCAACTCATTTATTCACATGGTTATACTCGTACAATGGATGATTGATTCAGAACGAGATAGAATACCTTGAATCTATTTTCATCCATCCGAGCTGTGATTTCAAGATTAATGAAAGAATACAAAGCATGGTGGATATGATCATACAGTCAGTCATCCAATCATGGGTCCACACATTGTCATCAGTGGATGTGACTTCTTGGTCATTGTACATATAATGCTAGCTTATATGTTGAGGATGGTATGCCTCCCTCAGAAAATATATTATGATGTAAATGTATTATCCTAGGTGATGATATGGATCGGTTGTTCTTGATCTGAAATTGTCATAAGGTAAAGAACTTCAGTCATCAACTATCGTTTCTAACTTTGAGCTTTAGGGGGGGAACCTTTATAGGCCATTTTGTCACATCTGGTCAATAGGACTACAAACTATATCAATCACCATCCATGAACATGTTGTTGTCATCCCTACAAAAATCCCTAAGCATGACTCTTCCAAACCCCTGAATTTCTAGGACTGAATGCTTCAAATCATTGCTTTTAAGGCCCAACGCACCCTACCCCTTTAAGTACCTGCGTTCAACAGCGAGATATTTCCTTCTGCACAAGCACTGATGAGAAACATGATGTCCCTTGTTGGAGGTGTGTTGATTCTAGAAATTCGAGGAAATTAAAAAGGATCCTGAAACTTCCTCTTACATAAGCTTGAAGCTTTCAGGAGTTATTTTTACCATTTACCTTGGATAAGAAATTTGAATCTTATATGATCCTACCTTAGATATTTCACCTCTTATCCCTTGATCTCATCCTCCCCTCTTAAGTGGATCTCAAGACTATATAGGTAAATGGATAAGAATTCCTAAACTGCCATCCCTCTCCTATAAATTTACAACCATCTACAAAATAAAGGCTGGCTTATGTAGGTTGATCTTGCCCTCCTTCTACTGCCTTGAATCCAAGAGAGTCATCATCTTCATCCATGTTGACAGTGCTGGACCTGCCAACTTGTCAGAGGATATCCACGGTAATAAGTCTCTACTAGAGCTCAGACTGTTTGGTGTAGGAGTCCCAACAGTGGGTTGTATGGTATCACTTTGACCACTATTGTGCATAGAGGTAAGTGATATATCCATATTGGTACCAAGGGTGTGACATACGCAACAAGCCAAGGAAAGTGCATGAATGGTTCTAACACAAAGAAGGTGGAATGAGTGTGCCCTTTAGAAGCCTGTGTGAACACGCAACTTGGAAGGGAACACACGAGAAAAGATGCATCACAAGATGGAAGGAAGGTGAACCAAAAATCCAAAGTGATGGTTAAACCAACAACACATTTCAATAAGGTTCGTACATACATATACAAAAAAGGTCTATACATACATGCGTAAGCAAACATATACATATATCATTAGAGTAAACAAGTTAATTGAAATACAATAACAACAAATGCATGAAACGTGTTGGCTCTGTGATCTTAAGAAGGGAAAGTTCCAATCATACAGTACAACCATGACCAACCACTAGTCCCGATAACGGAAAGTTATATTCGATGCTTCCTTCTCCTCCTAAGAGATGTACTAGCTCTGCACTGTGGAGAAGCCAAGGCTCATTACTATACTCTCCAAGATTTCTCTAAGATACTCCTATCGGAAGCTTGGCTGAACAAAATCCTCAACAATGAGTTACGAGGTACTATAAATAGCAAAGAGTGGGGTGATCCTTGACATTCCCCTTTGTGACCATTCACCTACCCTCATGACTCTTCAACTACTCTATGACTGTTACATTCCACTAGCGACACTTGAACTTCCTCTTTACAAGATGTTACATACAATCTGCACATGTACCCATGTGAGACAAAATAGGATTGAGCAAGCCATGCAAGACATCACTATGACTCAGAAAATTGTGGGAATACCAACTCTTCGACATTCTCACGATGCTTGACAGTGGTGAATTGATGCTAAGCTTGGTAGTCCGCGATGGTGTCCATGTACTCTATGGTGACATCATTTTGGAAATGAAGTCTTGCCTATATTGCATCTAGGTACACTGTTTTGGATCCTTTTTCCAAATCATTTGATAACATGTGCATCATTTTCCTGAATGTGGCTGGACCAATGACATACTGATGCATGGTGCCTGCACTAATTTCCAAGTCTACATTGGTGGCTATGCGCATCAACTCGTCAAATTACGAGTCCAACTCATGTTGGAATTTACCCTTTGTCTTTGCCTCAACGAGTGTCCAAATATATGGGATCGCATGCGTGTGCACAACAAAATCCATACTTCTAAACATCCATGCATGGGAAGCCTGCAAACTAGTGATGAGGTGTGGAAGTTCCTCATAGTTCTGGATATGACTCTGGATGCGTGCCTTCAACTCAACTGCCATGGACTTCATCATCCTGGGCAAGTGTAATGGGGCTCCCTTGTATCTCATTGTTCATGCTTGCATGCGGTCAACAACAATATGCAAGTTTGACGAGATACGTGCTCTCCTAGCACAGCATTGCTGCCAACTGTTGAGATGGACAATTGCCTTATGTAGGTACCAAATCTGGAATACAACATCGTCATGAATGTCTCAAGGGACGATACTTCATCCATTATCACCTTATTCAACTCTGCTTTGGCAGATGTTGTAACAAATTCTCCTCTCTACTTGGATGTCTGTAACTCCTTAGCCTTTCACTCATTCTTTGCTATCAAGAAGCAAACACTTGAGCTAGTGGCTTTGTCATATGCTCTAGTAGAATCGACCAATGTTGTTGGATGCTTGTGCACATCGGGTATGATCACTCATTCCTCAAACTACGTAGGAGATGTGTGGACATCCGGAGTAGACACTCTACGTGATTTCACAACTCTATGTTGCAACTCATCGGATGATATGTTGTGCATATCTTCTTCCGGATTGTCTCTAAGGATCTCAGTATCTCCTTGGTTGCTTGGGACTTGCTATGCTTCCGGATCTGGTGAAGATGTGGGTCAACCTCTTGGTGGTAAGGCATGAGGTCGATGTATTTCTCTAACTCTAGTTGTTCCATCTCCATATCCATATAGTTAAGAGCTCGTTCAATCTCTTGAGCGAAGTCCTCCTCCTACGACTACTCACCCTGTCTTCTTTATACCAGCTTCTCAAATGAGTCCTCTACCTGTATGGGCACAATTTCATCTATTTGTGTGTGTTACACTCCTTACCATGTTTGTCCTTTTTGTGCTTCCTTATCCTGTCTACACAGCTCTTGTTCTTTCTGTAGTTTCTCCTCAACCTCCTTCACTGTTTCTTCCATCCTTTGTTTATCTCTCTTCCTTTGTGTGGTCCTCTTGTTGCCTCTTCGCCTCTATCTCCAAAGATAATTTCTACACAAGTGGGTCTGCTCTAAACTTGCATCTTTGTTCTGCCTATGCATTGTCGACAATCTTTCTCTTGCCTTTGTCATGCACATGTATGTTACCCTTTGCTGTTGTTATTGTTGGTGCTCTCCTAGATGTTGCTTCGCTAGCATTCCTTAGTGATGTTGACCAGTTCATTGGGCCTAGAGAAGCTATGACAATATCTCCATGGATCTTCCCCATACTGATGACAAGCCCTGTAGATCCAAGGAAATTGCACTCTCGCACAGTGATCCTTCACAAAGAAATGCAGGTCATATGGATTGAAGCTTTTGGTGCTGAAAGTAAAATTTTTGAACTCTTTTGTCTCAACATCCGCATGCTTGATATTTTGTATCTCGTACAACCTGATCCACAGTTGAAGAGTGGGATGGGGTGCCTTCTTCTTCCGATGCATTCTAGTTGATAGTCTTGTTGAGATGTGGTACGACATATTTTGCATGACGAGCTTGTCCATGGAAAACTTTGGCAAAACATTTGGAGGATTCTCTGTATTGTACATCCATATGAAGGTGCCAAAAGGTGAGGCATACCAATCTGCTATGTCGATCAATGCCTCCATTACTGCCTTCAACATGCAAGGTGGATCCTGCTCAAATATCATCTTGTACACTAATGGTCTGATAACTATGTGATGAATCCATGGAAGCTGCATTCAGAAAATAGTCTGCAATAAGTGTTCACAGAGGTTTTCATTGATGTCCATGCCCACTTCAGGCCCAAGAACTACTAACGGGCACAGATTGCATTCAATATGTATGCAGACATGTAGATTTATGCTTGTTGACTTTTGGGTAGTTTCCGATCTCTTGATACCTATTCCTTTAGCCTGTGAGCTAACACGTCGGACCAACTACATGCTCTGCCTTCACTGGTCAGTTGGTCCAACGTGATCACCCAACTCTATGGGAAGGTCTTTATGCTCTCTTGGCCGTATAAGCAGCATGCAAAGATGACCAAGTACTGATATGCCTTTCGTAGTATATTCATCTTGTAAATTTGGTTGGGTGTCATCCTCAACTTGGTTGGATCCTTCACCCAGTTCTTCAAGATATCCTTGAAGTTTGCATTGTTGTTGGGCATGCTGAAGGGTGTCTCCATGGTGATCACTGGTTTGGCAAGTGGTACATCTGCTAATAGTCATGTGCCCTGAAGGTAGCAATCTCTGTCCCGCTAACACTGCTTAACACCATCGTTTCAGGATCACTGAGCGAGATGATCCAATGTACCATGTCCGTGCATGGAAACGCAGGATACCTGCATGAAATCTGGTACAAGCTAGATTTGTGAATGTTCACATAGATTTTTTAGTCTTCAATATCTTCTGCAAATGTGCCTGAGAATGCCTCATTGATCTCCTGCCATTTCAACTTGATGTCTTTGCCTATGATCAGCTTGGTGTCTTCATAAATCGACAAACTCATAAACACTCTCTCAACTACATCTCCAGTTGCACTTGCGTCGGTGTCCTTTGCCCCTACTCTCTTAGACTCCATTGAACCTAAACCGCTGAGAGACGGACGAACACCTACTATATCAAGATACATGGCGAAATGCATGGAAAGAAATATGTCAGTTGAAAACAAATCAAACTTGATGACTAACATGCAACATACTGGGGAGACTGATGGCAAGGATTGCACAATTTTGACTGGGAGGTCGGGAGACTAATGGGAAGGATTACACAATTTTTATTGGGAGGTCGGGAGACTGACTACCAGAACTACACAAAAGGCAGTCCAGACTATCGGGAAGCTGGTTGACTGTTGGAATTATTCAATTCCCAATCCAAACTGACCTGCTGGATGTTGAGGTTGTGTAATGCATAATTCTAGCCAGCAAGACATGCAACCCCATGGACTACATTGCGCATTTTTCTAGGCCAGTAGATGCTACCTCTAAGAATTGTGTAAAGCAATTCTGGAGGATAGTTCATGGATAGATTTGTGAATTTTTTGGGTGGAAGGTAGAGCCTTCCCTCTCAGAAATGCGCAATGTTGTCTGGGCAAGGTAGAGTTTGGCCCAATCTTTCCCAGACCTGCCGACAGGCAACTGAAAACATATGAAGATATGAATGCATGGAGAAACTTAGTGTAAGCAGGAGTGAATGATCATGCATGCAAACAACAAATGTAAGATTTAGAAAATGGGAAAACATGCATGTGTGTGAAACGAGTCGTTGAATCAATGATCGTCTGTGCAAAATAGTGTCATGCATGTAACAATAGTGAGATGCAAACGAAAACCGAAACGGTGTTGATACAGGCTAACATGCATGAAAATGATAGCAAGTGTTCACAGAAATCAAGCAGACAACACTCACACAAGCCAAAACACAAAAAGCGATAGAAAAGCTGCAAAATACAAGTAAAATGGACTTACACGGAAATAGCTGAGCTGGATGTGTCGAAGACTCCTAGATTTGTTGTGGGATGTCAAGTCTCCAAGATCGATGTGAAGAATGAGCTCTTAAGTATCGAATAAATAAGTTTGAAGCTTATGATGTGCATGCCACAAATCTTTGAAAAAGCGACACTTGGAGGAAAGTTTCTAAAATGATCTTTGCAAGTAACCTCTGGCTGCTAAAAATAGATCCCTAAAATCTAGGGATGCTTTTTGCATGTTTCTTTTTTCTAATTTGGGAAAAGTAGCCCATGCATGAAAATCAAGTTTGTTGGGTCCTGGGTGGAACCACAATCAAACTGAAGGCACATGCAACAGGTTGCTTGACTGAGAGAGGGATTTGTGCAAATTCTGGGAGGAGTTGGGCTGGCTGTCCCAGAGGGATTGAATAATTTCTGGGAGGAGCAGGTGACTACTGCCTAGAATTGCGCAATTTATGGGTTGAGCTACAGTGCTTGGCCAAATTGCACAATTTTCTCAAGGAATATTGTCTGACTGCATTGCGCAATTTTCTCAAGGAAGCTTGTCTGACTGCACTTCACAATTTCTGAGCCAAGAAGATTTGTGTTATTTCTGGAGGGAAGGATGCTTCCCCTCCATAATTGCGTAATTTTCTGAGGGAGTTTCTCAATCAGCAACTATCTTAGGTCCGAAATGGAAACCTGTGAGGGGGAGTGAAGCAAATTGACATGCACAGGCTAGTAGCCACTGGAAATCAAATGAAGCCTATGTACTTGACAGTGCAAGACATGCTGCTAAGGATGGATGGTAGGGAGACTCCAAAACAAAGCTAAGGAAAAATTTTGGAGGGTGGTTGTAGCTGCTACAACAATGCATTAGGGTGACATTGAGGCTTGCTTTGTGACAAGGAAGGACAAGTCAACTTGGGGAGATTTATACAAGATCAACTACTATTATTGGTTGTAAACTCTCTCTTTTTCATATTAATACAAAGAGTACATTGTTTTCCTATATGTGTTATGTTATGTTTACAGTTATATATTTCAATGCCTTGTTGATCCATTGAATATAGTAATTGGATAATGCTACATAGATGTTGTAGATCTTTGGCCTGTGATGATTCTATGTGCATGTTCTAATAATAGAAATCAGAGCTACGATTGGAGCTTACAAGCCAAGAGTAGAGAAAATCTTGTGACAGATTCCAAGTAAGCCTCTTTCCATTCTTCAATTTATCTAAGGAAGAATTTATATTATTTTCTTTCTATTGTTCTAGACCAATCCACTAGGTCCAGGGAAGATATTTTTGTCTGTAGTCATAAATTTCATATAACACATTGGATAATTCATAATAATAGATTTGATAAAATTAAACTTAAATTTTGAAATCTATACTATGAGGATTATTTTCTTAGACTTCTATATTTATTAAGTTATCGTTTTCATGCATATAATATATAAAATGCATAAAATATATAACATACAAAAATAAAATCACTACCATAATAACATAAGATATGACCTAGGAAACTCTTACGAGTAAAAACCCAACTAGAATGTGGCATTGCTTCACTCTATCTTTCTCTAAATGAAAATGGATGAAAGTATAAATGAGTGGGACCTATGGCCTATGGGTTTTTATAGGGCACAAACCCTCTTTATTTTATCTCTCTCTTTCTATCCACTCTCCACTACTCTACTCATCTATGGAGAAAAATGCAATTGAATAGAATGGAATCCCTTTTCCTCCCCAAGCTTAGTTATAACACAATATGATAGCTTACTAGTGGTTAAGTTTGACTCCTTCAACTCTTAATTAGAGTTACAATATTAACCCTTCTTAAGTATTATTCATCATGTTTATGTGGCTAGCCTATTTTCCATGAGTACTGGGGCTGACATTGCATCCTCTCGAATCATGGTGGTTAAAATAGGAAAATCAACTTTTGGGTGGCATAAATTTTGCATAGATATTTTGTATGGGGTCTTTATTGCATTGTTGTAAAGGGATTTGAGTGCAGAATAATGTTAGGGGGTGTTTCTATTACACCAAAAAAAAGAAAAGTACCCCAAAAAACATTGTTTAATTCCTCAAAGTATTTTTGAAAGGTTTCAAACTCTGATTCACGAAACTAGAAATTGCTGATAAAATTGGTCATGTGAGTTGATTCTTCTAGTTTTTCCACTCTGAAAGCATCAAAATGGATTAAAAAATATAATGATTTAATATGGATCAATTAGGTCTTGAGCTAGTTTCATTTTGGAATTATCATTCTTACTAGCCCAAGCAACCTCCCATGGAAAAATAAAAGAGAGGTGACATAGTAGGAGATCTATCAAGTAGTTGTTTGAGGAAAAACTCATGTAATAGAGGAATGAGATGATGGAAAATTTCACCTATATCCTTCAACAACTACCAACAATAGATAAGGCACCTTCAATAAAATATAATTTCAACTTGTGACAGCCTTTAGGGTACAAGTCAACTTTCATCTCACTTTATTTGGAGGCCACACAAATACAAATGAGAAATGGTTAAATCTATTAGAAGTCTATTACTCTATTAAAAAAATTACAATGAAAATATATCTTTTATCCTCCCGAAATCCCTTCTCCAAGTCAGATATTGGTGGGAAGGTTACAGTGAGAAATCATAGTCAGGGAAAATTTTAAGAACCCCGCTAAATTTATAAATATAATAAATGGGCGAATCTCCATGGTATATAGGAAAAATGGAAGGCGATTTTATCAATAATATAATACGTATATATAATTTTTTGGCGAATCTCTCACCAGGCATGGTGAATATTTTACTCAATTATAAAATCTTGTAAGATCTTGGCGAGTCTTTCACTAAATAATAAAACTTTGTAAAGTCCTAGTGAATCTTAGCATAGGCTACATGCTATTTTAATTCCCCCATTTAAATAGGCTACATTCCAGGTGAATACCATGGGTCAATACCATGTGCCATTTTGGTGAATACCATGGGTCAATACCATGTGCCATTTTTTTATTATTAATTCTAATATTAGGGTTAATAATGGTTTTTTGCATGGCATTAATAACAATCTAGTCCATGGTATTTGTCCCATAGTATTTTGGCCATAGGTTTCACCTAAATATAACCCATTTTTTGAGTGTTCGTAAATATAAGGTGACTTATGGAGTAAATATAAAAGAATGTTTTATTTGTTTACCATACCTCTCGTTTATTTATATTTTTATTAATTTACCATACCTCTTTTACAAATATGGTATTTGGCTCATAGGATTCACTTAAATAAAACCTCTGTCTTGAGCCTTCATAAATAGAACGAGGGTTATCGACTAAATATAAAAAGAGACGTCTAGTTTATTTATATTTTTATTTATTTACCATACCTTTTGAGTAAGTATAAAAAGACGTTTTATTTATTTACCATACCTCCACTTTACTTATATTTTTATTTGTTTACACCCTTACATGTATATAAGGTGACTTATGGAGTAAATATTAAAAATGTTTTATTTATTTACCATACCTCTCATTTATTTATATTTTTATTAATTTACCATACCTCTTTTATAAATATGGTATTTGACCCATAGGATTCACTTAAATAAAACCTATTCTTGAAAATGGGCGAATGGATTCACTTAAATAAAACCTATTCTTGAAAATGGGCGAATGGAAGGTTGTAAGTCCTAATTTCAAGGGCTAAATTTACCTTTTTTACCCTCTCCCTTAAAATAAGGTGGGCTATTTGAGGTGATTTGTAAAAATGTACTATGATACAAAATATTCGCCCACTAAAAATTTAAAACCCCTTAATTTCGCCAAAGGGCGAACATTCGCCCCTAAAATTATCCTTGATCATAGTGAAGATGAATCTAAGATATTCAAGGCAGGAACCACTCGGGTGGGCCTTATTAATGCCCATAAGGAGGAAATCTACCATGTTGGGAACTATGATGACTAGTACTTGAGATTGACCACTATAGGATAACATAGAGACCAAATGGTGCCATAGTACACAAATATTTTCCATATCTTGCATTCAAATATGGGTTTCAGATTGATCTAAGTTGTAAAAGGAATGAAATTAAAGGAAATGAAACACACACATAGAGACACACATAGAAATATAATAGAAAACACAATAATATAGTGAAAACCAAACTTATGTTAATAAATAAAATAACACAATAAGGTGCAACAAAAATGGCTAGAATGGTTGTAGTTATATCTAAAGGTAGAGAGAGAGAGAGAGAGAGATGGAGACTACACACATTCACAAAACCCATTACAAGAGGTCGAAAGAATTTCCTTTTAACATAAAGAAATAACAATGGAGTTCTAAAACCCTAACCCCAAAGGATGTAGCACCAAAAGGTTTATAGGCCTTAAGTTTTTTGTTGGTACATAAACTTCTCAAGGGCACAAATGTTTCATAAAATATCTATTTGGGGTGCTACCTTGAGCCAACCTTGAGGCCTGATGCCCATAAGAGTTAAGAACTTCGGTTAGTGCCACAACTGGGTCCAATTGAGGAAATCAACACAATGATCAGTTCTTCCCTCCTTGCATTTTATGTTCAAGGGGAATTTTTTCAGGTATGTTGACCATTTCTAATGGTATTCATTCTATAACTTTCCTTATGTATGCATGAATTGTAGAGGCATGTGATTGGTGTATATGATCATCTCCTTCCCTAGAATACAATTCTTCTAGTGTTTACATGCCTTCAAGATGGATCACATCTCTTTTTCATAGGTGGGGAGTCTCTGGAAGGTATCAATGAGTGTTACACTGTAATAGGTTATCGTATGTCCATATTTAGTAAGGACTACATTGACACCATACTCGAAGGCATCTGTCTCAAATATCAAATGGCAATTACAGGTCTGGTGGGGTAAGGACTAGTGTGGAGCAAAGATGGTGTTTTAGATACTTGAATACTCATTGTGACTTAGACCATTTTTTTTTCTCCGCCCTTGATCACTTGACTTAAGGGCCAAGTGATATGAGAGAACCCCAACATGAAACTTCAATATAATTTAGCAAGGCCCAAGATTATAAAACTCTATTAGAGTCGTTGAGGCTAGCTAATATTGAATGAGTTAGATATTGGCTAGGCCCACACGCACCCCAAGTTCATCCATGATGTATCCCAAATATTAATTTTTCTACATGACAAATGAACATTTCTCCATATTTTCATGCAACTTGTGTTGTTGCAAGGTGCTCAAGGCCTGTTGAATGTGTTGCAAATATTCTTCCCATGTTTTGTTTAATATGAATATGTCATGAAAATATACAACTACAAAAGAGTTTGTGAATGGCCACATGATACCATTCATTATACTCATGAATGTTGCTAGAGTATTAGTCAAGCCAAAGGGAATGATCAATCACTCAAAAAGGCACTCTTTAGAATTGAAGGGTATCTTATATACATTGATTTGTTCAATTGGAACCTAGGTTTAGGATAACTTCAAATTTATCTTACTAAATAACTTGGAACCCTTAAGTTGATCAAGAAGTTTTTCAATCCAGGGGATTGGGTATTTGTTCTTAACAATTATTTTGTTCAAGGTTCTATAATCAATACAAAGTTTCCATGTCCCATCCTTCTTCTGCATCAACATAATTGGAGTCCCACAAGGTGAGGATCTCAATCAAATGTGGCCCTTTTGGACGAGCTCATGAATTTGACATTCTATTTCCTCATTCTCTAAATCATCTATATATCGAGCCACTAGGTAAAGGTGATCCAAACATCAAGTTGATTGAGTGTTTGACCTAGTAGTGTAGAGGCACCCCCATAGGTGGAACAAATATTTCTCTTTAAGCATCTATAATCTTTCCCACCTAATCTTATTGTGTAGAGATGTTTCATGCTAAGGTTGTCGTGGTTGCAATGACCTTCCTTTCACCTTATAACTAAACCATGAGGATGAAAAACTTTACACTTTGATATATTACCCTTCGATGTTGTTTTTTTGAGATCAATTAAATAACAACATTCAAAACTAAATTTGGTACTCTGTAAAGATGACCTCCTAGAGTAACAATGATGGGAACAAGAATCATAAACAAAATAGCCTTTCCACATATAAGGTTGTCCTAAAATAAAATCACAACCCTCTATTAGGGAAAAATCACATTGTGCCTCATCTTTGAAGGGATTGATGCCATAGAACAAGTGACATTACTGGATGTCGCAGATGTCTCATTCATGGATGAAATAACTAAGGGTGTATAGTAGGTGGTTTGGAACTGTTGGAAGCTTCAATCTCTTAATTACCTTGGTTGAAATCAAGTTCTTCTAGATCCCACTATCAACGATGAAATGTAGTGGGGGCCCCTGACCCATATATGTGAATGGAATAGGTGCTCCCCCTCTTCGAGATCCTTTGGTTCTTTTGGTTAGATATTTTGTAGTTGTAATGTAGAATTTGGGTTCAGTTGATGATACACTTTCCTGTATCTAGTTCTAAATCAAAATTAGAGATAAAAGCCATATATTTTTCTTTAATATCCACCAACAATGATTTCTTCTACCAACATTCACTAGTGTTGTGTCAAGGAATTTTGTGAAACTCACGCCACTTTCTAGTGTCCTTTTTCAATTTTTCATTATCCTTCTTTTACTATGAATTGAGATGGTTTTCTTGAGGTTGGATCTCCTTTCTCTATCCCGTATCTCATAAATATGGGCCTTTTTTATGCTTTTGTTCCAATGGATTTATAGACCGAAATCACTAGGTATTCCTCTACTTCAATTTTTGCTCAATTTTGGTAACATATCCATAAGTGGCTCTCAGTGAGGAGATGTCCAAGAAATAAATATTTGTTTGCATGTACATGTGTATACCACTATGATATTTCATAAATAGGTGTTTCTTGGAGTCTCTGGTACTTAGCTTTGAGCACAAGGTATGGAAAATATTGGTGTACTCCAACATTGTCTAGTGTCTCCCATGTCTCAGGTTTGTCCATCTCATGTATTCATCATTATAGTTCCATATAGGGCAGAATTCCTCTTTAATGGAAACAATGAAATATACCCAAGTGGAACCTACCTTGAATATCATAGGATCATCTTCATTATGTCTCTCCCAAAAACCTTTCCACCAATTTTTGATATGGAGAAGGGATTTTAAGAATGTAAAGGTGATATTTTCATTATCATAATGTTTTTGGATAGAGTAATAGCCCTCTAAAACATTTAACCCTTTATTTAAAACATGTTCATATATTTGACCTTCAAATAAGAAGATATAAGAGTTAAATTGTACCTTGAAGGGTTTTTCTGTTAGGCCCCTATACTACTAGTGTAACCCCTTATTGTTATTAGTATAACCCACTTATTATATTGATGTACCCATGTAGTGCCCATATTGTTACTATTATGCCACATAGAAGCCCACCATTGTTACTGTTGTGCCCTACAATATTATTGTTATGTAGGCTTTGATTGTATTGGGACCACTTAGACTCCTATATATAGAAAGGAGGTATTTTCATTTGTATCATAGAAGAATTGTTCATTTATGTAATGTAAAGGAGGTTGCCCCCTCGAAGAGGCTGAATTCTAAGGCGTTGATCTCTCTTTTCTATCTTTTTGTGAGCTGGTTTCATAACATTTGGTATCAGAGCTTTGGATTCTAGGGTTTCACTGCTCCAAACAAGTCATCGTGGCATTTTCGCTATAACTTTTTTTCTGTGACGTTTCAGAAGTCACAAAAAAAACCCATTTGAGAAGAAATTGCGCTGAACCTTGGGTTCGAATTTCAGATCTTTTCACACGATATTTTCGGAGATATGATCTCAGGAAGTTGGTCTTTTTGCAGACTCCTGAATTACACTCAAAACAGGTGACCTGGGGAAAATCGTCATAACTTTCTTTCTGAGCATCGGATTGAAATTTCGTAAGAAGGTACAGAAAGAGGACGGACTGTAGTTTTCTTTTATATATTTTTCAGAGTCAAAGGTTGAAACAGTGACACCTGGCACTTCATACAAGTTCGCTCTACTGAACTGGTCTATAATCAGGTCACTGCGGGAGATTGTGCATAACTCTTTCTTGGAGAATCCAATTTGGATCAGACTAGTGGCATTGGAAAGAATTATCACTCCTCAAACTCTCAAGATAGAAGGACATATCAAGAAGAAAAAGGTGCAAGAAATGAAAGATCACATCGAGAAAGAAGAAATGAATCCAACCATATCTTGTAATTCAATGGATGAAATTACCACTCCTCAAACTATCAAGATAGAAGGACACATCAAGAAGAAAAATGTTCAAGAAGTGAAAGATCACATCGAGCATCAAGAAATGAATCCGACCATATCTTGTAAAGGACTGGAAGAAATTACCACTCCTCAAAAGATAGAAGGACATGTCAAGAAGAAAAAGGTTCAAGTAGAGAAAGATCATATCGAGCATCAACAACAAGTTCTCCAACTGGTTGAAGGGAAAAATCTCAGCATAATAATCTTGCTCTCCTTTCTCTCTCCCCTTGGCCTTCCCATTGATGTCTTTTTATACCCTCTCCAAAGTAGTTTTTTAGTTAGGAGTTGGTTGGGAACAGTTGGGCCACGGGCACTAACAGGTGATCCAGCAGGTAAACCCGCGATCACCGCCCGAAAAAGAGGAAATTATATATTTTTTAAGTGTTTTAATAGATACACGCGGGTTGGGTATGACAGACCCGCGTGTACACATGTTTAACTCAGGGCAATGTCGCGTATAGGGAATAAAACACTGTTTTTAAAATTTTTGGACCAGGTCTGGAAGGAGGGGTTGCCCTAGGCCATGAGTGCAGCATCACAAACCATAAGAGTGGGATTTGGAGCTATAACAGATGCCCCCTAATATATGAGGTCAGAAGGGGAACATGATGGCCGAAATATATTAAGTAAGTACAAGGGAAGGAACTCTGCCGAAAAACTGAGGAGGACTTCACCAGAAGTCAGCCTGCCAAGCCACCGAAAAGAGGTCAGAAAGAAACACCGTCTGAGGCGGGCATACCCATGCTCAGAACAAGTAAAGCATGTCCGCATATCAAGTAGAAGCGGATCCACTAAGTATACAAGTATAAATGACTGGAAAATACATAATGGATCATCTGATCATAATGAGTAAGTACATGTCTGAATATCACATATAAGACTGTCAATGATGCTGAAAGATGCAACGGATCACTGATATCAAAGACTGATCCCAAAAACGGTACCAAGTGAACATGATGGAATAGGATGGTACTACACTGCAAACTCAGGTGCCAGCATATAGGATGTCGCTGTGACTGACTGCAACATATAAGGTGGAGTGGTATCAACTAGCAGTAACAGGAGCAACTGTCAAGTGAACCAATGAATGCTGATACAACCTGAGGTCTTCACCGACCGCCGTGGTACATTTCTACACCATGGGAATAAATGATCTGAAGTCGACCATGTGAGAAATCGTTTGATTACCGGTCATTGATGTATACCGTTAACAAACGCGAGACTACTCACCGATAATGATAATGAGCGTCAAGGTACCCAGTACAATCTAACAAGTGTGAATGGATGAGCTGAAGTCGAACACCTGTAAGAATCTATCAATCAGGAGACAATGATGGGATTTGGAGCTATAACACCAACTTTTAAATGATAACGCCACTTCGGTGCAAAATCAAATGAAACAACAGGCAGATCAACATCGTAGTGAAAAATGTTTTGATGTGAGTGATTGGGTATTTTTACTGCTACATCTCAAGCAAGCTATTTATGAGAAGGAAATGTTGGCAATACTACATGCACTTAAAAAATGGCGACCTTACCGAATGGGAAGACGCTTCAAGGATGAGGATGTGGAAGCATTGTTTTGTGCTATTTATATTATCCAACCAAATTGGATAAACGAAGCAACGGATGAATGGAAGAAGAACGAAGAAGTATGGCCACTTATTCAAAAGTTGCAAAAGATCCCAATTCAAGCAATATTGCCAGAAATTGAAGAGGAAGGAAAAATCATATTGGAACCTGGAGCAGTCACAGAAACAAGAACCCGATAGCTACGAAATCTATCAATTTCAGAGTATCTCATCAAGTGGAAGAACTTACCCGCTGAATATTCCACATGGGAGGACAAGAATTTTATATAGAAGCATCAAGAACTACTCAAGCGTTGAGGACAACGCTTTTTGAAGGAGAGGGGCATGTTAGGCCCCTATACTACTAGTGTAACCCCTTATTGTTATTAGTATAACCCACTTATTATATTGATGTACCCATGTAGTGCCCATATTGTTACTATTATGCCACATAGAAGCCCACCATTGTTACTGTTGTGCCCTACAATATTATTGTTATGTAGGCTTTGATTGTATTGGGACCACTTAGACTCTTATATATAGAAAGGAGGTATTTTCATTTGTATCATAGAAGAATTGTTCATTTATGTAATGTAAAGGAGGTTGCCCCCTCGAAGAGGCTGAATTCTAAGGCGTTGATCTCTCTTTTCTATCTTTTTGTGAGCTGGTTTCATAACATTTTCACCTCTAAAATTTCCACTGGTTAATGGTGCCTCAACATATATTGGAAGTCATTGAAGGATTTATACCAAAGTGTCCATAATCTCATTCCTCTATCATGTAAGTGCTTCCTTGACAAACAATTGGATATGATCTCCTGTTTTATTATCTCTATTTTCTTTCACAATGGGAAGATGCTTGGGTTGGCAAGAGTGATCGTTACCAAGTGAAATTAACTAGAGACCCAACTCTCTCTACCCTGACCTCGTCAAGGACCTTCACCAAGAAAAAATAACAACCATATTTCCATAATACCAATGATCCAAGTTGTACAAGGATGAAATGAATGGCAAGAAAGTAAATGAAACTTACACATAGAGAAATATGTTGAAAATAGCGACAAGAAATGATAAAAATAGAATCCATAATATTTCAATTTTAATTTGTCCTTGAATTGAAATTGTGAATTAAATTCGAATTCAGTCTCACTAGATGCTTGAAAAATAATTAATTAATTCATCTTGAGTTAATTAGTTGGAGAAATTCAAGCTAGAAGTCTTTGTGAAGTCATGCAATAGTTATCCCTTAAATTAAGGAGATTATCCCTTAATTAAGGAGATAAGATTGAGTTGTATTTGAGTTGTAATTAGTTAGCTCAGTTTATTGAGTTAAGTCAAGTTAAATTAGTTCCAAACTGTTTGAGGAACTAATCGTGAGTTCAGTCATTTAATGCATACATGTATCCAACTAGTGTACTCCAGATAATTGGAGATTCTCTCATCAGTAACTCATGCATGTCTATTCAGAGAAAGGCCCAGTTGAGCTAAATGTCAAGGACAGGTTACTATTAGTTGCATGAGTTTTCCTATAAAGGAAACTCATCCACGCAAAAGGGATAAGGTTCCTTGAGGATTGCGCAGTTTTACAGGGTGTGAGATCAGTGTGAGTGATCAGTGTTACACTTGGTAACAGTAGGATCACCCAGGAGAAATAGCGCAAGGAAATAGGAGACTTGGAGGGTAGAGGAGAAGGTTTGTATGAATCCTTGTTTACCTATGAGCATCCAGGAAGATTGTACTAAGAGTTGGCTAGCTATGGGAGCTAAGGCTTTGTATAATTTTGATGTATTTCCACCTTGTATGATAATACAAATAGTAGGATTTTTAGCTGAGGCTTCCCCTGAGTATTTTTTGTGTTTCATGTGTATGGATTCTTCTTCTTATGGTTATATGTGTTCAGCTCTGATTCAACTCAAACTTTAAGCTTCTGCAAGTTTGAGAGTAGAAGTATATTATAGTATTTTGCTTTGGTATATTGCATTATCGAGTTAATCTATAGTTAGATTTTCTACATAGATCTCAGAGGTAGATTTGCAGAGAATTTGCAGGAAATTCTACATGGTATCAGAGCCTAGTTTATCGGTGCTATGAACAGTATATGGAGAATAGAATTCGAAGTTTGAAGTTCCGAGTTGCCGATGCAAATCGAATTCATATCATACTTCAAGGTTAGCCAATGGCGTTCTATGGCTTGAGACTCCAGTATGCCTTGGAAGGCAACTCGAATTACATAGCATGGAAAGATCGCATGGAGGTTGTATTAGAAGACAATGGCTTGAAGGATTTTATTGATCAAGAAATCCCAAAGCCAGGTTCAACTAATGCACAAGATTTGGCTGAGTGGAAGAAGTGTGTGGCGAGGGTGAGACAAATCATCCTTGAGGGAGTACGAGACCATATTGTCTCGAGTCTCCATAGGAAGGATACTCCATATACAATGTGGAATACATTGAAGGACCTCTACTAGAATAGTAGCGATGAGAGGAAATTAGCTCTCAAGGATAAGCTTCAAAGAATCAAGATGGAGAACGGCGATACTATTTCCACATATCTAAACAAGCTCACCAAATGTAGAGATGAACTTGTAAGTGTGGGAATAACTACTTTTGAAGATGATATGGTGAGCCTTGCTCTCCTTGGCCTCCTAAAGAGCCGGCATAGCTACCAGTACTCTGTGAATGGAACGGAGAAACTGTCATATTGGGAACAACTGTGGTTGGATCTCATGTAGGAGGAGATCAGGAGGAGCACTCGAGATGGTTCTTCATCCAAGGATGATGATGAAGAAAATCTAGCCATAGCAAGTAAGGCAAGGAAAGGGAAAGGGAAGGTGTCCCATTTCGTATCGAATTCTTCTCATGGAGGGAAGAAGGTTGACAAGTCTAAAGTGAGATGCTTTAATTGTCATGAGATGGGTCATTATGCGACTAATTGCCCATTGAAGAAGTCCAAGAAGGGATCCTCGGAAGGATAGGAAGGTGAGGCATTAGCCTCTTAGTTTGAAATGGAATTCACCCTCATCGCATGCATGGTGTCATTGACGATAGGTTGTGGTTGGTATCTTGACAGTGGATCCTTATTCCACATGACCATCGATAAAAGTTTATTCAGTACCTTGGCGGAGAAAGACCTCAAGATGTGCGTAGAGATGGGTGACAATGAAAGGTATAATGTTTCAAGAGTGGGCATGGTTTCTTTTCAGATGGAGCATGGAGCTCTTGTCACCTTGATAGATATGAAGTATGTGCCTGGACTGAAGAAGAACCTGGTATCGGTCGCGATGTTGGAGGACAAATCCTACGATGTTGTCTTTAGTAAAAGAAAGTCATTCCTTAGACACATCGCCATGGGACAGGTGAAACAGATCAGTTCATGAGTTAAGAACATGTATGTGCTTGAGGTTCAAGATGCATGCAAAGCGTTGAGGAGCAAGGAAAATGCTAGAGACTTGGTGGTTGAGAGGGAGAGTAAATTACCTCTCAACATGCAGTGCGAGAAGAAGTCTTAGACAATTGTGGAGGAGCCACAATTAGAGTCAGCAGAGGGATCACATGCAGCCATACCTCCAGGTGTGAGGTGGGGTGATGCGAAGTGATAGTCCCAAGAAAGATGAAATTGGGAAGGGTCCATTAAGAGGTTTTATCTCATGGATCGTACCTTGCTACGGGAGCCCAATGTACATAGTAGCAGGAGGAATCAGTGGGATTGTTGCAATCAAAGATCAAAGTGATAGAGGCTAGAGCAGTTAGATACTGAAGAGCCCAAAGAAGGTGTTGGGAAATTTATTTGCTTAAATTGCTTCATTAAATTATCAACCAGGGAAACTCGTAAGCTTGTGATGGTGCCAGCAATATATATGCAGGAGTAGGCAACTAACTCTATGTCTAGCTAAATTATTTACGATTCAATATAATATGCAAGGGAAGAGGCTCCTAACTAAGGAGGTCCTGGTTGTCCTTCCCTACAGTATCATAGAGAAATCATTGATTACATAAAACTAGAAACTTGAAATGAAGACAAGAGAATGAACTTTAATTGTTGTTTAGATTCAAAGAGAGAGAAAGACTAACTTAGTCTCTTGATTGTCCTCTCATATACTAATCCAAACTAAACTAAGATTCATTCATAAAATGAAATGACTTGAAACATAAAAGAAAAAGAATGAATTCCAATTATCATACAAATCAAATAGAGAGAGAGCCTGACTTAGACCCTTGGTTTTCCTCTCATATGTTGATAAGATTCTAATTTTAAAACTCATTCATCAATCATAAACAATTCCTCAAACATCTAAGCAATTAAATGAAATAAGATCTAATATGAAATAACATGTTCCTTTGATCCTTCTAGAGTGAGCTCAATTCTCCTAAGAACAAAGTGACAAGCTATTCCATATACTACATTAAGGCAACTTATATCTAAAACTACATAATGGAAATATATGTAAAATGAAGCTTTATTCTATTCCATCATAAGTTGGATACATGCTCCAAGAGACCTCCTTTTGGAATGGAGGAGGTACTCCTATTTATACAATAGGATGAGATAACAAACTCATAATGATGATCCACTATTCTCTCTTTAGTTCCATACATTTCTCAACCATTTAGACACATAACCCTATCCTCCATGATCTCCTCCATGAGGTGCATGATCTTCTCCATGAGATCATGATCTTTTCCATGAGGCTTATCTTATCAAATTCGAATTTGATCATTCAAGGCCACATAAAGATGCCCTGGAAGCTTCCTTTGTACCTACACATGTCAACAAACTCATTCTAATTGTTAAGTATAAGTATAAGCATATTATTTTCTAAAGTTTAGCCATAAATCCACTTAAAAATGTTAAGAATTAATAAACTTTGGAAAAGCATAGTTATGACCCAATAATGAGGTAAATGTAATGATGTGGAGGTGGAACGGAGGTGACATGAAGGTAAAATGTGAAGATATTGGTGAATAATGGAGTGAAAATAGGGACTATTTTGAAGCCCAACAGAAGGATTGACAACAATGTAGAAAGGTTGAGTGAGCAAAAGCACAGAGTTTTCAGTCGACAAAGGCAATAACAGTGAGAGACTTTAATGATAGATGCATCATACTAATTCAGGTTGTATGTTTTTTTTGTTTCTGGAGATTGCTGGAGCAACAACACTAGAGAGAAGTGTTGCATGCGGAACATTCAAAATGTTCAGGATCGGGATCAAGTTGAATTCCTTTCTTGTTGAGAGAGAGTGTTGAAAATAGCAACAAGAAATGATAAAAAGAGAATCCATAATATTCCAATTTTAATTTGTCCTTGAATTAAAATTGTGAATTAAATTCGAATTTACTCTCACCAGCTGCTTGAAAAATAATTAATTAATTCATCTTGAGTTAATTAGTTGGAGAAATTCAAGCTAGAAGTCTTTTTGAAGTCATGCAATAGTTATCCCTTAAATTAAGGAGATTATCCCTTAATTAAGGAGATAAGATTGAGTTGTATTTGAGTTTTAATTATTTAGCTCAGTTTACTGAGTTAAGTCGAGTTAAATTAATTCCAAACTATTTGAGGAACTAATTGTGAGTTCAGTCAGTTAATGCATGTATGCATCCAACTAGTGTACTCCAGATAACTGAAGATTCTCTCATTAGTAACTCATGCATGTCTATTCAGAGAAGTATCGAGTTGAGCTAAATGTCAAGGACAAGTTACTATCAGTTGCATGAGTTTTCCTATAAAAGAAACTCATCCATGCAGAAGTAATAAGGTTCCTTGAGGATTGCACAGTTTTACAGGGTGTGAGATCAGTGTTATACTTGGTAACAGTAGGATCGTCCAGGAGAAACAGCGCAAGGACATATGAGACTTGGAGGGCAGAGGAGAAGGTTTGTGTGAAGCCTTGTTTGCTTGTGAGCATCCAGGAGGATTGTACTGAGAGTTGGCTAGCTATGGGAGCTAAGCCTTTGTATAATTATGATGTATTTCCACCTTGTATGATAATACAGATAGTGGGGTTTTTAGTTGAGGCTTTCCCTTGAGTTTTTTCAGAGCCTAATTTATCGATGTTGTGAACAATATACGAGGAAGAGAATTCGAAGTTTAAAGTTTTGGGTTGTAGGTGCAAATCGAATTCATATCATACTTCAAGGTTGGCCAATGGCGTTCTATGGCTTGAGACTCAAGTATGTCTTGGAAGGCAGCTCGAATTACATAGCATGGAAAGATCACATGCAGGTTGTATTAGAAGAAAATGGCTTGAATGATTTTATTGATCAAGAAATCCCAAAGCTAGGTTCAACTAATGCACAAGAGTTGGCTGAGTGGAAGAAGTGTGTGGTGAGGGCGAGACAGATCATCCTTGAGGGAGTTCGAGACCATATTGTCTCGAGTCTCCATGGGAAGGATACTCCATATTCAATGTGGAATACATTGAAGGACCTCTACCAGAATAGTAGTGACTAGAGAAAATTGGCGCTCAAGGACAAGCTTTGAAGAATCAAGATGGAGAATGGCAATACTATTTCCACATATTTGAACAAGCTCACCAACTATAGAGATGAGCTTGGAAGTGTGGGAATAACTACTACCGATGATGATATGGTGAGCCTCACTCTCCTTGGCCTCCCAAAGAGCTAGCATGGCTACCAAGACTTTGTGAATGGAATGGAGAAACTGTCATATTGGGAATGACTGTGGTCAGATCTCATGCAGGAGGAGATCAAGAGGAGCACTCGAGATGGTTCTTCATCCAAGGATGATGATGAAGAGAATCTGGCCTTAGCAAGTAAGGCAAGGAAAGGGAAGGGGAAGGTGTCCCATTTCGAATCGAATTCTTCTCATGGAGGGAAGAAGGTTGCCAAGTCTGAAGTGAGATGCTTTAATTGTCACGAGATGGGTTATTATGTGACTAATTTCCCATTGAAGAAGTCCAATAAGGGATCCTCGGACAGATAGGAAGGTGAGGCATTAGCCTCTCAGTTTGAAATGGACTTCACCCTCATCACATGCATGGTGTGTTGATGATGGGTTGTGGTTGGTATCTTGACAGTGGAGCCTCATTCCACATGACCAGCGATAAAAGTTTATTCAGTACCTTGGAGGAGAAAGATCTCAATATGCGCATAGAGATGGGTGACGATGAAAGGTATAGTGTTTCAGGAGTGGGCACGGTTTCTTTTCAAAGGGAGAATGGAGCTCTTATCACCTTGACAGTTGTGAAGTATGTGCCTGGACTGAAGAAGAACTTGGTATTAGTCATGATGTTGGAGGACAAATGCTACGATGTTGTCTTTAGTAAAGGAAAGGCATTCCTTAGACACATCACCATGGGATAGTTGAAACAGATTGGTTCACGAGTTAAGAATCTATATGCACTTGAGGTTCAAGATGCATGCAAATCCTTGAGGAGCAAGGAAAATGCTAGAGACTTGGTGGTTGAGAGGGAGATTAAATTACCTCTCAACATGCAGCCCCAGAAGAAGTCTTAGACAATTGTGGAGGAGCCACAATTAGAGTCAGCAGAGGGATCACATGCACCCATACCTCCAGGTATGAGGTGGGGCGATGTGAAGTGATAGTCCCAAGAAGGCTAGAATTGGGCAGGGTCCATTGAGAGGTTTTATCTCATGGACCGTACCTTGCTATGGGAGCCCAAAGTACATAGTAGCGGGAGGAATCAATGGGATTGATGTAGTCAAAGATCAAAGTGATAGAGGCTAGGACAGTCAGATATTGAAGAGAGAAAAGAAGGATTGACAACAATGTAGAAAGGCTGAGTCAGCAAAATCACAGAGTTTTCAATCAACAGAGGCAATAGTAGTCAGAGACTTTAATGATAGATGCATCATACTGATTCAAGTTGGATGTTTTTTTTGTTTTTGGAGATTGCTAGAGCAACAACACTAGAGAGAAGTGTTACATGCAGAACATTCCAAATGTTACGGATCGGGATCGAGTTGAATTCCTTTCTTGTTGAGAGGGAGTATTGAAAATAGCAACAAGAAATGATCAAAATAGAATCCAGAATATTCCAATTTTAATTTGTCCTTGAATTAAAATTGTGAATTAAATTTTAATTTAGTCTCACTAGCTGCTTGAAAAATAATTAATTAATTCATCTTGAGTTAATTAGTTGGAGAAATTAAAGCTAGAAGTCTTTATGAAGTCATGCAATAGTTATCCCTTAAATTAAGGAGATTATCCCTTAATTAAGGAGATAAGATTGAGTTGTATTTGAGTTGTAATTAGTTAGATCAGTTTACTGAGTTAAGTCAAGTTAAATTAGTTCCAAACTATTTGAGGAACTAATTGTGAGTTCAGTTAATTAATGCAAGCATGCATACAACTAGTGTACTCTAGATAAATAAAGATTCTCTCATCAGTAACTCATGCATGTCTATTCAGAGAAAGACCTAGTTGAGCTAAATGTCAAGGATAGGTTACTATCAATTGCATGAGTTTTCCTATAAAGGAAACTCATCCATGCCGAAGGACTAAGGTTCCTTGAGGATTGCGCAGTTTTACAAGGTGCAAGATTAGCGTGAGTGATCAGTTTTACACTTGGTAACAGTAGGATCACCCAGGAGAAACAACACAAGGAATAGGAGACTTGGACGGCAGAGGAGAAGGTTTGTGTAAAGCCTTGTTTGCTTGTGAGCATCCAGGAGGATTGTACTGAGAGATAGCTAGCTGTGGGAGCTAAGGATTTTTATAATTCTAATGTATTTCCACCTTGTATGATAATATAGATGGTGGGGCTTTTAGTTGAGGCTTTCCCCTAAGTATTTTTTGTGTTTCAAGTGTATTGATTCTTCTTCTTATGGTTATATGTGTTCAGCTCTGATTCAGCTCGATCTTTAAGCTTCCGCAAGCTTGATAGTAGAAGTAGATTATAGTATTTTTCTTTGGTATATTGCATTATCGAGTTAATCTACTGTTATATTTTCTATATAGATCTCAGAGGTAGATTTGTAAACAATTTGCAGGAAGTTCTACAAAAGATTACAAAGATCATAATAGTATAGTGAAAACAAAGCTTCTATTAATTAATAAAATAGTAGGATATTATAGAACACAAGTTGGTTAGAATGGTAGTATATTTTTCTAAAGAGAGAGAGAGAGAGAGAGAGAGAGAGAGAGAGAGATGGCGACTACACACAATTGCAAAATATATTACAAGAGGCCAAAAGAAAAGCATTTTAACATAAAGAAAGAACCTTAAATATATGAAACCTTGACCCTAGAAGATGAAGTGCCAAAAAGTTTGCGGACCTTGAGGTGGTTGGTTGGTACATCAACTTCTCGAGGGAGAAAATTTTACATATGATCTCGATTAGGCCCTCGGGTGCACAAAAAATAATTGGAAATAAATATCTAAGGAATAAAACTTTCAAATGGGGAAAAATCCATGCCATTATAACTCCTATCCCCTGAATTTCCAAAAAATATTGTTTAGCATCTCAAAATGGTCTCAAAATTTTGGGGATTAATAATTATGGAAAAACTACAACGAATATAGAGAGCTATTGAGTCAATGGAAGAGGGGGGTGGCCACTAATATCCACTTAGATTAGTCCTCTCCCCTTAGGAATAAATTATTTCCATTGAATCAAGGTTTCTCATGAAATAGGGAAACTTATGTTGAATTTGGAGAATGGTGAGCCACTTGCCTTGGTGAAGAAGTTGTCCTACTTTGACAACCCAATAGAGTTGTATATGTTGTTGGTGGGTATCCCTCATCTTGTTGTCCATGCTACAACCCAATGTAGTATGTTCAATGTAGTCAAAATTTATTTCCATTGGGGCCAATTACTTGGATGCCTCCCAGGTCTCGAACAGAGGTGGAAAATATGGTTGAAGCAACTCCACATTAAATATTGGGTGCAAGGAAAGGAAAGGGGAAATATTTAATTCATTTCATCAATAGCATTTGTGATTGTGTAAGGCCCATATCAAGGTGGTATGAGCTTCCTATCAGGACCTTTGAGGTGTTCTTTTTGTAAATGCAACCACACCTTATCACCAATGTGAAACTTGTGTGGAACCTTATGCCAGTCATGTCGCTGCATGTACTTGGAATTCATGGCTATTTGTAACATATCATCAACTTGTTTTTGGAGGTGTTGGATCTATTAAATAAATTTGGATTCTCTATCTACCTTGACTTGAGAATGGGAGGACTTTGTTGGTAAATATGCAATGGGAATAGTTACATCAGTTGGGGCCGATGGTTGGAACCCCAAGAACACTTAAAAAGGACCATGGACACTAGAGATATGGAGGGATATATTATAACAATATTGAACATATGGAATGATTTCATACCATGTACATGGATTTTAGGATTTCTACATGCAAAATATATTCTCAATCACTCTATTAAGAACCTTTTCTTGTTCATTTATTTGGGTATGAAAGAAAGTTGATTTGGTCAAATTTGGTATCCATCAAAGAGCATAGGTTGGAACATAAGGTACTGAGGAACCTACTGTCTCTATTTGGAATAATGGTCTGAGGTAGTCCTAAAGGTCCATAAAAATAATCAAAGAAATTTTTAAAAGTGGCTTCGCTTTTGATACTCTTCATGCATGGTTCCAAAATGGCCACGTTAAAGGATTGGTTGACAACCAAAAACACACAATCCTTACCATGCTTAGTGGAGGGAAATATTGACATGTAATACATGAAGACTGACTCCCAAGGATTATCTAGGGTAAGTAGAGGAGTGTACAACCCCTACTTCTTGATGGATAGTTTAATAATGGCACAAGTAGTGAACAATTTGATATATTGGAGGGAATCTTGTCAAAGCTTTGGATAGTAAAAATAATTTTTAGGTACCGCTACCATCTTCTTCAAAACAAATTTCCCTACCTTCAAAATGTAATTTTCCTCCTAGATCAACTTGAAATTCTCAATTGAAGGAGCAAAAAGGTGGCCCCAGTAGATTAAGATCACATCTTAGAGGTGGAAGTATAGAGCCTACTTTATTTTGATTAATGTTTGGTGTGTTGTAGCAAAGTTAGAGTTGTTGTTGTATAATTTTGGCCACCGAGAGGTTTGGTTCCCACAAGATTTAAGAATTGTGGTTAGCACCATAAATGGAGGCCGAATGATTCATTTTGAAACATGATTGGTGATTCATTTCTTGTATTTGATGTTCAGGTGGAATTATTTTAGGTATGTGGGCCATTTACAAAGTTTCCATATCTTTGCATGAATTGCAGATGCCTATGATCTGTGTGGATGATTCTCTCCTTACCCAAAATATAATGCTTCCATTATTGGCATATCTTCATGATGGAGTACATCTTCTTGCCATATGTGGGGTATACCTAGAAAGTAATAAATAGTGAGTCATTGTGATAGGCCAACATATGTCTTTTCTATGTGAGGAATGCACCAACAATATAGTTGAAGATTTCTATCTCATTATTAAATGGATATTGTAGGTTTGGCAATGTGATGATTAGTGTGAAGTAGAGGTGATGTTTCAGATCCTCAAATGTTTTCTATTATGACTTAGACCAAGACAAGTTTTCTTTAGATCCACCCTTAGTCACTTGACTTAAGGGCTAAGCAATATGAGAGAAACCGAACATGAGCCCTTGGTAGAAGTTTGAAACTACGAAGAAGCTATGGGGCTTTGTTAGAATCCTTAGGGATGCCTAATCCTGAATGACTTGGATCTTGGCTAGGTCCACATGCACTCCATATTCATCCATGATGTATCCCAAATATTTATTTCTCTATTGGAAAAATAATCATTTCTCCATATTGGAATACAACTTGCGTTGTCACAAGTGTCTCAATACTCGCTAAATGTGTTGCAAATGTTTTGCCTAAGTTTTCTTGAATATTAGGATGCCATCCAACTATACAACCATAAAATAATTTGTGATCAAATGCAAGATACCATCCATTATCCTCCTAAATGTTACTAGAGAATCAATCAATCCAAAGGGCATGACTAACAACTACAAAATACCTTCTTTAGATTTGATGGTTGTATTCCATACATGGGTTTGTTTAATTGGAACCTACTAGTAGCTTGAATTCAAGTCAATCTTATTAAAGAACTCGACCCTTAAGCTGATCAAGAATATTGTAAATTTAGAGGATGGAGTATATTTTCTTGTCAATGATTTCGTTTAGGGGCTATATAATCAATGCAGAGTCTCCATGTCCCATAATTTTTTTGAACCAACATAATTGGAACATTTTAAGGTGACGATCTCGATTAAATGTAGCCCTTTTATATGAGTTCATGAATTTAACCTATTATTTCCTCATTATCCAAGATATAATGTCTATATATTGGGTGATTAAGTAAAGGATCATTAGGTATCATGATAATTGAGTATTTGACTTGGCAATGTAGGGGCACCCACATAGGTGGAGCGAAGATATCTTTGCAAATATTTAAAATCTTGTTCAAATTATTTTGTTGTGCAAAGAGGTCCTATGCTAGGGCTATGGTGTTCACATTGACCTTCATTTTACCTTATATCTAAACCATGAAGAATACAAACTTTGTAGTTTGAAATATTACCTTTGGGCACTATTTTGTTGAGATCATTGAAATTGCAATACTTAGAACTAGCTTTGATACCCTATAGAGATGACCTCCTAGAGTAGCAATGACACGATATGGACGAGACTTATAGACAACATGACATTTCCACATATAAAGTTGTCTTAAAATAAAACCACAAAATTCAAGTGGGGAAACATCACATGATACCTTATCTTTAAAGGGCTTGATGTTATGAGACATGTGACATATCCAGTTAACAAATATGTTTCGTCCATGGCTAAACCAACCAATGGTGTATTGTTGGGGTTGTCGAACTATAAACAAACTCAATATCTTGATGACCTTGGCAGAGATCAAATTGTTATAGCTCCCATTGTCAATAATGAAATTAGTGGGGTTCCTTTAACCCACATCTATAAATATAAAAGGTGCTCCCCCTATTTAGGATCCTTTAGCTCTTTTAGTTGGATATTTTCAATCACAATGGTAGCACTAGGTTTTATGTTAATAATCATCTTTCCTTTGTCCTATTCTAATCAAAATCAAGGCCATATGTTTTTTCTTTTTTTTAAATCACCACCAATAATGATTGTTTTTAGAAACATTTATCAGGGTTGTGCCAAGGTATTTTGTGGAACTCACACCAATTTCCAATGTGCTTTTTTGACTTCCAATTACCCTTATTTTCATATTATTTGAGTTGTTTTTCTTGAGGCTGGATCTCCTTTCTCTGTCCCATTATTTTGAAATTTTGGACAACCATTTCTAGGAATTTGTTGCGGTGTATTTACAAACCTAGATTCCCACTTATTCCTCCATAACATATCAATAAGTGGCTCTCAATGACGAGATGTTCAAGAAACCCATATTTATTTTGATGTAGCTATATATACCACTATAGTATTTCAAAACTAGGTGCTACCTAGATTCTCTAATACCCAACTTTGGGTGCAAGATATGGAAAAAAATTGGTGTACTCTAGAACCTTCTAGTGTCTCTCCCATAGAAAGGTTGTCCATCTTGTGTACTGGTCATCTACAGGGTTGAATTACTCTTTAAGGGCATTAAAAAAATCCTTCCAATTGGGTCCTTATTTGAGTATTGTAGATTAATCTTCATTGTTTATCTCCTAGTAACCTTCCCACCAATATTTGACATAGAGAAGAGTTTTTAGGAGCGAAAAGGTGATATTATTCACTGTTGGAAAAATTTTTGACAAAGTAATATTCGTCTAAAAAAATTAATAATTTATCCAAAGCATCCTCATATATTTTGATTCCACATTAGGGGATATAAAATTTAAATTATACCTTGAAGGGTGCCATGCCTCCTAAAGTGCCACTAGTTGAAGGTGCCTTGGCATTTATTGGAAGTCCGCAAAGTATTTTGAAAATTTGTTTAATCATCTCGTTTTTCTATTGTGTGAGTGCTTCCTCAAGCAATAAATTGATAATAATTGATTCTTTGTCATTTTTCTTTTCTTCCACCATGGGATGCTTCTTGGATTCATGAGAGTGATCATCCCTAAGTGAGACTAGTTGAAGACCCAACTATTTGTACCTTGACTTCATCATGGACATGCACCGAAGAAGAAAAATCAAAAGATTGATTTGATACCAATGATACAAGTTGTACAAACAATTAAATGAAATGTAGGAAATGAAATTAAACACACACAAATAAATATACCATAGAGCATATTAATATAGTGAAAACCCAACATCCATTATAAATAAAAAATCTAGATATTGTAGAACACAAACTGTCTAGAATAGCGGTAGCTATCACTAAAGAGAGAGATGGTGGCTACACACATTCACAAAAGATATAACAAGAGGCCAAAAGAATGGAATTTTAACATCATGAAAGAATCATAGAAGTAAAAAAACCTAACCCTAGAAGATGAAGCACCAAAAGGTTTGTGGGCCCCAAAGTGGTTAGTAGGTACATCAACTTCTCAGTGAATGGGGGGAGGGAACTTTTGCATACAATCTCCATTTAGGAAACCCGCTAGCTTGTTGGAAATTCCTATGCAAGGATTGAAATTTCAACTATGACTAGGGCATGCCATGGAACCATTAGCCCTCCAAAAATACTAAGGAACATCATTTACGACCTCAAGACAACCCCATAGATTTAGGACCCAAAAACCATGGAAAAACTACCAAGAAGATAGGGAACCTTTAAGTCAGTGGTAGAGGTGGGTGACCACCAATATTCACCTAGATCATTAGGGGAATTTTTAGGTCTAAAATGGGTTTCCTTAGGAAAATAATAAAACAATAGTTAGGATTTTTAAAAGAAAAGAAAGAAAACTACTTTTCTTTTATTATACTTTGACTTATCTATTTGTAGGTTTACTCAAATTTAAAGTGTTTACACTCATTGGATACATAATTAGATTTTTCATCCAATGAGTACCTATTCTACATACTTTTAAGTAGACCCACATAGAAATATTCAAAATACATGAAAAAACATGTTTGAAAACACATTTTTTCATGTATTTTGATTCTTTCTCTGTGTGGATCTACTCAAAAGTATGTAGAATGGATACTCATTAGATGAAAAATCTAATTACACATACAACTAGTGTACACACTTGAAATTTGAGTAAAGATACAAGGAGATAAGTCAAAAATACAAATAAAAAAGTAGTTTTCTTCTTTTCGTCCAAAAATATTTACCCCCTATGGATGAAATCGTCATCTTGAATTCTATTGGTTATTTTAATGTTTATTTTTTTAGTACATTTTTCATTTTGAGGCCCAGTTTCCTCAAAACTCCCCTAACATCATAAAGACATGAAGTTACACTTAGTTCTGAATTACCATGGTGGCCAACACAATTACATCCAAACAAAGTCTGATTTCTTGGACATCTCATCACTAGGGGCCACTTATTGATATGTTGTAAAATTGAGTAGAGGAATAAGTGGGATCTCATGTTCATGATCTATCACAAAAAAAAAAACTGGAAAAGGTGGCCCTACCATGTAGAACAAGGGATAGACTAAGGAGATCCAACCTCAAGACAAATATTCCACGTATTAAGAAAATAAGGGCAATCAAAATTTGAAGAGGGACAACGGAAAGAAGTGTGAGTTCTGCAAAATAGGATGGATAAAAATTAATAAATATCACTCAAAATAATAATTGTTGGTTGAGCTTAAGGAAAAATAGTCGTACCCAATCTCATACTCTAATTTAGAGAAAGATAAGGGAAAGTGCATCATCGATGTAGAATTCAATGTTATCATCACAACTACAAAAGATATAACTAGAAGAGTTATACGAGATTAAGGAGGGGGGCACCTCTTCCATTCACAAATATAGGTGAAGGGGTCCCACCACATTTCATTATTATTAACGAGAAATAAAATAAATTGATCTCAACCAATTTCATCAAGAGGTTGAATCTACCAATAGTGCCACAACCCCATTCATACACCATTAGTTGGTTGAGCCAAGGACGAGACATCCACATCAACCATCAATGTTTCCTATCCTACGACATCTATCCCCTTAAAGATGAGATACTATGTGATGTTTCTCCACTTGAGGTTTGTGATGTTCTTTTATGACAACCTTATATGTGGAAACGTCATGTTATTTATGAATTTTGTCCCCATAGAGTCATTGTTAATCTAGGATGTCAACTGTATAAGTTACTTCAATTAATACATGTCAAGAAATATATATATCAAAATATTGTTACACTCAATTATCAATTCATAAACTTACGAATTACAAATGTAGTATATGCAGAAATAGATCATATATAATATTTATCTACTTTAAACAATAAAAAATAGGTCTGAGTTTAGGAAAATGAAAGTACATAACACACTTGCATGAAGGAAACAATCTTGCATGAAATCAAAAAAATAACTAAACCACTCCTAGTGATGATCAAGTACTTAGGCATCAATCATGCTACTGGGGCCTTGTTGTCACCATATTATCTCTTTCCATATATTAGAGTATCCATCTTCCACAAATCATCCATTAGAGAAAATTTGAGGTAAAAAATGGGCCTCAAAACAAAAATGTACAACAAAAATCAGCTTTATAATAACCAATAGGATTCAATATGATGATGTCAACCATGCGGGATGATTCACCATTTTTGGAGTAAAAAAAAAACATCTCATATTTTCAACTTATCTCCCTAAGATTTTACTCAAATTTCGAGCATGAGCACCCATTGGATGCAAAATTTAATTTTTCAACCGAGTACCAATGTTGCATACTTTCCATGGACCCTACTATAAAAAAAAAAAATCTGAAATACATGAAAAATTTTGCTTGCAATCACATTTTTCATGTATTTCACAATTTTTTGTAATAGGGTCCATCGAAAATATGCAACATTGGTACTCAGTGTTCTTGCTCGAAATTAGAGTAAAACCATAGGGAGATAAATTGAAAATATTAGTCGAAAAAAAGTAGTTTTTTTTTTCTTTTTTCCCTCCAACACTTGATGAGGTAATCTAATATTATTTTATTATTTCCACTATTAGCTTATAATATTCTTTAGGAGACCCATTTTAGACCTCAAAATTTCTCTAGTGATTCTATTGTTGGTAAGTTAGAATAAAAACTTAATAGCATTGTAGAAAAATAAACAAACCACACTTGCATCAATAAAAAACTAATTATGAAATAAATTTGCATGAATGAAAAACCACCATGTTCTCATGGAGTGAAATCCTAAGAATTCATGGTAGCAAACTTAAACTTTAACATCATAAAGTTAAAACAAAACCTTGATACTTATAAAACTAGAAACTAACAATTTATGTGAAAGGAAATATCAAGAAGTTATATTCACTCCATATAAATGGGACATATGTCCTCTCCATTGGAATGGAGATAGAACTCGTATTTATGGAAAAACTAAGATAACCAATAATAGTTTTAGATCCACAATATTGTCGTATGGTTCCAACCACCTGACAATAATTAGAAAGTCAACAATATCTCTAAAAATATCTACGATACTTGATAACAAATCTTATCCAAGGGTTCAAGGTTCTTTCAATATTCAAGTTATTTCATTAATGATTCCAAATCAATGGAAAATCTTCAATGGTTGAAAATGGAATTCAAATTTGGGGTTAGGTGATAAAAATGTGCATTTTTGGAATCTCCAATATACCTAGAATCATCACCAAAGTCACGCAAATTTCAAGGATAAATGAAAATATATAAATTTTCTAATATTTACTCATAAGCTCACTTAAAATTCTAAATAATTGCAATGGGAAATACAAAACCTAATCCCACATTAAAAATTCAGAATGCTCTTAATTCAAGGTTATAAACAAGTGGAAAATGGTTAAAAATTAAGAGAAAGGTTATGAAAGGATGCAAAACAATGATAATTTTCATGACTCGACATTCCTCCTAACTAAAGATGTTTCATATCCTCATGCAACCTTGGATATGATTTTCCTGAATTGTGTGATGGAATCTTCATTTTTTTGAAAAGTATCTAAGTCACAAATGAGCTTCTTATGTGGCAACCACAAGTTTTGGAAGTTATGGTTTTTGTCTGCCAACATCTACCTCTTAGGGGACTTGTTCTCTTTCATGTTGCAACAAAGAATCTTCCCCGTTTATTCAATAGAAAATATATAAACTTGAAAATTCAGTCATGTTCATGCATTCAAAATGATGACTCAATAGTTTGTACATCAACCAAATCTCTTGTTGTTCCTTGGTCATATTTTAACCCATCATATCAATAATTGAACCAAATTTATGAACTTTCAAACTGCTTATTAAATGAATCTTTGTAATCACTAGCATGCAGTTGACTCTGGGTTTGACCATGATCTAACACCCTCCTCGTTGAATTTGGAATTGGCTCAATAGGTTCCAAACCATCTCATGAAGCTTGCATAAAAAGCCCATGTGGTGGATGTTGGTTTAAGTTTGTGCTAATATGCAAATGCATAAATGGTTATCAAATCTCTATAAGCTAGTTATAATATTTATGTAGCAGAGTTTTATGAGTTAAAAATTTCTCGTAGCATTTTTTTTTCGCCATTTTATCAAAATGTATCAACTAGGCTCTTGGGAAATTTTGTGGGGTTGTTGGTATTACCTTTATGCTTCAACTCACCAAAAATCACAGCCAATGGATGCATGAACTTCGAAAAAAATGTAAAATGGTTGTAAGTGATAGTGGTTGATTTCTCACAAAATAAAAATTGGTTTGAATTGAAATTTCTTTTGTCTATTCATCTTACCTTGATGCATTTTTTTCCCGAATTTTATGGCCCTTTGATGCATAGACTACAAGATATGAGAAAATAAAATTTTGATCTCTATATAAAAAAAAAAAAGGATTGGAAATCACAAATTCTTTGTGTTTAACTTTATTTGTTATTGTAGGTGAGCCATGCTTGTTGATTTGTATCTATTGTTAGTGTGGGACAAGAATTTTGCAGTCCTCATAGGATTTATGAAGCTCTTGAACTAAAAATATACCACTACAAACTTTTAATAAATGGTACAAGGACATATTTAAAAAAAATTGTTCTAACCAGCACAGTAAATCCAGTTTGGAAATAGAGTTTTTCCATTGGATTGAAACAACATGGCTATCCAAAACTCAGTGAAAAGTTTCCCTCTTATTGTATGGAGTCATATAGGTCGTCACTCATGCCTTCTAAACATACCCACATGTTTTCATTTTTCTTCCTTAGCTACCTGTACCAAGTTCTGATTTTGTTTTTTGCTAAACATAGAAACACTTGAGTACTTGAAATATTTACTACTAGAATAGAGGAAAACTATTTTATTACTAGAAACTTCATTTTTTATAGGGTCTTGAAATGGCATTAAGGCCATCAAGATGTTGTTCATTGATTTATACTTCGAGACATAGTGAAAAGTCAACAATAAAGTATCTATTATATGGCTTCTTAATTTACATTGACCTCATATTTAAATTCAAAACCATGAACTTAGCCTTTGTAGGTTTGTTTCTCACAAGCTTCACTCTCTTTGATATGAGGGAATATCTCATTGGTGCCAAGTATACAACACCCCCATTACTTCCTTGACATCAAAACACACAAAAATACTAACAATGAAAATGCCAATAGTGAGAATTGGTCCCAAAGTCAATCCATAGAACCAACCTAAGAATTTTCAAAATCATATTTATTTGTTTAGCAATTTTCCCCTTTTTTCAAATTTGACAAGGTTGTCCAAGTGCACAAAAAATTATGCCTTGGGCTCATTTTAAGGAAAAATTAAGTAATTCAAGTTGTGTATGGCGTATTTCATCATTTCTTAATATAGTTTTAAATTTTTCATTTTGATGAAAATGGTTCAACTGTGAACATCCTTCAAGTTGTAGATTTGAATTTAAAGACCCATTGCTATAAAAACCAATGAAGGTGTTACAGGATTTGGTTTCTTATAACAATATCAGTCAATTAGGGAAGAGACATGTTAATCACCATCATTTCAAAAGGATTCAAAAGTTCATGTGATGTCACAATAGCATAAGATATGGAATGGACTTTAAAATTTATGAGTGCCCGCCTAGCCCCACCCACCCAAAGTAACAATGTTTTCTATCCTTAGAAAATTTTGACAAATGAGGAAGGGCATATTAGAGAAACATATGAGAGGCATAAGAAATTTCCATGTATAGTTTTTCTAGTATAATAAGAATTACTGATTAAAAATTAGAAAATAAATATACCTTCAACTACCCAGGAAGTCCGTGAGTTATGCATCTCGAGGGTAGGATAGTTGAGTTGGTCCACACTGGTGATCTGAAATGAGCTAATTAAGAGAGAGGAATGTAGAACCTCGATCATGTGGTACTTGTATCTTGAGATATAGAGACATGGAACTTGTGAGATAATGGTTGTTTATGATTTGGATCTATAACTTCAAATATTGAAAATTTGTGACATAAAGAGTAATGGATCTTAGGTGGAATATTTGGTTTCTCTTTCATTATTTGAAAATTTTGTCTCTCGCAGTAGCATGTTTTTGAAAAAAAAAATTTGGTTGCATACAAAATGGTTTTCACAATTAGAAATTTTTATTCCCTAGGAATGCCTTCCACCAAGTTGGTTCTCAAGTATTCTACAATTTGATGGCCTCTGAGACAATTTTTCACCATCATATTTCATTTGAGTGAATATATATGACAATGAGGTAGCACAACATTGTAAAGGAGATTAATTACATTATTTGATGGGTTGAGGGTACATGTAGCAGAAAATTATGAAAATCCTGTGAAGGAAAATTAGGTTGAAGTCATAATCTAGTAGTAATAGTATCACAAAAAGTTTAAGTTTGGCCATATAAACAAATGAAATTTTGGACTTAAACATGGATGGATTGTCAACTTTAAAAGAAGGAAATATATTCTCATAGTATTAATGAATAACATAATGATCCATATGAATTTTGGAAGGATTATTTGTTTGCAATGACATGAAGGATGTGACTTGATGTGGTATAAAATTTGATTTATTTTGATAATGGTCTTCATGTCATATGATCCCTTAATATTGATCTACCTTGAGAAATTTGGTATTGTTGGTAAACAACTGGAACATTATTATAAAAAGAATCAGGGTTTTGAGCTTATTGATAATGTTGTACCTTCTTGGCTTGAATATTTGGATGTCACGCCCCTATTTATAAAAAGTTGGTCTTCAAAAGTGACTTGTGCATTGAATAATCTTCTTAATCGTTCCAAGGTCTGAAAAACTTAATACTTTCCTACAATAAAACATGAAATGATGGAGAAAGAAAGATAAGAAGTATTTTTTTTCCAATATATATGAAAACAATCACAAACAATGCATAGAAACAAACCTAAGGAAAAATAAACAAAGAAAAAAATATTTTGTTACTTGTTCAAGAGTGTTGGCCAAAAAAGCAGCATGGCAATGTTGTGTTAATAACTTCTTGATTAAAGGTCTAATTTTAGAGATTCAAAAGCCAAATTGAAGAAAATTCATAGCGATACTTCCAATAGAAACATATTTCAAAAGTTAATTTAAATGATGCGTCAAAAATGTTGAGGACTAACTTGCTTGATGGGGTTGTTTGTGAATATTTGCCTAAACCAACAATCATTAATCTGAGAATTAAGTTTTCATTAAAGAAAATATTAATGTGATTCCAACTGTATATGCAATTAGATTCAATTATATATCTCCAATAGAAATAATTTTTTGAGATAACTTGATTTAATATCTCAAAATGGTTTATGAATAAACCTAGGAGGAAAAGTTTAACTATGTTAGTTTTAAGACATGCAGTTCCTAAATGTGTCATTACACTTTCATGAGATGTGTAAATGGAATAATTCAAATTTTTTTATTAAATTAGACTTGAATTTATACATCCCATATGAACCATTTTTTAATATGTGGTTATTTGATGTATGAAATATGTTGGTTGGGATGCAAATTTTTCATAATGTAGATTTCATGACCAAAAATCACGACAATGGAACACTACCATGTCACTGTAGGAAATATAAATGCAAGGTACATTATAGAGTAAATTTTATAAGTGAATGCTACAATATAATTTGAAATCTTTGATGGATATAAACGATTAGAAATTATATTCATAAAGTGGATTAAACTTTAAACATTTAAAAGTAATTTTAATTTATAAATTAATTAATTTTTTTTTTCATAAGTTGAAATTCTATTCATTCTTCAAAAATATGTACATCAAGAGTAGCAGAAAAAAATAGGTGGTCTCACCCCGACCAGGTTTGTTGACCACCGCATACAACATATGACAAAAGTACAAAAAGGAAAGTAAGGACATCATCTAAAACCGAGAATGCCAAAGGCACCAGAAAACAAGTAAAACATAAAAAACACCTGTATTCATGCTAGTCAATCGATGTGATGGAGGCTATGTTGTTCAGGGCTATTTCAGAAGTAGGCGGAGGTTGAAAAGAGCATTGGATGTGCTCCTTGAAATGAACCATCCAGGACTCCAATTCTCCACCTTCTCCGATAAAAATTTATGTCCTTGCCATACCACCACAATATGCTCTTGGATGTGGCACTGAAGAAATGCAATTTATCCAAGGTAGCTCCCAATTCCACATGTTCCTCCCATTTGATTCTTTCAACAGTTTCTAATCAATCTAGCAGGGATTGAATCAAGTATCTACCATTTTCCAGGAAAAAATGTTGAATGACCCTTGAACCAAGAACTGAAGACTCTGCACCCCCTCACCATCCCCAGTCGCTACATCATTGATCCTGCCCCAAGTCAGTGTTCATGACGATCGACCGTCGTGGCCCTTAATCATGACGCCACACCCTCGACCACCCCGTACACGAAACACCAGCCTCCAGGAGTTTCTCACTGACTTGTCACCTCGACGAGCCACAGACACCTCCACCCCCTACTTCGTGTTCTGCAATTGAGAAGCTTGGTCTCCACCGAGAAGGGATTTGGAGAGAGGGAGGACAATCCTCTTCTCGGGGCAGGACGACATTGGGCTAGAAGCTTCACCTACGATGTAGAAGACCCTCCAGGCATGCCCGACCCACACCCACCAGGCATGATGCACCAAGTTCAGAAACCAATAGCGTCCTAGAAATGGTTGCGGACTCGCACCAACCGAAACCACGCAACACAACACAGATTCAGGAGATCCGCCACCCCACCAGTTGCTCCACCCTAGGCTCAAACATAGAGTGGTACTGAAATTAAAATAATTCGAACACAGGAGGGCCAAAAGAAGCAAAAAATTTCCCACCACACTCAGAGGACCTCCCCCCCAACCACACCAGCAGCAAAAGATCACTTCTACCTCCAAGATTCTTTCTCCCTTCCCCTGGAAAGACATAGAAAACCTCATGTGGAGAATCCAAACAACCCAATTATGAGACCAAAATCTAAAAGATGAAAGCCATCTATAGAACCACCAACCCTCCCAAAAGAAATTATGCCTATGTAGTCCACTCTAACCATTGAAAGACCCGTAAGCGCAGAACACCAATACACAAATTGGGTAGAAGCTTTCAAAGTCCAATTCCACCAAGAACCACAGTACACAACCACTCAAAAAACACCCTTGCAGCAGGAAAGTTACCATTTTACAAAGCCAACAGCCTGGGGGTGAACCGCATTTCCAGGGGTTCCACCCTACTCAACGGAAGCGGTGTCACGTCTTTCTTCGGCAAGAAAAGAACCATGCAAGAGCATGAATACAAAATGAAACATGAGTAAAGTCCCCATCGACAACCCTCGATCTTAGAACGATGTCTCCCACGTTGGTCGAGGTGTTTCTAAATTCCACATGCGTACAATTACTCCTCCCCATATGCCAGGTGAACTGAGAGGGTTGGGGGGGCATCCCTTGACTTGCGTGCCAGCGATTGGTCATCATGGGCCACAAGGTGCCCCGTGCACTATTTCCATATCCCCCCAATAGGGAAGCTTCTTCTAGTGCCACTATTCAACAAAGATCCATCAGGTGGGTGTTTTGTGAATGAGGGGGGAAATCCCAGAGGAGATCCTACCTTGATTATCACTTCCCCAATTTGCAAGGTTATCAACTACCTTATTCCCTTAATGATCTACATGTTCTGTGATTATATATTCAAGGAGGAAATCCTATAGAGAATATGTTCCCCTATCAGTTCCAGTCGCTAACTCTTAATAATTTTACCTGGGGGGGAAGAGTTTTTCAAGCATGGATATCGCAATCTGGAAGTCCCCTGTGACCTAGATTTTTTCCACCCCCATCTCTAGTACCACGTGCAGAACTCTCTCCAGTGCCAGATATTATGCTACATTGTTCATGGTGCTACCATAGGAGGTTGCATAAAATTTCATTGCATTCCCCTTGTCATTGTGAATTATTGCTCCTAGACCAGTCGGCTCAAGGTTTCCCTTAGAGGCACCATCAAACTGGAGCTTGAAGAATCCCTTCGGGGGACAGAGGAAGGAGGTTGAAGAGCTCCCCTGCATTGGATGGATCCGAGTTGGCCCAAGGTCGAAAGAGTCCTGGTTGAGATCGAAGGAAAAAAAAATAACATTTTGATTGCCTTCTGCTTTCCATTCCCCCTCTAACCATCTAGAAATGGAGAGATTCTCTTTGATATTTCAAAGAAACATCTTTTGTACGTGATTAACTTGAAAGGTTTATGAGTGAAAGACTACCCTATTTCTAGCCTTCCATATATTCCAGAGGACAAAACCATGAGAAAGGCACCAATCTCTGTTGACATTGAGGTTTTTAAAAAGTGTCCATCTCCAGGACTCTAGAGATTCTCTCGGGTTGTTAGATAATTGATCAATCACACCAAACACAGCAGCAAGGCGATCCTAGACCTCTATCGTGTTTGGGAAGAAATTTCAGAGATGGTCAATTGTTTCTTCTTCTCTACAGCAGAGAGGGCACTAGAATGGGCCACAGAAGCCTTTTTTCTGAATTTTGTCCACATGAGGAGTTTTTCTTGGCCCGTTAACCATAGGAAAAATGATACTTTTGGCCATAAGTATGAGTACCATATTCATTTCCAAAAGGGGTTCAAATGCAGTTTCCCTACAGATGATAAGATCGAATAACCTTCTTTGAGAGAAAACATACCTTTCGAGAGGTGACCCCATTGTAGCTTATCAAGCTCCCCGTTATTAAGAATAGGAAATTGAAGTAGAATCAAAGTGAGAGCTTCCCAATACAGAGGAGGATCATGGGTTGGCCAGTGATCTGAAGATTTCCACTCCCTCCATTTCGACCGTGAGAGTATGTCCTACCAAAATTCATTAACGCAATTCCCTCTCAACTGAGTGGTAAACCTTTGAGATCTTTGAGGGAAAGATATTGATCCAGTCTGGGGTGTTGCACCCATGCCTCCTTCCAGAATTTGACCTTACAATCATTCTTGATTTCCTAGAAACCGTGTTATCATATGAATTCCTCATGATCTTTTGCCTGATTCCAGTGAAAATTTCTGAATCTAACACATCAGAAACCCCTACTACAATTTCTAATTTACTATCTCCTACTTGTTCTTTACATTAACAAGTTATTTAATTGCATAAACATTGAAACAAACACAAATGCAACCTTCATAGATATACATATCATGCACTAAAGTAAACAAAAACAATAACACAATGGACACCGTTATTTTTGGACAATCGTCCCCGGAAAAACCCAATGTGGGAAAACTGGTGCAACATATAGATGGTTTGTATTATTAAGACGATTTGTGAATACAACTAGGGTGCCAAAAATGGCTAACCCTTCAAATAATATCGTTGGCAATAGTACCTCTCTCCGGAGACAAATATTCCGGAAAATTAGCAACCAGATGATCAACCCCACCGTGACTTTGACTATTCCTTCTGCTGGATAGCGAAAGCTGCTCCAAGCACTGCTCTGGAACTACGACACCCTCTCCTAGCTTAGGATCTATTTATCAGCTCCCATTCTGCCATACAAAATCTCCCAGCGCTACCTCTGAGGCCCTCTACATCCTCTGTGTTAGACTTTAAGCCCCTTTGCATCCTTTGCACTGGCTCCTACGACCTCTGCATCAGCCCTCGTAGGCCTGTCTGGTCTCTCCCGCCACTTCACTACCTCTCCGATATGTAATATTCAACCTCTTGGTGAACTACGCCTCACTGCAACTAATAACTTACTCTATTTCCTCAGCAAACCTCGCCCCAGAAAATCAAACTGACTGATCTCTCTTGGTGTATCACCAACTGACCCTAAGGCCTCCTCTTATACTTTTCCAATTGACGATTTAATGACCGAGATTAAGTCCCTAATCAATGAATAATATTATAATTAGATTGATCCTTGTCTCTTAGAAATTTCTCACCCATATTATATTAATACACATTAGTATCTTAATTTTCCTAAGTTTAGACTTAAGAACTCATTAAAAATATTAATTACTTTAATATCTCTTCATCCAGGTGGAATTTCTCCAAACGATTTCTGGGTCTTGGAGATCTCATGTTCCTTAGCCTCTCCACAAAATTTCGTGGCTAGAGCACATCCAATGCTACTGAAAATAAACACTACCTCTTAGCGAAGAATGTGCTCTAACAATGCTTCACCATAGAAGCATCACATTGATCCTCCGCATCGGTCCTTTGTGCTGATGTTTGACCTGTTGCACCACATCCACTGCACTAGTGCTTCCTATGCTTCTTCCCATGACACTTCCACTTCCACTACTACATTTGTACTACATCTCCCTCTCAACATGCTGCATCATGCTTCCCATAGCACTGCCACTACTAACTGTTGCACTGCAACTCAGTTACCGAGAAGTAAATAACTGACTTCACCCAAACACTGGCATCCTAGTTAATCTAGAAGCCTAGTGATGTTGAAGCTACCTCTGTTTCTATCATGTGCACCCTTTGCTGCCACCACGCTTCTACAACTTCTTCTATGCCTCTCACACTACTACAACCTCCACTACACTCCTATAGACTTCTACACTCTAGCACTGCCTTGTCGCTCCATTACACCTTGCTCCATCCAACACCTATCATCATGATACTATCGTTAAGGGCTCCCATGGCCGTATGTGATCCAAGAGTTTGGGCACCTCAAGGATCCCTCCCCTGCATATAGTCCTCTCGACTATTACTCTATTTCTCCCCACCTCTTCTCTAGAGGTGCATGAGCACTCATGGCATAATTGTCATCGGTATCGACATCCTTCTTTGCCTTTGTTGGAGTTGCCTTTGAGTCAGAAGCTTCTCCCTTTCCTTTCTTCTTGGGGGATTGAGATGCATAATGTCCCATCTCCCCACAGTTGAAGCACCTAAACTTGGAGATACCTTTCTTCTTCCTCTTTTGAACCCCCTATTGTCCTGCATATGCTAGAGTTACATCCTCCTCCTCCTCTTTCTTGATTCAAACTCCCTTACTGCTACTCCCTGCCATGGTCAATATCTTGATCTCTTATTGTCGAAGAGCTACCCACATTTCCTCCCAACTATGGAGTATCACTCTGGCCAAAATGATTTAAAGAAACGTCTCCCAGTCCTTAGACACTGCATTTAGAGTAGTCTTGACCATGAACTCAGGATCCGGTGTAGACCCTATGGAATTAAGTTGGTCGTGAGTTCCTTGCAACCTGAGAAGGAACGAATCTATCTCCTTCCTTTCTACATCTGATATGACCTCAGTTGATTCTCTAATAACATATTTCATTACATGGAAGAGCTCTAGTATAAGGTGGTTAGTGTCTGTCACATCTCCCTTGTTGTGTTCTTCTCAGCAATATGTGGTATGACATGATCCTTGACCCCATCTAAGATCATGCATTTTTCCTCAACCTCCTCATAATTCTCATTTGCATTAGGGTCAACTAGGATAGCAACAGTTTTCAAGGCATAGTCCTTGATGTAATGTTTATCCAGGATTGCCAAGATCCTGGCCTTCCAGATGACAAAATTGGAAGCCCCATCCAATCTGTTCTAATCCCTCAATCTGTTTACTACCATCTCTGCTCCTCTTCTCTAGACTCCCTCTGAGTCATGATTTTCTTCTCGGAAATCCTCCGACCAACTATCAAATCACTCTTCTCCAATCCTCCTTTGTCATTGCAACCCAGATCTAGATTTCTTGGCTAGAAATTTTCGAGGTAGTGATTTTCTCTACCTTGGTTCAGTGTCTTTAGACACTGTTCTTCACTCACAGAAAAAACATCCCACCAGCTCCACAAATCAAAATCTTTTCAGCTCCCTTAGCCCCGACAACTGAAGAATTTGAGCCCTTCTGGCTCTGCGCAATCACAATGAGTGTTGGATCAGTTCCTCCTAGCCATTGCATTAATCCTTCCTGGCTGAGAAATATGACTTGGCACTTTGTAGGCCTCATATTCCCTTGTCTTCCTCTGCATTGGCCTAGATAGCTGAGGCAGCTACTGCGTGGGCTCCTCCCAGCTACTATGTCACCTTCACCTGGCTTAGAGTGTTGACGCAGGCACTTGGTGAGCCTCTGCGTCACCTTCTCTGCACTGTGTCACTCCTTATTCTACGTCTTTGGCTCTGGAACAACGTTGTCTCTCAAGACAATTGCTTTTCTACTGCAAATTCTCAGATTTTCTTGGATGGTGTCTTTAGTCACCTTTGATCTACAATCGCTCTGATACCATGTGAAAATTTTTGAATCTAACACATCAGAAACCCCTACTGCAATTTCTGGTTTAATATCTCCTACTTTTTCTTTACATTAACTAGTTATTTAATCGCATAAACATCAAAGTAAACACAAATGCATCCTTCACAAATATATATATCATGCACTGAAGTAAACAGAAACAATAACACAAGGGACACCGTTATTTTTAGACAATCGTCCCCTGAAAAACCCAATGCGGGAAAACTGGTGCAGCATATAGAGGGTTTGTATTATTAAGCAGATTTGTGAATACAACTAGGGTGCTAGAAATGGCTCACCCTTCAGAGAATATCCTTGGAAGTAGTACCTCTCTACGGAGACAAATATTCTGGAAAATCAACAACCGAATGATCAACCCCACCGTGACTCTAACTGTTCCTTGTGTTGGACAGTGAAAGTTGCTCCAAGCAATGCTCTGGAACTGCGTCACCCTCTCTTGGCTTAGGATCTGCAGATCAGCACCCAGTCTACCCAACAGAATCTCCCAGTGTTTCCTTGAGGCCCTCCACATCCTCTGCGTCAACATCTATGGCTTATGCGTTAGCCTCTAAGTCCCTACATGTCCTCTACGTTGGATCCTACGACCTCTCTGTCAGCCCTAGGCCTGCATTGTCTCTCCCACCACCTTGTTGCGTCTCTGCTATGTATTCTTCAGCCTCTTGCTAAACTTCCCCTCACTGAAATTGATCACTTTCTTGATTTCCTCAGCAAACCTCGCCCCAAAAAATAGAACTGAATGATCTCTCTTGGTGTATGTCCAACCAATCCTCAAGCCTCCTCTTATACTTTTCCTGTTGACGATTCAATGGCTAAGATTAAGTCCCTAATCAATGGCTAATATTAGAACTGGCTTGATCCTCGTCTCTTAGAACTTTCTCACCCATATTATATTAATACACATTAATATTTCAATTTTCATAAGTTTGACTTAGGAACTCATTAAAAATATTAATTATTTTAATATATCTTCATCCGGGTGGAATTTCTCCAAACGAATTTTGGGTCTTGGAGATCTCATATGCCTTAGCCTCTCCACCAAATTTCATGGCTAGAGCATATCTGATGGTACCAAAAATAAACAATTCTAGATCGAGGAGCCATATGGTAAATTATGGAAATGCATCGGTAGATCCTGCCAACCCTCGACTCGATATTTGGATGCCCAAAGATGTTTCCAAATATCCTATCCTCCTTACAGCCATCACCACCATACTTTTGCACTGAGGGTGTGCGACAAAAGTTTAGGGTCCTTTAATCCTAATCCACCTTGAAGTTTTGGTTTACATAGTTTGTCCCAGGCCACTAGGGCCCATTTTCAGGAAATCTGCGGTCCGGACAAGAGAAATTTCCAAAATTTGACTATGAGATCCTTGTAGATTCTTTGAGGAGCCAAGAGGACTAAGAGCTGATAAATAGGGATAGCCTATAGAACGACCTTCAAAAGAACAAGTCGACTTGATGAATTTAAAACTCTGAAGGTCCAACTTGATAATTTCTTGTCAATGCAAGAGAGAAGCTCCTTCCAATGGGTAGTCTTAAGAGAGTTTGACACCAAAGGGACTCCGAGGTAAGTTCTTGGAAGCGCTTCAATTTAGAATCCAAGGGTCCTGACTAGATGACTTTGCACTCTAGGGTGAGTGTCGAAGAAGAAGATATCGAATTTTTTACCATTGATCTGAGTGCATGAAGCTTGCTGGAAAAGTTTCATAATGGATCCAAATTGTTTGGCTTCTTGTAAGGTAGGTTTCCCATATAACATGTTGTCATCAACAAATTGTTGGCGGGGTGACTGGAGGGGCCTTCTGGGAGAGATTGTTGCCCTGGAGACTCCGGGATTCCATTGCCTCTTTAATCAGTCTACCCAATCCTTCTGCTACTATAATAAAGAGAAAGGGGGATAGGGGATTCCCTTGATGAAAACCCCTAATGATTTGAATTGGATCCTAAAGAACTCTCTAAGTTTTCATGACTCTGTAAAATTCATGCCAAAGTTTCAAAGTCTTACAAAGGTCGAACTTATCAGAAATATCCTCAAATAGTTGTAATTTGTGAGCAGCACCGAGCAACGAGGACCCTCGGTCAAGCGCGCCAATCGTTGGCCCATGGTAACGCGCGCTGCCACGAAACAGCAAAACGGGAAGCCTTTTTGAGAAATGTGGGAGGTTTCTGATATGCGATTAGTAACAAGTCGCTAATCACATATCGTCGGGCAAACCCCCAATAGAAGAAAAATCCCCAAGCGACCCGAACCAGGAAAGTCAAAAACCGTATGGAATTCGCCGATTCTGTCAGAGGCGAGTCCCACACGAAAATCGGCAGGATATCAGAAGGGCTTCGAGCGATAAGTGGTTTCAACTGAGTCCTGCCCGATGCCACATACTGGGTGCCAAGCATCCAACAAAAGAGAGAGAAAACCGCTCACATCAGACAGGTAAACGTCATGCTACTTACCTGCCCGATATGGACAGAGACCATAAGATCTGGAGGCCCCAGATCGATGACGGATATGCGATCCGACGGATGACTGGATTCAACGGGGTAAACAGGCTGAGTTGTATAAAGGTTTGAAGTCCAGCATGAACGATGAGTTGGCAAAGGAATCATGTTCACAGACATTTTGCGAAGTTAAACGGAAATAACAGCAGTTCAAACATTTCCAAGAGAACTGACACTCAGTTCATTATGAAACAGGTGGCCACCTCCCTATAAGGTGTTACATAGTGATGATGATGCTGAATAGAGGAATTCAAATGGATAGAGGCAAGGAGAAACAGAGCACTGGGAAGCAGAAATGAACAATCAGAAAGCACATTTGCTTTAAAGCCACGAACTGACAAAAACAAAGCAAGCAGTGAGAAAAGCGAGTAAGAAAGCTAAGAGCATAGAACAAAGAAAGTAAGTCAAGCTGACCTGCAGAGCAAAGGCAGCATCGAAATAGAGCCAGAGAGAGTCAGAGAGTTTGTGTGCTCCCGAGAAGGCTTGAGAGGTTCAAGCGAACTCCTCAGCATAGGCCTGTCATGTATGAGTCTCAGATTGGGCTCATACTACTGTGACCAACAGAGGTCGAGTTTTCAGTAAGGAGAGTCTGTGTACTCCAAAGACTTGGGGGATCCAAGTCCGGTGCTACTAATTTATATCTGTTGAGTGAGTCTCAAATTAAGCTCAATGTTGTAAAAATTTGCTTTGAAAATATAATAAAGAAGCTGCTACTGAAGGTTGAACCAGGAGACGTAGCCCAGGAGTATTGGGTGGACTCCTTATTAAACTTGTCGTGTTTACATGTTTGCCTATTATGTTTTCTCTAACTACTTCAGTGTCTATGTATTTCGCAATCTTATCGATCTGTTACATAAAATAACATAGGCACATCCATGCACATGAGTCTGTAACACCTTTAATTCTTTGTCCTGGATAAATTCTAGATCACCTAGACATGTGAAAGGTTCGAGGGGGTGCTTCATTCACAAGGAATGAATATAAGGGGGTAGATATCATGGATTTAACCTAGATAATCCAAGGAGAGGAAAAGCTAAAAGAAGCAAGGATAGGCAACAAATAATCCAAATTTAAATGATTGTAAGCTTTTGAAATATCCAGTTTGATAAGAATACATGGGGATCGGGATGAGGACATAGAATGCACCATCTCATGAGCCACTAGTATTCCATCCATTATTTACCATCCTTCCACGAAACCATAATAATGTAGCCTGATGATATTGTGAAGGAGAGGTTTTAGCCGCCAAACCAGAATTATTGAAACAATGTTGTAAATGATGTTACACAAGGCAATTGGTCGAAAGCTTCCCAGGTCCAGTTCCGCACCTTTCTTGGGGATGAGTGTTAGGAATGTGGCATTCGGCCCTGACCAAATCCGTTGATAGTGTTGAGAGTATTCTACTAGATCTAATATCTCGTCACCCAGAAACTTCCTACCCTCTTTGAAGAATTCAAAGGTAAAGCCATCTGAGCCCAGGGCTTTGTTCAATGGGAGAACTCTAACCACCTCTTCCACTTCTGCATAGGAGATTTCTCTCATGAGGGCCTCGTTTTGGTCTACTAAAATTAGATTTGGAATACATTGCTGGATTTTAGATATATCCTCACGTCTATCCTGAGTAGGCTCTATGAATAAAGTCTGGAAGTGGGTGATCAACTCTTCAAAGATTTGCTCATGTTGCACCAGTCGTCGACCATCTGAACCATTGAGGGAGAAGGTCCATTGAACTACCTATGCTTAAACATAGTCCTATGGAAGATGTTTGTGTTGCGATCACCCTCTTTGAGCCATTGGACGCACAACTTCTATCTCCACAGGATTTCCTCCTGTTTCTGTCATTGTTCCAGATCAATTAGAACCTGACCCTCCTAGGCTATGAGCGCTTTAGTTCTTCCTTCCAAGATTATTTGTTCTTGTCTTATGCGTAAGTCTTCCTCAATCTGTTGCTTTTCCTAATGAATATTGTCGAAATCCGATCGATTCTAGTCTTTGATCTTTCCTTTTAACTCCTTTAACTTTAGTTGGAATGTTTCCATTGGGTTGCAACTCGTCACCCTACTTGTTTTCCACCATTATTCAAGTTTGGCCAGGAAGTTTGGTTTTTCAAGCCAAAATGATTCAAAGTGGAATGGGTGGTTGTGAGGATCCATTCACAAATCGATCTCTTGGCAAATAGGCCATTGATCCAATCCTAAGAATGACAGAATCGACTCTTGAAAAAATAGATCTTGATGGAGGATGTTGTTATACAAAAGAAAATGATCCAGTTTTGAGGTTATCTGATACGTACCTCCTCGTCAGTTGTTCCAAGTGAAGGAGCCATTCTTGAAATCAATGTCCTCAGTGCCAGATCTTGGATGGTTTCTTGGAATGCAGAGGAGATCGGATCCAGCCGTCAAAGTCCTCCTTTTTTCTCACTGAGATCTTTTATGAGGTTGAAATCCCCAACTTGGATACAATTTTTGTCCCCCAAGAGTTTCTTTAAGTGTTTCAGGATGTGAAGGAAGCCTGCTTTTGACCCTGGAAGAGTAGGGTCATACACCTCAGTTAGCTAAACTTTGTTAGGGGAACCAATACATTCAAATTGGCCTAAGAGGGTGTAGGGGTGGGATATCCAGCTTCCAAAGGAGATAGATCGAGGATCCTAGAGGATACACATGCCATCATCACTACCCCTTCTTTCCAAAGCCATGCACTCCACTAGAGGCCAACTTCTTCTAGCAATATCTGTAAGTATTTCCTTAGTTATTTTTGTTTCCTGTAGGACTACAATGTCCAGTTTCTCAGATTGAGTTCGTTCCTTCAAATACCTCAACTTGCCCTTGGATTTGAGGCTTGTTATGTTCCATGATATTAGCTTCATTTAGGGGCGGGAGGGAGAGATCACTGATAATATTCTATCAAAATGTTAGTCTACCTTGAGTTGACTAAGATCACCCCTACTTCCCAAATCACTTCGCTAGTAGGTTGTCTGCCTTTCTTTCTAGAGCCCAAGCTTAGATCTGTCTAGCAGTTGGATGAGTCATCTTCCCGAACAACAAGATCCATTTGAGGGAGCATATCCACTATAGCTTGGCATTTATCCTAGTCCTTGTAAATTTGATTGAATTTCTCCAGCTGATATTGAGGGATATCCACTTATCCATATTTAGCCCAATTTTGTAAATAAGTGACCATCACCCTTTCATCATAGTTGAGGTGATCCATATTTACATCATGTTCTAAAGCATGACATACATGAGTGAGGAATTGTTGGATTTATTTGTTGTTGGACTGCACCTCCAGGGCTTTGTGTTTCCTCGGTTGTTTATTCTTAAGGTTTTCCGCCCCTGACTCAACCGCCATCGTTTCTTGGGATGGGTCCACTATCACAAGACCCATAGGTTGGTTAGGTTCATTCTGATCTACTAGGAGGCAATATTAGTTCCCTGAAGGGAAACTTAGGGGCACTTGAGAGTTGCTAGAGGGGTGGTTAGGGGCCACTTGAGAAGGCCCTGGCAGCCGGATGGGATCTGCTTGAGAAGTGCTTGCCAGAGCTTGGGATGATGGAGTTTTACTTAGAGGAGGGTGCCGCCTCTGAACTTCCTAAAATTCGTCTGAAGTGGTAGCCACCGTGGGAAATGAGGCTTGCTAAGGGAAATCAAGAAATAGGTGTTGATATTCATGGTAGAGCCTATATTTGAACGGAACATGCTCATATTCTAGAGGTTGGTACCATATATCATCCCGGTATTCTATTTCCACCAATTCCGAGAGAGGTTGAGGTATATTCATATACATGAAAATTCAAACATACGAAGAAAAATGCCTAAATCTTGTGATCTCCGGGACTTGGACAAAGTCTCCTATGGAATTGTCAATGGATTCTAGGATATCCATCTCCCAAAAGTCGTCTAGAAGGGAGTACAATTGAACCCAGATGGGGGAACCCAAGTATTGTTCCTTTCCTAGGTTATAGCAAGGTTCCCAGTGTCTCATGAATAAACCAACACTATTCATGAAATAAGGACCATTGTCTAGGATTCGCGTGTGATTGTCCAGATCTTCAAAGATTACTATGAAAAAATCCTTGGCTCGTAGGTGAAGATCGAAAAGAGCTTTTATCTACCAATTAATATGGATCCAATGCAAGATATCTACTTCTTTGGGCCAAATGCCCATGAATTTACAAATTATGCATGATCCTGCATAAACTAGCAAGATTGCTCGAGGCAATTGCTAGGAATCACCACTTGAGGATTCTATCCACGGCAGGATGGTGTGCGCTAAAGAGGACAAATTTGAAGGAGGGGGTGGATCTCCCTCCTGCGGGAGGCCCCATCATGAGCCCACTCAACTTGGAGGAGACATCAGAGCACGTCAACGAAGGTGAAAGCATGGAGATATATTGTCGGCGCATGCTGCAGCAATTCAAAACCCTAGTATCTTCAGAACCCTAACATAGCTCCAACCCTAATTTTAAAATAAATTATAATTACTTAATAATAATAATAAATTATTTTAAAAAATATCTATAATAATATTAACATTTTTTAAAATAAAGATAATAATATTTTAATTACACATGATGATAAAATGAACCTAGATTGAGGTTCGAAACATGCCGGCCAATAGTTCTCCATGTGATTTTCCAGTAAATCTTAATCATTATGGTAACTCATGTTTGAATTTTCGTAAAATGTAATTTTATATTATAAGTTAGTTGACTTTATAGGATTTGATTAAAAGGAATGACAATAAAATTGAATAATTAAAAATATTATTTTTTATTTTATTTTTATAAATTTAATATTTATAAATATTTTATAACGATGATAATATTATAGAGCAATTGTACATAATAATAAATAGATTTCCTTTTTAAACAAGAATCTCATAATATTTTTGAGCATGAGTAGTTTTATTATTTATTTAGGATATATGTTATAGACATAGACATTTATCGTGTTAATCAATATCTTACCATATTCATTTATAAAGGGAGTTTTTAAAGTGTGAAGAAACTCCCCTTTATGAGTCAACATATTGTAGATATTGGCCTAGTGAGTATTGGGTAGGAGAAGTAATAAATAGTAGGTGGAATAGGGGTTTTTAAATTGTGACATGTAGAGTCAATATATTGTAGATATTGAGAGTAGAAGAATGTAGGGTAGGTGAAAGTATAGGTATTCAATGCGTAGAAAGTAGTATTCAATAAAAGTAAAAGGGATATCTATTTAAAATAGGGATTATTTTCATTTAAAAGATGTATTTATAGGGGGTTAAACAAAATAATTTTGGAAGTTATATCTAGTGAAAATATAGGTATCCTTAAACATCTAATGAACTTAAATGTTCTGATACAAATTGATTAAATACATGTCCATCTATCTATATATGGTAAAAAAGTGATCTATGTATAGCAAAACAATGACCTTAGAAATTTTACCTAATCCTTTTTTTTTGAAGCTAGACACTTTGCATTACTTCAAATGATGATTACATAAAAAAAGAAAATTCTACTACTCATTTGCTTGAAGGAAACCATACTAGTAGCATAAGTTTAGAGTGTTGAGATTGCTAAGACCTCGTAGAACTAGAGCATATTGTAAATAGAACCTGTTTACGAGGTTGGTTGTGCTAGAACCTAACATATGCCGACATGAGAAGAAAAAATAGACTACTATGGCTACAAGAAAAAAACCAGTGAGACATAATAACTATTGGGTAAAATCTCCATGCATCAGTACTCACTAGTCACTACCCTCATCTAATGAGAAGGAGATGTTGGTTGATCTCGTTGATAGAATGGTCAAATTGTGGTCAATACTACCAATTTTTCTCTAGCTCTACCAATCCAATAGAATTATCCTACCAAGTCTTCTTGTACTTTTCTATGCTACCTGCAATATTCAAATGGCATTTAACCTTGTGTCAATTTCGTTCCATGGTTGATAAAATGATAGGAGTGCATACAATACACCAAGCATAATGGGAGTCACAAGCCCCTTTCATATTAGTTAGCATCATATTAAGAAAAGCTAGAAATACCCACTCTTAAACACCCTCTTTGGAGAAACTTTTACCTAATTCTAAATTCACTAAAATTATAAAAAATATATATATACATGATTTTATAGATTATTAATTTTTTTTATTTTTTATTACCATAATTTTACACCTTTAAAACCATGTTTAATTTAATTCCAAGAACATTATATACTCAATTACCACATGGCTTTTTTCATTTTCCAACTTAATAAAATAATATTGTGAGAGAATAGCAATTAGTTACTTATTAACATTTTAAAATAAAACATATAAATTTCAATCATGTATTATATAATAGAATTTTGATAATATTGATTACAGGTTTACTTAAACATTACATGCTCAATTACCACATTGCTTTTTTCATTTTCCAACTTAATAAAACAATATTTTGCAAGAATAACAATTAGTTACTTATTAACATTTTAAAATAAAACATATAAATTTTTTAAAATAAAACATATAAATTTCAATCATGTATTATATAATAGAATTTGATAATATTGACTACACTTTTACTTATTATTTTTTAAATAAAAAACTTAAATTTTAATATTATGATATAATGGTATTTTTAATTATTTTGTTATTTTTTCAATGTTTTGTTTAATTATGTATCACTTAACTTTATTTTATTATTTTTTCCATGTCTTATTTAATCTTTTTAGCACTTAACCTAGGCTCATAATAGTATATTGTTTGTTTTATTATATATGATGGCTTTTTTGAACTCAAAAACTTTTTATATGTATTTCAAGGTAAATTTATTTATTTTAATTAATTTTTAAGTCTCTAATGGATTAAAGGAATTTTAAGTTTATTTTGTTAATGATGCATTGTTTAGCCTAGTTCTTATATTAGTAATTCACTTCCACTACCAAATCATGCTAGGTATATTGATATGAAAACTTGATACACATAAAACTTGTAACAAAAGGGCCTGTAAAATTAAGTTACAATTTGTCACATAAACATGTAAATATTAACTTGAACTTGTAACTTAAAATGCATATGAAAGAACTTGATCAAACCATGAAATATCAAGGTTGATAAATGAATTCACCCTCTTCACTACGATACGTCTCCGGATTTGCGTTCACATGTTAAATCACTTTTATTGTCTTTCTTCAAAGGGGAATTTGTACAATGTTCTATTAAAAAGGGTGTCCAAACCTAGAACTACCTTCTACTCCCAAAAGACTTCAAAACTTGTACATACAAATAATTCTTCCAAAAAACTTGTTAAGCTCTCCAAGCTCACAAAATATTTCTCTGTGCCAAGCTCTCGAAACTTCTCCAAAAACTCTCTCAAGCTCTCAATAAACTCTTTCAACATCAACTCTCCCTTTTTTTCAAAGAGTACATAATAAAATTTATAAATTTTTGACATCCATAAGCAAAGGAGAGAATATCTCCTTAGATCCACATTCCAAGGAGAAAATAACTCTCTTGATCCATAAATAAAGGAACTCATGAGATTCTTAAGCAGAAAGTCTCTCAACTCCAACAAACTGGGACCTTATCCACATTTTTAAAGAAAACAATCCCATGAAAATCTCAACTCCTACTAGAAATTAAGAAAATGGTTTTTAAGGTGGATTCTCACATTTAATCAATTTCTTTTCTACCATTTAAATGAAAATTACACGAACACATAACCTTTTATAAGCTTGAAAATAATTTCCACTTCTATCCATTTTCCTTTCCTTTGAACTTTTCTTTGACTTGGTTTGGAATTGGAAACCGGTGACAAGATTCCCTTGGATCATACCACCCATGGAAGAAAGGTTTTGGTCCCAAAAACTTCAAGAGTTGAAACTGATTTTGACATAAAAACATTGATTTTCAGCTTGAACTGCTAAAACTAAGACTTGCATACTTGCATTTTTGCCCTTTGTTTGCAACCTTCTCATATGGCAACTCAACTTCTTTAACCAGATTCATACATCTCGGTCTTCAATGGCTTGTCAAAAATTTTCATGATAAATACTCCCCAAAATTTTGGCAGTTTAAATGGTTCAACAATTGGTGTACAGTGTGATGAGATAACCAATTTGGTTTTCCTTTAATTTCTGCCACATTTGTAGTTGTATATAATACAAAAGGACCAACTTATCCTGAGAGACTACGCGCTCCTACTTTAAGTGAAACAGTGGCCATAGTTGCTGCTTACAAAACCCATGATAAAATTTTCTTCACAGAAGTACTGATACACTCTTGAAATTCTCTAATATAATCTGTTCTATATCATTGTGTTCGCTCGAACAATACGAAGTTTACCCCCGAGAGGAAGCAATGTTGCAGCCTCAAGCGCATGAGAATTACCAAGATGAAGCTTGTTTGTTGTCTATCAATCTGTCCCCCGAGTCATTTGACATTACCATACACGCATTTTGTAACCATCCTTACAGTCAAGGGCATAAAGTTTTCCATTTAAGGTGCTGGAGTCTGCCATCCATCGACTATGCCACCAACTATAGGGGACCACTTATGTAATAATGGCAAATACATCTCACATATAACTTTCCTGTGAGAACCTAGGCCTTTGAGAAACCATTTATGTCCATATACCAACCCCCGCGTCCCCGCCCCCAAAAAAGGAGCAATAGTAATGCTCATGTCGCATATGAAAGACCATTTACTTCTATTTGGGTCTGAGGGAATGAAAATGGGCGTAACCATTATGTTTTTTTGTCTTAAAAGTTATGGAAATTTTGGTTATATTTTGAAAAATTTTAGTAAGGATTTTTGTAAAATCTAATTAAAAGTTATCAAAATTCATAATTTAAAGTGTTTTAGATATTTTTATGGTGTTGAATCTATTTTTACCATCAAAAACATGATTCAAACACCATCTATAAAAAAAAATTGAAATTTTTTATCCAGATTTCGACCACTTTTGACCATCCAAACAATTCTTCCACCTCCATAAACTACAAAACAACCATCACATTCTTCTATTGCAACATATAAACAATTATTAAAAACACAGCCTCAAGAAATGACGCTTCCAGGGCATGTCTGGTGCTCGATGCCATTTATTTGTCCGTGCACTGTAATAGACTGTTGGACACCTAATCCTAAATGGGTTAGTGTGGAAGCCGAATAAACCAAAGCAGTCCAAGAGACCTTGGGATCTGAAACCCAAGAGTCACGTATTGTACTATAAATGTATATCTCATGTTAATAAAAAATGTATTGCATGTTTTATCTTTCATATCTCTCTTGCTGTCCATGTGTGTTTAACATGGTATCAGAGCGGGCCATTGCTGGTCCTGCTCCAATTCCATCCATTTGTTTTATGGCTTTTCTGTGCAAGTCAGTTCTGCATTTCATGAATGTTTTATCAGCAGTATTTTAGCTGCTTTCTCTGCGCGCATTCCCCAAATAGAAAATTATGACATTATTCTCCTGCTCTGACGCTTCCACTGGCCTGAACGCTGCTCCTAGCTGCTCCACTTGCATACAAAACACTGCTCTCTGTCTATTATTCACCTGCATATAAAAGCGCTGCTCCTCTGCTCTGCTCTGACATATAATACGTTGCTGGTACACATATAATACGCTGCCCATAGCGATTTAGTTTCCCATATAATACGCTGCTCATTTCCCATATAATACGTTGTTGTTGCCTGAAGCCTGCTCCATGCAGATGGTGTCAGTATACGTTTTATTCTCTGAATAGGCCGCCCTCCAACCATTATGCTCAGTGAATATCGCTGGTCCGACTTGCCAAATGGTGGTTACTTGCAATGGACAGCCAGCCATGGATGATGGCCTTTCGAGTTTGATTTTGAAGAATTGATTGTTGAAGGTTCTGATAGTGTCGTTGCTGGTTGTGAAAGCAGACTTGTGAAGTCAAATCCCAAGCTCTCTCAGTGAAATTTTGTGCGTTGATTGACCTCATATGCAAAGAAGTTTTTATATTTTGGTTCATATATATGCATTGCAGTCCTTGATGCATTAATTAAGGATTAAATTTTATGCGTTCATCGATTTATGTTGAAGTTCGTGAGTTAATTCTGAAGTGCGATGCTATATGTTGGATAGCACGTGTGCTCCTTTGAAGTATGATTGATCTCTTCCTTAATGGCCACTGTGAGTTGTATGGATACGCTGCATTGAGTTAAGCTTAATAACCTTTTATGTGTGGCATGGTCTGGACGAAAAAAAAAATAAAAAGAAATGAAACAGACAACTGCGCAATCACAAGTTTGCCACGGACTTCCACAGCACTGGATCTGAATGGTATGCGCTTTGTTGAATGCGTTGAAGGGGGTACTGCACTCCGATATACCTGTAGTGTTTTAACGCTGAATGGTATATGCCCGTCCAAAGTTGAATTGCGTTGAATGAATTTTTAACACAACGTTCCTTGCTGATGCGTGAATATCTGAGACAGCTGATACGCATGGTTATGTTATTGAACTGATATGCATGGTTTTGATACCTCTGCGGCTGATTAAAGTTCCACGTCTTTTCCAATTGGTTTAGTTTGTAAGGAAAATGTTCACGGTATAGAGCCATCCTGCCTCTTTTCTTGTCCCAGCCCGGGGTGTGTTAAAGAAAGTCTGTGAAGTTTATGCACTGGTATAATGGTACCCATGTGAAATTACAGTGAAATATTGGATCAAAAAGGCCTTTGGACTCTACATTTTGATGAGGCTTGCAAAGTAGATGGAAATGGAGTGGAGCTATTAGTGGTTTCTCCTCATGGAAAGGCCTTCCCTCCTAAATTCGAGGAATGCATTTGAATATGAGAAGGCTACAAACAATGAACAAATCCATCAAATGCAGGCAATGGAAAAGAACTTACTTCCTATCATAAGAGAAGTACAGAAACTACGTGCTCAGTGTGCAATTGCTGACAAAAGAATTCATGGTAATTGTTCCATTTGGAAATGTTATGTTCATGAAGATCATAATATCAAATGGTATTGTAGTTTGCACAAATGTATTACTGTTCTAGCTTGAAGCGGTTTCATGGTTATAATAACTACTTCCAGCACTTCAGAGATCGTGCGTGGGAACTTGTGGATTCTATGTGAGCCTGAACTCATTCCGATCGAATCGCGTCCAATTTCAGTAGCTTTTGACCTAGAACCAGCAAAAGATTCGGTTTAAGGTGCAGGCGAAGCCTGAATTACCATTTCCAGACTATGCAATTTGCATTGTCTTGACATTGCATACGTTGTATATGGAGACCTAGACGTGGTTTTAGGTATGCTGACTTTTCTTGAAGGCCAAAATACGTTGGAACAAGTTCTTATCAGGGACTGAAAACAATGAATTGTGTATGCGTTGAATGCCTTGGTGCGGTGTGAATCCTGCATTCATTAATATATTCGTTAATCCTAATGCGGTCATATAAAAACCTGTGTATCTGTACTTTCTTGCCCTGTGTTCATGGTTGTGTTGAATTTTCTGCCACTCCTGCGCGTTGAGACTTTGACTAGCAGTTTAGTATCAAATTTCTTGCTACCATTTCACAAAATTACTGCGCTACGGTGAGTTAAATTTCTCTGATCCGGGCATAAATTTAAGAGCACCGGAGCCATAGCTGCTGACATTGATAACGGTAATTGTTTTGTTTGAATTTGTGATATATTTCCATACAACGATGAGTTGCTGGCGACGCAGAGCGCTGGGCTTTGGGCTGTCATTGTAAAGACGTTCCAGAACTTCCACCTGCTCTGCTATATACCGAATGTACTTGCCCGCTTCCATTCCAAAAGGAGAAGCTACTGAATGAGCTGGATTGGTGGTCTCAAAGTATCCAAATTTCATCAACTGTTTCCGACTTTTCAGCATACACGGCTGCATGTTCAGATTTAGTTTCAACTGAAGTGACTACAGTTTCAATATTTTGATTTTGTAACTTGGAGGGACGAGATATATCAGTGCTTGCAGTTTCAGCAATTTGATTTTGTACGTAAAAGGGGCAAGATGTATTGATGACTGTTGTTTCCACAGTTATATTTTGTACAGTGGAGGAGCATGATGTATTAGTGGGTGCTGTTACAGTATTTTCATATCATACCTTTGACAAGAAAGACAATAATTACGAAAATGCCATGAAGATGAAAATAATTTGTTCACATATATCTTTGATATTTCTTATGAATTTGGATTGAGATAGCTTTGAAGATAAATTATTCTGCCTAATGGAGTATTAAAGTATATAGAAGTTATCATCTTATTCCAAAAGTTGTATGATTTTACCATTCAGCCGGAACTTGGTGCAAATCGAAAGAGGAGCCACTTCTAATATCTTTGAAAAAAAAAGAGAGGTTAAAATAAGTGTATTTAACAGAGTTTGATTTCTTGACAAAATGGGAAGACTTTATGGAGTATTAGAGTTATTGAACACACTAATACATTCTAGTGCCGAAAACATAGTCAACATCAACAAAGACACTCTCTATGACATTAAGAGCTGCCTACGTAATGCACAGGAAAAGATCGACTTTTTGCAGCTTGAATCACAGCTACAGCAAGAAGAGTTACATAAAAGAAGACATCATTCTGAACCTGTTTTTGTTCAGAACATTGAAACAACCACCTATCAACAGCAAGTCAATAATGTTACAGTTCATTCAGATTTAGTACCCCATAAAGCAGCAGTTGTAAATGCAGATGCAGAAACTCAGTCTGCACTTCCCAAGCCCATCATCAGACCTTGGGAACAGTTTGTCCACAACAAGCACAGAACTGGTCTTGGATATGACAAGGACGTGTCCTTTCATATTCCAGACTACGCCAAGCCCATTCAATTTCAGAGTGCCGGATTCATTCCTGCTCCTCATGACAGTTCAGCTTCAGCTGTTCCAGATTCTACTCCTCTTCCACAGCAACAACAACAACCACAGACTGTAAAATGCCAACACTGTGACCGAGTTGGCCATCTGAAAGATCACTGTTTTGATCTTCATCCATGTAAGCACTGTCATAAAACCAGCCATTCTTCACACATATGCTTCAGAAACAAACATCCTGCAAGAACAAAGATTCATCTTGGATGGATCGCTTCTTGGCAATGGGCATCAACAGCCAAGAAGATATTCCAAACACATGTCAGAACTTGTTCCAGAATATTGAACAGTCTTGCAGTCGAGTTTCCTCCATCATCTCACCTTGTATCTGACAGGGGGGAGATGATGGTCATCTACAAGCTTCAAAGTCACATCAAGCGAGTCTGAGCCACAACCTGTCACACCAGTTTCAGAGTTGTAGCCAGAAACAAATATGCCCGTGAACATGCCTTCAGTTGGCAATCTAGGACACTTCCTCTAGCAAAAGACTTCAGCTTCTTGCCAGTGTTGGAAGAATTCGAGGAACACAATTGAGAACACTTCCTCTAGCAGAAGACTCCAGCTTCTTGCCAGTTTTGGAAGAGTTCCAGGAATTGCATTAAGCATTCCAGAGTTGTTGGTCATCCTTAAACCATCACAGGTTGAGACTCCCTTTTCAGGTTGAAGTTTTACCTTTTATGCGGGGTGAGACCTCCCTTTTATGGTTGAAGGTTTCCCTCTTTAAAACAATAGGATCACTTCCTCTAGCAGAAAACTTCAGTTTCTTGCCAGTTTTGGAAGAGTTCCGGGAACTGCACTAAGTGTTCCAGTGTTGGTGGTCATCCTTAAACCACCGCCCTTTATACCAACATTTCATAGAGCACATTCAGCCTAGTGCTGCCATGCATTTTTTGCACATTTTGTATTACAGCTCTCTTCTTGGACTCATACATAACCCTTCAGATTAAGGGGGGAATGTTGGACACCTAATCCTAAATGGGTTAGTGTGGAAGCCGAATAGACCAAAGCAGTCCAAGAGACCTTGGATCTGAAACCCAAAATTCACATATTGTACTATAAATGTATATCTCATGTTAATAAAAAATGTATTGCATGTTTTATCTTTCATATCTCTCTTGCTGTCCATGTGTGTTTAACATAAACTACCTTTCTCATGAACCCTTTTAATAGATTCCCCCGCAAACAAATAGAGATGGAATCCACTAACAACAGTACATCCAAAACCAAGTGCCTCACACTATTCAGCTGACAAAGGGGGCATACGCTGCCTTAATTGGTACCTAGGATAAATTGCATGCCGTGAAATACAGCCATCACGATCTTGTTTGATCACATTGATCCACTCTTGGGTGAAACTGTTATTGCAACTTTGGACCAGTTCAACTGCTACATGGGAAAATCCCATGGTCAAACATCTGGTATAACGTCCCCACGCACGTAATTAAAATTTCCCTTTTGCCAAACCTCAACGCATAGCTTCCACGTGCTATAACGTAATGATTAGATTACATTCCATATATAACAGTTCTCCGAGCTGTGTTGTAACAAAATTATGTTTTCCTGCAATTAAGGTTATGGAAATTTTCATTATATTTTTTAAAAAAATTAAATAAATTTTTTTAAATTTAAGTAAAAATGGTAAAATTCATAATTTTGTGTCTTAAAAGTTTTTGATGGTGCTGAATCAATTTCCACTATTGAAAATATAATTCAAATACTATTTCTACAAGATCTTTTTAAATTCTTTTTACTAAAATTTTGTCCCATCAAATCCTCGACTCCGTTCTCCATGTTCTATGTAAATTCCCTGCTGGAATCAATGTTGATCTACTCCACGCAGGTTGTCAAATGCTCCACGTAGTTTTCGCAGGTTCCTCCATGGACGTTGCACACCTCTTCAAATCTGCGTTGCTGAAGTTGTTTTACGAAAAACACTGAACCTAGAATCAATGCAGAAATTGTGGGGAAAATCCCACGAGTAGACCATTGAACGTGGAATGACGTTGGCCAAAACCATGACCAATGCCTCTTGCTCCATCAATCTCCATGCAACGTATCCACTCTTGCTGGAATATGTGAAAATTTCTCGCCAATCATACAACAATTCTGCCTAGCGTTGTAACAATTCTCACAATAGCCCTTGCACTTATACAGTCCTCAACTTAATTTATGCATCACTCTGAAACTTGGCCATATAATTTGATGCCTGAGAAGCATATGTGCCACTTTATGATATGCGAGGAAACTACCCATAACAACGACAAAACATAAGTGTCTACGAGTTGCTCCAAATAAACATTGACCGAAACAGACCAGCCTACGAGGGGTCAATGTCAATTCAACATCTCGAGTTGAGTTGTTTTCTTATTTTGGAAAAATTGGATTTTGTAAATTTAAGTAAAAATGTCAAAATTTATAATTTTAAATATTTTATAAGTTTTTGATGGTGCTGAATTCATTTCCACCATAAAAATATGATTCAAACATTACATTTTGAAATTTTTTTACCCACACAATTCATCTATCATGCCATTCTTTCGCCTCTAGACAGCTCCGTTATTAAATTGACTACCACTATAACTCCACAGGCTTTGAACTGTGGAATTGAATGCCACGATCACCGTTACAATATTCAAGCCGTCGGTTATGGGTGCAATTACGTCGTTGTCCACCGTAAATTGGGGCCAATCTTGCCCAATCCTGGATCCTTGGTCATTGTGGTTTCCACGTTGATGTGGATCCATTGTAATATGTCGTATTTGTGGCTTCGCCTGCTAACGTGGACAAGTCAACTTACCACTAACGTGTTTAAATCGCCACTATACACACGAACCCATTAACTATCTGGATTGCTGATTCGCCGAAAATTCGGCAATCATTGACACGCCCCATGTCAGGTCTGATCACCATCGAAATAAGCTCAGTGCTATATGGTATCGTAACAGAGTCTTCTAATGAGGTGGAGGAAGGAATTGTCTGAGGACTAAAAGTGTCTTGAATTTGGGAAAAGAAATTTCAAAATATTTTGTAGAGGCAGTGTTTGAATCGTGTTTTTTATGGTGGAAATAGATTCAGCACCATCAAAAATGTTGAGGACCCCTAAGATTTTGAAGTTTAACAACTATAACTTAGATTTACAAAAATCCTTACCAAATTTTCTCTAAATATAACTGTAATTTCTATAACTTTCCAAACAACTCCTCAGCCTCATTAAGCTACGCGTATGCTAACAACTCCCATGCGACCATATAATGGTATCGTAACAACTCCCATATGACTTCTTGTGAAAAATAAATTCGATGATTCAATTTTCTAGAAAGCCTTACAAATCATATCCTGAAAGCAATATTGTAATCGACTACAGGCGGCCCGTGTGGACTGTCTCCAAACAGAGCATCGTCAAAATCATTTGTTGTAGCAATTGCATAAGGGTAGCACATTCAACAATATTGCCATAAATATGACAAGAACCTGCATCTTAATCTCAAAGACTCCATGGACAGATTTTACAGAAATCTCTTCTATCGTAAGCCAAATACTTGATATTTTATTGGGATGATAGAGACAAGGTAAAATTTCCGAGAGTCGCCAAACCACAGTGCACTGGATATATGGATAACCGAATACAAACGAAATTTTGAAACATATACCTTTTGCATCCAAAAAAAATCAATTATGCAACAAAAATTTAACCATTTCTCTCCAATCCAATTTAAATCATCTTGTTTGAGCTTGATTTCATCATTCTTTTGTTCAAGAATACTAACCGCCTATTTCCAATTTACAGTCTCCTCCGGCATATATCTCTGCTGTTTACTTGCCTTGTCACGGAACTCGGGATGCAGATCCCAACAACTATCAACCAAATGACCACTTCGACGACAATGTGTGCAAAAATTCTGCACTTGCGACTTCATCTTGCCATTATCTTTCCTGCAATTTTGATATGGATTCTTTTGCCTCTTTTCTTTCAAGACTTTATGCTAATCAACCTTATATCTTCCATTATCTTTCTCACAACGCTTGAACTCCTTCTTGAAATACTTCAATGTAGGTGTTTCTTCCAAAGTACCATTTGATTTGTTTTAGCAATGCTGGAACATTCTCCAACCCTTTTTTCCATATCTTATTTCAGAAAATCAAGGCCTACCTTCAACTTCAATGGGTTTCATTATTCCTTGACCATCGACTCCAATGCCTTTCCCTTCCTAACCCATCTTAGATGATAGTTTCAATCCAATTCCTCAAGTATGTTTTTCAAAGGAATTGAAACAGTCTTCTTTTTGTTAGGAAACTGAATATGAATGAATGTTGCTTACCTCGTTTACCTTAGAGTTTTGATGCTTCACAAAGTTTTCAAAGTTTTCTTTTGCAGGTTGCAATAGCAACTCTATTTTTTTACACTATTTTGGAGCTCTTCCTTTTCATCTTCCAATATCTTCATCTTCTTTCGCAACTCATTGCTTTCTTTGTCATCATTATACAATTCCTCTACCATTTTCTTCATGGTTAAAAAATCTTGAAAATATTTTGAGTCTTGATAAAGACTTGCAAAGAAAGAATCAAAATTGGACATTTTTAAATCTTAGGGAATTACCTTCTCCTTGTTTGAACAGAGGCTCTCAAATATACCAACTAACCCAAACAATCAACCACTCTAATACCAAGTGATTTGAAAACTTGAGCACATAAAACTTGCAACAAAGTCTTTTTAATTGACCATAAGAGCATGTAAAATTAAGTTACAATTTGTCACATAAACATGTAAATATTAACTTGAACTTGTAACTTAAATGCATATGAAAGAACTTGATCAAACCATGAATAAGAAAAACATGAAGCATCGAGGTTGATAACGGAGTTCACCCCCTTCACTGGCTACGTCTCTCAGCTACATCTCTGGATTCTCCTTCATAGGTCAAACTACTTTTATTGTCTTTCTTCAAAGAGGAATTTGTACAATTCTCTATTAAAAAGGGTGGCCAAACCTAGAGCTACCTTCTACTCTCAAAAGACATCAAAACTTGTACATACAAATAATTCCTCCGAAATACCTTTTGAGCTCTCCAAGCTCGCAAAATATTTCTCCACGTGAAGCTCTCAAAACTTCTTCAAAAACTCTCTTAAGCTTTCTCTAAACTCTCTCAAAATCAACATAATAAAATTTATAAATTTTTTGAGATCCATAAACAAAGGAGATAATATATCCTTAGATCCACATTCCAAGGAGAGAATAACTCTCTTGATCCATAAACAAAGGAATGCATGAGATTCTTAAGGAGAAAGTCTCTCAACTCTAACAAATTGGAACCTTATCCACATTTTTAAGGGAAACTGTTGACACCTAATCATAGGGATTGGATGAACAACTGTAATTAATGTAAATAAATAATAGAAAAGATGGAGAGTCATTGGGAGATGAACTGAACAGTCACTCCCTCTTGTATATAATAATGAACAACCTGAATGAATAATATGATTTGATTTGAGGAGTTACCTCCTAACCTGACAGGGTATCAGAGCCAGTGCCATTTTGGGCTTCCCTCTTTAATTTGTAACTCGTATTCTGCCTATTCTGCCTATGTTCTGAATCCTATGCAGACTGACATCTCTCTGACTATTATTATGTTAATTCTGGCTAGCCTGGCAACTCTGATGCTTCCACTGCTCTGACAGTTTCATCAATAGAACCATACCTCCCAACCGAGAATACACAGTCGTGGTATAACACTTCCTGTGTTGCGATATTGTGGTGATATTATATATAATGTTTGTTTTCATATAGCGTTGTTTAGCATTTTGTTTGGCAATCTCGTGGCCTCTGTTGTTGCGTTCTTGGCCTACATGTTCTTCTGAGAGCCATATTTTCATATAATATACCTGGAGATGTAGTCTGATGGTGTTTCATAGGCTCCGTGCTATCACTGCTTCCATCTGTGGTATCGCTATGGTATATCGCTCTGCTCCCATACACATTCACGACATTGTTTTTTTTTTCTTATGTAATCATGTCATTCAGGAACCATCTGTAAAGAAAATAGTTACTTGTAAATACTTCGTCTTCATCTTCTTGGGATTCTAAGTGGGCAACGCTTAGGGCTCGGATGTATCTCTAGTCTACGAAGGCTCCAAGCCAGCCAAGGCTATTAAACCAACTGCCCCAGCAATACTACCTCTATGTTGAACGTTGTCCATAAGTTGAACAATGTTGATAAGTTGAAGGCTGTTGAATCCGCTTAGTGTTGATAAGTTGAATGTTGTTGAATCCGCTCCAATATATACGATGTTGATAAGTTGAACGTTGTTGGTATAACATAGTTTGTAGAGATAGTATAACATTGTCCATATACATTGTATTATTTCAACTATGTATCTCTTTTGGTATTATTTCAACTGTGTTTCCATCATAATAACGTTGTCTGACACCTTCCCCACATAATACCTCTATCAGAATCATTTTTTTTTTTTGCAGCAGAAGTTTTTATTTTTCCATAGTACACAGATTTTACAATGCATTCAATCATATCTATTGTGGTAATAGTTCTCACTGGCAAGGAGAACTATCCTGAGTGGTCCCAGAAGATAAAGCACACCCTCATTTTCAATGAGTCGTGCAAAGGAGTGTGTGTTGGAGACAGAGACAAGGAGCCAGAACAACCTACCTCAGACAAGGAGTTCGCCATTTGGGAAAATAAGAACAACAAGGCCTATGCATTGATTGCAGCATCAGTAAATGAAGAGGTGAGTCACCATATTTCGCCATTTTCAAATGCTTTCGAAGCCTTACAAAAAGTGAAGGAAATCTATGACTCACACTCTGCACTTGAAGTTGTTCAACTCATGATTAAACTCTTCACCCTTGAATTACAAAATAATGATCCTCTTGCTCTTGCATCAGAAGTAAAATCTATAATGCATGATATCAAAGTCACTAACGTTGACCTGGATATTCCTCTGATAGCTTTTCTCAGGGCACTTTATCCCACTTACTCAAATTATCTTGAGTCATTGCAAGCAAATGGAAACCTCAAAGATGTTACCTTTGATTCCCTTGTGAAAAAAAAAAATTGAAAGAGAGAAAGCTTTTGGAAAGAAGACAGCTCCTGAGTCTTCTGAAGAGGTTGTGTGCCTTAGTCATAGAGAAAAGAATCTTGCTCAAGATTCTTCCAGAGAAAGAGGTGGTCAAAGAGGAAGAGGAATAAATTTCAGAGGCAGGGTGAAAGACACTCTCAAGGAGAAAAGTTAGATTTTCACTGCATACGCTGCAAAAGAGATGGATCAAATTATGCATCCACATGCAAGTTACCTTGGGACAAAATTGAGCAGGAAAGAAATCAACCCAAAGGTAAAAGTAATGACAAAGACAAAGGTAAAGCACCTGAATCCGCTCACTATGTTATGGCACACTGTAATATTGGAGTAAATGAAGGCTTATTTAATACTTCACTTGCTTCTTGGAAAAATGATTGGTTGCTTGATTCAGGAGCAACTTGCCACATGACTTTTAGAAGAGATTTTTTTGAAGACTTTACTGACAATGTCGATGGAGCAGTATACTTTGGAGACAAACCAAAACTCAAGCCATCAGGGCTTGGCACAATCAGGCTTAAATTGCCTGGTCTTCCAGACTTTCTTCTACATCATGTTCTATATCTTCCACAGTTGAGGAGAAACTTTTTTTCCTTGGTCCACATCCACAAGCAAGGACACTCCATTCATATGTTTAATGGCAAGCTTGAGGTGAGAAAAGCATTAGACCACTCACTTGTCATGACAGCTATAGAAGAAGAAAGGCTTCTCAAGCTATAGGGTACCTCTGCTCATGCACAAAATTTCTCATACAATTCCCATTATGAAGTAGGTACATTTCCATCAAGTTTATTATGGCATGCTAGATTTGGACACTTGAACTATGACATCCTCCGCTTGTTGAAAAACAATGGTGTTACTGGTTTGCCTACAATTCCTAGGAAACTTAAGCAATGTGATGTTTGCATTCTAGGAAAGCATAGCAAATAATCTTTTCATGATTCACATTCAAGAGCACATAGAAAACTTGAATTCATTCATTCAGATTTATGTGGTCCAATGCCTGTTCCTTCTGCAAATGGAAATAAATATATGATGACATTTATTGATGACTACACCAGAGTGTGTTGGGTTTATTTATTGAAGAAAAAATCTAATGCTTTTCAGACATTCAAGAACTTTCATACATGGATTGAAAATGATGCACAATATCATATTGGCTCTATTCGCACTAATAATGGAAAAGAATACACTTCAAATGAATTTGAAAACTATCTTCGCCAACATGGGATCAAACATCAAACAATTGTGCCTTATAATCCCCAACAGAATGGATTAGCTGAGAGAATGAATAGGACAATCTTAAATATGGTATGCTCCATGATGTTTTTCAAAAATGTAAAATTGATGTTTTGGGCTGATGTAGTTCTATGTGTTGTATATGTAAAGAATAGATGTCAATCAAATGCTATTAGAAACAAGACTCCTTATGAAATGTGGTATGGGCACATTCCTTCGGTAAAGCATCTCAGGGTCTTTGGTTCCACATGTTATGCCTTGATACCAAAGGTACATAGAAACAAACTTGGTGCAAGAAGTCGTAAGTGTATCTTCCTGGGGTATTCAAACACCTCCAAAGAATATCGTCTCTATGATGAAGTCAATAAAAAGTTTGTTGTATCTAGAGATGTAATCTTTCTTGAATCATCTAAACCTGACAATGTTGTTGAGCGGCAACTTGATCGCTTGGATAGATTGGCAAATGCAAAATCATGTCAAGAATTTGATAATCAGATTCCACATCTTGAGGGGGGGTTCCTATACTAGATCAACCTGTGGAATCTTCTTCTGAATCACTCTCTCCCCCACATGAAACTCCAACAACGGATGATACTTTGAGTGATGTGATTGACAGAATTGGGAGACTCAATCTTGATTTAGTCCCAACTCAATCAACAAAGCAGCCTAGACCATCTGAGAAAGGTCCCCCAAAGTGGCTGACAAAGACACTTGAAAGTGTTCATCCTGATGAGGTTGGAAAGATAGGAGCTAGAAATTCAAACCGGCAAAATGGAGGTGATGTAGATGACTCTAATTCACCTATTGATATGGATGTTTCTTATGATTGTGAATTGAATTTGTCTATAGATTTTGAACCAACTTCCTTCAAAGAAGCTACTTCTCATGATGAATGGAAAGAAGCGATGCAAAAGGAGTATGATGCCCTAATAAAGAATGACACTTGGAAGCTAGTGGATCCTCCATTGGGGACCAAACCAATTGGTTGCAAGTGGGTCTACAAGAACAAGTATAAAGCTAATGGCTCACTTGACAAGCACAAAGACAAGCTTGTGGCAAAAGGTTTTGCACATAAGGAAGGGGTCGATTATGAGGAGACTTTTGCCCCCACAGCAAAATGGGCTACCATCCGAACACTCTTTGCCCTAGCAACTCAGAACGGTTGGAAAGTCCATCAAATGTATGTAAAAATTGCTTTCTTTAATGGAGATCTAAAAGAAAATGTTTTTATGTCCCGGCCTAAAGGATTTGCTATGAAAGGAAATGAACATAAAGTATGAAAACTTGTGAAATCCTTATATGGCCTCAAACAAGCACCACGAGCCTGGTATGAAAAACTAACTAAGCATCTTCTGAAACTCAATTTCAAACATTATGATATTGATGATGCAACTTTGTTTGTCAAGAAGGTTGGAAAAATAGTTGTATATATTGTGGTATATGTAGATGGTCTTTTGATGATAGGGAACAATGAAAGCTACATTGCATCCATAAAGAAGGAATTGAGGAAAGGTTTTGAAATGATTGATTTGGGCTATGTTCATTACTATCTTGGTATTGAAGTAACTCAATATCTGAAGTCCATATTTATTTCTCAAAAGAAGTACATTGGAGATCTGTTGAACAGGTTTGGCATGACTGAATTCAATTCTCTGACTACTCCAATGGAACAAAACTTAAAGCTCACATCCATTGAAGGAAAATAATTTGAGGATGCAACAAAGTATAGACAGCTTGTAGGAAGTCTCAACTACTTAACTACTACCAAACCAGACATTTCGTTTGTTGTTGGAATCTTCTCCAGGTTTATGCAAAAGCCTTGTGAGGGACATTGGTCTGCTGCAAAAAGAGTTCTAAAGTAATTGAAGGGAACTCAAGACTTTGGAATCAAATATACACAAGTGGGCGACTTCAACTTGATTGGATACTCTGATTCAAACTTCGATGGAGACAAAGAAACTGGGGTATCTACTTTAGGTTATGCTATGAGTCTTGGATCAGGAGCTGTCTCCTGGAGATCACGCAAACAATCAGTTCCAGCAGATTCCACAACAGAGGCAGAATATGTGGCAGCAGCTGAGGCAATAAAATAAATTGTGTGGCTTAGGAAAATTCTTGAAGATTTGCAGGTAAAACAAGTACAATCGACTCCACTCATGATTGACAATACATCGGCAATACATTTGGCCCAAAGTTCCATGATTGAAAGAAGCACATCAATACTAAATATCATCTGATTCGACATCATGTTGAGACCAAAACAATCCATCTCCACCATTGTTCCACTAATGAGCAAATTGTAGACATATTCACCAAAGCACTTGGAAGAGAAAAGCTTGAAAGATTCAGAACGATGCTTGGACTCACCAACATCCCTTCAGAGTAAGGGGGAAACGTTGACACCTAATATTAGGGATTGGGTGAAAAACTGTAATTAATGTAAATAAATAAGAAAAAAGATGGTGAGTCACCGGGAGATGAACTGAACAATCACTCCCTCTTGTATATAATAATGAACAACTTGAATGAATAATATGATTTGATTTAAGTTACCTCCAGGCCTGATAGAAACAATCGCATGAAAATATCAACTCCCACTTGAAATTAGGAAAATGGTTTGTAAGGTGGATTCTCAAATTCAATCAATTTCATTTTTACAATTTAAATGAAAAATACATGAGCACATTTGAACATTTGATGCTCTGGAAAATAATTTCCACCTTTACCAATCTTCCCTTGAACTTTTCTTTGGCTTGGTTTGGAAACTGGTGACAAGATCCTCCTAGATCACATATTCGTACAATATTAGAAGAAATTCAGCCACATGGATTTTGAAGCCCGAGGTGTCAAAACAATTATATGTGATTTAGATCACACCTAGGTTGCACGTCTGAAGCTCCAACTCCATAAAAATGTTACAAGTCAAAGTTTCCAAACAATCAACTTTGGGCACGATTTCTGAGGAAATGAGGGTGAATATGAAAATTTTGAAACATGGGTTTTGTTCCCAGTATGGAAAATTAGTTATTCTTTGTCTATTTTCCAAAATTCTAAACAATTTTGGAAATGTAATTTGTTTTTAACGCAAATTTTCCTGAAATGCACAAATTCACCCAAATTTACAAAGAGGGTGAGATTTGAGGAAAACTCCAAATCAACGGCGAAGACAACAAAGGGGAAATGAATCTCAACCGTGATGAATTATGGAAATATTTCTTTTATCTTATTTTTATTTTGTGGAGAAAATAACCCAATTTTACCTTGGGTGTTATCATTTGTTGATTTATATCTATCTTACAGTTGAACAAATCTGAGATTGGGGGATTGGTTTTGATCCACCCCAATGTTCCTCTTGTACAAATATTCATACATAGAATCGAGCTAAGGATGCAGATCATTCATTATTGTAAAAGTATTGGGACATGTTGGTTGATTAGAGGTTCATTGTGGCAACAAGGTTGTGTGCCGCCTTCTTGTAAAAAAAGTTGAATTTCATTTGAATGATGTTTGTTCCTAAGATTTGGTGCATTAATTAAGTCTATTATTATTTATATTAGTAGTGTAAATCAAGTTGGGAAGGGCCCCTCAATCCTGGGTAATGATTGCCTCTTTATTTTTCTAATTTATTTTAAGTTAATTAGATTTTCTTTATTGCCTTGACATTGCTTCATGTTTTAATGCCCCACCTTTAGTTTCAATATTTGATTGTTAGAAACTAACCACCATAACTAGAATCCTTTGTTCTTTTAAAACCAACTTACTATTGAATGCATGAACATTGTCTCATAGAGTGAAAGATTAAATTCCAGGGCTTTTCTGGGGGGTTTAAGACAAGGACTAGCAAACGATATTTAGTTTCAGTATGTTGATCAATATTCAACATTTTCTTACGTTCATGTTATTTAGTTTTTAAATTTGATTAATCAGTAGTTGTTGACATTAGTATACTTTAGGACTTTTTTCCTAAATATAGTTTGCTTGCATCTCCAAGTTTACGATCCCAATTCAATAATTAAATGTTGGAATTATGAAACACATATTTCGCCCAACGTTTTTGGCATTGTTGCGAGGGAGGTGCTAAAATGGATTAGACCATTGGTAATTTAGTTCTTTTCTTATTTCTACCAACACTTCTGACTTGGGGGAGGAGAAACAATAAGACATGAAGACGCCCTCTAAAAATGGCTTTGGCCTAATGTATCCACTTTAGTGGGTTTCTTCAAAGCCTCTCCACGTTGGTTCAATGTGTTTTTATGAAAGTGTGTTTTCTTTTAAGTTTGATTCATGGAACAAAAGAATCTAACTCATGATGAGCATAGAACTGGTGACAAAAGGTCTTAGTAGTGTGAAAATGTTCAAGTACATTTTATGTATCCAAATCAAAATTTCATAGAAATATAAGGAAAGATAGATCAACAACTTGATAATAAGCCACTTCGACGGGGAAACCTCCCTTTACATCACATAAACAAACAATTCTTGGTGATTCAAATGAGAATACCTCCTTGGTATATACAAGAGTCTAATGGGTCAAAATATAATTAAGGTCTACATAGCAATAATAGTATAAGGGCACAACAATAATAATATAGGGGATACACTAGTATTATAGGGACCTAACATGTCCCTCTCCTTCAAAAAAGTGTTGTGCTCAACACTTGAGTAGCTTTAGGTGCTTATGTATAAAATACTCATCCTCCCAATTTGAATCTTTAGCAAGTAATTTCTTCCACTTAACGAGATACTCTGAAATAGATTGATTTGATAACTTCATATTCTTGTTTCCATGATTTCTTCAGGCTCCAATATGATTTTTCCTTCCTCTTCAAGTTCTAGCAATATAGTTTGAATTGGGAGCTTTTCACGTATAACCTTCTTTAATCATGAAACATGGAAAACTTGGTGTACTCATGAAGATTCATGAAGCGCGAATTTGTATGCCATAGTATCAATCTTTTGCAATACCTTGTAAGGGCCATGGTACTTGGGTGATCATTTATTACCCTTGTTAGATTGCTTGAGGAATATTTGTTTGTATGGTTGTAGCCGCAAAAACATTAAATCGCCCATGTCAAAAGTTCTTTCACTACGATGTTGATTTGCTTGTTGTTTCATAATTCGATTTTGCACCAAAGTCAGGTTATCCTTTAAGAGTTGATGAACTTCTTGTTGATGCTTGATGTGATATTCCATTGCTTGAACCTTAGAATTGTATGTTAAACACAATGTGATGGATGGTGGATCATATCCATAAACCGCCATAAATAGGGTCATTTTTGTTGTGGTATGGAAGGAAGTGTTATACGACCATTTGCTAGAGGTAACCACTTGACCCGTTGTGTTTGTTTATTAAATACAAATCAACATATATATCCTTCCAACATTTATTCACTATCTCATTTTTCCCATCAAAATGAGGATGATAAGATGATCTATAAGTTAATTGAGCACCAAGATAAGAAAATAATTCTGTCCAAAAAATTATAGTGAAAATGGGATCTTTTCCACTTACAATAATCTTTGGTTTCCATGTAGGTTTTGAATTGTTTCCACAAATGCAGTAGCGATTGTGTTTCCTTTGAAAGGATGAGAGAGTGCACAAAAGTGTGCATACTTGGTAAGTCTATCAACTATGAACATGAGACTTTCTTTCCTTTGGACTTGGGTAGACATGCGATAAAATACATTGAGACCTCCTCCCAACACTGCCTTGGAATGGCCAACGGTTGTAAAATACCTAGGGTCTTAATTGTCTCAATTTTATTTTTTTTGCAAACCAAACATTTTTTCTTTAACTTCTTAATATCAGATTTAAGGTCATCCCAAAAAAGTTCCTTCTTGACCCTATGGTAAGTTTTTAAAAATCTTGAGTGCCCTCCTATATGAGAGGTGTGTAATTCCAAAAGAACCTTTTGTTATTGGGAATTCTTACATATATATAAGTGATATTTGTACTAGAGTGAATCATTTTTTCAAATAAATGTATCAGATGCACTGGGATCTTACTACAACTGTTAAATGAGTTTCCACACCTCTTCATCATTCTTTCATTCATCCCTTGGTTCAGTTATCTAATTAGGTTGGATAATAGAATGATACATAGAAATGCCTCCGCATCCTCCTTCTTTCTTGAGAGTGCATCTATAACAACATTTTTCTTTCCTTTTTTGTAGATGATTTCAAAGTAATAACCCAACATCTTTGTGACCCATTTTCTCTTCTCTTCTGAAGATAATCTTTGTTCCAAGAAGTATTTAAGACTATCGTGATCTATGTTTACCTTGAAGTGTCTTCCCATTAGGTAAGAGCATGATTGCTTCAGGACATATAGTATTGCCAACATTTCCTTCTCATAAATAGGTTTGTGTAAATACTTTCCCTTGATTTGATGATTTCAAAATTAATGTCTCTTCATTCTTGCATTAAAACAACACCAATGCCATTTCCTAAGGCATCATATTACATAATAAAGGCTTTTGTTAAGTCTGGTGTAGCTAAGATTGACGCTTGGCATATTTCCTATTTAAGATGTTCAAAGGCCTCATTTGCTTCTACAGTCCAAAAGAATGCATCTTTATTCAGTAATGTTGTTAGAGGTGCTACTACTTTCCCATAATTCTTAACAAACTTGCAATAATACCCTATCAGCCTGAGAAATCCTCAAAGATGCTTTAATGTGAGTAGGAATCTTCCATTCCTTGATGGCTTTAATTTGGTTAGGGTCTACCTTAAAACCTTCATGGTATACAATATGACCCAAATATTCCACTTCCTATACCCCAAAGAAACATTTGTAGGGTTTTGCATACAAATGTTTATCCTCTAATAGTTTGAGCATCCTGTCAACATGTTGAACACGGAGCCCCAAGGGTTAGCTTAGTTGGTCAAAAATGGTGCCTCGCCATCGGGTGGTCACAGGGTCGAATCTGCTCGAAGCCCTTGGGGTTAGGTCTTGCCAGAAGGCCGAGGGGTGATTAGCCCGGATTTTTCCATGGACGTAGCAACCACTCACTGACCATGGTGTTCGTGAACCACACTATAAAAAAATAAATAAATAAATAAAACATGCTAAACACGGTATTTCCAAGACTCGTAGATTAGTATATCATCAAAAAATATTAACAAAAATTCTCTAAGGAAGGGCTTGAAAGTGGAATTCATCAAACCTTGAAATGTGGAAGGTGCATTAGTAAGGCCAAAAGGCATGACCACAAATTTATAATGGCCTTCATGATTTTTGAATGTTTTTTTCAAAATGTCTTATGTCTTCATTCTAATTTGATGATACCCTATATGAACATCCCAACTTGGTGAAGTAAATTGCTCCATGTAGTTCATCCAACAATTCGTCAATGATAGGAAAGGGAAATTTATCTTTAATAGTTAGCTTGTTGAGCTCTCTATAATCTGGACACATATGCCATGATCCATCCTTCTTGTGCACTAATACTACTGGAGAAGAGAAAGAACATTGGCTAGGTTGAATTATACACACCTCTAGCATTTCTGCAACCATAAGTTCAATTTCACTCTTCTGAGCATAGACATATCTATAAGGTCTTATGTTTCGAGGAACACTTCATGGAATCAAGTGAATAGCATGATTATGATCACAAATAGGTGGCAGAACTTTGGGAGTCTCAAATACCTTGAAATGATTTTCAAGAACACTTTGGAGATCTAGAGAAATGGATGACTTAGATGTTTGAACATCTAGTGAGCATAATTGTTCAACTACCCCTCGTTGTTCCTTCATTAAAAAATGTGGCATGCCATTAGAGCTGATTATCTTCCCATGTTTCCCTACGATACCCCTTAATTCAATTTCCTTTCCTTCCTAGAAAAATTCCAAGAAAAGTTCTTAAAAATTAAAAGTTATCATCCCAAAGATTATAACCATTAGACTCCTAACACAATATCCTCACCACCCATTGTAATGGGAAGAATTGTACTATTAAATACATATTCTCCCATGTTTAGATTGATGTTATGGCACTTCCCTGAGAAATTTATAGTTTCTCCATCTACAACCATCACTTGAGACTGTGGTGTTGGATATAAAAAGCAATTCAAATCCTTGGCTATCTTACAATGAATAAAATTATGGGTACTAACTGAATCATCAACACTATTACATTTTTCTTCTTGATATATCCTTCTATCTTGAGAGTTTGAGAGGTGGTAATTCCAGCCAATGCATTACAAGATATGGTCATAGTCATTTCTTCTTTTTCTTCCTCCTCTTCATAATCTATGTAAAATAATTTCTTCTTAGCACACTTATGACCTTTACTATATTTGCTATCACAATTGTAATAGAACCATTTTTCTCCCTTTTCCTCTAATTTTTGTGGTGTCAACCTTGTAGGTTGTGCGAGGCTAGGAGTGGAAAAACTTCCATCTTTATAGTTATGAGTGGTAGACCTTCTCGTTTCCATAATTTCACTTTCAACTTTTCTTGCCAACCTGAATGCATTCTCCATTGACTTAGGTTCCTAAAGGTGAACCTCATGTTGGATGTTATCCTTTAAAGTCCCTATGAAGATATCAATTAGATGTTCCTCTGAAATTTCAATTACCTTGATATTCAATACTGGAAGTCCTCAATGTTCTCCCCAACTACACCATTTTGTTTGAGATTTATCAATTGGCTAAAGAAGGTATTTATTTGTGTATCTTCATAATGTGCTATCAATCCTTCGTAAAAAATTTCCAAGCGAAAAGTGATTTAACAGAACAAATTCATCGATATCGCACAAACTGATTGGGTTCTAAGTATAAACATGTAATGTGTATATTTTGTGTGTGTTGCACATCATGTAGATCAAATAATTGCTCCATTTTTAGTATCCATGTTACTATATCCTTTCCATCAAACGTCCTCATATCAATCTTTGGAATGTGGTTGGTATTCAACCCAAAGTTGGAGTCTCTAAAATCATGATTCACATTCCTTTTATTTTCATCATGAGTTTCATGGACTACCTTGTCACCATTAGGAAGCCTTTCTTGTAGCAACTTTGTCAAACATTCCATGTCTTCTTTTAAACCTTCCATATCCCTTTTTAAACCATCCATGTCTAATTCTATGTCTACTTTTAAGTCCTTCATCATTGTTTCTATTTCATCTTTGGTTTTTCTTTGTGAGACAAAAATTTGTTGCACTTGGTCCCATAATTTTGATATATCATGTTACATTTCCTCCTCTTCATGTGTCATAGTAGAGATTTATGATGGCTTCATAAGCATGTGATTTATTTGTTTCGGAGAAATTTTGGAGCCAATTAATGATATATATGCTTCATTTTTCACTTTGAATCACTTCAAACTGAGTTTTTAAACAAAAGTTATACAAATTTTAAAATGCACACATTTTAAGAGCTGGATTTTGAACTTGTTGATCTTTTTGAACTTGAAACTATTGTATATCAATGATTTCAACCTCCCAAGTTATTAAATTTTGTCCTGAGTAGCTCTCTCTATATTCTTTCCAATCCCACAAGTTACACTAGGATTGGATTCTTCAAGATCAAGTTATGTCAAATCTCCCATGATGACCTGATTATGGACTAGTTCAGTAGAGCAAACTTATACGAGATTCCATGTGTCATTGTTTCAAACTTAGGCACTGGAAATATTACTTGAAAATTTATAGTTTGTGCACTTTCATTCACTTTTTACACAATTCAAATCCAATGCTCGAGGAGAAAGTTACAAGGATTTTTCTTGAGACAACTCTTTCAGACTGAATTATGGACCATACAAAAACCCTAACTTCCTTGGACCATATCTTTGAAGCTATCATGAACCAACGTCTTAAATTATAACCATATTTTCATAAATATTTCACCTCCACATGGTAAAAATTTCATAGTCTTAAGCTTCAAAAGAAAAAAAAAAAATTATAGCGAAAATGTTACTATGGCCTGTTTGAAGCAGTGAAACCATAGGATCAAGAAGTTTGATACCAAATGTTATGTATATAAATCAAAATAACACAACAACATAAGAAAATATAGATCAATAACTTGATAATAATACTCTTTGAGTAGGAAACATCGCTTTACATCACATAAATTAACAATCCTTGGATGATTCAAATGACAAGACCTCCTTGGTATATATAGGAGTCTAAAGGGTCAAAATACAATTAGGGCCTACATAACAATAATAATATAAGAGCACAACAATAAAAATAGTGGACTTGTTTGGGGCACACAATAACAATATAGCAGCTACAATAGCATTATAGTAACCTAGCAATACATCACAAATCTTTCTTTGAAATTATTTTTTTTTAGCATAATTTGTTTATTTCTTCGATTTTTTTTATATCTTTAGGGTGTTGTAAAACCCCCCCACACACTAATCCATCTACTAGATAGGGATTAAAAACCAGCAAGGTAGCATACAAGAATGTTCAAGAACTTGTTGGAGAATGTTACTCAAGAACTTTTTCAAATCCTTGCAGCGTATGGGGTCTTTACCTCTCAAGAAGAGAAAATCTTGGCAATAGTCAAGAACATATCTACCTCTCCAGAAGTGATAGAAAAAAAAAAAATCGATGAACCATCTCTACAAGAAGAACTAGAAGCCTTCTTTGATCACCCTTTCCATTCTACTAAGGAGACCAAAGAATCATAGCATGAATTTGACGGAGATTTTTCATTAGAACCTAATATTGAGGAGTTCTCAACATGCCCATTATCAAATCTCTCATGCACTCAAGAGACAAACCACTTGACAATAGAATATCTACATGGCATGGTAGAGGATGGCATACATAATGGACTAAATGAGGAAGAGAGCTAAGAATATCATGACTATATTGAACACTATCTCCAGATGACCATTAGGTCAAAGTGCCACTCTCTTCTTCAACAATTCTTGACACCACATCACCCAAAGCATCTGGTCTCTCATGCTATGGTATACATTAAAGCATATTTTTCAAACCTAAGTATGAGTACATTTGTTATCATGTTATGCACATGGATTCATTGGAAATACTCCTACGTTTGAAGGAGAATTCTCTTTTTCAAGTAGGATATGATAGTATAGTAAATAAATGAATAAAATAGTAAATATAAACATAAGTCTAGTTGTGAAAACTTATGTAACTTGCGTAACTAGACATGAGTATTTCTTGAAAAATAGGCTTCCTATCGGGAAAGAATCACTATAAAGTTATGTAATTTCATATTGGTTCCAATGTTTCTTCGAAAAAAAATAGTTCTATGCTCAAGTTGGCTGATGTGGTATTCCTTAAGGGCCACCTTCCAACAAATATTGTCCCATCAACTCCAACACCTTATTTGGGACCAAAATCAGAGATTTTTTTGAGTGCCTTGGAGTTTTCATACATCAATGGAAAACTCCTTCACTATCAACAAGGGAATACCTCAATGTCTCTTTCCAGATCCTATAGTTGACTCAACTTCAAAACATTTATTTGTACCTATCAGAATGCACTCTCGCATCTTAACATCAATTATGAGTTGTCTCCCATTGGTTTACATTATCATCAATGGTTGGTAATTGAATGATTTCTTTCTATGTTCGACCTCAACAAAATTTATTCACATACACAGAATTGTGTTAAATATGGAATTATGGAAAATAATTTTTGGTTTGTGAATCTAACACCAATTTGTAGCAATGTGCTAATTAAGAAAGAGGGATCCAGTCTCCAATATCATCTTACAGTCTCTTGATTTTGGTTTGGTTTAAACATTTCTAAAATCCCCAAGCATGCATACAATAGTTTAGGAAAACATCAACACTCTTTTCAGTTCAAGATAACAACAATATATCTCTATCAACATTCACTTCATGAGCCCAAACCTTATCCAATAATGAACCGGGTTCCAAATATTTTTTCCTCTGATCAGTCAAAATATGATGGCCTTTACAACCTCAATATGCTCAGATCCAGAGCGATGAAAAAAAGGGAGATCAAGGAGACGGGTCTGTGTTCGGGAAAATGGAGGATGAGGCTTTCTAACAAACCCCTCCACGGCACAGAGCAAGTGGTAGCAGGTCTTCAGAAACCAGCCGCAATACTGCAAACACGAATCTAGCTGATCTAACAGAAATGACCCATGAACATTCAGATGGGGGAGGCCACAGGACCTAGCCCCACATGCCATAATACTAGAAACATGCCACACGAGGACAATAATGAACAACCCAAAACTAAGCATGCAAAACAGCCACCACTCCAGCCTGCGCAGCATCAGGAAGAGGAAGAAGAGGCAGATCTAAACAAGTGGAAGGAGAACACCTCTGTGGCTCCTGAAGAACCAAAGAAGGCAACATCTTCCACATGCAAGCCCATTGTAGCAAAACGCCCCAGGATCGATCTACCCAGCCACAAAATCAATTCTTAGATCCAATAAATGAAAGATCACGTGCTTATAGGTAAATTCATAGGCTTCTGGCCAACTAAGAAAGCCCTGCAAGGTTGGATAGCCTCAAAATGGAAACCCAAAGGGCATGTTTCCCTACAACTAGGCCCCAAAGTTTTTTTACGGGCATCTTTAACTGTACTGAAGATCGAAACCGCATTCTAGATGTATGACCCTATTTCTTCAATGTCGTGAGTCTATATCTATGAGATTGGATAGAAAGATTCAACCCAGACAAGAAAGACTTCAGCTGGGCTCCGGTGTGGATTCGTATACTCCTTACCTTTGGAATACTAGGATGAAGAATCGCTCGAAGTTATTGGCAATGGGCTAGGAGATTTCATAAAGACTGTAGAGGAAACAAAGCTTTGATGGTACACTTCATATACTCGCATATTCATTTACATGCAACTTGGAAAAGCTCTCCCGGATTTGGTAAGCCTCCTTCATGATGACTTTGAATGGATACAACCCATAGATTATGAACATGTGCCCTTTAGATGTAGGAAATGTCATGCTCATGGACATTTGTTTTGGGACTACCCATTAAATGCCTCTCCTAAACCTTCAGACCATGTGAAATCTAACTCTGAAGGGTTCACCAAAGTTTCCAATAGAAAAAATCGTACCAAAAAATCCTCCCACGGACCAAAAAATGCAATGCCAACCACTGCTGCACCAAACACCAGCAACATATTTGACCTTCTATCAAATCTAGATATGCCAGAATTAGATCCTTCCAACAAGGATAAGACAACCTTTGTTCCATCCACCAAGCCATATCTATTCAAAACAATCCACCACATGGATGAGAGTAACCAACAAAGTCACATGGAAGAAGAACCAGAGAGCTTCGACCTAGGAGACCTAGACATCTTTGGCTTAGAACAAGCTTGTAAAAAGAAAGAGTTCAACAAAATACTGGACAGGAAACTCGTAAATCTGGAAGTGGTACTATCACAATTACACAGGCAGAGAACCTTGGGCATACAACAAGGAAGCCACTGGGAAGGGAAAAACACCACCAAAGATGGAAAGAAAAGAGGAAGAAAAACAGACTTACAGCACACAATCCTCATAGGGGAAATGCTAGTGAAGTCTGGTAGGTGCTTCAAGCTAACTAAATACTATAGCTCATTACCACCTAGTAAACCATGAAGCTCATTTCACGGAATGTTCGAGGACTCAACAGTGCCGGGAAATACAGGAAGATAAAAAACATGATACAACATGAACAACCACATATACTCTTCATGCAGGAAACAAAATGCAACAATAACACATTATATTCTATCTTATCCAAAGTATGGCCAGGACGTCAAACTATTATGGTAGATGCAACTGGAGCATTGGGAGGGCTTTCTATAGCCTGGAGTACACAAAAAATTTCACTCGTAGACTTCCCTACCTCACATCACTTCATCCAGACCACTTTTCACATCATAGGAACCAACATACATGGTCATTTCACAAATGTATACTTTCCTCAAGATTTTATGCACAAGAATGCGCTGCTAAAAACCCTGGAAACTCTCAATTCCACACGGACTCATCCACTATGGATCATAGGGGGGGGACTTCAATATGATTACAAAATTGGAGGAAAAAAGAGGAGGCAGAATGAAATTGGACAATGAAAGCAGAAGCTTCAAATAATACATACAAAACAACTGGCTAATAGACCTACCCTTTGATAATGGTCTGTACACATGGAATAATAAAAGGTCGGAATCTTAACAAATAACCTCTAGGTTGGACAGATTCCTCATATCAGATAACTTAGTACATTTGGGAGGTAACATTACTACTTCCATACTCCCCACAGCTGGTTCAGATCATTGACCCATTTCCCTTCAGTGGACCAGACCTGGAAACTCCAATCAGAAACCTTTCAGATTTGAAATATTCTGGCTCACCCACCCAGATTTCAAAAATATAGTCAAATCTACTTGAGATACCTTTACTCTCGTTGGAGGATCAACCATGTATCAATTCCAACAATGACTAATCATCTCAAAAAGAAATTCAAGCACTGGAATCACACCACCTTTGGCAACATATTTCAAGGTCAAAAAATGCTCGAACAAAGCATGACAGAGCTACAGCAGAAGATCATTGAAGGCGGAGGAACCGAGACATTGGTAAGTCAAGAACAAGCTCTTTTCACACAATTAGAAGAAATAAGGAAACAAGAGGAAATGCTCTGGAAACAAAAATCAAGAATCATATGGTTAAATTAAGGAGAAAGAAACACCAAATTCTTTCACTGAACTACTATCTAGAGAAGAATGAATAATACCACTGTGCATCTTCAGAATCCACAAGGAGAACGAATAGAGAAACATGAAGACATTGAGAGAGAGCTCATAAACCACTTCAAAATGGTTCACCAAGAGATGCCAATAGGAAGAAAACCTGCTATAAACAAAATACTCCAGCATGTTCCCAAAATCATCACAGAAGAGTACAATCTGCTCCTACTATGACTGGTCACTATGATAGAAGTAGAATCAGCCTCAGCTCAACTGAAAGATGGGAAAGCTCCTAGACCTAACGGCTTCACCTCTAACTTCTACCATCATTTTTGGGATCTAATCAAAGAGGAAGTTTTGAAGGTGGTAGAAGAATCAAGAACTATGCATTGGCTACTTCCTTCTCTCAATGCAACGTTCATAGCTCTCATCCCCAAAGAAGACCAGCCGAGTACTCCGGAGAAGTTCAGGCCCATTGTACTCTACAATGTCATACACAAAATCATTTCGAAGGTCATCACCAACCGTCTCAAACCGCTTCTTCCTCTCCTCATTTCACCAGAACAATCAAGCTATGTAGAAGGCCGTTAAATTCTAGATGGCATCATCTTGACCATGAAATCATCCATTCCTTAAAAAGCAAAAAACAAGTAGGTATGCTTCTTAAAATTGATCTTTCTAAAGCTTTTGACAAATTAAGTTGGTCTTATATAAAACAAATGCTTTCTGCCTTTGGCTTTAGTCTGACTTGGGTCAGATGGGTTATGAATCTCATATCATCCACCTTCTACTCTATCTTATTCAATGGTGTCCCCTCAAATCCATACCTCCCCTCCAAAAGAATTCTTCAAGGCGACCCTTTATCTCCCTTCCTTTTTATCCTCATGGCAGAAGGTCTAGGTCACCTTATCAAGCATGTTGTTCACTCCCACAACCTCAGAGCAATCGTTGCCCATGGAACCTCTGACATCACTCATCAACAATTCGTTGATGAAAATATGCTATTTGGACATCCCTCTGTACGCGAAGCTTGGGCCTTCAAAACCCTGTAAACACCTTCTCTATGGCCTCAGGAACCTCAATAAATATTGCAAAATCTCAAATATTCTTTTTCCATACACCCCCGGCCACCCAAAGAAACATTGCCAGAATTATTGGCTTCTCACAAGCCAAACTGCCATCTAAATACTTGGTCACTCCTCTGATAGATTCAGCCTTAAAGCATGCTTCCTAGAAGCATCTCCTGGAGAAATTGAAGGCCAATTATCGTCTTGGACTTACATAGCTCTTAACATGGCAAGCAAGCTTATTTTGATAAAGGTGACTTTGCAATCTATGTCTCTCTATCTCTTCTCAATTCTTGCAGCGCCGAAATGGGTACTCAAAAGAATCAAATATTTGCAACACAATTTTCTATGGGGTTCCACAAGGCAAAACCGCAAATGGGCGCTAGTAAAATGGGCAACAGTTTGCACACCAAAAAAGCAAGGAGGTCTAGGACTGCGAGACCCTCAACATAGCAATACTTTAATGGGAGCAAGAATATGGTGGCAATGGGTATCAAGTCCACATAAACCATGGGTCCAACTATGGACTGCAAAATATGTGAATAATCGTCTGCTGGAAGAACTAATCAGAATCACCAACACAAATACAGGCTCACTAATTTGGAATGCAGCAAAACAGCATAAAGAGTTAATACAACAGCATAGCTTCTAGGAGATCCGTAATGGAAGAACTGCGCGTTTTGGGTTGACTCATGGCAATAGCAGCCAAAAATATTAGAAGTCCTCCCTCCACAAATTCCTAAAGGCAATAACATCAACCAAAATGAACATGTCTCACAGCACTAGACTCAATACATTCATCAAGGCTTCAGACGATGGAAACCAACTGAACAAATAATACATCAAGTAACGGAAGATTATCACAAATATTTGCACAAGGAACTCACTAGCAGGAAAATAAGATGTACAAATGAAAAAGATGTTTTGAGATGGGGTTACACTCCGAGGGGAATGTACACAACAAAAGAAGCATATAAGCTGATGCTCCAAACAGAGGAACCATCAGATCCCACCTAGGCACGCCTATGGCTTACCGGAATATGGCCCAAAGTATCCACCTTCACTTGGCTACTTTATCATCAGAGAATACTAACATGGGACAATCTAATCAAAAGAGGCTTCCAGGGTCCCTCATATTGTCCTAACTGTAAGGAACAAGGAGAAACTATTTAGCATCTTATGGATTCTTGCCACATGGCCAACCAAATATGGGAAAAGCTTACCTTTAGGTGTTAGCGACCTTGCAGAATCACGGGGGATATCAAAAGTACCATTCGCAACTGGGACCCTGCCCCCTACAATAGCAAGCTTTTAAACGCTCTATGGACAATACTACCAGGCTTCCTCTTTTGGACAATATGGAAGGAGAGAAACAAAAGGATTTTCAAAAATAAAAGCACTTCTTTGGAAATCATATGGAACAACCTATGTCAGAACATCCAAGAGACCATGGCACTCCAACAGTGGAACACAGAGGACCTCCCCACTCAAGCATAGGAATAGAGTATTTGGGACAACTGGCAATTACAACTCCCACAAACTCAAAAAAATCACAACAAATTAACGGTTATCAACAAGCAGCCCTCACAATGGAATCCCCCTCCCACAACTGTGATCAAACTAACTTTTAATGGGGCCTTGAAAGGCAATCCAGGCAAAGCAAGACATGGAGGAATATTCAGGAATCATGAAGGACAACCTTTTCTTCTATATTTTGGTTCAATTGGATGGGACACAAGTAATTCAGTAGAACTGGAAGGACTATGGCAAGGTATGAATTTAGCACATCAACATAACTTTCATCCTCTTATAATAGAAGGGGACTCTCGAATCCTCATAAATATGGTTTCTAAATTACAAATGGGAACCCCAGCCTCAAGAGTAGCCACCAGTTGGAGACTAGCGGCTTAGCTCGAGCTAATAGAGCAGTGGATGAAAAATAGAAGAGCCACCACCTTCATTCATGTCAAGAGAGAGAACAACAAGGTTGCAGATCTTCTGGCAAACATAGGAGTTGAACATGATCAGATACTCCAATCAGGAGCCATAAACATTTTAAATGATCAAACTCAAATACAAGCATGCACTGACCTAGTGCACAAGGAAGCACAACTCTCGGATTCGGGTGTACACAGCAGTTATTAAGGGGGAGGAAGAATGGGATGGAAAGTGGCCCTGCAACATGGCTATCCGTAACAATGCACTCCCTTCTAAAAAATGGATTAACACCAGCCATAAATGGCATTTAAGTTGGTGCTGCCTTCAATCCGCCTGTATCTACTTGCCTCGGCTCAGCTCCATGGTGACCTCAGGTGAAATTAATTCCACTGCCCCTATCTCTTATTCTCTACCTCTGCAATGCCAATGCCCCCAGGCTGCCGATGCTCCTAGCTCTTGAACTGCCACAGGTAGATGATGTAGCATCCTATGTTGCACTGGTTTTGTCCCAGGACTTCATTATTCTCAAATCCTGCTCTGCAATCTTATCATCCACTCGGTGTCTCTAGCTAATCCTCCCTCTGAACCATACTCTGGCAGAAATTCTCTTACTCCTGGTGTCAACATGCCCGGAACTTGCCATAGAATGCGGATTCGCAAAGGCGGTAGCAGAGAAGGATCGACGCTACCCCCTCCATATCCAGCCTCTGAAACCACCTCCTCTTCAGCTCATCAGACTACAGGTTGATACCCAAACACTTGTAGTGGCAGAGGCCATTCACAACCTCTCTGCCTCCATCCAACGCCCCCTACTTTGCCACCAAGCAAAATCCCCTCCAATCCACAACTGCCCCTCCACTCAACCCAATTCCTCTACCATTGCTCCTTAAACAAACCCATCATTACCACCACCATATCCATTACCTTTCACGAGGAGGAGCAAGATACAGAAGGTGGTCGCCACTTCAGAATGACGCTTGCCAGAGTCGAGGGCAGCTCACATTCCATCACCTTCCACGAGGAGGAGTAAGCCACAGAAGGTGGTTGCCACACCAAAGCGGAGCCAGCCATGGCCAAGAAGAGCACTCACTGATTAGGGATGAAGCAAACTGGGAATGAAACGGACCAAGAACATCATGACAATGAAAACATGGATCCTTACCACTATTTTGTCGTGGAGGAACAACCGACAGATGACAGGGGTGCTTCGAAGAAGGCAGATGATGACATGGAGGATTACAGGTGCTTTGTTCTTGAGGAACACCCATCGTCTCTACACCGCACCTAATCAGCCACACAACCTACCACATGTCGACTATTCTCAGGTTCTGGGAATTATGTTATTTTGTTGTTTTATGGGGTTTTTAGGAAAACTTGTTGTTACTTGGTTACGTGGTAGATTTTTTGTTTTTCTCTGAAAAATTGTTTAAAAAATGTGTGGAATTGTTGGTCTCCCCTGTGTGGGCAATAAGATAGCACTGGTAATCTCATTTTTGATTTGGATTGGTTTCCCATCATAGGCAGTCCAGACCTTGTTTTGCTGTTTTTTGCCCTACACTATTGCATGGACAAGCATAGGCTAAAGCCTCAGTGTACCATATTTTTATAGTAATAGAATTTAGCTTAATTTAGAAAAAAAACAAAATATGCTCAGATCCAACAATCATCTCAATGAGTACTATCAACTAAACAACTCAAAGGTAAAAAAATTAATTCTTTTGATTTATTAGGGATAAAGGACATTTATTAACAACTTCTCATATGAATTTTATTTTCTTACCAAATTTCATTCACTTCCCATTATTATGCTATATCATGTCTGTCATTTATCTCTTTCATATCCATCTTTCCACTATCTCCCAAGTTCCTCATATTTGGAATTCCATGAAGAAATATTGGTTCAAGAAAACAAGGTTTAGATGGCACAATGCAAATGACAATGATAATGCCTTTAAGCGCGCTAGAGGAAATGATAGGGGAGATAGTGGCTATAATGCCTCACCCCACATTTATCTACTTTTAAAAGTTATCTAGGGTAAACATGAGCTGAGTTTCACTATGATATGACCCGACCTCCAAGTTCCAGTTATGGAAATGGGGCCTGCAAACTAACAACAAACTAACGTCCTTCAAAGACTGCATATCACTCAAGAGCCTAACAACCACCCCAGGTGATCAATCCCTGAGTTGGAACTCTTTTTCACTAGGTTTTCTCCTCAACCGCACCATTGTCACATTATGCATGTCGTTATGAGGCTCCAACCACATCCTTAAGCCTACCTGCATGCAGTTATGACCCAAAATCCCCTAATGTGGTCGTAAGATCTATGCCACTTTTTGAATCTAGCCTCTAGAATGCCACCCATAACTATTTGTGACTTTCTAGAATAATAACAATGATAAATAATAAAAACTTGGGAAAGATATTGACCAAGGCATTCCTGTTGTAAGATAGATATTTTATCAAACATATAGTAAACATATAAGCTATAGGTCATGAATGCATATCTGGTCATAAACTTCTGAACTTCATCTAAGAATCACCAAGAAGGCTCAATTCCCTCAGGTTAGTCACACCAACACTTGTTAGCCCATGCATTCATCAACCATTCAATGACTTATCAAATCATGAAGAAGAGACATAGATAGAGCACATCATAAAACCATGCACATAACCAGAATAGAAACCTATGACAAATCAACCATAAGGTCACCATAATAACTCGTACAAGTGCTCATAGATCACAATAGGAAAATATCTCATATTAACATATGAAAATGTCAACCAAGTCAAGGAATTCCATGTACCAGCCGACCATATACTGGCTAAACCAAAATCTCTCTTCCAACCAATCATCTTTGCAACATATTCCAAGCATCAATGTGGGATCATAAGGGATACACCAAAACAAAACCAAGAAGGGTTTCCAAAGGCCAAACCACCTCAAGCCTCAACCACAATGATCTCACCTATATGGTCCAAAAATCACTAACATCAACCAAATTGATCTCTACCCAACTTGTCCAGGGCTCTAGGAACTAGTATCTCAACCCATACCCTCTAGGGAACCTGAGTTATTTCAGGGCTCCAGAGAATTTGTGCCAACCCACAAGCTCTAGGGGATAGTAACTCAACCTATAGCCTCCAGGGAACCCAAGTTGCTTCAGTGCTCTAGAGGATTTGTCCCAACCCACAACCATAGGGAACCTGAGAACCAATCAGAAAACAAATAGAGAACCCAAAACACCATGGTTATCCAGGAAATGGAAAGGCAAGGTTGAAACCACTATCAATCCAGGAAAATATCATTCCAATGGTAATAAAATAACCAAGGAATCACATGCATATACCATGCCTCCAAAGACCAGTAAGGAGATCACACATGAAACCTGTTACCTACAAAGTAATCCAGTTGTAGTTGGTTATCCAACTGTCCCCTTGCACTCCCTTTTTTCTCTACTTTCTTTCTTGAATCCAAGTGATTACTAGAATTCTCCAAGGATGCTCCAATAATTCTCTAAGTGTGCAAGAATGTATGAGAGAATGAACAAGAGCTAAACTCAAAATTGTCAAAAAGTTGTAATGACCAAAATATGTGAACTAGTTCTCTAATGCCTTTTTATCATTGATGTCTCTTTTTTCTTCATTTTCCTTCATTTTCCTCTAATTTCCCTTTCATACAAACTTGTATCTCTTGATATTCCCTTTCTCCTATTTTCCTTTATTTTCATAATTAAATCTCAGAGATTATCTCTTTTCATTTTCCAATGCCTTTGCAAATTTCCATGGCCATTATTAAACCACAAGTGATGCCCACTGTGATGATTTTCCCCTCCATTCAGCTTGGAATACGTTTCCCATGACCTTGTTCTTATTTTATTAACATGGAAATTCAACTAGGGGTTGTTACAAACCCCTCCCCCTTGTTAGGATATTCTGACACATAGGAAATAGTTAAGTATAGCTTGGTCTAGTATAGTGTTAGGTAAAGTGTGTTTCTTTACTATGTACATTTTGTAACTTACAATCCGACGGTCACGATATGCAGTGATCCGACGGTTCATTCTCTCCTCGGTATTATCGACACTTGATCCGTGGCTTAACACCCGATTGGTCCATGATCTCTATTTAAAGAGCATGGAGGGTCATTTGTAGGTTAACCGTTCATGAGAGAAGCTTATGTAAATTTTCATTCTTTTATTAATAAATTGCCTGAAGTGGCCGTGTTGGCTCAGGCCGTGGACTGTTTCCCTCTTTGAGAGTTTTAACCACGTCAAAAGTATAGGTGTATTGATCTGCGATCTGTTTGTGAGTGGTGTCCTTTGGTGTCCTGTCTGAGGAACTTACCCTATAAATTCCTACATGGTATCAGAGCTATTTGAGGGCCGCGTCCGTTGGTGATCGAAATCTGAAGCCGGTAGAACTGCATCCGACTACCGTTTCCTAGATCTACTGTTTCTGACTGCTTTCGGGCCGAGATGACTGCTCTGTTGTGTTGGGAGCATCTGTTCCAATGAGGAACCCCTTTCGTTTCACGGGAAAAGGTTTCCGGTAGCCCTAGCTGCGTCATTTTTAAGATATTGAGGTATACAGTGTTTATTTGCAGTTTACAGTTATTTTCTCTTTGTTTATTTCGGTTTCGGTTTATTTAGCTTTTTTTATTACCGGATCTATACCTTTCATTTCTATGTATGCTCTTTGCCCCGCGACTCTGTGCGATCTGGGAAAATCAGAAACAGAAAGGAAGGATTTTTCTCATGCGTATGCTCTTTTCTGCTGCGCCTTAGTGTGATCTCGGAAAATCAGAAACATTGAGGAAAATATTTAGTTTCCGGCTAAAGCTAACTTCGAGCCGTAAGGTTCGTTTTTCTTTGTATGTCCGTGTTGGGTTTTTTGTTTTTTGTTTTGTAGGGAAAAAGAGCTTTCTCAAAGCAAGCACGCAACCCAAAGCTTCAACCCCCCTCTCTCTCTCTCTCTCAGACTTTTTGTATAGCTCACTTGGTTCAAAGCTAATTTATGAGAGTAGAGGTCTTGAGTTCAAGTCTCCTTTTTGTTGGAAAGGGGGTGTTTTTTTTTCATTTCCGCACATTCCCGCACTTCGTCAACATCTTCATCAAATATTTTTTTTCAGAAAGCCATAACTTCTTCATCTGGAAGCCGTTTTCAGAACCGTTTTTTTTAAACGGCCTAATTTTTCGAGATCTTTCCATTGGAACACTTAGTTTCAGCATCTATAGCTTCAGTTTCTGTTAAAATGGAAAGTCCATGCCAAGTTATTCTTGACAGCACCAACTACTTCCAATGGTGGTCTTACATTGTGGATTTAATTAGAAGTAAAGGTCTCTACAAAATAGCCACAGGCCAAGAAACCAAACCGAAAGATGAAGATAAGGCAGCTAAATGGGAAAATATGCAAGATCAAGCACGTGGGTTGATAGGGATGTCTATTTCTCCATATCTTAGATTCCATATTTCAGAACTTGATGCTCCTGATGAAGCAATGAAACAGATTACTAAAGTCTTTGGAATTAAAAATTAACTTAGAGCCCATCACCTTGAAAATGAGTTGCTTACATTGGACCCCAATAATTTTTCTTGCATTGAAGATTTTTTGTCCAAGTTCAAGACCCTTAAACTTCTCTTGGGAGGTGTTAAGGTTAAGAAAGAAGATAGTAACCTTATATATTCCATTCTTAGTAAGTTGGGACCAGCCTACTCTGTGTTTGTTTCCACCATCCATTCTACAAGAGAAGCCTTCATTTCTCAAGGACAAGACTACAAGTCCCTTTCCTTTGATTCTTTTTGTGATTCTTTAATAAGAGAACAAGAAAAACTCTTACACCTTGGTCTTCTTAATCTTGGAAACTCTTTTAAGAAAGTGTTAGCCGCCCAGAAGCAACAAAATCAAAAGAATCCTAAGAAGTTGTATCCTAAAAAGAATGGTCCTAAACCAAAAAAGGGTCCTAAGCCATTTCAGCCTCAAAATGAAAAATCATTTCAACAAAATGATAAAAAAAATAAAAACAAATGGAAGAAAACTAATAGACATTGCAACTTTTGTAATCGAGATGGCCACTTAGAATCCAAATGCTTTAAGAAGATGGAAGCCTTGGAAGCAGCAATGAAGAAGCATAACATCCATTTGGAGCACTCTTCAACTTCAACTTCATCTTCAGGAATGGCACTTTCTGCATGTGGTTGTCAAGCATCTCGGTCTGGCTATGCACTAAATGTATCTTCTTCTTCTCATTCTCATGAGTGGCTCATTGATTCTGGAGCTTCTTATCACATGGCCAAAAACAAAGCCATGTTTTCTTCTTTCAATGATTGTAACACCAGAAATATATATGTTGGTGATGATATATCTCTTAGTGTTGTAGGGACTGGAACTGTTCATATAGACAATGGTCAGTTTAATGATGTATAATGTGTTCCAACCATATCCTGCAACCTTCTATCTGTATATCAGATAACCCATTCAGGTGAAGGTAAAATCATTGAATTTTCACCTCACAATGTTGTAATTAAGGACCTAAGAGATCCTAGACAGATTTTAGCTACTGGCATTGCTGATGATTCTACAAGGTTGTATAAGTTTCACAACTTTGGGTCATCAAATCTTCCCTCAGTATTTGTTGCTCATAATGATGAAGTGAGCAAACTTTGGCATGAGCGATTTGGTCACTTAAACTATCGCTCTCTTCAGAATCTATGTAAAGAAAATATGGTGACAGGTCTTCCAATGGTATCTTGCAGAGATGGTGTTTGTTCCGGATGTGTACTCGAAAAACATCATCGGGACAGTTTTGAAAAACGTGCCTCTTGGCACGCCTCAGCCCCTTTACAGCTTGTGCATAGTGATTTATGTGGTCCACTTCCAGTTGTTTCCTTCTCTGGCTACAAGTATTTCTTAACTTTCATTGATGATTTCTCCAGACGCACTTGGGTATACTTCTTAAAACTCAAGAGTGAAGTATTTAACATGTTCTTGGCCTTTAAGGCCTTTGTTGAAAAACAATCTGGACATCAAATTCTTAAGCTAAGATCTGATAATGGCGGAGAATATGTTAAAAGAAACTTCATCAACTTTTGCACTGAGCATGGAATTCAAATGCAACATATTGTTCCATATAATCCACAACAAAATGGTGTAGTTGAAAGGAAGAATCGCACCTTAAAGGAAATGGCTAATTGTATGCTTCAATCTAAAGGACTTATTCTTAATTATTGGGCAGAAGCAATTAACTGTGAAAATTACATAATAAATCACACTCCTACTAAGGTTTTAAAGAATATCACTCCAGAAGAAGCATGGAGCTCAATTAAACCATATGTAAGTCACTTTCGTGTTTTTGGAAGTGAAGCATGGGCCCATATTCCAGATGAGAAACATAAAGCTTTAGAACCTAAGAGTGAAAAATGTATTTTTGTTGGATATTCTGAAGATGTCAAAGGATATAGACTTATTCCACTTAAGTCCAAGAATGTTATCATTAGAAGAGACATAAAGTTTGCTGAAAATATATCGGCCTACGAGCCTAGTTCGGCAGATGTGCCACCTCTTCCTATCTCTTCTACTTTTGAAAATATTTCTTCTTCAGATGATGAAATCGAGGATGACAATCCTCCCCCTCCTTCTCAGGATCCTCCTTCAGCTCCTCAGCTTCCAAAATGGGTCTGTGCTACTCGGGATGCAGCAGGTGATCTTGTCGGTGATCCTACAGATCAGCAACGTACATGCTCTCAGTTCAAGAGAGCCTCTTCTTTATTGGCTCAAGCTTCAGTGAATTATGATCCTGACACCTTTGCAGAAGCTTCAGGCCATCCAGATTGGGAAGTAGCTATGAATGAAGAATATCATTCATTATTGGCAAATGATACATGGGATCTTGTTCCTCTACCAAAGGGACGAAAACTTGTTAGATGCAAATGGGTTTATAGAACCAAGTATGGACCAGATGGGGAAGTTGATAAACATAAAGCTCGTCTTGTTGCTAAGGGTTTTTCACAAGTTGAAGGCATTGACTACACTGAAACCTTCTCCCCTGTTGCCAAAATGAACTCTATCCACTTTGTTCTTTCCCTTGCTGCCTCTTTCAAATGGGAAGTCCATCAGATGGATGTTAAATCTGCCTTCTTGCATGGGGACTTACATGAAGAAATATATATGGAACAACCTATTGGCTTTATACAAACAGACTCCATCCTTGTATGTCGGCTTAAGAAATCCCTTTATGGTCTCAAGCAAGCTCCTCGAGCTTGGTATGCCAAAATGGATAACTTTCTTTTAGAAAATGGCTTTTCTAGGTGTCATTTTGACAATACTGTCTACACCAAGAAAGTGGGCAAGTCTCTTATCATTCTTGTTCTTTATGTTGATGATCTTATCCTGACTGGTAGTGATCCCAACCTCATCAACCATGTGAAGTCTAGCCTTAAAAGGAAGTTTGAAATGATAGACTTAGGACACTTACATTATTTTCTTGGTCTTCAAGTCTTGCAATCCAAGGAAGGTATTTCCCTTTCCCAGTCCAAGTATGCTTGTGATATTCTACGCCATTTTCACATGGAAGACTGTAAGCCAGCCCCTTCTCCCTTTCAGTCTGGAGTCAAACTTTCAGTCACTTGTACTTCTCCTGAAGTTGATGCTACCTTATACCGTCAACTTGTAGGAAAACTTTTGTATCTAACCCATACTCATCCTGACCTTTCCTTTGTTGTTGGCCTTGTTTCTTGGTTTATGCAAAACCCACATGAAAGTCATTGGAAAGCAACTAAAAGAATACTTCGTTATGTTCGAGGTACAGTTCAGTTTTGGATTCATTACAGTGCCGAAGCATCTCCTCTATTGGTTGGTTTCACTGATTCTGATTGGGCTGGTGACCCTGATGATCGGAAGTCTACTGCAGGTTATGTGTTCACTCTTGGTTCAGGACCTATTACATGGGCTTGCAAGAAACAAGGTGCCATTTCTCTTTCTTCAGTAGAAGCATAATATCGTGGTGCCGTAGAAGCTAGTAAGGAAGCCTTGTGGCTTCGTCAGATCCTGTCAGAGTTTGGCTTTCAGCAGCAACATCCGACTACACTTTGGTGTGATAATCAAAGTTCCATTCAAATATGCAAAGATCCAGTCCAACATCAGCGCAAAAAACACATTGAACTGTACATGCACTTCATCAGAAAGCTCATTCATGACCATGTTCTTGAAGTGCAATATTGTTCAACAGATGATCAAGTTGCAAACATCTTTACAAAGGCTCTCACAGAGGCTCCATATCAGCTAATATATCCAGTGTAATCAGTACCTTGTTCACTGGATCACTCCAGCTGATAGGAGTATTACAACTCTTCCCATAAAGATCCTCAAATGGACTCATCCTCAAGGATTTTTGATACCCATTATTATATAAAAACTCTACCAGTGGAATATACTCCTCCAACTTCCTCTGCTAATGCATGAAATACATCCTCAACATATCTTAAAGAATATTTTTAACACTCTCTATTTGTCCATCTATCTGTGGATGATAAGTTGTACTGAAGGCTATCTATATCCCCAAGCCTGCAAATAACTCCTTCCAAAAATTGGAAGTGAACTTAGCATCTCTATTTGATATGATCTTGGGAACACCATGCAATCTCACTATCTCCTTGATGAAGATATGAGCTACCTCACTTGCTAAATTTGTAGACTTAACTGCAATGAAGTGAGCTACCTTTCTCAACCTATAAACGATAGCCATGATGGATTCATGTTGCTTCGATGTCCTCGGAAAACCTATAATGAAGTCCATGGAAATGACCTCCCATTTCCATTCTAGAATCTTAATAGGTTGCAATAGACCAGCTAGATGCTTACACTCTAATTTCACCTATTGATAGTCCAAACATATAGAAACAAACTCAACCACCTCTTTCTTCAAATTTGGCCAATAATAAAACTTCTTAACAATTTTTAAATTCTTCTCATACCTTGGGTGGCTTGAATATGGCTTGACATGAATTTCTTTCAAGATAAGCTTCTTCAACTCATTGTTATTTGGCACATAAATCTTGTTCCTAAATCTCACCAACCATCTACTGCGAGGTGATAATCTTCATCCCTATTACCTTCAACCTATTGTTGCAATCTTTGCTTTAGTTGTTGGTACGTCTCATCATGTTGCCTTACATGCAAGATCCACTCCTGTAAATCTATCCCATAAGAGATCACAACTAAAATGTGATTCACCCACACTCTCCTAATAAGAGCATTTGCAACTCTATTATCCTTGCCCTTAATCTACTAGATCTTAAAGTCAAATTCACAAAGGGCGGCCAACAATCTAGCTTTCCTAACATTTAGATTGGGTTGGTAAAACAAGTACCTCAAGCCACTATGATCACTCATCAAGATGAACCTCTTACCAAGAAGATAATTTCTCCACATATTCAATGCATGAATGATCACCAACTCAAGATCATGAGTTACATAATTCCTCTCATGCTCATTCAACTTGCTTGACTCATAGCATACCACTTGTCCTTCCTGCATCAGGACTCCACGAAGTGCCTCCTTGCAAACATCAATACATACCATCAACTCCTTATTAGGATTTTCAATCTTCAATATTGGAGAATTTGTAAGCAAATGATTCAACTGCTCAAAACTAGCTACACACTCCTTTGTCCATTCAAACTCCTTCCCTTTTCTCTGCAAAGAAGTGATAAGATAGTGAATATTTGAGATGTTTATGATGATACATTTGTATTAACTTGCTAGTCCCATGAATGATCTGACCTCATCTCCCTAAGGCATGTTTTGTTTCGACCGAATCTTGTTATAAAGCTCCGCGAATTGCGGACACAGGGCGCGAAAGTATGATAGACTCACAAGGTTGTCCACCCTAGTTTTGTAATGTAATGTCGGCTGGATAGACCTACCCATGGTCCACGAACCATGGGATTGTATAAATAGAGCGAGGCTCTAAGTAGAAGAAAAAGTAGAGAAAACAAGTCTAAGTGATTGAGTCACAAGTAAAGGGTGCCTTTGGGTCGTAGAGTAGGAGAAGGCTCTGCAGCTGAGTGCGCAGAGACCTAGTAGTCCACAGCTGAGTGCATGGACCCCTGCAGCTGAGTGCGCAGGGTGAGTCGAGTCTATAACCAAGGAATGAATTAATAAAGATAAGTTTTATCATAATTCTGTGCATCTATTCTTGGGTTAATGCATGTTTGATATAAGTCGCAAATATATTGTTTATTTATTGCATGCACATGTATGAATGATTTATGTTGTTAAATATGACTTAAAGCACACAAGTAGGCTAAAATAATCAACTAACATTGGAATACCAATAAGGTCTTGGGTAATAACGCAGAAGCACGACGTTCAGCCCCCGAGTAGGGCTATGTGAAGGCAGTATATCAGGCTGCGAGGTACGAGAAAGTGCACGGAGCAACCTGCAGTCAGGGTCAAACCAGGAACCACTTGAACTCATCAGACATCTCTAGGGTGCAGAAACCTGGTTCTAGCACCCTCCCATACTACTTCGGGTGAGACCTCAGTCCGCGCTCCGTAGACTATTTCCGAAAGGGACAGTAGTACCGAGATTTGTTTGGCTATGCTAACTCTGAACCTGGGTCAGGCCCCAACAAGCCAACAAATGGTTTCGTTGCCAGGACCGGGATCTACATAGAGATGTCTGATGTCGTATCACTGGCATCTAACAAAGAAAGAAATTGAAGAGTGGTTGAACAGAAAGATTCACGAGTTTTTTTGGACCTTAGAATTACTCTCTCTTTGACAACTTTTCTCACTTCTTTCTCTTGTTTTTCCATAAAAGACAGATCCCCATCCCTGATAAATGATAGATTTTGTCTCAAGGAAGACATTAAATGATTGACATGTTATACTTTTATGTTTTTGTTATTTGAAATAAGTTTTTTCATATTAGCTACAGAACGTAGCCCATTCTGCAGCTAATCGTGTGTTCTGTAGCTACTTCCATGGTTGAACAGGTTACAGGTGTCAAGTGAGGAAACTGGCCACATGGGCATCTCTAGAATGGTCACGACATGGATCATATCCTAGTGACCCAACCCAGATCGACAAAAAAGCCAGCTCAAGACCACAGTCAAAGGTGGAGTCAAATGAAGAAACCCGGGAGCAATAGGACTTTGTGTCCATTCTTCGTGGCTAATTAATAAATCCGATAGTTTTATTGTAGCATTAATTCGAACTGGCCACCAGTGATAACAGTTTCATGCAACCATCTGTAGCTGATCAACCATTTACGCAGATCGGTTGTAATATGTGGAAACCACCTGTAGCTAAATTCTCTCAAAAGACAGTTAGGAATGTTTATTTAAATATCAAATGTGCAGAACTGAGAACAAGTTCGAATTTCTATATGTATTAAGATCAGACTTACAGCTCTTAAAGCCACCTGTAGCTGATCAACCATTTATGCAGATCGGTTGTAATATGTGGAAACCACCTGTAGCTAAATTCTCTCAAAAGACAGTTAGGAATGTTTATTTAAATATCAAATGTGCAGAACTGAGAACAAGTTCGAATTTCTATATGTATTAAGATCAGACTTACAGCTCTGTAATTTTGGAACTTATTTTTCCTGTTAATAATATGAAGTCGTGTTTGACCAAGTGATCATTTGAAAGTCTTCAACTAGTTAGCAACTCAACTTAGTCAGTTGCAGAGGGCCCCTGCACTGAAGGAGTTTTTCCTTTTGTTATTCTGTTTACTGTTCAATTTAGTTTCATTATTTACTTTTAGCAGTATTTGTAGTTTAGGTTGATTTCCTGTAGTTTGTTTTCTTTTAATTATGTTCAGTAGCATAATGTTAGAATTCGATGGTGTAGTGTTGTTTCTCCTATTTATTTCATAAATGAAACTTGTTTTTTTTAACAGGGTAAGGTGGAAAAGTAACAAGGATGCATTGTTGATTAGTTTACTTACTGTTTGTTTCCACTGTTATTTATTTCCTAGTTCAGATTGCCAATGCACTGTGTGGATAAATGTTTTTGATCACCATTTCAAGATGATATCCATCCTAAACTAAACGGTTAAACATTCACTTCACACAAGGATTGAAATCAATTAGTTACTCTCTATATATTTGATTTAGTTCTCTAAACTATAAATTATAGTAATTTGCTTGTTTGCCATCTCAAGAAAGTTATCTTTCAAAATTGGAGGCTTGGACAACTAAAAGTTCTTTAGTCAGTCTCATTCTCTATAATTATTTCAATTTTCCTTACAACTTCACCTTTTAATTTTTGACTTAGGATTAAATGACAAGATAGGATAGATACTCTGTTTTTCTTTCCTTTAACTTAGATTTTGTTTAGTTCACCTTTAGGAAATTTAGACTCAGTTTTTCATAATTCAGACTGTACATCATTAGGAATCAAAGAAACGCCCAAAACAAAACAATATAAAAATACAAAACAACGAAGTAAGAAGAGTTAACTAGCACATACAATACACTACACTTCATCAGCTTACGAGCCTCGGTCGATAATTTATGCAAAGCAATTTATGAAACTAAATTGACTAAACATTTTGGCGCCGTTTCCAAGGAAGTGTAACTAGGTAAGTTTATCTCTTACATTTAAAAAAAATGATATGCATAGAGAAAGAGACTCTAGGGGTAGATTTATAGCTAGAGGTAGGAGTTCAATTCCTACAACACCACCTACTCCACCAAGAACAAGAAAAGATACACCTCCATCCCGAACTCATACTCCCAGCCATAAAACTCCTGAAATTGCAGGGACAGAAATCCAATCAAAAGAAACTCCTACTTCATCTACCATGTTAGTCCTAGAGGAGAAAAATCTTGAATCTTCAACAGTAGGAGTAGCCTTTTTCACCTCCACAGGGGAGCACATTTTAGTTGAATAATTAGGTGAGGAAGAAGAAGTATAACCTCTCTCGCATATCCCATTAATAGAAGAACTAGAGGAGGAGAAAGTAACCTTGCAGGTTGAACCCTATACTGACCCTGAAGAAACTATAATGGCAGAAGAAGGAGAAGATGGAGAATTCACATTGTTTGGAGGAGGGGCTAGAGGAAGAGGTAGAGGAAATAATGGAGGAAGTAGAGGAAATAATGGAGGAGGCAGAGGAAATAGGGAAATAGATAATTATTTTGGATTCCCTATAGTGGATGAAGAAACAAATTCCACAATGAAAAATATCTCACCTTCTGTCCTCCCAAACTTCCATTGGTTAAAAAGTGAGGATCCTGAAACATTTTTATTTGAGTTTGAAGTCTTGTGCAAAACCTATGATTATCTAGAAGACTCTCAAAAACGGAAGCTTTTCCCTTCAACACTGAAAGGAGTTGCTCTGAAGTGGTTCATGGGGTTAGTCACTCAATCCATTAGAACATGGAATGACGTGAAAAAAACGTTTTTGGATAGGTATTTGGATTATTGCATGCCTACCAATCACAAAGATGAAGTGTTCAAAATGATGCAAAGATAGGATGAAAACTTAGAGGATTTTATTGAGAGATCAACTATAATTTGAAAAGAGCAAAGATGGACAACTTAGATGAAGATACCTTAAAAGCTCTTTTATTAAAAGCCATTAGAGATGAGTGGATAGATATCCTTAACATGATGGGGAAGGGAGATATCTCTCAACTCCCATTAAATTATATAGGAGAATTATGTGTTCATCTCTCAAGAGGAAAATCCAAAACTAGGAAAGGTCCAAGAGATCCTTCTCTTGTTAGAGTAAATAAGTCTGCAACTAGATCAGTGAGTAGGGCAGAAATTGGTAATATGCTTGATGAATTCAAACCAGATATCCAAGGGAGTCTTAGTGAGAAAATAGACACCCTTAAGTTGCAAAACAAGCAAAAAATCGAGGCTGATTCTTTAGCTATTTTCTGTCCAAAATGCAGAAAAAACATGCTCTAAGAGAATGCCCTTTAGATGCAAAAATTATAGAGACCTGTATGATTTTCTCAGAGAATCATGAAACCAAGGGTTGTCCTTCGATTCCAAGTCTTAAGGCTATTTTTCAAGAAGAAACGGTTCCAAATTCAGTAGAACCTCTTTGCTTTGTCTCTAGAAAACCTTGGCAGGGGCCAAAAATTAGGGATTTAATAATCAAATGTATCTTCAGCCCCCACCAAATTGGAATTCTTGGTAGCAACCTTGGCCACAACCTCAATCTCAACCTCAACCTTGGGCACAAAGAGTACAAAATCCTTATGGGAGATTTTCTCAATATTATCAATATCCTCCATCATATCAGATTTATCCTCTCCCACGCATTCCACAACAAAATCAACAGCCACAGCTTCAAAATCAAAACCCTCAACTTTCATTACCATTTCCACAACAAATTCCACAACAAAACCAAAATCCTCAACTATTACTGCCATTTCAACAAAAACAAAATCAGTTACCTGCCCAACCATTACCAAACCCCAATAATAAAAATCCTCAGAATACTTACATGGTGGAAGGACAACAATTTCCAACTTATATGATCACTCCTCTAAATCTCAATGATGTTCAACTAAGGTCTGGTAGGATATTAGAAAAGGAAAGAACTTCTATAGTTATTTAGTAACAAGAAAATTCTAAGGAAGATTCTCTATAGCCCAATAAAAGTTTTGAGGGAAAATCTCTCCAAGACCAAAATACTGAAAATGAAAAATAGAAAGAACCAGTGAACTCAACTCCTATCATTGAGTAGCTAGTATCTACTTCTACACCTCCTTTTCCTAAAAGACTACAAGTTGATAGAAGAGTAGAAAAGCAAATCATGTTGCCCAATTATGATTTTCTAGATGAATTGAAAAATGTTTTTATCAAAATTCATTTGTAACAAGCCATTAAGGAGATTCCAATCCTAGCTAAAACAATAAAGGAGTTGAGCATAAAGAAACCAGGAAGAAAAGAAAAAGAAACAAAAAGAATTCACCTGGTAGGAAAAATAGAAGATATAATGATGGGAAAAATTGCCATACAAAAATATGTATATCCAGGAAGTCAAATTGTAAAAACACATACCAATGGAGTTGAAATTCCAAATACATTGATTGATTTAGGGGCATCAATAAACATCATGAGCAAAAAAACCATGGAACAACTCAAGCTTCCTAATCTTCTTTACACACCTATATTACTGCAATTAGCGGACAGATCTGTAATCAAACTAGATGGAGTGTTAGAAGATATTTCAGTATCCTTAGATTCTTGGGAATATCTTGTTGATTTTATGATCTTAATCCCCAAGAACAATCTAGGAGGACATCCAATCATATTAGGAAGACCTTGGCTAGCCACAGCTGATGCTTTCATTAGCTGTAGATCTGGTGATATGTATATTTCTGATGGGAATTCAACAAAGAAATTCACTCTATATCTTCTAGCAAGAACAATCGCAAAAATAGATGACAAGGAATGGATTGATGATGAAAATGACATTCAACCTCTCTTTAATATTTCAAATATTAGTGAAGATAGTCAAATTTTAAATACAATGGAAAATTTTGAATCATCTCCAGAATATGAACATGATCAATTTCAAGAAAAATCCAATATTGAATATTTGTTGTCTAGGCAGATGTCTCTTTATTCTATGGAAGAATTTGGTAGCTCTACAATTGAAATCTTTCCGGGGAGAAAATTGAAAATAAATGAGAACTTGGAGAAATTACAACAGGAAAAGCTAATCAAGACATTACAACAACATTCTGTTGCATATGCATGGGAATATACTGACATGAAAGGAACTACTCCTAAGACTTGTATTCATCACATCTACATTGAGGAAAATTGTAGACCTATCAGACAACCACAAAGAAGAATGAATCCAAATCTTAGGGAAATTGTGAAAGAAGAGCTGCAAAAACTGCTAAATGTAAACTTCATTTACCCAATTTTAGACAGCCAATGGGTTTCCCCTTTAGTGATTGTGCCAAAAAAGAATGGTAAATGGAGGGTGTGCATTGATTACCAATAACTGAATAAATCTACCCTTAAAGATCATTTTCCTTTGCCCTTTATAGATCAAGTGTTAGATATATTAGCAAATAATAAGTATTTCTCATTCTTGGATGGTTTTAGTGGTTATAATCAGATTCAGGTGGCACCTGAAGATCAAGATAAAACCACATTTACTTGTCCATGCAAAACTTATGCCTACCGAGTACTTCCTTTTGCATTATGTAATGCACCTGCAACATTCCAAAGAGTAGTACTAGGAATTTTTTCTGATCTAATGCATGATTGTGTCTAGGTATATATGGATGATTTTACAGTCTATGGGAATACATTTGAAGAAGCTTTGGAAAATTTGGAAAGAGTTATTAAAAGATGTAAGGAAGCAAACCTTTCACTAAGCCATGAAAAATGTTTTATGATGTTTACAGAAGGTATTGTTTTAGGGCATCACATTTCAGGAGATGGGATTAAAGTTGATAAATCTAAAGCAGAAGTCATCTCTAAATTATCAACTCCAAATTTCCAAAAGGATGTTTGAAGTTTTCTAGGATTCACAAAATACTATAGATGATTTATAGAAAATTTCACTAAAATAGCATCCCCATTCTTCAAATTACTCACTAAGGATTGTGAATTCAATTGGAATCCTGACTGCCAATTAGCATTTGAGACTTTAAAAACAAAAATTTCTGAAGCACCCATCTTGAGAGGTCCAAATTGGAAACTACCTTTTCACATTTCAACAGATGCTTCAGATACAGCTCTGGGAGTCGTAGTAGGACAAAAAGACTTGATTCCCTATGCCATCTACTATACAAGTAAAAATTTAACTCCAACTGAGTTAAAATATACTGTAACTGAAAAGGAATTTTTAGCTATTGTTCATGCAATCAACAAGTTCAAACATTATATAGCAGGCTATGAAACCTTTGTTCATACATGTCACTCTGCAATTAGATATTTAATGAATAAACCTATTACTACTGGCAGAGTTACAAGATGGCTTTTACTCTTGCAAGAATTCAATATTATTGTGCTAGATAGACCTGTAAAACAAAACACAGTTGCTGATTTCTTGTCCAGAATTCAAAATATCAAAGATGGCACTCCGGTTGAAGATAAGTTTCCTGATGAATATCTTTTTGCAGTGACTACTCAAACTCCTTGGTTTGCAGATATTGCTAATTACTTAGTCACAGGGAAATCGTCTTCACATTTATTTCCTAGAGAAAAAAGAAAAATCATTCAGATAAGTGCAAGATACTCGTGGATCACTAAGGAATTGAATAAAACAGGCCCAGATCTTATGATCAGAAGATGTGTTAGGGAAGATGAAATATTCGAGATTCCTAAGGCATGTCATGATGAGCTGTGTGGTGGACACTTTGCTAACAAGAGGACAACCTATAAAATTCTTTCTTTAGAATATTATTGGCCATCCATCTTCAAAGATGCCAAAGAATATGTCAAGAGATGTGATAGCTACCAGAGGGTAGGGAAACCTGCTCCTTCAAATGAAATACCACTACAAATTCAAGTACACATTGAACCATTTGAAAAAAGGGCCTTAGATTTTGTTGGGCCAATTAATCCTTCATCTAAGCAAAAAAAGTATATATTGGTATGCACTGATTATGTCACTAAATGGGTAGAGGCCAAAGCATTACCTTTTGCTAATGAAAAATATGTAGTTAATTTTATTTTTGAGGACATCTTCACTCGTTTTGGTGTTCCAAGAGAAATTGTGACAGATCAGGAATCTCAATTTACCTAAAATGGTGAAGGATCTCATGGAAAATTACAAGATCAAACACAGGAAATCTACTCCCTATCATCCACAAGAAAATGTTCAAGTCGAATCTACAAATAAGGTGATTGAAGGAATTCTCACTAAGACTGTGCATGTTCATAGAAGAGATTGGGCATAAAGGCTTCTTGAAGCCTTATGGGCCTATAGAACTACATGGAGGAACACAACGGGACATACACGCTATGAACTTGTTTATGGGAAACAATCCATGTTCCCTATAGAGTTTCAAATTAAAACCTTCAAGATGGTAGTCCAATTGGGATTGGATTTATCAGAGGCACAAAAACATAGATTGGAGCAACTCAATGAACTTGATGAAATCAGGCAAGATGCAGTCCAAAGAACCAGTATAGTCCAACAGCAGAGGGCTAAATGGCATGATAAATATATTAAGGAGAAGAAATTTCAAGCAGGAGATTGGGCACTATTGTTTGATTCAAAGTTCAAAGATTTTCAAGGGAAGTTTCAAACTCATTGGCTTGGGCCATATGAGATTGAAGAAGTCTTTAACAATGGAGCGGTGAGAATAAGAACAGTAGATGAGGAAAAGGTACATCTTCTTGTGAATGGTCATCAGTTGAAGATATATCAAAAATCAGTTTCAAAAGAGGAGTTCATTAGGATTTTCCAAGATAACTCTGAAATGAAGCTAGTGAAGAAGAATCCATCTTCTCCACTAACTTAGTCTTTATTTTTCCCAAGAAATGATTGATAAAAAAAATATTAAAATGTATAAAGTTGAAAACCAATCATTGATTGGCATACTTATATAGAAAATACAGGGTGAAAATCAGAGATTTCTGACATCCTATATTCTCCATTTCCTTTCTATAATAAATAGTGACAAAAAGCTACATTTATTTGTAGTATAAAGTCAGCAATTTCATAGCCTCATTCCATATTATTCAGTTTTCATTATGTTTTACAATTCCACTCCATCTCACTATCATCTTTCATTTACATTTTATTTTTACAGTTTTACTCCATTTCACCCTATTTTTCATTTTATCTTACATCTCAATCCATCTCACTATCATAACTCATTTCCATTTCATTTTTACATCCTTATTTCATAAGCCATATTTCACTTTTCCTTCTTTTCACATTCTGCAGCTGGTTCCATTCCACAGCTAATATGATTCTGCAGCTACAATTTACTTATCAGCTCTGACACAATTGTACAACTTACAAATAAATCATGAATGCAGGGAAATTGAAGAATCAAGTTTTGGAGATCAACCATGCTCAAAGTACCTACGGATCAACGCTAAAATAATTATCAAGCAAAAGGTTAAGTTCTAAGGTAAAATGCAAATTTATTTCAAATAAAAAGTCATAAACATAAGTCATGTATAATATGAATGATCATATGTCTCCTTAACAAGTAATCATTTGATTTGACTACCACTTCATGATACCACATCTCTGCCACATCTTCCACATTCGATACCCAATCGTCTATAATTATTTCATCATACCACACTTTCGCTACGGTCTCCATACTTTGTACTTAAAGGGTCTCTAATAACTCCATCTGTTAATGCTCAAAACTATGAAGTGACCAACGCATTTACATCTTTCCAAACCATCACTGTCTACTTATTCCATACAAACCCATAGTTCTTTTTCACCATACCCACAGACAGTCCATTTCATAGATCAGGAGAGTAGTTCTGAAGGTTATCAAATTCTACGAAACAGAGACCATGGGACTCATTATCAGGGAAGAGCCCGTAGGGGCAAAGTTTATGGAAGGGTGCCCACAACTCAAGGCGATGTTGCAGAAGACTGGATGGCTCAAATTCATTGAAAAATTTTATGGACATCACAAGGAGATCACAAAATCTTTTGTTAAATCATTCAATGGTACATAAGTAGAGATTGGAGACATTAAGTTTGCAGTAACAAAATCTTACATAGCAGAGGCTACAAAACTACCAAGACTTGGTGAGATATGGTTCAAAAAGAAAGAATTTCACAGTGAATCTTGGAAGGTAATCCTCAGGAACCCCTATATGGATATCACTGTGTTTAAAAAAGGAATTCATATTTCAGCACTCAAAAATAAATGGAGAAGCATGCTTTTGATATTACAAAAATTTATTACCTGTGAGGGAAGATTCATATGTATGTATGTTTATCATATACGTTTATTGATGAACTTTCTAGAAAATGGAAACATCAACCTCCCTTTCATCCTTATAAACAGTCGAAGGAGGATGGTTTCAAATGTACAGAAGAAAATAGAATCCCTGGAGACAACCATGTACCATCATGGGTTGCTCAAAATGCTGGTTGAATATCATCTGAAAATAATAGAAGATACCTGGGAAAACATATGATAAGAAACCATTTCCAAGAGGCACCAGAATCTCCTGAATGAGATAATATCAGAAATAGTAGGAGAAAGAAGACTAATCTAACCATTTAAAGCAACCCTGAACCTTCAGTACAAAAAAATGATGAGAACCAATTTATGAAAAATTGACAGAGATTAGAGAGAAAATCAAGCAGAAGAAGAAGATAAAAAAGAAAGTTGGTGGAATTACTGAGAACAAACTTAAATTCCCATTACAAAAAGATGATGAACAACCAATCTCTAAAAAATTGACAGAGATTAGGAAATAATCAAGAGGAAGGACAATATAGGAAAGGAGAAAAAGGGTAGAAAAGAGGAGGAAAAAAAACCCCTACAACTTAGAAGGAGCTCTAGACTCCGAGGTATGGTGAAGAAGGTATCATCAAAGGAAACAGAATTCATAAATCTAGAACAAGAAACTCCAGTATCATCTCCTAAAAATGTTCCATTTACATACAGTCCTCAAAACTCTCCTAGACAATATTTTGAAGGCAGCCCCAACAAAGGATCCCCAGGTATAGACCCAATACAACAACAAATTTATGATTACATAGAATCACTGGAAAGGAAAAGTGCCTCAATGGATCCAGGATCGTTAGCCAATCTAGAACAACCTATCAATCCACAACAACCTCTAACTTACTCTCTCAAACACGAAATCTATGAGTTAGAGATATTGAATAGGCATATCAAGAAATAAAATGAAACCCTGAAGAAACAAACAAAATTGGATAAAGCCATTCATGATAATACAATACTGCACCTAGGGCTATGGTACAAGAAGAATAGAAAGTTGAAGAGGAAGAATAGAAACTTGAACAAAACAATGATCAACCTTAAATACATACTTCTCATGAAGAAACCCAGGATGGCAGTCACTTCAAAGAGAAGCAAGAGAAGAAATTTAGATGTACTAGCAGAGCTATCTGAGCAGATGCAATAGGAAAGAAGAGTTCACAGTTTTGGCAAAATTGCATGGGGACATGCAATGATTTTGCAGTGGGGGTATGTTGGACCTCAGAATTACTCTCTCTTTGACAACTTTTCTCACTTCTTTCTCTTGTTTTTCCATAAAAGACAGATCCCCATAATGATAGATTTTGCCTCAAGGAAGACATTAAATGATTTACATGTTATACTTTTATGGTTTTGCTATTTGAAATAAGTTTTTGTAAATTAGCTATGGAACGTAGCCCATTCTATAGCTAACCGTGTGTTCCGTAGCTACTTCCATGGTTTAACAGGTTACAGGTGTCAAGTGAGGAAACTGGCCACATGGGCTTCTCCGGAATGGTCACGACATGGATCCTATCCTAGTCACCCAGCCCAGATCGACAAAAAAGCCAGCTCAAGACCACAATCAAAGGTGGATTCAAATGAAGAAACTCAGGAGCAATAGGACTCTGTGTCCACTCTTCGTGGCTAATGAATAAATTCGACAGTTTTGTTGTAGCATTAACTCGAACCATCCACCGGTGATAACAGTTTCATGCAGCCATCTTGCTGACTTAAAGTCACCTATAGCTAATCAACCATTTACGCAGATCTGTTGTAATACGTGGAAACCACCTGTAGCTAAATTCTCTTAAAAGACAGTTAGGAATGTTTCTTTAAATATCAGGTGTACAAAACTGAGAACAAGTTTGAATTTATATATGTATTAAGCTCAAACTTACAACTCTGCAATTTTGGAACTTATTTTTCCTATTAATAATATGAAGCCATGTTTGACCAAGTGATCATTTGAAAGTCTTCAGCTAGTTAGCATCCCAACTCAGTCAGTTGCAGAGGGCCCTTGCACTAAAGGAGGTTTTTCTTTTGTTATTTTGTTTACTGTTCAGTTTAGTTTCATTATTTACTTTTAGTAGTATTTGTAGTTTTGGTTGGTTTCCTATAGTTTGTTTTATTTTAATTTTTTTCAGTAGCATAATGTCAGAATTCGATGGTGCAGTCTTGTTTCTCCTAGCTATTTCATAAATGAAACTTGTTTTGTTTTAACGGGGTAAGGTGAAAAAGTAACAAGGATGCATTGTTGATTAGTTTACTTACTATTTGTTTCCTCTGTTATTTATTTCCTAGTTCAGATTGCCAATGCATTGTGTGGATAAATGTTTTTTATCACCATTTCAAGTTGATATCCATCCTAAACTAAATGGTTAAACATTCACTTCACACAAGGATTGAAATCAATTAGTTACTCTATGTATATTTGATTTAGTTCTCTATACTATAAAGTTTAGTAAGTTGCTTGTTTTCCATCTCATGAAAGTTATCTTTCAAAATTGGAAGCTTAGACAACTAAAAGTGCTTTAGTCAATTTCATTCTCTTCAATTATTTCAATTTTCCTTACAACTTCACCTTTTAATTTTTGACTTAGGATTAAATGACAAGATAGGATAGATACACTGTTTTTCTTTCCTTTAAATTAGATTTTGATTAGTTCACCTTTAGGAAATTTAGACTCAGTTTTTTATAATTCAGAGTGTACATCATTAGGAATCAAAGAAACCCCAAAAACAAAATAATATAAAAATAAAAAACAACAAAGTAAGAAGGGTTAACTAGCACATACAGTGCACTACAGTTCATCAGCTTATGAGCCTCGATCAATAATTTATGCAAAGCAATATAGGAAACTAAATTGACTAAACAAGTTCGTAACGCGGGAAAACATGAATCCACAATTATCAAAGGAAGAGTGGTTATATTGCTACTTATATACGGAAATCCATGAAATTTTCTTTGCATCCTTCCCCTCTGAGTTGTACGAGTGGATCATGAAGCTAGCAGACAGTCAGGGAAGGTGTAGGCTCAACAAACCTATTGTGTGGACTCCAGAGTTGGTGTGCAGACTGGAGCATCAGAAGATGAGATCGCACACACTATGGATCGTTGGCTCGATCGAATTATAGGAGGATTTATCACTGATTTCACGATAGATACTTCAATCAGCTATAGCGAGGCAGAATGATGCTTCCTCAAAGGACCGCGAGGTAAGTACGTTAAATCTTTGAACACTTGGATTAAAATGCTACTGTGTGAAAAGTAGGTTATGCAAATAAATTGATGTTTGGGGCTACGAGAAGTGGGAGGATCTACAGAAACGAAGGTAGTGCAGAACTAGAAACTAGCCCCTTGATTCCACCTCTGCGAGAAAGCGAGGAAGAGCTTGTGAAGGTTTCACCAAGAAGTGCGATCAATTTAATAAAGCAGTGAATTTTGCGCATACCACATCCACCTACACCACCTCCAGTTTCACCATCTTCACCCCCGTCTTTGCCCAAACCACCTCCGCCACCACCACATTTCAATATGGCAAGCGCGATAAAGTTGTCGGTGTTCAAAGGAGTAGGGAATGAAGATCCGACCAGTTTTGGTTCATGGTAAGGGCTATATGGGAAGCACAAGGGGTCACAAATGACAATATAAAGAAAGAAACAGTGGTCAAAACGTTGCAAGATCGTGCACAAACTTGGTACATTAAGCATTCCAATGAAAATCTGAATGCAGGGATTGTAGATATCCAAGCTGCGCTAAACAAGAAATTTAGTAGGCCAAAATCAGAGACACAATCGATCATTGGATTTAAGAAAATCGCGATGCTTCCAAGTGAGACCCCTTTGGAGCTGGATGAGAGACTAAAGTGTACAATTCGTGAAGCCAATATGACCTTGATGGATGGGCAACACCACGCATGGTTTGTAGCATCGCTAACGCCGCATCTAAGGAACGCATTTTCACAGCTGAAGCTAACCACACAAACCGAGGCCTTGGAGATCGCAATGAGACAGCGAGAGACCCCGATACCAGATCCTAACCTAGGAGTTCAATAGATCCACACACATTTGAAAAACGTGTGCCTTGTAATGCAGAGTTTGAAACAAGATAGGACAGCTCGCCCAAAAGCGCGCGAGGTATGGTACGTAAAGTGAAAAGACCAGGGACATGACAAGGACCATTTTCCAGTCTTCGTGAACTACCAGGGAGGAGGAGGACCAATGCCATTGAGATTGGAGGCACACGCAGGACTGAGCACGGCACCTGCATTATGGTGCTTGATTTGTTAGATAGGAGGGAAGAATGCTACAGATAACTTGTTGGAAATAATACTGAGAGGGGGGGTGAATCAGTATTATCTAATCAATAAAACTTTTTCATTTTCATACTTCATAATCATATACACTACTTCAGTTAAGTATACCCGCGTATATACACGACTGTGTCTATTGCAACTAGCGTATAACCATTAAACTCATGATTCAGTTATGTGATCTTCAATGGATGCATCAGAACATTATTAGCCATATTAATAGTCAACAGTAGCAGTAAAACAGATAGATCAACACAAATAAGCAACACACATGAACACCATGATATAAGGTGGAAACCCAATGTGGGTGAAAATCACCTGCTGCAATTCGTTTCTATCTTCCTTTATTAAGAAAATTCTTTTACAATGTACTGGTGCAGTCCTTTACCAGCACGCAGGCTACAACCTGTAGAAGGCTACAACCTTCTCTCATTCTCCAGACTCTCCTAGAAGGGATCTCCAACCCCCTTTGCTCTTGTACTAGCTAAGATACTAGTATGTAGGTGCCGACCTACAATTTTCTCTCCTCCAGGTACCACGTTTCATACATTTTCAGACTGGATACTCTTGAAGCACAACATATAATCTGAAAGGCCACGTTTCATACATTTTCAGACTGGATACTCTTGAAGCACAACATATAATCTGAAAGGCCACGTTTCATCCAATTTTCACTGGACGCATAACTATCATTGAAGCTCAAAACAATCACTACTAGCATCATCAATTTCTGAATCACTAAAACCCTGTCATCAACACAATCACCAGAACACAGAGCAGACACAGAACTCTGCAATGTCAATCAGAACCAACTGTACCATCAAAATCATGCATCAAAGTGCATACGCTACTTGGAAGTGCCGAACCAGCGTGTATACGCAACTTCACCAAAGCGGACCAGCGTATATGTCATTAATTATTTATTCATAACTTCGTTGCACTTCCTGACTTCAGACATAACCAGATCATTACATGTACAAGGATAATATATGTGTTAGCACCCAGATCTAGTCCATCAGATCACATAAATATGAGTCATTATGATCCTGATCTAATATTAGTTCTCATCCAACAATATTGAAGCTAAACAAAATCAACCAAACAAGATATGCAGAATACTGACACCTTTAAACTGTCATCAGAACCCTTCAACAACCAGAACCACCTGCTGCAAATATCATAGCTCAAATTGTATACGCTACTACAATGAACCAAACCTGTGTACATACGCGCTTACACCAAATCCAACCCGCGTACATATCTATAAATGACTTGCGGCTATTTCCAACTTAAATCATACTTAGTTCAGAACCTTACATGCGTCAGCATGCAGATCTAGAATAAGCATAATCAACCATACAAAGATAGTTCATTTCCAACCATTTGATCTTGATCTCTCCTTAGATCTTGTTCTCCATCAACTGGTAAGATCCCTCCTTAGCTCAGATCAAGCAATGCATCATCAACCCATAACTTGCATACTGGATCTCATCCTTCTTCCGATATTCAAGACTTTTCGGATCCACTTGCCTAATGATCTTCTTCTCCTTTTATAGTCTTAGGCCTTGCTCAATACCATGGTCCAAAACCATAAAAAACCAATACCATGGACCCAATACCTAGGTTCAACACTTCTCACGAGATACCATGGTCCAAAACCATAGGTTCAAATATCAAGGACTAACTACCACAAACCAAAAGTAAGTTCTCCAACATATACGCGCTTTTCTGTGCATGAAAGTGCGTGTATACGCATACGCGCCTTTGTAGTGTATAACCCGCGTGTATACGCGGCTTGGTCACGATGAAACTGCGTATATATATTTTCTCTTCATTCTTGTAGTCTGGTCATCAAATCCTTGCTGCTGACCTTCTGCACTATGATCTGTCATTTTTCCATCAAGTACAACACTTGTCTCATAATGCCAACAATCTCCCCCTTTGGACTTGATGGCAAAGCTAACTAGTCACACTTAGAACTATCATTTGATTCCTTTGAGCTTGTCCTACATCTCATGCATTCAATCACATCTGATATCTCTTCTGAAGATTCATCTAGTTATAACTAAGTGAGATGTTCTTCTATGAGTTGGTTGCCATCAAGGACAACACTTGTCTCATAATGCCAACAATCTCCCCCTTTGGACTTGATGGCAACCCAACATCCTCAAAGTCATTCTCCCCCTTTGTCATCAAGGGCAAAGGGTTGTGCTCCCCCTGACTGTAGGCAAGATCTGCAAAAATATGTTCTACAAGAAGAACATGACTCTATCATAAATGACCTTCCTAACACCAAAGACTCATACATACATCCATCTCTCAACCAAGTGAGGATATGAAAAAATTGACTCATCCACCCAACCAAGTGGGGATACATCAAAAGTTTACACATGATAAAACAATAACATTGCATCTTCATCCCAAGCATAGTGGGGAAACCAATATAGGCCATTACATGACCTTGACACCATGACATAGAGACGAAATATCTAGAGCAAGACTTATGAAAGTCACCAATAACTGATAGCAGCAGCATCTGTCAAACACTTTTCAGATCAGCAACCATGATCTCCTTCTGTTCTCCATCTGCCTCTGTTCCACCTGAAACCAACAACAGCTATGAACTAGAACCAAAAGCTTCTAAGGTAATGCCAACAATGCATTATTAGAAGTTAATCTACTCCCCCTGAACCTGTGCCAGATGGTCTCTGTCAAACCCATATCAGACTCTTCTCACCCAGAGTCTGGCCCACTGATTTTATTCAAACCAACATATACGCAACTGTATCCATAGAAAATAGTGTATATACGCGGATACTCCTTGTGAAACTCGCGTACAACCAATTCGAGATCAGCAACCTGTAAATGTCCTATAACAAGGTATGTCTGCATCAATTCATCCCTTTGAACAGAATTCAGAGTCATTCACATTATATCATGTGTGAAACCACCATAGCCATTTCATCAACATCAAGATGTACATGATCCAAGTATCATTACTTGGGAACATCTGCATCAATCGACATATGTAAGTATCATATAGATAAGAACTCATCATCGTGTCTCCAACAAAGCAACTTTGAGTAGTCATCCATGTATCAGCACTATGTATCTTGTGCTCAACCTCATTTGTCAAAACTTCTTTATATCATCAACTATGAGCACCAAGAACTATAGGAACCTTGCATCATTATCTTTATGCATATGACGACAGCAGCATATGAGAGCCTCATCATCAAGTAATGAAGTTCTATATTCAAGCTTTGTACTTCCCCTTATCCTGATCACCATATATATGCACCATCTAAGAATCAATCCACAAATATGATCTAAACATCAACTATGTAACCCCAAGAATCATATGAGATTTTATCATGGACAACTCATAACCACATCATAGCAAGATGTAACATTTAAGCATCATCACCAAGGACTATTAACCATAATGCCAACAATGAATTATTAAAGGCATATGCTCCCCCTCAACCTATCCCATCTGTTAGATCTCATCATGCATATATCAGCAATAAGAATCAAGACATCATCATTATCAAGTTAGGATCAAAACACTTCTAAACATCTTACAAGTATCAAAACATTTCCACACATCCTCAGCAGACTGTAACTATTAACCAATAGAGTAAATAATGGACTGAATCATATCAGATCCTTTTTCTGAGCCTGTCCCCATTGCTTTTCCTCAGACTGACATATACGCGACTTTGCAGTGTATAACTAGCATATATACGTGACTTCCATTTATGAAACTTGCGTATTAGATTCAAGATACTGAAGTTTTATACTTTCAGCTCCCTCTGAGTCTGTTATGTCTGTGTTGTGCTGTATCTGAGTACATGTTGTGCCACATCTTTCTGACTGTACTTCCTTCTTTTTCCATATCTTCAAGCGTGATGATGTTCTCTCCTTTTGGTGTGATTTCCATCCTTTGTACCTGCATTCCTTTGCTATATGTCCAAGCTTTTTACATGCATAACATCTTACATGTTTCATATTCCTCCTGTAGCAATCAGCAGCTTTGTGACCAAACATATTGCAAGAAAAACAATATCCATTAAAGAACCTGGAATGTGATGATCTTGAACCATTCTTCTTCTACATCTAGCTGCAACATGTCCAAGATTATGACATTCATAACATTCAATATTATTCATCTGAGTAAATGGTCGACTATTACTTCCATAGATAGGAGTAAAAGATTTTCTTTGAAGAATCTCTTTCCTTGATTGTTGATGGGGTTGACCTCTCATCTCTCTTATCTCCTTGTTGATCATTTTATATTTCTCTTTAGAGCTCCTTGCCTCACCTTGTGAACTAGAATCACCTTCAACAGATTCATGAAAACCAAGACCAGTCTTAATAGCAGGAGACCTTTGACTACTAAGAATATCATCCAAGGCTTTAGTACTATCTTGAAATCATAACAGTTTATCCTTTTCTTCTAATTTACCTTTCAAGATATTTACCTCAACTTGAAGTTGTTCTTCCTTTTGTAGACATTTCTTCTTCATGTCTTCTTCAGCTTTCCTTCCTTCTTCCAACTGATGCCTCAGTTTGAGAATATCCTTTTCTTGTTCTTCATTCAGATCCTGTTGCATTTGACGAATTCTGAAGGCACATTCCAGCTGAGATTTTAAGCTGATAACTTCATTTTCCTGTTTTTAAATAGCTTGGAGTAGATATTTATTTTGCTTCTTTGATTCTTCAAGATCTTCCTTTAGCGAACGGATCGTGGCTTCAATACTTTCATAATAACTGGATCTATCTTTGAGTTTCTTGATGATTGTGTCTTTCTCATTGACTTCATTTCTTAATGATGTCACTTCATCCTGCAACTTTTGATATTTTTCCTTGAATAGCTTCCTTACCTTGTTAACTTCCTCACATTGAGCCTTTAGTCTGGTAACAACTTCTTTGATGGCACCATCCTTTATGTTTAGTAGATCTTCTTGATCTCTGATTTTGTCAGTCAAGCTTTTAAATTCTTCCTCTATTTGATATCTTTCTTGCTCACCCATAAGAGCACATTCAGTTGTTTTGCTATCACTTTCATATTTTCCAAATGGATAGATAGCTGGAACATCAGAGGATAGCAAATTCATACCTGATAGTTCATCTTCATTCTGAAATGATTCTGAATCTGAAGAGCTTCTTACACCTAATCCCCAATCGATTCTCCCACTGTCATAGTTCTTCCGAGATGTCTTCTTCTACTTATGTGCTTTCTTCTTAAGCTTCTTTCCCATTGTTCCACGGATCTCCTTTAAGCGATCAAGCCTCTACCAAAGGACCGACTCTGATACCAATTGTTTGAAATAATACTGAGAGGGGGGGGGGTGAATCAGTATTATCTAATCAATAAAACTTTTTCATTTTCATACTTCAGAATCATATACACTACTTCAGTTAAGTATACCTGCGTATATACACGACTGTGTCTATTGCAACTAGCGTATAACCATTAAACTCATGATTCAGTTATGTGATCTTCAATGGATGCATCAGAATATTATTAGCCATATTAACAGTCAACAGTAGTAGTAAAACAGATAGATCAACACACATGAACACCATGATATAAGGTGGAAACCCAATGTGGGTGAAAACCACCTACTGCAATTCGTTTCTATCTTCCTTTATTAAGAAACTTCTTTTACAATGTACTGGTGCAGTCCTTTACTAGCACGCAAGCTACAACCTGCAGAAGGCTACAACCTTCTCTTGTTCTCCAGACTTTCTTGGAAGGGAGCTCCAACCCCCTTTGCTCTTGTACTAGCTAAGATACTAGTACGTAGGCGCCGGCCTACAATCTTCTCTCCTCTGGGTACCACGTTTCATACATTTTCAGACTGAATACTCCTGAAGAACAACACATAATATGAAAGGCCACGTTTCATCCAATTTTCATACTGGACCCATAACTATCATTGAAGCTCAAAACAATCACTACTAGCATCATCAATTTCTGAATCACTAAAACACTGAAACCCTGTCATCAACACAGTCACCAGAACACAGAGCAGACACAGAACTCTGCAATATCAATCAGAACCAACTGTACCATCAAAATCATGCATCAAAGTGCATACACTACTTGGAAGTGCCGAACCAGTGTGTATACGCAACTTCACCAAAGCGGACCAGCGTATATGTCATTAATTATTTATTCATAACTTCGCTGCACTTCCTGACTTCAGACACAACTAGATCATTACATATACAAGGATAATATATGTGTAAGCACCCAGATCTAGTCCATCAGATCACATAAATATGAGTCATTATGATCCTGATCCAATATTAGTTCTCATCCAACAATACTGAAGCTAAACACAATCAACCAAACAAGATATGCAGAATACTAACACCTTTAAACTATCATCAGAACCCTTCAACAACCAGAACCACCTGCTGCAAATATCATAGCTCAAATTGTATACGCTACTACAATGAACCAAACCTGCGTACATACGTGCTTAAACCAAATCCAACCCGCGTACAGATCTATAAATGACTTGCGGCTATTTCCAACTTAAATCATACTTAGTTCAGGACATTACATGCGTCAGCATGCAGATCCAGAATAAGCATAATCAACCATAAAAAGATAGTTCATTTCAAACCATTTCATCCCGATCTCTCCTTAGATCTTGTTCTCCATCAACCGGTAAGATCCCTCCTTAGCTCAGATCAAGCAATGCATCATCAACCCATAACCTGCATACTGGATCTCATCCTTCTTCCGATATTCAAGACTTTTTGGATCCACTTGCCTAATGATCTTCTTCTCCTTTTATAGTCTTAGGCCTTGCTCAATACCATGGTCCAAAACCATAACAAACCAATACCATGGACCCAATGCCTGGGGTCAACACTTCTGACGAGATACCATGGTCCAAAACCATAGGTTCAAATACCAAGGACTAACTACCACGGACCAAAAGTAAGTTCTCCAACATATACGCGCTTTTTCGTGCATGAAAGTGCGTGTATACGCATATGCACCTTTGTAGCGTATAACCCGTGTGTATACGCGACTTGGTCACGATGAAACTGCGTATATATATTTTCTCTTCATTCTTGTAGTCTGATCATCAAATCCTTGTTGCTGACCTTCTGCACTATGATCTGTCATTTTGCCATCAAGGACAACACTTGTCTGATAATTCCAACATAACTGCCATCTATTACAAAAGTATACATAGAATTCCCAACCGTTGTTCTATAATTTCTGCAGGTTAGTAGGCCACGATGAGTCCACCTATAGAAGTTATGAACTAATGATGGTTCAAACTCCTACCTACAAAGTTCATACCGAAACCCCGACCCTTTGATAAAAATGCAGGGATGGCACGCACTGGATTTCAGGAGTGCGGACGAGGTCGAGGTGGAATGGGACTAGGAAGAGGTTGTGGACAACTGATATGTTACAATTGCGGAGGACCAGGGCATTATGCCCATAATTGTACAAATCCGACAAGACCATCATGTTTATATTGTACCCAGTTTGATCATGATACAGAGGACTGTCCCACGCTGATAGCGAGGTTGCACGATAAAGGAGCACTCCAACCTCCCCCAACTCAAAACCTGAAAATGATGAGGTCTGAGCACGCGAGGAAGACCCGAATGTAAATATCGTGCTCCGAAGAGGTATCACGACAAGAGATGACAAAGGAAAGCAGCCTGAAGAGAGTGCCTGGGTTCGCAAGGCTCCAATAAAAGAACCAAAATTTGATTTGGAGCGCGCTAAGGAGACATTCATGGAAGTGAAGAAGAGCTTCTTGAAGGCCTCCACTTCAGGAAGTAAAGACAAACTAGAAACGGAAATGGACCCATCAATGCTCACTGCATTTTTGAAGTCATGCATGAAGTTGTTGCGTGACAGTAAAGTTGTGAAGGGACTGCAAGAACTCATCACTAGATGTGCTGGAACCACGCCAGCAGAACCGCATGTAGTCAAGAAGCTTGGGAAGCACACAACACGAATAGTAAGAGAGATGATATTGACCGCGCAAACCGGGGAATATGAAATGGATCAATTGATTTTGGATCTAGGATCGGACGCGAACGTCCTGCCAAAGCAGACATGGGAGCGCATGGGAAGGCCTGTGCTGCAATGGTCTCCTATTCAATTGCCAATGGCGAACCAACAAAATATCCTACATATGGGAATATTGCAGGGAATAACGGTAGATATTGAAGGTGCGAGTGCGCTTGCAAATTTTGAAGTGATAGATATTGTTGATGACAACAATCCCTATCCCGTGCTCCTGGGAATAGATTGGGCCACTGACATGAATGGAGTGATAAATATAAAGAAGCGCAAGATGATTTTTGAGAAAAATTCACTACGCATAGTTGTGTCGTTAGACCCTGCAGAAGGATCATGCTACATAGAGCCAGTGTGCGACTATGATAGAAATGAAGATCTAGATTGTATCTACAAGACAACCATGTGGGAGCAGGACTAGGTAACTCCAACAGCAGATGGCAGGATTTCGTGGGAGCGCAAAAGCTCTTGCACCTCAGATTCAGACGAGGAAATAGAAAGATGGCACAATCAGTTACATGAGGTAACCATGCTCAACTACAACATGATGATAAGGTCGCTGCACTGCATAGAAACAGAAACAAGAGACCTACCTACATATGACGGGTTAAGCAAGGTATAGGAGTTCCTGAATAAATTTGAAAAAGAAGTGTCGGAACAACAGCAGTTCAATGCTTTGAAATGGGTACTGCGCGCTATGCCTGTAAGGTGGTGGGGTATGTACCAGCAGAATTCTGAGGACTGGTGTGAATGTAGAAGGATGATGCACCTATGATTTGGGAAGCCTCATATGCGGATAAAAGCCAAGCATGACAAACGAAAAAACCTGCACGCCCACCTTTCCAAATGGGTACAGGCGTATGGTGCGCAACCTGCATGAGCACACACTGTACTCGTGATAGGAAACACAACCGACAAGCAGGAGTGAGAAAGACAATGGCGCGAACGACGACTAGGATGTATGATAAGACCATATTCACGCAGAAGATTTTGACAAAGTATGCGAAGCACTGAACAGGGTCCACAATGTGAAATAGACTGACTGGGACCTATGGGCATACAGGACCAAGTGCAAGAACCTGACCGCATAGGCACCGCCAAGCTTGGAATATGAGGTGAACGTTATAAGCCCTCTAGTACTTGAAAAGCCTAATCCAGCACTGGTAAGGATAACGGTTCATAGAACCTTGGAAGTTGAAATCCAACAAGGAAACCTTAGAGTCCAAGGACTTGAAGAAGAAAGGGTACAGTTAAGAAAGAAAAGCGCTCTGGTGGACACGGAAGTCAAGAAGCTGGAGGACGAGATAAAGGAAGATTTTTTCGCTGAAAAAACTAGGAAGGTAAGGCAAGGTGTGTATGATCCTACTGACAAGTTTGAGAACTATCGCCGTGAATTGATTAGTCTGATGCCTTGGCTTAAACCGCATATTCCTAAGCATAGTGACGAGGGTAGCGCATTGCAAATGGTGAAGTGTGCGATGCCGACCGTAACAAGAAAAGGTGGGGATTCTCCAGGAAACATGATGAATGATTGGATGAAACTTTTCATGGGTGGCGCAACCACCTGACTGGCCGAGGGCAGGACAGTCTTAGCGCTCCAGGCAATTGGAAGGGAGCGCAGGACTATAAATTAGTCTACCTAGGATCTACATGATATTGGAGATGCATACAGAAGCAAAGAGTCACAAGGTCGTGCAGTTTGGCCAGAAAGTGACTGTTGAAGTCACTATTCACGATGGGATGCTCGACTTGAGGACAAATGGAGCGGGCGGCATGCATTTAAGGCGCGAGTTATGGGCAAAATCTGGTAAAATCTGCTACCAAGGGGGAATTGATGAACCGGATTTGGGGGAAACAATCGAATTCAAATTCCAAAAGCGCTATAAAATCCAAAGGGCTACCCAACAAACAACACTTGGTCATTTGCGAATTGAACGGTCGAGTAAAACCCTGATTGTTGTGAGCAGAGTGTTGATTAAGCCCCTTAATTCCCGAGTGATAGATTGTTGCACAGGTACAATGGCAACAACTAAGGATGGTATGCAGATAGTAGAAGTGACCACCAAGGAGGCCGCACGGGCCTTAACTGTGGGGGATGTTCCAAAAGGTGTCAGGATTGTGGAAGAAATCTTGAAATCATTGTGCACGCCAAGACCCAAGAAGGACAAACAAGCAATGGCTCCAGCACGCGTGTCCCCGCAAAACCCGCTACGCGAAAAAATATCGATGGAGGAGGAGGAGAGAGCCTTCACTATAGAAACAGACGAAGAAGAAGAATATCTGCATGATCTTACCATTGCAAAAGAATAAGATGAAGGCATGGAGGTGGATACTCAGCCTACGCACACTGCAACAAAACTGCCCGCCTATGTCCCCCCACGAAAAGGGAAGGCCAAAGTGCCCAAGGACCTAGACGAGACCAAGAGCTCGCTCCAGACCATGCTCCTCCTAGATGGCATGATGTTTGAAGGCACGAACCTGGGCCACGTGTCGAGCATGAAATTCGAAGACTGGGACCTCGCTGACCATAAGAAGTTCCCTCACCTTGAGACTGAAAACCTCATGAAGCAGAACACCGTGGGGGTGGTGACAGCATTATAGCCACGTAAATGGTTGCGCAGAGTGAAAAAGGCCAAGCTGTTGAACCTACTCTAGGTGTCACATTTCCACCGCACCCCAATAACCATTTTTGTCATCCGGCAGTTGCTCTGCCTAGTGCGTGATGGGTGTTTATGGCTGGAGGAGCCCATCCCCATCATGACAGACTTAACTCATTGCGTCTCGTGGCTTCCATACAAAGGAGAGAACCCCGCAACCATATTGGAAGGGAAGGGCAGTGATTTGGCCATCGCGGAGGCCATGAAAAAGAAGTACAAGCTGGAAAAGAAGAAGAGGGGCTACGCCATCTCCAGCATCAAGGACAAAGCAGTACACGAGGCAAACCAAATCCTCGTAGGTGAAGTTATGCACAAGTGCCGCGTAAATGAGGTACCTGCACCGGTGGTCACACTGGCCGAGAAGTGGGCGGAGGGGGTCCAGTTTAACTGGTCCGAATTCCTCTGCACATTATTTTTAGAGAATTGCCGCAAAGCCCAGGAATAGGGAAAAACACTCCACTATGCATGGTTGTAGCTGTCCATAGTGCTCATAGCTGGGGAATTGTCGGAGGATAGTCAATTCCCCATAATTGACAGAGATTTACTAAAGGCCGTGTTAGAGCCTAGATTTGTCTTAGGCTGAAAAGACAAGGTTCTAGGTCCACATCAAACCACGCTTAGCCTCGTAGATAGCCCTACGAGGACAGGAGAGGGCTCTCTCCAGGTCAATCTCAGTGAAAGATAATCAAAGGGGCTTGAGATGACAGATTTAGCAATTGATTTTAGGCTAGGTATTAAGTGCAAAGGATTTGATTTGAGCTTTTGAGGGTTTTGTGTTAGAAACAGGGAAAGGCAAATTAAGCTCGAGGATGAGGCACAGTTTCTGCAGAGTTCTGATTGGGGAAAGGAAGGCAATCATTTTGATGCTTTAAATTGAGTGAATGGATAGATCAGAATGGTGAGGAGCTAAGGAGATCAAGAGAGTCTCAAGAATTCTCCTTAAACAAATGAAAACATTGAAATTTAAACAAATTCAAAGGCAGAGCATAACAGTTAATGGATTCCACCTTAATCACTCATTTGTTCAAATTCAGAAGAAAATATAGTAAAATGATACACATAATGCTAGTGAACTTACAATTACTTAGAGAAGCACACCATCAAAACATAAAGCCACATGGATCCCAAATAGTGCTGCAAAACCCTAGTCTTTCCTTAGCCAAAAATGCAGAGATAGAATGTACAATGATATGCCAAAGCAATCCCTAGTGTCCAACCCTGAAAATGACTTAGGAATTACATGATATAGACTAGCCCAACCTATTCCCTTGCCTCTAGGGGTAAATCTCATCATTCTAGGACCTGTTTCAACCAATTCTAAACAAAGCACTAAAATCTAGGCAATCAATACAACTTGCCTCTATAAGGCAGGAAACTGATTCATTCATTAAATTTTTACTTTTTGGTGAATGAATCCTCTAGAACAAGTAAATAAGTGCTAAAATTACATCATGTTCATCTACTTACATCAAGATAAATCAAAAATTACATGACAAAGAAAAACTAGTCAAATTGGCTGAATTTCAAAGCTGGAAGGTGAAAAATTGAGCAAAAATCCTCTGTGCGCTGCGTCAAAATCTGTATGCATTGTGCCACTTTGAGGCTGAGTTTCAGGCACTTCCTGAAGTCAAAATTGAGCCTAAGTGTGCTTGTTGGAAATCCTTGCCTGTCTACTTTCCAACCCAAGAGGAATTTCTGAATTTGGTGCCCATTTGCCCCTCCAAAACTTCAATCTCCCAAGACTGCCTCCTGTGTGTCAAAATAGGGGCAATGAGGTCATTTTTTGAGTGTTTTTGACCTCCTTGGTACTCAAAATTTGCCCAAAATTCTTGGCCATGCACCAGCAGTCATGATTTTTCATGCCAAACCCAAAAATATAAACTTTTTTCATTTTGGATCTCCCTAGAAAAAGCGTGCGCCACGTGGTGCGGTGCACAGGGAGAAAACCCCTTTTTTTGTGCAAAAAATTTCAAAATGTCAAAAATTGCTCCAAATTTCTTGAAATTTGGGCTATAGGTGCCCCATCAAGTGCCATGCTCATTCAAAGAAGCTTCAGTCAAGACTTGGAGCCGATCATGTGTTTTGCGCCTCTTTTGTCTTTACCCTGAACCTGTGGCGTTGATGTGTCAAAATGTGTTGGACTGTCTTAATGATTGTGCAACCTATGCCACCAAGGAAAAATAGTGAAATAAGGAAGGGGAGGGAAAAATAGTGAGGGATTAGGGACTATTGGGACTATAGGAATTAGGGAAATGTAGGAGGGTTTTGAGGGATTTGATGAATAGGGTTAGGAATTGTTGTGTAGGGTATGAGGTGTGGGGTTTGAGAATTTGGGAAAGGGAATATAGGAGAAGGAATTGATGAACTTAGGAAGACAGGGGAACTTAGGGAATGATGAAATAAAAATACAAATGAGATGAGGGAGTGAACTTGGTGATAAAACAGTGATTTGAAATCCTAGCAAAAGGTTTCCTTGAGGTATTTTAAAAGATAGGGTTTGATGTTTTTGTTTTAACCATTACCATCCATCAACCACCCTACCCTAGCACAAACTTGGATGAAACACACAAATGGAGGCTATACCTACTTGTGGAAAGAACAATTTGCAATTTGGAGGAAGATTTCAATGAATTTCAGGCCTTTTATCCCAGTGCGCCGCACCTCCCCAATGCATCGCGCCAGTGTAAATTTACACTGGAAAATTTCTCCCAGTGCGCCGCGCCTTTTTGAAGGAGCCTTTTGGAGGCCTTCTCGGTGTCAAAATTGGGTGTAGGATATCTCATTGGAAATTTCTTTGAGTTTACTTTCCAACCCAACCAGAATTTTTCAATTTGGATTTCATTTGCCCTGTCATAAATCAAATCTCCCAAGACTAGTCAAAATGTGCCAAATGAGGCTATCTCAGGGCAGAGTGTTGTTGCAGTCAACGTTTGAATGCATTCCTCAACTCCACATTGAGCTCATGATAGCTCATTGGAAATCTCTTTGTGTCTAATTATCATTTGACTCATCAAGAAAGTCATTTGACCAACTAATCTAGGAAAAAACTTGATTTTCCCAAGGTCACGTCAGAGGTGCATCAATTCTCCCGAGGAAATAGTATTTTTGACATTTCTCTAAAACCATGACACCTGTATAAAAATTGAAGGAGGTTTTTCTTCCTTGGACTGTTTTGGGAAAAAACCTCTCTCATTTTTCCCAAATTCATCTTTTATTTCTCAGAAACATCATTTGAGTGAAACCTATCCCAATGTGTGGAACAGGGGATTTGTCGAAATGAAGCGAAATGAAGGGGATAGGGAGCTTCTAAATTCTTGACGAAATTTTGGGAAGTAGGGAGGGATGTTATGAAGTAGGGGAAAGTGGAATCTCAGAAATTGAGTGAGGGGAAGGGGTGAAAAAGGGAAAAACACAGGCCTAACCTAGAAAATTGCCAAGTTGTAGCAAGAAACTAGGGTTTGTACGAAAATGAGGAATTTGGGGAATCTCAGTGATGGGAAGTGTTTAATAAGGTACATTAAGGATAGGGGAAGGTGGATGAACATCAGGATACAAGTTTTTCTGATGATTTGACCGTCCAAGAGAAATTGCCTTCAAAACCCTAGGAGAGGGAAATGAACCTTGCCTAGGCGCAACTGAAGCATGAACAAGATGTAAAATGACCCATTGGAACCTGACATGATGATGACAACCCTCTGAATAATGGTAGACTCAGCTGAATAGTGACATAGACCGACATTTGGACAACTTTGAAAGCAGTGAAAGCAAACCCTAGACCTAATGCCTGGTGACCAAATTTTACTTGAAGACTCACTAAACTGATAAAATTTGACCTTGACACCTTAAAATAACTTTGTAAGTGCATGTTTAATCACTGGAGGAAAGCTGTAAAGACTGACACTAACATTGGCTCCAATGGGAATGGTATCTCCTTGGAGGTGCCAAGAACTACAGATCTTTGGAAGAGCACACAAGTGCCTTCATCCATTGGGCAATGGAGTCAAAAACTCAAGCTGAAATGCATGACTGAAAAATGACGACTTGACAACACAACTTGACTCTCACTCAACTAAAAACTGACTCGATACTTAAACACAACCGACAAACTGGAAAGGATGCTCAAAGTGGAGCTTATTGATGAAAACCTACTCTAACAGTTCTTTTCACCACCTAATCAAGTGAAATGAAACAACCAATGCAACCAAGTAAGTATTTCGTTTGCTGTTTGAATTCTCCGCAAGTGCTCGCTTATGAACAACAAGAGAGAACTACTAAAAGGCAACTCCCATGACAACTTGGAAACAAATCCGTTGAATGCTATGGATTCTCTATCCGCCTCCAAAAACACTGCATAAGGATCTTGAAATTCATGGACACTGGGACTTAGCTCATCCAATGGATTACTTCTCTTCTCTTCATACCATGAATGCAAACTTTGATTTGAGCTTTGTGACGAGACTCCTGCTGAAAATGACAAAGAAACCAGTTGTCGGGTCAGGTTTATATCAGTACACATTTCACGCTCACATGTAGTCAATTAAGAAAGACTTTGACTGCAAACCTCATCCAAAACATCGGCTATTGGATCATGAAAAACATGAAAAGACTACTGCAACCCATTTTCTATTGGTTCCAATGTGATTACATGATTGCCTACATGCTGCTCATTCTTTACTGAAGATGTACTATGCAATTTTCCCTTCAAAAACTGAAATGATTCAAAATAGAAAGGTACAGAATCATCTTGTATCATTTGATTATATGGTTCAGCTTCCAAGTCTTCATCTGCAGCTTGACAATCAATGGTTTTCGGAGGCTGCAACTCTAGATATGAAAAGTTTTGAACAAGTCTTTCATTGCCCTCAAGAGGATCCAAATCAAGACTTGTTGATAGCTGATTTCTGATTGCATGGAAGTTGTCTCTGATGAACTGAAATGAATCAAAACAAAAAGGCAAAGATCCTTCACTTACTTCAAAATTTTTTGCACTTTCTTCGTCACTGCCATAGCTGATATGCATCAGTTGATCACTATACTCGAGCTGCTGAAAATGAATTTCCTCTTCCCACAAACTAGCTACTGATTTTTCTACAAGATTAGCTTCTGTTTGGAGAACGTAATCATCATCATACTAATCAAACTGAGGAAAATCATCAGTATAAAACACATCATCAAGCATACATCTCATATCAATAGATCTCTCTTCTCCAAGATGATCAATAAAACAATCATTATCAGATCTATGACAACTGGGATAAGAAAGAAAATATTTTGGAGCAGCAACTTGTTCTTCTTCAATCAGCGAGCCATGGTCTTGAACAACATACTCATTCCTTGTGGTGATCCTTTGCATCATCTCTTCCACTGCACTTACCAAAACGTCAAGCTTTACCTCTAGAGATGTTGATTCCTCCGGATCTATGTTTTTCATCTCTTCTTCTTTTAACCTTGCCCTTTTGATCAGCAAATGAGCCTCTACATTTACTGCACTGTTCTGCATCTCTTCAAGTGTTGCGACATTCCTTTCTCTCAGCGGAAACTCCATTTCCGGATCAAAGGCACCCAGGTAGTGCAAGAGAGTGAATCTAGGAGGAGGCCTTATATCAACCGGCATTGAATAATAAACTCTATTAAATCTGGTTGAAAATTGTTGTACTGTCTCCCCTGGCAATCTTTTCAGCTGGTTATACTCTTCTATAATCAAGAAAAGGTTTTGTCTGATCATCCACCTATCGAGAAGAACTTTGACAAACTGCTGGAAATCTAAGATGCTCGCATCAGGCAAGGTTTTGAACCAACTCTTGACTTTGCCTTACAAAGAAAGAGAAAAAATCCTAATACTGACATCTTCTTCATCAACCTCAAAAAGGTAAATAAAGGACTCAAAATTCTGCACATGTTGCTCAGCATTGACATTCTTACATTCACCATCAAACCTCGGCAAGTATAGATCATAGTTTGTGGGGAAAGCATGAAAAACAGAAGGTAAAATCATAGGCTTGTATCGATCTGGGATTTTACAAGGTGTAGGAGTATGCACAGAAGGTATAGAATCAGTCTTGGTCTCTTGAAGCTCATCATTTTGAAGACGGTCATCGCAAGATTCAGAAAAAGAGTCTTGATCAAGCTCAAAAGCATGCAAATCTTTGGTATTCACAATCTTCAAAGGGAAAGAATCAACTGCATGCCTAGGATCTTTTCTTAAGCATAGTATACTTTGCAAAGCCTTCTTGACATTCTTGGGAAAAGAGAAGAAATAATTTACATCAAAGAACAAAATATCTTGGATGAAATTCCAACTTGACTACCTGATTTTGCCATATTATCCTTTCATGTTTCTTCTGGTTAGGTTCATCCTCCAGTGGAGTCTTTGGATCTGATCTCAAAACTAATTTAGTGTCGCCAGGTGAATCATTTCAGCCTTGCCAGCGTCTGATCGTTGTCCACCATTAACAATCAGATCTGAACTTGATACATATACTGGGGCAATTAACAAGTTAGATGTCACATTTACAAGCTAGACCGGAGATTGACTGAAGTAGCGTTTATCTACTTCCGCTAATGCAAAGCAAAAGCGTTTCAAAGGCTACTTGGCATAACTTCAGGCTCCGTTTGTAGCTTATAAATCAAATGACATCAACAAGCAAACCATTTTCTTTCCCAGTATGGTCGCCACTATGTTAGAGCTTAGATTTGTGTCAGGCTGAAAATACAAGGTTTTAGGTCCACATCAAACCACGCTCAGCCTCGTAGCTAGCCCTACGAGGACATGATAGGGCTCTCTCCGGGTCAATCTCAGCGAAAGATAATCAATGGGGCTTGATATGACTGATTTAGCAACCGATTTTAGGCTAGGTATTAAGTGCAAAGGATTTGATTTGAGCTTTTGAGGGTTTTGTGTTGGAAACAAGGAAAGGCAAATTGGGCTCGGGGATGAGGCATAGTTTCTGCAGAGTTCTGATTGGGGCAAGGAAGGAAATCGCTTTGATGCTTTAAATTGAGTGAATGGATAGATTATATTGGTGAGGAGCTAAGGAGAGCAAGAGAGTCTCAAGAATTCTCCTTAAACAGATGAAAACATGGAAATTTAAACAAATTCAAAGGCAGAGCATAACAGTTAATGGATTCCACCTTAATCACTCATTTGTTAATATTCAGAAGAAAAGAAAGTAAAATGATACACATAACACTAATGAACTTACAATTACTTAGAGAAGCACACCATCAAAACATAAATCCACATGGATCCCAAACAGTGCTGCAAAACCTAGTCTTTCCTTAGCCAAAAATGCAGAGATAGAATGTACAATGATATGCCAAAGCAATCCCTAGTGTCCAACCCTGAAAATGACTTAGGAATTACATGATATAGACTAGCCCAACCCATTCCTTTGCCTCTAGGGGTCGAGCTCATCATTCTAGGAGCAGTTTCAACCAATTCTAAACAAAGCACTAAAATCTAGGCAATCAAAACAACTTGCCTCTATAAGGGAGTAAACTGATTCATTCATTAAATTTTTACTTTTTGGTGAAAGAATCCTCTAGAACAAGTAAATAAGTGCCAAAATTACATCATGTTCATCCAATTACATCAAGATAGATCAAAAATTACATGACAAAGAAAAACTAGTCAAAATGGCCGAATTTCTGAGCTGGAAGGTGAAAAATTGAGCAAAAATCCTCTCTGCGCCGCGTCAAAATCTGTATGCGTCGTGCCACTTTGAGGCTGAGTTTGAGGCACTTCCTGAAGTCCAAATTGAGCCCAAGTGTGCTTGTTGGAAAGCGCTATCTGTTTAATTTCCAACCCAAGAAGAATTTATGAATTTGGAGCCCATTTGCCCCTCCAAAACTTCAATCTCCCAAGACTGCTTCCTGTGTGTCAAAGTAGGGGCAGTGAGGTCATTTTTTGAGTGCTTTTGACCTCTTAGGGACTCAAAAGTTGCCCAAACTTCTTGGCCATGCACTAACAATCATGATTTTTCATGCCAAATCCAAAAATATAAACTTTTTTCATTTTGGATCTCCCTAGCAAAAGCGCGCGCCACGTGGCATGGCGCACAGGGAGAAAAACCCTGTTTTTTGTGCAAAAAATTTCAAAATGTCAAAAATTTGCTCCAAATTTCTTGAAATTTGGGCTGTAGGTCCCCCATCAAGTGCCATGCTCAATCAAAAAATCTTCGGTCAAGATTTGCAGCCGATCATGTGTTTTGCGCCGCTTTTGTCTTTATCCTGAACCTGTAGCGTTGTTGTGTCAAACTATGTTGGACTGTCTTAATGATTGTGCAACCTCTGCCACCAAGGAAAAATAGTGAAATAAGGAAGGGGAGGGAAAAAGAGTAATGGATTAGGGACTATTGGGACTATAGGAATTATGGAAATGTAGGAGGGTTTTGAGGGATTTGATGAATAGGGTTCGGAATTGTTGTGTAGGGTATGAGGTGTGGGGTTTGAGAATTTGAGAAAGGGAATATAGGAGAAGGAATTGAAGAAGTTATGGAGATAGGGCAACTTAGGGAATGATGAAATCAAAAGAAAAATGAGATGAGGGAGTGAACTTGGTGACAAAACAGTGACTTGAAATCCTAGCAACAAGTTTCCTTGAGGTATTTTAAAAGATAGGGTTTGATGTTTTTGTTTTAACCGTTACCATCCATCAACCACCCTACCCTAGCACAAACTTGGATGAAACACACAAATGGAGGCTCTACCTACTTTTGGAAAGAATAATTTGCAATTTGGAGGAAGATTTCAATGAATTTCAGGCCTTTTATCCCAGTGCGTCGCGCCTCCCCAATGCGTCGTGCCAGTATAAATTTACACTGGAAAATTTCTCCCAGTGCGCCGCACCTTTTTGAAGGAGCCGTTTGGAGGCCTTCTCGGTGTCAAAATTGGGTGTAGGATATCTCATTGGAAATTTATTTGAGTTTACTTTCCAACTCAACCAGAATTTTACAATTTGGATTTCATTTGCCCTGTCATAAATCAAATCTCCCAAGACTAGTCAAAATGTGCCAAATGAGGCTATCTCAGGGCAGAGTGTTGTTGCAGTCAACGTTTGAATGCCTTCCTCAACTCCAAATTGAGCTCATGATAGCTCATTGGAAATTTATTTGTGTCTAGTTAGCATTTGACTCATCAAGCAAGTCATTTGACTAACCAATCTAGGAAAAAACTTGATTTTCCCAAGGTCAGGTCAGAGGTACATCAATTCTCCCGAGGCAATAGTATTTTTGACATTTCTCTAAAACCATGACACCTGTGTAAAACGTGAAGGAGGTTTTTCTTCCTTGGACTGTTTTGGGAAAAAACCTCTCTCATTTTTCCCAAATACATCTTTTATTGCTCAGAAACATCATTTGAGTGAAACCTATCCCGATGTGTGGAACAGGGGATTTGTCGAAATGAAGCGAAATGAAGGGGATAGGGAGCTTTTAAATTCTTGAGGAAATTTTTGGAAGTAGGGAGGGATGTTAGAAAGTAGGGGAAAGTGGAATCTCAGAAATTGAGTGAGGGGAAGGGGTGAAAAAGGGCAAAACATAGGCCTAACCTAAAAAATTGCCAAGTTGTAGCAAGAAACTAGGGTTTGTGCGAAAATGAGGAATTTGGGGAATCTCAGTGATGGGAAGTGTTTAATAAGGTACATTAAGGATAAGGGAATATGGATGAACATCACGATACAAGTTTTGCGGATGATTTCATCGTCCAAGAGAAATTGCCTTCAAAACCCTAGGAGAGGGAAATGAACCTTGCCTAGGCGCAACTGAAGCATGAACAAGATGTAAAATGACCCATTGGAACCTGACATGATGATGACAACCCTCTCAATAATGGTAGACTCAGCTGAATAGTGACATAGACCGACATTTGGACAACTTTGAAAGCAGTGAAAGCAAACCCTAGACCTAATGCCTAGTGACCAAATTTTACTTGAAGACTCACCGAAATGATAAAATTTGACCTTGACACCTTAAAATCACTTTGTAAGAGCATGTTTGATCACTGGAGGAAGGCTGGAAATACTGACACTAACATTGGCTCCAATGGGGATGGTAGCTCCTTGGAGGTGCCAAGAACTATAGATCTTTGGAAGAGCAGACAAGTGCATTCATCCATTGGGCAATGGAGTCAAAAACTCAAGCTGAAATGCATGACTGAAAAATGACGACTTGACAACACAACTTGACTCTTACTCAACTAAAAATTGACTCGATACTTAAACACAACCGACAAACTGGAAAGGATGCTCAAATTGGAGCTTATTGATGAAAACCTACTCTAACAGTTCTTTTCACCACCTAATCAAGTGAAATGAAACAACCAATGCAACCAAGTAAGTATTTCGTTTGTTATTTGAATTCTCCGCAAGTGCTTGCTTATGAACAACAAGAGAGAACTACTAAAAGGCAACTCCCATGACAACTTGGAAATAGATCCGTTGAATGCTATGGATTCTCTATCCGCCTCCAAAAACACTGCATAAGGATCTTGAAATTCATGGACACTGGGACTTAGCTCATCCAATGGATTACTTCTCTTCTCTTCATACCATGAATGCAAACTTTGATTTGAGCTTTGTGACGAGACTCCTGCTGAAAATGACAAAGAAATCAGTTGTTGGGTCAGGTTTATATCAGTACACATTTCAGGCTCACATGTAGTCAATGGAGAAAGACTTTGGCTGCAAACCTCATCCAAAACACAAGTTATTGGATCATGAAAGACATGAAAAGACTACTACAACCCATTTTCTATTGGTTCCAATGTGATTACATGATTGCCTACATGCTGCTCATTCTTTACTGAAGATGTACTATGCAATTTTCCCTTCAAAAACTAAAATGATTCAAAATAGAAAGGTACGGAATCATCTTGTATCATTTGATTATATGGTTCAGCTTCCAAGTCTTCATCTGCAGCTTGACAATCAATGGTTTTCGGAGGCTGCAACTCTAGATATGAAAAGTTTTGAACAAGGTTTTCATTGCCCTCAAGAGGATCCAAATCAAGACTTGTTGACAGCTGATTTCTGATTGCATGGAAGTTGCCTCTGATGAACTGAAATGAATCAAAACAAAAAGGCAAAGATCCTTCACTTACTTCAAAAATTTTTGCACTTTCTTCGTCACTGCCATAGCTGATATGCATCAGTTGATCACTATACTCGAGCTGCTGAAAATGAAATTCCTCTTCCCACAAACTAGCTACTGATTTGTCTGCAAGATTAGCTTCTATTTGGAGACCGTGATCATCATCATACTAATCAAACTGAGGCAAATCATCAGTATAAAACACATCATCAAGCATACATGTCATATCAATAGATCTCTCTTCTCCAAGATGATCAATAAAACAATCATTATCAGATCTATGACAACTGGGATAAGAAAGAAAATATTTTGGAGCAGCAACTTGTTCTTCTTCAATCAGCGAGCCATGGACTTGAACAGCATACTCATTCCTTGTGTTGATCTTTTGCATCATCTCTTCCACTGCACTTACCAAAACGTCAAGCTTTACCTCTAGAGATGTTGATTCCTCCGGATCTATGTTTTTCATCTCTTCTTCTTTTAACCTTGCCCTTTTGATCAGCAAATGAGCCTCTACATTTACTGCGTTGTTCTGCATCTCTTCAAGTGTTGCGACATTCCTTTCTCTCAGCGGAAACTCCATTTCCGGATCAAAGGCACCCAGGTAGTGCAAGAGAGTGAATCTAGGAGGAGGCCTTATATCAACCGGCATTGAATAATAAACTTGATTAAATCTAGCTGAAAACTGTTGTAATGTCTCCCCTGGAAATCTTTTCAGCTGGTTATACTCTTCTATAATCAAGAAAAGGTTTTGTTCGATCATCCACCTATCGGGAAGAACTTTGACAAACTGCTGGAAATCTGAGATGCTCGCATCAGACAAGGTTTTGAACCAACTCTTGACTTTGCCTTACAAAGAAAGAGAAAAAAGCCTAATAATGATATCTTCTTCATCAACCTCAAAAAGGTCAATAAAGGACTCAAAATTCTGCACATGTTGCTCAGCATTGACATTCTTACATTCACCATCAAACCTCGGCAAGTGTAGATCATAGTTTTTGGGGAAAGCATGAAAAACAGAAGGTAAAATCATAGGCTTGTATTGATCTGGGATTTTACAAGGTGTAGGAGTATGCACAAAAGGTATAGAATCAGTCTTGGTCTCTTGAATCTCATCATTTTGAAGACGGTCATCACAAGATTCAGAAAAAGAGTCTTGATCAAGCTCAAAAGCATGCAAATCTTTGGTATTCACAATCTTCAAAGGGAAAGAATCAACTGCATGCCTGGGATCTTTTCTTAAGCATAGTATACTTTGCAAAGCCTTCTTGACATTCTTCGGAAAAGAGAAGAAATAATTTACATCAAAGAACAAAATATCTTGGATGCAATTCCAACTTGACTACCTGATCTTGCCATATTGTCCTTTCATGTTTCTGCTGGTTAGGTTCATCCTCCAATGGAGTCTTTGGATCTGATCTCAAAACTAATTTAGTGTCGCCAGGTGAATCATTTCAGCCTTGCCAGTGTCTGATCGTTGTCCACCATCAACAATCAGATCTGAACTTGATACATATATTGGGGCAATTAACAAGTTAGATGTCACGTTTACAAGCTAGATCGGAGATTGACTGAAGCAGCGTTTATCTACTTCCGCTAATGCAAAGAAAAAGCGTTTCAAAGGATACTTGGCATAACTTCAGGCTCCGTTTGTAGCTTATAAAACAAATGACATCAACAAGCAAACCATTTTCTTTCCCAATATGGTCGCCACTATGTTAGAGCTTAGATTTGTCTCAGGCTGAAAATACAAGGTTCTAGGTCCACATCAAACCACGCTCAGCCTCGTAGCTAGCCCTACGAGGACATGAGAGGGCTCTCTCCATGTCAATCTCAGCGAAAGATAATCAATGGGGCTTGATATGACTGATTTAGCAACTGATTTTAGGCTAGGTATTAAGTGCAAAGGATTTGATTTGAGCTTTTGAGGGTTTTGTGTTGGAAACAGGGAAAGGCAAATTGGGCTCGGGGATGAGGCATAGTTTCTGCAGAGTTCTGATTGGGGCAAGGAAGGAAATCGCTTTGATGCTTTAAATTGAGTGAATGGATAGATCAGACTGGTGTGGAGCTAAGGAGAGCAAGAGAGTCTCAAGAATTCTCCTTAAACAGATGAAAACGTGGAAATTTAAACAAATTCAAAGGAAGAGCATAACAGTTAATGGATTCCACCTTAATCACTCATTTGTTCAAATTCAGAAGAAAAGAAAGTAAAATGATACACATAACACTAATGAACTTACAATTACTTAGAGAAGCACACCATCAAAACATAAAGCCACATGGATCCCAAACAGTGTTGCAAAACCTAGTCTTTCCTTAGCCAAAAATGCAGAGATAGAATGTACAATGATATGCCAAAGCAATCCCTAGTGTCCAACCCTGAAAATGACTTAGGAATTAAATGTTATAGACTATCCAAACCCATTCCCTTGCCTCTAGGGGTCGAACTCATCATTCTAGGAGTAGTTTCAACCAATTCTAAACAAAGCACTAAAATCTAGGCAATCAAACAACTTGCCTCTATAAGGGAGGAAACTGATTCATTCATTAAATTTTTACTTTTTGGTGAAAGAATCCTATAGAAAAAGTAAATAAGTGCCAAAATTACATCATGTTCATCCAATTACATCAAGATAGATCAAAAATTACTTGACAAAGCAAAAGTAGTCAAAATGGCCGAATTTCTGAGCTGGAAGGTGAAAAATTGAGCAAAAATCCTTTGTGCGTCGCGTCAAAATCTGTATGCGTCGTGCCACTTTGAGGCTGAGTTTGAGGCACTTCCTGAAGTCAAAATTAAGCCCAAGTGTTCTTGTTGGAAAGCCCTATCTGTTTAATTTCCAACCCAAGAGGAATTCATGAATTTGGAGCCCATTTGCCCCTCCAAAACTTCAATCTCCCAAGAATGCTTCCTGTGTGTCAAAGTAGGGGCAATGAGGTCATTTTTTGAGTGCTTTTGACCTCCTAGGGACTCAAAACTTGCCCAAACTTCTTGGCCATGCATTAACAATCATGATTTTTCATGCCAAATCCAAAAATATAAACTTTTTTCATTTTGGATCTCCCTAGCAAAAGCGCGCGCCACGTGGCATGGCGCACAGGGAGAAAAACCCTGTTTTTTGTGCAAAAAATTTCAAAATGTCAAAAATTAATCCAAATTTCTTAAAATTTGGGCTTTAGGTCCCCCATCAAGTTCCATGCTCAGTCAAAAAATCTTCGGTCAAGACTTGGATCCGATCATGTGTTTTGCGCCTCTTTTGTCTTTATCCTGAACCTGTGGCGTTGATGTGTCAAGCTATGTTGGACTGTCTTAATGATTGTGCAACCTATGCCACCAAGGAAAAATAGTGAAATAAGGAAGGGGAGGGAAAAATAGTGATGGATTAGGGACTATTGGGACTATAGGAATTAGGGAAATGTAGGAGGGTTTTGAGGGATTTGATGAATAGGGTTAGGAATTGTTGTGTAGGGTATGAGGTGTGGGGTTTAAGAATTTGGGAAAAGCAATATAGGAGAAGGAATTGAAGAACTTAGGGAGATAGGGGAACTTAGGGAATGATGAAATCAAAAGAAAAATGAGATGAGGGAGTGAACTTGGTGACAAAACAGTGATTTGAAATCCTAGCAACAAGTTTCCTTGAGGTATTTTAAAAGATAGGGTTTGATGTTTTTGTTTTAACCGTTACCATCCATCAACCACCCTACCCTAGCACAAACTTGGATGAAACACACAAATGGAGGCTCTATCTACCTTTGGAAAGAATAATTTGCAATTTGGAGGAAGATTTCAATGAATTTCAGGCCTTTTAGCCCAGTGCGTCGCGCCAGTGTAAATTTACACTGGAAAATTTCTCCCTGTGCGCCGCACATTTTGGAAGGAGCCTTTTGGAGGCCTTCTCGGTGTCCAAATTGGGTGTATGATAGCTCTTTGGAAAGGTATTTGAGTCTAATTTCCAGCCCAATTGGAATTCTTCAATTTGGAGTTCATTTGTCCTGTCAAAAATCAAATCTCCCAAGACTGTTCAAAATGAGCCAAATGAGGCTGTCTCAGGATAAAGTGTTGTTGCAGTAAACTTTTGAATGCCTTTCTCAACTCCAAATTGAGCTCATGATAGCTCATTGGAAAGCGCTTTGTGTCTAGTTATCATTTGACTCATCAAGAAAGTCGTTTTACCAACCAATCTAGGAGAAAACTTGATTTTCCCAAGGTCACTTCAGAGGTTCATCAATTCTCCTGAGGCAATAGTATTTTTGACATTTCTCTAAAACCATGACACCTGTGTAAAAAGTGAAGGAGGGTTTTCTTCCTTGGCCTGTTTTGGACAAAAAAATCTCTCATTTTTCCCAAATTCATATTTGATTGCTCAGAAACATCATTTGAGTGAAACCTATCCCGATGTGTGAAACAGGGGATTTGTCGAAATGAAGTGAAATGAAGAGGATAGGGAGCTTCTAAATTCTTGAGGAAATTTTTGGAAGTAGGAAGGGATGTTAGGAAGTAGGGGAAAGTGGAATCTCAGAAATTGAGTGAGGGGAAGGGTGCAAAAGGGAAAAACACAGGCCTAACCTAAAAAAATTGCCAAGTTGTAGCAAGAAACTAGGCTTTGTGCAAAAATGAGGAATTTGGGGAATCTCAGTGATGGGAAGTGTTTAATAAGGTACATTAAGGATAGGGGAAGGTGGATGAACATCAGGATACAAGTTTTGCTGATGATTTGACCGTCCAAGAGAAATTGCCTTCAAAACCCTAGGAGAGGGAAATGAACCTTGCCTAGGCGCAACTGAAGCATGAACAAGGTGTAAAATGACCCATTGTAACCTGACATGATGATGACAACGCTCTGAATGATGGTAGACTCAGCTGAATAATGACATAGACCGACATTTGGACAACTTTGAAAGCAGTGAAAGAAAACCCTAGACCTAATGCCTAGTGACCAAATTTTACTTGAAGACTCACTGAAATGATAAAATTTGACCTTGACACCTTAAAATCACTTTGTAAGAGCATGTTTGATCACTGGAGGAAGGCTGGAAAGACTAACACTAATAGGCCGTGAAGTACACTTTGATCTGGGCCATGAAGGATGCAAAAAGGATACACGACACCAAGATCTTTTGGGTGCTCATGGAGATGAACATCAGAATGTGGATCAACCGTAAGCCATGGTTGTCACCCATGGTTTATAATAGTCTGCAGAGTTTGGTAGAATTTAAGGCAGACATACATAACATATATCTCAGGGCGTGCAAGGACCCGACTAAACAGTGGACAAAGCTACCCTATGTAGCCACCCACGACACCATTTTCAATGTTCTAGAGGCATGGCTGCCAGAATGGCACGCCCTAGACATTGCAAAAACCAAGAAGTCGACAGCGCAAAAGAATAAAGACGATGCCAAGCTGCGCATGTCACAGTTGGCAGCAAAACGAAGGAAGGAAACAGCAACAGCAGAAGTGCGGGCAGCGCAAGATACAACACAGAAAGCAACCGCGTAGGAAAAGACCATAGCAGCAGCAGCAGCACAGGAAGTAGCCGCGAAGGCGGGTGACGGCCAAAAATTGCCTTCGTAGGGGTAGGAAGCAGAGGAAACAGAAATAGAATAAGGAGTTGCAGACCCACGAACTGCGTCAAGACAACTGAAGCACCAACACCCAGCAGAGAGGGAAGGGTCACGAAAGAAGGTCAAGGCCTCAAAATTATCCATTGACCTAATCACCCTAACCGAGGGTGATCTGCATGTCATTGGCGAGACGGTGCGCGATGTCACAAATTAGGCTCTCCAAGGTTTCATGCAGGAAAACCAGATTGTGTTGGGGGCCCTCAAAGCACAGTTGCAGGAATTACAAGTGCAGCCCCCTCAGGTTCGTACCCTTTCAACCAACCTCATAGTCAGATCCACAGCAGCAGAGCAAATGTTGCGCGTGCGGATGACGAACACAATAATGCTGATGGAATGGGCACTAGTGACATCATATGAGGCCGACAAGCCTTCGGTTAGCACGCTGAAAAGTCTCAGTGTTAATCTCTCTGCCCTTCCGCGTGAGACATTATATGTGTTACAGGATGGGATAACTACAGAGCTACGAGCTAGGGAGAGCCGCACGCTCCAAGTCCTCAGTGAGAAGAAAATAAATATGGAACAACTAAGCTTGCAGCACAATGAATTGGTGTCACAAACTCAACAACTTGTGCAGGTGATAAACGACGCTTGCTGAAGCATCCTAGAGCTAGCCATCCCAACAGATATACCAACCGAGGTGCAGATCCACAGGTTAGCAGTTGGGGTCCACAAGGCCAAGGAGGAAATGACAAAGGTTTAACTAGATCTGAATCTTCAGATCTTCGAGCTATGGTTAAAGGCACAGCCATCCACTCCCTTGGAAGTTAGAGAACAGCACGCTAGCGCTATCACAGCAAGATTGGAGGAAATTGGAGGTACAGTGCGAGACTGCACCAGCATGTTGGAAGAATCACTTGAGGTCCTCACAACTCTGTAGGAGGACCCCAACATCTAGCACTTAGAGACAGATGTGCGAGAACTCTAACAACAATATGACAGTGTCTGAGGAACTACGCAGACAATGGTCCTCACCCAGAGGCTTGCGTGGATGCTGTAGGCTAAATCACTGAAGGAGCCGGTGGACATGGCACGACATAAGGAATCAGTCCTAAAAGCACGCGTCGAGCTTGGATCGATGAGGCCTTCACCATCACGGCAGACATCGAAGGCAAGCTCGCACACATAAAGGGGATGCACACATTGATGCAGAGAAGAACTCCCGACACAGAGGTCTCAAAACAACGTATGCAGCAGATCCAGCAAGCAACAGCTCGATGCACTGCTGACCTTCGCGCAGTTCGAGAACAGTTGGAGGGACTCCGCGCAAACATTTTCGAACCGACAGAGTGACTCGAGGGCGAGTCACGATGGCGAGTCACGATGTTTGTGTTTGGGGCCTATTGGGCATGGAATCTCCGCAATGCATGTTTTGGAGCTCAAAGCCCAAGTTTTGACCAAATCTTGTTGTAAAGATCCGCAAATTGTGGACGTGGGGCGTGAAAGTATGATAGAGTCACAGGGTTTTCCACCCTAGTTTTGTAATGTAATGTCGGCTGGATAGACCTACCCATGGTCCGCGGGCCATGGGATTGTATAAATAGAGCGAGGCTCTAAGTAGAAGAGAGAGTAGAGAAAACAAGTCTAAGTGATTGAGTCACAAGTAAAGGGTGTCTTTGGGTTGTAGAGTAGGAGAAGGCTCTGCAACTGAGTGCGCAAAGGCCTGGTAGTCCGCAGCTAAGTGTGCAGACCCTTGCAGCTAAGTACGCAGGGTGAGTCGAGTCTGTAACCAAGGAAAGAATTAATAAAGAGAAGTTTGATCATAATTCTGTGTATCTGTTCTTGGGTTAATGCATGTTTGATATAAGTTGCAAATATATTGTTTATTTACCTCGCGCACCTGTATGAATGGTTTATGTTGTTAAATATAACTTAAAGCACGCAAGTAGGCTAAAATAATCAACTAACATTGGAATACCAGTGAAGCCTTGGGTAATAACACAGAAGTGCGATGTTTAGCCCCCAAGTAGCACTGCTCGAAAGCAGTATATCATGCTGCAAGGTACGAGAAAGTGCATGGAGCAACTTGTGCGCAGGGTCAAACTGCAGACCACTTAAACTCATCAGAGATCTCCAAGGTGTGGAAACTTGGTTCTAGCACCCTCCCATACTACTTCGGGTGAGACCTCAGTCTACGCTCTGTGGACTATTGCCGAAAGGGCTAGTAGTACTGAGATTTGTTTGACTAAACTAACTTTGAACCTAAGTTAGGCCCCAACAATCCAACATAAGCAAATGATTCAACTACTCAAAAATAGTTACACACTCCTTTGTCCATTCAAACTTCTTCCCTTTTCTCTACAAAGAAATGATAAGATAGCCAATATTTGAGACGTTTATGGCGAAACACATGTAATAATTTGCTAGTCCCATGAATGATCTGACCTCATCCACATTATTATGATTTGTCCACTCCATGATAGCTTTAAGCTTTTATGGGCCCACTGTTATCCCTTCCTTGGAAACAACAGGTCCCAAGTAATGAATCTGAGTCTAAAATAAAATGCGTTTGCTGAGCTTGGCATACAAATTATGCTCTGTCAATAATCTCAACATTGTTTCCAGGTGAATTATCAAGATATCATCAAAAAAGACTCACAAACTTTCATATCAATCTGCGGCACTGGATACGTGTTCTTGATAGTCACCTTGTTCAACTATCAATAATCAATGAACAATTTGAGAGTACCGTCCTTCTTCTTTACAAAATTACTAGTGCACCCCAAGGTGACACACTTGGTCTTATGTATCCCTTGTCAAGCATTTCCTTAAGCTGCAACTTTAGCTCCACCAACTCTGGAGTACTTATCCTGTAAGGTGCTTTATATGTTGGTGTTGCTCATGGCATCAACTATATAGAGAATTCCACTTCTCTATGAGGTTGCAACTTTGAAATCTCTACAGTAAACACATCCTAAATCTGTTGAAAGACAAGGTACCTCTTCAGGACTTCATCATCCTCAATATCATTCCCTTTGTCACTATAAATGTGGATTGCAAATAATAAGCATTCTTTCTTGCGACTACACTTTTCTTGCATAGTTGTAACCATTCTTACTGATGTAGGTTTCTTCTTTCCCCACAAGATTCTCTTTTCCACATCATCATCCAAGCATTCAATAATCTTGTCATAGCAATCCACTTTAGTCCTATGAATGTACAACTAGTCCATGCCCAAAAGCATATTATATAAACCGAGAGAAGCAAATTTAAATGTGTTGATGTAGGCATATGATTCAACTCAAATGCACAAGATCTCACCCAATGATGAACTCTTTTCTTGGTCCCTGTAGCCAACTACACCAACCAATATTTTTCATTCACTTATTTACTTGAGCAACACTTATCCACCTGTTCAGAAATGATATAATTATAGTTAGACTCTAGGGTCAATCAAAATAGAAGCAACTTCATCATGAAGTTTACCTTCCAAAATGCTAATGGATGTTTGATGATCTACCTGCATATTATCCATTGTTGCATAAATTCAAGGAATATTCTGACTAACATCCCCAACTTTCTGTGACTCTTGAGCACTATAAATCTGAGGCCTACCACCTTGGTGCGATGGACACTCACTCATGCAATGCTCTCCACCACAAGTCCAACACCTCAAAGGATTCTTTCCATTACCCTTATTCTGCTCGTTAGGCTGAAGTCCATGTCCTCTGTCCACTGAATTGAACTTCTTATAAGGTGCACTTTTCTCCTTGTCACCTACATCCTGAGATCTTCCACACTTTTTAGCCCATGTTCATTTAGTCTTCTCACTACATTTCCAATCCCGCTTAGGCTCAAACTTGTACTTAGACTGCTCATAGAAATGCTTCAACTTCACAATGACTCCCTCCAATTACCAAGGCTCATCATACTCAATCCGATCTTTAAATGTTAAATTCAATCCACTGATGAACCTTTTTAACTTTGTGTTCTCATCCTTGAGGTAGGGCACATACCTCAACAACTCCAAAAACTTGGTCTTGTATTCTTCATCTGTCATGGACCCATCTTCAGCTCATAGAATTCCTTGGCCTTCTTGTCGTAATATCTCTCAGACAAGTACTTCTTCATGAAGATTCTTTTAACTCATTCCAACTCATCTCCTCTACCTTAATGCCTCTAACATGCTTCACATCTTCCCACCTAATATCTACTTTTCCCTTAAGACTCAAGATAGATATCTTGGCTTTCATATTATCTGAATAAACATGAAATCTAAATAAATTCTTCATCCCAGGTAGCCATGCTTCTACATCTTTTGATTTCTTCACATCCCCATCAAAACTAGGAGGCTTGGATTTCTTAAAATCCTCTGGAAAATACTACTTCTCACTCCTCCTATAAGGATGTTCGCAGTGATGATGATGATGTCTCTCAGAACCGGAACTAGAATAGAACCCATAAGCACTACCCCTCTTGTTAGGTGTATCTGATAATATTCCACCTCTATTATGTCATCTCTGTCCAACCCGCATCCTGATCGAGACCTACTACCACATGCCCCATTAGTCCTTTCATCTTGTCCATGAATGATATTTATTTGTGCCTATTTCTGCAAATCTGGAAGGCTCTGAAGGATGAATTTGTTAACTTCCACTTGATTTTTCTAAGCTCTAGAAATTATTTCCTATGCCTCAATCAGTCTTTTATTATTTTCCTTAAACCTTTTGATCACTGCGTTCAATATTCTCTGTTTATCTTTTAAATCAAGAGAGTAGTCTTCTCCTTATTTCCTAGCTGACCTTTCCCATTCCATGGAATTCACATCAGGTCTGTAAGGAGAGTCATGTGAACTATAGTCCACCATTCTACTCTTCATCTATGATCTTATATCTTTTGCAAACATGTCATGTTAGATAAGCTAAATAGAGACATAACCAAAATCATACCTCATTGTATTTCAGGGGAGGTGATCTCATATGCACAACCAATTAATATTACAACGATATATATATATATATATATATATATATATATATATATATATATACATATCATGCATGATAACAAAAAACTACAATAATGACCATATGTATAATAACCATAACCATCAAAATGCATAAAAACACATTGACAACTAATATGCATGCATAACAGTCACATTTAGCCCATATAGTTAAAGTCCTTGAACCTTGAAGCTTTGATACCACCCTGTAGCGTCGCACCCCATATTTACCCACTTTTACAAGCTCTCCAAGGTAAACATAAGTTGAGTGTCACTATGATATGACCCTACCTGTGAGTTTTAGTTATGGAAGTGGGGCCTACAAATCAACAACAAACTGACACCCCTCAGAGACTGCATATCAGTCAGGAGCCTACCAACTACCCCAACTGATCAATCCTTGAGATAGAACTTGTTTTCACTAGGTGTACTCCCCAACTGCACCCTTTGACACATTGTGCGTGCAGTTATGAGGCTCCAACTATACCCATAAGCCTTCCTGCATGTGATTATGACCCAAAATTCCATGTTCTGGGCATGTGGTTATGAGGCTCCAACTGCACCCATAAGCCTTCCTGCATGGCCCAAAATTCCATGTTTTGTGCATGCGGTTATGCATTTGATTATGACCCAAAATTCCATGTTTTGTGAATGCAATCGCGAGATCTCTGCCACTTTTTTAGGCTAGCCTCTAGACCACTACCTAGAACTACCTGTGACTTTCCATAAAAATGACAATGATGATAACAATGTTAGATAATAAAAAATTGAGCAATATCTTGACCAATATATGCCTACTACAAGATAGACATTTCGTCAAACATATAGTAAACATATAAGCTACTAGTCATGAATGCATATCTGATCATAAACTTCTGAACTTCATTTGAGAATCACCAAGAAGGCTCAATGTGCTCTCAAGTTAGTTGCAACAACACTTGTTAGCCCATGTGTTCATCAACCATTGAATACATTATCAAATCATGAACAAGATTCTTTGCTAGATCACATCATAAAACCATGCATATAACCAACATATAACCAGAATAGAAGCCCATGACAAATCAACCATAATAATCACTACAAGTGCTAATATATTACAATAGGAAAATAGCTCATATTAACATATGAAAATGTCTACCAAGTCAGGGACTTTCATGTACCAGCCGACCATAGATTGGTTGAACCAAAATATCTCTTTCAGTAAATCACCCCCACACCATATTCCAAGCATGAATGTGGGATCATAAGGGTTACACCAAAACAAAACCAACTAGGGCTTCCAAAAGTCAAACCACCTCAAGCCTCAACCACAATGATCTCACCTATATGGTCTAGTAATCACTAAAATCAACCAAATTGATCTCTACCCAAGTTGTATAGGGATCCAAGAATTAGTAGCTCAACCCACAACCTCCAGGGAACCTAAATTATTTCAAGGATCCAGACAATTTTTCCCAACCCACAGGCTCCAGAGACTAGTAACTCAACCCAAATCCTCCAAGGAACCCAATTTGTTTCAATTCTCTAGATAATTTTTCCTAGCCCACAACCATAGGGACCCTGAGAACCAATAAGAAAACAAATAAGAGAACCACAACACCATGGTTATCCAGGAAATGGAAAGGCAATATTTAAACCATTATCAATCCAGGAAAATCACATACCAATGACAAGAAAATAACCAAGGAATCACATGCATATATCATACATCCAAATTAGCAAGGATATCACACATGAAACCCGTTACCTGCAAAGTAAATCAGTTGTAGTTACTGATCCAATTATCCCCTTGTGCTCCCTTTCTTTCCTTTGCTTTCTTTCTCCAATCCAAGAGATTGCTAGAATGATCCAAGGATTCCTTAAGAATTCCCTAAGTGTGCAAGAGTGTATGAGAGAATGAACAAGAGTTAAACTCAATACTGTAAAACAATTATCAAGAGTTAAACTGACCAAAAGTTGTGAAATGATTCTATGATGCATTTTTATCATTGATGTCTCATTTTTCTTCATTTTCTTTCATTTTTCCTCTGATTTATCTTGCCTGCAATTTTTTGTCAATTCATCTTCCTTCTCTCTTACTTTATTTTATTTTCATAATTAAATGCCAATTATTGTCTCTTTTCCTTTGCCAATTTCTTTGTCAATTACCATAGCCATTATTAAACCACAAGTGATGCCCACTATGATGTTTTCCCCTCCATTCAACTTGAAATATGTGTCCCATGAACTTGGTCTTATTTTATTTACATGGAAAATCAACTAGGAGCTCTTATAGTGAGCCCTTTCATTTTATTCAAATTGACAATTTTGGTTTGGTCATAATGGTAAAACATAGTATGATAGCCAATGGATAAATATTTTTGTAAATCTTGAATATAAAGTGATAAGGTACATCACAACTGTAGGTAGTGGATAGAGTGGGTATTTCTTTGAAGCTATTGTTAATTGTTGCAAAACTCAAAAATCAGAAAATATCCCCTTTTGTCAGCAATGGATGTAATTTGTTTAATACCTTCAATCTAGTTACAATGTTCTAGTCAAATCATCTTTACAATGCTTTATTTCTCAAGGGATATCGTAACATGGAGGGAAAGGAGAAAATTCCAACGATAATCTCTTAGGTCAACCCTTCTGCAGGAAACACTTATGTGTTTCTTCAAAACTTGGCCCCTACTATGGTGCCAACAATCATATGTAAATTAAATGGACATTTTGGGTAGATTTTCTCTGGTAATGGTGGATGATTTTGATCCATATTTTTTTGTTAATATCTTGCTTGACCGCTCTGAAGTGGTTTCACCATATCATATAGGACTCTTATCTATAAAAAAATTGTCTGAATGCTTCTATTTATGGAATTATAGTTGGGTATTACATTTCTTCTTCTTTATTATCAATCATCAATGAGTGGGCAATCGGGGCTTCCTTGTCACAACAATCATGTAACAATGGTTTAAGACTTTTTTGGAGTAGGTTTTTCTTCTTATAAGGTGGTATTTCCTTACAAAACTAGAAGTTAAATTCATTATTTCAGTCACAATATTTGATTTAGATCCTAGTCAATTGAAATGTCACTAGATGCTTTAAGGACCATTAGGAAAAAATGAGTGCATCTAAGTCCAACAGTTCATTTAATAAAGCATCGGAGGAGAAGGATGAGCATTGTGAGAGAGAGAGCTCAGGGCCAAGTAACAACATGCATGAGAAATATAATGATAAAGAAGAAGTGGCATTCTGAACTACAAAGTCTAAGGGAAAGGTCAGAGGCAAGGGATCTTCCATTGATTGGGATAAGGTAAAACTTATGTTGGTTGATTTTGAAGATGATAACATTAAGTCTAATACAAAAGAAGATAATCAACACCTTACAATAGCAAATAACTATGCAACATCTCAAGAGCTAGGAATCAAGGAGACATAAACAAAAGAGGATGAAGGTAACAATGAAAATAAAACTCAATGTGAGCTCGAAAATGGTAAACAAATTACCTCTCGCAAAGTCCATAAAAATGACATGAAATAAATACATGGATTCTCGTGTTGTAAGAAGAGAAAGTATAATATGCAAGATGAGAAACTGGAGGAAAATGTACAAAACCAAAGTGAAGTTGGTGTTGATGGAATACTTAAAAATGCATACTATGGTTAAGATGATTAGAAAATCGAAGAATCTGTAAAGGAAATACTAGGTGATATTTTTGTAGATCTTCAAGGTGGATCAAGCTCGAGGAGGATATCCTTTCTATCAATCTTCAAGGATATCTCTCATATTAGGAAAAAAATTAGAGTGGAGCATGGATTAAAATGAGAAACAAGGTAGTGGAAAATTTTAAAATTTCAGTAATTGTTGTGGGATTTCTGAGGATGGATTTATTCTACATGAGGACATGCAAATACTTTGGTGTGGGGGAGATGTTGGGCTTCCATTTTTTCACCTTTTTCAATTCCTTATTTACCTTTTCACCACTCAACTTATACTCATAACCATATATTGCATATCTTATTATACATGTTTGCCCCTTTCTTCCCAAAACCTTTTGAAATGCATTTTGAGGTAAAAGTTTCTTATTTTTATTAATTTGTAAGTGTTTAATGCATTAAATGAATTTTAAGTTGATTTTGTTAATGATGAATTGTTTAGCATGGTTCTTGTATCAATAGTTCACTTTCAATATACATTCGTTTTTGGCGTATTTGTACCATTCTAAAAGAAATTCACCCACATGGGTTTTGAAGCCTAAGTTATCAAAATAACTATATGTTATTCAGATCACACCTAAGTCACAAGTGTGAAGCTTCAACAGTATAACAATGTTACAAGTCAAATTTTCTAGATAATCAACTCCAGGAACAATTTTTGAGGCCATGAGGGCGAATCTAAAAATAATTGAACATGGGTTTTGTTCCGAGTATCATGAGTTGGTTATTCCAAGAGCCATTTTCTAAAGTATTGAATGGTTTGGGAGATATCCTTGGTTATTTAATGTTGATCTACCCAAAATGCACAAATTCACCCAAATTTACAAAAAATGTCCAAATTTGAGGAAAACACCAAATCATTGGTGAAGATGGAAAAGGGGAAATGAATCTCAACCATGATGAATTATGGAAATTAGTTATTGTACCTTATTTGTATTTTTGGGAGAAAATAGCCTAATTTTACCTTGGGTGTTATCATTTATCTATCTCACAATTGAAAAAATCTTAGATTGGGGGAACGATTTTGATCCACCCCATTGGTCCTCTTGTACACATATTCAAATGTAGAATAGAGCTAAGGATGTTGATCATTCATTATTGTAATAAGATTGGGAAATGGTGGCTAATTAGAGGTTCATTATGGCTGCAAGTATATGTGCTCCCTTCTTGTAAACACAACTGGTTTTCCTTGAATGAATGTTATTTGTTCCTAACATTTTGTTCATTAGTTCAATCTAATATGATTTCTCTTGGCAACATTATTCAGGTTTGGAAGGTCCCCTCAATCCCGAGTAATGACTGCCTCTTTATTTTGCTAGTTTAGTTTAGGTTAATTGGATTATCTTTATTGTCGTTACATTTCTTTATGTTTTAATTCCTTGCCTTTAATTTTAGTACTTGATTGTGAGAAACTAACCACTAGAACTAGAATCCTTTGTTCTTTTAAATCCAACCTACTATTAAATGCATGAACATTGTCTCATAGAGTGAAAAATTACATTTCGGGGCTTTTGCACGGGATTTAATACTAGGACTGGTCTTTAGTTTTAGTATGTTTATTAATATTTAGTATTTTCTTATGCTAATGTAATTTAGCTATTAAAATTAGTAGTTTTTGACATTAGGATAAATTAGGTATTTGAACCCTCGTATGCTTTACTTGCATCTCCAATTTGGGATTTGATCCCTCATATGCTTTACTTGCATCTCCAATTTTACAATCTTTATTCAATAATTAAATGTTGGAATTATAAAACATATATTTTACCCAACACCCAATCTCATTAAATTCTTTCTATGTCAATAGACATGTTTATTTTCAAATAGGGCTTGCATAATTTTAATTTAATTTTCAATCATTTTTAGGTGGATGTTAGGTATTCAGTCACCATAAATATTATTATTAATATACACAAACCAAAGGTTGAGATTTATTTCCATAGTAAGCATTTTTTGTGCTTTTAATTAAATTCATTAATTGAAAAAATATGTGTTGTGTGAATTAAGTTATGGCTTTTTGGTTATGTGGCATTGATAATCCATGGTATTGTAGCAAAGCCTATTTATAGATTATGAAACTTCATGGTAAAGTGGTGTTGAATCTCCATGATTAAGAATCTTCTTGAAAAAAATTATAATTTAGTGACTTTTTATGCCCATAGGCACGTCTATTTCAGAATAGGTCTTTCAACCTTGAATCTCATAATTATCATAATATGTCATAACGATCCACGATTGAGCTACCCTCCATGGAATGATCAATGGTTAAAATTTCTCCAAGTTACTTCTACTCTTATAATTAATTTATTTCAAATTAATTAATTGAAGAAAATTTCATATCAACACGTCATATTGGTTATGAGGTATTGATAATGCATGGTATTTGCCCATAGTATTGTAACAACTATTTACAATTTAAAATTTTCCATTGGTAAATTGGGGATGAATCTCCATAATTAAGAACATTGATCAACTCATATATTAATTCTTTTTATAATTATTAATAATAATAATATAATATGGATGTATCTTGAGATAAATATTTTGAAGCTTAATATAAATTGATACCTATTACCAACTATTTAATTTATGTAATGTTTTAAAATTGAAAACTTACTCTATATATATATAATCCTTTGCAAATAAACTCAATACATTTACACTCTTCTATATTAATATTAATATATTTTTAAAAAATATTTAACCACCATCAATTTGGAAATAAAAATTGATACTTTAAGGAAGCCTTTTTAGTATTTTTAAATACATTACCAGTTATAGGATTGTTAATGACTATTTAAAATATTCTTATTTTATACATTGATTTCTATATATTGATACATGGGGAAATGGAATTCTGATTACTTTTATTAAAATTGTTTTTTTATTATATTCCTAATTTAAATTATGTAAATCAAAAAATAATTTTGGAAATTTTCTAATTAATGGTTAACTTAGTTATCTTTATAATTCTTATATTGTTAATGGAACACTCATGTGGAACTTTCTTTCGGAAGGAAAAAAACATATTTTAATTTGAGATCAAAAAAACAATATGCACATGTGGCAGCACCAAAAAGGAGCATGAGACCTCTTGCACAAAAGAACTCTATCTCTATTACTAATTGATTCTTTATGGATTAAGAATATTCAATATATCCAAAGCATAAAAAACGAGGTCTTTACATATATCTTCAAAAACATGTGGTAGCACCAAAAAGGAGCATGAGACCTTTTGCACAAAAGAACTCTATCTCTATTACTAATTCATCCTTTATGGATTAAAAATACTCAATATATTCGAAGGGAGGTATTTACATGTATCTTCAAAACATCTAAGAGGTGAAAGTCTTTACCCATAACTTTAGACATCCTAAAAATGATAAACGTGAACCATAAGCTTTTGAGCTCTCTATAATTACCCATTTGTCATTTTAGTTAACTAAGTAAATATTTAAGGAATTGGGACAAAGATTTAGCTACCACTCCTTAAAGGAGTTTCTCTTCAAGTTACATCTCTTTTCTGGACAGCACATCTACTTTTTTATTTTCCTTTTTATAAATGTGGGAGAAAGACTTAATGGAATAATAAATACACATATTTTAAGCTTGCTACCAAATGAACCAAAAAATTTATGACTACTCGAACTTTATTATTCATTTAATTAATAACAAGAAGAGAATATCCCATGGTCTATAATGTCTCAAGATCTTGTTTACATGTGAGCTTTAATAAAAAGAGAAAATAGTTCATCTCACCCCCATTGTTTGTGCCATGTCTAGCTCAAAATATGTAAACATGACCTTTAGAAACATAAAGAAAGAATCCAAATCCTACCATAGAATCTTCCATTCTACATCCACAATCAAAAAAATATTAGGCCTTTCTTTTGTATTCTACATCCACAATCAAAAAAATATTAGGCCTTTCTTTTGTTGATAACCACATCTTTTGGAAAATATCTACTTTTCTAAACAACCTTCAGGTAAGTAGAATTTGATTTGATATCACATGCCACCATTTGAAAAGGTGGCCTATATTTATCTTCAAGTATCACCACATTCCTTTCTAACTAGATACCTTAAAAGGACAAAGGAAAGGGTGTGTAATCTCTTTAAAGCCATATCTCTAGACTATTTTTCAAATTTACTCTCAATTGTGGTTATGGACGTATTTAAAGCCTCATTTCTCCTACAACTTCCTCTAAACTTGAGCCATATATTGACAACATTGACACAAGTTCTTATTTGATTGATTTCTAGTTTAACATAAAATGAAAATCATATGCCCCTCCTTACCTATTTTACACATGTGATCTTAAGTTAACACCTTCCCCTTCAAGGCTAGCCACGTTAGCGATTTCATTTTCAATTGTGCCTCAACCTTCAATATTTCTTTTCACCAACATTTTCCCTCCTCTCCATCAACTTCGATAACTACCTTAAATCTTAACTTCATTATGTATAACATCCCCCCCACCCCCCTCCCCCACGCCCACCTCATTCATGAGCCACACTAGAGAGTTTTACTTCAAGGTAAAATGCATGTGGGCTCACTGAAGTTCTACTACATATAAATCCCATAAAGGAACATGTATTCCCTCAAACCATAGTCCATAGAACTCTTCCACCCTTGCCTCCATGGCATCATGAAAGTATTATTGGTGACCAAATTTAAGCTAACCCTACTTGAATCTCGGAAATTTTGAATAACTCCTTTGGTTAGGAATGCATTTGGGATGCAACCCATTATCATGTCCCTACCTATCCATACTCCCACAACTCTCTCCACTCACCAAGATAGAAACTCTCCCATTAATGGGAAAGCTATTATCAAATCCCTTCGCTAATTATAGTCCTTCACAATGCTCTTACATTCCTTCCAAATCCAATCCACCATCGAAGAGTCTTGGTCTAAATATTTGTGGGATAAGACCCTTTTCCAAAGGATTTCTTTTGTCATAAAGTTCCATAGAGAAGTTCCAAAAACATGGATATCTTTAATTCCATAGCCTCCTAGCCTCCTAAATATTTTGGTAAGACTAGTTTCTTACATCAAACCCAATGAGATCCCAGATATTCAGACTTTCCTTTCCAAATAAAATTTAAATATAACTTCCATATTTTCTCCAAAATATCCTTGGGTATCACGGCTAGGGTATGCTAGTAAACAAGGATAGCTTCCAACATTGTTTTCACTAGAACCAATATCCCTCCATACGACAACAATTTTTAAACCAAAAGATTATCATTCTTTCCACTTTCTTAATTATCTAGAGTTGATCTGAATTCAAATAACCATTTGGTTTTTAAAAATAATTGTAGATATTTGAACCCATCATTTAAAAAAAATTCTACAAAGATAAGGAATCTTGAATTCCCAATACAGTGTTTTCATGGAAATTAGCTAAGAACAATTTAATTTATATCATTGATCTCCATTCCCATTGTTGATTTAAAAGGATACAATAAATCTTAGATAAGAGGAATGTCACTTCCATAAATAAAATAGAAACACAAAATGCTATCTACAAATAAAATATTGGAAGTAGCTAGGTCCCTACCAATTTTTACTCCACCCAAATCTTGTTTCCTTTTACCATCAACAACTAACTGACTTGGTCCTTTGCCCACCAAAAAGAGTAGACATAGTGACAAAGGGAATCCTTTCCTAAGGCCTACCATTGATTAAAACTACAAATTTGACTGAGTTTAGATGTTCTATAATCTAACTCACCATTAGAAGTGTAAACCCCAAATGAATTAAGAAGTTAAAAATAACTCCACAATAATATTCCATAGTCCTTGGAAAGATTTATTTTCAAAATTATCATTGGAATGTAGTTAGCTTTAACTGAATGTATGATCTCTTGCATAGACTCCATGGCTTCGTGAATGCATTAATATTGAAGAACCCAAATTCTTACATGGGCATATAAGAAAAAATGATCAGTTATATTTACAATGCCCTTGTACACCATATTATATAATGAAATGAGTCTAAAGTCATCAAAGAAAGATGAATGATCTATCTTTGGTATTAAGGCAACAAAGGCCACATTCATGCTTCTAATAATTTTACCAGATGTACTCACATCCTCAACTACTTTGAGAATGTATTCCCCTAATATGTTGAAGAAATCTAAAAATATGTCCTTAATACATCTATCTAGACTTTGGATTTTATCCTTTTTGAATGATCCAAGCACCTTCAAGAGTTATTCTTTTTTCACGAGTATATACAATTGATCACACAATTTTTTCATCATTGTATGGAGGCAAAGTGATACCACCTTTATTATTTCAATAATTGAGGCTCCATTTAAATCCTTGAACAAAGTTTCAAAATGACTCACTACCAAACCCACAAACCCATAAAAATCGCATACAACAACACCATCTCTACTTGGAAACTCTGAAATTGTGTTCATTATTTTCTGGTGATTGGAGAAATTATGAAAGAAATGAATGTTATTGTCACCCAATGCCCACCGCGTGGCATGGATTTTAAATCATCAATCCTACTCCTAGTTTTCTAATAGCTTGGATTTACTAGCCTCTAAATTCAATACCTTGAAAAGAGTTTCTTTTGATAACAAATCTTTCATGTCCCTCGCTAATGCTACTATTTGTCACTCCAACTCCTCCAAATCTCGATCTCACTATGAAACCTTCACATACCCAATTCTATGTTTTTTATTGTTATCCTTCAACACTATGAAAAAATTCTTATAAGGTGACAAGATTCGTCACGGGTTGAAACTTCTCCAGCTAATCTTTACAATATCCTTGAACTCCTCTTCAAGGCCCCAACACAAATTATACTTGAATGGGTCCTTGGTTCCCACAATGAACTAACTAGTAGTGGAATTATAGGAAAATGGTTAGGAAAATGAATATCCACCACCCAATACCTTTTTTAAGCCCTGAAAAGCCCCATTTTAACCCTTAAACCCATTATTAGGCTCTAGGTATTAAGTTATTACATTCCAATTGTTATATTGTTATGTATGCCAGAACCTTTCATTGTACCATTTAAATTCACACCTTGTCTCCTATATACATACCAAGGAGACCTAGCCTTAGGATCATCTCATCTTATCTTTTAAATTATATTAATTGCAAAAAAAGGTTTTCCCATCAAAGGGGGTTGTAATTATTGGCTTCTTATCATATTTTAGGTACATGGTTCATAACATTTGGTATTCAAACATACAAACCTATGGTTTTGTTGCTTCAAACAAGTCATCATGGAATTTTAAATATAACTTAAATTTTTGGTAAACCTCAGAACATAGAATTTTGATACATTGAGAACCAATCTCAAGGTACATTGGATCAAAATTTGAGATTCTTGTTGACTATACTTTCAGAGATATACCGTATGGAAATTAGGCTTTGTGAATAGTCATAAAATCAATTTCAAATGAGTGATATTGGAATTTTCGCTATAAATCTTTTTGCAACACCTCAAACTGTGAAATTTGAAACAAGCTAAGAAGAGTTCTCAAGTTACATTTCATAAAAAGATGACCAATATTTGTCATCTAGATTGGAAGGTCACTTGTTAAAGGTGCAAGGATCAATGAAAAATATGGAACATAATATGGAGGGAAACAAGGTAGAAATTCACTCTATCAAGAAAGAAATACAAAAATACATCAATTGCGTGGAAATGATTCTCTTAGAGAGTATTCCTATGGAGATCTAAGGAAATCATGAAAATAAGGAGAACAATTGTGTTGAACCTCAATCACATATGAGGAGTTGTTGTAGCCTAGGGATTGTACAAAGTTACTAGCACTGAAACAACTTTACTAGCAAGGTTCCATCTTTTATATCACCGATCTAGCGCTCCAATCATTTTGCATATTTATCAAAAAAAAATGGATGTGAATAAAATAGGAATGAATACCCACATGTTCATAATAGTTCATGTATATATTCATCCATATATTCGATATCTTGTCCCTCATTTTCATAATATGTATTGTTGGCTCTTTTCTTGACTACTCCGATGATTTTATGTGTTATTCCTTTAGAGGCCAAAAGTCAATTTTCTAGGAAACAAAATCATTCTTGGTTTGGAATGACAATAGTAATGTTGATGCAATATTTTTCCCACATCTAAGCTTGGTTTTTTTTTCTCAACCCAAAGTGTAAATATCTTCAAATGTCTCTCCCATGGGATTTGTTCCATTTCCAATTAGAGGATGTTGATTAGTTGTGTCTTAAGACATGTCGCATTATTTTTGTCACTGCTTCGACCATGGTATTATTAGTGTTTCATCTCCATACATCTATCCTTTGATTGTTTGCATCTCCACAGTCACTTGAGTTTATGAACATATACCCTATGCTCTTAACATAAACAATGGATGAACATTTTCATGCTAAAAAGCTAGCTCGCATGTTCACAAATTGTTGCAAAATAAAATATGAAATCAAAATCTTGGTCTTTATTTATACACCAATGTAATGAGAATGCAATTAATTCATGTGAGAAATCATTATTTCACAAGCTTTGTGAATTATTAGAGTGCTTAATGAAATCTTCTGTAGATTTGACATGTTAATGCCATTTTTTTGCTAGTCAAATGGGGTGAGCAATAGACCAATTGAGTCAATTTCTTCATTTTTGTCAATTTCCTCTTATTGGAGAATTTCTGCTCCCTTGTTTTTTCTTGATTATTATGTTGATGTTCCTAGTGAGTTTGCTTTATAAGGTGAGTTTTGATTTTCCAGTTGAGCCTTCACTGATGGCATCATCAATTTGATTGACTAATCAACTTTTTTGGATTTCATCATATAATATAATTGATTATGCTTTTAATCTTTTCTTTTCTTTTTCAATTTTTGCTACAAGTCTTGGTTTGTTGATTGCATTTTGTCGAATTGTGTGTTCCATCAATAATGTTGAATGTTTTTCATCTCCTAGTTCTCCTAGAGTTTACTCCTTTGTTTCTGGTGCAACTTTTGAATAATTGTGCTTATTTATGATCATGATTCGTTATGTGGAACTTCATTCTATGCAGTTCTAATATAACTTCTCATAATTGATTTTATTGTTAATTACTATTATGTGACTTTAATAAATATTTTATGATAACAAAAAAAAACTTGACTGCCACCAAAGTTTTTTTCAGTTGATTGTAGGTCTAGTGGTGCCCCTAAAGAGTTTTACATGATTAGACCCATTTGTATGTATTAATTAAAATAATTTTTCCCATTGACCATTGACCACAATTGTTGAATAGGTGTCTATTGATGGTGTTCGACCCACCAACATGTGAGGGGATCTCCCCGGTAAGAAGTCTCAATTAGACCTCAGACTGTTTGGTGTAGGAGTCCTAGCAGTGGGTCATATGGTATGGCCTTGACTACGGTTTCGCACAAAGGAAAGTACGATGTCCCTGTTGGTAGCAAGGGTGTGACATATATAGTAAGTCAAGGAAGGTGCATGAGTGGTTCTAACACACGGAGGGTTAGGTGAGTGCGCCCCTTGAAAACCTATGAAAGGGCGAAGTTAAGAAGGGAACACACAAGCGAAGATGCATCACAACATGGAAGGCAAGTAAGCTAGCAATCCAAAGTGATGGTTAAACCAACAACACATTTCAGAAATATTCATACATACATATGTAGAAAACAGCTACACATGCATGCGTAAGAAAACATATACATATATCATTTATAGTAAACAAGATAGCTGAAATACAATATGACATATGCATGAAACAAGTTTTCTCTGTTATATTAAGAAGTGTAAGCTCCAGTCATAAAATACAACCATGACCAACCACTAATTCCGACAGTGGAACGTTACAGTGACACCCACTTGCTCCTCCAAAGCGATATACTAGCTTTGCACAGTGGAGAAGCCAAGGCTCGTTACAACACTGTCCATGCTTTCTCTAAGATACTCCTATTGGAAGCTTGGTTGACCAAAATCCTCTACAATAAGTTATGAAGGACTATATATAACAAAGGGTGGGGTGGCCCTTGACATTCCCCTTTGTGACAGTTCATCTACCCTCATGAATCTTCATCTACTCTATGATTTTTACATCCAACTATCAACACTTGAACCTCTGCTTGACAAGACATTACATACAATCTGCACATGTACCCATGTGATACAAAATAGGCTTGAGCAAGCCATGCAAGACATCACTATGACTCAAACAACTCTGAAAAGACCAACTCTTCGACATCCTCATCGTGGTCAACAATAGCAAACTGATGCCAAGCTCGATAGTCTGCAATGGTGTCTGTGTACTCTAAGGTGACATCATTCTGGAAACGAACTCTTGCCTCCATAGCATCTGGGTACATTGATCGAGCTGCTCTATCCAACTCGTCTGATAACATGCGCATCATTGTCTTGAGTGCGGCCAGACCAGCAACATACTGATGCATGGTGTTTGCATTGATCACCAAGTCTGGGTTGGTGGCTATGCGCATCAACTCGTCAAAGTACGAATCAAGCTCCAGTGAGACCTATGCCTTTTTCTTTGCCTGGGTGAGTGTCCCCATAGATGGGATAAAATGTGCGCGCACAACAACATCCATACTCCTGAATACTCATGCATGGGAAGCTTGTAGACTAGTGATGAGCTACGGGAGATCTTCATAGTTCTGGATCTGACTCTGGATGCGTGCTTTCAGCTTGACCGCTCTGGGCTTCATCATCTTAGGAAAGTGTAACAGGGCTCCCTTGTATATCATTGTCCATGTTTGCATGTAATCAACAACAGCATGCACGTTCGACAAGATACGTGATGTCCTAGCACATCGTTGCTGCCAATTGTTGGGATGGACAATTGCCTTATGCACGATACCAAACTTGGAATATAATTCCCACATGATTGTGTCAAGGGACAATACTTCATCCAGTATTGACTTCTTCAACTCTACTCGGGCGAGTGCTATAACCAGTTTTTCTCCCTACTTGGTTGTTTGTAACTCTTTAGACATTTGCTCATTCTTTGCTATCAGGAAGTGAACACTCGAGCTAGTGGCTTGGACATATGCTCTGTTAGCATCAGCCAATGCTGTTGGATTCTTGCGCACGTCATACACGATCACTCATTCTTCAAACTGTGCAGGAGATGTGTGATCATCCGAAGTCGACACTCTGCGAGATTGCACAACTCTATGTAGGGACTCATCGAATGAGATGTTGTGCATATCTCCCTCCGGATTGTCTCCAAGGATCTCAGTGTCTCCTTGGTCACTTGGGACTTGCTTTGCCTCTAAATCCAATGAAGCTGGTGGGTCGACCTATTGGTGGTGAGGCATGAGGTCGATGTCTTTGCTCTAACACCTGTTGCTCCATATCCATATCCATCTGCTCAAGTTCTTGTTCAATCTCTTGAGCAAAGTCTTGCTCCTGCGACCGCTCACCCTGTCTGCTTGGTGTTAGCTAGTCGGATGAGTCAACTACCTTTATGGGCGCAATTTCATCTGTCTGTACATGTTGCGCCCCTTGCAGTACCTGTTCCTGTTGTGCTTCCTTCTCCTGTCTACGCAACTCCTATTCCTTTCAGAGTTACTCCTTCAATTCATGTAACTCCTTCTTTGTTTCCTCCATTCTTTGTTTTTCTCTCTACCTTTTTGCGTTCCTCTTGTAGTGATGTTTCCTCTTTGCCTCTATTGCCAACGCTTCTTTCTGCACAAGTGGGTCTCCTCAAAACTTGCAACTTTGTTCCTCCTCCATGTTGTCGACAATATTCCTCTTGCCTTTGTCGCGTGTTGGTATGTTTACCTCTGTTGTTGTTGCTGGTGCTCAACAGGATGGTGCTTCGCTAACCATTCCCTAGCAATGTCGACCGGTTCATTAAGCATGGAGAAGCTATAACAAGATCTCCATGGATCCTCCTCCACCCAATGACATGCCCCATGGATCCACTGGAAGTGTTCTCTCGTGCAATGATATTTTACAAAACAATGTGGGTCATATGGATTGTAGCTTTGGGCGTCGAAAGGATATTTCTTGATCTGCTCTGCTTCGACATCCACATGCTTGAAATTTTGTATCTCGTATAACCCGATCCGCAATGAAAGAGCGAGCCAAGGTGCCTTCTTCTTCAAGTGCAGCCTAGCTGACAATCCTGCCGAGATGTGGTATGATACTTCCTACATGACGAGCTTGTCCAAGGCTCAGTAGAACATGCGGAGGCTTCTCCGCGCTATACATCCGTATGAATGTGTCGGATGGTGAGGCATACCAATCTGCTATATCAATCAATGCCTCCATTGATGCTTTTGACATGCAGGGTGGATCATGTTCAAATATCATTTTGTACACCTGGGTGACAATGATTGGACAATTGTGTGATAACTTCTCTAAAGCTGCATTTGGACAACATTTTACAATAAGTGTTCACAGAGGTCTTTGTTGATGTCCATGCTCGGGAACTCCTGACGGACAGAGATTTCATCAAAGATGTAAGCGAACATGTAGATTTTTTCTTGCTGACCTTTGGGCAGCTATCAATCTCTTATTACTTGTTCCTTTAGCCTGTGAGCCAACATGTCGGATCAGTTGCATGATTTTCATTCATTGGCCAATTGGTCCAATGCGATCACCTAACTCTAAAGGAAGGTTTCCGTGCTCTCTTGGCCATACAGGCAACATGCAAAGATGACCAAGTATTGATACGGCTTCTGCAGTATCTTCATCTTGTAAACTTGGTTCAGTGTCATCCTGAATTTGGCTAGCTCCTTTACCCAATTCTTCAAGATATCCCTGGAGTTGGCATTGTTGTTGTTGGGTATGTTGAAGGGCGTTTCCATGGTGACCACTTGCTTTGACATATGATACATATTTTCATAATTCTGTGCCTTGAAGGTAGAAATATTCAGCCCGCTAACACTGCTTAATGTCATCATCTCAGGATTAGAGATGATCCAATGTATCATGTCTGTGCATGGGAACACGGGATACCTGGATGAAATCTAGTACAAGCTAGACTTGTGAATGTTCACATAGACTTGGAGTTCTTTGAGGTCTTCCCCAAATGTGCCTACAAATGCATCATTGACCTATTTTTCAGCTTGATGTCCTTGTCTACAATGAGCTTGGTGTCCTCATAGATCGGCAAACTTGTAGACACTTGCTCAACTGTTGCTCTAGTTGCACTTCCGTAAGTGTCCTTTGATCCTGCTCTCTTGGAATCCATTGATCTTGAACTTCTAAGAGGCAGACGAACACCTGCTATATCTAGAGACATAGTGACATGCATGGCAAGAAATCTATCAGCTAAAACCAAAGAAAACTTGAGGAATGACATGCAAGATACCTGGGCATTGAGTGGCAAGGATTGCACAAATTTTTCTGGGAGACCGGGAGACTGGCTACCAGAACTACGAAAAAGGAAATACAGACTACTAGGAGGCTGGCTGGCTCCTGGAATTGTGCAATGCGCAATCCAAACTAACCTGCTAGGATTGTGCAATGCACAATTCGAGCTGGTAAGGGTTGCAGGCCCAACGACTGCATTGCGCAATTTTCTCGGCCAGCAATCACTACCTCTCAGAATTGCACAATGCAAGACTCAAGGATAGTCACTGGGCAGAAATGTGCATTTTCTAGGAAGAAAGTAGAGCCTTCCCAATCAAGATTGTGCAACGTTGTCTTGGTGAGGCAGGGCCAAGGTTTCCCAGACCCGCCGACGGGAAACTAAAAGCAAATATGAATGTGAATACATGGAAATATTGATTATAAGTTGGAGTGAATGATCATGCATGCAAATAGTGAATGCAAGATTCAGAAAATGGAACAACATGCATGTGTGTGAAGAAAGTTGTCGAATCGGCGAATGTTCGTGAAAAACAATGTCATGCATGTGACAGCAATGAGAAGCTAACGAAAACTAAAACAGTGCTAGTACAAGCTAATATGCATGCAAATGACAGCAAGTGTTCACAGAAATCAAGTAGACAATGCTCACAAAATCCAAAACACAAAATGCGACATAAACGCTGCAAAAGACAAGTTAAGTGGACTTACCCGTAAATATATGAGTTAGATGTGTCGAAGACTCCTAGATGTATTGTGGGATGTCAAAGCTCCAAGATCGATGTGAAGAAGTGAGCTCTAAAGCGTCGAATAAATAAGTTTGATGCCCATGACGCGCATGCCACAAATCTAGGAAAAAGCGTCACTTGGAGGAAAGTTTCTAAAACAATCTTTGCATGTAACTTCTAGCAGCTAAAAATAGCTCCATAGAATCTAGGGATGCTTTTTGCATGTTGCTTTTTCATATTTTAAGAAAAAGCATCTCATGCATGCAAGTCAAGTCTCCTCGGTCCCGGGTGGAACCAGTCAACCCGATGGCACATGCAACAACCTGCTTAACTAAGGGTAACTTTTGCGTTGTTTTTGGGAGGAAGTTGCGCTGGCTGCTCAGAGGGATTACACAATTTCTGGGCTGATCAGCTGACTGCTACCCCGGATTGCACAATTTCTGGGTTGAACAGTCCTGCTGGGCCAGATTGCGCAGATTTTCCAGGGAAGGTTGACAGGAAGAATTGCGCAATTCTTGAGGCTGGCAGGCTGCCAGTCAGGATTGTGCAATTTCTTGAGGGAAGGTTGGTTCCCCTCCATAATTGCGCAATTTCTTGAGGAAGTTTTTTAGCCTGCAGATGGACCAAGTGTGTGGAAGCAACCTGTGAGGGGAATGAAACAAGATATCATGCACATGTTGCCATGCTGCTAGAAAACCACTGAAGCTTGTGTACTTAACAGTGCAAGACATGTTGCTGAGGATGGTTGGTAGGGAGGCTCCAAAACAAAGCTAAAGAAAAATTTTGGAGGGTGGTTGTAGCCGCTACAACACTTGGCAACACACGGGTAGAAATCCAGCTCTATAAATGGACCTTGTTCGTGAAAAGCAAGTCTAACACCTCTAGAAGTATTGTTCAGTTCTCCGTTTGTCTTGCTTTCCACACTTGCTTGAATGTGAGATGTAGCATCTGCCAAGTTCTTGGTCAATAGACACACATTCCAAGCCAAGCCAACAAATTTGTTTCGATTGGGGATGAGGGGTATATTGGTGCACAAACAGTATAGTCGTCAAAGTCTTAGTTTCAACTCTAGTGTTGCTCCACTGCCAATAGGGCTTGACAGTACCCCGACGAAGTCACGCAGGAACAAAAGCATCGCTTCGCTGCCAGCGAGCCTAGTCAGTACCCCAGCGGAGTTACTTGCATCACCTCTTTGCGCATGAAGCATTTCTCTTCTTTCGCCTTATTCATTTTCTTTTTGAATTTTTTCACTTTTCATTTTTTCATTTTTCATTTTTTATAACATGTGCATAGCACTTATTCATTTCGGAGGCAAAAGAGGGATCCCGACTTATTGAGAGAAGAAGAGGTTGTTACTTTAAAGAAGTAGTTTATATATACCTCTAATGTGCCTATTAAGGTTTCTCCCCTCACCTTATTTTACTTGACTGAGTTGACAAGGATTAACCCAAAAACAACCGACTAGAGTAGGTGACACTAGTTAGCGCACAAGCGTTTGTGTTTTCACCAAGGTTCACTTCGAACAGTACATATTTTCCATCGATGTAGCATGGACTAAAGATAACAAGTTCTTCATACAAAGTTAGGATGACAGATAACCAAGTAGTGATAGTTGCACAAGGCCTCTTGTACTTTACCCAGCTTGTTTCAAGAGTCACACGGTTTCATGCGAAACTAACCTACGAGCCCAAAACAAGCAAACAAACAACAAAACTAAGCGAAAGTAGGAGTAAATGCGAAAGCAAAGCAAGTAAGCAAACAATCAATCAGACAAACAAACATGCGAAGTAAGTAAACAAGCATGCAAGCAAACAACCAAAAGAAAACACTACTCCTACTCCTAAGCCGACGGTACTTGGGCTTGATCACGTGAAGTGATACTTCCAATGCAGCCACTGACCATTGGTTGACCCATGTTGGTGAAGGCATGGTCCATGAGTAACACAATTGTGTGAACCAACAAACAAGAAAGATATAACAATGAAGACAAACACACTCCATGTTTCAATGTGTCCACAAAACATATGTGAGTGCAAATGCATGACACACAGCCCGTGGACTTGTCATGGTGTTGTGCGACACTACGTGTAGCTATTAAGAATATGCATACTCTTGACTGTGACATGCAAGCAAATGAAAGAAAAAAGGACAACTTGCGTTGTGCACATGTTCTTGCAATTTAAGACTCATCTAATGCATGAGTTATGGGATGGTGTAGTTCGATTGGAGGAAGTATGGTTTGCGTGAGATTGATCTTCAATGCATACAAATGAGTGATGAAGAGCCTTGGGTGTTTCAACAATTTCTTGATCAGAAGTGAAACCAACCTTAGGACAGCGAGGGCCTGACATAACCATCAGAGAGGGCTAAAGTGGATAATCAGGGGGGTTTCGACTTCGTCTACGGATAGATCATCATAAGCAAGTGGCTTCGAAAAATCAACTGTGATAGAATCATCATCGTGATAGAATACGGGAGTAAATAGATCACGACAACTACAAAAGAATCAATGATTTGATCGGCATCCTCATGAACTCATGAATCAAACAAAGGGGTAAATGAAAAGAGAAAAAAATCACCCTCTGTGTTTCTGGAAAAGGCAGATGAAAAGTCAAGTGGATTTTCAACGAAAATTATATCCTCTCCCATGTCGGATGATGCACTGACATCCTGTGTGTCCTACGAGTGGTCAACAATGGGTGCATCTGTAGATGGAGATACACATGTGAAATCAAAGATGGCAGATTCACCAAAAATGTCAAAAAAGAATGGAGGAGGCTCGGACAAAAGGGAGTCATCCTTCACTAAGTGTTGATGCTGAAGCTCCTAGTCATACTCTTCATGAATGACAGCACATGTTGGTTGTGCAAAACCAACTCTGTTGATGGCTTGATCCTCATTCACAACAAGTGTATAGTCCGAAATGGAAGAACAGAAGACAGTATCATCTAGAGGATCATCCGAGTACGGAGACGGAGGTTGAGGTACAAAATGCATGTAACAACTCAATGGAATCACAACCAAATCTGTGCGAAAATTAAGTGAAGTGATGTTGGGAGGGTGTGTGCCTATTCTCCTGCACCACTCTGCAGTGGTGGAGCTATTTGATGCGGGGACGGCGAACCGTCACTCGTGACAGTGACCATATCCATCTATGATTGCGCAGCTCCATCATTGAAGTATGTTGAGCAAGGCTTGGGCTCAAACTTCTTCTTGGATTGACAGATTTGATAAGACAATACTCGAATCTGTCAATGAGACACTGGAATTTCCTCTGGCTTTTCAGAGCTTGAAACTGCAAAACACAGAAGCGCTGCCAAAAATCATCAGGCGATTCATGCATGGCCTTTCGTTATTGTAACAGTTTTTGGTCAAGATATTTTGGATCAAAATGATGGAAAGTATGTTCAATGAGATCACAGGAATACTCAAGTGAATGCACATTGTCATTCGATAGGCTGCAACAGCACCGTAGTGGGGATTCACAAAGTGTGTATACAAGTAGCAAACTGGCTTGTTTGTCAAAACATCCATATTCCTTGTCAAGCATGGCAAGGAAGTCATGTAAGAACACAGGCTAGGCCACTTCGCCTTCACCATCATACGTGAATTCGGACAAGAGATCAAAAAAATCCCTCATGATGTTGAGAGGTTTGGCATTCGAAAAACATCATGGAAGGGTGAGTAACAAAATCCATGATAGATGTGAAAAGTTTCAAAACAGGATGAGAGGAAACAACTTATCATCTAGCGCTCTTTCTAGTGCCAGAAATGTTGACGGTGCTGGACCCGCCAACATGTCAGGGGATCTCTCCGGTAAGAAGTCCCAATTAGACCTCAAACTATTTGGTGTATAGGTCCCATTAGTGGGTTGTACAATATCGCCTTAACCGCGGTTTCGCATAAAGGCAAGAAATATGTCCTTGTTGGTAGCAAGGGTGTGACATATGCAGAAAGTCAAGGAAGTTGCATGAGCAGTTCTAACACACAAAAGGTGAGGTGAGTGTGCCCCTTGGAAAACTGTGAAAACACAGAGTTAAGAAGGGAACACAAGAGCAAAGATGCAACATAAAATGGAAAGCAAGTAAGCTAGCAATCCAAAGTGATGGTTAAACCAACAACACATTAAGGTAAGATTCATACATACATATACAGAAAATAGCTACACATGCATTCATAAGCAAACAGATACATATATCATTTAGATTAAACAATATATTTGAAATACAATATGACATATGCATGAAACATGTTGGCTCTGTTATATTAAGAAGTGTAAGTTCTATTCATACAATACAACCATGACCACCACTAGTTCTGACAGCGGAACGTTACAGTCACAAACGCATGCTCCTCCAAAGAGATATACTAGCTCTGCATAGTGGAGAAGCCAAGGCTCGTTACAATACAATCCAATATTTCTCTAAGATACTCCTATTGGAAGCTTGGCTGACCAAAAGCCTCTACAATGACTTATGAGGGACTATATATAGCAAAGGATGGGGTGGTTCTTGACATTCCCCTTTGTGACAGTTCATCTACCCTCATGACTCTTCATATACTCTATCACTGTTACTGTTGGCTTGTTGGGGCCTAACCCAGGTTCAGAGGTGATTTAGCCAAACAAATCCTAGTACTATTGGCCCTTTCAGCAACAATCCGCGGAGCGCAAACTAAGGTCTCACCTGAAATAGTATGGGAGGGTGCTAGAACCAAGTTTCCGCACCCTGGAGATGTCTAATGAGTTCAAGTGGTCTGCGGTTCGACCTTGCATGCACGTCGCTATGCACACTTACTCGTACCTCACATCCTGAGATGTTTCCTTTGTGCAGCCCTACTTGGGGGCCGAACTTTGTTATTACCCAAGCCTTGACTAGTATTCCATTAGTTGATTAACTTAGCCTACTTGTAAGCATTGAAGTATACTTAGCAATATAGATCATTCATACAGGTGCGCATAGTAAATACACAGTGTATTTGCAATTTATATCAAGCATGCAATAACCCAAGAACAGATACACAAAATTAAGATAAAACTTTTCTTTATTATTTTTTTTCTCGGTTACAGACTCGACTCCACCCTAGATACTCAGCTGTAAGGGTCTGTGCACTCAGTTGTGGACAACTAGGCCTCTACGCACTCAACTACAGAGCCTTCTCCTACTCTACGACCCAAGACACACTTAGACACTTAGACTCTTGCTCTTCGCTTCTACTTTTCTATATATTACTTCCTTTTCTTTTATACTTAGTGCCTCACTCTATTTATAAAATCCCATGGTCCGTGGACCATGGGTAGGCTGACATTACATTACAAGACTAGGGCGGACAACCCTGTGACTCTATCATACATTTCGCGCTCCGTGCTCACAATTTTGGGAGTCTATACAACAAGATTAGATCAAAACTTGGGCTTTGAGCCCCAAAACATGTCTTGGGGGGATTCCATGCCCAACAAGCCCCCAACACAAACATCGTGACTTTCCCTCGAGTCACTCAATCGATGCAGCGATCTTAGCGCGGAGTCCCTCCAACTGTTCTCGAACTATACTGAAGTCTGTAGCGCACTGAGCTACTACTTATTGTATTTGTTGCATCTGTTGTTCTGAGACCTCTATGTCTGGGGTGCTTCTCTGCATCAATGTGTGCATCCCCTGTATGTGTGCGAGCTTCCCTTTGATGTTTGTCGTGATAGTGAAAGCCTCGTCGATCCAAGGCTGAATGCGTGCTTTGAGAACTGCCTCCTTGTGTCACGTCGCATCCACCTGCTCCTTCAGTGCTTTGGCTTGTTGCATCCTTGCAAGCCTCTGGGTGAGGACTACTGTCTACGCAGTTCCTTGGACACTGTCGTATTGCTGCTGGAGTTCTCGCACTTCTATCTCCAAGCACTGGATGTTGGGGTCCTCCTGCAGAGTTGTGAGGACCTCAAGTGCTTGTTCCAACATGCTGGTACAGTCCCGTACTGCACCTCCAATTTCCTCCAGTCCCACTGTGATAGCGCTAGCGCATTGTTCTCTGATTTCCGTGGGAGTGGATGGTTGTGCCTTTAACCGCAGCTCGGCGATCTGAAGATTCATCTCCAGCTGAACCTTTGTTGTTTCTTCCCTAGCCTCACAGACTCCTGTTGCTAGTCTGTGGATCCGCACCTCTGTTGGTAGATCTGCTGGGATAGCCAGCTCCGGGACATTGTGGCAAGCGTCGCCTACTACCTATACCAACTACTGATTTTGCGATACTAATTTGTCGTGCTACAAACTAAGTTGTTCCATGTTTATCTTTTTCTCGCCGAGGACTTAGATCGAGCGGCTCTCCCTAGCACGTAGTTCTGCCGTTATCCGATCTTGTAGAAGATACAGTGTACCACGTGGCAGGGCAGCCAGATTAAGGCCAAGGCCTTTCATCATGCTCACCGAAAATTTATCGGCCTCATTCGCTGCTACTAGGGCCCCTTTCGGAAACACTATTATGTTTGCCATCCGTCTGTGCAACATTTGCTTTTTTGACGAGGATCTTGCTGCGAGGTGGGTTGAAAGGGTACCCACTTGAGGGGAACGCACCTGTAACTCCTGCAATTGCGCCCTGAGGGCCCCCAATACAGTCTGGTGCTCTTGCATAAAATCTTGAAGAGCCTGATTTGTGACATCACGCATTGTCTCGCTGATGTCATAGAGATCACCCCCAGTTAGGGTGATCAGGTCAATGGCCAACTTCGAGGCCATGACCTTCTTCCTCAGTCTTGCTCTTTCTGCTGTGTGTGGGTGCTTCAATCGTGTGGATGTGGTCCCTGGGTCTGCGCTCTCTTCTGTTGCTTTTGCTTCCTCTGCCTCCTGCCCCTGCAAAGGCATGCTTCCTATGTTGCGGCTGCTTCCGCAGCCTTTTTCTGCTCGACGGCTTTCAGCATTGCTTCCCGCACTGCCCGTACCTCAGCTGATGTTGTTTCCTTCCGCCTTTTCTTAGCCAACTGTGTGACGTGCAGCTTGGCATCATCCTTCTTCTTCTGTGTTGCCGCCCTCTTGACTTCTGCAAGATCTAGGGCGCGCCATTCCAGAGGCCATGCCTCCAAGATAGTGAAAATGGCATCATCAGTGGTTATAAAAGGTAGCTTCATCCACTACTTCGTTGTGTCCTTGCGCGCCCTGATGTAATATATTATGCGTGTTGGCTTTGAATTCTACAAAACTCTACAAAATTTTGTACACTGTGGGTGACAAATGTGGCTTCCGATTGATCCACATCCAGATGTTCATCTCCATGAGCACCTAGAAGATCTTTTTGCCGCGTATCCATTTCGCATCCTTTGTGGCCCAGAGCGAAGCGTACTTCGCGACCTCTAGTAAATATCTGTCAAGTGGAGGGAATTGACTTTCCTCTGGAAGTTCCCCTGCTATGAACATTATGGATAGCAACAACCACGCATAGTGGAAGGTTTTACCCTTCTCCTGGGCTTCGCGACAATTCTTCAAGAATTATGTACAAAGGAATTCAGCCCAGTTAAATTGGACCCCCTCTGCACACTGCTCGGCTAGTGCGATCACTGGTACAAGCAACTCGTCTGTGTGGCACTTTTGCACGATTTTTCTGCCCAAGATTTGGGTAGCTACGTGTATCACTTTGTCCTTGATGTTGGAGATAGTGTAGCCCCTCTTCTTCTTCTCCAGCTTGTACTTTGTCTTCATGGCCTCTGCAAGGGCCAAATCACTACCCTTCCCTTCCGATATGGTCGCGGGGTCCTTTCCTTTGTATGGTAGCCAAGAAATGCGATGGATTAGGTCTGTTGTGATGGGGATAGGCTCCTCTAGCCATAGATACCCATCATGCACCAGGCAGAGCAGCTGCCTGATGACGAAAATGGCTATTGGGGCACGGTGGAAATGCGGCACCCATAGCAGGTTCAGTAGCCCGGCCTTTTCCACTCCGCGCAGCCACTTCCGCGGCTCTAATGTTGTCACCACCCCCGCGTTGTTTTGCTTCATGAGATTCTCGGTCTCTAGGTGAGGGAACTTCTTGTAGTTAGCAAGGTCTTGGTCTTCAAACTTCATGGTTGGCACGCGGACCAGGTGCATGCCTTCAAACACAATGTCGTCTGGGAGGAGTGGGGTGTGGAGTGGACTCTTTGTTTCATCCAGGTCCTTGGGTACTTTGGCCTGCCCCTTTCACGGGGGGACATATGCAGGAAGTTTTGTCGCAAAGAATGTAGGTTGAATATCCTCCTCCATACCTTCGTCTTCTTCCTCTACAATGATAAGGGCCTACAAATCCTCTTCCTCCTCATCTGTTTCTATCATGACAGCTTTCCCCTTCTCTTCCATTGATAGTTTGTTGCACAACGGGTTCCTCAGGGACACGCGTACGGGAACCATTGCTTGTTTATCCTTCTTGGGTCTTGGCATACGCGGTGATTTGGAGATCTCTGCTACAACCCCGACACCTTCTAGAACATCCTCCACAATTGGGGTTTGCGCAGCCTCGTCGATGGTTACCTTCTCTATTCGCAGACCATCCTTATTTGTTGTCATCGTATCTGGGTTGTAATCTGTCACTCGTGAATTCAGGGGCTCAATTAACGCTCAGCTCACAATGCTTAGGGCTCTGCTCAATCACTCAATTCTCAAATTACCAAGTGTTGTTTGCTGGGTAGCCCCTCGCATTTTATAGCGCCTTTTGAATTCGAATTCGACTGCTCCCCCCAAATCTAGGTCATCAATTCTTTCTTGGCGACAGATTTTCCCAAATATTACCCATAAATCGCATCTTAACTATCCATTGCCCACTCCATTTGGCCTCAATTTGATCATCCCATCGCGAACAGTGACTTCAATGGTCACTTTCTGGCCAATCCACGTGGCAGCGCAGTCCCTCGTGCGCGGTCACGAACTTTGTGACTCTCCGCTTATGCGCGCATCTCCATCATCGTGCAGCGCTCAGGCAGGATATTTTATAGTCTCATGCTCCCTTCCAACTGCCTAGAGTGCTAAGACTATCCTTCCCTTGGCTAGTCAAGTGGTCTCACCACCTGTGTGGAGCGCCATGTTGTCCTCCATCATGGTTCTTAGCGAATTCCCACCTTCTATTGTTATGGTCGACATCGCGCACTTCACCATTTGCAACACGCTACCCTGGTCACTACGCTTGCCGATATGCAGTCCAAGCTAAGGCATAAGACTAACCAATTCACGACGATATTTCTCAAACTTGTCAGTATGATTGTACGCATCTTGCCTTATCATCCTAGTTTTCTCGACGAGGAACTCCTCCTTTATCTCGTCTTCCAGCTTCTTAACCTCCGTGTCCATCAAAACGCTTTTCTCTCTTAGCCATACCCTGTCTTTTTCAAGTTCGCAAAGTCTAAGGTTTCCCTGTTGGATTCCTTCCTCAAGTCTCATGTGTTCTGGCTCTTGCGGCTGTGGGATTCCTTCTTTTCGGGCTTCTCAAACCGTTGTATCTACGGGTGTTGCCATGTGCGAACTAGGGTTTGTCTGCTCCATAGGGATTACAACATCTGCTTCATTCTTCAGCATCGAAAGTGCCCGCGCGGTCAGAGATTTGCACACGATCCTATAAGCCCATAGAACCACTGGTATGCGAAATTCCCTGTCAGTGTGTCTCGCATGGTGGACCATGTTTAGTATTTCGCATACTTTGTCAAAGGCTTCCACGCTGATAATATTTGGCGTGCTTGGTTTTATCATACTTCGCCATTCGCGTCATCTTCTTCCCCGCTCCTATTTGTTGGTCCCATTTCCTATCGTGAGGACGATGTGCGTTCGTGCAGGTTGCATACTATACGCTTGTACCCATCGGGAGAGGTGGGCGCATAGGCTGTTTCGTCCATCATACCCGGCTTCCGTCCACATCTGAGACTTTCCAAACCGTATAAGAATCACCCTTCTAAATTCGCACTAGTCTTCAAAACTTCTTTGATGTGTACCTCACCATCTTCCGGACGTAGCACGCAGTGGCCATTTCAGAGTGTCAAAATGTTGTTGTTCCGGTACTTCTCTTTCAAACTTTTTCAGGAAATCATCCACCTCGCTCAACCCATCATACATAGGAAAACCTCTTACCTCTATTGTCATGCAACGCAGTTATCTTACCATCATGTTGCAATTGAGCGTGGTTACCTCGTGTAACCGGTTCTGCCATCATTCTATTTCCTCATCCAAATCTGATGTGTAGGAGCTTTCGCGCTCCCATGAAATCCTTCCATCTGTTGTAAGATTCACCCAATCCTGTTCCCGAGCGGTTATCTTGTAAATACAGTCTAGATCGTCATTGCTCTCGTCATTGTGCACTAGCTCTGTGTAGCGCGATCCTTACGCAGGGTTTAAAGGTACCACTACGCGTAGTGACATTTTCTCAAAAATCATCTTGCAGTTCTTTAGAGTTATCACTCCATTCATGTCAGTGGCCCAATCTATTCCTAGTAGCACGAAATAGGGATTGTTGTCATCGACAATCTCTATCACTTCAAAATCTACAAGTGCGCTCCTACCTTCGATATCTACCGTTATTCCCTGCAATCTTCCCATCGGTAGGATATTTTGTTGGTTCGCCATTTGCAATTGAATAAGAGACCATTGCAATGCAAGCCTGCCCATGCGCTACCATATCTGCTTTGGCAGGACGTTCGCATCCGATCCTAGATCCAGAATCACTTGATCCATTTCATATTCCCCAATTTGCATAGTCAATCTCATCTCCCTTCCTGTTCGCATTGTGTGCTTCCTGAGCTTCCGGACTACACGTGATTCTCCTGACCCACCACACCTAGTGATGAGTTATTGCAGTCCCTTCACAGCCTTGCTATTGCACAGCAACTTCATGCATGTCTCTAGAAAGGTAATGAGCATTGATGGGTCCATCTCTGGTTCTAGTTTGTCTTCACTACCTGAAGTGGAGGCATCTGTGAAGCTCTTCTTAGCTTCCATGAATGTGTCATTTGCACGTTCCAAATCGAACTCTCATTCCTTTGTTGGAGCCTTGCGAACCCAAGTACTCTCTTCGGGCTACTTGACCTTATCATCTCCTATCGTAATACCACTCAAAGCATGATGTTTATATTCGGGTCCTCTTCGCGTGGTTCAGACCTCATCATTTGCAGGTTCTAAGTCGGTGGAGGTTGGAGTGTTCCTTTATCGCGCAACCTCGCTATTAGCGTGGGGTAGTCCTCTGTCTCATGATCAAACTAGGTACAATATAAACATGATGCTCTCGTCATATTTATACATTCGCGGGCATAATGCCCTGGCCCCCCACAATTGTAACAAATTAGTTGTCTGCGGCTCCTTCCTGGTCTCATTCCACCTCGACCTCATCCGCGCCCCTGAAATCCAGTGCGTGCCATCCCTGTATTTTGATCGAGGGCTCACGTTTCAGCCTGAACTCTATAGGTAGGGGTCCAATCCATCATCATTTCATAACTTCTACAGGCGTGCTCATCATGGCCTACTGATCTGCAGAAGTTATAGAACAACTGTTGGGACGTTTGCGTATACTTCTATAATAGGTGGAAGTTATCTGTAGCATGCTTCCCCCCTATTTGAAAAATTGTGCATCATAATGCAGGCACCGCGCTCAGTCTTGCTTGTGCCTCTGGTCTCAATGGAATCAACCCTCCTCCCACCAAGTAATTTGTGAAGACTGGACAATGGTCCTTGTCATGTCCCTGTCCCTTGCATTTTATGCACCATACCTCCTCGCGTGCTTCTGGGCAAGTTGTCATGTCTTGCTTCAAACTCTGCATCTCCAGACACAAGTTTTTCATATGTGCGTGGATCTATTGGACTCCGAGGCTAGGATCTTGTATTGGGGTCTCGTGCAGTCTCATTGCAATCTCTAAAGCTTTGACCTGAGTGGATAGCTTCTACTGTGACAGCGCGGTCCTTAGATGCGGCGTTAGTGACGCTACAAACCATGCGCAGTGATGCCCATCCATCAAGTTCATGCTAGCTTCGTGAATCATACCCTTTAGTCTCTGATCTAGCTCCCAGGGGGTCTCGCCTGGAAGCACCGTTATTTCCTTAAACCCGATAATCCACTATGTCTCCGATTTTGGCCTGCTAAATTCCCTATTTAGCGCAACTTGGATATCCGTGATCCCCGCGTTTGGATTTTCATTAGAATGCTTAATGTATCACGTCAGTGTGCAATCCTGCAATGCGCTTACCAGTGTTGCCTTCTTTATGTTGTCATCCGTGACTCCATGCACTTCCCATACAACCTTTACCACGAACCAAAATTGGTCCAAATCTTTGTTCCCTACTCCTTTGAACACTGACAACTTTATTGTACTTGCTATATTGAACTGTGGCGGTGGCGGAAGTGGTGTGGGCGGAGATGGGGGTGAAGATGGTGAAATTGGTGGTGGTGTAGGTGGCGGTGGTATGCGCAAAATTTGTTGCCTTATCAGACTGATCGCACTTCTTGGTAAAACTTTCATGAGCTCTTCCTCGCTTTCTCGCCGAGGCGAAATCAAGGGGCTAGTTTCTATCTCTGCACTACCTTCATTTCTATAGATCCTCCCACTTCGCGTAGCCCCAAACATCAATTTATTCGCATAACCCTCTTTTCACACAGTAGCATTTTAATCCAAGTGTTCAAATATTTAACATACTTAACTCACAGTCCTTTTAGGAAATGTCGTTTCACCTCGTTGTAGTTGACTGAAGTTTCTACCGCGAACTCGGTGATAAACCCTCCTATAATTTGATCGAACCAATGGTCTATAGCACGCGCGATCTTATCTTCCAATGCTTCTAGTCTTCTTACCAGCTCTAGAGTCCACACAATTGGATTGTCGAGCCTACACCTTCCTTGACTATCTGCGAGATTCATGATCCACTCATACAACTCAAAGTGGAAAGATGCAAAGAAAATTTCATGGATTTCCATATATAAGTAGCGCTTTAACCATTGTTCCTTCGATACTCGTGGATTCCTGCTTTCCTGCGCCGCGAACTCGTGAATCTTTTTGTCCAACCACTCTTCAATTTCTTTCTTTGTCGGCTTCCAGTGAAACGACATCAGACATCCCTTATGCACATCCCAGTCCTAGGAACGGAACCATTTATTTGCCTGTTGGAGCCTGACCCAAGTTTAGAGGTGATTTAGCCAAACAAATCCTGGTGCTATTGGCCCTTTCGGCAACAATCCGCGGAGTGTGGACTGAGGTCTCACCCGAAATAGTATGGGAGGGTGCTAGAACCAGGTTTCTGCATCCTCGAGATGTTTGATGAGTTCAAGTGGTTCGCAGTTTGACCCCGCGAGCACTTACTCGTACCTCACAGCCTGAGATGTTGCCTTTGCGTGGCCCTACTCGGGGGCCGAATGTTGTTATTACCCAATCCTTGACTAGTATTCCGCTGTTAGTTGATTAACTTAGCCTACGTGTAAGCGTTAAAGTATACTTAGAAATATAAATCATTCATACAGGTGTGTGGAGTAAATACACAATATATTTGCAATTTATATCAAACATGTAATAACCCAAGAACAGATACAGATAATTAAGATAAAACTTCTCTTTATTATTTTCTTCCTCACTTACAGACTCAACTCCACCCTGCGCACTCAGCTATAGGGGTCCGCGCCCTCAGCTGTGGACAACTAGGCCTCTGTGCACTCAACGGCAGAGCCTTCTCCTACTCTACGACCCAAGACACACTTAGACACTTAGACTCTTGCTCTTTATTTCTAATTTCCTATCTATTACTTCATTTTCTTTTACACTTAGAGCCTCACTCTATTTATACAATCCCATGGTCCGCAAACCATGGGTAGGCTGACATTACATTACAAGGCTAAGGCGGACAACCCTGTGACTCTATCATACATTTCGCACTTCGTGCCCGCAATTCGCGGAGTCTTTACAACAAGATTAGATCAAAACTTGGGCTTTGAGCACCAAAACATGCCTTGGGGGGATTCCATACCCAACAGTTACATCCAACTATCGACACTTGAACGTCCACTTGACAAGACATTACATATAATTTGCACATATATCCATGTGAGACAAAATAGGCTTGAGCAAGCCATGCAAGACATCACTATGACTCAGAAAACTGTGGGAAGACCAGCTTTTCAACATCCTCATGGTGGTCGACAAAAGCGAACTGATGCCAAGCTCGATAGTCCGCGATGGTGTCCATGTGCTTTAAGGTGACATCTTTCTGGAAACGAACTCTTGTCTCCATAGCATCTAGGTACATTGTTAAAGCTCCTTTGTCCAACTCATTTGATAACATGCACATCATTGTCTTGAGTGCAGCCGGACCAGCAACATACTGATGCATGGTGTCTGCATTGATCACCAATTCTGGGCTGATTGCTATGCGCATCAACTCATCAATGTACGGGTCAAGCTCCAGTCGGACCTGTGTCTTTGTCTTTGTCTCGGTGAGTGTCCCAATAGATGGGATCGCATGTGCATGCACAACAACATCCATACTCCTAAATACTCGTGCATGGGAAGCCTATAGACTAGGGATGAGTTGCGAGAGAACTTCATAGTTCCAGATCTGACTCTGAATGTGTGCCTTCAGCTCGATCACTTTGGGCTTCATCATCTTGGGTAAGTGTAATGGGGCTCTCTTGTATCTCATTGTCTATGTTTGCATATAATCAACATAACTATGAACGTTCGACAAGATACATTCTCTCATAGCACATCATTGTTGCCAACCGTTGAGATGGACCGCTACCTTATGCACAGTACCAAATTTGGAATACAACACCCGCATGACTATGTCAAGGGACAATACTTCATCTAGTATTTCCTTCTTCAACTCTCCTTGAGCGGATGTTGTAACCGGTTCTCCTCCCTACTTGTCTGTCTATAACTCTTTAGTCATTCACTTGTTCTTTGCTATCAGGAAGTGAACACTTGAGCTAGTGGCTTTGGGATATGGTCTGGTAGCAATGGCCAATGTTGTTGGATGCTTGCGCATCTCAGACACGATCATTCGTTCTTCAAACTGCGCAGGAGATGTGTGATCGTCCGGAGTCGACACTCTGCAAGATTGCACAACTCTATGTTGGGACTCATCAAATGAGATTTTGTGCATCTCTCCCTTCGGATTGTCTCCAAGGATCTCAGTGTCTCCTTGGTCGCTTGGGACTTGCTCCACCTCTAGATCTGGTGAAGCTAGTGGGTCAACCTCTTGGTGGTGAGGCATGAGGTTGATGTCTTGCTCTAACCCTTGTTGCTCCATATCTGTATCCATTTTCTGAAGTTCTTGTTCAATCTCTTGAGCAAAGTCCTGCTCGTGCGACTGCTCACCCTGTCTGCTTGTTGCCAGTTGTTCGGATGAGTTGACTATTTGTAAGGGCGCTGTTTCATATGTCTATACATGTTGCACCCCCTGTTGTACATATTCCTGTTGCGCTTCATTTTCCTATTTGCGCAGCTCCTGTTCCTTCCAGAGTTGCTCCTTCAACTCATGCAACTCCTTCTCTGTTTCCTCCATTTTCCATTTTTCTCTCTGCCTTTACACATTCCTCTTGTCGCGATGTTACCTCTTTGCCTCTATTGCCAAAGCTGCTTTTTTCAAAAGTGGGTATACTTGAAACTTTCCGCTTTGTTCCTCCTCCATGATGTCGACAATTTTCCTCTTGCCTTTCTCGCGCGTTGGTTTGTTTACCTCTACTGTTACTGTTGTTGGTGCTCTCCTGGACGCTGCTTCACGCTACTTCGCTAACCATTCCACAACATGTCGACCAGTTCAGTGGGCCTGGAAAAGCTATAACAATATCTCTATGGGTCCTCCTCCGCCCAATGACATGCCCCATGGATCCACTGAAACTGTACTCTCGTGCAATGATCTTTTACAAAACAATGCAGGTCATATGGATTGTAGCTTCGAGCGTCGAATGGATATTTCTTGATCTCCTCTGCTTCGACATCCACATGCTTGAAATTTTGTATCTCATATAACCCAATCCGCAATGGAAGAGCAGGCTAATGATACTTCCTTAATGACAAGATTTTTTGAGGCAAACTTTGGTAGAACATGCGGAGGCTTTTCTACGATGTACATCCGTATGAAGGTGCCAGGCGGTGAAGCTTACCAAGTTGTTATATCAATCAGTGCCTCCATTGTTGCCTTTGACATGCAGGGTGGATCCTGTTCAAATATCATTTTGTACACCAGGATTTCAATGATCGGACAGCTGTGTGATAACTACTCTAAAGTTGCATTCAGACAACATTTTCAAATAAGTGTTCACAGAGGTCTCTATTGATGTCCATGCCCACTTCAAACCCGGGAACTCCTAATGGACACAGATTGCATCCAAGATGTAAGCTGACATGTAGATTTTTTCTTGCTAACCTTTGGGCGGATGTCGAGCTCTTATTACCTTTTCCTTCAGCCTGTGAGCCAACATGTCGGATCAGTTGCATGATTTTCCTTCACTGGCCAATTGGTCCAACGCGATCACCCAACTTTGCAGGAAGGTTTCCATGCTCTCTTGGCCATACAGGTGACATGAAAAGATGACCAAGTATTGATATGCCTTCTGCAATATCTTTGTCTTGTAAACTTGGTTGGGTGTCATCCTAAATTTGGTTGGCTCCTTTACCTAGTTCTTCAAGATATCCCTGGAGTTACATTGCTGCTGGGTATGCTGATGGGTGTTTTCATGGTGACCACTAGCTTCGACATATGATACATCTGTTTATAATCATGTGCCTTGAAGGTAGCAATATCCGTCCTGCTAAAACTTCTCAATGTCATCGTCTCAAGATCAGTGTGTGAGACGATCCAATGTATCATGTCCATGCATGGAAACACATGATACCTGCATGCAATCTGGTACCAGCCAGACTTGTGAATGTTCACATAGACTTGGCGGTGTTTGATGTTTTCCCTAAATGTGACTGCAAATGCATCATTGACCTCTTACCATTTCAACTTGATGCCCTTGTCCACAATCATCTTTTTTTCCTCATAGATCGGCAGACTTGTACGCACTCGCTCAACTACTGCTCCAGTTGCACTTTTGTCAGTGTCCTTTGATCCTTCTCTCTTGGAGGTCATTGATACTAAACTTCTAAGAGGTAGGCGAACACCTTCTAGATCTGGAGACATAGCGACATGCACGGCAAGAAATCTGTCAGCTAAAACCAAAGCAAACTTGAGGAACGACATGCAACATACCTAGGGATTAACTGGCAAGGATTGCGCAATTCTTCCTGGGAGGCTGGGCGACTAGGTTTCGGAACTGCACAAAAGGGAGTCCAAACTACTGGGAGGCTAATTGGCTACTGGCAATGCACAATTCCAGTTGGCAAGGGTTGCAGGCCCAATTACTACATTGCACAATTTTCTGGGCCAACAGTCATTGCCTCTCAAATTGCGCAATGCAAGACTGGAGGACAATCACTGGGCATAAATGCACATTTTCTGGGAGGAAGGTAGAGCCGTCCCTCTCAGGATTGTGCAATGTTTTCTTGGTGAGGCAGAGTCTGGGCCAAGGCTGCCTAAACCCGCCGACGAGAAACTGAAAGAAAATGTGAATGTGAATGCATAGCGATACTAAGTGTAAGTAGGAGAGAATGATCGTGCATGCAAATAGTGAATGCAAAATTCAGAAAATGGAACAACATGCATGTGTGTGAAGCGAGTTGCCGAATCAGCGACCATTCATGCAAAACAGTGTCATGCATGCAACAGCAGTGAGATGCTAACAAAAACTGAAACAATGCTAGTACAAGTTAATATGCATGCAAACGTCAGTAAGCGTTCACATAAATGAAGTAGACAACACTCACACAATCCAAAACACAAAAAGCGACAAAAATGCTACAAAAGACAAGTTAAGTGGACATACTCGTAAATCGCTGATCTAGATGTGTCGAAGACTCCTAGATGTGTTGTGGAATGTCAAAACTCCAAGATCGATGTGAAGAAGTGAGCTCTGAAGCGTCGAATAAATAAGTTTGATGCTCATGACGCGTATGCCCAAATCTAGGAAAAAGTGACACTTGGAGGAAAGTTTCTAAAACAATCTTTGCATGTAACTTTCAGCTGCTAAAAATAGCTCCCTAAAATCTAGGGATGCTTTTTTCTATTTTAGGAAAAAGTAGCTCATGTATGTCGTTGTCGCGCAAATTGTCTAAGCACCATGACAACATTCAGACCGAGGGTTGTCACCCTGATCCTCGATCTCTCCGTTTAAGCCGTCTCCCTAGGCTAAGGGGGGTATACCCTATGATATCAAGGAAAACCAACCGAGAATCAGCTAACCTGGGAGACACGGCGGGGAAAACAAGCACTAGATTGATTTTAAAACTTGATTAGATCTTGTTATGTTTAGTACCAGTGCCTTTGTTAGATGAAGTGTAAATTGAATAATTGATTCGTTGTTTAGGAAATAAATCTTTGAACAATTTCTTGAAAATATTTACTAAAATGTCTAGCATACGATGAGCATTAAAAAAAAAAAATTCAAGCAACCACAATCAATTTTAATAACTTAGCAAAGCTCCGGCAATTAAACTTTCAAAGGATAAAATACTTTGAATGACCATAAAATGCTAACCATTTCATAAAATGAATCACCACTTTCAGATAGCTAATCTTCAGATAAAATCTAAGCACATTTAGCTATGTAAAATGAAAAAAAAAAAAAAAAAAAACTCTTCTTTCAAAATTTTTTAATTTTTCAAATATTTTATTTTTTATAAATTTCATTTTTTTTAATGATTAAAATATAAACCAAGATCATAAAGAAAAACTAAACTCTAAAATAAAGCAAGACTAACAAAAAAAAAAACTACAAGGAACTTTTTGGTGCTTTTTATGATTTTTTTATATTTTATATTTTTTAATATTATATTTAAAGTCAAAACAAAACTAAATTTAAATAAATCTAAATAAAAATTCAAATGCTCCGTAGCTTTATAGCTCTGAGCTATGTCTGGGCCTTGGTGTCCCTAAACGTAGCTTTATAGCAGGCGACTAGGCTTTAGCTTTCAAAAACCTATGCTACGGCGTCTTAGGATTGGATGTTCATGTGTCCGAGGGGTTAAGCATTAGCCTAATGATTTATATACATAATACGTATAAGCATGAGTTCTTTGTAATGCCCTATAAAGCCCATGAAGAGTAAGTAACACAAATACTGTGATTGGTTTCGATAAAGATGAATGAGTACCATTGAAAAAGTACATACCCCTTCCACACACTCTTTAGAATGAAATTGAAAAAAACCAGAAAACAAAAAACCAACAAATTATTGGTACCAAAGAGGATCAGGGGAACCAAATAATCCTAATTCAAGAATGTATGCACATGAAGGTGCTTTGGGAGATATAGCTTATCACCATACTAAGTAGGGTCAAACAGCAAGGAAAGAGTTCCCTCCTGGCATGAAAGCCCCCCTTCTAAAACCTAAATCAAATCTTTTTTTTTGAAGTCCTAAGTTAAATTCATAAACTATTATATATATATATATATATAACCTAGCTAAAGAGAAAACAAAAATGAAAATCAATATATGTCAAAACCCTAACCCCTAACTAAAAGAAATATATACTCCGCATATAATTTATTAACCAATGCATATAAAAACAAAACGAAATATGACCCAAGCCCGTATATACGAAAAGAAATCAAAATTTTTTTGCTGCTATGTATGTATGCAGTGCAGGTGCAATTGACGGCAAGGAAGAAAAGCTCGAGCGAAGGCCGAGGGAAGGAACGCAGGCTTGCCAGCTCAGACCAACACGTAGAGGACGGAGAAGACTGCGGATGGGAAAGACCGCGGACAACAATTGAGGAGCTGTTGCGTGGAATGAGGGAGCTAAACGGAGCAAGGGTTGAGTATGGACGCGTGAGGATGGCAAGGATACTGTATGGTGCTGCAAATCAATGGAGGAAAACACGTAGATCGATGGTTGAGAATGGAGCTTGCAGCAGCGTGAGGAATGTCGCTTAAAGGATGGTGAGTTAGTGTGGGATGGCCAACAGATGGGCAAACAGCAAATGAATAGCAGCATACAAATTGAAGAAAATGCAGGCACAGGATGGATTTGACTGCGTGAAGGGTGGTGGCATAACCCGGTAATAAATAAAAATTAAAAAAATTGCGTGAACTGGACAGTAGAACACTGTGTGGAGGCTCAGTGAGGAATGCCGCAGAAATTGACAGCCACGAGCAGCATATGAAGCGTGGATGAGGAAGAGAAATTTTGAATGCATGCGAGATAAGAAGTATGGGTGTGGGTGTGTGGGGTTTGTATGGCTGTGTAGGAAGATTGAGGAGCTGGATGGAGCAGGGAGATGAATACACAGGGGACTGCAAGGAAAAACGCTGGACAAATGAAACGTTTGGAGAGTTTGGCAGCTGAGGGTGTAAGGGAGCTGCACACGGAGGACAAAGACTTGGGAGTTGAAGTTGAGGATGACTACGTGAAGGAAAAAGGCCAGATGTATGGCAGCAGCAAGCAGATGACAAAATTCTCCATAAAATTTAATAAAAAAATTAAATCTTGCAAACCCTTATAAAAAATTTCTGGATTTTCAAACCCTTGAACAACATAAACGTACACCTGCAAAAGACTAGTTCTGAAGCAAATATTCCTGCTAGAGCTGATCCCAAGGCTAGATCTTACCCTCCAGGGCCTAGATCTGGCTTCAAGATTGAATCTCACCTTCAGATTTGCAACCTAAAATGACAAAAACAAACACCCAGAAACAAAATATGCAAGAAGCGAAACTAAAAACCTTAAAACCAGCTAAATAATTACAATATTCACATTTTAAAGGGTCTAAATAGCCAGATTTGTCAGTATGCCACAGAAATATTTTCAGAATTTTAAATTTAACATGAGATGCTTCAAAAAACCCTTCAGGCATTCACAAGAAAAATTCAAATGATAAGCCCAAGATCAAAACTAGTTGGGCTCTTCAGAATATGCTTCTCAGAAGTCAGCTGGTTCAGCCAAGAACTTCCCCAAACGCCTGTTGATCTTAGAAATCAAGATTTTCCTGCACAGCTTACTTCAATCATTAACAAAGAGGGAGAAAACAATACTAAAATCCAGATCTAATGGAGATACCTGCCATCATATTTAGAAATTTAACTACCATTCAAACCCTAGTGACTAAACAAGATACCTGTGTTTAAAATCACTCTTCATCAAGCTATCATCGATGGCTGAAATTAAATTATGCAGAAAAATAAATCTTACAACATTTCCAGAAAAGTAACACCAAAGAGATTTCAACCCCAAAGTCTTTCTTTATTGCGCATAAAAAAAAACGATTACAAGAGAGCTTTCTTTAGCATAAGACTCACAGATCGAATGATCTCAAATGAACCTTGACGCCCTATTTAAAAATAAATTTTCCAATGGCTAGTTCAAGTGATCCATGTCAAAGAGATCTTGATCATCGATGAGGATCAAAATCTTTTTTGATCTCATCCTTCGAAATTTTAAATGCATTTTAATATATTAAAAAATTAAAATTTTGCATTTATTTCCTCAAAACTTTGACTTATTATTATTTTATTTTATTTTTATTTTTATTTTTTTTATTTTATTTTTATTTTATTTTTTTAAGGAACCCTCGAACTTAGCCTTTGGAAAAATCACTTAGGCCCTAAGACTTATGAGAGAATAAAACATTTTCAAACCCTCAAAACACTTTACATCATGATTTTTACATTTTTACATCTCAAGAGGGAAAGCCCATTTGACATAGACCCTCATAGACTACCCAGTTCTGTGACACAAATATAATCTAGCAGATCAAGCAATTTGTAATAAAATGGCCTAACCAAATAGTTAGGACTATTCCCAAATCACTTTTACATAGACTCGACAAAGAACGCCTAAGATTCTAATGACAAAATCCATTCCGGCTTTGGGGTTAGGTTCAAGGAAAACTCTGCCGATCATGGATCGATAAGACAAAAAACCTTCCAGAATGTAGATCATAACTAGAAAATTAGGTTTACTTAGGTAATTACATACATGATATAGATCTGCTAAAATTATTTACAATTTACACATGCAGACTGGGTTTACAACATAACATGATCGGGCTGATGATGATAGTTGAATGGCACAGACATGTTGATCAGGTGATATCCCTTTTGTGAAAAAAGGGGGTGTACTGCTATGGGTAGTTGACACGTAGTGGTCAACATCTAGCTCTACTTGGAGACACGTCGCTGCACTGTAAGAATGTGAGAATCCAGAATTTGCATCCACGTAACACATAATAAAACATAAGTAGCATCCATTCAAAAATCATCATATAACGTTAAGCACAAGAAAGATATAAGCTCTTCATTTATTAACTATCTAGTAACATGAAAAGTAAATCTAATCCTAAAACAGAACTGAAAATGGTGAAAAAAACAAGGAGTAGGGTTAGAAATACAATACATAGGATGCCCCATGGCATCAGATATCATCTTTGAAGAATAGCTTGAGCATTTGGCTATTTGCAGGTAAATCAAGTGGTTTTCCATCCAATCTGCTCAAGTGAAATGAGTTTGGTCCAACAATATCTCAAATAATGTATGGTCCCAGCCACAAACTTTCGTACTACTTATGTTTTTCTGGTTTTTCATTCTTGCGATCCCAAAGAAGTACCATATCTCCAACCTGCAAAGATCTAGATCGAGAGGATTTATCAAAGCTTTTCTTAATGTTAGATTTATTTTTACATATAGTATCAAAAGTTGTGCTACAAGCTTCATCTAACTCCACAATCTAATCTATTATATTTTGAACAACATCTTTATTAGTGGAAAAATGTTGAAGGAGCTCATAAGCTGGGAATTTCAGGTGCACAGGTAATGTTACATCCAAGCCATAAACCAATTCAAAGGGACTTTTATCAATAGATTTCTTTTTAGTAATCCTATCTGCCCATAAAGAATACTTGATTTTTCTATCCCAATATTGCTTATTATCTCCTACTATCTTTTTTATAATGGTTATGAGATTTTTATTGCTTGATTCAGCCAGACCATTACCCTGAGGATAGTAATTTGATGAATGAGATAAGACAATGCCATACTTAAAACAAAAAGATGAAAATTATGAAGAACTAAAAGCCTTGGCATTATCAGAAGTGATCTTAATGGGGACACCAAATCTAGTAATGATATTATTTTCAATGAAATCCATAATGACCTTTTCAGTGGAATTCTTAGCAGGGATGGCTTCGACCCATTTAGTGAAATAATCAGTAGCAGTCAAAATCCATGAATAGCCATTGCTAGAATTTTCATGAAACTTCCCGATGAAGTCCAGACCCCAATGCTGAAAAGGTGCCTCCACAACGACAAGTTGTAAGGGCATGGTAGCAATCTTTTGTTTCCCAGTGAACAGTTGACAAGCTTGACAACTTCTAACAAACTTATGCACATCAGAAAAAATTGAAGGCCAATAATAACAAGATCTTAAAATTTTGTGGGCAATAGTTCTAGCAGCATAATGACCACCACAAAATCCTGAATGAAACTCAGAAACTAATTTCTTGGACTCAATTTCATCAACACATCTAAGTACTATGCCCTCAGGATTTCTCCATCCAAGGCCATCCTTCATGAGGCAATACTTAATAGCTATTAATCTAAAATCCCTTCTCTTATGAGCGACTAAATGTTTAGGATATGTAAGATTTAACAATTAATAAATAATGTCCTTATACCACTCATGCTCTCCTAATCTTTGCAACTCAAGCGAAGATAGATCGTTAAGACAAATCAAACCAAAATCCTTTTCATTACCTTCGGTCAGCATTTTAGCCAAGCCTTGGCCTTTAACTAGCTTGGTGGGTCTGATCTCTAAGTCATATTCTTGTATTTTAGTAACCCACCTAATGCGAGTCCCTAAGCAATCGGTTTGAGTTAATATATCTTGAACAGCCGAATGTGGGACAAAAGCAATGATTTTAGAATAACCCACATAAGTTTTGAAATGCTTAAGAGATTTGACTAAAGCATAGGCTTGCTTTTTCATGCTATTGTACTTTAATTCAGAATTTTGAAGCGCTCTACTCATGAAAGCAATAGGCCGCTTGTGACTATCTTTATTTTTCTGTAATAAAACACCAGCAATGGTATCTTCAAAAATGAAAGAGAAAATCATGAAATCCTTAGAGTAATCGGGACTAACTAAAACAGGGGCTTTTGCAATACCTTTGATTTTTTGAAAATCCCTTTTGTTGTCTTCTTGCCAAACAAATCTTACATCTTTCTTCAGAAGACTTTGAATAGGCTTAGCTATTTCTGCGTAATTTTAATTTGGAATAAACCTTCTAGGAAAGTTTGTTTTTCCAAGAAAAGACTAAAGGGATTTAATATTATGGGGAAGCGGAATCTTTTGGATAGCCTCAACTCTTTCAGGATCAATCTTAATTCCATCTTTAGAAATGATATGGCCAAGTAATTTCCCTTCGGTTACTCCAAAAATAGAGTTCACCGGATTTAAAGAAATCCTGTACTCTCTACATTTATCAAAAACTAGCCTAAGATGACTTATATGACTAATACCATCCTTAGAAAAAACAATAAGATCATCTTGGTAAATTTCAATAAATTTCCCAATTAAACCCTTGAAGGCATAATCCATAGCCCTTTGAAATGTAGCCCCAATGTTGGTTAATCCAAACAACATTTTAATGTATTCGAAAGTACCCCATGGTGTGGTGAATGTGGTTTTGTGACGATCTTCCTTCTTGACCCATCCCTGATTAACCAAAAAAAACCATCTAACAATGATATCATTTCAGAACCGATTACTTTTTGCAATAGAGTCTCCATGTTTGGCAATGGGTAATTATCTTTCTTACATGCTAGATTAAGATTTCGAAAATTGACACAAATCCTTATCGTACCATTCTTTTTCCTAACAATCACCAGGTTGGAACACCATGTTGAATGGCTCGTTTGAGCGATAATTCCTGCTGCAAGCATCTTCTAAAGCTCTTTTTGAACCAAAGGGGCTAGTTTAGGATTAATCTGTCTAGGCTTCTGACGAAAGGGTTTAGCCTTTTTATCTTTCAAAGGGATAGTGTGTTCCATGACATCCTCCCTATCACCTTTCAACTCATCATAATAAAAAGCTAAAACATCTCGATACTCACAAAGTAAATTGGTTAACCTTTTCCTTTCTTCAACATTAGTACCCTTACCAATTTTAACAATCTTTGGGTTCGTAGGAGTGCCAATGTTCACCTCGATATATTCACTTGGATCCACTTTATTTTCCTCTTTCAACTTTGTGGCATCATGCCTATCAAAGTGTTGTTTTAAAGAAACCACATTCCTAGGAGTAGGATTTATGATATGCTCATGATTACCAGATCCATCCTAGTCAGAATATATTCGAAAATTCTCAAACTCATCCAAATTATCAAGAAAATGAATCACTTTCTTTTCATCATTAAAGACATGCCAATTCTCTAAGTTATCTGGAACATACGGCCTAAATATAACTTCCATTTTAATCTTATCCTTAATTAGCTCATCAGATCACTGCAAGGTAGTAGCAGCTACGACAAGTTCATCAGCCAAACTATTATGTTCTCTTGGAATAGCTTCAAGGTCAAGAGCATCAAATTGTTCCATAGTATCCCATACAGAATTCCGATAATTCCTTAACCTTTGATTTCTACGTGAATTTATTTTTAAGCTGCATTATAATTAAGTCAGAATCCCCCTTAATGCTAAGCAATTTAACTCTCAAAACCTTTGCCAACTCAAGAGCCAACAACAAAGTTTCATATTCAGCAATGTTATTAGTTGTTTCAAATTCCAATTGATAAATAAACCTGAAAATATGACCAAGGGGAGATTTTAACACTATCCCTGCACCTTTACCATGCCTAGACGATGCATCATCAAAATACACGTACCAAACTTTATTGTTGAGATCCCTAATCTTTTTATCAACCTTATCATCAAGAGGAATTATGAAATTAGACATGATAACATAATTCCCAATGTCAGATTGTTATTTAATTATCTCGTTATGAGGTCTCTTAAGATCTTCAACATGGAATTTTCTCTCGGGCTCTCTATTAAGTCTCACAAAACCTTCACCTCTAGGAGAAGGAATTATAGCATATGACCAATTCATTTGAATACTCCCTCCTAGATCAGAAGTCCAATTTCTGGATAAAAGCATACCCCAAGCATCAGGCACATCAAAAACAACAATGTCCATAACAATCATGATGTCCGAGTAAACTGATAAATGGACTTGTAAATCCTTGATTAGGCCATGAGCTTCAATCTTTTTAGAATCCATGGCGCATATATTGTAATAGGGTCTAGAAACTCTTAAGTTAAATTGTTCCAAGACCCTCTTAGTCATGACACAAGCTGATGCACCAGAATCCAGGATGCAATTATTCGATTTATACCCATTAACCATCAAAGTGATAAAGAAAAGCTAATGATACTTGTTCTCTGAATCTAAACTTTGCAAATATATAGGAGCATCGTGAAAATCAACTTCCGGGGTCTTCTATTGAGAAGCATTTGCTTAAGGACCTTGAATAGCTTTTAATAACTTGTCTCTTTGGGAAGGGATTTTCACAATCTGGGAGACAGGAACCCAGATTTTCGCATTGTTAAACCAAGTTCCTAAATCGACATCTAATCCGAAATTTAAATCTGAGTTAAATGTTCGAGGAGGAATTGAATTCCCGCTCTGATATTTATCCCTTCTTTGATAAGTTAGACATTTGTCTCTAGCAATTTCCATTATTTTCTCTGGAGAGGGTTTTTTGCCATACAGGTTAGCCAAAATGTCATCTTCATTTTCAAAATTATTTATACCAAAAACTGATGAAGGATGCATAACATCTCGACTATTTTCCTTAACCTCAATCCAGTCATTCATGGACAAAGGAAACTCTTTACCCACTACGTTTATTTGATCACATGCCCCAAACATTCTATTATCCAAAATTCTTCTAATAATGGGGCAAGTAACCTCTTCATGAAGAGCATCACAAACCCCATAGTAAAGCGGAGCATCATCGACCAAATTAGTAAGCGGATTAGGAGGTCTCTGCTCACTAGATTGACCCTTCTTTTGCCAATTAATATTTCGATTATTATTATTATTATTTCTAGGCTAGAAATTTTGCGTTTGCGCTCTTTCCATTTGGACCAATCTATTCTGCAAAGTAGCTATCTCCTTAGCATGGTTATATGTTAATTTCGCTTGATTAATTTCCATGCTTTCGATCTTCTAGAGCAATTTATGAACAAGATCACTATCATGTTTTTGAACCGCTTTTCCTTTAGGTTCTCTTAGTTCTGTAGCAACCCTATCGAAACCTAGGATCTCAGACTTCTCAGATGCTACCTTGTCCTTTTCAAGTTCTACAGCTAAGGCTTGGAAATCCCTATAATCATGAAGTTTAACGCGTCTCAACTCATAGGAAGGCTCAAGGCCAAAGGAATGAATATAAAAATCTCGAAGATATTTGTCGATAGGTTTATAATCTTGAGGTAACTCTTTAATAATATCATTAAACCTTTTATTAAATTCTTCAGCAATTTCATTTTCTCTCTTTTTGATTGTGTTGATAACTTTCACGAGGTGTCTTCCTTTTCTCTTATCTCCATACTTTTCCTTAAAGGCGTTAGCAATCGATTGTAAGGAATCAAATGAATTTTGAGGCTTTTCCGTAAACCAATCTAAAGCATCACCATCCAAGGTCAGAACAAAAAGGGTCATTTTAACATCTTCATGATTAAAATCAACAACTCTTGCGTACTTCCCCAGCCATGAACTAAAAGCTTTGAGATGTGAATTAAGCACTAATTGTGTTATCTCTCTGAAAGATAGAGAATTTATCCATTCCACGCTTTGGAATATCATTGGGATAACCCTGAATGTTAGCAAAGTTACACAGGGCGAATATGTCCATGATGTCGTGCTCGACCGGGCTAGCAAAAAGCAAGCGGATATCAAAGAGGGCTTCTTGTCCGAGGTTAACAAGAAGTGTACGAGAAGAGAGTTTGTGTAATCATACCCTGAGAGCCCTTTCAGGATCAAGAGCAAGACTAAACAAACTACTTGGATGTCTTCTAGTATACACTCTTGCAGAGGATAAATGAAGTGGAGTCGCCACCCAGACAGAGAATATAACACAGAAAAAACTCGAAAGGAGAGATCTAAGGACAGGAAAGGGTGAGAGGAAAGAAACGAGATGAATGTCAAAGGAACCAAGGACAAAAAAAACTCTATCCTTAGCAGCGACACCAAAAAATGTTTTCACGCAAGGTGTCTAAGCACCACGACAACGCTCAGACCGGGGGTTGTCACCCTGATCCCCGATCTCTCCGTTTAAGTCGTCTCCCTAGGCTAAGGGGGGTAGGTCCTATGATATAAAAGAAAACCAACTGAGAATCAGCTGGCTTGAGAGATATAGCGAGGAAAAGAAACACTTGAGTGATTTTAAAACTTGATTAGATCTTATTATGTTTAGTATCAGTGCCTTTGCTAGATGAAGTGGAAATTGAATAATTGATTCCTTGTCTAGGAAATAAATCTTTCAACAATTGCTTGAAAATATTTACTGAAATGGCTAGCATATGATGAGCATTAAAAAAAATAAAAAAAATCAAGCAACCACAATCAATTTTGATAACTTAGAAAAGCTCTAGCAACTAAACTTTCAAAAGATAGAATACTTTGAATGACCATAAAATGCTAACTAGTTCATAAAATGAATCACCACTTTCAGATAGCTAATTTTCAAATAAAATCTAAGCACATTTAGCTATGTAAAATGACAAACGAAAAAAATCTTTCAAAATTTTTCAATTTTTAAATATTTTATTTTTTATAAATTTAATTTATTTTTTAATGATTAAAATATAAACCAAGATCGTAAAGGAAAACTAAATTCTAAAATAAAGCAAGACTAAAAAAAAACCTAAAAGGGACTTTTTGGTCCTTTTTATGATTTTTAATATTATATTTAAAGTCAAAACAAAACTAAATTTAAATAAATCTAAAATCTAAATAAAAATTCAAATCTAAAATCTAAATCTAATCTATTTTTTTTATTTTTTTTAAATGAAGTCTTAAGTTAAATTCATAAACTAAAAAATATATATAACTTAACTAAAGAGAAAACAAAAATGAAAATCAATATATGTCTAAACCCTAACCCCTAACTAAAAGAAATATATACATCGCATATAATTTATTATCCAACGCATATAAAAACAAAAGGAAATATGACCCAAGCCCGTATATACGAATAAAAATTGAAATTTTTTCACTGCTATGGATGTATGCAGTGCAAGTGCAGTCGACAGCAAGGAAGAAAAGCTCGAGAGAAGGCTGAGGGAAGGAATATGGGCTTGGCAGCTCAAAACAAGACGTAGAGGATGAAGAAGATTGCGGATGGGAAAGACTGCGGACAACGATTGAGGAGCAACTGCATGTAATGAGGGAGCTAAACGGAGCAGGGGTTGAGTATGGACGCGTGAGGATGGCAAGGACACTATATGGTGTTGCAAATCAATGGAGGAAAACACGTAGATCAATGGGTGAGAATGGAGCTTGCAACAGCGTGAGGAATGCCTCTTAAAGGATGGCGAGTTAGCGTGGGATGGCCAACAGATGGGCAGACAGCAAATGAATAGCAGTGTACAAATTGAAGAAAACATAGGCACAGGGTGGAGTTGACTGCGTGAAGGGTGGTGGCGTAACCTGGTAATAAATAAAAATTAAAAAAAAATTGCGTGCACTGGACAGTAGAACACTGTGTGGAGGCTCAGTGAGGAATGCCGCAGAAATTGACAGCCATGAGCAGCGTATGAAGTGTGGATCAGGAAGAGAAATTTTGAATGCAGGCAAGAGAAGAAGTATGGGTGCAGGTGCGTGGGGCTTGTACGGCTGCATAGGAAGATTGAGGAGCTGGACGGAGTAGGGAGATGAATACATAGGGGACTGCAAGGAAAAACGCTAGACAAATGAAACGTTTGGAGAGTTTGGAAGTTGAGGGTGTAAGGGAGCTACACGGAGAGGGCAAAGACTTGGGAGCTAAAGCTGAAGATGATTGCGTGAAGGAAAAAGGCCGGATGTATGGCAGCAGCAGGAATATGATAAAATTCTCCAGAAAAATTAATAAAAAATTTAAATCGTATAAACCCTTATAAAAATTTTCTAGATTTCCAAACCCTTGAACAATAGAAACGTACACCTGCGAAAAATTAGTTTTAAAGCAAATATTTCTGCTAGAGTTGATCCCAAGACCAGATCTTACCCTCCAGAGCCTAGTTCTAGCTTCAAGATTGAATCTCACCTTCATATCTGCAACCTGCAATGACAAAAACAAACACACAGAAACAAAATATGCAATAAGCGAATCTATAAACCCTGAAACCAGTGAAATAATTACAATATTCACAGTTTAAAGTCTCTAAATAGCTAGATTTATCAGTATGCCACAGAAATATTTTCAGAATTTTAAATTTAATGTGAGATGCTTTAGAAAACCTTTCATGCATTCACAAGAAAAATTTTAATGAGAAGCCCGGGATCAAAACTAGTTGGGCTCTTCAGAATATGCTTCTCAGGAGTTGGCTGGTTCAGCCAAGAACTTACCCAAACGCCTGTTGATCTTCGAATTCAAGATTTTCCTGCACAGCTTACTTCAACCATTAACAAAGAGGGAGAAAACGATACTAAAATCCAAATCTAATAGAGATACCTGTCATCATATTCAGAAATTTAACTACCATTCAAACCCTAGTGACTAAACAAGATACCTGTGTTTAAAATCACTCTTCATCAAGCTATCATCAATCGATGAAATTAAATTTATGTAGAAAAATAAAACACCTTACAGCATTTCCAGAAGAGTAACACCAGCAAAATTTCAACCCCAAATTTTTTCTTTATTGTGCATAAAAAAAACGATTAAAAAACGATTACAAGAGAGCTTTCTTTAGCACAAAAATCACAGATCGAATGATCTCAAATGACCCCTGACACTCTATTTAAAGATAAATTTCCCAACGACTAGTTCAAGTGATTCATGTCAACGAGATCTCGACCATTGATGAGGATCAAAATCTCTTTTAATCTCATCCATCGAAATTTTAAATACATTTTAATATATTAAAAAATTAAACTTTTACATTTATTTCCTCAAAACTTTGACTTATTATTATTTTATTATTTTATTTCATTTTTATTTTTATTTTTTTTACTCTTTTTTTTTAATTTTTTAGTTATTATTATTTTTTTATTTAAAGGAACCCTCGAACTTAGCCTTTGGAAAAATCACTTAGGACATAGGACTTGTGAGGGGATAAAACATTTTCTAACTCTCAAGACACTTTACATCATGATTTTTACATCTCAAGGGGGGGAACTCATTTGACATAGACCCTCATAGACCACCCAGTTCTGCAACACAAATATAATCTAGTAGATCAAGCAATTTGTAATAAAATACCCTAACCAAATAGTTAGGACTATTCCCAAATCACTTTTACATAGACTCGACAAAGAACGCTAGGAGTCCCCTAAAATTCTAATGACAAAATCCATTCCGGATTTCGGGTTAGGCTGAAGAAAAACTCTGCCGATCATGGATCGATGAAATAAAAAACCTTCCAGAATGTAAATCATCACTAAAAAATTAGGTTTACCTAGACAATTACATACATAATACAGTTCTGCTAAGATTATTTACAATTTACACATGCAGACTGAGTTTACAACATAACATGATTGAGTTGATGATGATGTCGAATGGCACGGACACGTTGATCAGGTGCTATCCCTTTTGTGAAAAAAGGAGGTGTACTACTATGGGTAGTTGACACGTAGTGGTTAACACATGTAAGTCAAGTTTCCTCAGTCCCGGGTGGAACCGATCAACCCAATGACACATGCAACAACCTGCTTGACTGATGGTAACTTTTGTGCAGTTTCTGAGAGGACGCTAGATTGGCTGCCTAGAGGGATTGCACAATTTCTAGGTTGAGAAGTCCTGCTGAGCTAGATTGTGCAGTTTTTCTAAGGAAGGTTGACAAGGATAATTGAGCAATTCCTTAGGCCAGTAGGCTGCCAGTGAGGATTGAATGATTTCTGGAGGGAAGGTTGGTTCCCCTCCAAAATTACGTAATTTCTTGAGGGAGTTGTTCAGCGTACAATTGGACCAAGTCTGGGGAAGTAGCCTGTGAGGGGAATGCAACAAGCTATCATGCACAGGCTGTCATGTTGCTAGAAAACCACATAATCTTGTGTAATTGACAGTGTAAGACATGCTATTAAGGATGGTTGGTAGGGAGGCTCCAAAACGAAGCTAAGGCAAAATTTTGAAAGGTAGTTGTAGCCGCTACAACATTGTCCTTGTAGTGTTCTTAGTTGTATAACACTGTAAGCTTAGATTTATTCAACAATAAATGGACCTAGCCACAATTTCTAGTTTTCTCAAATTTTCTTTTATTTTGCTATCATAAATAAGAACCAAGTCCCTTTTTATATATTTCTTTTTCACATGACAATTATGCCAAGATTTCTATTGTTTCTTTTGGATTTCCTAGTGATATTTTGCAATGAATTGGTCTTGTTATTATTCCTCTAATTGGTAGAACCTTTGTTTCTTATCTTTTTCCATATTGCATCTATGGAGAGAGGATACTTTGGTATCATTGCTCTAGAAGTATAGTGGAACTACAATTTCATGGTCATATATTAGCTTAAATGGTGTTTGTCCACTTGTTCATTTGTAAGTTGTCCTATATGCCTAGAGTACTACTAGTACATTTTCATCCTAATCCTCACAATCAATTCCACATCAATTTTTCAGTCTTTTATGTAAATTTTTGCACCATTTTCTTGTAGATGGTACGTTGATGTTTTCCTATTATCAATTAAAAATTTACTTAGTAGTACTTTGATTTTTTCATTTACAAAGCGTATCCCTTGGTCACTTGTAATGGTTAAGGGGCACCTAAATCTTGTAATGATGTTTTCATATATAAACTTCGTGGCTAGTATTTGGTGCACGATTCAACTAACATGACTTCTACTTATTTCGTTATGTATTTAATAGTGGTAATAATATATTTTTCTCTAGTTTTGTTTGCTCAATGCAAGTGGTCCAATAAAGTCAATTGCCTAGATTTCAAATAGTAAACATGGGTGTATAGAGTGTAGGAGCATTTCATTTTTCTTGAGTGATCAATCCATTCACTAGAAAATATCATATTTTCACAATAGGAATGTATTGTCGGCCACGAAAATCTAGCATGAACAATCTTCATTGCGATTGTATCTACTTGAAAGTGTACTCTCACAAGTCTTACATGTGCATTGTCAATTATTCCTTCTCTTTCATGTTACATGGCTCATCTTCTAATAACATAGTCAAGTCCTAGATTATAAAGAAATCCATTCATTATTATGAATGGTGTTACTATCATTGCCATGATCTTTCTTCTTGGTCTCAAGAAGTTCATTGCCATGATCTTCCTTCTTGGTCTCAAGAAGTTCATCATAGTGTTTTCCTTTTTCTAGGAAATTTAATTACTTTAAATCGTTGAACATTAAATTATCAATTTTGGAGTTCATAAAATGATGAAATTTTGAAAAGATATATGTAGGGTCTAGTAAATAAAAACCATGCTCTAATATAATCATCTTGTTTCATAAACCATTTCCAAAAACTGAAGTCAAGTGGGAAAAATGTGCTCTATTATTTAATCACTGATATGGCTTTGTTTTGATTCGATTAATACTCACTTTTGAAGTCCTCATTAATTCCTCTAGCTTTATCATACTTTTAAAATTGCAATAAATGGTTAATTAAAGTACCAAAACTGACCAAAGAATCTCAAGGTTGTAGCTTTAGGTCTTCGAACTATTCACAACCTTTTAAAGATTCCTTGGGTTAAAAATGTTTAGAACCATGGCTACAAATGAAACACACTACTAGAATTCCATTGTCACATTGTTCAATAGTCAAAAGGGATGCATAAAATGTAAAGGAATCAAATTGAAATGATTGTTTAAATAGAAAATGAATGATTCCTTTAATGTAAAGGAATCGAATTGAAATTATAGTTTAAATAGAAAAGGAATGATTCAAAGGAAAGGAATGGTACTCAATGTTGATAAGTGAAATTAAAACTTCTACCTAAAATAAATTAAATAATGCAAGGTATACTAGAGAAATGGGGTCCTACCTCCTCCATCACAGTGAGCGAAAAGGTTGCATTACATTGTTAAAGTGTAGAAAAAATAGTCTTTATCTTAGCATCCAAATGATAAAGAATTACACCATCTCTTGTGCAACTTTGTTCGTTGTTGCTTGAGCAGCCAAATTGCAATAATAACTTAGCTATCATTACCCCTACACACATTCCTCATGGGGTTGGATTTTACATATTTAATATTACATTGGAGAGAGAAAAAGATAAGGGCATTATTACCCATGTGAACCATCCCCTTGCATAAAAGGATCTCATTACTTAACTTGGGACAAAGTTGATTGGTGACTGTGATATGTTAACTATATGGCAATAAAATTAAGTTGGTTTAATGCCAAGTCTATATGATAATAAAATAAAGTTGGTTTAATGCCAAGTCATTGTGGTGATGTGGAATGCCCAACTTGGAGTGAAACAATCAAAGAAATTAGTTGTTATATATTTGTATATTGTAGGTTGACTGAAACTTTCACTAGAGCTCCAAACTTGAATAAAAGAGTGTTCAATTAGTTTTAGTTTTAATGAAATGAAAGCATGAAAACAACATTCCTCGCAAGATGCCCAAATTTGCTCACATGCGGCACAATCATCACAAACAATGAGGTGGTACTTGATTTCCTGTAGGCGGCGCTATTAGAATTGCTATGTTGCAGGGGCTACAAAATTTCCAATAGGTGGCACTACCATATTTCCTCTAGATGTTATAAAATATTGCTAAAGCCTTCAAAAATAACTAGGACAAAATACACTTCAAATAATCATCAAAACATGGGAAACCATAAAATTTGATATAACCATTTAACCTATTAAGTTCTTATGATGTGGAAATGGGTACATGTGATAAAATGGATGGTAAATGGATGAAAATGAATGGTAAGTGAATCACAAATAGTTAATATGAACTAATCAACTCTGAGGCTACATCCCCTTGCACTCAAGTCTTTGCATCTCCTCATGCAACACAAACATGAACTAACATGAACGATGCTTTGGTCTCCCCATATGATATTTTTTTTTTTTCTCCCCCTTTTTTTCTTTTCCTTCTACAAGATGAGAGTGTTTTGTATTCCTATAGAGTTGGGGATATATTTATGATATACAAGGATATCAAAATTGTACTTTTGTTACAAAATCAAACATATGATAATATGTTGTTGCAACACTGAGTGAAAGTGGTCTATTTTATCCTCAGGATTCTGTAGGTTTTAATGGAGTCTCAAGAAAGGGGAAAATGGCAGTATACACCAAAAATTGGTGGAAGGGAACAAAGAGTTAAAGAAATAAAAAAGGGAGGAAGCAAAAGAGCTTAAAAAGTTTGCTATGCATAAATTCCCAAGTTATATGACTATATAGAAGTAAAGATTGCTTACCCAATTACTATGTACAATAATTTGAAGAACACAAGCACTAAGATTCTAGCTACACACTCTGAAAAAATATGATGAAAATTAGTTGAAGGAACTTGGTTGCTAAGTTGTTGTAAGAATATTTATAAATCACTGAAACAAAGTTGTTGTAAGGAATGCCGAATGCATAAATTCGCAAGTTATATGACTATATGGAAGTAACGATTGCTTACCCAGTTACCATGTACAATAATTTGAAGACCACAAGCACTAAGATTTTGGCTACACAATGTGGAAAAATATGATGAAAAGTAGTTGAAGGAACTTGGTTATTGTGAGAAGACTAAATATATTCTATGGAAGGAAAAACAACAATATTAGTGTTGAACTTTGGAGAAGGAAGGCTGGAAATGTAAATGTAGTGGGAAATAGAATAATATTGCATGGATGAGCAGGGGAGTGTTGATGCCTCAAGCTCTGTAATGAGAAATTCATCTGCATAGTTGAAGCAATCTCTATCACACTTTACATTGACTCCCTCTTTTTGAAGCAAGTTGCCCTACCTACCCAACAATCAATTTTACCCTCTTTATTCGCATATAGTCAAAAGGTTACAGAAAAATATCTTGGGGAGTTCTGAAAATGGCTAAACTAAAGAAGGATTGTGAGATCAGTGAATTTTCTGCAAGATTGTACTGCAAGGCGGACGGTGCAAGTCTCTGTTGGGACTGCAATAACAAAGTTCACATTGCAAATTTTCTCATGGCGCGACATTTTCGAAGCTTGCTATGCTAGATATGCTAGTGTGTGATTGCATGGGGGCTTTCATGGCAAAGTCGGATCCCATTGTCTCCCACTGTGAGAGATGTGCTGGTGGAAGCCACACAAAGAGTGATGGTGATGGTGATGGTGATGGTGATGGGGAAAACTAGGCCAAAAATCCAAGCGTACCGCCCGCCGTCAGCTACTTGAGACTGCCTCTCAAATGTTATTTTATTGATCAAGAAGACGAATCATCTGCTGATGACCTGCACTATAGGCACCCTTTTGAAAGCCCTTAGGGTTGCAACCAGCCTCAACTGCTCTTTGAATGGTGCAGATCTACCAAAAAAGCCCTTCTTCTTATTGGTCCAGGTTGAGTGGAGGGTTGGAAGAGTTGGAATAAGGGGAGGGCTTTCACATTTTTATTGAGACCCTTAATGAGAAGTCCCTCCTTTTTTGGGTCTCAAGATTGGATTATGTTTTGAATCTCAAGTAGAGTATAGAGAATCAGTTGGGCTATCTTACAGATATACAACGTTTTTTTAAGCAATGTCAGGATCTATCCCAACTACATAATTTCAACATTTCAAGAAATTCTACCATTGTCTTGACATTGACGCTATAAGTGTGTGCTTCAAAACCCAGGAACCTAGGAGGTTCAATCTCCTATAAAGATGCAACGCGAGGCAAAGGATCTGCCACAATAAAATCCTAGACCTTACATTATTGAGAAACAATAATAAGTGTCTGCCATGGAGGTAAACTTAACATACATAAATCAGTTTTTTCCTATTATTCAATCCAAGGCAATGATTTACAAATTCATTGGTTTTTTGGCTGAGGTTGGGTTTTTACAACCTGAACAAAAAACTATGACATATACCTATGCCCAACATGCATCTTCAATGTTCAATTTGATACCCAAGAAGATTTTGAGAGTATCCAAAAAAAGACCCTATGACATATACCTATACCCAAAATGCTTCTTCAATGTTCAATTTGATACCCAGAAGATTTGGAGAGAATATTCAAAAAAAGACCCTACTTTTGGGGAAAAGCAGAGCTCTTCATTACCCCTTGGTTTTGAGATTTTGATCCACAACAATAGGCAACTCTACCAAATCTAACCCTTCCATTTCTAGTAGCAAAAGGTCCTCGAAATTGGAAACACTCATCTCATCCAAAATAATGTACACTGAGAAAATGAAGAAAGAGTTATCTATCATTGTTGGAATCTATGTAGAAATATACCTAGGTAAAGGTCTAGTTGATTATGTTCAATTGAGACATAAAAACTTTCAGTGGGCGCAACTTCTGAATTATTAAAATACAATATTTAGATTTTGATCATGCTACCAAATAGGACACTTGCAAGACACATGCCCTCACAGAAAAAAGCACCCAACAAGTAAAAAGTGACAGGTCCATAAAATCAAAAGATGACAACTTTCCAATCCATGTCTCACAGAGGAGGAAGAAGGGGAAACCAAAAAGAACCATCCAAACCAAGAAGACGAGGGTTCTCAAGTCTAGAGTGTCAACACAACCCATAAGCAGAATAGTAAAAAATTATAAGCAATCAAAGAACCAGAACAATAGAAAAATGAGGCACACAAAGAGCTCATGCTTCAAAAAAATTCGACTCAAACAGAGAACACCCAACAAAGACAACTGTGAACAATTTGGAAATGGTTCTTTTGTACCATTCTGCGAGGAAATGAAAGATGGTCCTAAAAAAGAAAGGAAAGAAGGGAATATAAGTGATTTTTATATAACCTAATCTTCTCCTTTGTATTTTCTTTCTTTAATTTTTCTCTGTGTTTCTAAGTCATAAGGCTACTCATATTGATGCTTTTAGCATCTGAAAAATGTAAATTTGTTCAGGTTCTTCAAAAGTTGAAATGAAACTACGAGTTTTCTCCATTTGAAAAAAAAATTCAATAGGTTGAAACTTGATGTATATAAGCTAAAACTATGAATTCTTCACACATCTCAAACCTTGGGTATAATTTTCATCATGTGAAATAAGTGTGTTGATGTCGAACATGCGATTTGGTTGGGTTATCGCCCATTGGGGTATGTTGTTAATCAACACGAGACAACTCATCATTGATGTCTATGAGTGTCGAGGTAATATTTTACATTTTGACATGTATGAATGGATCTAGTGAAGTTGATTCACTTGTCAAATCTAACGATAAATGGACACCAATGCATTTCCATTATCATTAGTGATGAATCTTTCCATTAATGAATGCAAGCTCCAATGTAGCATAGTCTTGAATTCCTTACAATATGTTGGAGTCTAATGGAACAAGAAAATATTAGTAGCATGAATACAAAATATTTACTGAATAATGGTCTAAAAGGTTGAATCAACAACATGCTACAATAATAAGGACGAATTCTGATCACCAAAAATCTAGTTTTCAGACATAATTCATGCCTAGCAATGCCAAAGAATTAGTTTTCACAACTAGGCTTATTTTTATCTTTACTTCAATTTCTCTCTTTCTTCTTATTTATTATTTATTTGTTTTTTTCTAATGAGGAAAATAATCAAGCAGTAAGAGTGGGCAAATTATCCTCCACACTCTTCCATCTCATTTTTCTAACATATATCTAAAATAAATTCTTCTTTCACCATGGGCCTAAGGTACAACCTCTATTGATCACCATTCACTATAAAGGATAATATTTCATCAATTGTCTTCATCCATGTTGATCCATTTTAAAAAATAGCTTCTATTTGATAAATCCCCAACCATCGAGTGGATGATGGATGGGCTAAGGCTAGGGCTTTTTCCTCTAGGTATTTCTTGCCCAAATACAACATTGTGGTAGTCCTTTACCTACCTTAATTCATCCAAACAATAAACAACATATCTGGAAATTCCTTGTAGCCCTTGGTTCATTGTTGTTTTTTCTAACCATGTGGCTAACCTCCTTAAGCTTTCCTTTTTTACAAAGTCCCTTAACTCATTTGCAACCAACCTTCTTTAGCTTTATACACTGCTACATCAGCCCTAATCATTCCTTGTTCATCCTTGGCCTTCTCCTTATGCCCCAACAGCTTCTATTTGATAAAGCCCCCACCATCGAGTGAATAATGGATGGGCTAGGGCTAGGGCTTTTTCCTCTAGGTATTTCTTGCCCAAATACAACATTGTGGTAGTCCCTTACCTACCTTAATTCATCCAAACAATAAACAACATCCCTGGAAATTCCTTGTAGCCCTTGGTTTATTGTTGTTTTTTCTAACCATGTGGCTAACCTCCTTAAGCTTTCCTTTTTTATAGAGTCCCTTAACTCATTTGCAACCAACCTCCTTTAGCTTTATACACTGCTACATCAACCCTAATCATTCCTTGTTCATCCTTGGCCTTCAACCTATGCCCCAACAGGCCTCTCGTAACAACTACAAACCTTACTAGGCCTATAAATCAGTTTTTTCCTATTATTCAATCCAAGGCAATGATTTACAAATTCATTGGTTTTTTGGCTGAGGTTGGGTTTTTACAACCTGAACAAAAAACTATGACATATACCTATGCCCAACATGCATCTTCAATGTTCAATTTGATACCCAAGAAGATTTTGAGAGTATCCAAAAAAAGACCCTATGACATATACCTATACCCAAAATGCTTCTTCAATGTTCAATTTGATACCCAGAAGATTTGGAGAGAATATTCAAAAAAAGACCCTACTTTTGGGGAAAAGCAGAGTTCTTCATTACCCCTTGGTTTTGAGATTTTGATCCACAACAATAGGCAACTCTACCAAATCTAACCCTTCCATTTCTAGTAGCAAAAGGTCCTCAAAATTGGAAACACTCATCTCATCCAAAAGTATGTACACTGAGAAAATGAAGAAAGAGTTATTTATCATTGTTGGAATCTATGTAGAAATATACCTAGGTAAAGGTCTAGTTGATTATGTTCAATTGAGACATAAAAACTTTCAGTGGGCGCAACTTCTGAATTATTAAAATACAATATTTAGATTTTGATCATGCTACCAAATAGGACACTTGCAAGACACATGCCCTCACAGAAAAAAGCACCCAACAAGTAAAAAGTGACAGGTCCATAAAATCAAAAGATGACAACTTTCCAATCCATGTCTCACAGAGGAGGAAGAAGGGGAAACCAAAAAGAACCATCCAAACCAAGAAGATGAGGGTTCTCAAGTCTAGAGTGTCAACACAACCCATAAGCAGAATAGTAAAAAATTATAAGCAATCAAAGAACCAGAACAATAGAAAAATGAGGCACACAAAGAGCTCATGCTTCAAAAAAATTCGACTCAAACAGAGAACACCCAACAAAGACAACTGTGAACAATTTGGAAATGGTTCTTTTGTACCATTCTGCGAGGAAATGAAAGATGGTCCTAAAAAAGAAAGGAAAGAAGGGAATATAAGTGATTTTTATATAACCTAATCTTCTCCTTTGTATTTTCTTTCTTTAATTTTTCTCTGTGTTTCTAAGTCATAAGGCTACTCATATTGATGCTTTTAGCATCTGAAAAATGTAAATTTGTTCAGGTTCTTCAAAAGTTGAAATGAAACTACGAGTTTTCTCCATTTGAAAAAAAAAATTCAATAGGTTGAAACTTGATGTATATAAGCTAAAACTATGAATTCTTCACACATCTCAAACCTTGGTTATAATTTTCATCATGTGAAATAAGTGTGTTGATGTCGAACATGCGATTTGGTTGGGTTATCGCCCATTGGGGTATGTTGTTAATCAACACGAGACAACTCATCATTGATGTCTATGAGTGTCGAGGTAATATTTTACATTTTGACATGTATGAATGGATCTAGTGAAGTTGATTCACTTGTCAAATCTAACGATAAATGGACACCAATGCATTGCCATTATCATTAGTGATGAATCTTTCCATTAATGAATGCAAGCTCCAATGTAGCATAGTCTTGAATTCCTTACAATATGTTGGAGTCTAATGGAACAAGAAAATATTAGTAGCATGAATACAAAATATTTACTGAATAATGGTATAAAAGGTTGAATCAACAACATGCTACAATAATAAGGACGAATTCTGATCACCAAAAATCTAGTTTTTAGACATAATTCATGCCTAGCAATGCCAAAGAATTAGTTTTCACAACTAGGCTTATTTTTATCTTTACTTCAATTTCTCTCTTTATTCTTATTTATTATTTATTTGTTTTTTTCTAATGAGGAAAATAATCAAGAAGTAAGAGTGGGCAAATTATCCTCCACACTCTTCCATCTCATTTTTCTAACATATATCTAAAATAAATTCTTCTTTCAACATGGGCCTAAGGTACAACCTCTATTGATCACCATTCACTATAAAGGATAATATTTCATCAATTGTCTTCATCCATGTTGATCCATTTTAAAAAATAGCTTCTATTTGATAAATCCCCAACCATCGAGTGGATAATGGATGGGCTAAGGCTAGGGCTTTTTCCTCTAGGTATTTCTTGCCCAAATACAACATTGTGGTAGTCCTTTACCTACCTTAATTCATCCAAACAATAAACAACATATCTGGAAATTCCTTGTAGCCCTTGGTTCATTGTTGTTTTTTCTAACCATGTGGCTAACCTCCTTAAGCTTTCCTTTTTTACAAAGTCCCTTAACTCATTTGCAACCAACCTTCTTTAGCTTTATACACTGCTACATCAGCCCTAATCATTCCTTGTTCATCCTTGGCCTTCTCCCTATGCCCCAACAGCTTCTATTTGATAAAGCCCCCACCATCGAGTGAATAATGGATGGGCTAGGGCTAGGGATTTTTCCTCTAGGTATTTCTTGCCCAAATACAACATTGTGGTAGTCCCTTACCTACCTTAATTCATCCAAATAATAAACAACATACCTGGAAATTCCTTGTAGCCCTTGGTTTATTGTTGTTTTTTCTAACCATGTGGCTAACCTCCTTAAGCTTTCCTTTTTTATAGAGTCCCTTAACTCATTTGCAACCAACCTTCTTTAGCTTTATACACTGCTACATCAACCCTAATCATTCCTTGTTCATCCTTGGCCTTCAACCTATGCCCCAACAGGCCTCCCGTAACAACTACAAACCTTACTAGGCCTATAAATCAGTTTTTTCCTATTATTCAATCCAAGGCAATGATTTACAAATTCATTGGTTTTTTCGCTGAGGTTGGGTTTTTACAACCTGAAAAAAAAACTATGACATATACCTATGCCCAACATGCATCTTCAATGTTCAATTTGATACCCAAGAAGATTTTGAGAGTATCCAAAAAAAGACCCTATGACATATACCTATACCCAAAATGCTTCTTCAATGTTCAATTTGATACCCAGAAGATTTGGAGAGAATATTCAAAAAAAGACCCTACTTTTGGGGAAAAGCAGAGCTCTTCATTACCCCTTGGTTTTGAGATTTTGATCCACAACAATAGGCAACTCTACCAAATCTAACCCTTCCATTTCTAGTAGCAAAAGGTCCTCGAAATTGGAAACACTCATCTCATCCAAAAATATGTACACTGAGAAAATGAAGAAAGAGTTATCTATCATTGTTGGAATCTATGTAGAAATATACCTAGGTAAAGGTCTAGTTGATTATGTTCAATTGAGACATAAAAACTTTCAGTGGGCGCAACTTCTGAATTATTAAAATACAATATTTAGATTTTGATCATGCTACCAAATAGGACACTTGCAAGACACATGCCCTCACAGAAAAAAGCACCCAACAAGTAAAAAGTGACAGGTCCATAAAATCAAAAGATGACAACTTTCCAATCCATGTCTCACAGAGGAGGAAGAAGGGGAAACCAAAAAGAACCATCCAAACCAAGAAGACGAGGGTTCTCAAGTCTAGAGTGTCAACACAACCCATAAGCAGAATAGTAAAAAAATATAAGCAATCAAAGAACCAGAACAATAGAAAAATGAGGCACACAAAGAGCTCATGCTTCAAAAAAATTCGACTCAAACAGAGAACACCCAACAAAGACAACTGTGAACAATTTGGAAATGGTTCTTTTGTACCATTTTGCGAGGAAATGAAAGATGGTCCTAAAAAAGAAAGGAAAGAAGGGAATATAAGTGATTTTTATATAACCTAATCTTCTCCTTTGTATTTTCTTTCTTTAATTTTTCTCTGTGTTTCTAAGTCATAAGGCTACTCATATTGATGCTTTTAGCATCTGAAAAATGTAAATTTGTTCAGGTTCTTCAAAAGTTGAAATGAAACTACGAGTTTTCTCCATTTGAAAAAAAAAATTCAATAGGTTGAAACTTGATGTATATAAGCTAAAACTATGAATTCTTCACACATCTCAAACCTTGGGTATAATTTTCATCATGTGAAATAAGTGTGTTGATGTCGAACATGCGATTTGGTTGGGTTATCGCCCATTGGGGTATGTTGTTAATCAACACGAGACAACTCATCATTGATGTCTATGAGTGTCGAGGTAATATTTTACATTTTGACATGTATGAATGGATCTAGTGAAGTTGATTCACTTGTCAAATCTAACGATAAATGGACACCAATGCATTGCCATTATCATTAGTGATGAATCTTTCCATTAATGAATGCAAGCTCCAATGTAGCATAGTCTTGAATTCCTTACAATATGTTGGAGTCTAATGGAACAAGAAAATATTAGTAGCATGAATACAAAATATTTACTGAATAATGGTCTAAAAGGTTGAATCAACAACATGCTACAATAATAAGGACGAATTCTGATCACCAAAAATCTAGTTTTCAGACATAATTCATGCCTAGCAATGCCAAAGAATTAGTTTTCACAACTAGGCTTATTTTTATCTTTACTTCAATTTCTCTCTTTATTCTTATTTATTATTTATTTGTTTTTTTCTAATGAGGAAAATAATCAAGAAGTAAGAGTGGGCAAATTATCCTCCACACTCTTCCATCTCATTTTTCTAACATATATCTAAAATAAATTCTTCTTTCACCATGGGCCTAAGGTACAACCTCTATTGATCACCATTCACTATAAAGGATAATATTTCATCAATTGTCTTCATCCATGTTGATCCATTTTAAAAAATAGCTTCTATTTGATAAATCCCCAACCATCGAGTGGATAATGGATGGGCTAAGGCTAGGGCTTTTTCCTCTAGGTATTTCTTGCCCAAATACAACATTGTGGTAGTCCTTTACCTACCTTAATTCATCCAAACAATAAACAACATATCTGGAAATTCCTTGTAGCCCTTGGTTCATTGTTGTTTTTTCTAACCATGTGGCTAACCTCCTTAAGCTTTCCTTTTTTACAAAGTCCCTTAACTCATTTGCAACCAACCTTCTTTAGCTTTATACACTGCTACATCAGCCCTAATCATTCCTTGTTCATCCTTGGCCTTCTCCGTATGCCCCAACAGCTTCTATTTGATAAAGCCCCCACCATCGAGTGAATAATGGATGGGCTAGGGCTAGGGATTTTTCCTCTAGGTATTTCTTGCCCAAATACAACATTGTGGTAGTCCCTTACCTACCTTAATTCATCCAAACAATAAACAACATACCTGGAAATTCCTTGTAGCCCTCGGTTTATTGTTGTTTTTTCTAACCATGTGGCTAACCTCCTTAAGCTTTCCTTTTTTATAGAGTCCCTTAACTCATTTGCAACCAACCTTCTTTAGCTTTATACACTGCTACATCAACCCTAATCATTCCTTGTTCATCCTTGGCCTTCAACCTATGCCCCAACAGGCCTCCCGTAACAACTACAAACCTTACTAGGCCTCTCTTTCCTACCCTCTGCTAGTTGTTTTGCACTGCAACTAGTCTCCATAATCCACCACAAGCTTGTAGCCTAATTTAACAGCCCTCTATCACCTTTTTCCCTACGGTCAACTCCAGCTAATCCTCCCTTTCCTTGCAACTTGGTTCCTTCGACCGCAACCCCTCCATTTGTCCTTCGTTGCTTTATTTTTAGTTGTGGTTTACTTCTAGGCCTCCAACTAGCTTCTTGTTCCAATGTAGGCATATGCCCTACTATCACCTCCCTGCAACCAACACCTGTGACCTGTGGTCGGTTGCAAACTCTCTTATGACCAACGACTGCAACCCTTTTGTTCTAGTTATGGCCAACACTCATCCCACCTTCACAACTTACTATAATAGATAGCCCACATGGTCAACGTTGTTCAAACCTCAAATCTTTCCTTCTTGTCCTCTATTTGCTTGCCGAGGCAACAACTTGATCAACCAACCTTCAAACAAGGAATGGCATCCTATCTCAAATTGTGGCTTCCTTCCTTAGGCCTATAGCTAAGTCCCTTTTAGCTCCTCACACAAGAAGAACTATCCTTCATGCTCCTTATATTTATACTTTTCCAAGGGGTGTGTCTCTTGGCCTTGCTGGCCAACCTAAACCAACTTAATACTTTAAGCCAACAATAATTAATTTTAAATATTAAATGTTTTTCCTTGGGTTTAAAACCCTAGAAAACAACTCAAAATGCCCAGTGGCTTTTTCTAATTAGAAATATCTTCAAAGGAACCAATAGTACTCCACACACCTGAGGTATGATCTATACCTTAGCTAGGAAACATGAAATCCACATTGAAGATGCTCAACTCGAAAAAAAAAATTACACAACAAATATCCTAGTAATCAGATCAATGTACAGTTCACATAATATAGCCTAAAACTAATTTCTTATTAGTCCTTTAACAATAAAATTTAAGGCTCCTATACCAGGGATATTGGCGCTTTACAATCCATGTATAATGCCAATATGAGGTGTAACATTTGACCAATACACCTAGGGTTGAGGCAACGTCCCATAAGCTCTCATCTACCCAAAAAGCAACACCTACAACACTTCAAATATTATTGTTGTAGCAAACTAGGTTAATCAACAAACTAATTCACTTACTTAGGCATGTTCCTTTAGCACACAATCCTCCTTTAGTTGTTGTCAGCGCTTCCATCCACCCTAATACCCTTACATTTATCTTTATTCTTCTGCAACAACCCTTAAACCTTGCTTCTAGGTTGTTGTAGTCTTATTGTCCACCTCATCCATCAATAAACCTTGGCCTACTCCCTCAGGTCACAACCCATGTTGTTCAACCCCTTTTCCAATTCAACCAACCTTATTCTCCTTGTTCATCCCTGCTTCCAACTTTAACCAAGTTGTGGCTCCCCCTTCAACCAACTCCAATCTGGTTGTTCTAGGCCTTAGTTGGGCCTCCTATCCCCACTACCCCTGTAGCCTTGCTCATAGGGATATGATTGACTTTAAATCACTAGTGAACCTTCTTCTAGGGCTTCGCCTTACCTCTTGGCAAATTCCCATTGACTATGGCCTATTCAACCCTACCTCCTAACGAATTCCCCTTAACTGCATCGTATTCCACCCTTCCCCTAGTAGCACTATGACTTGTCCTCTAGTTGTCCAAACAAGGCTAACCAAACTAAAAAAAAAAGAGATACTCCTCTCCTCATTGCCATTGCTACTCTACTCTTCTCCAAGGCTTGTTTCTTGCGATTAGGTCCTTTTTCTCCATAAACACAAGAAGAATGTCCTTTCCTTCTTGTATTTATATTATTCCAAGTAGGGGAAACCTTAAGTGACATGTCCCTTGGCCTCATTGGTGGACTTACGACTTGACCCTCAAGTCAACTCACAATTTAATTATATTATTAAATGTCTTTCCTTGGGTTCCAAACACACTCCTTTGGGTCCAAAATCCCAAACTAAAAACCAAAAAGCCCTGGGCTTTTCCAGTTAGAAATATCTTCCAATCTACCAAATTTCAACACCATATAAAGAAAAGAATTTGTTTCCCATATACCAACTCATAAGGTGTAGATTTGGTAGTTTTTCTCCAAGTATTCCTACAAGTCCACAATGCTTCGAGCAACTAATCCACCCAAACTTTACGACAAGATTCGATTGTCTTTGTGAAAATTAATTCTAACATTTTGTTGGTGGAATCTACCCATCTATTAGCTAGCAAATGGTATGAAGAATAGATCATGTGCTTAATCTAGTCCCATTGAATGAGGGATGGAATAATTTTTTATGTGCATTGCATCCCCTACTATCGACCACTAAAGTAGTCACATTGTAATTCTAGATGCCATGGATCTAACCTTTGGTGACACAAACATAACAAGGAATAGGAGATAGGGTAGCTAGAGTAACTAAAATTCAATCCTACTCACAACTACTACAAGGAGGACCTCCATCATTCTTCCTTGAAGTGATTGCTTAAATTTTCAAAAAAATACTCTTTTATGAAGTGATGCTTAGTCATCTGAAAAAAAAAATGTTGCTTCTTGCAATTATATTTCCTTCTATCTTGCCTATTTATTTGTTAACCATAGCTATACTCCAAATAATCTATTTCAACAGAGAAAGAACGCAATAGACAATAAAATGTTTCAAAAATAACATGATAAAAAATTATAAATATTAATAAACCAAATATAAATGCATTTGAATAATAATTATTTTTCTATTGTTTCATGGATGTTTCTTACTCCACAAATTATATTCTATAGATTTTACTATATAAATTTGTACTCAATCTTTATACAAATTTATATTTAATCTAGATACCTATATCTTCTATAGATTTTACAATTTATGTGGACTATTTTTCTTATAATCATCCATAAGATACTTACCTAGATTTTTACCTAGCTTCTTAATATTCCTTAGGTCACTGAACCGTAAATCACCTAAATTCACAAGCATTTCTTAAAGGAGTTTTCAAGTTAAATGGAGCAAATAATTTCTTATGCGTATTACTTAAAGAAACCCTTCAAAAGTGTTAATGATCCCTTTATAGAAATGGTTAAGTTGAAAACTTGAACGATATCTTGGATCAAGTTATCTTGGAAAAGGATTAAACAATTCCCGTTAGCAAAGTGAATAACCGATAAAATCGCTTTGTACCACTAAAGCATAAATTACCATAAAATCTAGCAAAATCGCCTAAATTCACAAGCGATTTCTTAAGGGAACTTTCAAATATAAGGGATCACTCTTTATTGTTGGGAGGAACCCCTCAAAGTGTTCCTCATCATCCCCCCATAAAATTGGCTAAGTTGAAAAAATGCACAAACATCGAGGGAGGATTGAACGACTCCCACTAGCAAGGTAATGGTATAAATTCAACTCATTTCACACCATTCATTGTGCTCTTTATGGACACTAATGGACACTGTCCATTCACTCAACTCATCTCGCACCATTCATTGTGCTCTTTATGGACACTATGGACACTATCCCTTCACTCAACTCATCTCGCACCATTCATTGTGCTCTTTATGGACACTATCCCTTCACATCAGATATGTGTATATTCCAATATCAAAACATGTTGATTTTCAATGGTAAACTCTACAAGCACTCGAGGAAAACATTCAAGTGGCTACGAACAAGATGTGGCTAGGTATACGTATTAAATGCATTTCCCATTGTGGTTAAAAGATTTGATTCTAAAAGTAAAATCTTAATATTTCCATTTGTGCTTTTCCATCATCATGAATACTCTCTTTCCTACACTATGTTTTGGGACCCTAAGGCGAACTACCCATCATCATGAATACCATCTACATTCACAACAGCCCCCCTATTGCCTAAAGTGCTCGAATATTCTCTCTCGAATATTCTCTCTACACAATCCTTTTGGATTTTTGTAGGGACGAATCGACTAACATCTGCGTGCTCTTTATTTTTAATGAAGTAAATGCAAGTTTAACACTCGATTTAAGTTTATCACCTTAATCCATATTTAGTTAGTGCTTTTGACAATTTTGTCTGATTAATCTTTTTTGAATTTGACTATGGAAAACCGTCTATAATACGCTATAGAATTTTCTTTTTAGTTGCAACTATTTTAGTGAATTCCGTCCGGGCGAGCAATCTCAAACCTATTTGGCGAGCAACTATGATTGAATATTGCTTTCACAACCGTTGCGAGAAAGCAGGGAAAACGCTCAGAGAACACGAGCCAAAGATGTCAAATCTGTAAAAAACACAGAACAATGGACAGAAGCCGTAGTTTAGAGAACCAAAACATCAGTCATTCGGAACTTGGAAGCAATCATGGTTATCAAATGTGATGCGTACACGAAAACCCGGCATAGTGGACTGTGCCGTATCTGAATTTGTGTATACAAACGGAATTTTTTTGGGTGCATTCAAGGTGTCCAATTATTCTGAAACAGCCTGCAGACTGTTGAGTCTTTTCACAGTTTTGTACCTTCATAATAATCGACAAAATTTGAGGGAATTTCTTCTAAAATTCTGGAGTTACACTGATACGATGATTCACAATTGTGAGTAATACTATTTTTGTTAGTTAGCTCAGGGGGACCGGAAATTACTGTAAAAAATAATCTTCTGGCCGCTGACGAACTCGGTCTCCTTTTATAAGCCCTCTCAGAAAGAATAATAGGGGATTAGGATTGATCCATCTCCCAGCGTAATCCAGACGCCACCCCGTCGTGTCTTGGAACGTATTCCTGCAATTTGATGGAAATCAATTTACAAAGAAAAAGTTGGATGAAGAATGATATCAGTGTGGAATGGAACTCGTTTATTACCTCTAATTTTCGCACTAATTCTTTGGCTGTGGGAGCAGACACGATGATATGACGTGCAGCGGGCGTGATGAACCCATCGTCGACAGCCTGGTCGATGAATGTTAACAGAGAATCGTAGTAGCCTTCCACATTCAACAATCCGACCTGAATTCAACAAAAGAATTATCTGTCAACGTACAACCTTTACCAGAACTTCTGAATTTGATGAAACACCGGAATGGTATATAGTATTTACCGGCTTGTTGTGGATCCCGAGCTGAGCCCATGTTATGACTTCCAAAAGTTCTTCCAATGTCCCGTAACCTCCTGTCTCGTAGTTCAACAGTTGCCAGGATGCGTACACGGTCAGAATTGTTCGTAGTACATGGACGGTAGACCATTGCAGTTCATCTGATATTTCAGAAGAAATGCCTGACCCAGACAGCGCGAGACCCGGATTCGAAGACTAAATATTCTAATGAGAAATTCAGAAACTTATCGTTTAATACCTGGCAGAGCAATGAAAGCATCTGATTGGCGTGCCATTTCTGCCTTTCTTTCATGCATATCTCCTACAGCTCTTACTTCTCCAACAGTTTCGCCCGTAAGCTGCACGATGTTACAACAAATATAACGTTAGTGGCCATGTCAAGCCAAATTAAAGAAATTCCACTGCGTGTAAACGACTAATTAAAGAATTTCTAGAATTCACCTCTGGACACATCAGTGTCTTGGGAATAACCCTGCACATCAAAGGGAAGGCAAAAAATGGTGTGAGATTCGAACAGCGCACGCCTTAGAGGCCAAAGCATGAGCTAGAATGTTAAATATTTCAGCATTTAAAAAGGCCGGCCGCTGTAAGGTTTATAGACCAGCGATGAAATAGAAAATCTTTTAACTCTAGATCCAATATTACACCGGAATTCGACCTGCCAACGGTAAAGAAAATTTACCCCAACACATGGCCACCGCCATTATAGACCGCCTGCGACACGAGGCCCATGAGCCCCACACTTCCTCCACCATAAACCAGGTCCATGTTCCGCGAAACCTGGCGGATCACAAAATAAAGCTCAGAGATTAACTTTACTCGATACACAGTACAAGTGTGGGACAATAAAAGAAGCGAAAAAGACTCGGGCGGGACAGCCATGTTTAAGAAGGCGTGCATTTCTTACTGAAGTGCTTTAATACGAGGATTTTGCCGAAGTAATTGTTGGTTGAAGTTCAAATTTAAGCGAAGAAAGTGCCGGCAACATGGATAAAATCCACAAGACTACATGTAAATACGAAACAGCTCATAGATGGAAACTAAAGATCGTTAAATTGTCAATGGGGAAATCACCGACAAGAAGATTTGAACTCATTATTCAGTTAAAACGTCACTCTGGAAGTCCAGACTCCGGACCGCGTGAATTAAATTCACGACTTCAAACAGCACGGAACTATCAGAAATTTTCAGCTGCAATCTAGGATGAAAGAAGAAGGCCGCTAATTCAACTGATAATCAAAATATACTTAAAATTTTAAATAAACAAATGATACACACATCCACAGACAAGAAAACGAGGAACAACATAGTCTCATGCAAGAAGCCGGAACTACCGTGTTTTTAAAGAAGCCGGAACTACCGTGTTTAAAAACCTTCAATTGCATAGTAGCCTTTAATGGTGCAGGTCCTGGACAGAATTTCTAGTAGTATTTAAAGATTTAAGCAAGAAAAAAGGCCAATAATACTACATAGATATTGTCAATTGATATAGTAAAACTAGCCCAGCCATATCCAGCAACAGTACCGTCAAAGGTTCACGCATAACGGATTTAAACAGAGGAACTGTGAACATAGATCCACAGCTTTAAAACAAGACTTATCTGTAGAAATTTCAGCTATATTCGTGGTTTAAGGAAGAAAAAGGTCTTCACTAAAACTGAAGCTCGACAGATACTCTTGACAAGAAAGAACACATCGGTAAACAAAAGAGAGGGCTACCAAACTGAAAACTCCAAGTTTAGTTCAATTACGTTTAATGGAGTCAGCTATCGACCTGGAGAACACCTATCATATGTAAAAAGAATTAAAGACCGAGCACTAAAGTTAGCTCCCAAATTTAAATCCGACTTCACTTCCATTGCCTTCTGTGGAAATGCTTCATGCTGTGCTCAAGGATCAAGTAAAGGGGAAATCTTTCGTGCTGTGCTCAAAGATCAAGTAAAGGAGAGAGGCCGTTCATATGATTATTAAAATAAAAACAACATACTAAAACAGAACAGACAAAGCGTTACACGGCAATAAATTCGACCTCTGAAAGCTGACCAATATTATTTCTTCAGGTCTCCACGTTAAGAAATTTCCGCTGTATTCCAGGTTAAGGAAAGGAAAGTCCCCTAAATGCAAAAGAAAGAGACAACGGCTAGGCGAAATTATTTGTTCAGGCATCCACCTGATGAATTCTCAGCTGTATTCGAAGTTAAACGAAGAAAAGGCCCCTAAATGCATAAAAAATCGACATCGGCTTTCATGCCTGTGAAGGTTCCCTATTGATCAAAATTATTATTTTCGCTAGTGACGTATTTATTTCAAGTCTCCAGGTGAAGAATTTTCAGCTGTATTCGAAGCTCAAGGAATAAAAAGCCTCTAAATTCATAAAGCTACTGATAATTTAGCGGATCTGACGAATCTTATTTAAGCTACTGATAATTTAGCGGATATGATGAATATTATTTCCAGAACTGGTTGATAACATTCCTAGATCTCCAGAATTTTGAGCTGTAGTCGAGGTTCATGAAAGAAAAGACACTAAATGCCTAAACTCGACATCGGCTTTAGTGATCCTAAAACTTTTCAATGGGCATAAAAAGATATTATTTCGACAACTTTCCGTATTATTTATGTCGATCCTACAGAATTCATGCCGACAAGCAGACAAAAAAGCCGAAATAATATAAGAGTTCATGATCTTTACCAGTTCGTTTCCAAGTTCAACTGCTGCGGCCTGATAGCTCAACTTTTTGCCCGGACTGCTGCCGCAGAAGACGCAGACGCTCTTGAATCTGGACGCCCTCTGTTCGAACCCTGACCCCGTCTCCATCGCTCCCTTTTTCTTACTCTGTAAAATCTTGCTCTAATCAGTCAATACAAAAAGCTGACCACCTCAGAAGTTTGACAAAAGAGCCCCAGGAGGGTGCCTATATATAACTTCTCGATGATCTTAGCGCACATCTGGGGGTAATTTTACCATAGAGGAATTGCAACGTGTTCCTATACCCTAGCGGCACAAACCTCGGTGACATTCAGAAGACACATTCCTCCATGACCAAGACCTGTATCGTACTATTCAACCTCATTCTTCCGTTCCATCAATCCGGACCCCAATCACATTCTCCGCAGGTATTATTAATATTAACATCGCCATCATTAATGGAATTATTGTGCTCATCATACTTAAGAGAGCCGGCATGCCAACCATGCCTGCACAGCCCTCACCGTGACCGGGGGCCCTCCCTACCCCCGCTACAACCCGACACACGTGCGGCACATATATATGAGAATACCGTGAATTGTTATGCCATTCTCCATTAATGTCCCTCCATCTCCGAATCTCTGGCGACATATCGTCCGCATATCCCTCACCCATCTCTCACGCATATCTCCAAGATCTCGCACGCGTCCCCCGCGGAGCGAAAAAATTCTCGCTGAATTTCACGGCAACAAGAATGAAGATTTACCGGCCGGGCCATTGAAGTTCGTTAGTGGGGTAGCTGTCCACGCCGCCCGCGCGTGATCACGCCAGCTGGCAGCATCGGCAGCGTGTGAAGTCTCCACGCCTTATGTGTAATCATTCGGGAAAGACGGAACGCCATTGACGGCATCTACGGCATAGACGGCAGTCCATCCACCGAACCCGATTCCCGTCATTTCCCCGTCAGAGCAGCGGCTCCGCACGAACCCGCCCGTGCACTCAAAGACTGTTACAAGTTGTTACTTGCAAGTCACACGTACTTCAGCTGACGTGACGTGCCAGGTCAGACTCTGCGCCTCCCTAATCGTTCGTACCGCAGTAATATTTATTAGGCATGGGCGAATTTCAATTCCTGCATGACCTGTCACGACAGTCTCCCACAATTGGCCCTGCCTTCGCCACGTCATTGAATTTTAACGGCGCGTACTATTCCAATCAGCCGCCGGCAATGATGGGACCGGCAGTTATAAGCCCGCGCCTTGCCGGCGTTTCCCGACGGCTTTCACACCACAGAAATCGTAACGGGATGGAACGCTAAACGACAATGCCGACTTTTCTCCGGCCGTAAGAACGCCGGCGAATGGTTCCGACACCGTTCACGAGACTGTGACTGATAAATTCCCCGTATCCGTTCTGATCCCCACACGTCTGCGCACAGACGGTGGGCGCCCGGATATCCAATTAAACTATTGGATTATGATATTCATTATTAAATTATATTTTGAAATCCGCCGTCATCACAGCCGGCTGCCTACTTCGCTTATTCATTTATCTATGTTTTAATTTCATAAGCTCTCCGGTTCGAGACGGTACTTACTCTTAGACATCAACTTTTTTCCAAAGATGCCAAGGTTTGTCCTCAGCCATTAATTGTAATTTCTTCAAGGTAGTTAAAGTCAATTTCAGACATTTATCAAGAAGATTATTAACTCTCCTTTTTTCTTTTTCTTTTCTCGGAAAAAAACATACTAAAAAAATATTATAAGTTTAAAAATCTTAATTATTAGAATACACCTTGCTTTCTTTTATTGGTTGGAAAACACACATTAACAAGATACTAAAAAATGTCGTAGTTTAACTAGATGGAGGAATTGCTCGGAAAGTTATGGAAATTCCGGTCATATTTAAAGAAAATTCGGTACGGATTTTTGTAAATCCAAGTTATAGTTGTTAAACTTTAAAATTTTAAGTGACCTAGAGGTTTTTGATGGTGCTAAATCCATTTCCACAATCAAAAACACGATTCAAACACTGCCTCTTCAAGATTTTTTGAAACTTTTTTACTCGGATTCCAGCCACTTTTGACCATGATCAATTCCTCGCCTCCTTAGACTACTCCCTAAAAAAATGTTATAAGTTTAAAAATCTTAATTATTAGAACACACCTCACTTATCCATGAGATGCATCTCCTTAATATGAAACACATATAAATACATTCTTTATGATCTTTTGAGTCATCTTCCAAGACATCTTTTTGGCTTCTAATGCTTGTTCATGTTCCCTTGTGATTTTCATATTCTTTCTCAAGTAAATGGGCTTCTAATGCTTGTTCATGTTTTCTTGTGATTTTCATATTCTTTCTCAAGTAAATGATACTAAACACGATAACTTTAACAAATTAGGTTTCTAGCATTCCCCTCTTCAATTTGAAAGGGTTTACGTAAGTTCAAGTAGAGATTTGAAATCTGGAAGTGGGAAATTTCCAATGGCTAAATGTGTTATCTAAATCTATTGGCTTTTGGATGATCACAAACCAAATGGTTAACATAGGTTGATGTCTTCTACTAAATGGCGATTGAAGGAAGACGACAAACTAAATGGCTAGTAGATGTCTTCTAATAAATGGTGGTTTAAGATAGACCACAAACTTTGGAGCTTGGCTCTAATGCTCAATGGTTCCATTTGAAAATAGTATTTTAGGATGATCAAAAACTCTTTCTAAACTTGACTCTAAGCTTTAGTAGTTTCCAAAACATTTCCTAATTTAGCTAAAAGTTGATGTCCTGAACTAAGTGGATGTGCTCTCAAATGGTGGTTTAAAGATGACCACAAATTATTTTCTAGTGAAAGTTGTAAGTCTTCTACTAAATGGTGGTTTAAGGAATACCACAAACCAAATCATGCTCATGGAATATGGCTCTGACTTTGGCTTTCGCTAGAATTATGATTTTGGATTGAGGCTCTAGTTCTTGCTATAACTATATTTCAAGTGTGTTGTTCCTACTCGATTGATAGAACTTCCAAACTAAATCCTGATTGCCAATCACTAATATCCCCCTTTTTAGAGACAAGGTGATGGAAATATTTCCATTGCAAGATGGGTTAGTATTCGAGAATGAATTCTTCGATATGGTTGATATGTCTTCTTGGTTATTTATTACTATTCCCATAAAGTAATCTACCCATAGTGAATCTTTGTTTTTGTAGGTTTTTGATGTTTAGAACATTTTACTAAAGGATGATATGCTTTTCACAATGCTCACAAGGATGAAGATCAAAACACCGATCCTCCATGTGGCCAACTTGATGAGAATATTGGTATTTAGGAATTTTGTTTTTGAACTAGAGTAGGCGAAGATGAATTTTCGTGAAGGAATCCAACACTCTAGAGCTAGATTGGTTTGGAATAATATAGAATGTAAAACATCACTTCTTTTTCATATCCAAGACATGTTCTATGGTTTTTGTTGATGATTTCTTCCCTAGGTCTAATGATGGACTTGGAAAATGCAAGCGAAACTTGTTCATGAAAAACTTCATCTATTTATGAAGTGGCATCACCAATTTGATCATGTGATGGCTACTAATAAGACTCATTCTTAAATTCAAAAAGAGAATTATGTTGAACAAGGACTAATTCAAAATGTTCATTCTTGTGTTGTATTTCAGCACAATATTTTGTCTTGCAAATCTTGTAAACACAGTAGAATATTAGTGAGAGTTGTTTTGCTGATTTTTACTATATTTTCGATAATAGAGAATATTAGAATATTAAATAACTCTAATAATTCATAATTTGACCCAATTAAAGACCAACATACACCTTAAAGGGCTTCTTTCAACCCCACTCTTCAAACTCAACAAATGGAGGGTGTCAACTTATATTGAAAATGCTCCTATTTGCAATGTAATTCAACTTAAATTCAAAAAGTATAAGCACACTTACAAAAGGAATGTTTGCAAGTTGCAATGATGCTTGATTCCAGAGTTGAATTGATCTTCAAGATATTATGGTGATGCTTTGAGTCCTTTAATTAGTATCTTGATGATGCTTTAATGATCTAAGTCATAAAAGAGAAAATGTTGATTAGCAATAACACACAACACTCCTTTAGTAGGGGTCATAGGACAATAGTTACAAAGCCTCCCTTCAAGTCATCTCTATTAGAGCTAATTATTACATCCGAGGACTTATGTTCATATAAAAGCATATAGCACCTTCTAACTATTATATATGAGTAATTCCATGTTCCCCTATAGTAAAAAAATACACTTAAGTTGCACTACTTTTCTTCTAATTTTCAAACAAATTTCTATTGGAGCTAATGGTCTCGCAGAAGGGATGGAAATCAGAGAGGACTACTCATGGAAATGCAAAGGAAACCATTGCTCACATTGGGAAACCATAAGAACAAAAAATAGCTCTCGAGAAACTTATATTAAGTGGAGAACAAGTTCCTCATCTGCAACATATATGGAAGATAAGTGTAACCAAAATGAGATATTCAGAAAATATTTCAAAGTTATTTCTATCATGTATGATACTCAAGGTTGTTGGGTAAAGGGCTCAACCTAGGTTAAAGGCTATTTGATTCAATTGTTAGGCATATGTTTATTGGAAGGTATGGGTTGATAATTTGGAAGAGGAGTTCAATATGATCAAGGAAATTGTGGATGAATACCCTCTGATGAACACAAATTTCCTCAGCATAATGGTGTGATATATAGTCACTCGATTGGGTGCAAGTAATATTTACTTTGGTGATTGCTATTGGCCTGACCAACTTCAATCAAATCACTACATTGGATCTATATTGTTTCGAGGATCCAATTGAAGGCTATCAGAGCTCTATATGGACTCAAATTCAGCGCTCAGATTTTAGATGAACATGTTTGTTCCTCAATGTTCCTATTGTTATATGAACCTTCACCTATACAGACAAAAATGAATTCCCTAGATATAGTGGTATGATCTAGAACAATAGAGGACAAAAAGAAACAATGTTTTCCTTAAAAACATTGGAATATAGAAAAGGAACGTACCTGGAATTCGTAGAAAGTCCTTCTCTCTTCTTCGCTTGTAAGCTTCAATCCTAGCTCCATGCATTATAAATGGAACCTGCACCAATGACTAAAACAAGAAAGGAAACTACAACATCCACATAGCATAATCCAATATCGTTATTCAATGAGTCAACATGTCATTGAAATACAAGAGCATAAGCATAACACAAGTATAGGAAAACAAGATGCCTTTTGTATGAATAATAAAGGAGAGAATTACAACCATAAATAGAAGCTGACTCTGTAGATGTGTTTACCCACTTGACTTGTCATTCCTTGTCACAAAGCACACCTTCACACTCAACCCTAATGTAAATTAATGACGATTTCTTAAGCTCAAAGCATCAGCATAAGGGCACTAACAATCACCAAAATCCAACCTAATAATCTCCAAAAGCCAACCCAGACCCTATGGGAGGCAGTAAATCTATAATGTGAAAGTGGTAGTTTAGGATTTGCCAGTCTAGGCTTGAGATCCACTTATGAGGTAGGATAAGCTCTAGGGATAAGATATAAGACCACTAAGGTAGGATCATATAGGAATCTGAGATCTCTATCCATGGTAAATAGTTAAAAACCACCTTAGAAGCTTTTGAAATGACAGGATCTGAAATTATTTTTTAATTTTCCTGGAATTCTAGAATCAACGCACCTGCAAAGTAGATCAATCTGCATTGATCAATGCAGATGATTAGTTATGAAACATGCAACCAACGTAGGTAGGTTGTAATGCAAGGTGTGTTAGGGCTAAAAACACTATTTTTGAGCAAATTGTTCTAGAAACTCAAAAATTTGGAGAAGTGATGCTTAGGGATTTGCAAAGAGATTATGACCAAGTGTTCAAGGATGTTTATTGATCCATTTTTCAAGCCTTTTGGGCTGATGTGACAAAATGGCCTGTAACAGATTCCCCCCTAAAGAACAAAGTCGGAAATAATGGCTGAGGACTAAAGTGCTTTACCTGGATCAAGAACAAATTGGTTAAGATCATCATCTATTACAATACATATTATCATCACGATATCATTATTGAGGGAGGCATACCCATGCTCATCATATAAGTCAATATTACATGTATAATGATCAAAGAAGTCTCGTCCATTAATGACAAAGTGTGGACCCATGCTTGGATGATTGTCTGAACAATCATAGCCATCATACTTTGTAATCTTGTATGAATCGTGAAATCGTAGTCGAGATGGATGGAACTAGATATAGGGTATTTTATCTTATTCACTCGATCTTTTGATGTACGAGTCTAACCATACGAATAAATGAGCTGGACTCGAACATGGTATACATCATCTGATTATTGGCCAATGATATTAGCCATTTACAGACGTGAGAGAAACCACTGATGATGTTAATGGCTCAAAAGGTTCTATAGTAAAATCTATGTGGTGTGAATAAATGAGCTGAAGTTGAACACCACATAGAATCTTCTGATCGAAGGCCAAGGATGAAGATCTGTCTCCGAAAGCGAGGAAAATTTCCATTGATGTATCGAATCTCCAAGGTACGAAAAGGATTTTCTAAGTCAACTTCTTAGATGATGAGATGATGTCGACAAGAAGTGACCTGTCGCAGGAGGGCCTTTATGTATCCCCCATCAACGACATGAAACATGTATCAAGATTTGAGACAGATAGATGTTGATGCAAAGCTAGTTCAGGAACGACATACATGAATGAATGCTTAGGAGTACTGCAGTAGATATCAACAGAAGGAATTCTCTTGAACATATCAACGACACTGTATAGAGTTGGCAGAATTGACCCAAACTGATTATGGAGGCTTTTGATATGGTGTGATTAACCAAAGAGGAAAGAAGATTACCCAACCCAACAGTCACAAAGATAAAGTGAAAGAGTGTCATGTTCATGAGTGACTCACTGCTAGTAATATGTTAAGTAACTTGTTTCCCGAATTTCCCCAACCATTTATGGTTAGTACCTCTTTAGTTTTGACAATCTTGAGGAGGATAACATATGCTTGATCTATAAGTTCATCCTTCAGATTAATCCTTCTGAGTATTTTTAACGAACCCTGAGAAGGAGTGGTTCGGTCCAGTTATGTTTGTCGAGTCCAACATTGTTTGAAAATTTTGCGAGTCCAACGAAGGTATAACTCGACTCCTTTTTCATGTTTAGAGATTTTAAAAAAAGGAAAAAAAACTCCAAAGGTTCCCTTTTGTAAATGTAGTCTCTTGAGTATGAAAGGCAAAAAACGATGCCCAGGAGAACCTTTTAGTCATGTTCGACTAAAGTATTCCTCTTTCGTAAATAGCCTATCCCACTCTGGAAAAGAGTTAAACTTATACTTAGTAGACGTCTTTTCATTTGCTTTAATGAGTTCGAAAAGGAAAGTGCTCGACAATCTTTTCATGTTTTGGGAGTTCGAAAAGAGCTGAAAGAGGACTCCTCCTGGAGGAACGAATGGTATAAAGGGTAGAAATTGGTTCCAGTCATGATGGAACTACTCAAAACACGTAAAGTTAAAGATTTTGGCTAACAAGGAAACTCATCACAACAGTTCCTCAAGAAAGGGTAAAAAAACCAAGTGAAAGTGTATGATTGGCTAAGCAGATGGTGATGATGGAATGAAAAAATAAGGCTCATCTAGTAGAATCAAGTTGATAAAAAAGGAAATCACAAAAGGAAGGATGAAAATGCTTTCATTTTTACACAAGCTTGAAACATGTGGAAACTATGCTTGAGAATACTTGAAGATGGTTTCATTTTTTCACAAGCTTGAAACATGAGAAAAACTATACTTGAGAGTGGTTTAATTTTTACACAAGCTTGAAACAGAGAAAAAATATGCTTGAAATAAGTTTTCATGCCCCCAACATAATGACTCAATTCTAGGCACATGCCCCCCAACCTTCAGTTCATTCACCTAAGTAAACTATTGGTTAATAACAGGAGGATGGAATGAAGCTTCATTCACGAGATCAAGTGAAAGATTCGATTGGGAATTTACGAGATCCAATCAAAGAATCGAATTAGAAGGGGATCTATTTCATTTTTTAACGAGCTTGAGACAAGAAAATGAACTATGCTCTAAGTACCTTGATTATGACCTCTAGGAGCCATGGCTTCCAAGAGGTTCTCATTAGATAGAAGAAAATTTTTCTGGAAGGGATGCATATCAATAGATCCAATGGAAATATTAGGTTCTAATGCCCCCAGTAAATGATTCACTAGATCGCCACTGGATCTACGTCAAAATAAGTTGAGAAAATAGAGAAAGGCTCATCTTCATCAGTAGGCACGGGCATGGGATAGTTTGCCACATAATTGACCTATGACGGGGGATATTCCACTTGCATATTTGGAATTCTTAGGGAAGTAGGATGATTGGCAATCAAATTAGGACCAACAAATGAAAGTTGATCAATAGTCACAATCCTTCCATCATGCGGGAAGCACATCACTTGAAATAGTGTGGACACAACAACGTTCATAGCATAAACATAGTCTTGCCCTAGGAGAAAATTGAAGTCCAAGGGGCCCATGATGACCATAACATCAATACATAAATTTTTTCCTCCCAAGGTAACAAGAAACTAAGGAAGGATCCCTAAGGGTTGACTGGGTCTTCTGTTAAAAGCAAATAAATTTGAAGTAGTAGACATAAACGAAGGGGAACCCAAATCTTTCCAAGCAGTTGAGGATATAATGATAACATAAGTTCCCTCATCAACAACAGTGTGAGGTATTTTCCTATTACAAACCTTCAATATGATTTGGAAGGGTAGGAAAGAAGGGAGATGAGGCCTTTTCAAACGATTCCAATCAAAGGAAACAACTAAATTACTTAGAGGAGGCCTCGTAGGAACGAGAGAAATGTCCCCTTGTTCTGTATGATTTGAAGAAACTAGAAGAACCCAAGTGGTATGAGCATCACTCTCTATAGGTGAAGTGCAATCAACTGAAGGTGGAATTGGGTTAATTGATTTCTCAACTAATGGTTGGTTGGGAACAAACTTATGAGATTCACATTCAGATAGAGTGGGATTGGTTGAAAACGAATTTGAGTTATCCACTTTCTCAACCAATGGTTGGTTGGACAACAACTCATAGGAGCCATGTTAAGAGAAGGTGGGATTGATTGAAGATGGAGTTTGACCAGTCACTTCATCAACTAGTGGAGGATTGGGAGAAAGCTTATGGTAACCAGCTGTAAGTTGTGGCATAGAAGCTGTAAGGTTTTCCAACACTTTTGAGGCTTCATCCATATAAGGAAAAAGGTGAATAGGATGTTTCCCTTCACATAACTTACATGGAAACTTGGCTTTCCCATTCTTCCCATATACCTTACTATCACAAGTTGATGGTCTATCATTACCATGATCTCCAGAGGCCAAGGGGTGATGACAAGTGGTTGAGGACATATCTTCTAATACCTGTGGAATACCAAAGCAATCTCTAAGAAGGTGGTTACCCTTACAAAGATTGCAAGGGATTTCGCTTTAGGATCTTTGTTAGAGAGGTTATCGACATTAGTTGCATCAGTAGTAATGGTTGCTTGGTTTACCATTTTCTTATTTGGATTCTTCTTCTTCTTCTTAGCTTCCTGGTTACTTGAATCAAGACTTTCACTAGGCGAGGAGGAAGAAAGAGATGAAGAAACAATAGGTGAAGAAGGAAAAGGGTAAACTTTAGGATCAACTTGAGGTTGATGTTGTTTAGGTGGAGGACTCCTTGGTTGAGAAGCAATTTGGACATTCAAAACCAAGGAGGTCAAAAAATAACCAAACTCGTAAACCAATGGTAAATCCGGGAAGGAACAACGTTTCCATATAAGTAGCACCAACATTTCCAAAATAAGGAAAAAGATAAGGATTCTCGTCAAAGGAGTTTCTTTGATTAGTAGACTTAGGAACTATTGTCGTTAATCTCAACCTACGATCAATTAAGGAGTTGTTCCATGGTGAGGATGTTATTCTGTGGTTAATTAATTGATTTTAGAAATTAAAGGCACAAAATAAAACAAAGCACGGGTAACTAGGGAAAAGGGTTTACCAAGTAACTATGAATTGCAATATACAGTTTCTAGTATGTGCAGGAAATCTCCCCAAATGTTGTGTTCATTATTTCATAGTGGATAAGGCAGTCGACTCAGTTACCTATGGTAGGATAGCAACCTATAGGGGAATTCAAAAATATACCCAGAGGTACATGGAAGCGTAGTTTGTAGTAGTGCTTTCTAATGCGTCTTGTACGATAGGAAGTATTTTGATAAACTTTTCATATGTGGAGTGCCATCCGATATACCTGAAGGTACATGGAGAATGATCTAATATACTTACATATGTGGAATACCAACTACCCCTAGAATGTAACACAGACAAAGAATGACATCTCCTATGTTTAAAGACGTTGGAACACATCTCTAGCATAGACCTCTATGTGTGTTGTTAATGTTTCAAATGATCCTTAGATTAATTGAGTAAATTTTAAATTTTATCTTGAATTATGTTTCCGTTTCAAAGCTCATGGTACGGATTCACTTGAACTCCCTACAATTCAACTAGCATGATAAAGAACTCTTTTGCTTCGATGAAGATCTATCTATAGTAAGGAAGAAACAAACAATGATGCAACAAAAAAATATGCAACAAACAAGAGCTTCCTAACTGGAGCTTTCAATTTCACTATTCCAATTCAATTCAAAGCCATAAATGAAGCCAAACCATGCAATTTAATATATGCACAATTCCTCTGAAAACTATGCAAATGTAATCTATGTATAATTTTCTTTCCTGTTGTGAAAATGAGAATTCTAGCTATGCAAATGTAATCTATGCAAGATAATTCTTCAAAACAAACACAATATGATGCCAATGAAATCAAATATAATATGAGATTTCATTAACAGAGGATGCAAATTGAAATTGGGTGAAAATTTCAAAGATCAAAAGAGATGACACTCAAAGGTGATTAACACTCATACACATAATTTCACACAAGGGATTGTCTTTACAAAGACATAGACAAATTCAGAGACTTAAGAAAACTTTCTGGACCAAAGTAGAATGAAGAGTAAGGCAAAGGAATGCAATTATTTGCATCCTATAGGATCAACACAGGTGCAAAATAGAAACTAGTGCACCATAACATAGGTACAGAGAAGCAACAAATGAACTGTGGCACTTTGTCTTAGAACAAAGAAAGAGTTGGGGCTATTTTGGTCAAAACACGACACAAGAAACCCTACTAAGCTCAAAAATTTGTTTTCCTAAGGTAAATCACTTTCTGAATAAGTTAATTAATGTCACTTTAAGAGGTCAAAAGATGCTAAGGCCAAGGAAACAACTAAGGAAAATATTGTTCCCCAATGGAGTCGCTAATTTGTTATACATAATTTCACTTATGTGGACAAAAATGAATTCATAGATCTAGTGGTATGATCTAGAACAACAAAGGTAAAAGGGAATCAATTCTTTCCTTAAAGAGATTGGAATGTGGAAAAGGAACCTATCTGGAATTCATACCAAGTCCTTCTCTCTTCTTCGCTTGTAAACTCCAATCATAGCTCCACACACTATCAATGGAACCTGCAACAATGACTAAAACAAGAAAAGAAACTACAACATCGACATAGCATAATCCAATATCTTTATTCAATGAGTCAACATGGCATTGAAATAGAAGAGTATAATCATAACACAAGTATAGGAAAACAAGATTCCTTTTGTATTAATAATAAAGGAGAGAGTTACAACCATAAATAGAATTTGAGTTTGTAGATGTGTCTCGCCACTTGAATTGTCCTTCCTTGTCACAAAGCACACCTTTGCACTCAACCATACTGCAAGTGAATGATGATTCCTTAAGCTCAAAGCAGTTGCATAAGGGCACTAGCAATCTCCAAAATCCAACCTAGACCCTATGGGAGGTAGTAAATTTATAGAGTGAAAGTGGTAGTTTAGGATTTACCAATCTAGGCTTGAGATCCACTTATGAGGGAGGATAAGCTCTAGGGATAAGAGCTAAGACCACTAAGGTTATAGGAATTTGAGATCTCTATCCATGGTAAATAGTTAAAACCACCTTAAAAGCTTATGGAAAGAGAAGATTTGAAATTATTTTTTAATTTTTCCATAATTCTAGAATTAGCACACCTATAGAGTAGAGCAACTTGTGCTGATCAGCGCAGATGTTTAGTTATGCAACATGCGACTAAAGCATGTAGGCTATAGTGCAAGGTGTGTTGGGGATAAAAAAAACTACTTTTGAGCAAATTGATCCAGAAACTCAAACTTTTTGGAGAAGTGATGCTTAGGGATTGGCAAAGGGATTATGAAAAATTGTTCAAGTATGTTGATTGATCCGGTTATCAAGCATTTTGGGCTGATGTGACAAAATGACATGTAACACTTATTTTCATTGATACATGTGATTCATTAGGGAAGAAATTAGAATGTGAAGAGGAGGAGATGTGAGAATTTGATTGTGGTTCATATTCAAAGACTTATGGAGTTACAACTTATCAATATCGCATGGTGTTTAATTCCTCGCCATCAACAACACTTCAAAAGGAGGGTCAAGAGAGAATCAACAGAAATGGAAAAGGAGGGTTTGTTGGGCTTCACTTTTGCCATAATTTTTGTTACATAAATACATTTACCATTATATCTTTTTCCCACATTTCACAAAAAATATACACCCAATTACACCATAAATCTCCATTATCTATTATGTGTGGTTAATAAATAGTTTTCCATACTTTTTGGTGATTAAAAAGATAATTATACTATGGTTTTATCTATGACAATTAATATTACATCTATGTAGCTATTAATGATGGGATTTTGTTGTATTTCAAATACCAACTATATATTTATGGTACCCATATTTCCATGAATCCAGTGCTAAAGTGTGCTGCAAGTTTAATATTGTTACTACGTAAGTCTCTCTTGTATGCAAATTGTTTCTGTTGATGCACAGAGTGAGAAAGAAACTATTCGTATGCAAGTCACTAGATTAATCAAAATTGGTATGAGAATATTCAATTGATAGTAACCATCAAATCAAAGATGTGTATAGGTCTTTTTCCATGAATAATATATGGATCGAAACCGATTTTTCTAAATCTGTTCAGATGGATCGTGTGAGACCAGAGATAGCTAATCTGCTTATTACCCAAGGGGGTTTCATTGGCGAAGAAATACCATACCACGTGGGTTCATATTGGGGGATATATATTGAGGAAAATTGACATATTATATTGGGGGATATATAGGGGGTAAAGGGTTTTTATATTGGTAGGTATAAAAAATGGAGCTCAAAGTTAATGAAAAAATATAAAGGGGTATAAAAAATGTTAATGAAAAAATGAACACCTATAATATCTAGTGAAAGTAGGGGTTTTTAAATTGGGAAGGTGCGTTGGGTTAGTATTGGTAGTGGGTTAAATAATGTGATTTTTAGATGTATTTTCCAATATGTAGTGAAATTAAGGGTTTGCCAATTTCATTATAAATTAAGGAGACTAATCCTAAGATCTGAACACTTGCAACTTTCATGCATTAGTTTACTATCCTAGTGTATTCTTTAACTATTCTAGTGCCTCCATTTTCCCTTTCTATTATTCTTATAACGTTTACATTCTAACTATAACAATATTCTATCGTTCGCCTTAGATTACATCTAATTACAAATGTCCTTCTATGATCAACATATTTGTTGCACATTGTTGAACATCCATGCTACCATCTTGGTAGATTGCACCCATTTTGTCTCCAGACTCACCCTATTCATCCACATTGATCCAATATACTTGAATTCCCATGCCTATAGTTCATTCAAATTTATCTCCTCACACTTACAACTATTCACCTTAGTCAAACATGCAACAAGTCTCTATGACACAAGGTTTATCATTGTTTTGTTTTTTTCCATGTATTTATGGTGTTATATATTTTGTGGAATGAGTGACATGAACTTTATCATGTGATACAATATGTTAAATATATTGTGCATATTGGGTTATAATGTGTTATACCTTCATGTATTATGATGCAACATTAGAAGGAGCATGGTTGTAAAATGATTTCATTCATATAAATAGCATAGGACAAAATTAATCATTCACCAACATTGTTTTTTATTTCCCTTTCTAGGTGTATCTTTTCCTAAGGAGAATCCCTGAAGTGTGTTTCCTTTGAAGTATTTACATCACATTATTGTAATTGGTATTTTTGCATCATATGTGTGGATACACTACAGGGTTAAAGACATTGATAAGCTACTCTCACAAAGTTGTATGAACACCCTTGTGCGTGAAATATTGCAACCTAGAGCCTTTACAGCATTTGTTCCACAACCCAATGTTGATTCCCTTAGTGTTAATTTTTAGACATTGGATTACTTTTTCAAACACTATTGGAATCAATTGAGTGACAAGAAACTTTTATTAGATACTCATGATAATCACATTAACATTACCTGAGTGCATAAAGACAATGATTTGAGCCTTTATAGAACTAAGTTATTCTTATGTCCCAGCGATGAAGCCTTAATGGTAATTTCCTTCAACTTGATTTAATTTGCTTAGTTTATTTGAATTATTGTTGGACTTAGGGTAGTTTTCCTTTGATGTCGTGTTTCTCATGCTTGTACCTCTAAGTATTATGATCTCATTTCGATAATTAAATGTTAGAATTAAATACATAGATTTTTCCCAACATTTTGGCGTCATTGCAGGGGAGGTGCTAAAAATGGATTAGAGCATTGGTGCACTTGTGACTTGGGAGAGGTGAAATAGTAAGACGAAAAGACACCCCTATTTTAAAATATTTGACAAGGGTCCTAGCCTACTGAATCCACTTTAGTGGGTTTCTCTAAATCCTCATCATATGCAAGTTTGTTTTAATTTTAGATTGATTCATGGAAAGGAAGAGGCTAACTCATGATGAACAGATAAAAGGTGATAAGAAGTCTTAGTAACATTAAAGCATCTAATTAAATGACAAGACTTGCTTTGAAATTTCTTTCTTTCAATATATTTCAATTATTTCTTTAAGAGGTTTTTATTTGGGTGTTGTAAGACCACCCCCCCACCACATAATAATCCATGTGCCAAATGAGAATTATCAACCAACGAGAAGAGCTCATGATTGATCAAGAGTTTGAAGAATGACCCTTGAAGTAATCTATCAAATCCTAGCAACAACTAGGATCTTTACATCTCATGAAAAGGAGATATTGGAAACAATAAAGAATATACCTATACTCCAAGAAGAAATAAGAAAATAGAATATTCATGAGCCACGTCCACAAGAAGATCTAGATGGCTTCTCTGATCATCCTTGCAAACTGGCTGAGGAGACCAAAGAATCATGGACAAAATCTGATGGAGAGTAGCTATTAGAACTTGAGACTGAGGATTTTTTGACATGCCTATCACCATATCCATCATGTACCCAAGAGATCAACCATTCAACAATATAAGATCTGCATGGCATGGTAAAGGAGGAAATACAAAGTGGATCAAATGAGCAAGAGAGCCAATAATATTGTGATTATATTGAGTGTTGGTTCCATATGACCATCACATCTAGGCACCACTCTCTTATTTAATGATTTGTGACACATCATCCAAAGTGAATAGTATATTGTAACACCCTCCTCCCACATCTACCCAAGTAACCAACCAACCAAGGTAAACATTTGACGGGAGGCTATTATGATTGGATTAAACCTACTAGGTGACCTTAAGGAAATGGAATCGATGGAAACACATCATACAAACCTTCCACATTGTCTATAGGAACCCTTAGAATCATCCCAACATTTATGGAACTAGCCCCTAGGTCGCACTGAAGTTTTAGATCACTTGACCTCTAGACGCTTCCATGCTATGGGTCTGACAGCATCCAGGATGCTTTGGACGCTCTCATGACAAGACCTGCCAATGTCCAGGGACTATTTTTCTCAGTGTTGTACTAGCGTCCCCGAGATTTGAGCCACTTTTCAGGCCCAGAGCCTAGGTCACTACCCAGAATTGAATGACACCTTCAGAACATAAGGATAACAAAGAAACAATGATCCAAATGCAAATACTTGAACAAGCCCTTGACTGGACCCCTACTAGCCATGACAGACATTTCGTCAAGCATATCACAAATATGTAATCTATAGGTGTAAACAACAGATCTAAGCATAGGGGTCTCATACTCTTATGATAATCGCTAAGAAGCATTGATTCCTTAACATATTAGTTGTAGTTTCATCCATTAGGTCATAGATACTTTTTTTCATTCATTTACAAGTAAAAACATGATGAGAGCCATACATAGCTATTGTCATAAAGAATATAGATAACCAACATAATAACAATAGAGATACCAAGGAAATAACAATCATATGATCCACATATAAATCAGTATAATACTCATAGAAATACAAAGAGAATAATCTCATATTGATGATGCAAAATCCAAACCCCGGATGGGACTACCATGTTCCACCTGACTGTAGAATGGTTGAGCCAAATCTCTTTTCAACCATTCACCTCTGTGCCATATTCCAAGCATGAATGTGGGATATAATAGAATACATCAATCAAAAACCATTCAGGGCTTCTAGAGGCCTTCCACCTCAACCCATCAAACAGTGGTTCCACCTCACAATCGGACATCACAAAACCATCATCAGATTGGTCTTTATCCAAGCCTTCTAGGGCTTCCAGAGTGTTTGTCCAACCAAGGATTCCAGGACTAGTAACTCAACCCAAAACTTTTACTGGGTTTCCAAAGTGTTTGTCCAACTAGGAATTCCAGGACTAGTAACTCAACCCACCAAGGGCTTCCAGAGCATTTTTCCAACCAAGGCTTCTAGGACTAGTAACTCAACCTAAGCTATTATAGGGCTTCCAAAGCTTTTGTCCAACAAGGGATTCCAGGACTAATAACTCAACCCAAGCTAAGGAGACATGAGAACCATCCAAAACAAAACAAGGAAAACAAATCCATAATCACCATGGCTATCCAAGAAATGGCAAGGGTAGGCAATCCATTGTCAATCATATCCATCATCCATGCCCACGATAGATCACAATCAACAAACCATATGCATATGCCATGCATGCCAAAACTAGTGACGAAAACATACATGCGACCTGGTACCTGCAAGCAAAATCTGATGTAGTTGCTGATCCCGATGTTCTCTTGTTCTTTCCTGCTCTTCCTTTGTCTTATTTCTCCATTAATCCAAGTATGCCACACCCTCCAAGAGTGCTCCATGAAAACTCTAAGTCACCAAGAATATGAGAGAGAGAGAGAATAATGAGAGAGCTCCAAAACCGAACTGACAAAAGGTTACCAACTGATCCTCATAAGCCTTTTTATGAATGAGGCATATATTTTCTTCATTTTCCATTATTTTCCTTAATTTTCCTCCTCACATGCAACCTGTGACCTTTCACCTCCCTTTTCTCCTAATTTCCATTATTTTCATAAATAAATGTGCCAAAAATGCCATTTCCCTTTCCAAAGCCTTAGTCATTGCCTTTGCCAATTTCGTTAGCCATTAATAACCAAATGAACACCCACACTAGGATGCCTTGCCCAACATTTAGCCTAGAATAAGTGTCCCATCAACCATGGTTATTATTTTTCCTTTATTAACTTTTATGACATGAAATTTTCACTAGGGTTGTTAGATATCTCATGCTTTGGTATACGTTAAACCATATTTTTAAAACCCAAGTATGAGCATTTTTTTTAATTCTGTTACACATGTGGCTTCACTAGAAGTACTTCTATACTTGAGAAAAGGGTTTCCTTTTTCAAGTAGAATATGATAATGTAATAAGTAAATAAATAAAATATTAAAGAGAAAAATAAGTCATGAAAACTAGGAAACAGTGTAACTATATGTGAATCTTGCTTGAAAACCAGGTCTCCTGGTGGGAAAATTCACAATAAGTTTTGTAAGTTTATGTTGGTTCAAATATTTTATTGTATTGGATTGCAGGTTTCTGTGGAGTGGTTTTTGAGAGATAGAATTCGGATAATCCACAGTGTTCATCTTTTTTCTGTCGATGTTTCGAGTCTAGAGCAAGACTCATCATCAGGACTTCAAATAACTTATATTTTGAACTCACATAAAATGATTTGGGATTCCTTAAGGCCCTCCTTCTGAAAAAATTTACCCCATTGACTCCAACACATTATTTGGGGTCAAGGTTAGAGATTTCATAGTGCCTTGGGATCTAGATGCATCAACGGTAGATCTCCTTGTTGTCAATCATGGGGATTTATAATACCTCTTGATTGACAAATCTTGTAGGTGAATCGACATTAGCACTTTTATTCGTACCTTTCAAGATGCACTAAGGTACTTTATCATTCATTGTCATCAAATGTGAGTTGCTTAATGTTGGTTATTGACATAGTTTAATGGTCAATAATCCAACGATTTCTCTTCATGTTGGACATTGACACATTTATTCACATGATGAGAATTGTAACTCAATTTTTTGGTAGTATTTGAAGACTATATGCTATCATGGCATCGATAAAATCTTACAGCAGTATGTTTTCTTGTAACAACCTATTCCAATAAAAAACAACCACTCAACCTTAAGCACCTTCCATGAGGACATCCAAACCTTTAGGTTTGTGGAAGATTTAATCCATTCCATATATTCAGAGTTCCTTTTCAATATCTTCAACATCTTAAGTTCATCTCAACCAATTTTTTTTCCTTCCTTCAACATGATTCAGTTCAAAAAATTTATCTCTCATAAACTTCAATTCTCTCTCATAGTTTCAATAGCTTTCAACTTTGCTCTACCTTATTTTTAGTGTTAATTTAGCATGTATTAGATCCTTCATTCCAGACTATAGCACATCATCATTCAAAGCAAAGGTAACTTGAGGTAAAACAAGTTTAAATCTCTTTAATTTACTAAGAATTTGGAAAATATGATGCATAACATGTAACAATGTTGGGTTAAAATTTTATGTAATAAAAGTTAATAAAGGAAAAATAATACCAAGGTCATGGGACACATATTCCAAGCTAAATGTTGGGAAAAAGATCCTACTAGGTGTCACTTGATGTGTTTATGGCTAAGGTGAAATTGGCAAAGGAAATGGAAAATGCTTTGAAAAGGAAAAGAAACATTAATTGGCATTTTATTTATTAAAATATGGGAAATTAGGAGAAAAGGGAGGTGAAAGGTAATAGGTTGCTTGTGAGGAGGAACTTGAAGGAAAATGGAGGAAAAATGAAGAAATTAGAGGCATCAATGATAAAAAGGATTATGAGGATCAGTTCACATCCTTTTGTTAGTTCATTTTTGGGAGTTAGTCTCAGAGAGGAGAAGAACACTAACAAGAGAAGGAAAGAAAGTAAGCAAAGGAAGGACAAGGAAGATTGGAACAGGAAACTTTAGCAGGAATACTTACAGGTAACAGATTGCATATATGGTTTCCTAGCTAGTTTTGGCATGCATGACATATGCATGTGTGTATTTGGTTTCATTATTGTTAGTGGCATGGAGTTTTTTGGGGTTTTACAATAGATTTTTTAGCCTTTCCTTGCCATTTATGGATAGCCATGGTGTGATGGGATTCTTTCTCGATTGAGATTTGGATTGCTGGAAGGTTTTGGATCTGGGTGAGTTGGTCTCAGGAAAATTCCAAGGGTTGGGGTGGAAATGGTTTTCTCTGGGAAGCCCTCAATAAGTGGTTGGAGACAGGAAAATTCCTCAAGGGATGGTGAAGGAATTATGAGGCATCCAAGCTCGGTTTGGTTTTGTGATCTCATGATCGGTTTAGGTGAGATCATGGTATGGTGAGGGTGGATGTGGTTTAACCTCTGGATTATCTTGGTTGTTTATGGATGTTTTATCCCATGAGATCCCACATTCATGCTTGGAATTTTGCAAGGGGGTTATTGGATGAAATAAATATTTGGTTCAACCCAATCTATGGTTGGGTGGTACGTAGAAGTCCCTGACTTGGTTGCTTTTTTCATATGGTTAATAAGAGCTAAGTTCCTCTTGCTTTTTTATGAGTAAATGTACTTGTTATTATGTGGCTTTAATGGTTGTTCTCTCATTATTATTTATTTGGTTATATGTTGGTTATAAGCATGGTTAATTGATAGATCTAAGTATGGCTCTTGACAAATTTCTATTAATGAATGTTTGGATAATGAATGAAAGAAATTATTGGTGTTATGATAGATATTGTGAGAAGGCATTGTTCCTTCTTGTTTATCCTTAGATAATTTTTTAGATCGTTATGTTTATATTTTCATTCATGACCTGTAGGTTGCATGATCACCATGTATTTGACAGAATGTCAGTCCTGGTTGGGGAGGGTCAAGTCAACTCTTGGTTCAAGTTTTGGTCTATAATATTTGTTTCTATGTCATTTTTCATTTCTAGAAGTTTCACTGAGTTATGGGCAGAGGCCTAAGTCTTCGCCCTAAAAGAATGGCTCAAAATTTGAGGTCATTGGCACATAAATGACTAGAAAAGTCCATAGTCACATGGAGGAAGGATTATCAGTGCTAATAGAGGACTATAGTTGCTTTAATGCCTTGGAAAGGGAGTGGTTGAGGCTCTAAGTTAGTGAAAAAGAGAGTTATCTAAGGGGTGGGACACCTGGAGGGGTTGGGTTGCCCCTGGAGGTCCTATAGCACTTGAGGGAAGTCAGGAAGGTCTTAAGTTATTGACTCCATTTCCTTAAGGTCATATAGGAGGTTGAGTCTTTTCATAGTGACCCTATGATCATTTTTTCCTCGGGAAAACCAGTGAAAGTGGGTAAATGAGGGAGGAGGTGGTTACATAACCACTATTACCCACTCCACACTCCACTACTCATCAAGTGCTCAAAATTATGCTAAAAAATCAAAGCTTTTAGAATGGTGTCGAACCTGAACAAACATGTATTTCTCGTCATCCTGAATCTAGCGCAACTTATTTCACGTGAAACAGAGTCCGCATGACTCCAGAAATGAGTTTTTTCCACTTTTTTAAATAGGCGTTTTTTTTTTTAAATGGACAGCCAAGTCAACAATCCATACTCCTGACATGGTGCTAACTGGGTAGGGTATGTGGCAATTGATTGGGTCAAAATTTTATCAGCGAGTTAGATCGTGCCAAGTGGCACACTTCAATTGGTTGAAATTTATGGTTTTTTATTGGTTGGTGAGGTTGCCAACCACGAGCTAACATGTGGCCCAACCAGAGGCTACCATGTGACAGCTCATGAGGCCACCAAAAATTGGCTATAGACCGGGCGGAGGCAACGAGAGTCGAACCATCAACCTCCCATCACACAACAAACAACATTACCACTGCGCCCACAGATTGCCACTTAACATAACATGGTGGCACATTAATTTTAAATGGTTGTGCTGCAAGGAATGGGGGGTCGGGAAGACTTAACCACCCCTCATGTGAGCACGCCAGTCGATAGTTAATGTGACCGCCTCGCTAACTGTTTTGTTAAATTCCAATGCCTGACCGTCAATGGTCTCGGCATGTGAATGCTCTCAAAAGATAGTTATGTAACCATCAGATGGAGGGGGCTAGCGTCGGGGGCTAGTCCCTAGGCGCATGGCCCCTCATATGCCCATAATTTCTGACTTTTAGGCCTTGGTGGCAAATTTAACCATCTGATAAATCCGCTCGAATTTCGGCGGATTTGGTGGTCTGTTAGTGGAAAATGTGTTGAACTTTTAGGATGATTCCAGATTTTGGGCAATTTGTGGAGCGAATAGTGGGAAAACTAGGAGAGGTCATAACTTCTCCAGTTTTCGAACAAATTGGGTGCAGAAAGAGGCTAGGGGGGCCACTTTTGGACATTTTGGACTCATTGGAGCAAGTTTAATAAGCATTTGAGCATTGTAAACACATATTTTTACACATTTGAGCATAATAGAGAGGCCCAAGCCATTGGAAACTAGACCAAGGAGACATAGCCTAGGAGGGGTGAACTCCTTGTTGTCAAGGTTAATCCTCTATGTGGACAAAGACGATCCCTCTAGCCCAATGAGTGGTTCTAGTAACTGATGCGACAATCAACTAGACATCTTCCTAGGTTACGATTGAAAAGAAGAATGAAGGAGATGACTTACGTCGTTCTGATGCTATTTCAATTTCATTTGTTGAAGACCCTGAACCACTTGTGTCACGGGCTTGATCCTAATTCTCTTAGCATTTATGCACCAATTAAAGTAATCAAGACACAACAAGGCATGCCAAAATAAATAGTAAATCCAATAACAACCTACTTAACTGATCAAGGAATGTCAAGCTAAATGATACATGAACATATACATTTTGGGAAGATGAACCATCAATTGTGTATTATTAGAAAGTAAAGGGAAGCTTACAACCAAAGCCTTGATGTTGATAGGCTCTCCTTGAGTGGTAATCCAAGTCCAAGCCAAGAACTCTCCAAGAACTCCTTCTCCAAGTAAAATGAATAGCCTCTAGGCACAATCTTAGCATAAGGGTGCAAATAGACATAGACCAGTAATTTGGGAATGGGAAAGGATGAATTTATAGGCTAGGAAAGGTAGTCAGGACCTCTCTAAAGATAGGATTAGGCCCTCACCTCAAGGAGGTATCTCATAGGGATAAGACCAAGAGGCCAAGTTGGGAGGATTTGACCTCATCTATGCCAAACAACCTCCAGCTCATTGCTCTGGAAGCTTCTAGATCACAGAGCTTCTCATCCTCTTTGGGAAAATTACCTCATTGGGATCATCATAGGTATGCAGTGTAGAAATTCCCACTGTAGATCGCCTGATAATGCAATATACTAAAGCAAAATACAAGATCTACTTCTACAACAAACTTTACAGAAGCTTAATCAATTGAGTAAGATCAATAAAAACACATATATCAAATGAAGAGAAAGCAAACACACATGAACACAGAAGAATAATCCTGGGGAAAGCCTCAGCTAAAAACCCCAATCTTTGTATATCATACAAGTGGAAATATAGTCCGGATTACAAAATGAATAAGCTCACAAGCTATCGTTCTCTCTTTTCAATCCCTCTGCTACTCATAGACAATCAAAGGCTTCTCACAAACCTTCTCCTCTGTCCTCCAAGCCTCCTATTTCCTTTTTCCTGGGGTCCAGTGCTTCCACAGGTGTGAATTCCCACCTCACATTGCTCACTTGGCACAGAAATAACTGCACAAACCTGAAGGAGATAACTCCTTCTGCATGGATGAGTTTCCTATATAGGAAAAATCCTCCAACTGATAGTACAATGTCCCTTCCTTTGATCTCAACTGGGTCTCTGACTGAACTGACATGCATGAGTTATTTATGAGAGAATATTCAATTATTTGAAGTGCAACAGTTACATGCATGCAAGCATTAACTAACTGAACTCACATTCTACAAACTGTTAGAACTAATCTAACTAGACTTAACTCAAATAACTGAGCTAACTAATTACAACTCAAATTACAAGTCATCCTTATCTCTTTAACCGATGGATAAACTCCTCAACCAATGGAGAAACTGTTGCATGTCCTCACATAGACTTCATGTTTGATTTTCTACAACTAATTAACTCAAGATGAATTAATTAATTATTTTTCAAACAGCCGCTAAGATCAAATTCGAATTTTACTTCTCAATTTTAGTTTAGGGACTGACTAAAATTGGAATCCATCCCAAAATTCTATTTTTAGCACTTCCATTTTTCATTCCGTGTTGTTATGTCCAACATTGGTATCCGAACTGCTATTTATAGTAGTGCTATTTTTAGCACTTCTATTTTTAGCATTTCTTGTTTCCATTTTCAACACTCCCTCTCAACAAGAAAGACATTCAACTCGAACCTGATCTTGAACCTTTGGAATGTTCTACATGCAACACTTCTTCCAAGTGTTGTTGCTCCAACAACTCTAGAAACAAAAAAATATCCAACCTGAATAAGAATGATGCCTCTGTCATCGAAGTCTCTGACTGCTATTGCCTTTGTCAACTGAAAACTCTGCACATATGTGCTCTTCAGTATCTGATTGCTCTAGCCTCTATCACTTTGATCTATGATTACATCAATCACACTGATTCCTACTGCTGCATCCGTGCTGCTGCTGGTCCTATCTCCCAGCACTGCATCCACACTACACCTTCTCTCATCATGTTGCATCCACTGCCCTCTGCTGCACTGCAACTCAGTTACTGAGAAGTAATTAACTGATCTCCCAACTGACCTCTCTGTTGGGTTAGAAATATCCTCTAATGCTGAAGCTTCCTCTGCCGCTCCATCCGCATCTATCTCTACCCACTCAGCCAGTCTCGCTACTCCTTGTCGGGGCTCCTGTAGCAAGTTCTAATCAAAGAGGTTGGGTACCTCAATGATCCTGCCCCTATTTCAGCCTTCTTCGGACTGTCACTCCACATCAACCCACCTCCTACCTCGAGGTATGGATGCATGTGATCCCTCTGCCCACTTGGCTTGAAATTTCCCCCTACTGAAGGTTTTTGCATCAGTGGATGCCTCCACTTTGTCTCCTCTCAGCTTCCCCAGTTGTGGTTGCTCCACAACCTCCTGAAGCTGCTTCACCAATCGTGGCTCCTCCACAATCATCTTAGACTTCTACTGGCGCTGCATGTTGAGAGGTAATGTACTCTCCCTCTCGACCACCAAGTCTCCATCAGTTGCCTTGCTCCTTAAGGCTTTGCATACATCTTGAATCTCAAGAGCATACAGGTTCTTGAATCGTGAACCGATCTGCTTCACCTGTCTCGTGGTGATGTGTCGAAAAAAAACCTTTCCCTTACTAAAGACTACATCATAGCCTTTGTCTTCTAGTATTGTGATCGACACCAAATTTCTCTTCAGTCCTGGTACATACTTGACATTGGCCAAGGTAATGCGAGCTCCATGCTCCCTTTGAAAAACAACCATGCCTACACCTGAGACACTATATTTTTCATCATTACCCATCGCTATGAGTATCTCAAGATCTTTCTCCTCCAAGGTACTGAACAAACTCTTGTCGTCGGTCATGTGGAAAGAAGCTCCATTGTCAAGAAACCAACCACTTCCCACCATGCATGAAACCATGCATGTGAACAGTGTGAAATCCAACTCGAACTATGAGGCCAGTGCCTCACCTTCTGATCCTTCCATGGATCCCTTCTTTGATTTCCTCAGTGGATAATTTGTAGCAAAATGGCCCACTTCATGACAACGAAAGCACGACACTTTCGATTTGTCAAACTTCTTCCCACCATGGGAAGAACTGGATTTGGAATGAGAATCCTTCTCCTTCCCCTTCTTTGCCTTACTCACTAAGGCACAATTTTCTTCATCCTCCTTGGATGAAGAAGATCCATCTCTGGTGCTTCTTCTTATCTCCTCCTGCATCAGATCCGACCAAAGTCATTCCAAATCTGGCAGTTTCTCTCTTCCATTTACCGAGTCTTGGTAGCCATGGAAACTCTTAGGAATACCGAGAAGTGCAAGACTCACCATGTCATCATCGGCTATCATGATCCCTACACTTCCAAGGTCATCCCTGCAGGTCGTGAGCTTGTTCAGGAATGTAGAGATCGTGTCGCCCTTTTCACACTTGATTTTCTGAAGATTTTCTTTTAGCGCTAGCTTCCTCTGACTGTTGCTATTTTGATATAGATCTTTCAATGTTTTCCACATCAAAAATGGTGTCTCCTTCCCATGGATACTCGAGACTATGTGGTCTCGAACTCCCTCCAGAAGGATTCTCCTTGCTCTAGCCACACATTTCTTCCATTCCTCCAATTTAGTAGCATTAGGTGCTGTGGGCCTGGGGAATTCTTAATCAATGAATTCCTTGAGACTGTTATCCTCTAATACCGCTTCCATGCGATCCTTCCAAGCTATATAATTCGAGCTGCCATCAAGGGCATACTCGAGCCTTAAACCGTTGAATGCCATTGGTGAAATTGAGATGTGATAAGAACTTGATTTCTATATTTAGGAATCACAAACTTCAAACTTCTCCCTTCTTGTATATTTTCTCTCCTTGATCACCTTTTCTCTGATACCATGTAGAAATTCCCACTATAGATCACCTGATAATGCAATATACTAAAGAAAAATACAAGATCTACTTCTACAACAAACTTTGTGGAAGCTTAATCAATTGAGCAAGATCAATAAGAACACATATAACTGGTGAAGAGAAAGTAAACACACATGAACACAGAAGAATAATCCTAGGGAAAGCCTCAGCTAAAAATCCCAATCTCTGTATATCATACAAGTGGAAATATAGTCCAGATTACAAAAGGAATCAACTCACAAGCTATCCTGCTCTCTCTGCAATCCCTCTGCTGCTCATAGACAGTCAAAGGCTTCTCACAGACCTTCTCCTCTGTCCTCCAAGCCTCCTATTTCCTTGCACAGTTTTTCCTAGGGTCCAGTGCTTCCACAAGTGTGAATTCCCACCTCACACTGCTCACTTGGCACAGAAATAACTACACAAACCTGAAGGAGATAATTCCTTCTTCATGGATGAGTTTCCTATATAGGAAAAATCCTCCAACTGATAGTACAATGTCCCTTCCTCTGATCTCAATTGGGTCTCTGACTGAACTGACATGCATGAGTTATTTATGAGAGAATATTCAGTTATCTGAAGTGCAGCAGTTACATGCATGCAAGCATTAACTAACTGAACTCACAATTAATTCTACAAACTGTTAGAACTAATCTAACTGGACTTAACTTAGATAACTGAGCTAACTAATTACAACTCAAATTACAACTCATCCTTATCTCTTTAACTGATGGATAAATTCTTCAATCAACAGAGAAACTTTTGCATGTCCTCACATAGACTTCATGTTTGATTTTCTACAACTAATTAACTCAAGATGAATTAATTAATTATTTTTCAAACAGCTGCTAAGATCAAATTCGAATTTTACTTCTCAATTTTAGTCTAGGGACTGACTAAAATTGGAATCCATCTCGAAATGCTATTTATAGCAATTCTATTTTAGCACTTCCATTTTTCATTCCTTGTTGCTATGTCCAACATTGGTACCTGAACTGCTATTTATAGCAGTGCTATTTTTAGTAGTGCTATTTTTAGCACTTCTATTTTTAGCATTTCTTGTTGCCATTTTCAACATGCAGAGGAATATATTGATGCCATCTCTGGTTAAGTATAATGAAATAAGCGACTATCGTTGTTTTAAGCCTTATAAGTGTGATGATTCTCATTTTAGGGTTTCAAGAGTTATTTTTGCAGGGAAAGCTCAAGGCATTTTCCAATCAAAGTCTTTAGGAGGGATCTGAGATATATACATGAATGTGTACACTGCATAATGGTCATGTTTCGAGCACTTCGGGGTATGTCACAAGGAAGTGCAGGAGGTGTGACAAAATACTATGTAACGGATGCCCCCTAAAGCATGAAGGCAAAACAAGGAGTGATGGTTGAGATGCTTTACGAGCTTTTGCAAGGACGAGGACACGCACTATCAGGAGACCTGCATATCAAGGATGCATATACATATACATATATGAAATCAAGACATGAATCTACGACATGGGTGCAACTAATCAGATGATGAAGACTATATGAAAAGATCCATGGTATGGGCACAAACATCCAGATAACAAGGATCATCATAAATATAAAGTTCCACGGTATGGTCACAACCATCCGTATAGTGGAAACATGTATACAATCATGAACAACATATGACTCCATGCAACTTGAATCATATTAGATAAGAATCAGGGCCTTGTGCTCCATCCCAACCTGATCAAAGTATGAATTCCAACATGCAAATGAATGTGTTGAAGTCGAACATGCTAGAAAACCACCTGATTACCGGCCAATGATATGGACCGTAACAAGTACGAGAGAAACCACCAATAATGAAAATGGCTCTCAAGGTACAAGAGTACAATTTGTGAATGTGATAATGAAGCTAAAGTCGAACACTCATGGAATCACCTAGTCGAAAGCCAATGACAAAGACCTGTCGTCGGATGCGAAGAACTTGCCATAAAGGCATGCAAGCTCTAAGGTACTGAAAGGGGATTTCTAAGTCATTATCCTGGATAATGAGTTGAAGTCGACAGGAAGCGACCCATCAAAGGAGGTCAATGATGAATCCCTCATCATCGACATAAAACAAGGAATAAAGTAGATAATTTTCAAGACTGGAACAATGACTCAAACAATGTATAGGTAAATAACTGCATATAGGACTTCTCTTGAACATATTGGCGACACGACTCTGGAGTGTGGCAGCATTAGACTCAACATAGGACCAAGTTTCATAATGACGAAGTAGAATAGTTAGATGAGAGGCAAAAATAGATCACTCAAACCTTGGAGGATAAGTGACTGAGTGAGGATATCCCAAACCCGACACAATAGCAGAAGAGTGTCATGTTCAAGAGCGACATGCTGCCTATACAAAGGTTGTTCCATCTTCATTTTTCCCCACTATCTCTAGTGAGTACCTCTTTATTTTTAAATAAGATTGAAGAGGATATCATATGATTGTCATATAAGTTCATCCTTCAGATGAATCTATCCTATTAAGTTTTAAGAGTCCTAGGAAGGAGGAACTCGGTCTCGTCATGGTGATAAGTCTTTCGTCGTTTACGTTTTAAAAGTCTAACAGAAGAATAACTTAGTATCTTTTTCTTGTTTAGAGAGTTTGAAAAAGAAATGAAAAATAAAACTCCATCATGTCCCTTTTCATATTTTGTCTCTCAAATCCGAAAAGGTAGAAAACAATATTTGAGAGAACCTCTTGACCATGTCAACCAAGGTGCACCTTTTTCGTAAATATTCACTCTCAGCCCGAAAAAGGAGTAAACGTATACTTCAGTGATGTCAATTCATTTAATTTTAATGAGTTTGAAATGACAAGTACTCAACAATATTTTCATATTTTGAGAGTCAAAAAAGAGCTGAAATATAACTCTGCCCGGAGGAACAAGTGGTATAAAAGGATAGAAACTAGTTTCGGTTGTTAGTGTCAGTATTTGAATCCTACCATCAGTGATCAAAAATCCTCTTTTCATATCATTTTAGGGATCCGATTCAGCAATTTTTTTATCATTCCACTAGGTCATGCAAAAAATTAGTTATTGATGGTAGTCCTAGTCCAAAAACATCACTCTTCCCTAAATGTGATTACTTGCTGGCATAGTTTCATATCTTGTTGACTGTACATCATCCATAAAGTTATTTTTATCATGCCATTTGTATCAGTCATGAGGTCATTATGTCATCTTGAAATTTATTCCTTCAAGGTCTCATTAGGTCTTTAGGGTTTTTCAAGGTTTCATTAGGTCATTAGGGTTGCCAAGGTTCCATTCCATTGCATAAGACCAGCAAGTAAAGGGTGATCAAATAACATCCCTTCACCATGTGAAGATGATTTGTAAAGAGAAATGCTTATTTCATTATGTAATTTTATGTCTTTCAAATGTAATAATTTCACCATCCCAAGTTGTTAACTCAGTGTTCCAAAGATGCCAGACCATCAAAAGATCAATTTTTCAAAGGAAATAGTCAAGTGAAAGGGTAAAGTTTCAAAGGGTTAAGTGCATGCCAAAGGAACTTGTTTTTTTTCCCAAGGGTGTCCAAATCATCATTTTCCACAAGCACTAAACCCTAATTTCCTCACCCATTGAGCTAGGGTTGGCTATGAAATAAGATACACCTGAGTATCATCTCAGCAAGTATGAGGCCATTCCAACTCATACACAGATGTCTCCATCATTTTTCAATAAGTCATTCCAAGGGACAAATCATTTGCCACACATAGGGATGATTTTTCTTCAAACTATGGTTTAGACCAAACAAGGAAGAATTTGGAAAAAGTGATAGAGGTTTTGTCCACAATAGGCCAAGGAAGAAAAACCTCCTTCAATTTTTACACAGGTGTCATGGTTTTAGAGAAATGTCCAAAACATCATTTGCCTCAGGAGAGTTGATGCACTTTTGGAGTGACCTTGGGAAAATCAAGATTTATCCTAGCTGGAGTGACCAAATTACTTGCTTGATGAGTCAAATGCCAACTACACACAGAGATCTTTCCAATGAGCCATCGTGAGCTCAATTTTGAGTTGATGAAGACCTCCAAAAGTTGCCTACAACAACACTCTGCATTTTGGTAGCCTCATTCTGTACATTTTGACTAGTCTTGGGAGATTGAGATTTTTACAGGGCAAATGAACTCCAAATTGAAAAATTAAAGATTTTCTGGAAAGTATACTTGACAAGATTTCCAATGAGCTATCCCACACCTAATTTGGACACCAGGAAGGCCTCCAAAAGTGGCCTGCAAAAAGTGTTGCGCGTAGAGATAGGCGTTGCGCGTCTGGGAAAGTTTTGCAGTTCAAATTAACATGGGTGCTGCACGTAGAACTAGACACTGCACATCTGGGAAGATATGTTGTGTGTTGAGAAGCAAGCCTCCAAGCCCTCAAACTCTCAAGAAAACTTCAAAATTATCTCTCCTTTCATCTTTGCAAGTAATTTAACATCCCTCACTTCAGTTTTGGTTTGCAAATCCAATGTTTAAGCATCATTTTCCATGTTTAATATGAAAGCCTAAAAATGTCCCTAATGATGCCTGAAACCCTAAATCCTCACTGTTCATCCTATCACCTATCCCTACGGCTCTAGATTCCCCTATCCCCTTATCCCTATTCCATATCATTTCCATCCCTCTATCTCTCTTCCCCAAAGGTATCAAACAAAACAAACCCTCCCTCTCATTCATTTTTATCCCATAAAGCCATTTCCCATCCCCCCACTTCTAAAACACTTTCACTCATTCCCTTAATACACCTCAACCTTGCAAACAAGGACCAAAAGGACCGAGACTATGAGGAGGAGAACACAAGTAGTGACACCTTAGCAGATGAAAGCTAGGCTAAGGTGGGCCTTGAAAGGAAAGAAAGAGGAGGATAGACTTAGGATGCTAGCTGAATTTTACTTGGCTGATCAGAGCACATGTTGATGGTGCTTCTCACTAATTTTGGGCAATTTTTGTCATTTGCAAATTTTGGATTTCAATACACAGGAAAACTGCCTAAAAGCGCTTTTCCTAGGGGCACCCAATGAAGGAATGGTTTGCATTTTTGGATTTAGAGCGATGAGGACATGCACCCTAGCAAGTTTCAAAGTTTTTGGGGTAGAACTGGTCCACCAAAAGGTCAAAAAAAACCCTAAAAATGACCTTTCTGCCACTTTTTGGAAACACATAAGCAGTCTTGGGAGAATCAAGTTTTGATGGGACAAATGAGCTTAAAATGTAGAAATTTCAGGTTTTTTTTGGAAAGTAGACTTGAATACCTTTCTAATGAGCTATCACGGGCTCAATTTGGATGCCGGAAGGCCTCCAAAAGGCACCTGAAAGTGGCGCTGCGCTTTTGACAATTTTTGTTCAGGATTGCTATTCTTCCAGTTTTTTACTGTAATCATGGATTCTCTCTCATGGTGGGTGATTTACCATTGTAAATGATGACTTGGCATGTAATTATGATAGATATATAGTGATAGAGGGTAGATTCGTTGCTTTAGAAGTTAGTTTGAGCTCAAATGAATCAGTTTTTCACTTTTAGAGGCAAGTTGTTGATGATGCCTATATTCCTGTTTCTTGTTCAGTATTAGTTAGATTAGCTCCTCATCTTAGGGATTCGACCCATGAGGATGGGAGGAGGTTGAAATCATGTCTATATATTCTTCTTCTTTCTCTTTGTAAGGGGTTGGATTCACTGGGATGCTCAGAGCTTGATTGTACATCACTGTAAGCAGTTTGGCAAGGAGATTAATAGGATTTGCAGCTATTTTTATGGGATCCCTGTGGTATGGAGTTTTAGCACAGTTTTTTCTTTTGTAATCATTTGTTTACTTGTTTTATGTATTCCACCATCCACTTCATTGCTTCTTATTGAATGTTATCAATTTAGATAGGTAGAATCCATTGTAACAGTGCTTTGCCTTGGGAAATCATTCAATATTTCATGTTTTCTACTATTTGAGAAGGATCCATGATTGTTACATGACCTCCTCAGCTCCTCATCAGTCTTAAACACCTCACACCATTAATCCTAAAGTGATAAATTCCTATGCCTACCTTGCCCCATAGAACACCTTGCATTTCTGACCTAATTTCCCAGACCTAAACTGCCCAGCTCCATCTGATCCAGCAAAACACCAACAAATTCAATCAAAACCTTTCGAGCTACTATACCTAGCCTAAAATCCTTCACATGATCTAGTCATCTTGACTGAGATTCTAAAGGAGAGAGTCCTCTCTCGGCCTTGTAGGGCTAGCTACAAGGCTAAGCTTGGTTTGTGGTTACCCTATAAGTTTCCTCCCTTCAGCCTGAGGTAAATCTAGGTGATAACATAGTGGCGACCATACTGGGGAACGTAGTTTTATGTTCCTCAGCAAAATGTAACAGGTTTATATCTAGATCTGATTGTTGATGTTGGACAATGATCAGACACCGGAAGGCTAAAAGCATTCACATGGCGACTCTAAATCAGTTTCGAGATCAGATCCAAGGACTCCACTAGAGGATGAACCTAACCAACAGAAACATGAAAGGACAATATGGAAAGATCAGGTATTCAAGTTGGAATTTCATCCAAGATGTTATGTTCTTTGTTATAAATTATTTCTTCTCTTTTCCTGAGAATTTCAAGAAGGTTTTACGAAGTATACTATATTTGAGAAAAGATCCTAGACTTGCATTTGATTCTTTCCCTTTGAAGATTGTGAATACAAAATATTCGCATGCCTTTGATCTTGATCAAGGCCCTTCTTCTGAATCTTATGATGATCGTCTCCAAACTGATGAGCCTCAAGAGACCAAGACTGATTCTACAACTTTTGTATATACTCCTATACATTGTAAAGTTCCAGATAGGTACAAGCCTCTAATTTTACCTCCTATATCCCATGCTTTCCCTAAAAATCATTACGTATATCTACCAAGATTTGATGGTGAATGCGACAACATCACTGCTGAGAGACATGTATTGAATTTTGAGTCTTTTCATGACCTTTTTGAAGTTGACGAAGAGGATGTCAGTATTAGGTTTTTTTTCTCTTTCTTTGCAAGGCAAAGTCAAGGGTTGGTTCAAAACCCTGCCTGATGCGAGCATCTCAGATTTCCAGCAGTTTGTCAAAGTTTTCCTCGACAAGTGGGTGGTCAGACAGGATGTTTTCTTGATTCTAGAAGATTATAACCAGCTGAAGAGACTACCAGGGGAGATGGCACAACAATTTTCTGTCAAGTTTAACCAAGTTTATTGTTCAATGCCTCTTAATATAAGGCCTCCTCCTGGATCCACTTTCTTACACTACCCAGAAGCCTTTGATCCGGAAATGGAGTTTCAATTGAGGGAAAGGAACCTTGCAACACTTGAAGAGATGCAAAATAGTGCAGTAGATGTAGAGGCTAATTTCCTGATCAGAAGGGAAAAGTTGAAGGAAGAAGAGAGGAAGAACATAGATCTAGAGGAATCAACATCTTTAGAGGTAAAGCTCGACATTTTGGTAAGTATAGTGGAAGAGATGATGCAAAAGATCACCACAAGGAATGAGTATGATGCTCAAGACCATGGCTCGCTGATTGAAGAGGAAAAACAAGTGGCTGATCCAAAACATTTCCTTTCTTATCCCAGTTGTCATAGATCTGATAATGATTGTTTTATAGATCATCTTGGAGAAGAGAGATCTGTTGATATGAGATGTATGCTTGATGATGTGTTTTATATTGATGATTTTCGTAAGTTCAATCAGTATGATGATGATTATGTTCTCCAAACAAAAGCTAATCTTGCAGACAAATCAACAGCTGGTTTGTGGAAGGAGGAAGTTCACTTTTAGCAGCTCGAATACAGTGATCAGCCGATGCATATCAGCTATGCAAGTGAAAAGGAAAGTGCAAATTTTTTTGAAGTAAGTGAAGGATCTTTGCCTTTTTGTTTTACTTCGTTTCAGGTCATCAAAGACAACTTTCGTGCAATCAGAAATAAACCGTCAATAAGTTTTGATCTGGACCATCTAGAGGGCAATGAAATCCTTGTTCAAGACTTCTCATATATAGATTTGCAGCTCCCTAATGCCATTGAATGTTAGGTTGCAAATGAAGACTTGGAAGCTGGAACATATGATCAAATGATGTAAGATGATTCCGTACCATTATGTTTTGAATCATTTCAGTTTTTGAAGGGAATTTTCCATAGTATATCTTCAAATGAGCAACCTATAGAAAATCATGCAATCTCATTGGAACCAATAGAAAATGGGTTGCAACAGTCTTTTCAAGTTTTTCATGATCAAATAGCTGATGTGTTGGATGATGTTTGTAGTCAAAGTCCTTATCCATTAGCTAACTTTGAGCTTGAAAAAAGTATTGATACAAACTTGATCCGACAACCGGTTTCTTTGTCATTTTCAGCAGGAGTCTCGTCACAAAGCTCAGATGAAAGTTTGCATTCAAGGTATGAGGATAAGCAAAATAATCCATTGGATGAGCTAAGTCCCAGTGCACATGAATTTCAAGATCCTTATGCAGTATTTTTGGAGTCAGATAGAGCATCCATATTATTCAATATGGGAAAATTTGGATCTGTTTCCAAGTTTTCATGGGAGTTGCCTTTCAGTAGTTCTCTCTTTTTGTTCATAAGCAAGCACTTGCAGAGAATTCAAATAGTAGTAATAATTCTTACTTGGTTGCATTGGTTGTTTCATTTCACTTGATAAGGTGAGGAATGGATCACTTAGAGTAGGGTGTGATTAATAAGCTCACAGAAGTGAGCATGGTTCAGTCAGTTTCAGAGTTAGTTTGTGTCGTCTAGTCATCAGTTTTCAGTCATGCATTTTAATTTAAGTTTTTGACCGTATTGGACCACATGGTTAGGCACTTGGTCTACGGTGTTCTTGACACCTCCAAGGAGTTTCCATCCCCAATAAGTCTGATGTTAGTGTCAGTATTTGCATCCTGTCATCAGTGATCAAAAATCATCTTTTCATATCATTTTAGGGATCTGATTCAACAATTTTTTATCATTTCACTAGGTCATGCAAAAAATTAGTCATTGATGGTAGTCCTAGTCCAAAAACATCACTCTTCCCTAAATGTGATTACTTGCTGGCATAGTTTCATATCTTGTTGACTGTACATCATCCATAAAGTTATTTTTATCATGCCATTTGTATCAGTCATGAGGTCATTATGTCATCTTGAAATTCAGTCCTTCAAGGTCTCATTAGGTCTTTAGGGTTTTTCAAGGTTTCATTAGGTCATTAGGGTTGCCAAGGTTCCATTCCATTGCATTAGACCAGCAGGTAAAGGGTGATCAAATAACATCCCTTCACCATGTTAAGATGATTTGTAAAGAGAAATGCTTATTTCATTATGTAATTTTATTTCTTTCAAATGAAATAATTTCACCATCCCAAGTTGTTAAATCAGTGTTCCAAAGATGCCAGACCATCAAAAGATCAATTTTTCAAAGGAAATAGTCAAGTGAAAGGGTAAAGTTTCAAAGGGTTAAGTGCATGCCAAAGGGAGTTGTTTTCTTCCCAAGGTTGTCCCAATCATCATTTTCCACAAGCACTAAACCCTAATTTCCTCACCCATTGAGCTAGGGTTGGCTGTGAAATTAGAGAAATTTGAGTATCATCTCAGCGAGTATGAGGCCATTCCAACTCATACACATCATGTCTCTATCATTTTTCAATAAGTCATTCCAAGGGACAAATCATCTTCCACGCATAGGGTCGGCGTTTCGTCAAACTATGTTTTATACCAAACAGGGAATGATTTGGAAAATGTGAGAGAGGTTTTTGTCCATAATAGGCCAAGGAAGAAAAGCCTCCTTCAATTTTTACATAGGTATCATGGTTTTACAGAAATTTCCAAAACATCATTTGCCTCAGGAGAGTTGATGCACTTCTAGAGTGACCTTGGGAAAATCAATATTTATCCTAGCTAGAGTGACCAAATGACTTGCTTGATGAGACAAATGATAACTAGACACAAATAGCTTTCCAATGAGCCATATTGAGCTCAATTTGGAGTTTTGGAATACCTCCAAAATTTGCATGCAACAACACTCTACATTTTGGCAGCCTCATTCTGCACATTTTGACTAGTCTTGGGAGATTGAGATTTTTACAGGGCAAATAAACCGCAAATTGAAAAATTCAAGATGTTTTGGAAAGTATACTCAAAAGAATTTCCAATGAGCTATCCCATTCCCAATTTGGACATCGGGAAGGCCTCCAAACGTGGCCTATAAAAAGTGTTTCACGTTTAGGAGGTGGCGCTGCGCGTAGAGCTAGGCGTTGCGCGTCTGGGAAAGTTTTGCAATTCAAATTAACACGGGCACTGCGCATAGAGCTAGGAACTACGCATCTGGGCAAAGGCAATGCACATTGAGCATAAAGCCTCCAAACCTTCAAACTCTCAAGAAAACTTCAAATTTCTCTCTCCTTTCATCTTTGTAAGTAATTTGACATCCCTCACTTCAGTGTTGGTTTGCAAATCCAATGTTTAAGCATCATTTTCCATGTTTAATATGAAAGCCTAAAATCTTCCTAATGATGCCTAAAACCCTAAATCCTCACTGTTCATCCTATCACCTATCCCTACAGCTCTAGATTCCCCTATCCCCTTATCCCTATTCCATATCATTTCCATCCCTCTATCTCTCTTCCCCAAAGGCATCAAACAAAACAAACCATCCCTCTCATTTCCTACTCTCTCACTCATTTTTAGCCCATAAATCCATTTCCCATCCCCTCACTCCTAAAACACTTTCACTCATTCCCTTAATACACCTCAACCTTGCAAACAAGGACCAAAAGGACCGAGACTATGAGGAGGAGAACACAAGTAGCGACACCTTAGCAGATGAAAGCTAGGCTAAGGCGGGCCTTGAAAGGAAAGAAAGAGGAGGATAGACTTAGGATGCTGGCTGAATTTTACTTGGCTGATCAGAGCACATGTTGATGGTGCTTCTCACCAATTTTGGGCAATTTTTGAGCTAATTTTGTCATTTGCAAATTTTGGATTTCAATACACAAGAAAATTGCCTAAAAGTGCAGTGCCACAGACGCTGTGCTTTTCCTAGGGGCACCCAGTGAAGGAATGGTTTGCATTTTTGGATTCAGAGCGATGAGGACATGCACCCTAGCAAGTTTCAAAGTTTTTGGGGCAGAACTGGTCCACCAAAAGGTCAAAAAACACCCTAAATTTGACCTTTTTGCCACTTTTTGGACACATATAAGTAGTCTTGGGCGAATCAAGTTTGAGGGGTCAAATGAGCTTCAAATGAAGAAATTATAGGTGTTTTGGAAAGCTGACTTGAAGACCTTTCCAATGAGTTATCATGGGCTCAATTTGGATGTCGGGAAGGCCTCCAAAAGGGACCTGAACATGGTGCTACGCTTTTGACAATTTTTGTTCAGGATTGCTATTCTTCCAGTTTTTTATTGTAATAATGGATTCTCTCTCATGGTGGGTGATTTACCATTGTAAATGATGACTTGGCATGTAATTATGATAGATATATAGTGATAGAGGGTAGGTTCACTGCTTTAGAAGTTAGTTTGAGCTCAAATGAATTAGTTTTTCACTTTTAGAGGCAAGTTGTTGATGATGCATATATTCCTGTTTCTTGTTCAGTATTAGTTAGATTAGCTCCTCATCTTAGGGATTCGACCTCTGAGGATGGGAGGAGGTTGAAATTGTGTCTATATCTTCTTCTTCTTTCTATTTTTAAGGGGTTGGACTCACTGGGATGCTCAGAGCTTGATTGTACATCATTGTAAGTATTTTGGCAAGGAGATTAATAGGATTTGAAACTATTTTTATGGGATTCCAGTGGTATGGAGTTTTAGCACAATTTTTTTTTGTAATCATTTGTTTACATGTTTCTGAGCTGCATGAATTTGACAAACTCTAATTGTGAAAAACTTTCCAATAAAGTATTAACAACTTTGGCATTGGTTTCATATTGCGTTTTACCTGCTGTGTCTGTAGGCATTGTTGTTGGAAAATTATATCCTCCTTCCACAATTTCCGAGACATCTGTTCCAAGAGATTGTAGATAGGTTGTGGTTCTTATTTTCAAATAAACAAAGTTTCTCCCATCGAATATTGGCGGTCTGATGGATCCCATGCTTTCGTGATTATTCATCTTGATGAATCTTCCTTCAAGCAATCAAGCTTCTTCTGAATGACCTGCTCTAATACCAATTGTTGGAAATAATACTAAGAGGGGGGGTGAATCCGTATTATTAGATCAAGAATTTTTATTTTTCATAATAAAATTTATATACGCTACTTTAGAGAGGGGAACTAGCGTGTACATGCAACTGTCTTTATGGAAACCAACGTTTATGCAGTATACTTATGATTCACTTAATTCATCATATGTTGATATTTAATTAGTGCATCAATACTTCATCAATCATTAAACAATAACCATGCGTAGTATAAACATAATAAACCATTACACATAAGCAACACACATGAACACCAATATTTAAGGTGGAAACCCAATGTGGGTGAAAACCACCTGCTGCTGTCGTCTCTGTCTTCTTTTAACAATAAGAAAATCTGTTTACATTCTTGTATTGGTGCAGACTCATACCAGTATGCAGGCTTCTACCTGTAGAAGGTTACAACCTTCTCTCGTTCTCTAGCTTCTACTGGAAGGGAGCTACAACCCCCTAGCTCTTGTGCTAGCCAATATGTTTACTAGTACGTAGGTGCTAGCCTACAGAAAACTCCACTCTTCCTCCAGGGACCACGTTTCATGAATTTTCAGATTGGATGCTCTAGGCACATATCAAGACATATGAAGACCTTGACTCATCAATAACCCATCAGAAATTTAAAACTCAAACTTCATCAACCAACATGCAATTAATCTGAACAATTAGATCACTGTCATCATAACAGTACACTGAACTTAGAAACCTGTATTAACATTTAGAACCAACTGAAACCTCAAAAATTCATGTGTCAGACTGTATACGCTACTTCAATGAAGAAAACCTACGTGTATACACTACTTACTTCAGCCGAACCTGTGTATACCTCTAAAGATTCTGAATCATAAAATCTCTGAATCACAAACTGTACCAACCATCAGTGTACTAAACATCTAGTGTCAACTTACAAAAATTTACACAGGGAGGAAATAGAAAACACTTCTTCTTATTTATACAACCAATCAAATATCAACCTCCTTATGCATTCAGATTTACATTCAGATCTAAGAAGACTTCATTGACAGACAACAGTAAAATAGCAGCGACAATAAATTAGCAATATTGATTTGATAGATCAGTCATCTCTGAACATCAAGTCCTTATTTTGTATACGCTACTTGAAAGAACAGAACCTGCGTGTATACGCTCTTTTGTCGAGACAAACCTGTGTACAGATCTGCAAATATTGACTTAGAACTTTGCTACAATTCCAGACTTTGGAAAAACCCAGATCATGATAGATAATGAATAAAATAGACACAAAACATCAGATCTAGCCTCAACCAATATTAGATCATTCAAGAATAATTCATTTAAGGTCTCATGATCCTTATCCAATATTGAACTCAAGGTGCACATAAATATTTTAGATCTAGTCCCAAAAATAACCTTGCAACATAAAATATACTTCAGATAGAAGTATTCCTTAGAATCTTATTCACTTGCCCACTGGCCTTATGATCCTCTCTTCTTTATATAGCTTTTAGCCTTTCTCAATACCATGGACCGAATCCACTTAGGTCTAATACCTTGGATCAAATACCACGGACCGAATACCTCTGATTAAATACCTAGGTTCAATACCATGGTCCAAAGATACCTTGGACCAAATACCTCAGACCAAAACCATGGTTTTCAGCATGTACGCGCTTTGCCTTCTGTGGGAGTACGTGTTTACATTATACGCTTTTTCTATTCTAAATACCTGCACGTATACGCTGCTTGGACTAAGTGTTATAGGCATTTTTGTGCCTTACAGCATTGAGCATAAGATGTCCATAATCTAAGGGATCCAAAGTCCCTAAACATGTTGTTCCTACCCCTAGAGGAACAAGGCTAACAAACCACAGCAATTCACAGAAGTTCTCCACCTGAAACTGCTCAAAAACAAGTCAATTTAGGATCATGTCAACTGCTCCATTGACCATATGCGTTGAATGTTAGTGGCTCCACTGTCTACCTGCGTTGAATGTCAACTCCAACACTAGCTACCTGCGCTGAGCGAGTTTGGACATGTGGCAGACTCATTCCACAAGGTGTCAGAAGCCAGGAAGCTTCCAAAATGACACTTGCCTCAGGGAATTCGACTGGTGATGAGTAAGGGGTTCCAAATCTCCAAGTGGAAGAAAGAACCTCCAAGTGGACTCAAGAACTGACAGAGGGAGAGGACACTAGTCAGATCTCAAGCTGACTCATCCTCTCTCCAAACATCTATATATGGATCTCACCTCCATGAGATCTAGAGGCTGGAATTTTGTTATAGCAAGGAATTGCTGTTGGTTTGAGACTGGAATCATTGGGTGCTTAATGCTTTGAAGGGGCTGAAGATAGGAATTCCATTTGCTGGGAAGGAGATGCTGGATTGGAGCCCTCTGGGTTGTATCTCTTCTTGAACCTTGTTATTCATCAATAAAGCTATCTTGGTTTCTCCTATATGATGATGTTTTCTTGATGTATGATTGCATTAGTGTATTTGACTTGTTTCTAATCCTGAATCATTTATGAATATGTACATTTGCCTTTGTGTTGTGTTCTTCTCTTGTTGCAAGTAGCTGTTCTCTTGTGATCTCGCAGGAATCAAGTAGGTGTTCTCTTGGACGAGCGAGGAGGCAAGTAGCTGTGAACACCCAAATGGAAGAGGATCTGGATCGAGGGACAAACAGAAGACACCGGTAAGTATATTGATCTCTCTTCTTTCACATTTCATAAAGGAAGAAATCAGTGTAGCTGTATTCGTTTGTTGCTAAGGCATTGTCACACCTTAGGTGGATAGGATCGTCCTGCATAGGCATTTTTCCCCACAACAAATTGGCGACTCCACTGGGGAAAATTTGTTTATTCATTTCATTTGTGTTTCTGTCATTTGTTTACTTCATAGACTTGACAGCAACAATCGAGCTGCATCTTTCCCGGATGCAAAGTAGAAAGTTGCTGCTTTGATCCAGTTACTGGACTTGTCTATGATCTAAACAATGGATTCACAAATGATTTGATGATCCTCGTGATAGATCTTAGTAGCTTTCAAAGCATCCCTTTGATTACACCTTGCTTGTGTTTCTGATTTGGCCTGAAACTGTTGATTTTTGAGCAATTTGTGACCCAGAACCCAGGAGAAACGAGAGTTTCTCCTTCAGCGCAACTGCTGTGAAGGCAGTCTGCATTTCAACGCAGGTCCCATGAGGGCTACCTGCACTGAATGTCAAATCCTCAGTGTTGAGGTTGCGCTGAACCAGTTTGACCTTGTGCAACTGGGGTTCTCTGCTCTCTGTTGCCCTGTTTTGATCTCTGTTTTTTGCAGCCTTTAACCAGTATAGGTACCAGTCAGAAAACCCCTTTTCTCTGCTTACATTCCGCCTCCTTTTGTACAAAAAGACTATGAGTGTTTTTATGTGTTTGTGGCGTCATTTACAGTTTTCCTTTGCATGAGTAAAGTGGTCATCCTGTAGCCTTTGATTCAGATCTGATTGATTGTGATCTTAGAAGAGAGTTCATTGGTTGTTTGCAGATTGATTATACATTTACTTTTGCTTATTGGTTTGAATTTGTCTCTTTTAAGTGTCAAAACAAGTCTTTATTTCGAAAAGCGTTAAGTGTTGTAATCTCTTCTATCTTCTTTGATTTCGAAAAAGTGAACTTGTTTGTATTGATTATTTAAAAGCAAATTCAAAGTTGTACAAAAAGCTTTCTTTGTAGGCATCAATACTAAGAAAGCGGAAAACAAACACCTGCATTGTGCATTTTGCATTTGATAAGTTTGCATGTTGGATTTAGGAAAAGTGCATTAGAGTGTGCTGATTGCTCTTTGAGAAAAGATGGTGTCTTTCTTTTCCCTTAGTAGCTAGGATTTTCAAAGTTGAAAATATATAAAGCTTGCTTATCATCTTTAGACTGCATTTAGGAATTTGTATCATACATCTCGTGGTGAACCTTGAAAGGCAAACTTTAAAAAGATCAACTTAAAATAAACTGAATGAACTTAACAACGCTTTGTAACATAACGCACAACATAGAGGTCTAGGCTAGAGACGTGTTCCGGCGTCGTTAAGCCTAGTGACTGTCGCTCTCGTGGAAGGTGGGTGATTCCTCCTGAGGGACGATAGCGCTAGTACGGATTGTGCTCCCACGTACCGTCGCGTATATATTGGGAGACCCCTATAGGCATATATCCTTTATCCTTAGGAAGCCGTGTCGGCTGCCCTACTGATCGCAATGCAGTGAACACAGCATTCACGAAGATCGACCGCCCGTACCCTAAAAAGTATTCTGCGGTTTTGCGAAAAGTTTGGCACACCCTCTGCCTAGAACTCCAGAGCAGTTCCTTTTGGCCTTTTTCAGACTCTATAACAGAAAAAGTCCATCCGAGCATTTGTCACTTTGGGCTCGTTAAAACATCGAAGGAGACTAGAGTCATCTTTAGCTTTTTCTCGACTCTTTAAAAGTGAAAAAGCAAGTTGTGTCTAAAGCGTCTAATAAAATTCATTCAATTCGGAAACACCAATTTCCCCTTTTGTATTTTGGTTGATCGAGTAATCCGTAATGGTGGAAGAAAGTCAATTGAAACCCCGTCGTTCGCGGAGGCTTACGAGTCAACCGTCTTTGTCTCCAGAATCGAAAATAGTACGGACAAAGCGAACTCGTTTAACCGGTTCAAAATCTCCTATCAAAGTTAGAACAAGTGTTCCGACAACATCTGAGATTCCGGTTACTCCAAACATTTCTGGAAACCCTGCCTCTATAGAAGAAATTCAACAGCCACAGAGGGACAGTAACACTGATCCTAGTCTGGGGGCAAATACTTGTGCTACTGAGCCAGTTCCATCTGTAACCGGTTCAGAGAGTCTTGCTCCTCAAACAACTGTCGCTGTTGATTCAACCCCTTCTTCGGCACCAGAAATATTTTACGGACCTGACGGTCTTCCTCTTCCACCGGGTTTGATTGCAATAGAGGAAATTGCAGAGGACTTGCAAGCAAGTACTCCAACCCATTTTGGAGTCGGGGTCACTCTATTTCCTTCATCAGAAGTTAATCCACCACAAGTGGAAGTTCCTGTAGAATCGCTAGGCAATCTATTGGATAGACTCAAAATGTCTGAACAACCGTCAACATCTAGGACTGTGTCGAATGACACAGCGACAGCAGAAGCCCCTGCCATCACTCCGACAATGTTTACCGGCATACCATCTGTCCCGACTAGCTCACAACCACTAGAAGGAGTCCACCAAGGGACTATTTCGACAGTGTGGTCCGTTCCAGTTTGTTCATCCGGAATAACATCCGGCAACTCTTATGTTGAGACTCGCCAGATTGATCCATTTGGAGGTCAATTTGGGCAATCCAGTCCACAAGGACAAACAATCCCCTTGAGTTCCGGATTGCTACCGTATGGGGGGCAGTATGCCCTTTCATTACCCCCTCCGGGAGGGTACCCATACGGGAGTTCACAACAGTATTCAGGTTATACTGGAATTACATCAAGTGGTTGGGTACCTATGCTACCTCAATAACCAAGGGTTGTATATTTTATGCAACAGTGTGTACCTATGTCGAACATCCCGACCACACCGGCTATTGTGACAGTGTCGCAGGTTCAAACGTTGCCTTTTGTATGTCAACCTTAGATTTCTCAGGTTGTAATGCAACAGCCCCTTGACCCCGGGTCACAACCACAATCACCAACTGGTGGGGCGACACAGGTCCAAACGGGTACAATTACCCCACACGTTGGTCCAACAGTTAGTATAGCACAACAAAACATGGCTTCACAACCGTGGCTGGTGCAATACCAACAACCACAATTCCAACAAGTGTACCAAGGTTCTGAGCAGCATATCTTTGCGAACAGTGGACAACCGTATATTCAAAACGGTCAAAACCAACCACTTTACAGTGGTCAAGTCCACCAACCGTATCAGTCATACCAACATCAATTACATTATGCTGGTATGCAAAGACCCACTGCTCAAGCGATTCCATCATATCCTGGGTATGCTTCACCTAACCTGAATCAACAGTTACCATTCGTGGCAACTTTAGAGTTACCCGATTTACACCGGTTAACCAACGATCCGATTGCTTACGCCCCTTGGTGGCCAACGATTCCTCACAAACTTCCATCTGACATTCCTAAATTCAATGGAAATCCAGGTGAAGAACCATCGAATCACGTGATGACTTTTCATCTGTGGTGTTCATCAAACACCCTGAATGATGATTCGATAAGGCTTCGCCTTTTCCAGAGGACGTTAACGGGTCCAGCGGCAAAATGGTATATTGAATTACCTAGAGCCTCGTTCGACAATTTTAGCTCCCTAGCCACGACTTTCTTAACCCATTTTCAATTACCGATAAGGTACGAAACGGGAACAGAAATATTAACCAACTTCAAGCAGACAACTGCCACTCATATATCCGATCATATACATGAATGGCGTCGTCGTCGTAGGATGGTTAAAACATACGTTCCCGATCAGCTGTTAGCTGAATGGTTTATAAAGTCGTTACTTCCTGCTATAACAGAAGATGTGGCAAAGGGGGGAGTCGTAACAGAGGAGCAAGTTATTGCTCGTGCACAATATCTAGACTTAGTTTATACTCAGTCTGGCACGCTCTACGACAAAATACCTGACGCCCCTAGACCGAAATTTTCAATTCCTCCTCCTCCTAAATCCAATAGTGACTCTCATGCCGGCGATGGCGTGATTGGCATGGCAAACGCGAAATCGACAAAGGCTTCGTCTAAGAAAGCCCGTAAGAATTTGGATCAAAATGCAAAAGAAGAAATTCTTGCTTCGGAAGTAAATGCCGTATCAGCAGATAAAGGCAAAGAAACCAATCAACCAGGAAGCAAGAAGAAGCAAAACAAAGGGAAGAAGAAGAAACAGGGTGAGTCATCCCCTCAAAAAACTTCTTCAAACCCTCCTGGGAAAGGGAAATCAAATTATCCATGTCAAATATGTGACGAGGAGGATCACTGGACAAAGAATTGTCCATACAAAGCTGAGTTGAAGAAGTTCTTTAAAAGTTCACAAACCTCAGCTGTGTTAACTGATCCATTTCCCAACCCAGGTCAAAATCTGGTTGATAGTGGAAATGCTTCCCCGTCGCAAGTGCTTATGTTATCGGTTTCAAAACAACAGAATGATGCTTTGATTTCGACGAGGAACAAAGATTACGGGAATCCGCAGCTGTCGAACGACAAAGGTAAAGATCAACCAAGTAGTTCGACAACAACTTCGACAGAAGTTGTACCACCCATCATTCCTGAATTAACAATAAAACGGCCAAAGGGAGTAGTACACAAGTCGACATTTAATCCTCGCGCCAGAGCGGCACAACATTATAACATAGTGGAAGATTTGGCCCAATCGCCATCCGCTATGTCGACTCTTGAAGTACTACAAAATTGCCCATCCCAAAGGCAGGCTTTGTTATCGGCTATTGGTGGGGTTGATCCTAAGGATTCCAATCTTGTATCCTTTGATCACAAAGGATACGATCCTCAGTTACCAGCTCAACTAGCTTTCCTTATTCAAGTGAAAGCCCTCAACAAAACTGTTCACCGAACAATTATTGATGAGGGGGCATCTACATGTATTATGTCGATGAGTTGCTGGAAAACTTTAGGATCTCCAACCTTGTCGCGATCTTCGACGACACTAAAAGCTTTCGACGGAAGGACTTATACCCCGTATAGTATCCTTAATAACTTGAAGATTGAACTGGGAGGAAAAACAGTAGAAATAGATGTTGAAGTCATCGATGGGAATCTTGACTACAACATCCTATTGGGAAGACCATGGATCTATGCCATGGCAGCTGTTGTGTCGACTTATTTTAGGAAGATCGCATTCCCATTTGAAGGAGGGATTACGATCGTCGACCAACAAAACTTCCTCCCTAATGGTTCACAAGTTATAGGAAGCATTCCCATGATCCATGGAAGCAACCATTCGCTTCAAGACATCGGAGTAGGCCTACTGAAAGACCCCACATTAATGGGAACTTTCGCACTTCCACCTCCATTCTATATAGGAGAAGTAGCATTCGTAAGAACCTGCAACATGATATCTTCCACGAAGATCTCAGAAGACGATGTCGAAATGGATCATGAAATGGTTTTGCCCCCAAGCCCCATTGAAATATTGTAGCAATCAATGTTTCGAGCATGGGAGGCGAACCCAAATCAACGCTCATCAAGCGTTTGGGTAGATAGGTCTAGAGAATATGGTACCCCGTTAGATCCTTGGTCGAAAGTACATGGGACTGACGAAGGAATTTTGCAATCAATGTTGATTGAGGGGGCACCATGGAATGATTGCCACCATCGTTCCCTTCTTCAAGAATATGAAGAAGATACTCAACAAGACCTTTATCACCCTTCAGTTTTTGAATTCCTATCAAATACTGTAAATACGGTGGATTCCGAGTGAAACTTATCCAATATTGAAGAGACTATAGCCATAAATATCTCGACTAAAACAAATGTTGTAGAGAATATTTATGTCGGCAAAGGTTGTTCCCCTTCAGAACTGGAAATATATAACGCTCTTTTTCGCGAATTCAGAGATGTCTTTGCTTGGTCATATGATGAAATGCCAGGCATTGACTCGAGTATTGTTGAACATGAAATTAAAATGTATCCTGATGTCAAACCAGTAAGACAACGGCTTCGGCAGGTGCACCCCAAGAAAGCCGCTGCCATTAAGGCGGAAGTTGAAAAGCTTCTCCATGCTGGTTTCATCTACCCAGTTCCTCTAACCGATTGGGTATCGAATATTGTCCCTGTTATGAAGAAACAAGGGACGATTAGAGTGTGTGTCGACTATAGGGATGTAAACCAAGCTTTTCCAAAGGACAACTACCCTACACCCTTCATCGACCAGATAATTGATGAATGCGCCGGATGTGAAATCTTTTCATTTATGGATGGATTTTCCGGGTATAATCAAATAAATATCCGCCCACAGGACCAGTCAAAGACTGCATTCATCTGTCTGTGGGGCACATTCGCTTATCGAAAATTACCCTTTGGTTTAAAGAACGCAGGGGCGACGTTTCAGAGGGCAATGAATTATGCCTTCCATGACATCAAGAACATTGTTCAACCATATCTCGACGACCTTCTGGCTCATTCGCGAAAGCGGACTGATCATCCGCAGCATTTAAGAGCGATATTTCTACGTTGCCGACACTACAAGATAAGACTCAATCCGCACAAATGTGTGTTTTGCGTCGGTTCTGGTCGTTTACTTGGCTTTGTAGTCTCTAAGGATGGGATTCGCCTCGATCCTTGCAAGGTTCAGGCAATCATTAATTTGCCTCCACCTTCAAATTTGCTTCAGATTCAGAAACTCCAAGGGAAAGAAAACTTTCTGAGGAGGTTCATTCCAAATTACGCAGAACTTGCTAAAGGTTATACTCGTCTTTTGAAAAAGGATGTACCTTTCGTCTGGGACCAGGTGGCGCAAGCTTCCTTTGATGCTCTGAAAGATTGTCTAGTAAAAGCATCATTAATGTATGCCCCGGACTATCAAAGAGATTTTAACTTGTATCTGGCTGCAGTGGATACGACGGATGCGATGGTTTTAGTTCAAGAAGTGTCTCAACCCATGGTCCGTCCTCCTGATGAGCGCGAGTAATCCGGGAGGATATGACTGGAACCCAGGGGGCATGCGTCCTGGCTTGCTTCGGCAGGAAAACTTTGGGTATAGGGTAGGTTTCCGCGGGAGAATATGACTAGTCCGTACCCCGTCCGTGGTTGGAAGAGGGGTTGTTCTAGAATAAGATTCTTTTGTCAAAGTTATGTGAGAGGGCGGGGGTCGTCACTCACCTTTGTCTATTTCGGTAGACATTGCTGAAGAAGTGTTTTGTTTGAAATATTAACGAGACAATCTTTGGGTAACCTGAAAGAGGTAAGCCTCTCTCTTTAAAACAATTGTTTTGAAGGAAGTGAGGTAGAGGTAACCTTGAATTCGTACTTTATGCCTCGGGGCATGCAAACCTTTTGGAGTGCTAGCAAGGGGCGACTATTTATTTTTTAAATTTTTAGGACCTCTAACCCTTTAAACTCGTAGGATTAGTCGTTTCCAAACTTGCATAAAGAAAGAATGGGGAGCAAAGCTTAGTGAGATGAAGCTCCATAAAAAATAGAATCTTGATGAGACACTCTTATCACATGACTGGGTAATCGAGCAGTTTTAATGCGGAATTTATGCTCGTTAAAAAATAGAAAAGCGAGATTCGAGCAGTTTTAACGCGGAATTTATGCTCGTTAAAAAATAGAAAAGTGAGATTCGAGCAGTTTTAGCACAAAGTTCATGCTCGTTAAAAAATAAACGCAAGATCCGAGCAGTTTTAGCAGATAGTTCATGCTCGTTAAAAAATAAACATAAGATCGAGCAAATGTTTCCGCCCGCGTTTAAGCTCGTTAAAAAATGAACTACCCGGTAAATAACCACTGTGAATGTAATATCATCAGCCATTAAAGCCTTGGTCGTGTTTTCACCGTCACCTCCACTTTTCATTTGGCCGATCGTTCACCTCCATATGATTGTTTACCCATTTTGAGGAACAGCTGCGAAGAGTGATTTCACCTAGCCATCCTTGTGACACTCCCGTGATTGGAAAATTCCAACCTGTACCTGGAATCAGCTGCTAACCCTGTTTATCACTCGTTCCTCAAAAGACGAGTCTTCTTTAAGCTCTTTTCATCTGACTCGTAAAATATGAAAAGATTGCCGAGTTTTGGCCTTCCAGCTCGTTAAAGCGACAGGAAGAGCTATCCCTCCTCTAGATTTTAATCTTTTTGGACCTGAGGGATTATTGCACAAAAAGATCGAGTGCTTGTTTTATTCGGCTCGTTAAAACTATCGAAAACTCATCCCTTCTGTATTGTTTTATACTTTTTCGGACTTAAGGGATTAGATGACGAAAAAGGAATTTTGGAGTTGACTTTATGTACCTTTTCAGACTCTCTAAAAATGAAAAGGACCGAGTTATCCTTGTCGTTAGACTCATTAAAATCATTAAATAGCGACAAACTTGTCTTTAGACGAGAACGAGTTTCACTATCGCTAGGATCGATAAAACATAGCGATGGGCTTGCCAGAAGGGCAGGTTATAGAACAAGCATATGTTATCCTCCTCAAGCTTGACAAAAATAAAGAGGTACTGGTCAGCAATGACTGGGGAAAAATTGGGAGAAACTAAAGAAAACTTTGATGGTAGCAAGTCGCTCTTGAACATGACACTTTTCCTCCGTACCACAATCGGGTTGGGTTGTTTCATTCACCGATCACATCCATGGTCTCGCCATACCATCCATATTTGGGGTAATGCTATCGATCCATCGCATCAGTGTCGCCATATGTTCAAGAGAAGTTGTTCAGAAAGAGTCAACGGGGTCCCATCCACTGCCATACATTATCCTTCATCCATTCATGACCGCCACCCTGAATCATATGTCACAGATCGTTTTCACCTCCATTAAAATCATTAACTCCGTTCCGTGTCACTGATGTGGGATTCATTAAGGCCCTCCTTTGACAGATCGCTTCTTGTCGACATCAGCTCATTATCCAAGAAGTTGATCTAGGAACAACCCCTTCAGTACTTTGAAGCTTGCATGCCTCAATGGCAAGTTTCTCACTTCCGGCGACATGTATACATCAATGACCTTCGACCAGAAGATTTTGCGTGGTGTTCGACGCCAAGTCCTTTATTCACACCACGTGAATTGTACTGCAGTACCTTTAGGGTCATTATCATTATCGGTGATTCCTCTCGTGCTTGTTAACGGTTTACATCATTGACCGGTAATCAAGCGATGTCTTTCCATGTTCGACTTCAGCGCAATTCTCACATGGATCGACTTGTACTTAGAGTGAAGATCGAACGAGTTTGAAGACCCCGGATCTAGTTTCATCCATCTGGGCTGCGATATATATTCAGGAAAGATAAAGACATTAACATGTACATCATTGCAACAGATAATCATCCTACTCAAAGGATGATAATTTCATCAAAATTATCAATCTATCATCAGACGATTGTCTGTTCTATGTCCAGAAAAATGTATTTATAAAGCTGAGAATGGGAATGCCCGCCTCAGCTAGATCATGAAAGCAGTATGAAAAATAATGTATTGTATTGTATTGTATTACAAGTCTCCCTCCCAGCATTGGATGAACTTCAGATCCCCCTGATAAAGCATTTCGCCCGATAAACAGCCTCATACTTTAGGGGGCAACTGTTATAGACATTTTTGTGCCTTACAGCATTGAGCATAATATGTCCATAATCTAAGGGATCCAAAGTCCCTAAACATGTTGTTCCTACCCCTAGAGGAACAAGGATAACAAACCACAACAATTCACAGAAGTTCTCCACCTGAAACTGCTAAAAAACAAGTCAATTCAGGATCATGTCAACTGCTCCATTGACCATCTGCGCTGAATGTCAGTGGTTCCACTGTCTACCTGCATTGAATGTCAACTCCAACACTAGCTACCTGCGCTGAGCGAGTTTGGACATGTGGCAGACTCATTCCTCAAGGTGTCAGAAGCCAGGAAGCTTCCAAAATGACACTTGCCTCAGGGAATTCGACTGGTGATGAGTAAGGGGTTCCAAATCTCCAAGTGGAAGCAAGAACCTCCAAGTGGACTCAAGAACTGACAGAGGGAGAGGACACTAGTCAAATCTCAAGCTGACTCATCCTCTCTCCAAACATCTATTTATGGATCTCACCTCCATGAGATCTAGAGGCTGGAATTTTGTTATAGCAAGGAATTGTTGTTGGTTTGAGACTGGAATCATTGGGTGCTTAATGCTTTGAAGGGGTTGAAGATAGGAATTCCATTTGCTGGGAAGGAGATGCTGGATTGGAGCCCTCTGGGTTGTATCTCTTCCTGAACCTTGTTATTCATCAATAAAGCTATCTTGGTTTCTCCTATATGCTGATGTTTTCTTGATGTATGATTGCATTAGTGTATTTGATTTGTTTCTAATCCTGAATCATTTATGAATATGTACATTTGCCTTTGTGTTGTGTTCTTCTCTTGTTGCAAGTAGCTGTTCTCTTGTGATCTCGCAGGAATCAAGTAGCTGTTCTCTTGGACGAGCGAGGAGGCAAGTAGCTGTGAACACCCAAAGGGAAGAGGATCTGGATCGAGGGACAAACGGAAGACACCGGTAAGTCTATTGATCTCTCTTCTTTCACATTTCATAAAGGAAGAAATCAGTGTAGCTGTATTCGTTTGTTGCTAAGGCACTGTCACACCTTAGGTGGATAGGATCGTCCTGCATAGGCATTTTTCCCCACAACACTAAGTGAACTTGCGTGTATCTCTTAAACTACTCTTACATCATCTTCTTCCTTCAACTTCTTTATTCTGATCAATAGACCTTAATTCCATATTCCTGATCCTCTGTACCACTGCCCTATTGCCTCTGAATATTCCTGTTAGCCTCTTATCAAAACTAGGTTGACCTGTAGATTTTCCATCGAGGACAATACTTGTATCATAATGCCAACACCAAATTATGGTATATTTCTTAAATCCAACCTAGCCTTCTTATATGTTGTTAAATAGGAAAAGTTATCCTTCTTCCACAATAATTATTGGTAGAGGAAATATTCCATCTAATTGACAAAACATGTAAAGATACATGAAAACACTGAATTTAACCCAGAATGCAAAAGTAGCCTCTTATGCAAGAATTTGGGTGGTTTCCTATACAAGAATTTTGAAAAAGTCTAGTTTCAAAAAGCTACTTCCAAAAAAATTCTAAAATTTGAGAATGTCTTTGATATGCATGATCTTCAATGAGTATAGGCACCTACAATGATCTTGTTGAATAGCAAGAAATATAGAAGAGGTAACGAAGATAAATTCATTGAATCAATGACCAGGAGTTTAAAAAATATATATCTTTAATACCTCAGTAAAAATATCAAATTGCAAAAAAAATTGGCTTCATCAGATGTAGAAAAAGAAGAGTGAAATAATAGATTGCAAACCATATTCTCTAAAAGTATTCCAACTATCTTATGTTGTAATTGATTTTTATTCCAAAATATATGGCGTAGACACAGTTGTTATAGACATTTTTGTGCCTTACAGCATTGAGCATGAAATGTCCATAATCTAAGGGATCCAAAGCCCTAAACATGTTGTTCCTACCCCTAGAGGAACAAGGCTAACAAACCACAGCAATTCACAGAAGTTCTCCACCAGAAACTGCTCAAAAACAAGTCAATTCAGGATCAATTCAGTGACTCCACTAGCTGTCTGCGCTAAATGTCAAAGCCAACACTGGCTACCTGCGCTGAATGTCAAAGCCAACACTGGCTACCTGCGCTGAGCGAGAGTGGACATGTGGCAAGTTCATTTCTCAAGGTGTCAAAACCCAGGAAGCTTCCAAAATGACACTTGCCTCAGGGAATTCGACTGGTGATGAGTAAGAGGTTCCAAATCTCCAAGTGGAAGCAAGAACCTCCAAGTGGAATCAAGAACTGACAGAGGGAGAGGACACTAGTCAGATCTCAAGCTGACTCATCCTCTCTCCAAACATCTATATATGGATCTCTCCTCCATGAGATCTAAGAGGCTGGAATTTTGTTATTGCAAAGAATTGCTATTGGTTTGAGATTGGAATCATTGGGTGCTTAATGCTTTGAAGGGGGTGAAGATAGGAATTCCATTTGCTGGGAAGGAGATGCTGGATTGGAGCCCTCTGGGTTGTATCTCTTCCTGAACCTTGTTATTCATCAATAAAGCTATCTTGGTTTCTCCTATATACTGATGTATCTTTGATGTATGGTTGCATTAGTATGTTTAGTTTATTTCTAATCCTGAACTAGTTATGAATATGAATCCATGTCTTGTGTAGTGTTCTCTTCTTGTGATGTTGCAGAAACCTCTTGAAGCTGGGCAAGCGAGAAGGAAAGTAGCTGGGAACTCTCCAAGAGAAGAGAAGCCGGATCGAGGGACAAACGGAAGACACCGGTTAGTCCATCCCTCTCTCTCTTCATTCTTAATTCATAAAGGAAGAATACTAGAATAGCTGTCTCTGTTTGTTGCTAAGGCACTGTCACACCTTAGGTGGATAGGATCGTCCTGCATAGGCATTTTTCCCCACAACAAATTGGCGACTCCACTTGGGAATATTTGTTTAGTCATTTTATTTGTGTTTCTATCATTGTTTGTTTCATAGACTTGACAGCAACAATCGAACTGCATCTGCTATTCCCAGATGCAAAGTAGACAGTTGCTGCTTTGATCCAATCACTGGACTTGTTTATGATCTGAACAATGGACTCACAAATGATTTGATGATCCTTTGTGATAGATCTTAGTACTCCCTCAAAGCATCCCTTTGATTGTACCTTGCTTGTTGCTTTTATTTGGCCTGAAACAGTAGATTAAATAGCAATCTGTGACCCAGAACCCAGTGAGAAACGAGAGTTTCTCCTTCAGCGTGACAACTGTGAAGAGGTTTTGCATTTCAACGCAGGTCCCGTGAAGGCTACCTGCGCTGAATGTCAAAACCCCTGTGTTGAGGTTGCGTTGAACCAGTTTGGCCTTGTGCAGCTGGGGTTCTCTGCTCTGTTTTGCCCTGTTTTGATCTCTGATTTTTGCAGCCTGTAACCAGCATAGGTACCAGTCTGATAACTCCTTTTCTCTGCTTAAATTCCGCCTCCTTTTGTACAAAAAGACTGTGAGTGTTTTTATGTGTTTGTGGCGTCATTCACAGTTTTCCTTTGCATGAGTGAAATAATCATCCTGTAGCCCTTGATTCAGATCTGTTGATTGTGATCTTAGGAGAGAGTTCATTGGCTGTTTACAGTTGATTATACATTTGCTTTTGCTTATTGGTTTGAGTTTGTCTCTTTTAAGTGTCGAAACAAGTATTCATTTCGAAAATCGTTAAGTGTTGTAATCTCTTCTACCCTCTCTGATTTAAAAAAAGTGAACTTGTTTGTATTTGTCATTTAAAAGCAAATTCAAAGTTGTACAAAAAACTTTCTGTGTAGGCATCAATACTAAGAAAGCGGAAAACAAACACCTGCATTGTGCATTTGCATTTTGATAGTTTGCATGTTTGATTTAGGAAAAGTGCATTAGAGTGTGCTGATTGCTCTTTGAGAAAAGATGGTGTCTTTCTTTTCCCTTAGTAGCTAGGATTTTCAAAGTTGAAAAGATATAAAGCTTGCTTATCATCTTTAGACTGCATTTAGGAATTGTATCATACATCTCGTGGTGAACCTTGAAAGGCAAACTTCTAAAAAAGATCAACCTAAAATAAATTGAATGAACTTAACAACGCTTTGCAACATAACGCACAACATAGAGGTCTAGGCTAGAGACGTGTTATGGCGTCGTAAAGCCTGGTGACTGTCGATCTCGTGGATGGTGGGTGATTCCTCCTGAGGGACGATAGCGCCAGTACGGATTGTGCTCCCACGTACCGTCGCGTATATATTGGGAGACCCCTATAGGCATAAAACCTTTATCCTTAGGAAGCCGTGTCGGCCGCCCTACTGATCACAATGCACTGAACACAGCATTCAGGAAGATCGACCGCCCGTACCCTAAAAAGTATTCTGCGGTTTTGCGAAAAGTTTGGCTCACCGTCTGCCTAGAACTCCAGAGCAGTTTCTTTTGGCCTTTTTCAGACTCTATAACAGAAAAAGTCCATTCGAGCATTTGTCACTTCGGGCTCGTTAAAACATCGAAGGAGACTAGAGTCATCTTTAGCTTTTTCTCGACTCTTTAAAATTGAAAAAGCAAGTTGTGTCTAAAGCGTCGTTAAAATTTATTTTAAATGGAACAATCACCCCTATTCCTGCGTTGATCTTTAGGTTGAAAAAATGGAGCACACCAACCAAGGAATTCCCCTTGGTGGAAATCCTAGTCCTTTCTCCTCTTGGGGAGATGTTGGTGCGCCCCATATGGCCACATTGTCGCTTCCAGGACTGACAATTGGCCTACCGGTCTGGCTCTTTTCAACCAATGTCGTTCAGAACACCACTATTCCTGAACAGTCGAGTCAACAGTTAGGCCAGACCAGAGTTGCCAACCAGCCTTCTACTTCATCTAACTCTTCCTCTCCTCCTTCCTCTTCGCTTGACAGAATTGGTAAAGCAAAAAACCAAGTTCCTAAGGAGAAGAAGGAAAAGAAGAAGAAAGAGAAGAAGAAGAAGGAGCCAAAAGCGACTGGGGGCAAACAAGTGTCGTCTGACAAAAATCCACACACAGCACTGACTAGGCCTAAATCGCCATGTGTCATATGCAAGGGAGACCACTTCCACAGAGATTGCCCCTGCATCCCTCAGATACTAAGGGACTGGTCTCCCCGTTTGCACAATTCGGTAGCATCAACCTCTGATAGCCATGTTGACTGCTCACCGTCAACTAGTGAAAGTGAAGTCACAGGACAGAGAGGGAAAGCTAAATTTCCCTGCAAACTGTGTGAAGGCGACCATGCCATCCACCGTTGTCCCTTCTTAGACGAGGCTAAAAGAGTTCTGGAAGATCGCCCGATTTTACGAGCGCAACTTCCTCCTGGATATCAAAAACTCCTGCCAAGTCCTTCACTAGTTGAGAACCCGGCTGGCCCGCCCAGGTGGTCAGACGAAGCACCTATCATTGAAGATGAACCGTCTAGATCCATGCCTGACGAAAGTCAAAAGGTTGAGGCGGCAGTTGACCCGGTTTTGCCTTCAGAGGCTCTATCTTCGAATGATACCATCACAGAGGAGAATAAAGACGACACCGTCCAAATTCTCTTCATCAACACAGAATCCGACGAATGAGGGTACAATTTGCCCATTCCTTTATCGCAGGAAGGAACTTCGTCAGAGTCATATCCGGCCGTCTATTCGGTCCCACCACCAAGCAACCTAGTTGTCTCGTTCGACTGGAACCAACTAGGCAGACCCCAGTTGCCAGCAAGCATACCATTCCGAATTATCGTTCAAATATACAGAATGGTGATGGTTGGCACTATCATTGATGAGAGGGCATCTGTGAGTATCCTTTCCTCTATTGCTTGGAAAGCGCTTGGTTCGCCAGCGCTTTTGCCTGAAATGAGAAATCTATCAGGTTTTGATAAAGGAACCAGTCGACCTTTAGGGATCCTCCGCAATGTGCCCATAACATTGAAAGGGAAGACCGTTCAAATGAACGTGATGGTCGTTCAAGGACCCTTGGATTATAACCTACTCCTTGGACGAGACTATATATATTGCATGGGGGCCCTCGTCTCCTCACTCTTTAGAGTAATGTGTTTTCCGCACGAAGGAAGAATGGTCAAGCTCATGGACCAACTTTCATTTCCCGGATCACGCATTGCAAATAGTCATATACCATCCCTAAATGGTATCTTCACGTAAGAAGTGTCTCAACCCATGGTCCGTCCTCCTGATGAGCGCGAGTAATCTGGGAGGATATGACTGGAACCCAGGGGGCATGCGTCCTGGTCTGCTTCGGCAGGGAAACTTTGGGTATAGAGTAGGTTTCCGCGGGAGAATATGACTAGTCTGTACCCCGTCCGTCTAGGAAGAGGGTTATTCTAGAATAAGATTCTTTTGTCAAAGTTATGTGAGTTGGCGGGCTACGTCGCTCACCTTTGTCTATTTCGGTAGACATTGCCGAGGAAGTGTTTTGTTTGAAAGATTAACGAGACAATCTTTGGGTAACCTGAAAGAGGTAAGCCTCTCTCGTTAAAACAAATGTTTTGGCGGAAGTGAAGTAGGGGTAACCTTGAAATCATACTTTATGCCTGGGGGCATGCAAACCTTTTGGAGTGCAAGCAAGGGGCGACTATTTATTTTTTAAATTTTTAGGTCCTCCCTTTAAACCTGTAGGTCTAACCCTTTAAACTCGTAGGATTAGTCGTTTCCGAACTTGCATAACGAAAGGATCTGGGGCAAAGCTTCGTGAGATGAAGCTCCATAAAAAATAGAATCTCAATGAGACACTCTTATCATATGACTGGGTAATCGAGCAGTTTTAGCACACAGTTCATGCTCGTTAAAAAATAAACGCAAGATCCGAGCAGTTTTAACGCGGACTTCATGCTCGTTAAAAAATAAACATAAGCAATGAGCAAGTGTTTCCCCCAGCGTTTAAGCTCATTTTAAAATAAAAAATGAACCTACTCGGTAAATAACCACTGTGAATGTAACCTTATCAGCGATTAAAGCCTTGGTCGTGTTTGCACCGTCACCTCCACTTTTCATTTGGCCGATCGTTCACCTCCATATGATTGTTTACCCATTTTGAGGAACAGCTGCGAAGAGTGATTTCACCTAGCCATCCTTGTGACACTGCCGTGATTGGAAAATTCCAACCTGTACCTGGAATCAGCTGCTAACCCTGTTTATCACTCGTTCCTCAAAAGACGAGTCTTCTTTAAGCTCTTTTCATCTGACTCGTAAAATATGAAAAGATTGCCGAGTTTTGGCCTTCCAGCTCGTTAAAGCGACCGGAAGAGCTATCCCTCCTCTAGATTTTAATCTTTTTGGACCTGAGGGATTATTGCACAAAAAGATCGAGCGCTTGTTTTGTTCGGCTCGTTAAAACTATCGAAAACTCATCCCTTCTGTATTGTTTTATACTTTTTCGGACTTAAGGGATTAGATGACGAAAAAGGACTTTTGGAGTTAACTTTATGTACCTTTTCAGACTCTCTAAAAATGAAAAGGACTGAGTTATCTTTGTCGTTAGACTCGTTAAAATCATTAAATAGCGACAAACTTGTCTTTAGACGAGAACGAGTTTCACTATCGCTAAGCTCGTTAAAACATAGCGATGGGCTTGCCCGAAGGGCAGGTTATAGAACAAGCATATGTTATCCTCCTCAAGCTTGACAAAAATAAAGAGGTACTGGTCAGCAATGACTGGGGAAAAATTGGGAGAAACTAAAGAAAACTTTGATGGTAGCAATTCGCTCTTGAACATGACACTTTTCCTCCATACCACAATCGGGTTGGGTTGTTTCATTCACCGGTCACATCCATGGTCTCACCATACCATCCATATTTGGGGTAATGCTACCGATCCATCGCATCAGTGTCACCACATGTTCAAGAGAAGTCGTTCAGAAAAGTCAACCGTGTCCCATCCACTGCCATACATTATCCTTCATCCTTTCATGACCGCCACCCTGAATCATATGTCACAGATCGTTTTCACCTCCATCAAAATCATTAGCTCCGTTCCGTGTCATTGATGTGGGATTCATTAAGGCCCTCCTTTGACGGATCGCTTCTTGTCGACATCAGCTCATTATCCAAGAAGTTGATCTAGGAACAACCCCTTCAGTACTTTGAAGCTTGCATGCCTCAATGGCAAGTTTCTCACTTCCGGCGACAGGTATACATCATTGACCTTCGACCGAAAGATTTTGCGTGGTGTTCGACGCCAAGTCCTTTATTCACACCACGTGAATTGTACTGCAGTACCTTGAGGGTCATTATCATTATTGGTGATTCCTCTCGCGCTTGTTAACGGTTTACATCATTGACCGGTAATCAAGCGATGTCTTTCCATGTTCGACTTCAGAACATTTCTCACATGGATCGACTTGTACTTAGAGTGAAGATCGAATGAGTTTGAAGACCCCGGATCTAGTTCCATCCATCCGGGCTGCGATATATATTCAGGAAAGATAAAGACATTGACATGTACATCATTGCAGTAGATAATCATCCTACTCAAAGGATGATGATTTCATCAAAATTATCAGTCTACCATCAGACGATTGTCTGTTCTATGTATAGAAAAATGTATTTATAAAGCTGAGCATGGGAATGCCCACCTCAGCTAGATCATGAAAGCAGTATGAAAAATAATGTATTGTATTGTATCTTATTACAGGTCTCCTCCCAGCATTGGATGAACTTCGGATCCCCCTGATAAAGCATTTCACCCGATAAACGGCCTCATACTTTAGGGGGCAACTGTTATAGACATTTTTGTGCCTTACAACATTGAGCATGAAATGTCCATAATCTAAGGGATCCAAAGCCCTAAACATGTTGTTCCTACCCCTAGAGGAACAAGGCTAACAAACCACAGCAATTCACAGAAGTTCTCCACCTGAAACTGCTCAAAAACAAGTCAATTCAGGATCAATTCAGTGACTCCACTAGCTGTCTGTGCTAAATGTCAAAGCCAACACTGGCTACCTGCGCTGAATGTCAAAGCCAACACTGGCTACCTGCGCTGAGCGAGAGTGGACATGTGGCAAGTTCATTTCTCAAGGTGTCAAAACCCAGGAAGCTTCCAAAATGACACTTGCCTCAGGGAATTCGACTGGTGATGAGTAAGAGGTTCCAAATCTCCAAGTGGAAGAAAGAACCTCCAAGTGGAATCAAGAACTGACAGAGGGAGAGGACACTAGTCAGATCTCAAGCTGACTCATCCTCTCTCCAAACATCTATATATGGATCTCTCCTCCATGAGATCTAAGAGGCTGGAATTTTGTTATTGCAAAGAATTACTGTTGGTTTGAGATTGGAATCATTGGGTGCTTAATGCTTTGAAGGGGGTGAAGATAGGAATTCCATTTGCTGGGAAGGAGATGCTGGATTGGAGCCCTCTGGGTTGTATCTCTTCCTGAACCTTGTTATTCATCAATAAAGCTATCTTGGTTTCTCCTATATACTGATGTATCTTTGATGTATGGTTGCATTAGTATGTTTAGTTTATTTCTAATCCTGAACTAGTTATGAATATGAATCCATGTCTTGTGTAGTGTTCTCTTCTTGTGATCTTGCAGAAACCTCTTGAAGCTAGGCAAGCGAGAAGGCAAGTAGCTGGAAACTCTCCAAGAGAAGAGAAGCCGGATCAAGGGACAAACGGAAGACACTAGTTAGTCCATCCCTCTCTCTCTTCATTCTTAATTCATAAAGGAAGAATACTAGAATAGCTGTCTCTGTTTGTTGCTAAGGCACTGTCACACCTTAGGTGGATAGGATCGTCCTGCATAGGCATTTTTCCCCACAACAACAGTGCTTGATTTCATAGTTTCTATATCTACAACTTGTAATTTTTAATGTTTTCTTCATGCCAAAGAAAGATTGTTGTTCAAAGAGTCATCACTATACTAGAAGATTTTTCTAATAGTTAGTGTGAGAAAGAAGAGCCATATTTTAGAAGGGTCTATACACAATAATTTCCAACAATTTCTAATAGAGTTGTTGGTAAAATGGTCAAAGCATTTTGTAGTTTGCAACCATTTTTGGTATTACTGTTGAGTTTCTCAAAAAGTTAAGTGGGTTCTGAAAAAGGTTGTTGGATTCTTCCTTTGTGTTTCATGTAGATGCAAGCTGAATCCAATTGTGTAAAAGTTTGTTAGACACCTAATCTGTTAAGGTTGGTGGAGAGGGATTCCAATAGTCATTGAAGTCCAAGTGACCTTTTGAAAGACGAAAACCAAGGGCCATAAAAATAAAAACTATGTATTAATATGTACATCTTGTGAATATAATAAATCCACACGAGTTATTCAAATATTTCCTATCAATTTTGTGTGTGTTTGACCTGGTATCATTGTAGGTTCCTCTCTAGCCTACTTAAATGTGTGAAAGCCATTAGTTTTGTGGCCTTAATGTGGGCACCCTCACCAAAATTGTGCCCTCTCTATGCATGTCAATTTTTCCTGTTGAAACTACACCTAAGCATTTTACCATTTATGTTTTCCATATTGCAAACCTAACGCACTTAGCTACCCCTCTGCCTAGTTTTGTCACAGCTCTAACCAATGTTCACCCACAAGTTTGTCAGTTCTATTTAATGCATGTTAAGGAAACATTGGCATATGATGCTTCCTCCAATCCTACACCCATTTCTCTCCTGCATCATGGGATATTTATACATTCAAATAAATATCAGAGGATATGCGCCACTGGAAATAAGCGCCACTGGAAACCTTTAGAGGATATGCAGTTTGTGGTCATGGATAGTCTAAATCCTCACAATGCTTCATTTTATATGGATGGAGCTGAATGCTAAAAGTATTGGCTGTTGTCTGTTCAGTTGACCGCCATGCTATGGCTTGCCTTGTTATATATATATATATATATATATATATATATATATATATATATATATATATATATATGTTATTGAATATTATTTATATATATGTTTGTAGCCTTTTTAAAGTTACGCATGACCACACTAAGCAAAAGGATTTAAACGAACAGAAAGACAAAAATATATCACACTCTACTCTGCTCTGCTAACTGCCTGGCTGGCTTTCTTTCCCCTTGAACTGTTACTGGATTTTTCTCAGACTGAGATTAACTTTTACCTGATCAGAGATATCACTCTGATCTGCTAGCTTGCTTTCTTTCCCCTTGAACTGTTATTGGATTTCTTTTTTTCCCCTTGAACTGTTATTGAATTTTCTTGTTTCCCCTTGAACTTGGATTCTACTCATACTGAGATTAACCGTTAGCTGAGAAGAGAAATGAGTTGTTTTCCATGCTGTGGATCTGCAAAGGACGTAAAATACGTGCAACACTTGAAAAGGTCCAAACTCAATGATATTAAGAGCAAAGATGACCAGGAATACCCTGCTGCATCTTCTAATCAGCTTCCCAAAGCCTCTTCGGATAGATTGAGATCGAAGTCCTCCCATGGGAACATGCAAGATGAACCTCCCAAGATGGGGGAACCACATATTGCTGCACAAACATTCATTTTTCGAGAATTGGCTGCAACGACAAATAATTTTTGGCCTGAGTGTCTGTTGGGTGAAGGAGGCTTTGGCAGAGTTTATAAAGGGAGGCTTGAGAGCACTGGTCAGATTGTGGCTGTCAAGCAACTCGATAGGAATGGATTGTAGGGAAACAGGGAGTTCCTTGTTGAGGTTTTGATGTTGAGTCTTCTTCATCACCCAAATCTTGTTAACCTTATTGGATATTGCACTGATGGGGATCAAAGGCTTTTGGTATATGAGTACATGCAATTGGGATCGCTGGAAAACCTCGCCTGATAAGGAGCCATTATATTGGAACACAAGAATGAAAATAGCTGCAGGTGCTACAAGAGGGTTGGAATATTTTCATGACAAAGCCAACCCTCCAGTCATATATCATGATTTTAAATCCTCTAATATTTTACTGGACGAGGGATTTCATCCAAAGTTATCGGATTTTGGGCTGGCCAAACTCGGACCTGTTGGAGATAAGACTCACATTTCCACACGAGTAATGGGAACTTATGGATATTGTGCACCAGAGTATGCTATGATAGGCCAGCTGACTGTCAAGTCAGATGTGTACAGTTTCGGAGTGGTCTTGTTAGAGTTAATAACAGGGAGAAAAGCTATTGACAATTCTTGGTTAGCAAAGGAGGCTCTAGAGGAGATCCCATGAAATCAACGACCCCACCCAACAGAAAACCTAAAGAAAATGAAATAAATGAAGAACAACCCTACCTCAGAGGAGGTCCCATGAAATCAATGACCCCACTCAACAGAAAACCCGAAGAAAATGAAATAAATGAAGAAAAACCCTACCTCATAGTCAAACATTGTGCACATGCAGAATCGTAATGGCTGATTTCAAATGAAGGCACCATAATTCAACCCTGTACATTTTGCGCCATCCCCAAATAAAAATAAAAATAATATTTGACTAGCTTGCCCCCACCCAATAGAAAACCCGACACCTGAAGAAATGAAAGAAATGAAGAAAAAACCTACCTCATAGTTAGACATTGTGCACATGCAGAATCAGAAGGTAATGGCTGATTTCAAATGAAGCACCAGAATTCAACCCGGTACATTTCGTGCCATCCCGAAATAAAAATAACAATAATATTTGATAGGCTTTCCCTCCCCGCAATTACACTAATTCGATATAGAAGCCAAGAGTTGTAAGAGTTTTCTAAGGTGTGTTTTGAGGAGACAATTAGAATCATATTAGACTGCAATGGTTGTTGCATGGGTTCAGCGATAAATATACTCTCTAAGTTAATGATTGCAATATCTATTTATATAAAGTGTTTATGATATATGATTAATGATTTCCTTTTTTTGGAAATAGGAAGAGAAAGATGAGAAAGGCGAGGCACGAGGTTTTTGTAAATCAATTAAAAGGAAAGGAAAATATCTCCAAATAATAGGATTTTTCAACTTTCCTCTTCGATAGGACTAAATTTTAGTTGGAGCTACAGAGTTCGCCTAAAAATAATTGATTGTGTACTTTAGAAATCAAGACCTGACATATCCAAGTTAGTCCATTAGATAGTTTCGTCTTGGACAAAGGTTGCAAAGGCTAAGGTGAAAACCTCCCATTTTTAATGTGAGTTTTAAACCTTCCATTTGAGAATGCTAAAAACAAGGTCATGATCTTGAAAGGAGGTCCTTGATTTTACCAAAACTCAATATCAATGCTTAGTCAATGGTGTGATTCTTTCTATTTGGGTTTGGCCTTGAACTTTGGGATCTATCTTTGGGTCTAGTTATCAATATGTCATTTCATTATTGTGTTGAGAAGGTCTTAAGATCTATAGGGGATAATATGGTTATTTTCCAATACCCCTCCCTTGAAACCCTATAAAGAGATGGTGTACCCCATTTTGTTGTTGTAATATTTCAACCACAAGATTTTCCTATGAGGATGCCCCTACAGGGAGGGTATGTAAAGGAAGCGAAAAAATAACAAAATTTTGTTTTGAGTCAAAGGAGGGTTATAGATTTTAGGTGCATCTAGAGGTCTCGACAAAGGTGGAGGGGAATGGATTTTACCTCCTATTGCAACACCTCCTATTCCACCATTCGAGGTGCTAAAGGGCACTAAATTTAAGGGTCATATGTGAAAGCTCACAAAGATCTTAAAAATGAGAAGGTAGGAGTGATTTAGCATAGGATTGATTCTTCAACAATTGACTTTTTGGGTGAGATTTCCCAGTAAATGGAAAAAACTGAAGCGCTACCACCTACAAATTAAGTAGAGTATCAGCACATGTTTCCTAATATTCAAAGAGTCTCTTCATATTTTTTCCATGAGATCCATGGCAAGTATGTTCAAGTGTCAATAACTCATGATAAGATATCATCTTTGATTCACGACACATATACTCCTTCAAATAGTGATGGAGAGTCCAAGAAATGAGTAGGAAAGGTTGTTTATTTACGAGGTTGGCATCAATCAAGTATTCTCCCTCTCTAGCCAACTCTCAGACGAGGAGTGTGTATAATGGACATTATTGTAAACAATTGCAAATATTGGATTATTGACAAGTTCAAGGGCTTGAAGTGGTTGCCTCAACCTACAACTCTTTAATGGAGCTATGTGTTTTCCAATTAGACCCTTATGGTCAAGGAGTTGCAAAAGAGGAAGGTCGTATGGCTATTTTTAAGGGGTTTCCTAAGCTCACCTATGTACTAAATTCTTTAACTTTGGCTACTATTACAATAAACTAAATTACTCTCTTCTCACTTGTTTATTCTTGTGTATTATTGATCCCAAAGAATTAGATCATGTGATAAGTAACCTCTACTTGAAGGGTTTGTAGCAATTGTTCAATATTGTAAAAGTTTACAATGTTTATCTTTGACTAACTTGCTCATGAATGAGGCCTTTCAAGGTATTCTAAAAAAATACGTGGAAAAATCATTGCCAATATAATGTGCTCCCTATTTATTGACATCCATCGAGGAATGTTATTGTTAATAAAAAAAGCAGGTCACATTGAGTAAGTAGATTTGAGCTCTCTAAATGGATTGACACCATGAGCTACCAATGAAAGCCTAAGATTATAGAGAAACGAATGACCCCTAAAACATTAGTGAAGTGATGGGATGACACCAAATTCATTCAAGAAATTTATCTAAGTGTTGTACTCCACTTAGGGTTTCAAGTTGGTAGTTTAAGATTCCATGGTCCTAATGAGCATATCATATAGAGAGGAAGACATAACCCATTTCTAAAAGAATTGGATCCTTTTGTTCTATGGCTTTATGAATACAAAACCATCTTCAATGAGGTGGAGATCACTCCAACAAATTGGTCCATGCACAGGTAAGTTCAAGAATCATTTCCTTGGTTAATGTTTCAAATTATTTATGTCCTCCTACCTATCATATTGTAATTATGTTCTTTATCACATTCCCTAACATGTCCTTTGGGTTGGATTTAGAATATATCTTGCAATCAATATAATTTTCCAAAATATTTAGAATTTGAAGCATATTCACTACTATCCTATGACTTGTAACGACTTTATTTCCCCACTCTATAACTTATATTTGAGAAGGAGTGCCTTGGGTTCTCCCCCACAATTGTGGTTTACTTGGAGTTGATTGGTAATAGATATATAACTAAGAACGGAAGATACATACATGCATATGGAGCTACTAAACTTGTAGGTCCCACTTTAGAGTCAGGTTCCACATTAGTGATTTTGGGTCTTGTAGATTCGATTGGGAGCCCATTTTGATTACATAGCTCCATCCCTTTGATGTTACTCTAGACATTGGAAGCTTTCCAACTGTGTGAAAATCACCTCAAATGAAGTTCGTATGTGAAAGTTATGTCTCTCGCAAGTTGACCTACCTTATTGACCACCATGGCAATGAGTGGATGCCATGTCAACCCCCATTACTCACACATGTGGGGGTGTTACAAAATAGAAACACTAATTGAAGATTGAAGCATGCAAAAACCTTGACCTTGATGTTGAATGACTATAAGTTGTGTTATACTAGGTTACTAGGAAAGGAAGGGCTCCATTCTTTTGGCATTATTATTATTCCATAGTTGAGGATGGCATCAAAGAATGGGATATCGAGCATAACATAAGAGGAATAATATTTTTGTAGTAATCTTTCATGCCACAATGTCCATGCCCACTCCATAGTGAGTGACCCTTTCTTTGTACTTATATTTCATAATTGAAAAAGAGAAACTAGAGCATATGCCTCACCTTCTAGCTAGGATTTCTCTCGTATTAGGTTTCCCAAGTCATATATTCTACTCATTTGTGTGGATGGTTTGTTTATTTGCTTGTTTCTTTCATTTTGATTTCAAATATATCCATAATTTTGAGTGATACACTAGTAATATTTAATCTAAGATCTAAGATAATAAACTACGTAATAAAATATTTAAAAAGAATGTAAGAACTAATGTGACAAACTATTATAATAGAATATCCACAACAATTTAAAGATCAATGAAATCATTCTTAATGATTGTTAATCATTGGATTTTGACAAACTCACAATATGACCTAGAGTTTCCTACGTATGAGCACTCTCGAGTGAAAACCTTATTTTGTTGTGTAATGTGGTGTGTGGATGTTCTTATGTTTGGCTATCTATTTTTTTCTCGGTATTTGGGTTATTAATCAAAGTAATAAATAGCATGAAGCATATGCACGATAGTTGTTGAATAGATAAAGAATATATATATTTTTATGCATTAGGTAATTTTATTTATTTTTTAACTAAAATGGTTGTGTTTTATTGAATATTCTAGGTTGGGCAAAGCATAATCAACCAATTTACAATTCATTGATTTTACATGAGCTCCACTCTCGATTAAGGGATGATTTCCGTTTTCAAAGCACCTGTGTTTATGCTGATCATTCCACTTTGCTGAGTGCATCCTATGTTTTCCAATCTGTCCGCTTCCTTGTTTAGATCTCTGAGAATGTGAAATGTTTGCACTGAGGAGAAGTCCTTCAGGATTATGCTCACTCTTGAGAGCTGTTTGTTTAACACTGGATCCTTAAACCTTTTCTTGCTTATTAATGACTTTATCAACAATTATGAATCCCCAAAAATAAGGATTTCTCTTTGGCTTTCTTTTCTGTCTAATTGGCAGGCCTTTAGGAGACTAAGAACTTCAGCCTGATTGTTGGTTTTCGTTCCTAGTCCCCAACTGAAATCTTCTTTTTCTCCGTTCGGATAGAAGATTACCCCTCCTGCTCCTGATGTGCCTGGATTTCCTTTTGAGGCACCATCAAAGAAGATAGTGCACTTACCCTGGGATTTCCACCACTGCTGAAATCTATCCTCGGATTCTCAAATCTGCCATCTTTCCTTATGGGTTTGTCGAGTGATTGCTGAGGGTTTGGTGTTGTAAGAGAAGTCATCTAGCCATGCCCTTTCCTCTGGTCGAAGGGAATTGTCATTTTTGACTGAAGAATGTTTCAGGGTTTCTAAAAGGAGTTTCTTTGCCTGTTCTGCCACTTTTTCTGCTGGTATTTCATTTTGGTTGAAGATGATTTCGTTCCGGGCTAGCCATAGCTTCCAGCATACATATTTTGGGGCAGCAATCCAAACCTTATACCATAGAGATTTTCCAGCGATATTGTGAGAATAACTGGCTTTCCAAGTGGAGAACATATCTGCAATTGTACTGTGAGTTGAGGGTCTCACATTTAGTCCGGTCAGAAAGATAGACCAAGCCTTCTTAGCGTATTCACAATTAATAAACATATGATCTGAAGTTTCCAGTGCATTTTTGCATAGAACACATCGATGGGGGCCTGCTATATTCCTCTTACACAGGTTTTCTCCGGTCAGGATTTTGTTATGGAATAGAGTCCAAAAGAAAAAATTGATCTTGGGAATGCTAAAACTGTCCCAAACCTGCTTCCACACTTCTTTCGGATGAGGCGAATCCTTTTTGCTTTGCATCTGTAGGTATCCTTGTCTTGCTGTGTATACCCCCGTCTTTCCCCAACCCCAGGTGTCTTCTTCCTCTTTATGAATTGGAGCGAAGTCTGTAATTGCCTCTTTGAGGGCGTGTAGTTGAGGGATTAAATGTGCTGGTGCCTTGGGAAAAATCCAGTGTTGCCATTCTCCTTTATTATCCCAGCCAAAGATGTCTTCAATATTTTTAATTCCTTTTGATTGTAGCCATGTTCTAATCTCTGCGATTTCACTGTTTTCTTTCAGAGGAGGGTGGCCCATGACTCTGTCTTTCCATAGCAGAGTGTTTTTGTTGTTCCCAGGAATTTTGTACAGGTGAGTTCTGAAGAAATCGATGCCTTTGCTGCATAGCTTCCAGGCTTGCGTTCCTTTTGGAGATTTATCTGGGATGAAGAATCTGATTAACTGGTGTTTGAGATATTTTTGTTTTAGTATCTGGCTGACTGGGTGATTGGGCTCAGCAAGAAATTTCCATAGTAATTTACAACGCAACACTATGTTTGCTTGTAGAGGGTCTCAGATTTGGAGGCCGCCTTCCTCTATAGGTCTTTTCGCTGTTTCCCATTTAATTAGATGGAACTTGTTATCATTTCCTCGCCCGCCATTCCACAGGAAATTTCACATGAGGCTGGAGATTTGGTCTGAGATTTGCTTTGGGGCCAGCATTAAGGAGGCCTGAAACGTTGGCAATGCAGAGAGGACCGATCTAATGAGCGTGAGTTTACCTCCTGTGGTAAGCCAATAGCCCCCCCACCCTGCGATATTTTTCTTAAATTTCGATATCACCTCTTCCCACAGTTGATTCTTGTTGGATCCCATTGTTATTGGGAGACCCAAGTATTTGAACTTGTCCCAATCTGCGTATCCGTTGAAACCCAGGTCGCTGGAAATTCTGTTGATAGCTTGCTGCTCTGTATTCCATCCATAGACAACGCTTTTCCTTTCGCTGATTAACGCTCCAGAGATGCTGCAGTATTTTTTGAGTATGATTCTGAAGGAGTTCCCAATTCGTGGAGATGCGCCCCCAAGCAGTAGTGAGTCATCAACAAATAGCGCGTGGTTCATTGGATCGATTTCTTTCACAATTCTGATTCCAGGGAGGTTACCATTCTGTCTTTCCATGATCAATTTTCTGCTCAAAGAATATGCCATCAGGATATAAAGAAATGGAGACAGGGGGCAGCACTGCCTCAGTCCCCTGGTGGATAGAAAGAAATCCAATAGTCTCCCATTTACCATTGGAGCTATCCAGATCTTCTTTAGGCAAGATTTAATTAAATTTATAATATCCTGATTAAATCCAAAGGCTGAAAGGACCCTGTACATAAAGGAGCGGTTACCTTTATCAAAAGCATTACAAATATCCAGTTTTATAAGCTTACCTTGTTCTTTGCGTGAATGGCTCGAGTGCAGGGCTTCTTGGACTTGGATAACATTGTCCAGGATGTGTCTTCCTTTCACAAATCCCCCTTGGGCTGGAGAAATGAGCTTTTGCAGGAGAGGCTTGATTCTGCTAGCCAGAAGTTTGGCCACTATCTTGTAGGATGCTGTTGGGTCCCTATAATACTAGTGATTACCCCATTACTATTGTAGTTATACCCCTTATTTATATTTTTGTGCCCCCATTTCCCCCATATTGTTATTAATGTGACCATAGAATCCCTCTATTGTTATTTTTGTGGCTTTATATTATTATTGTTAGGTCGGCTGGATTATATTGTGACTCCTTAGACTCCTATATATAGAAAGGAGGTTTTGTCATTTGAATCATCCAAGAATTGTTCATTCATGTAATGTAAAGGAGGTTACCCCCTCGAAGAGGCTGAATTCTAAGGCGTTGATCTATCTTTTCTATCTTTTCTTGAGCTGGTTTCATAACATTTGGTATCAGAGCTTTGGATTCTAGGGTTTCGCTGCTCCAAACAGGTCATCGTGGAATTTTCGCTATAACTTTTTTTCTGTGACGTTTCAGAAGTCGCAAAAAAAACCCATTTGAGAAGAAATCGCGCTAAACCTTGGATCCGAATTTCAGAGATTTTTGTGTGATATTTTCGGAGATATGATCTGAGGAATTTGGTCTTTTTGCAGACTCCTGAATTACACTCAAAACAGGTGACCTTGGGAAAATCATCATAACTTTCTTTCTGAGCATCAGATTGAAATTTTGTAAGAAGTTACAGAAAGAGGACGGACTGTAGTTTTCTTTTATATATTTTTTAGAGTCAAAGGTTGAAACAGTGACATGTGGTACTTCATACAAGTTCGCTCTACTGAACTAGTCTATAATCAGGTCACTGCGGGAGATTGTGCATAACTCTTTCTTGGAGAATCCAATTTGGATCAGACTAGTGGCATTGGAAAGAGAACATTGAAGGCTACTACAGGTCACAATTTCAGAACTGGATGATTCGAAATTACAGAGATACATCAGATTCAATATCAGGCTTCTACAAAGTAAAAAAAGGTGTGTAGTTTTTTTTTTTTTTTTTTTAATTTTTGCATAAGCTTGGTTTGAAGGAATTCAAAGGGCATAGTAAAGCATTATTATCGGTAACTGATGCCCCGAGGAAAGAAAATGCAAACACCTAGTAAGGAACCTGAAAGCTCTAGCATGACTCATGAAGAAGAGGAAGAAATGCTACATGATATATCAAAATTACAAGAACAAGTGCAACAAATGTCACACTCACAAAAGCTAACAGATGGTAAGATAAATGGTGTGGAATATAAGATAAAGGGCATGGAAGCTAAGATGGATGATCTGAAGGAAGATTTGAGGACAGATTTGAAGACAGACATGGCAGATTTGAAGACAGATTTGACAAATTTTCTACAAGAAATACTTACTAATGGTGAAAAGGTTGTAAAGGAAACTCATGATGTGAACAAAAGAAATGTTAATCATGATTCCATAGACTCTAATGTTGGATCGAAGACCCACCATATTCCAAAAATCGATATGAGGAAGTTTGATGGCAAGGATCCCGCCACATGGATATTACAGATGGAGCAATTCTTCGATCTCAATAATGTGCAAAACACACAAAAGGTACGTATGGCAACTTTATATTTGGAACCAAATCAGTTTGTATGGTATCAATGGCTTTGCTCTCGTAAACAATTTATCACTTGGGCAATTTTTACGGAAGAATTGATAGCACATTATGAGGATACAAAAAGCAACACTTTTTTTAGCCAATTGATAAGTCTCAAACAAAAGGGTTCAATAATGGAGCACATTGAGGAGTTCCAAAAATTGAACATAAGGGTAAAAGATATTCCAGAGGAGCATAGGATTGATGTGTTCATAGGGTCTTTAAAGGATAATATCCAACATGATGTTCGCCTTTGGGAACCTGATTCATTAGAGAAGGCATTCAGGTTAGCAAGAAAAATGGAAAGCAAAATTATGGCAACCAGGAAGCATACCACTCACAACTATAAAGACGGAAGTGTTGTTGCCCCTAGTCTTCCACAACCTATAAGGTTGACACCACAACAATTGGAAGAAAAAAGAGCAAAAGGGCTTTGTTACAGTTGTGATAGCAAATACACTAAAGGTCATAAGTGTGCTGAGAAGAAATTATTCTACATAGATTGTGAAGAGGAAGAAGAAAAGGAGCAAGAAAGGTCAAAAGAAGAGGATATACTCCAGGAACAAAGCCTAGATGAAGAACAAATAAATCCGACCATATCTTGTAATGCATTGGCGGGAATTACCACTCCTCAAACCATCAAGATAGAAGGACAAATCAAGAAGAAAAAGGTAATAGTGTTGATTGATTCAGGAAGCACCCACAATTTTATTCATTGTAGGGTAGCAAAAGAATTGAATTGCTTCCTATATCCAGCACCAGAGTGTCAAGTGATGATTGCAAATGGAGGAACAATAAATTGCTCTGGAAAGTGCCATAATATCAAGCTATCCATGGGAGAATATGTATTGACTAGCCCAATGCTTTCCATTCCAATGGGAGGTGCTGATGTTGTACTAGGAGTCCAATGGCTACAATCCTTGGGTACAATAGCTTTTAATTTTCAAGAACTTTTCATCAAATTTTCTATAGAAGGAAAGGAAGTTGAATTAAGGGGTATTGCAGGGAAACCAGGAAAGATAATCAGCTCTAATGGTATGACAAAGCTTCTAAAAAAGGAGCAAAGGGGTGTAATTGCACAATTATGTTCGCTAGATGTTTCCACATTAGAATCATCTATTTCTCCAGATCTCCAAAAAGTCCTGGACAATCATTCCAAGGTATTTGAGACTCCCAAAGGTCTCCCACCTATGCGTGATCATGATCATGCTATTCATCTGATTCCAGGAAGTGTTCCTCCAAACATCAGGCCGTACAGATATCCCTATGTCCAAAAAAGTGAAATTGAACGTATGGTTGCAGAAATGCTAGAGGCTGGTATAATTCAACCGAGTCAAAGTTCTTTCTCTGCTCCAGTAGTATTGGTGCACAAGAAGGATGGATCATGGCGCATGTGTCCAGATTATAGGGAGCTCAACAAGCTCACTATTAAAGATAAGTTCCCCATTCCTGTCATTGATGAATTACTGGATGAATTGCATGGATCAATTTACTTCACCAAGTTGGATCTTCGTTCAAGATATCATCAAATCAGAATGAAGATTGAAGACATTCCGAAAACGACATTTAGAACTCATGAGGGTCATTATGAATTTTTGGTCATGCCTTTTGGCCTTACCAATGCACCTTCAACATTTCAAGGTTTGATGAATTCAATTTTCAAACCATTCCTTAGAAAATTTGTGTTAGTATTTTTTGATGATATACTAATCTACAGCAAGTCTTGGAAGGATCATGTTGAACATGTTGACAGGGTGCTACAACTATTGGAGGAGAAACAATTATATGCAAAAAGATCCAAATGTTTCTTTGGAGTCCAGGAGGTGGAATATTTGGGTCATATTGTATCTCATGAAGGAGTTAAGGTAGACCCTAGCAAAATTAAAGCCATTAAGGAATGGAAAATCCCCACATCCATAAAGCATCTGCGAGGATTTCTTGGGTTGACAGGGTATTATCGCAAGTTTGTTAAGAATTATGGGAGAATAGCAGCACCTCTAACAACATTATTGAAGAAAGATGCATTTTCATGGACTCCGGAAGCAACAAAGGCCTTTGAACATCTTAAAGAGGCAATGTGCCAAGCACCGGTCTTAGCTACATCGGACTTCACAAAAACCTTTATTGTGGAATGTGATGCTTCAGGAAATGGAATTGGTGCTGTTCTAATGCAAGATGAAAGACCCATTGCTTTTGAAAGTCGTCCAATCAAGGGAAAGTTTCTAAGAAAAGCTATTTATGAGAAGGAAATGTTGGCAATTCTCCATGCACTTAAGAAATGGCGACCCTACCTAATGGGAAGACACTTCAAGGTAAAAACGGATCATGATAGCCTTAAATACTTTTTAGAACAAAGATTATCCTCTGAAGAGCGATGTTGGGTTATGACTTTGAAATCATCTACAAAAAAGGGAAGCAAAATGTGGTGGCAGATGCACTCTCAAGAAAGGATGAGGATGTGGAAGCATTGTTGTGCACTATTTCTATCATCCAACCAGATTGGATAAATGAAGCAAGGGAGGAATGGAAGAATGACGAAGAAGTGTGGGCACTTATTCGAAAGCTACAACAAGATTCCAGTACGTCTGATACATTTAGCTGGAAAAATGATTCGTTATGGTACAAAGATCGCTTATACCTCTGTAAGAATTCCCAGCTAAAACAAAAGATTCTTATGGAATTGCACACTTCTCCCTTAGGAGGGCACTCAGGATTTTTAAAAACTTACCACAGGGTTAAGAAGGAATTTTTTTGGGATGGCCTTAAATCAGATATTCAAAAGTTTGTGGCAGAATGTTTGGTTTGCCAACAAAATAAAGTTGAAACAATTAAGACACCGGGTCTATTACAACCTTTATCCATTCCAAGCCAACGTTGGGAGGAGTTTCAATGGATTTTATCACAGGTTTACCCAAGTCTGAGGGAAAGAGTGTCATCATGGTGGTAGTTGACAGACTTACCAAGTATGCACACTTTTGTGCATTATCACATCCATTTAAAGCCAGTACAGTTTCTACTGCATTTATGGAAACAATTCAAAAGCTACATGGAAACCCAAAGATTATTGTAAGTGACAGAGATCCCATTTTCACTGGAAATTTTTGGACAGAATTATTTTCTTGTCTTGGTACTCAGTTAGCTCATAGCTCATCTTATCATCCTCAATCTGATGGGCAAACTGAGATAGTAAACAAATGTTTGGAAGGATATCTTCGTTGCTTTGTATCTGATAAACAGACACAATGGGTCAAATGGTTGCCTCTGGCTGAATGGTGGTATAACACTTCCTTTCATACAGCAACAAAAATGACCCCATTTATGGCACTTTATGGGTATCAACCACCATCCATCACATCATATTTAAGAGAAAATTCTAAGGTTCAAGCAGTGGAACATCACATCGAACATCAACAACAAGTCCTCCAACTCTTAAAGGATAACCTCGTGTTGGCACAGAATAGAATGAAACAACAGGCAGATCAACATCGCAGTGAAAGAAGTTTTGATGTAGGTGATTGGGTATTCCTACGGCTACAACCATATAAGCAAATGTCCCTCAAGCAAGCTAAGAAGGATAATAAATTATCACCAAAGTATTATGGTCCGTACAAGGTGTTGCAAAAGATTGGTACTATGGCATACAAATTGGAGCTTCCTGCAGCTTCTCGATTGCACCTAGTTTTCCATGTTTCATGCTTAAAGAAGGTTATAGGTGACAAGCTCCCAGTTCAAACAATATTGCCAGAACTTGACGAGGAAGGAAAAATTATATTGGAACCGGAAGCAGTTACAGAAACAAGAACTCGACAGCTACGAAATCGATCAATTTCAGAGTACCTTATCAAGTGGAAGAACTTATCCGCTGAAGATTCCACATGGGAGGATGAGAATTTTATGCAGAAATATCCAGAACTACTCAAGCGTTGAGGACAACACTTTTTTGAAGGAGAGGGGCATGTTGGGTCCCTATAATACTAGTGATTACCCCATTACTATTGTAGTTATACCCCTTATTTATATTGTTGTGCCCCCATTGCCCCCATATTGTTATTAATGTGCCCATAAAATCCCTCTATTGTTATTTTTGTGGCTTTATATTATTATTGTTAGGTCGGCTGGATTATATTGTGACTCCTTAGACTCCTATATAGAAAGGAGGTTTTGTCATTTGAATCATCCAAGAATTGTTCATTTATGTAATGTAAAGGAGGTTGCCCCCTCGAAGAGGCTGAATTCTAAGGCGTTGATCTATCTTTTCTATCTTTTCTTGAGCTGGTTTCATAACAGATGCATTGCATAGTGAGATCGGCCTGTATCTGTCCAGTGATCCTGGATTTGTTTCCTTAGGTATTAGAGCGAGAAAGGTTGAGTTAATTCCGCCCCCAATCTTTGCCTTTCTCACAAATCCACGTATCATTATGAGGAGATCAGGTTTGATTAACTCCCAACAGATTCTATAAAAGTGGATTGAAAATCCATCAGGTCCTGGCACTTTGTCTTGCTCCATAGACCAGACAATATTCGATACCTCTTCTTCTGTGACTGGGCTCGTAAGATTTTCATTATCCTCCGTGCTGATTAACTTTGGAATATTTACGAGGAACTCTGATATATCTTCCTCACTCCCATCCTTTTCTGCTGTAAGGAGAGTCTGGAAATGTTTCACAGCAGCTTCCTTGATTTGGCCAAATCCTTTGCAAACCTGTCCATCAGATGTGGTGATTTCTGCTATGTGGTTTCGGGTAAGTCGAGCCTTGTACTGTCTATGGAAGTATGTGGTGTTTCTGTCCCCAGCTTTAAGCCACAAGCTGCGGGACTTTAGGTGCCAATACTCTTCCTCGCTTCTGAAGGAACAATATGTTTTCCTTTGTGCAGATTTTTCTTGGTCTAAATCCATAGGGTTGATATCTTTCTCTTCCAAATCAAATTGCATTTCTTCCAGCTGGGTGACAGCCTCTTTCCTCTGGCTGGTGGGAGTTTTCATAGGTTTCTTTATCCATTCTTTTAGGGCCTTCTTTTCATTTTTCATTTTTTTCTCCCACACATAGCTTGGGGAACCTGAAACTTCTGTTCTCCATGCTATTTGAACTATTTCAAAGAATCCTTCTCTTTCCGCCCAGAGAGGACTGAAGCGAAAGGGGAGAGGGCCTAGGTCTTCTTCATCTTTCAGGCAGAGTAGAACAGGTTTGTGATCCGAGGTGAGCTTTGGAAGAATCTTATTGATGACTATTCTTTTCCCCATCATTATAGAGCTGCTGATGAGGAATCTGTCCAGCCTTGCTGCGATATGATTTTCTCCTGTTCTGTTGTTGGTCCAAGTGTATTTTCCTTTGACTGGCTTGAAATCTACTAAATCCCTCTGTAATATCATATTCTCCACTGTGGTGAGAAAAGGGTCTCTTGAGTAAGTCCCTCCTCTCTTCTCTTTAGGATCAAGAATTATATTCAGGTCGCCTCCTATAACTATGTTCCTGGGATTGATATGATCTAGAAACTCCGAGAGTGTCTTCCAGCACTCTTTCTTTTCCTCGTAGTGAACAGGAACATACATATTAAACAAGGCTAGATTGAGATTGCTTGCTATGTGGCGCAGTTCCATAAATATCTAGTGCTGGGTCTCGAAGGAACTTTCTAGAGAAAAGGAGTTTTTTTCCCAGAATGTTCCTATTCCTCTAGCCGTGCCTCTTGCACTGACAACCTTTCTAGAGTCAAATTTCCATTTGGTGTTACTGGTATTTAGAAGGATCTCCCCTTCTACCTTTGTTTCTTGGAGCATGAGGATGTCTGTGGGTTCCATTTTCAACAGATCTTTTATGGCTTCTGCCTTAGTGGGATTCCCCAAACCCCTGCAGTTCCAAGAAATCAGCTGCATCATTTACCACTTATTGGGGTAGGCCCTCCTCCCTTGGGGGCCCTTGGCCTGGTATTCCTCCCAAGTTTCATCTCTATGGTAGCTTGACTGCCTAGGGTTTTTTTCCTTTCTGACTCTTCTTCCCTGGTTTCCCTGTTTGTTCTTCTTCCAACCTTTTTTGATGGCCTTTCAAATGTTTCATCATCTGATGAGCCCATATTCTTTGTGTTTTTCTTCTTTTGTTTGATTATATCTACATAAGAAGGGGAGGAAGTATTACTTGGGGTTGGGATTGGGTTATTACCTGGCTCTAAGGTGTCGTCATTGTCCAACTGAGGTGGATCTTCTCACTCTGTCTCTGGAGGATCCTTAAGAGTTTCAAAGGGGTTTTTGTCCCCCTCAATGCTGATTGTATCTCTGCTTCCAGTGTTTTGATTGCTTGCACCTTCATGTCCTACTTTATTCTCTATCTCTTTAGCTTTATTTTTGTGGTTCTGCCTACTACTTGTTATTTTCTTTGCTTGTTTCCATTGTTCGCCCTTATCTTTCTTTGATACCTCATCGTTTCTCTTTTTGCAGTATCTTGCGAAGTGCCCGTACTCGTGACAGTGTCGACACTTGAAGGGCAATTGTTCATAGTTGAGCTCTTGGATATGTGTCCAATCCACCACTGATAATTTTATTGCTTCTGGTAGCCTGATTTCCAGGTCAACCTCTGCACAGATTCAAGCACAGGAGAATTTATCCTTCCTCGGTGCCTGATCTATGTATCTTCCTAGGGCATTGCCGATGGATTGTAGCGAGTTCTAACTCCAGAAATGAAGGGGAAGGTGCGGGAGTCGCACCCATACAGGGACTACCTTGGGCACATCTTGAGCTGGATCGAAATCTAGGGACCATTTGTTCAAGTATAGGCCTTGGGGACCTGTAGAGCCTCTATTCTACACCTACTTGTCTACCATTTTCCTCAGTTCTTCCTTATCTTTCCTTCACTTTTGCCTCATTTTCACCATAAAACCTCTCAGATCATTACATTAGGTGTCAATAAGCATGATCAAGCAAGTTTTGCTAATGGATGACTATTTGTTTAGATTTTGACTTACTTGCAGGAATCCCGCAGCTATCTGATGATCCCGCAGCTATCTGAAGATCCTGCAGCCTTTTTGTTAAACACAATGATCCACGTGTCGGTTTGCTAGATGAGCCACATGGGCACTCAGGTATCAACGTGCTCGAGGTTCCTGTCCCATTGTTCCAGCCATCCACGTCATCTTCACCCATGGTCAAAGCTGGTTAAGTTACGGTCAACTCAAGGCTGTTTAAACGGTGATTGAGAGCTGCTTGGTCACGTCATCTTAAATGGTGATTTGTCCATGTTCTACAGGTGGCAGGGGACGCAATCCAACATGGGATTTATTATCCATGACGACAGAACCACTAAACTCGTCCACGCAGTCGTGATGTGTCAAGGGACCATAAATACGCATGACTGTTTATTGTTTTTCTGTTAATTAGCTGTACGAGTAGGCTATCTTAGAAACTCCTATAAATTGCTGCGTCTGCGTACGCTCAAAGAACTTTTTTTTAGTTGTAATTTTCTGAACTTGTGTGGAATTTAAGAGCTTTGTGAACTCTGTTTTCTAGTGCTATTCCAGCACTCTGTTTTGTATACTTTTTGCAAATGGAGGAATAGACATAGCACCGTTTTGAAGTTTCCAGATCTCTGAGTTTTCTTGTGGCTGAATGAACAGAGGGCCCCTGCTCATCTCAGCCTTTGTAAAGTATTTTATGTGCAGTATTTCGTTATTTTCTTATTTATTTCCTTAAGCATGTATAGTTTCATTTACTTGTTTTCCTTTCTTTCAAGCTGATCAGTGTTATTTCTTTGCAGGTTTCTTTTAGCCCGGGATTTATTTTTTATATGTGTGTGTTTGCTTTACAGCTAATGGTATTTGAAGTTGACAATTCAAGTGCTGCCTTTGTCTTTATAGTTGATTTTTAATCTTATTTCTCAAAGAGCTGTTAACATACATGAATGATCTTCATCATAAACTATTATCTTTTAAGATCAGAATATCACTAATTTGCAGCTAGTTTGAGTGCTTTTTGGACTGTTCTTTCACTACTTTCTATCCGTGCTTTACACAGTACATGTGCTTTGAAGCATCGAGTTAGAAAGAGCAAACCATTACCACTAGTCTTTAAAGTAGAAGTTTTGATTTTTAAGTGCTTCTTAGACTATTTTCTCACTACTTTCTAATCATACTTTGCATAGTACATATGGCTGAAGTAGAGAATTAGAAATAGCAAATCATTATCATTAGTCTTTCAAGCATATTTTTCTCACTTTTCTAATTCCACTTAAGCTACTTTCTATCCGTGCTTTACACAGTACATGTGCTTTGAAGCATCGAGTTAGAGAGAGATAATCTTTATTCTTGGGTTTTAAAAGTGACTCTCTTTTCTTTTATTAGCAGCAACTTGAACGGTGTCTAGTGCCATTGGTAGTGGTCATTTGCTTTCAAGTTTATTTCAAGTCATTTCAGTTCACTTATTCTTTTCAAGCATTTCCTTTCAAGCAAGTAGTTAGAGATCACTCAACACACACTTTCACTCATTTAGGATTCACTCTACACACACACCATCACTCACTTGTTTATAAATTCTCACTCCATCTTAGGAACATAATTAACCACAACAACACCCCCAACGATAAGAAAAACTCTAAGAGGTTACTTAAGTACATATAGTACACCCTCACTTCATCAGCTTACGAGCCCCGGGTTGACAATAAATACTAGCAATTTAGATAACACTAAATTGACTAAACAGGACCCATGAAGTATAGCCCATTTCTGAAGATCAGGCTTCTGTCCTCTGTGTTATCAAACACGAAAACGAAGAACCCTTTGCCTACAAAGTGACTCTTTATTCCTTCATTGACCAGTGGTATCCAGTTTCTTTTAACCCATTCTTCCACTGCTTTCGGGGATGGCCACAATCCCGTAAACTGGCCGATGAGGCCTCTTTCTGCTAGTTTCAGCACTGTTCTGCAGGTTTCCTCCACAGGCAAGGTCACCGTGGGGATACTGTCCAGTTTTTTTACAAACTTTTGCTGCGAGCTCGTGGTCTGACGTTTTCCTGTAGCGGAAACTAAAGTTCTGAAGGCTTCGAGCTCCGGAGGCAAGGGAGGAGGGGCCGCAGGGCCACCTCCAAGCTCCATGGGGGAAAGATCGCACGAAGGAGTGTGGAATCGGTCGGGCACGGCTAGGGTTGTAGCAGCGCAGATAAGGACTATATATAACCAATATTATGCATTGGGTAATTTTGACTTGTTCATTATAATGTGTTTAGGATCCCACGCTAACTCCCGTAATTGGGGGAATAGACTATCAAGTAACATATTAGGGTGATATTTATTGAATCATTATCATGAGGTAGTAGAGTGTCAAATCAATAATTGTAGGTGGTCTCATTGAAGAAGGTCCACTAGTTAGTGGTTGAGGCCTCACTAAGAGAATTCCACTAAGTGGTTAGGGTTTTGGTCAATTATAAAGTATATATATTAGTAGAAGCTATGTAAGCAATTGCCATGTGAATATTATTGTATTTGGAGCTCTATTTATGTTTGGGGTTGGCCCCTCTAGGACACAATTGAACATTTCACTCAATTCTGAATATTAATAAAGGTTTTCTTACTATTTTTATCTCCCAATTTTGGTTTTGTTTACTTCTTGCAATTATATTTATGTCTATTTTGCTCTAACTATTATATTTCAAAAAACAAGGAACACCACAAGTGGTATCATAACACTTTGTTGTGCTAGCATGCACTCTTATTTTAGAGAAAAAAAGAGCAAGGATGTGTTTTGATGTCTCTAAATATCACGATGTTATTGTTTAATAGGTAAACTAGTGGTTGGGGAAGAATAAACATAGAAAATACAAGTGAGATGACTTACTTGGAAACCTTTCTAACATCTATTAGTACCTCTTTGCATAGTATCATATTGGAAAACACTTGTATATGAAGTTGTCTTCCACATATCCTCAGGAAAATTGGAAGCCCTGTAGGAACACTTGAAACCAACCTAACATAATCATATCATCCATCTTGTTAGCATCACTTGTTTGGACACCATTTTAACCTTTGTTGGTGTACCTTTAAGTAGTATCCCAACAAACATCACTTGTAGAAAGAGTTGTCTTTTGCATGTCCTTAAGGATAGTGGAAGACCCGAAGAACACTTGAAATTAGCATAACAAACTCCTATTAACCATCTTGTTATAATACATCAAGGAAAACATCTACGGAGATAAATATTGCATACAAGGGAATCGAGTAGTACAACGAAGGGTACTATTTGTCCTCCTTAGTTAGTTCCATGGAAGATTTGACCAAATATTATTATCAAAAGCTCTTTGGTATATCAAAGAGCTATGAATTGATTCTTCTTTTCCCCTAAGACCCTACAAACTCTATATTCTCTTTGAAAACCTTAGCCTCTATAACAAAAGAACAATTTTCTTACATAATTTACAATGTCATGAATTTGAGAATTCCACCAATTCAGTGACACTCCAAACAAATTTTTAGAAAAAGAAATGCCTATCTCAAAAGACTCCATGTGTGGCATTGATCACCATGATTTCACTCTCTAGTAAATATTGTTTGGTGGACTCACCAATATAATTTATTTTGATCCCTCTCCAGAGATTTCTCTCAGGGCATTGATTATGTTGGGCTATATCTTACACAATCTTTCTAATGGGGATGTGGTCCCATGAAAAACACCTAAAACATGTCATCCATAGATGACACAAATTAAATGGCTCAGTCCCTCTCATAGTACATTAACACTCTCACCCAGTCACTCAACACACCATAAACCAACATGCCTTCCCTCACTGTGCAAGTTGGCCTTTATTTTGAGAAGATTAGGAATTTGAGGGTAAGCATGACGAGGGTGTCATTTTCTCAAGATGAGTCTCTCATAAGGATAAACACTTTAATGAGAAAGAAAATCACAATATTGACCACTCACTTCTTACCATTCCCACACCATAAAACAAACCCTAAAAATGTCATTCTTAAAATATCTTGTGTAGTTTCCTAATGGTATTCAAGTAGAATCTCATAATTACTTATGTCAATAATGGTGTGATCATTTTTTTATTCTCTTAAAGGAACTCTTTCTATATATGCACCCCATCAAACATAAATCATCAAGTCAAAATGAATGGAAATGAATGAATAAGAGGGTGTGTCGGGGAGTGTCAGCGAGTGTTAGGCATACCAAGGAGGGAGTGACAAGGCATGCTAGGCAGTGCCAAGGCATGCTAGGGAATGCTAGGGCATGTCAAGAAGAGTCAGGGTGTGCTAACATATGCTCGATAGTGCCAAGGCATGGCAAGTCATGCCATGTTCTAAGGCATGATAAGATGTGCCAGGTGTTAGGGTATGCGAACGTGTGTCAAGGCAATAAAAAGGAACACCAAATTAAAATGCAAAGAAATTAACACATAAGAGGGTTAATAAATCAGGACCTTACCTTTTCAAGAGGGGCATGCTAGGCATACCAACACTAGTGCCAATACATGCCAAGGGCCAAATGCTGGTGTGTCTTAAGTGCCAAATAATCCTCTATTACTTCTCTCTTAATTGCGAATAATTGATCTTAAATAAATTTTATCTTAAACCATGGCAAGGCATTCCAGGGCATTCCAACGCATGCCAAGAAATGTTAGGTTCCACCAAGTGCCAAGAACCAATATGTTCCAGGGTGTTATAGGGCATGCTATGGAGTGGATAAGGCATGTCAGGGAGTGAGAAGGTGTATCAAAGATTGTTAGTGCATGCTAGGGAGTGATAGGGACACATAAGGGAGTGCTACGTCAAAATGCATAGAAATGAATGAATAAGAGTGTTTTCTAAGGAGTGTTAATGAGTTACAGATGTGTCAAGGATTGAGTGTCCTAAGACAAGTTCAAAATAAGAATGATAAGAGGCTAGTATGTGGTTGCAACAAGGAGCTAGACAAAGAAATTTCAAGAAAAGGGGGACTTTGGGTTGGGCACAACATTGTTTTGTCAATGACTTGGTTGGGTTTTCAAGTCGTAAAAAATGTAAGGCTATCTATAAGGGAATGATAGCTAGGGAGTGTCAATGTGTGTCAAGAAGTGTTAGAGAGTGCCATGGAAGCACAAGGGAGAACTGGTTGAAAATTCATGGAAATGAATAGATAAGAATGTGTGATAGGGAGTGTCAATGAGTTTTAGGTGTGCTAAGGAGGGAGTGACAAGGTTATATGTTAGGAAGTTACAGGGCATGTCAAGGACTGGTAGGGTGTGCTAGGGAGTGCCAAAGCATGCCAAGGAATGCAGGTAGTGTTAACATGTGCCACATAGTGCCAAGGGATTGTAGTGCAAGTCATGCTATGGCATGTCAAGATGTAAATTATGTATTCAGTTGTTTTATGGCCATTGTTTCACATGAGCCTTGACTTGATAACTTGTAACTTGTTAAGTGGGATAAGTTGAAATTGGACATGAGTAGCCTAAGATGAGTTATAGTCAGTTCTTAGGTGAACAAGGAATAGTCTAGTTGTAGTAATTTGTTGATGGGATGGAATTTATCACCAATAGTCAAGGGGATCTCTACGGTGTAGGTTCCCAACTAGAGCCTACACTGAGTGTGTTGGAGATCCCTTCCGGTATGTGGGCCTGAATGCTGCTCAGTTTTGCAGAGCTAGCTTCAGATAGAGGTGTGATATAAAATTAGTAGAAGGTGTGAGTTTTAAGAAACACAAGAGAATAATTGACAAGTATCCTGTGTCATACATATATACCATGAATAGCAAGAGATAAGCCACACAGTCTCACGTAAAGTTACTGTTAGTAGGAATTTAAATAAGACTTGTGCAAATTAAATAGATACTGCGTAACGATTACAAAATAAGTTCACAATAATCAACCATTTACCAGCATACAAAACTGTGCAGTAAAAAGAAAGATTATACTAACACCTAAAGAAATAGTTCATTGGCATGTGTATAGAGTGAAATAAACTAAATACCATTCATACATAGAAAAATTAGATTCGGGGTATGAAATAGCATGTGGAGCGACCGCACATCAAGAAGCTTTCGGGAACATTCGATCTGTCAAGTGTATAAAAATACTCATGGTACCAACACATAGATATTTGACGCATGCAATAATGAAAACCTACAATTAACTCTTGTATTGACTAGAAGAACCACACTTCTCTTGAGCACTGTGTCTATTAGTATCCAAAAGTACTTCGCTCAAAATTCCCTTTCAAATGAGATGTGAAGTTACATTTATAGGATGAGAGAGACCTTTGGTCTACTCTTGACTCTTGGACTTCCTAGTGACCTTTCGGCCACCACATGACTCTTAGCATTCTATGTGACCTTTCGTGTTCATAGAGTATTCCGTGCTATCATAGTACACACAAAAAATAAAAAGGAAATGGCTATCATCCTAGTTGACTAAGCTATAGATGGCAAGTTCCAGAATGTTGAGCCCAAGCTTTTCGGTCAGGTAAGTGCGTCATATGTTGTATTCTGTTGTGATGGTAGAGATTGGTGGCTAGACTTCATCATGTTGGTGTAAGCATTCCAATGCATCTGGGATAAGAGTATTTCACTTGGCATGTATATGATTGTTCAGGGTACCTAACTTGGTGTAGAGCCTCACTGGTTCCACAATGTAACGCTTGATATTTTCCGCTGAGATCGACATATCTCCTGTGTGGGCCACTCATCTATATGTTTCTACGAATGCTTGTACCTCATTGTTGATCTCCTCCTGATTTCTGACTTGTCCAATTTCTCCTATAGAAAGGGACCCATGTAGTTGAATCACTGACTCCAGACTGCTGAACAATTTCCTGTAGGAAGCCAACACCCTTTCTGCATATTTGACCAATTTTTCTCTAGATTGCATTTTGATACGAAGTTGGACTCTGGTATTCTGCATAGCAATCCAATATTTCATGGGGACTACTGCCGGGGTTTCGGGGTACTTTTTAGACCATTCATGTATTTTATATAGAGCGGTCATGGCCTCTTTGAGCATGGCAACCCTTTCCTTTGAGTGAGTCTGGATAACCACTATGGAAGATATAGTGTGGTGTAGTTTTGCCATCTCCTCATAAACTACAAACATAGTCTCCCCTAGGATCTTTGTTTCTGATGCGACTATTGTTTGGAAATGGGATGATCCTGTATGTAGCAAGCGGAGTGTCACGATTTCCTCCTCCAAGTTCCTCTTCCCTTATTCTGCTACACTGGCCCTTTGCTCGGATGCGTATAACCTGTTTTGAAAATCTACAATTTGTCTACTCATATGGGCTATGTTGTGTTCTGTGGAAACTACGAATGCTGTACCGAAAGAGGAAATCATTAGTAGGTTTAACGTGATATTTGGCATGATATCTATTGCCGTAGTTACCAATAATGGGTCAGCTGGGTTTCTGCTGCAAGATCTCTTCCTCTCCTGTATAATCTTGAGGTTTACTTCATCAAATGCGATTTTAGTCAGATCTAGAACCTCTTCCTATTGATCTTCTGTGATGCCTAGCTCTCGGAGGGGTAGGTGTCTGCTAGTGGGGGGAGTAATGGGCAGTACATCCAAATGAGGAAGCTCACTCTGTCCTGAGCTTGGATCGACCACCCTGCTTGTCTCTCCTTATTCAATCACTACAATTTCCTTCTCCTTGTTTGCCCTAAGCTCCTCCTCCTGTTGCCTCCTTTCCCTTTCTACTAGTGCCCATTGCCTTTCTAGCTCTTCCTCCATGTTCTTCAGTTCCTGTTCTAACCTTTGTTGTTCATCTTGTTTTTTCCTTGCAGCTTCTTCTGCTTGTCTCTGCTTTTCAGCCTCTTCTTCCCTCCTTTTCTCTTCCTCATATTGTGCTCTCTTTTCCTCTTCCTACCTCCTTTTCTCGTCTTCTTGCCTTTTCCTCTCTATCCCAACCTGGCTTTGAGTGTTAGGTTCTTGCGATTGTTTTCTTTCCATTTCTCTTTGTCTCTTCAATTCTCGCTTCTTTCTTTCCAGTTTAGCATTTCTTTGTATGAGTGTAACTTCCTCTTCCTCGCTGTCGCTTAGAGGATCTTCTGCTTCTTTTCCTTTTCATTTTCTTGATGTTTCGGCTCTCTTCGATGTTCTTTCTATGAGGCTTTCATCATCCTGGAAATCATAGAGGATTTCATCTTCTATGGCTTGTTGCTCACCGGGGCTTTTCTCCCTTGTGGAGTTATACTAGTTCCTAATTCCATCCTCGAGGTCCTTCCTAGTGTGGGCGTAAGACCAACTAAATTTTGCCTTCTTATAGTGGGCAACTATGATCTTTTCAGGGTCATACGTTTTGTAATTCAGGGTCACAAAATGGGTCCCCTTGAGTTCTTCAGCTTCTGCTTCAACCTGCTTGAATTTTTCTACTACATACACCCTAATAGTAAGAGGAAAAGGCGGCCAAGGTTTCTTCTTACCTTTGTGCAACACTTTCGAGAAACCCTGTGTCATCTGGTAGCAAACCTCTCATAGAAGAGTCCTATCTATGATGAACTTGGGTAGAGCATGTGGAGCTTTATGAGTACCAAACACCCTGACTACTGTTCCCTCATTGATAGGGAACCAATGAGCTACTTTAACCATGGTCTTCATGGCTCTTTTGGACATGCAAGGTGGATCTTCCCCGAACAACAATTGGTATAATGGGATGATAAATGTTTTAGATATTATATCCAATGTGGCTCTATAAGCCATGTCCCAGAAGACCTTGTAGTGGTAGTGGATAGGTAGGGGTACTAATGAGTCCCAATTGCAGCTCCAGTGTTCAAAGTGGCACCTCGAACAGACAGCGTCGAGGAGGTATGAAGACATATAAAATTCAGGAGGTTGTTCAGGAGCGGCTATGTTGGTTCTCAAAGACGATGACAAGATGCTCGACCAATTAAAAAAAATTCCCTGAGTGGAAATGGCACACATGAGTGGGACCCACGTGCCATAAAACACATCACATTCTACCTTGCCATATAGTCGACACATCATTGCAGCGATTAACTGATATGCCCTACGTAGCCCTTCGGTCTTGTATGCCTAATCTGTCCTGACCCGGAACTTCGCAGGTTCTTACCACCAATCCCTCAAGATGTCTTTCATCAAGGTAGTGAATCCAGCGAGCCACTTGGTGTTAAAAATATGCTGCTTTTCAGGCAATTTATAGTAGGCACTGATATTCGTGGAAGCAATGGTAGCTATAGGTGCCCCATCATGACCCCTAATCATCCAATCTTCTGTGCTTGTACACTGCAAGACCCATTCGATGATTTCAGTGCACAGGAATATTGGTGGATGAGCCACCACTTTATGTAACCTTGACCTTTTGACATTGATATATACATCAAAGTCCTCCTGTGTCTCCAGGATATCCCTCTTCCCAAATTCTTCTTAGATCTCATAACAAGAGAGCTTGGTGGTCTTACTTATGTTTCACGCCATATTTGCGAAGATAGGTGGCTGTTCGCCTGGATCTGTTTCCCATGTGCCACTTCCTGATGCACCTTGAGCTATTTTAATAGTCGGGTGACCTATCTAATCTTCAAAAGAGGAAATGGATATGCACTTGAGCTCGACGTCACCTGGCATGTCAAAAATGCAATCCCATAATGAGAGGGAGGGCATAACCATAAATTGAAAATACCAAAAGAAAACTTAGCTAGTGAGAGGAAGGTTGCAGGAAGGAGCGATTCACAAGGTATCTGATGCGATAGTGCGATTGAGGTCGCAAGTCGGGCGCGATCATGAGGTTGAGATGCGCAGGGGCAGATTTTGGGTCGCACAGAGAATGGAGGATTCGTGAGGTCGCAATGGTAGGAGTTTTTGGGGAAAGGGAAGTTGCGAGGTCGCAACAATAGGAGGTCGCAGGGTCACAGAGTCGCTGAGTCACAGAGAAGGGCAGTCGAGAGGTTGCAGAGTTGCTGAGTCATGGAGAAGGGAAGTCGCGAGGTCACAGAGTCACTGAGTTGCGGAGGGAAGGATATTGCGGCCGCGGGGCGTGTGACTAAGGTTCAAATTGTCTTAGAGGAAGCCTCTGAACGACTTTGGGAGACCCAGGTCACTTTCAGAAGGATAAAACCTTGGTTTCTTGATCTAATAAGGAGGATCAAGTGTAAGGAGAACTGAAAACTTGAGTGAAGGAGCAGGTGAAGGCCAGGGTGATTTATGGGGCACCACCAGGAAGGAGAGCTAAGTAAAGAGCTAAAACCTAGGGCATGAGGTAAGCGAGAGGTCAGGGGATGCAGTTTATGCCAATTGGAAGAAAATAATCATTGCAGGAGGGAGGACCGTTACTTACCGGGGTCAGACGCGCGCGAAGTCAGGTCAGAGGGATTTATGCCTTCTGGTGCGACCAACAGAGCTTTGTCAAATGCGACTAGGGTGCCCTCCTATTTCTAAAATCATCACACGTGTGGAGGTTGCGAGGGGATATATTGTGACCTTATGAATCAAGGGTCACTTGTGACTTAGGGGTCGCGAAGTCGCATTGGAAGATGTGGATAGGAAATGCGATATTGTGACCTTGCGACCTCACGGCCTTGCTAGTTGCAGAGTCGCATGGTCGTGTGGTTGCAAAAGTTCATGGCTGTAACTAAGGTGACTTTGCGACTTGGAAGGTCGCGGGGTTGCAGGGTCGCGTGGAGTATAGGCGGTAGGAAGTGCGACCTTGCGACTTTGCAACTGGTGAGTCGCCGAGGTCGTAAGGGTTGCCTTGGTCATGGGTATATACTATAGTCACATTGCGATTATGCGACCCAGTTTTATCTCATGAACTTACGACTTGGCTTAACTTAGCCAAAATTTGGAATTCCCTCATATTTATTGACACTGACGAAACTTTGGGAAGGGCCTAACGGGGCTGAAGCTTAGGCTTGATGTAGGGGGTCCAAAAATTTAATGTTTACAGGGATTTTTGGAGGTGTTGTCACAACAACTACAACATAATCATAACTCGGTCAAGCTATTGTAATCAATGAAGGACTTGGTTAGGTTCCCAAGTCCCAAAAAAAGTAAGCGTAGTTGTGAGGGTATGATAGCTAAGGACTGTTGGGGCATGCCAAGGAATGAAAATTAATGCTAACATATGCGAGACAATTTAATGCATAGTGAGGAGTGTTAGGGAGTGCTAGGGCATAACAAGGGAGAACTAGGTCAAAATGCATGGAAATGAACGAATGAGAGAGTGTGCCAAGGAGTGTCAACAAATTCTAGGTGTCCCAAGGATGAAGTGTGTGAGGAGAAGTTCATAATAGGACTTGCAGGAGGCAATCCTATGGTTGTGATAAGGGGATAGACAAAGTAATTTCAAACAAAGGGAGACTTTGGTTTGGGCACAACATTGTTTTTCCAATGCCTTGGTTGGGTTCCCAAGCCGCAAAAAAAGTAAGGTTATCTATGAGGGCATGACAACTATGAAGTGCCAAGGTGTGCTAGGGAATGACAAGAAGTACTAACACATGCTAGATAGATCCAAGGCATGTTAGGCATGCCAAGACATGCCAAGTGCTAAGGCCTTCCAAGATGTTCCAGGTGCTAGGGTGTGGCATGAACGCATGCTAGGGAGTGTTTGGGCCAGGTGCCAGGGAAACACAAGGGAGTACTAGTTTCAAATTGATGGAAATGAAGTGTCAATGAGTTTCAAGTGTGCTAAGGAGGGAGTGAAAAGATATGCTAAATAGTTCCAAGGCATGCTAGAGTGGTAGGGAAGCATACGAAGACGTCCCAAGTGCCAAGGTGTGCCAATGCATGCTGAGTGTTAGGGAGTGCCAGAGAAACACAAGGGAGCACTAGGTCAAAATGCATGGAAATGAGGGCATGCCACAGAAACATAAGGGAGCACTAGGTCAAAATAATGCATGCAAATGAATGATTAAGAGCTTATGACATGAAGTGTCAGTGAGATCCAGGCATGCTAAGGAGGGGCTGACAAGGTATGCTAGGCAGTGCTAAGGCATGCTAGAGGCCAGGGAAACATGCCAAGATGTGCCAGGTGCTAGGGTATGCCAATGCATGCCAGGGAGTGTTATGAAGTGCTAGGGAAACACAAGGGAGCACTAGTTTCAAATGCATGTAAATGAATGAATAAGAATGTGTGACAGTGAGTGTTAGTGAGTTCTAGGTGTGCCAAGGAGTGCTAGGGAGTGATAGGGAGTTCTAGAGAAACACAAGGGAGAACTAGGTCATAATGCATGGAAATTAATGAATAAGAGTGTGTGATAGGGAGTGTCAGTGAGTTACAAGTGTTCTAAGGAGGAGTGACAAGGCATGCTTGGTAGTGTTAAGAAATGCTAGAGTGTTAGGGCGACATGTGGCGAAGATGTGCCAATGCATGCAAGGAAGTGTTAGCTGGGAGTTCCAAGGAAACACAAGGGAGAACTACGTCAAAATGCATGGAAATGAACAAATAAGAGTTTGTGATTGGAAGTGTCAGTGAGTTCCAGGTGTGCTAAGGAGGGAGTGACAAGGTATGCTAGGTAGTGTTAAGGCATGCTAGAGGCAAGGGAAACATGCCAAGATGTCTTAGATGCTAGGGTGTGCCAATATACCTTGAACAAGAAAACACTGACCTACTTGTTGATGGTGGCCACACACAACCATTTCAGTCAACGTGTCCTGAACACATCTGGGAGGTCCTTTTGCCTCCCATTCTATAACTCCTCAATCTTCCCATATCAATGAACTCAACTCCTTTAAGTTACTGAACTTAGCTCAAAAAAAATTCCCTCTAGCTACCTCCTTTTTCCTTCAAGGTTTGCAACACTTAGGGTCTTTGATCAGCTGTTCATAACTCTATTTGTGAACACCTATTTGGTCTACCCACTTTTTCCATATTGTTTCTCCAAGATGACAAGTCTAGGGCTATGGAGGTTTCCCTTCTTCTCACTGACTCAATCCTCTACAATATAGTGAACTATGGCTAGTTTCTAGCCCACTTAACTAATACTTTAGTCCTTCAAAGTTTGCACGTCCTTAGGCCCAATACACCTACCCTTCTACCAGTCTTGTTTTCCTTCACAAGTACAAGACTTAGGGCTCTTCTTTGATAGTCACCTAACAACCCTCCAACTGTACTTGGACTACCATCAATTTACCCAACCACAATCAATTCTTTTATTGATCTAAGGCCCACAACACTACCCTCAACTAGGGCTCCTCAAATATTCCACCTAATAGTGATTTGAGTCCTCTCAAAATCACTATTCTTGTGTACCAATTTCTTTGTTGTCCAATCTATGAATAAATTTGAACTACTCCTCTTATCATCCTTCTAACAATTTATAGATGACTAAATTAGGGTCACAAATCATCCACTAACATTCCATTTACTAACTATTTATAGGATGCTTTAGATCTCTATCCAAGACTCTATGGAAAGTCCACTAAAATCAACTCCTTTTCATGTCAATCCATTCCTCATATGGCACATTTATTTTGCTCAATTTTCTACTCAAGTTCCACCCTTGTTTGGATCTGTTATCTCCACACATACTTCTGCAAACCATCTTCTAGATCTATGGTCTATATTGCAGAGATAAACCTCGCTCTAAGGGTCATGACCCCTATTCTTATACGCAGATTTGTCACCATCTTAAAGGAATACCTTATGGACTGAACAGTCTTTGTGCTAGGGGTGTGCTAACATGTGCCAAATCGTGCCAATGCATGCTAGGTGCTAAGACATGCTAGGATGTGTAGGGTTCCAGAGTATACCAATATGCGTCAAGGAGTTTGAAGGAAACAAAAGGAATAACCAAGCTAAATTGCAAGGAAATGAACACATAAGAGGGTTAAGAAGTCAATACTTTCTATTTTTCAAAAGAGGCATGCTAGGCACACTAATAATATGTTCCAATACATGCCAAGTGCCAATGTGTGCCAAGTGCTAATGTTTGTTAATGCAATATTATGCCAAGGTGTTCCAGGGCATGCTAGGGACTACATGCAATGCCAACACATGATAGAGGAGTGCTATGCTATGCTAGGGCATGCCAACATGTGCTTGGGAATCCTACTCATGGAAATATGTTCCAAGTACAAAGATGTTCCAAGACGTGCGAGGTGCCCAGGAATGTTAGTGTATTGTTCCAAAGCATGTTAAGGTGTGTCATGAGTGTTGAGGAGTGCTAGGTCTCTCTCATTAATAGAATTGGCAGAGCTTGATTATGTATTAAATAATATAGTTCCTCTACACACTAGTGGAACTTCATTTAAGGGAAATTTGCTAGATAATAAACCTAATAGAGATGAATCATGTGTTGACTCATAGGAAAACTATATTCTTATGAATTGAGGGAATTGATACACACTAATTACTTCTTAACAAATTGACTGACTATTATAACCACTATGACCTTGGACACATAATGAAAAAGGCTCCACAACAATGGTCTTAAATCATTATCTTTTGACAAAAAATATAGTAACAGGTACATAGTGTCATCAAAAACTCATTAGAATGATTAATGATGACGAACATTTTTTGACCGTCACCAAAAGTAACCAAAAAGAGCATTGATGAGGGTCAATAAAAGATCATTACTAGAAGTGTCACTAAAGAGAGAATTAGTGATGGGCCTTTAACGATCCTCACCAAAAGTGTCACCAAAGAGAGAATTAGTGACGAGCTTTTAACAACCCTCACCAAAAGTGTCATTGAAAACAGATTTGGTGACAAACCTTAAAGGACCATCACTATATACACTTATAACAACGATTTTTTAAAGATTTTCATCATATGCGACATTAGTGATGGACCTTAAAGGTCCATCACAGGCATGAAACGTCATCAAAAACTCATTGGAATGATCAATGATGACGAACATTTATTGATCGTCACCAATACAAGTTATCTCCACAATAACACTAATGAAAATCTCTCCCTAGAAGCAAATTCGACTTGGTACCTATAAAAAATGATTAGAAATCATTCCCCATGAATGGAGGAAGCTTTCCCCACCAAAATCCCTTGATTATTCGATTTGGTCCCCAATACTAGGAATATGGATTAAACAGCAAGGAACACATTCGTATATTTTCTCAATCATTGGAGTTCCACAATCTATGCCATAATTTCATAATATCTTGTTGATTTATTATTTATTATTGATCCTCCTAAGTAGGGAACAAGTCCCTAAAATATATTCTCCTCCAGATCTTCATAATCTGCCCAATATTCTCATAATATTCCATAAAAATAAATAATATTAGGCACAAATATGCAATTATTCATACACCTTCCTAATGAATATATTAAAGTTAAAAATACATTATCTAATGCAAAAAGAGAGGTTTAATGTGCTGAAGGATGGTCATATGCCTTAATTTATGTTTAATTTAGAGGCATGGGCCTTAATTTATGTCTAAGTTAGAGGTCCATCATACCCCCCTGCTAAAAGTGTTGCTCAATCTCTGAGAAACTTAATGACCTCATTGTGCCTCATTCATGGCCCTAGTGGTCTCTCTCTTGTGCATTACGAATCTTTGCTCCAAGTTCTGCAAGGCAAGCCCAAAAACATAATTGTGTAAAGAAAAAACATTATTTCTTGAGACCATTAGCTTGCCTTCTTCCCCTCATTCAAGATGGGTTCTTGAATAATTTTCAGTTTAGCAAGTTCTTCCACATCCTTATCAAACTTCTGCTACCTTGTTCAACCATTTGGACACCTATGAAACCTTCAAAATGTCTTTAGATGAGAACTAGGACATCCTGCAATAATTCATGTCAAAACTATAGGAAACCTACAGGAAACCCTTTTTGAGCATAAATGATATTCTGATCCTAGGATAGACCCTCAACTTGACTCCCATGCCTTTTTCCCATTTTTAGGCCTTGGACAAAAGCTAGAAAGAGATTGGAGACCTCTTGGAAAACATCTTTTCATCACTGCAGTTTGAGTTTTGTTTTGATGGTGAATGCCTCATTTCCTTTTGTTGCCTTCTTCTTCTCTCTTATGGCCTAGATGACTTCCTAATGGCCTTGGAGTTCTCTATTTTGATTAGGTCTCTCTTAAGCTCTGTCATCTTTGGGTTTAGCATAATTTGTTCATTTCTTCCTTCTTGTAGCAACATTCTTCCTTCCTATAGTAGTCATTCCTCCTCTTTCAGGGTCTTCTAATTGTATGAGAGTGATTAGAAATGATGAAGAGGGATTGGATGATGATGCTAGGGCTCAAAGGGAGTAGTGTAGGTTTGTGAAAATGGAGAGGATGCTCTGTTTGTTTTATTTTTCAAGAGTGAAATAGGATGGATGAATGATGAATAGATAGTGAATATGAAGTGGATGGATGGCTTGGATTGCTATGGTGACTTTGACCTTTGCAAAAATTTCTTTTTTTAACTGATGTCCTCTTTCCTTGTGTTATCACTCAGGTTGTTCCCCAAAGTTGTGAAAAGGGAATACGACCGAGGTAACCACAGACCAATCTTTTAAATACAGGTTCTAGCCCACCTGCATCTAGAGAGGGCTCTCTCTTTAAAATTTAGCTTTGTTTTAAGGGGTATTAGGCTAGTTATGAAATGCAGATGTTTTGGTTTTGAGTTTGGTTGGAAGGATGGGGACTCAATAGAACAGTGAGGTAAAACTGAAGTATTTCGGTCCATTGGGCATGGTGGAGTCAAGAAGGATGGCTTCCTGGGTTAAGTTTCTTATCAGAGGATTTATCATAGAGCAAGGTACTCAAATATGGAACAGTTTATAGGCTGAAATTTAATGGAATGGAGTCAATAGGTGAAGGGCAATTAAGAATCCTTCATCATGTTGACAGAGGGAAAATGGATGACTATTGCCAAGGAGCAATTAAGAATTCCTTAGCTAATATTCAAGATGAAAGAACCAGGGGAAACATGAGAAATTAAGAATTCACTATTTATGCTAATTCTCGAAGAAAACATTAATAATATCGGAGATTGAGCACAGAGTGCAAACAAGCAAATTCTGGGTTATTCTTTTTCTATGTTACTTAGATCATGAAACAAAGATGATATAGTAAACGCCGAAACTGTAAAATACAGGTTAGAAGAGACTTATTGATCCATGAAATGATTCAAGAATTCAACAACATGGTCCTTAGCATCAAATCTTCATCCAGTGAGCAAAACGGATGGTTCCAACAACCTTTTATTCCAAAAATTGTTCAGTGTTACAGTCACAGTTATGAACTTTGTCCACCAACCAACCCCAAATACTCCGTGTGAGGGGGTATTTATACAAAAATGTCAAGATATTATGCAAAATATCTGATAGAAATAAATATCAGCTGACAATTAATGTTTCATTTACATAGAAAGAGACAGACAGTCTCGAAAATAGGGAGACAATAAATGGCGTAATAAATTCATGCTGTGTTGGTTGATTCGCCTTTATGAGAAGTACATGAGGTAGGTGATGCAAGCTGGTTCCCAGCTGTTTCCTACGGATCCTCTATGCTGATTTTCTGCTTTGGCTGGGCCTTCTTGAATGCTGATGTGATATGCTTTGATTTGCAGGACCGTGGTTCATTTCTGCTCTGCGCATTTATAACAGATGGAGCACAATTTTGATTTGACCAATGATAAGTCTACAGGATTTCTAGCATGCTTTGCCACCACTCTGGTCCTGGTATTTGATGTCTCTGTATCTTCCTTAAAGTCTCATCAGCGTCTGTGTACCTGAAGAAATTAGGAGGGGTGGTGAACAGATGTTTCACCTCATGCTCTATGTAAAAAAGATTTTCCAGGCTGTCATACAGGGACTGGCCAGATGGAAGTGCTTTTTCTGTTGAAGTACTTGAAGATGCACTAGCTTGATTTACAGAAAATGTGTTTAATTTGTGTATATAGTCCTTGTGCTTCATCAAACGATCATTATCTCCCACAGGACTTGGCAAACCCTTTTGATTCAGGACTGTAAATTTGTCTGTGAAAGAATCAATTTCTACCTGCATGTCCTGGCATTTTCTGTCCAAGTTTTGCATTAGAGTTCTCATGGTTAGAACTCTCTTGATGTCCAAAATGGTACCTGTTCTGTCTCTAATATCAAGTGCTGCTAGTTCTTCACTGGTCTGGGTATTCAAAAAATGGATTAGCCTGTTAGCTTGCTCAGGCATTTGCCCCAATAAGGCTCTTGTTTTCTGAACTTCCACTTGGGCTACTTTTATCAGATCAATCTGTTCATAAATGATCTAAATGGACCTCCATACACCACTAAGTGATTGAATGATGTTGTTCCACAAAATTCCTCTGATTTCTACTAGAGGCTTATGCAGAGAGAGATCTTTTTCCAAGGCTCTTACCTTGTTTTCCAATGCTTTAACTTCCCTTGTTTTTTCTGCCACAGTCATTTTAGATTTATCATAGCTTTGTTCAATCTTTGCTAGTTTTTCTTTGACTTGCTTCAATTCAGATACTTGGAGTTTTAACTCCTCCATGGCTTTGATTAATTGCTCTATGGTCATGGTTGTACTGCTGCCTGGCACTATGGCTGTCGATGTTGCTCCTACTGTTGATGCTAGGACAGTGGAAGGCACTTCTGTTATAACTGTGGGAGGGGAAGTTGTGACCGTTGGAGTTACTTCAGGTGGCTGGGAGGTCGACTCTCCCTGCTTTTCTTGTAATGCTTTCTCCAATGCCTGCTCTGTTTCACTCAATCTTTCATTCAACCTCATGAGTAGGTCCATCATGTCCTCCTCAGATTTCTGCTGCACAACATCTGCTATCTGTGGATGCATGGAAGGAGGCATTTTGAGCTGTTTTCTGAGGGCAGCAATGTCCTCTTCCTTCTTACTCATTAATGCTTTTATGCCTTTGGCATCTTTGGGATCATGTCCCAGCTCAATGATAATGTCTTCCAAGGACTTAATCCTATTGTCCTTTGCCATAGAGGAAGCTTTCTCTAACTCTAGTTGAGCAGAGGTGTTCTCTAATGAATTTTGCAATTTATGAGCCAACGTTGCCTTGTTAGTTAGTGTAGAATACACCATTTCTCCTGTCTGTTTGTGCAGCTCAATCTGATCTATTGGGTAAATGTCCTTGGCCAAGAGCTCCAGATTTGTCCTTATATAATCGGTTGCTGATTGTGGTTGCTGTACCTTGGGTTTGAAGTAGCTCATGATCATTTTTCCCTCCTTTATATCATATGCACAAATCAATCTTTGCTGTTTTGTGGGGGCCATCTTGAGATATTGGTCATAAATTTGCAGCCTCAATGGATCATTTCTAGCCTTAATCTCTGTGAATGTTCTTTTGACATCAGAGGTCTGCTTGCTTGGTGGCCTTGTGGATGAAACTTCCACACTATGCTGTCTTTCCAGCTCTTGCCGGTGTGAGCTGGTTGATGTGTCTATCACTGGGGATGTCTGTGGGCTGGTTTCCCTCTCACCTCTCAGGCTCTCTAATGTTTCTTCAATAATTTCCTCTTCAGGTAGAGGGTTCAGTCTTTGCCTTTTAGCACCTGGCTGTTCTGCAGGCCCACTGATGGGTGTGGCCTCTTCTCTATCCCTTTTCTTACCTTTTTCCTCATTTAGAGGAGTCTGCAATGTTGGTATCTCTGGTGCTTTGGTCTGTGCTGGAGGAATTTGCTCTTGCTGATCTGTCATAGTTTGCTGCTCTGTGCCTGCCACTTCCTTTCCTTTTGAAGAACCTGAAATTGGTGTGCTGGCCCCTTGTATAGGTTGCTGTGAAGTCCCAGCAGAAGATGTACCCACTCTTGTTTGCTGAGGCAGCTTGAAGGATACCTGTCCAAAAGAGTCTAGGTCAAGGGTCTTTTCTAAATCTTTCATAGCTTGTTCCATTTTTTGTTGCTGAGTAAGCCCTTATACTAATGTACCCTCCATTCGTTCATCCTGATTGGCATATTGTTCTACTTCAGGGATCCTATGATGTGTGTAAGTTGATAGCTGGTTTTTTACTTTTCTTTCACCTATAAAACCATTTGGGTCATATGGTACCCACTAGAAGCTTTTCTTCAATTTAAGCTCTTCCCCTAATATTTTATCACCATCTTCCCATGCTTCCCTTTTGTTAATGATAAAGGGGCCTAATTGGTTTCTTATCCTCAGCTGAGCTTTCTTTTTGACATTGCAAAAATGAGTCAAATCTGCATTAATAAGTTGTCTGAAATATTCTAGAGCAAACAGTCTCATAGGCACATATTTGGGCAGCCTATAAGGGCACAGCTCACAGCCATATATCCTGATCTCAGTGTGGTCCTGGTAGAAGTACCAGTCACCTATCCTGTAGTTCTTGGAGAGCTGTAGAATCTTCCTTATGTCACCAGAGAGCCTAGGAGGAGGAGCTCCTATTAATAGAGTGGAGGCTGGATGTATGAATAGGTCAATGAATTCACAGTAAGTATAAGGGGATTCAACAATTTTGTGGAAGACAGAGGTCCAAAATATTACAGACCTCCTCTCTCCTTTGGCATCCAATTTTCTGATGGGAAATATAAAAATGTCTGGGTGGTAATACAACAGTAGATGATATATGAAACTTGTGTATTTAAACACTCCTTCTCTTTCCAAATTCATAAATTGACCATGGATTTTGTCAGCAATGAAAGAGGCATAGTCATACTTAATAGCAGGGGGCTGCCGAGGAGTGAAGGTGGACAACAGAACTAGGACCATTTCATCCACAAATTCATTGGACCTGAAACCCAAGATTATTGATATCATGTCAAGAAGAATTCTTCCAGTTTCATTGAAGGAGACATATGAATAAGGAGGTGGGCCTTGGGGCTGGAATTATGGCTTCATGAATAACTTAGCAATCCTGGCTATTTCTGCACTAGACAGTTGGGAGCCTTGCTCAAGTAGAAATCCCATGGAGAGAGGAGCAAGAGGCTGAAATGGGTGGAATTGTAGCATTTAATTGATAGACTCAACAATTATGTAGAAAAGAACAGCTTGTGATGGATAGATGACTGCCTTACTGACAGGGTCATAATTGGCACAGCAGTGGTGAATAATATCTGGGAATACATTGACTGAGTGGAGGTAGTACCTGGGGATATTGGATTCCCATATTCCATAGATGTCAGAATTGTCCAGATGACTGTTTCTGACTAGGAAGAAAGCTTGCAGATGATTTTGGCAACCAATTGGGTCTCTTATTTGGAAATCCCTGTCGGCCAAGGGTAGATGATGCTGGTCTGTATGAGGTGCATTAAGAGGCGCAACATTGAGGGCGACCGGGGCTGCCATAATTCAATTGTCTATGTTTTTTAATTCGGAGGTTGAATTTCTGTAGAAAAAAGGCAACAGAGCAGCTATGGGTGCTTTGGTATAGAAATTGCGGGTTGTTTTAGCTTGAATTTGGCTCTTTACAGGCACAATTTGCAGAGGAAAACCAAAAACACAGGTTTGGGAGGTGGAAGAGGGTAAATACCTATGTTTTGAAGCGTACGAGTGTAATTTGCAGGTCGACCGACGAGTTGAGCAGCGGGATGCTGGAGTTTGCTGGTCAGGGTGGCGAATTGGAGCTCCAACAGCTTTTGAACGTGCTTTTGCATGCAACAGTTTCGGGAGAATAACGAATAGAAATGAGCGAAAATGATGTTTTTACGGGTTTTTAACAAAAAATCAGCTTCGCGGGCTTTTTGGCGCTTTTGGTCGGATGACGGGATAGTTTGTTGCGACATGGGGTACGGAAGGGTGACGTGGCGATGACGTGGTCGTGACGTCAGCGGGGGGGTCAGTGGGAGTGGTAAGTGGTTTGGGCCCACACCGCTTATGGGCCGAAGCGGTTTTGGTGGGGAGGGACACGAGCATGCCGGGAGGGCGCCGCATGTCCTTTATACGGTGGGAATACCGCCGGCTCCCCGGGCAGTAAAGATCGAGAGCGGAAGGCCTTGCGATATCATCATGGGCCATTGGATGCATGGGCCCAGATCCAACGACTGGTGCGCAACGGAGATGGTAGAGGGGTATGGTGCGGGACCCAATCAATAAACAATAATTTTAAACCTATCGGGGGGTGTGCTATTGGCTGTCGGGGGGATTAATAGTTAATTAACCAGATGTTAATTAACCTCGAATATTTTGCGGGCAGGGAGGTTTTTAATGCATTCCGGGTGAACCATTAAACCCTCATTTATAAAGTCTTATGGTTATATATTAACTAGGAGCGGGATATTAAAATTTTTGGGTTTTTTTTTTATATGTTTACATAATACGGGCAGGGGGAATAACCATAGGGAGTTATATACTAGTGTTAGCAATTAATATGGGTTTGTAACAAAAAATGCTAAGTTATAAGATTTGATAACTTAGGTTGAGGAAACGAAAGTATTTTACACAAGGAATGTGGCTTCTTAGCCTGAAGCAAGAATGTTATACTTCTCTGGCCTTTTTATGAAATAGAGTAATTTAGGAGTACTGAGCAGATCTCAATATCCTTGGGGGGAATTAGTGAGTGATTTTGGGAGAAATGTGAGGGAAAGTTAGACATGCATCACTTGATTTGTAACCAAACAATCGCCATTGTACTTTATGATATCAAATGAGATGAACCTCTTGAGAAACAAAGATTAATAATAAGCATGCTTCTGCAATACCAAAGCTACCTACCCAGCCTACAGTACTTAACATTTTTCTTCTTTTTACATGAGTGCACTTGGACTAGCAAACCCTTACTCTCTTCTTTTCTTTTGACTGCCCTCCTATCTAAGTCTGCCCTTATTTCTTCCAAGGGCTCAGATTTAGCTCTTGAGCACCTTTGCTTCTCTACCTAACTATTTATCTACCAAGATTGAACTGTTTGAACAGATTTTATTCTCTATCTCTAAAACAAGAAATTTAAACATGAAGTGGCCATGATTAAGCTGTTTGTCCATCCATCAACTGTGGCAAGGGTCAACCAACTGTACTCAATGAGATTCTTTGCAAAAACAGAATAGCAGAGGCATTTGGGACTAGCACACTTTCCTGGTCTTCTTTGGGGTTCATTTCCTTTCTTTTTTCTCTCGACCATTTCATTCTTTTTGCCCTTTGATTTTTCTTTTGGGGCATACCCTCTTTACATTTTTTAAGCTTTTTGATCTTTTCAAAATATGGAACCTTTGCAGCAGGGAAAGGATGAACATATTTGGGATTTTACCAGTCAATCATGAAATATGACACCTATTGGTATAGGAGCATAACACCTTGAAATCATCACCCTTCATAATTTGACTTTTCAATATTGCATGAGTGAAGGAGTGAGCTGCAATTAACTAGTTGAAGGCGATTGACACTATTGACCCATCCTTAGCTTATAAAACCTCATCTTTCATGCATTGACAAAAAATTTCTAACTATAATATGCTCAAGAGAAGAGGTCAAGAATATTGCATACCTGTACCTTCCTAATGGCCTTCCTATAGATGTTGTTTGTTGGAGAGGGAAATCCTTGTTTGCATTTGCTGCATGTATTTTTCTCTTTTTTTTTTCTCTGATTTTGTTCCTTAATGTGCTTGTATTGGATGGTGATGCTGATGAATCCTCACTGTGCTGGTGGGTTCCCTCTTGTTAAATCCCCCTGTCATGTTTCTCTAATTGATGTGGAGGGTTGTATATGTCTCCTTATCAAATTTAATGGATGAGGAGTCTTAGATGAAAATTTTGTGTATACAATTCCCCTAGACTGAAATCTTTATCAACACAATAGAAGGCTTTTATATACTCTTTTCACTTGGAAAAATGTGGGAAAGTTCAGCTCCTACCTCCTTATCACTTTCTGATGAAGCCAACATCTATTTCTCCCTTTTAAAACTACTCACTCCCAATCCTGTAGGTGTTGTTCTGTATCCTGTAGAATCTCCTGTAGGATCCTGTAGGTTTTCAAGGAATCTTGTAGGTTTACAGGACAATCTTTTGTAGCCAACTTGTTTTGTCCATATCTCCCAAACAATAGAATGGATTGACGTGCAACTTTATGAGCTTGTTTCTATCATTATTATGCACCTCCCGATAAACATATCTTGGTCAATGGATGCCTGAATATCAAGAAACCTAAAAATGGCTGAAGGTGATGGAGGTCGATGTCTTGGCAACTGTGCACTGGAATTTTATGAAATTTCTTGGGCACCATCATCCATATGCATCTCCCTATGAAACAACTTTTTAAATGGAATGACAAATATCGAGAAAATGCAACAATGGTTGTAGGTGATGGAGGCTGATTTCTCAAAAAATGTGCACTGGAATTTGTTGAAATTTCTTGAGCATGTTACCATCATCCATGTGAATCTCCCCCTGAAACAACTTGGAAAATGGATGTATGGTTTTCAAGTTATGGAAAAAACAAATTTTTGCTCTATGTATTTTTGTATCCTGTAGTAAAACAGAGCATCTTGTAGTTTTTTAGGACAACAAGAAAACTGAATGGTAGAAGCTTGAGAATGATGGGTGGATGGTGAAAATAGATGAGGGTGATGGATTGGCATGGCTTTGGCCTTGTTGGAGCATTTGAGCAAAGGAGGAGAAAGTCAATATTTGACTTCTTTTGACTAGGCTTGACCAATTTTTCTTTTGGTACCAACTTGGTTTTATTTCTTGCAGATGTTGGAGAGTACATGCATTCATCAGAGAGATACATGAAGCAAAGATTTTTTTATTTTTTCATTTTTTTTCTTCTAGGCCTACTAGCCGCCTCAAGGAGGTTTTCAACTAGTAGGTCTACCTAGGTGCCTCAAAGGAGGTTTTCACCTAGGATCTTTTCTTTTTTCCTCTTTTTTTTTTTCACTTTTTTCCAACCCATTGACCACCTCATGGAGGTTTTCAATCAATGAGCCAATTTGAGGCATCTCCAAGGAGATTTTCACCTAAGATTTTCATTTTTTCTCTTATTTTTCAATTTTTTTCTTACCCTACCCTACTTGAAAAACAAAATCACTTTCAAGTATAAGAATACTTCCAATGGATCCATGTGCACATCAAGATGACATAAAAATTGATGTGTAGGCTTGAAATGTATGCTTTGACATGTACGTGGATTTTAGAGATCAAATAATTTGACTTTGAAAGGATCAGCATAGTTACAGAAGAGAGTGATGCTCCATCTTGTTGATCTTATGGAACCAAGCTTCAATATAACTTTGATGTCCTTGGTTTTCTTTCTTATGTGGATCATTCTTCATGTCTTCTTCTACCATGACCTTCAAATCTTCCTCTTTTTGTTGATTGTTGTTTTGAATACATGGAGGATTTGATGGTAACCATGAGGGAGCTCTCTTGATCTATGATTTTGATGTTTTCTCTTCATCAAGTGTAGCCTATGATTCTATGGTCTTATCATTTGAATCTTCTTCTTTTGAATGTGGTCCTTCAATGATATCAAGATAATCTCCTTTTTGTAATACTCTTCCTGAGCTATGGTCAATACCATTGATCTCAAGAGGAGATGTTTGGAAGTGTTGTACCTCGACATTGTAAGTGGGCTGAGCTACTTCAATGTGTGGGTTTGGAAATGGTGGTACATGTAGTTGAGTGGGAATGGATATTTGAGATGGATGTGTTTGGGGTTGTGGTTGTGGCAGAGATGAATGGTATGGATAATGTTATCTCAAAATCAGACCCTGGAAGGCTGCAGACCAGGAAGACTTCAAGTAACTATTTCAAACCAATCTTTTGACTAAGGCTTAGCCTCCTTAGCCTGAGAGGGCTCTCTCATAGGGTTATTGATTTTGATTAAGAATAAGATGGCTAACTCTTGTGAAATAACAATGATAAAAATGAATGCTGGAAATACATTAAACAAGTTTCCATTGGGCCTATGGAGTCAATAACACCTCAGTAAACAATGATACTGCCTTTACATAGAAGTCAGGGCATTTAGCATTTGGATGTTCAGAACACAACTCATATAAAACCACAGTTCATAAATGCATACAGGAAATCAGAGCACAATCAGTGAATTCTGAGTGATTACACATCTATGCAACTGTAAAAGACATTAAGGAAAGAATAAAATCACACATTCTGAACATGGAAATCCTTCATGAATCCTGAGAAGAAAAGCAGCCAAATTATATTACTGAAACTCTGTCTTTACATAAGCCAAAACAATACTCTGTTATAAAATTTCCAACCCTCATTACATTGCTGTTTCAGCTATATATAGAATCCTTATTCTAACTAATTCGAGCTTCCTCCTCCAGCATGAGGGGAATTCGATAACTACCTCTAATGACACCTATCAGCTTATTTAACTAACTATAAATACAATAAAGTGCTGACTGGAGTTTTTAAAGAGTTCTAAATTAACTATGACTCTAACTCCATTTTCCTTGCATAATGGCTTCTCCTTGTTGTTTGACACCTGGTCCTCTTTCGATTTGGCTGAGTTGGATGTTTAATACTCCATATTGACCTTGAACGCTGAATCTTTTAACTGCTCAGAAGTATTAGGAGATTTCCCTTGCTTCTCGGCTCCAGTTTTCCTCAAAATGCTCGAATGTACAGAAGCATGTTTTCTAGCCTTTAATAACCCAAAATATGGAACACTGCCACGTTCTTGATGTGTTGTAAGCTGCATCGATGAACATGTGTGCAGGCAAAAGTTCCTTGTATGCAAATCGTTTGATACCTCTTGAACGGTGATAAAGGGACTTTACAACAGAAATTTAAAATTGGATCGAAATATTCCACCTTTTTAAAGCATCCACCTGTCTTGATCTGATTGACTATTGTTGTTCCAGCTGATGTCTTGCATACCCTTTTGGCATTTCCCTTTCAAAATTCCCGCTCATAATACAAAACTGCCTGTCTGTGTTAAAATCATCACCTACAGCAGTTTCGTAGCGCGCTACGAAACTGCTGAATTATTTGAAACAGCTTGCCTTTGACCCGAGATCTTTATCACCCAAACATTTGATTGCCAAAAACTCCCTTCAACTTTTCATATGTATAACAGGGATGTACATTTCTTCAGAACAATAAGACTAAGCAAATTTGACAAAATTTGGAGCAAAACCTTTCTTGAAAAGAAAATTTATTTAGCAGGTAACTGGCCTAGCTGTGCCTTCAGGTCTTCAATTTTCTTCTTCATAGCTTTATTCCCAGCTCTTAGTTGCATATTTATCCTTCTAATGTACCTGGCCTCTCTGATTGCTGGTACTGTCCATGTGTGAAATTGTGCATGGCCATCAACTACTGAATTCAACTGGTTTTCTAGGGTTTCACTCCCTTTCCACAGAGCTTTACGATAATTTGCATACACGACTGCATGTTCTCTAGCGGATTTCTTCAATTTGGCAATCTCATATTTAGCTGCTTCTAATTGGCTCTTTATGGCTGCTATATTATCTCCTTGAGATGTGATGACTGTTCTGCTTGTATCTTTTTGCCTAACTTTCCCGGTTTCCTCTGTTCTTGGCAGCGCTTCCTTTACTTGCTTCCTTGTAATAGGTCTTCTGGGTTTAAAAATAAATTCTTCACCTGGCTCATCGAATTTAAGCCTTTTTGAGGCCTTAGACTTCTTGGTACCTTCTTGCGGTGACTGTGTCAAATCAATATGGACTGGTTCAGACTGCTCGAATTCAATGGCCTGTAATAAATCATTCAAACTTGCCTTAGACACTGGGCTCTCTTCAACTGCTATGGCTTTACCTTTTTCCTTATTTATCTGGCTTCTTGTCCTTACCCTTGAGACTGCTTCAGATCTGCTTGTTTCAGGTATATTCTTCTTATCATGAGTTTTTTCCTTTGTTGATTGCTGAGGTTGATCTTGAATGATTAGTGGCTTCACTGGTTTTCTTAGCTGTGACTTGGTTTGTTTCTTAGCTCTTGCTTCTTTTTGGAGCTCAGCTATTGTGAATTCTCTGGCTGGTTGTGGAGTAAGGCCAGTCTTACTTTGGAATCCAGCCATGAAAATAAACGAATTCCAGTCTCTGCCTATCTTTTGGAGGCCATCTAAAACTAGCAACTTGATCAAACCATGATGAAACAAAGAGGTTTCACAGTCCTCTTTCCTCAGCTGCACCTTATCACACATCTTACTCAAACTGCGAAACAAATAAAAAGGAATGTCTATGGAGACTTTCCCCGTGAAATGCAAAAGCAGTTTGAAATGGTAAGAATAAACCTTATTGTACCTTCCTTCACAGGTCAAATATTTATGTATGCAGGTGAGAAGAAGAGCATAATGTTCCTTGACATAATTCCTGGGCACTGCTTTTGTTAAATCTTCGTTTACATATGCCTCCTTTAAAAACTCCTTACAAGGATTCATGTCAAACTTAAAATTTTTAAACCATTCTTCTCGTCCTCTTGGGATCTCTATCACAGTAGATATTGCTTCTGGAGAAACCTGTACTTCTAACATGGCTACCTTTGAATTTAAACCAGTGAAGTTTAGCGCAAATTCTTTAGTTACCTGCACATGTCCTCCTTGTAGCTTTTTACAAAAGTTCCAGCACCCGACATCTTTGAACGCTTTCTTCACACCTTCATCCCTCAGTGTTATGTCCAAGCCCTCAGGTTCAGTCCTCTGGCCTTTACCGGATCTGTGCTCTTTTTTCTCCATTTTTTCTTCGAGATCTTCACACACAAAGTCTAACAGCTCTGGTTGAAATGATGATTCAGCTCCTTTTTAATTCAGCCTCGCTTGAAATCAGCCTCGCTTGAAATTCAAATTCTTTCATTTAAAACGCTTCAATACATAATCAGGCAGATTTGTCACTCATGCAGCACTTACGACTATCATTAAGGTCTATGCACGGTAAAATCCCTTGGGAATGATATTTTTGTGCGTATCAACAGATCTAGTGGTGGGGTAGTGGCAAATGAGCGTTCAAACGTGATACGAGAGGTACATAAACTGACATGAGTGGACACAACTGGTGACTCACCTAACAGACTTGACATTTCGGGAAAGATTCGCTGTGGAATGCATGAATCCATGATTTCGCAGCGCTGTTAGTTTTAAATTCTAATGATGCGCTGCGAAACGGCCTAATCATGACACGCTGCGAAATTGCTTAACCATAATTGCGATGCGAAACTGGCAAATGGGATTACGCTGCGAAATCACTAAAGACACGGTGACTCGGATAAGACAAGATATGACTATGGAACAATGATAGGTGGAGGAGAACCAATGGGAGTCGAGTATGGTTTGAGTTAAAAACTTTTAAAACTCCAAATCCTAAGTGAGGAAAAATAAAATGAAATCAGCTTAACACAGACCTTTGTCATCGGACTAGGACAGACAATTATATGTATCAAATTTTTAGTTCTAAGTGATAACAGATAACATGGAGTTGGGTATGGAGGATATTGAGGAAAATACTGAGGATATTGTGGATGGCTCCCATAAGTTCCTTACCAACCTTGTTGCCAAGATTGGTTTTGGAGTTGAGATGGCTAATGTTGCCAAGGAAAGGGTGTGTTCCAATTACTTTGAGGTGGATATGCATAACCTTGAAATTGCGAATTAGGCTCTTGCATCATACTAAGTTGACTATGCTGCCATGGTCCTCTTGGAGCTACATAAAATAGTTGCATTAACAATTGACTTGCTCCATTGTCCTCTTGGTAAACTTCCTTCAACCTTGGTAATGATGGAAAATGTTTAACTTTATGTGATTCTGCAACACAAATATCAACATTTTCTTTTCCTTCATCTTGCATTCTTAACATTTCTACCTGTTTTGTTAGATTACTAAGAATTTATGTTTTAAAATCATCAAACAAATTTCCAAGTTTAGCTTAACTTACTGACCTTGATGCCGATTTACCTACTCTTGCCCTTCCTCTTGATATGTGTTTGCATGTTTCACAAATTTATTCAAATGATAATTGGTATACATCACCTCTACTCATGAGATCAAGGAGATCAATCCACTCATCCCTAATTGTTCTAAGTAAGAGTGCTTTTAGTGTGTTAGATCCTAAATGATGTAGTTTTTCCCTCTTAACATTATACATGAACCTATCTATTAGATCCTCAATGCTCTCATCTTCTCTTTGATTCATTCTAAATATTTATTTCTTAAGATCATGATATTTATATTTTTCTATAAATATATTTTGCATATCATTCCATGATCTTATTGAATTAGTCCCTAAACTCATGAACCATTTAAGATCTCTATCCTTCAATGTTGCCGAAAACAATCTCAGTTTTTGAGTTTTTAATAAGTAACCATAAGATCTACAAATAATTTCAAATTCAAAGAGAAATATTTCCAGATCCTCTGACCTTAGACCATGAAATTTTGGAAGAAAAGATGGAGGGATGTTCTTCATGTGCACACTACCATTAATATCTTGAATGGGAAATCTGAGAGGATCTTCCTCATTGTCATCATCTCCATCCATTTCTTCTACATTCTTTGCCATATTCTTCTTCTACCTACAAAAGTGAATGGTGATGTGGCTCTTACTGCACCATGTGATCAAATGGGGGGGTGGGTTGGTGTTGGAGATTGTTGTTGGGAAAAGTATCCAATACGGAATGACCCTATCCCACTCTAAGGGTGATAGTTCCTTAGCAACAATCAAAGCAAAGCTATCTGAGATTACTTCTTTATGAGATGTAAAAGAGGGAGAAAGAGATCCACTAACCGATGTCTTTCGCTAATGATTGATCCAATCTTCTCTCTTTGCTGCTTTCCCTCAGTTCCTTGCTCTTTCACTGGCCCAGCTACACCAAGATCCTGCAAAATAGCAGGAGAGGGAACTACAAGAAGCATACATTCATAATTGATTCAAGGATTAGAATAAATCAAATACACAAGTATAACAATACAATTGAGACACATGCATATAGAAGAACCTCAAATGCTTTATTAATGGAAGAAGTAAGGTTCAGGAAGTGATACAACCATAAAAGGCCCAATCCAGCATCACCTTCCCAGCAGAAAGAAATCTCCTCTTCACCTCCTTCAAAGCAAATCACCCAATAGTTCTAAACTCAAACCAACAACAATTCTTTACATTCACAAGATTCCAGCCTCCTTAGACCTCATGAGAGAGATCTATATATAGGAGTTTTGGAGAAAGGATGAGTCAGCTTGAGGCTGGATGAAGCTGACTAGTGTCCTCTCTCACTTCAGTTATTCTTCAGTTCTTGAGTCCACTTGGAGGTTCTTGCTTCCACTTGGAGATCTAGAACCTCTTACTCATCACCAGTCGAATTCCCTGATCCAAGTGTCATTTTGGAAGCTTCCTGGGCATTGACACCTTGAGGAATGACTGTGCCACATGTCCAAACTCGCCCAGCGCAGGTAGCCTTCTTTGCAGTTGACATTCAACGCAGGTAGACAGTGGAGCAGTTGACATTCAGCGCAGATGCTCAGTGGAGCAGTTGACATGATCCAGAATTGCCTTTTTTTTAGTGTTTTCAGGTGGAGAACTTTTATTCAGTGCTGTGGTTTGCTGACCTTGTTCCTCTAGGGGTAGGAACAACATGTTTAGAGACTTTGGATCCCTTAGATTATGGACATTTCATGCTTCATGCTGTAAGGCACAAAAATGTCTATAATAGTTGCCCCCTAAAGTATGAGGTCGTTTATCGGGTGAAATGCTTTATCAGGAGGATCCGAAGTTCATTAAATCGCTGAGAGGTGACCTGTAATAAGATACAATACAATACATTATTTTTCATACTGCTTTCATGATCTAGCTGAGGCGGGCATTCCCATGCTCAGCTTTATAAATTCATTTCGGTACATAGAACAGACGATCGTCTGATGGTAGACTGATAATTTTGGTGAAAATTATCATCCTTTGAGTAGGATGATCATCTGCTGCAATGATGTACATGTCAAATGTCTTTATATTTCCTGAATATATATCGCAGCCCGGATGGATGAAACTAGATCCAGGGTCTTCAAACTTGTTCGATCTTCACTCTAAGTACAAGTCGATCCATGTGAGAATTGCGCTGAAGTCGAACATGGAAAGACATCGCTTGATTACCGGTCAATGATGTAAACTGTTAACAAGCGCGAGAGGAATCACCAATAATGATAATGACCCTCAAGGTACTGCAGTACAATTCACGTGGTGTGAATAAAGGACTTGGCGTCGAACACCACGCAAAATCTTCTGGTCGAAGGTCATTGATGTATACCTGTCGCCAGAAGTGAGAAACTTGCCATTGAGGCATGCAAGCTTCAAAGTACTGAAGGGGTTGTTCCTAGATCAACTCCCTGGATAATGAGCTGATGTCGACAACGAGTGATCCGTCAAAGGAGGGCCTTAATGAATCCCACATCAGTGACACGGAACGGAGCTAATGATTTTAATGGAGGTGAAAACAATCTGTGACATATGATTCAGGGTGGCGGTCATGAATGGATGAAGGATAATGTATGGCGGTGGATGGGACACGGTTGACTCTTTCTGAACAACATCTCTTGAACATATAACGACACTGATGCGATGGATCGGTAGCATTACCCCAAATGTGGATGGTTTGGCGAGACCATGGTGATGAGACCGGTGAATGAAACAACCCAACCCGATGTGGTATGGAAGAAAAGTGTCATGTTCAAGAGTGACTTGCTACCATTAAAGCTTTGAGGTTCTCCCAATTTTTCCCCAGTCATTTCTGACCAGTACCTCTTTATTTTTGTCAAGCTTGAGGAGGATAACATATGCTTGTTCTATAACCTGCCCTTCGGGCAAGCCCATCGCTATGTTTTAACGAGCCTAGCAATAGGGAAACTCGTTCTCGTCTAAAGACAAGTTTGTCGCTATCATTTTAACGAGTCTAACGACAAGGAAAACTTGGTCCTTTTCATTTTTAGAGAGTCTGAAAAGGTACATAAAGTTAACTCCAAAATTCCTTTTTCGTCATCTAATCCCTTAAGTCCGAAAAAGTGTAAAACAATACAGAAGGGATGAGTTTTCGATAACTTTAACGAGCCGAATAAAACAAGCGCTCGACCTTTTTGTGCAATAATCCCTCAGGTCCAAAAAGATTAAAATCTAGAAGAGGGATAGCTCTTCCAGTCCCTTTAACGAGCTGGAAGGCTAAAACTCGGCAATCTTTTCATATTTTACGAGTCAGTTGAAATGAGCTCAAAGAAGACTCGTCTTTTGAGGAACGAGTGATAAACAGGGATAGCAACTGATTCCAGGTACAGGTTGGAATTTTCCAATCACGGCAGTGTCACAAGGATGGCTAGGTGAAATCACTCTTCGCAGCTGTTCCTCAAAATGGGTAAACAATCATATGGAGGTGAACGATCGGCCAAATGAAAGTGGAGGTGGCAGGTGCAAACACAACCAAGGTTTTTATGGCTGATAAATTTACGATCACAGTGGTTATTTACCGGAATAGGTTCATTTTTTATTTAAAAATGAGCTTAAACTCTGGAGGAAACATTGCTCACTGCTTATATTTATTTTTTAACGAGCATGAAGACCGCGTTAAAACTGCTCGGATCTTGCGTTTATTTTTTAACGAGCATGAACTTTATGCTAAAACTGCTCGTTTACATAGTCAAATTTTGATTTTTACCATAAATAGCTTTTCTCTTTTCAAGGATAGTACTGCATTCTCAATTGCTGCATCAAACTTTGTTAGAAATACATAATCATGAGATGAAAACCCTAATATTTTGCTTTGAACTACGTAAAAAGCTATTAAAAAGTGTTTTTACCTCTCATTTTACCATTTCATTTGCATTTGGTTTGTTGGAGCTCTGGAGGTGCCTCTTCCCCCTTGATTTTCACCAGCTAATTCCGGGAGATCCTGCGGACGATTTTCAGCGCCGTTTGGACCAAGTAGGAGCTAAACCCTAGCTCTCTCTTTTCATGGTTTCCTTTTTCAGTTTTGTGCCTGTTTCCCAGCTTTTCTGAGCCTCAGGGGTTTTGCCAGGGCGCCCTAACTTCAGCGCAGGTTTCCCATTCGAAACCTGTGTTGAATGTCAAGCTGCCTTAAGGCAGCCTAACCTTCAACGCAGGTGGGACACTCTCTGCCTGCGTTGGGCTCAGAAAACTGAGTTTTCAGCTCATTTTTTGATGAATTTTCGCCAGTTTTTCATCAAATTCAGGAACTTACTCGTTCTCTTGTTTGTTTTGCAGGGATCTTTGAACAAAATGTCCCTTACATGGTGAGAACGAGAACATGAAGAGGAGGACATGATTGCCCTCCATGACCCTGTCACGGTGAACGCGCTGCGGAACTGTGGCCTGCTGAAGTTTTTTCGTATCTCTAGCATGAGAGCACAGATCACTTTGCTGCAGTATATGCTTGATGCTTGGGATCCTATTAACCAAGTATTCCAGATTAGGGGAAAATCCATCCCCTTGACCATAGAGGACATTTACTTCTTGACCGGATTGTCAAGGCGAGGTGCCCCCATTTCTTTGTCAGGTACGGCCCGGGGGACCGACTCCGTGAGAGATTATGTCCGCCAGTACTGCAGGGAAGGTTCCCAGCCGAGTAGAGACGGCAAGGTCGTTATCCGTGAGATTACTGACAGGTCTCTCAGGTCCATTCTGTATACCATTGGTAGGATGGCCGGTAGCGCAGCTCTACATGTCGCCAACAGATCTTATGTGCAGCACACCTTGGAGTGTCTCCAACCGAAAGTATTCAACTGGTGTGATGCAGTACTTGTTCAGATGAAAAGTCAATTGACCAAGGTAAAGGATGGGAAGCTGAAGAACTTTGGATTTGGTTCTATTCTGACTGCCTTCGCCTTGGAGAAAATCCCACTGATGCAGCCTCAGTATATTATACTCGACTTGCCTTCTCCGACCGAGCCACGCATGCAGAGGTGGGTCGATCACATGTCTAGGCATGCTGGTCAACCTCAGATTACTTTTACTGATGCCTTCTTCAGGTGGTTCGAGCGCCAGGAGATGGTCTTCTCTGAGTATCCATATGTGGGTATGGATTTCCGAGGTGATCCGGATTTGGTGCTACCGGATGGCGAACAGTGGGGCGCTATTGGTACACTCTTTGACCATATCACTGTTTACTGTTCTTATTCATAATGTTGCTGTGCTTATTCTATCAAGACTTTTAATCATACTCTTGGATGCATGCAGATGTTGGTCCTGTCCGTCCAGCAGTTCGTCCGAGACCGCCAGTTGCTGCCCCGGCAGTGGAGCCTGCTAGGAGAGTTATTCTTCGCGACCTTGACAATATTGAGACCCTTCCAGCTGTGCAGGAGCAGGTTGAGAGCCTTACTCTCGGCATTCCCGATGTGAGGATTGATGAGTTACCTTTATAGCTGCAGCGACACACTACTGGTGTGCCTAGACGATGGACTCGTCTCTTGCGCATGATTGCACAGGCCGTGACGTGCTATCATGACCACCACTAGGCTAGGGTGCCCCCTAGCATCTTTTTGAGTTTTAGGTCATATGACCAATTTTGTCTTGGTTACAGAACATTATGTATGAACTATAAACAGCTTATATATATTTTGATTTTCGAGTTTTATTCTGGTTGAGTTATATGATCCATATGTACAATCATTGATGATGTGTCTCTTTTATAAATGTCGCAAATGTCTATCTAACACATAAGTTGCTAATGAGTCGGTTAATGTGTTTAAGTTTCTGGAAATATGTTGATATTGAATTGAATCAAATTGTCTTTCCAAAATCCTAACCCTTAGGAACATGCGATAAATAGCTGGATTGCGAACGGAATATATACCATTGAGTTGTAGTATTACGAGCTGCGAGTCTAGCCTGACAATTAGTCGGCGTATGCCACGTGTGATGGCATCAGAGAGTAGTTCTATCAATGCGCTATACTCAGCGATGTTATTCGTTGATTGCCCAATACACACACCTCTGAAACTTACTAACTCGCCGCTTGGATCAAAAATGGCCCAGGCTGCGGAGGATAGGTTCTGCGAACTACGACTCGTTTTACTTAAATAATAGATAGGATGTTCGATTCCATCTACTTCTTGAACTAAAACCATCGCAATGGTCGTATCCGCTGCAGCCAGATACAGGTTAAAATCTCTTTGATAGTCCGGGGCGTACATTAATGATGCTTTTACTAGACAATCTTTCAGAGCATCAAAGGAAGCTTGCGCCACCTGGTCCCAGACGAAAGGTACATCCTTTTTCAAAAGACGAGTATAACCTTTAGCAAGTTCTGCGTAATTTGGAATGAACCTCCTCAGAAAGTTCGCTTTCCCTTGGAGTTTCTGAATCTGAAGCAAATTTGAAGGTGGAGGCAAATTAATGATTTCCTGAACCTTGCAGGGGTCGAGATGAATCCCATCCTTAGAGACTACAAAGCCAAGTAAATGACCAGAACCGACGCAAAACACACATTTGTGCGGATTGAGTCTTATTTTGTAGTCTCGGCAACGTAGAAATATCGCTCTTAAATGCTGCGGATGATCAGTCCGCTTTCGCGAATGAGCCGGAAGGTCGTCGAGATAAGGTTGAACAATGTTCTTGATGTCATGGAAGACATAATTCATTGCCTTCTGAAACGTCGCCCCTGCGTTCTTTAAACCAAAGGGTAATTTTTGATAAGCGAATGTGCCCCACGGACAAATAAATGCAGTCTTTGACTGGTCCTGTGGGCGGATATTTATTTGATTATACCTGGAAAATCCATCCATAAATGAAAAGATTTCACATCCGGCGCATTCATCAATTATCTGGTCGATGAAGGGTGTAGGATAGTTGTCCTTCGGACAAGCTTGGTTTACATCCCTATAATCGACACACACTCTAATCGTCCCTTGTTTCTTCATAACAGGGACAATATTCGATACCCAATCGGTTAGAGGAACTGGGTAGATGAATCCAGCATGGAGAAGTTTTTCAACTTCTGCCTTAATGGCAGTAGCTTTCTTGGGGTGCACCTGCCGAAGCTGTTGTCTTACTAGTTTGACATCAGGATACATTTTAATTTCATGTTCAACGATACTCGAGTCAATGCCTGGAATTTCATCATATGACCAAGCAAAGACATCTCTGAATTCGCGAAAAAGAGCGTTATATATTTCCAGTTCTGAAGGGGAACAACCTTTGTCGACATAAATATTCTCTACAACATTTGTTTTAGTCAAGATATTTATGGCTATAGTCTCTTCAATATTGGATAAGTTTCGCTCGGAATCCACCGTATTTACAGTATTTGTTAGGAATTCAAAAACTGAAGGGTGATAAAGGTCACTTTGAGTATCTTCTTCATATTCCGGAAGAAGGGAATGATGGTGGTGATCATTCCATGGTGCCCCCTCAATCAACATTGATTGTAAGATTCCTTCGTCAGTCCCATGTACTTTCGACCAAGGATCTAATGGGGTTCCATATTCTCTAGACCTATCTACCCAAACGCTTGACGAGCGTTGATTTGGGTTCGCCTCCCATGCTTGAAACATTGATTGCTACAATATTTCTAAAGGACTTGGGGGCAAAATAACAGCATGATCCATGTTGACATTGTCTTTTGCGACCTTCGTGGAAGATATCATGTTGCAGGTTGCTACAAACGGTATATTTCCCATGTAAATAGGAGGTGGTAGTGCGAAAGTTCCCATCAATGTGGGGTCTTTCAATAATCCTACTCCGATATCTTGAAGCGAATGGTTGCTCTCATGGATCATGGGAATGCTTCCTGTAACTTGTGAACCATTAGGGAGGAAGTTCTGTTGGTCGACGACCGTAATCCCTCCTTCAAACGGGAATGCGATCTTCCTAAAATAAGTCGACACAACAGTTGCCATGGCATAAATCCATGGTCTACCCAGTAGGATGTTGTAGTCAAGATTTCCATCGATGACCTCAACATCAATTTCTACTGTTTTTCCTCCTAGTTCAACCTTCAAGTTATTAAGGATACCGTATGGGGTATAAGTCCTTCCGTCGAAAGCTTTTAATGTCGTCGAAGATCGCGACAAGGATGGAGATCCTAAAGTTTTCCAGCAACTCATCGACATAATACATGTTGATGCTCCCTCATCAATAATTGTTCTGTGAACAGTTTTTTTGAGGGCTTTCACTTGAATAAGGAAAGCTAGTTGGGCTTGTAACTGAGGATCGTATCCTTTGTGATCAAAGGATACAAGATTGGAATCCTTAGGATCAACCCCACCAATTGCTGATAACAACGCCTGCCTTTGGGATGGGCAATTTTGTAGTACCTCAAGAGTCGACATAGCGGATGGCGATTGTGCCAAATCTTCCACTATGTTATAATGCTGCGCCGCTCTGGCGCGAGGATTAAATGTCGACTTGTGTACTACACCCTTTGGTGGTTTTATTGTTAATTCAGGAATGATGGGCGGTACAACTTCTGTCGAAGTTGTTGTCGAACTACTTGGTTGATCTTTACCTTTGTCGTTCGACAGCTGAGGATTCCCATAATCTTTGTTCCTTGTCGAAATCAAAGCATCATCCTGCTGTTTAGAAACCGACAACATAAGTACTTGCGACGGGGAAGCATTTCCACTATCAACCAGATTTTGACCTGGGTTGGGAAATGGATCAGTTAACACAGCTGAGGTTTGGGAACTTTTAAAGAACCTCTTTAACTCAGATTTGAATGGGCAATTCTTTGTGTAATGATCCTCATAATCACATATTTGACATGGATAATTTTGTTTCCCTTTCCCAGGAGGGTTTGAAGAATTTTTTCCAGGAGATTATTCACCTTGTTTCTTCTTCTTCCCTTTGTTTTGTTTTTTCTTGCTTCCTGGTTGATTGGTTTCTTTGCCTTTATCTGCTGATACGGCATTTACTTCCGAAGCAAGAATTTCTTCTTTTGCATTTTGATCTGAATTCTTACGGGCTTTCTTTGACGAAGCCTTTGTCGATTTCGCGTTTGTCGTGCCAATCACGCCATCACCGGCATGAGAGTCACTGTTGGATTTAGGAGGAGGAGGAATTGAAAATTCCGGTCTAGGGGCGTCAGGTATTTTGTCGTAGAGCGTGCCGGACTGAGTATAAACTAAGTCAAAATACTGTGCACGAGCGATAACTTGCTCCTCTGTTACGACTCCCCCCTTGGCCACATCTTCCGTTATAGCAGGAAGTAACGACTTTATAAACCATTCAGCTAACAGCTGATCGGGAACGTATGTTTTCACCATCCTACGACGACGACGCCACTCATGTATATGATCAGATATATGGGTGGCAGTTGTCTGCTTGAAGTTGGTTAATATTTCTGTTCCCGTTTCATACCTTATCGGTAATTGAAAATTGGTTAAGAAAGTCGTGGCTAGGGAACTAAAATTGTCGAAAGAGGCTCTAGATAATTCAATATACCATTTAGCCACTGGACCTGTCAATGTCCTCTGAAAAAGGCGAAGTCTTATCGAATCGTCGTTTAGGGTGTTCGACGAACACCACAGATGAAAAGTCATCACGTGATTCGATGGGTCTTCACCTGGATTTCCATTGAATTTAGGAATGTCAGATGGAAGTTTATGAGGAATCGCTGGCCACCAAGGGGCGTAAGCAATCGGATCGTTGGTTAACCGGTGTAAATCGGGTAACTCTAAAGTCGCCACGAATGGTAACTGTTGATTCAGGTTAGGCGAAGCATAACCAGGGTACGATGGAATCACTTGAGCAGTGGGCCTTTGCATACCAGCATAATGTAATTGATGTTGGTATGACTGATACGGTTTGTGGACTTGACCACTGTAAAGTGGTTGGTTTTGACCGTTTTGGATATACGGTTGTCCACTGTTCGCAAAGATCTGCTGCTCAAAACCTTGGTACACTTGCTGGAATTGCGGTTGTTGGTATTGCACTAGCCATGGTTGTGAGGCCATGTTCTGTTGTGCTATGCTAACCGTTGGACCGAGGTGTGGGGTAATTGTACCCGTTTGGACCTGTGTCACCCCACCAATTGGCGATTGTGGTTGTGACCCACGGTCAAGGGGCTGTTGCATTACAACCTGAGAAATCTGAGGTTGACATGCAACAGGCATCGCTTGAACTTGTGACACTGTTACAATAGCCGGTGTGGTTGGGATGTTCGTCATAGGTACACACTGTTGCATAGAATATACAACCCTTGGTTGTTGAGGTAGCATAGGTACCCAACTACTCGATGCAATTCCAGTATAACCTGAATACTGTTGTGAACTCCCGTATGGGTACCCTCCCAGAGGGGGTAATGAAAGGGCATACTGCCCCCCATACGGTAGCAATCCGGAACTCAAGGGGATTGATTGTCCTTGGGGACTGGATTGCCCAAGTTGACCTCCAAATGGATCAATTTGGCGAGTCTCAACATAAGAGTTGCCGGATATTACTCCGGATGAACAAACTGGAACAGACCATACTGTCGAAATAGTCCCTTGGTGGACTCCTTCTAGCTGTTGTGAGCTAGTCGGGACAGCTGGTATGCCGGTAAACATTGTCGGAGTGACGGCAGGGGCTTCTGCTGTCGCTGTGTCGTTTGACACAGTCCTAGATGATGACGGTTGTTCAGACATTTTAAGTCTATCCAATAGATTGCCTAGCGATTCTACAGGAACCTCCACTTGTGGTGGATTAACCTCTAATGAAGGAAATAGAGTGACCCCGACTCCAAAATGGGTTGGAGTACTTGCTTGCGGATCCTCTGCAATTTCCTCTATCGCAATCAAACCCGGTGGAAGAGGAAGACCGTCAGGTCCGTAAAATATTTCTGGTGCCGAAGAAGTGGTTGTTTCGACAGCGACAGTTGTTTGAGGAAAAAAACTCTCTGGACCGGTTACAGATGGAACTGGTTCGGTGATACAAGTATTTGCCCCCAGACTAGGATCAATATTACTGTCCTTCTGTGGCTGTTGAACTTCTTCTATAGAGGCAGGGTTTCCAGAAATGTTTGGAGTAACTGGAACCTCAGATGTAGTTGGAACCCTTGTTCTAACTTTTATAGGAGATTTTGAACCGGTTAAACGAGTTCGCTTTGTCCGTACTGTTTTCGATTCCGGAGACAAAGATGGTTGACTCGTAAGCCTCCGCGAACGACGGGGTTTCAATTGACTTTCTTCCACGATTGCGGATTACTCGATCAACCAAAATATTAAAAGGGGAAATTTGTGTTTCCGAATTGAATGAATTTTATTAGACGCTTTTAGATACAACTTGTTTTTTCACTTTTTAAGAGTCGAGAAAAAGCTAAAGATGACTCTAGTCTCCTTCGATGTTTTAACAAGCCCAAAGTGACAAATGCTCGGATGGACTTTTTCAGTTATAGAGTTTGAAAAAAGCCAAAAGAAACTACTCTGGAGATCTAGGCAGAGGGTGTGCCAAACCTTTCGCAAAACTACAGAATACGTTTTACGGTACGGGTGGTCGATCTTTGTGAATGCTGTGTTCACTGCATTGCGATCAGTAGGGCGGCCGACACGGATTCCTATGGATAAAAGATATATGCCTATAGGGGTCTCCCAATATATACGCGACGGTACGTGGGAGCACAAGTCTGTATTAGTGCCACCGACTCTCAGGAGGAATCACCCACCTTCTTCGAGATCGACAGTCACTACGTTTAACGACGCCGGAACACGTCTCTAGCTTAGACCTCTCTGTGTTTGCGTTATGTTTCAAAGCGTTGTTAGGTTCATTCAATATATTTTAAGTTGATCTTTTTAAAGTTTGCCTTTCAAGGTTCACCACGATATGTATGATACAAATTCCTAAATGCAGTCTAAGATGATAAGCAAGCTTTTTCAATCTTTTCAACTTATGAAAATCTTAACTACTGAGGGAAAAGAAAGACATCATCTTTTCACACAGATCATAGAGCACACACTAATGCGCTTTTTCCTAAATCAACATGCAAACTTATCAAATGAAAAATGCACAATGCAGGTATTTCTTTTCTCTTTCTTAATGTTGGTGTACTACAAAAAGAAAGCTGTTGTATAATTTTGAATTCAATTTCAAGTGAAAGCAAACAAGCTTTTGTCCAGAATCAAAAGACACCTTAAGATTTACTTGTTTCAACACTAGAAATACATAAATTCAAACCATATGATGAAAGCAAATGCTCAATCAGCTATGAACATCAAACAAACTAACTCTTAAGATTAGAACGACACTTATCACAGGTCTAGATCTAAGAGGCCACAGCAAGACTAGTTCACTTTCGTTATGGGAAACTGCAAATGATGTAAGAAATACACAAAGAACAAATACAGTTTCTTTATACAACTGAGGCGGAATAGTGGCAAAGAAAGGTGGTTTCAGATAGGTATATTGACTGATAACAGGCTGCAAAAACAAGGATGAAAACAGGGCAATAGAAAGCAGAGAACCCCAGTTGCACAAGGCAAAACTGGTTCAGCACAGGTAGAACACTGTCAGTTTGACCTTCAGCGCAGGTAGCCCCTTCGGGACCTGCGATGAAATGCAGACTGCCTTCACAGTGCCTACAATGAAGAGAGAAACTCTCGTTTCTCTTGGTTTCCGGGTTACAGATTGCTCAAAAATCAACAGTTTTTGGCCAAATCAAAGCTATCAATCAAGTACACACTAAAGGATGATTCAAAGCTCAAAGGAGGGTGAAAAGCTATCACTAAGAGCTATTTAGAGTCCTTGTGGATCAGCTCTTCAAATCATAAACATGCCCAGAAACTGAGCTAGAGTAGCTGCCCTCTACTTTGCATTTGAAAGATCCAAATGCAGTTCGATTCGGTACTCCCTGTGTTTAAGAAATGAATAGCAAAAAACACAAACAACCAACAAGATACGAGTCCCCAGCGGAGTCGCCAATTTGTTGTTGGGAAAAGTATCCAATACGGAATGACCCTATCCCACTCTAAGGGTGATAGTTCCTTAGCAACAATCAAAGCAAAGCTATCTGAGATTACTTCTTTATGAGATGTAAAAGAGGGGAGAAAGAGATCCACTAACCGATGTCTTTCGCTAATGATTGATCCAATCTTCTCTCTTTGCTGCTTGCCCTCAGTTCCTTGCTCTTTCACTGGCCCAGCTACACCAAGATCCTGCAAAATAGCAGGAGAGGGAACTACAAGAAGCATACATTCATAATTGATTCAATGATTAGAATAAATCAAATACACAAGTATAACAATACAATTGAGACACATGCATATAGAAGAACCTCAAATGCTTTATTAATGGAAGAAGTAAGGTTCAGGAAGTGATACAACCATAAAAGGCCCAATCCAGCATCACCTTCCCAGCAGAAAGAAATCTCCTCTTCACCTCCTTCAAAGCAAATCACCCAATAGTTCTAAACTCAAACCAACAGCAATTCTTTACATTCACAAGATTCCAGCCTCCTTAGACCTCATGAGAGAGATCTATATATAGGAGTTTTGGAGAAAGGATGAGTCAGCTTGAGGCTGGATGAAGCTGACTAGTGTCCTCTCTCACTTCAGTTATTCTTCAGTTCTTGAGTCCACTTGGAGGTTCTTGCTTCCACTTGGAGATCTAGAACCTCTTACTCATCACCAGTCGAATTCCCTGATCCAAGTGTCATTTTGGAAGCTTCCTGGGCATTGACACCTTGAGGAATGACTGTGCCACATGTCCAAACTCGCCCAGCGCAGGTAGCCTTCTTTGCAGTTGACATTCAACGCAGGTAGACAGTGGAGCAGTTGACATTCAGCGCAGATGCTCAGTGGAGCAGTTGACATGATCTAGAATTGCCTTGTTTTTGAGTGTTTTCAGGTGGAGAACTTTTATTCAGTGTTGTGGTTTGCTGACCTTGTTCCTCTAGGGGTAGGAACAACATGTTTAGGGACTTTGGATCCCTTAGATTATGGACATTTCATGCTTCATGCTATAAGGCACAAAAATGACTATAACAGAGATTTTTTGTTTTTATGATTGAATGAAAACACTAATGCAATGCACTTTTCTATTTTTGAAATGAAATATGCCTAATGCAATTATTTTTTTGTTTTTACAAAATGCAAAAAGAAATGAATCAACTAGGGAAGAAAACAATGCATACATTGAGACCTCCCTGGCAACGACGCCAAAAAGTGATGAGCCTCAGTATTGCAACAAGAATGTTGAAATTCCCAAGGCTACCTACTTTAATTATCAACCCAGGGTTTGTACAAACTTAATAGGTATTGGCACTATATGTGCAGCATACAATGTGTCCTTCTTTTGCTGTCATGATGTAATGGAGTGCATGTGCTAAAGTCACATCCTAAACTAATTGCAGAAAATGAAATGTTCGAAATGGAACCTTGACCTATTGCAAGAAAGAAAGTACAAGGAAAGAAACCTATTCTAATTGCATAAAGGTCATGAACTAAATGTAAAAGAAACCTAGCTTAACCCTATTTATCCCATGTGATGATTTAAACTAATTGAGCATGAAATTTGATCTAGAGAGTACTAACTGCTATGTGCATGTGTAAATATAAAAGAACTCATTTTTTTAATCTTTTTGCTTTATAAATGCTAATGCTAATCTTTCCTTGATCTTTGGCAGGGGAGATAGGTGTGGAGCAAAAGGGTTAAAATGGTTGTGATGACATGGAAATCAGGTAGAGGCCTAATCCCAGCTTCAATGATGAATTTTCTCAATTCAGGCTCAAAATAGGCTTTCCTATAGGATGTTATAGTGCTTTCCCACAAGATCCCTTGATTTACTACAGGATGTTACAGATTCACTATACGAAATTATAATTCATCGAATGAACAAGAAAATCAAATCCAAATTGGGAAGGACAAATTTTGTTATTAACTAGGATATATTAGGTCCCCATTCCAAGTGGAATCACTCAAAAAGACCTCTGTTAACCTATGCTAAAAAATAGAAAAACATTACTAGTCGAAAATGTAGAAATTCGAGAACTAGTGAGCTAGTAAATCTAAAAAATGCCTGATCTAATCAAGTGCAAATGCAATGGGGTAATTTTTATTTTATTATTATTTTTTATTTTATTATTATTATTTTTTTTTATATGAACTAGAATTTTTTTGTGATCTAATTCAAGTGGAACCAACTCGATTGAAGTTCGTTAGCATGCTCTAAAAAATAGCAGAAATTTATTGTTATTTTCCTTAAAGGAGTTCCAGATCTAGATCTGGGAATAAGAAGACTAATCCAAGCAACTCAATGATTACTATGAACTTCCAAAGCTTTTCCAAGGATGAAATAATTCTTTTGATCCTGCAAAATAACTTACATCAACCATTTAAACCAATCCTACAACAAGAAATCATTAATACTAAATGCAGAAATAGAAAAAAATGAAAACAAGAGATGCATGTGAATAAGAAGTGAAAAGAAGGAAAGCAAATGATACAAAAGGGCTTTGAGGCTCCTGGGATGGCCAAGCCCAAGGAACATCAGATATATATGGAAGAGAACAAGATTTAGAAGCTAAACATGACACCAATCTTCATTATTTTCATCAATAGAATTACATCCCTGCAAGAAAATACAATGGAGCTGCAAAAATACAAGTTCTCTCCATAATAACACTAATGAAAATCTCTCCCTAGAGGAAAATTCGACTTGGTACTTATAAAAAATTATTAGGAATCATTCCCCATGAATGGAGGAAGCTTTCCCCACCAAAATCCCTTGATTAGTGGATCTGATCCCCAATACTAGGAATCTACATTAAATGACGGGGAACACATTCCTAGATTCTCTCAATCATTGGATTTCCACAATCTGTGCCATAATTCCATAATATCTTGTTGATTTATTATTTAGTATTGATCCTCCTGTAGTAGGGAACAAGTCCCTAAATTATCTCCTCCTCCAAATCTTCATAATCTGCCCAATATTCTCATAATATTCCACAAAAATAAATAATATTAGGCACAAATATGCAATTATTCATAAACCTTCATAATGAATATATTAAAGTTAAAAATACATTATCTAATGCAAGAAGAGATGTTTAATGTGCTGAAGGATGGTCATAGGCCTTAATTTATGTTTAATTTAGAGGCATGGGTCTTAATTTATGTCTAATTTAGAGGCCCATCAATCGACTTCTTCTACTTTTCCTTCTTCGATTTGGTTGTTTGGGTTTCTCTGGTAGGGGTAGGCTTTAGTCTAGGTGACCTTGGCGCCGTAGGCACAGGAGCCAGAGCTTCCATACTTATGACTTCTGGGGCAGCTGCCTCAGAGGCAACATTTCTAGTACTCATGGTTTCAGCAAGACTGGGTGTAAGCATTTTGTCAAGAATAAACTTTTGGTTTAGCTCAAAAAACTTAGCAAGCGTGGGGCTCATAACTAAATTTTCCTAAGCCGATCGGTTCATAGGTGATAGACAAAAAATTTCACTAACAATTCTAAGACCACAAAGTGTTCTCTGTTGGACTGACATGCATAATTTATAGGGAGTTTTTAATTCAAATCTGACCGTTCCCCCCAATTTGTGATAATAATTTTGGCAGTGGATCCTCAAAGATTTTTTCCTTAAATGTTGCCATCCCGATCTTCTTAACCTTCTTCTGTCCATCAAGTCATGAACAATGAATCCAATGGTCACTTTTATGATATGCTGGTGACACCTCCCTCCATGGATCAACTTCCTGCACACAGCTTCATATGTTGCTATTGGGTTGTGCTATATTCTTTCCACAGCTAGCCAACGTAGTTAACTGAGGGGTTAGAAGGGGGGGCAGAGTCCCCCCTTTGTTGCGCCGATTATGTAGCGGGGGGTGGGGTTCACAGGGGGTTTGAGGGGTGTAGGCAACCCCACTCTATGGGGTTCGGGGCAACACCTCAGAAAATTTTGGTTTTAGACCCTATGTTAGGTTGGGCAGACCTACCTATGGTTTTGTGCATGATTTTCACACATGGTTTTGGACGCGATGGTTTTCGGTTAATGGTATTGAATGCTTTGACATGTATAAATATTTATTGTTACATTGAAAGGAACATAATGAAAAATCAAGCTGGTAGTCCCAGTTTTGGGATCCAGGGGAAAATCTCTATGTATATGTGTTGTATGTGTTATGCTCTCACATTGTTTATTTTCTTTGTTTTAGAATTAGTACGCAGATAATTTCTGTATGGGTTTAAAACCTACATTTGGTATCGGAGATGTTTTGGCTTCAAGGCGACGCCTTTGTTGCTGAGGGGTTTTGCTCAGGCTTGTGGTAGACCCTGTTCAGTGGGAGAACTGTGAGATCGATTCTGGTGGTGAAAGAAGATGGTAAGCAGTGGAAAGATGGAGATCGAGAAATTTAATGGTCAAAGTTTTGAGTTGTGGAAACTCAAGATGAAGGATCTGTTGGTGGATAAAGATCAGTGGATTGCGGTAGATCTAGTTACTAAACCAACGGGAGTGTCTGATGAAGAATGGAAGAAGTTGGATTGGAAGGCAAAGAGAAAAATACGATTGTGTGTCTTAGATTCAGTATTGTTGAATGTATTAGGGGAAGTTACGACAGAGGCTTTGTGGGACAAGTTAGGGACTTTGTACCAATCTAAGTCTCTGGTGAATAAACTGTTCCTATGGAAAAAGCTGTATAACTTGAGGATGAAAGATGGAAGCTTGGTGACAGAGCATCTGAATGCGTTTAATACTGTGGTAAGTCAGTTATTATCTGTTGATATTAAAATTTTAGATGAAGATAAGTGCATCAGTTTGTTGTGTTCTCTATCAGATTCATGGGATAGTGTGGTTATTGCAATAGGTAGCAATACAACTGCCTTGCAGTTTCATGAAATAGTCTCATCCTTGTTGACGGAGGAAATGAGATGGAAAAATATGGAGAGCCAGAATGGTGATGCCTTGTCTATATGAGGATGGTCCCATAATAGAAACAAAAATAAGTCATCGAGTGGGAGATCTAAATCTAGAGGGAGATCTAAATCTCCAGGAAAAGTTGTAAAGGTGGTGTGTTGGAAATGCGGAAAGGAAGGGAACTACAAAAGGGACTATAAATCTAAAGCTCCTGATAAAGGAAAGGGATCTAATGATGCTCCTTCTGCAGACGCGAAAACCACCTCAGATGAAGGTGGGGATGTGTACTTGGCTTCTTCAAGTACACATGTAGATCATTAGGCATGGTTGATTGACTCAGGTGCATCCTTTCACTTCACTCCCCATAGAGAGTAGTTCTGCGAATATGAGAAATATGATGGTGGTGATGTCTTCTTGGGGGATGACAGGAAGGCTAGAATCATTGGTCGTGGAAAAGTAAAGTTGAAGTTGCAAGGTGGAAGGGTTAGAAAACTTCCAGGTGTTTTGCATATTCCTGCATTAGCCAGAAATCTGATTTCTATAAGCAAGCTGGTTGATGCAGGTGTAAAAATAGTGTTCGAGAAGGATACCTACAAGATGGTTTGGGGGGCACTGGTATTGATGCGAGGAGTTCAAATTGGAATTCTCTACAAGCTGCAAGATAGCACTATTGTTGATGGGTGCAACAATTCTGTGGTTCCTGAAAGTGGAGTATAAAATCTAGTGGTCTCTAGAGACAAGACCATGCTGTGGCATCAAAGGCTTGGACATATTTGAGAGAAGGGCCTTAGAATACTTCATGGTAAAGGTATGGTAGGAGGTATGAGTAATAGCTCTCTGGATTTTAATTTCTGTGAAAATTGTGTATATGGGAAGCAGAATTGGGTGAGTTTCCCCTCTGGTGGTAAGAGGGCGAAACAAATATTAGATCTTGTGCACAGTGATGTGTTTGGACCTGTGAAGGTTCTATCACTAGGTAAGTTTGTGTACTATGTATCATTTATAGATGAATTCTCAAGGAATACATGGATATATTTCCTTAAGAAGAAATCTGAAGTCTTTGACAGGTTTAAAGAATTTAAGGCTCTGGTGGAAAACCAGACAAAGAAGAAGATAAAGGTGCTGAGGACAGATAATGATGGAGAGTTTTGCAGTAAGGAATTTGAAGAATTCTGTAAGAAGTGTGCTATAGAACGACAAAAGACTACTCCTTATACACCTCAACAAAATGTAGTTGCAAAAAGAAGGAACAAGACATTGATGGAAAGGGCAAGAAGCATGCTCAATGGTGCCAGGTTAGGACATGAATTCTGGGTAGAGGCAGTGGAGACAACATGTTACCTGGTCAATTGAACACCTTCATGAACATTGGAGGATAAGACTCCACAAGAGGTATGGACTGGTAAGAAACCCTGTCTTTCACATCTGAGGGTATTTGGTTGTGATGCATATGTACATGTTCCAAAGGAGAAATGAACCAAGTTGGATAGTAAATCTGAAAAGTGCATCTTTACTGGGTATAAGGATGGTTTAAAGGGTTATAAGCTTTCGAACCCAGTAACAAGGAAGGTTGTGTACAGCCGAGATGTGGTGCTTATAGAGGTGAAAGATGTTATTAAACATGAAGTCCAACCAAAGGAACTTGAGAAGATAGAGTTTGAGCTAAAGGAGGAAGAATCAGACTCTACAACAGAGGAGGAATCAGAAGATGAAGAGTCACAAACTCCGAGTGTGAGAAGATCAGTTCGAGAAAGAAGGTAGCCAGAAAGGTATAGTCCATCTGCTGTCTATTCAAATTTTGCTTTATCTATTACTGATGATGATCCCAGAACTGTGAAGGAAGAAGTAGATTCAAAGGATGGAAAACTCTGGAAAGAGGCCATGGTTGATGAAATGGCATCTTTGCATAAAAATGAGGCTTGGGATTTGGTGGAGTTCTCGGCTGGAAGGAAACCCATTGGTAGCAAATGGGTGTTCAAGAAGAAGACAAATGCAGAAGGAAAGGTGGAGAAATAGAAATCTCGGTTGGTAGCAAAAGGTTATTCCCCGGTGTCGGGAATTGATTTTGGTGATATTTTTTCTCCTGTTGCCAAGGTAAATTCTATTAGATTACTTTCATTTGTTGTTGCTGCTTTTGATTTTGAGGTAGAATAGATGGATGTGAAGACAACACTTCTTCACGGGGATTTGGAAGAGGAGATCTACATGAAGCAACCTGAAGGCTTTGAGGTGAAGGGTAATAAATAACTACTATGCAAGTTAAAGAAGTCTCTGTAGGGGTTAAAACAGTCACCAAGGATGTGGTATTAGAAATTTGATACATTTATACAGGGACTTGTCTTCACTAGAAGCAAATCAGATCACTGCGTGTATTTTAAATTAATTGGTGACCATGTTATTTATCTTGTCTTGTATGTGGATGATATGTTGCTAGTTAGAAATGACAAAGAAATTATCCAGGATTTGAAGACCCATTTGTCCTCCAAATTTGACATGAAATATCTTGGTGCTGCAAACTATATTTTGGCCATGGAAATTAAAAGGGATCGGACAAAGAGGAAGCTTTAGTTAAACTAGAGGAAATATGTCGAGACAATATTGCAGAGGTTTAATATGCAGGATAGTAAACCAGTGAAGATTCCTATTCCTGTAGGTGTAAAGTTAGCTGCTGAATAGTGTCCCAAGACACAAGAATAGGAAGAGGACATGTCGTGTGTTCTATATGCAAGTGCATTCGATAGCCTGATGTATGCAATGGTCTGTATTATACCAGACATTGCACATGCAGTGGGAGTATTAAGCAAACTTATGTCAAAACCAGGGAAGGAGCACTGGACAACAGTGAAGTGGGTTTTCAGGTATTTCCGTGGCACTAGTGATTATGGTTTGTGCTACCAAAGAAGACTAGGATTGGACAGAGTGTTGGATATTTGTGGCTTTGTTGATGCAGACTGGGCTAGAGATCTAGATCAGAGAAGATCTACAAGTGGGTATGTGTTTAACCTATTTTGAGGTGCAGTCAGTTGGATGAGTAAGAAACAATCTGTAGTGGCACTATCAACTACAAAGGCAGAACATATGGTAACCACTCATGCAAGCAAGGAAGCAGTTTGGTTGCAGAGATTGTGTTCAAGTATGGGGTTAGTACAGGGAGCTATAAGGATAGACTGTGACAGCCAAAGTGCAATTTTCTTGGCAAAGAACCCTACATATCATTCAAAGACAAAGCAAATTGATGTTCAGTATCACTTTGTGAGGGATATGATAGATGACAAAAAGGTGTTGCTGGTAAAGGTGGACACTTTGAAGAATACTATAGATGCATTGACAAAATCTGTGAGCTCTGACAAGTTCTCTTGGTGTAGAGAAACAATGGGTGTTGCAAGGCTAGATAAATGACTAAGCTCTCCTATGGCCCCCTGTGGAAAGAAAACAACAAGTGGGAGAATGTTGGGTTGTGTTATATTCTTTCCATGACTAGCCAACGTAGTTAACCGGGGGGTTAGAAGGGGGGTAGAGTCCCCCCTTGGTTGTCCCAATTGCGTAGCGGGGGGTGGGGGTCATAGGGGGTTTGACGGGTGTAGGTAACCCCACTCTATGGGGTCCGGGGTAACGCCTCGGAAAATTTTGGTTTTAGACCCTATGTTAGGTTGGGCAGACCTACCTATGGTTTTGTGCATGATTTTCGCACATGGTTTTGGACACGATGGTTTTCGGTCCATGGTATTGGATGCTTCGGCATGTATAAATATGCATTGTAACATTGAAAGGAACATAACGAAAAATCAAGCTAGTAGTCCCGGTTTGGGATCTAGGGGAAAATCTTAGTGTATATGTGTTATGCTCTTGCATTGTTTATTTTCTTTGTTTTAGAATTTGTATGAAGATCATTTCTGTACGGGGTTAAAACCTACAGTTGCAACTTCGTCACTTTCCGCCAAACCTGCTCGTTGTGCTGTCCTCTTAGCTGGGCAGTGTAGTTTATAGTCCTGCACTCCCTTACAGCTTCCTAGAGCACTAAGACTATCATGCCGCCATATAGTCATTGCGCAAGTAATTTCAACCTGCTCCCATTCACTCTTTCGGGGAAAGGTTCCCTGTTCAGCTTCGCGAGCCCTAGCCAATGCATATAGAATTTACCTGGAAATTTGGTGAATTTACTATCATATAGAAGGACACGATTGTTTACCTTGAAAGTGTGATGCTTGATATGGCAATATGCCATGCTTTTTCGTGTCCCTTTTATACTCTTTGATGAAATCCTACCAAAAATCGATCCTCTTCAAGCTCCATCAACTGCACAAGCCTTTCCTCCAAGGCCTCGCGATCCACCATACCTGTGAGAGCTACTATGTGTAGACTAGGCACAATATACTCCATTGGCATTACAAATTCTACACCATATACCAGTCTAAACAACATTTGCCCTATTAGATTATTGCAAGTAGTCCGATAAGCCCATAGTACTAAAGGTACACGCACATCCTAGTCATTTCCCTACACGTTGTAGATCTTCATCAACATGTTCTCCAAAATCTTGTTGAAGGCTTTAACAGTTCCATTGGCTTGTGGGTGATACAGTGTACTCTTTTGATGGTAGATCTGGAATTCTTCAGTTAGGGTGCTGATCATTTCATTAAGAAAGTGCATACCTCTCTCACTCTTCAACACTTTTGGGCAGCCAAATCTGGTTAAACCAAAAATTTGCTGATGTATCCCCTGTACAATCCTTAACCAGTTGTGCTTACACCCATATGGTTATATATTCTGTCACGGTGATGATATAACGTGCACCTGTTCTCTTTCTTGGGGCCAGAATTGGCCCAACGAAATGAATTGCCCATTTCTCAAATGGTTGCAAAGATACTTGAGGATGTAGCGGAAAATCATCCCTTTGCGATGGTCTACCAGTCCTTTGACATGCATCTCATGCCTTATAATATGCCTTGGAATACTTGTGCAACATTGGCCACCACAGACCTAGGCGAAAAATCTTCTATACAGTTGCCTTGCCTGCATAATGAATTTTTGCAACTCCCCCATGAGCTTTAGCGAGAATGCTATCCCTCTTGAAATCCATCACATATCTTCTCAATATTTCATCTACACCCATCTTATATAGATGTCCTGCAATTACTAAAAAATCTTCCACACGCACTACTAATTCCTTTTTCTGTTGACTTGTATATCCTTCTGGTGCCATCCCCGTAGTCAAGAAGTGAATAATGTATTCAAAATGAGTATATGCTACACGCACCACAAAGTGTTGCGCATCTGGAAACCCTTCCTCTAGATTATTGGGTTATTCACCTGTTTCAATCCACGACATATGGTCAGGTCCTGCATTTAACCTTCTCGGATTCACAATTAATTCAAATTCATACTCCTGGAATAGTAGCAACCATTTGCATATCTTTCCCCCCAACATAGGCTTATTGACCAGGTATTTCAAGGTAGAATGATCGGTGTACATTTTGAAATGCCCTCCTAATAGATAATGCTTGAACTTCTGCAGCACGTACACCATGGCCAATCCTTTGCCCTTAGTCGTTGTTTGATAATTTCCTACTCGCAAAGGCTATAGGATGGTCCATTTCTCCTTCACCAGCTTGCATTAACACTGCACCCAACACAATGCAAGAGGCATCCACATGTACGTGAAACTCCTTTTTCCAATAAGGGAATACCAAGATCGGCGCAGTGACAATCTTTTATTTCAATACATCTAAGTTGTGTTGACATTCTTCATCCCAACAACATGTTGCATCCTTCTTCAGCAGTTTCTCCATGGGCACAGTAATATGAGCATACGCTTTGATAAATTTTCTATAATATCCCATATGTCCCAGCGTCACACCCATATGTCCCAGTGTCGCGCAGCTGCTTAACGTTCCTTAGGGCCTCCAGATTCATTATCACCATAATCTTTGCAGGTTACACCATCAATCCTTGTTTGCACACCATGTGACCCAGCAAGACCCCAAAGGGAACACGGAATATGCATTTCTTCAAGTTCAACGTGATCTGGTATTTGCGACACGTATCCAACATTAGGCATAGACTTGCTACATGGCACTTTACTAATCCAAACATTGTCGAGTCATCAAAGTAGACTTCTAAGAAATCATGAATGAACTCTTTGAACACTACGATGACTATGTGAGAAAATATCGTAGGTGAATTCTTGAGTCCAAATGGAATCACATTGTACTGAAAACAACCCCACTTCGTCGTGAAGGTTGTTTGCTCCTATCCTCGGGTGCGATCTTAATCTGATGATACCTAGAAAACCCATTAGTGAAGGAATAGGCCTCTTTCCCTGCAACGTTGTCTAATACCTCATTAGTAAATAACATTTGGAATGAGTCATGGACACATGCATCATTAAGCTATTATACAACAAAATGACCTCCTCATCAACTTAGAGGTGAAAGACATGATGACTGAAGCAAAGACCACAATTACAGGCCTTGATTCCACACTAACGCTGGTTGTACACTAACAACCTACTTTATAAAGCTTGTTACCAAGCCTGGAGGTGCGTTAGTGACCCTACTAAAGCATGTTGCTAGTTAGGGGACAATGTTAGTGAAACTAAGGGAAGTTCCAAGGGTCAAACCAACGAATTGACTCACAAATATCTAGATATTTGTCCCTAAATTTACTCAAGAAAAGCAAGGAAACATCCAAAAACAACCTATTTGGAGAAATTATAATCTGAGAAAAGGAGGCAAATGGGAAAGAGCTGAAAAGCAAGGCAAGTTCATTGCTTTTTCCCTAGTGAACTCTATGAGGAACTTGGCAACCCTAACTCAATTTCTATATAAGAAATGAGAGGGTCATTATGAAAGGGGTCAAAGCATTTGAAAGGATAGCCTACTAAGTTGTTGTGAACTATCACATACTTGAAGAAGTGAGCTAGAAGAGAGAGAGAGAGAGAAGCGGAATGGGCAAAGGAAAACTTATACAACAGATGGTTGTAATCACTCTTCCTTTATTAATACAGAACTGCAGTTGTGTTCCCTACTCCATGGTGTCCGTAACATTGTTCATTAAGTTGTTCATTCGATACTTGTTTAGATGAGTAGTTTAGTTTTATGCAAATATATGTTCAATGTGTATTCATATATTGGTTTTCAAGGTTGTATGCAGTGACCGTGTTTGCCTTTACTTTGTGCAGGAATTTATTTGGAGTCGGCTGTGAGGGAGTTCCTCTTGGCTACATTGTGATCTCAAAAAAAATTTAGAAGGAGACTTGAGGTAATCCTCTTTCCATACTTTGTTAATTGATATTTGTATATGAACATGTTTATAACTTGGTAGCATCTGTAGATAATCTTACAGTTTTTCAAAGGTCCCGAGAAGACCTTTGAGGGTAGTTTTCATTCTCCATACACAATGCATTTTACCCCATAGCATAATTGGCGGCTCTGCTGGGGACTATACATCTAGTTCCCGGTTTACCCAGACTCTTCTCGGTTCTCTCTTCCTTCTAAGAGCTCCCTATTCTTCTGCAATCCTTTTCTGATCCACCAAATATCTTGTTGCATCTTACTTGTATACATTCATCTCAGAAACTGATCTTGGAAACCCTCTTTTTGATAGATTTCCCACACTAACGTAGGTTAGTAGGCTACACAGAGCTTTATAAAGCACTGTGCCTGTTCACAGGGAGCGTTAGTGGGCCTACTAACTCTCACTGTTATAGAGCGTTAGTCTCCCATTACCTTGATTTTCAGTAGTGTCTGTGGACCAAAAGGGATAGGAAATCTTCTCATGGGCTGAAATAAGATCTGTAACTGTATTATGTCAGCAAAATTGGTGTCCTAGAAATTTATTTTTAGGAAAACAGATTTGGGTTTTCTCTCTTAAAAACATTTTTTCTAAAAGAAAGACTGACAATTTGTATTCATCCTTCTGTTTAACTAGTTGTAAGTTGCTTCATTTTGGTTACAAGTAGTTGTTATGAAACATTGGAAAAGAATATTTTGGTTATGCATGTGTTGAAATGCTATAGATGCATGGAAGAAACTATGAATATGTGAAAAATATGAATATGTAGAATACAACTTGTTTGCATTAAATTGAATTTTTTTTTTCAGAGCATTGTTTTTGCATGATTTATTGAGTCAAGAGTCTCACCATATTTCATACATCAACTCCACTACCGAAGAAAATAATCAAGTACACATAAAAATTACCTAAAATCAATAAGTAACTCTTTTGAGCAAACAAACATTAGCTAGGCTAGGATCTTGGGATAAGCATGTGAGTGAACTGCCCAAGGTCGAAAACCAAACTAGTGTCATTAACGAGCGAAAAATTCCTTCTGCACTCATACTACTGGGACCACTCTAGTAAAAGCGGAGCAAAATAGGAGACAACATCGGACTGTAAAGGTATCCCACCTTCTCTTACAAATCCTTTTGGCATTTTGTGTATTTGGGGGTCTCTTCAGGGGTTTTGGAACTGAGTTGGGGACTTAAGTATCCTACTCACACAGTGTGTTGTCTACGACTATGTCCCCCCTGGTGGTGTTTATGATCTGAGGTATATTTAGTGGCCAAACTTATAGGGACTTACACAAGGTGACGGGGATGGGCTATCCTGGTACCTAACACAGACGGGTCTACTATGTCTTCATTTTTTGGGAGGGTACTCATCTTCACGAGAGTACTTGGCCCCTCAATCTAAGGTTTGGGTGAAGCTCTAGAGTAACCATAACCATACATCTGGCCATCCTTCCTGTTATTCATTGAGATACTAGGTTTCATCTCCGGTGATCGGTGCTTTTCAGACAAGGTAATTTCCCTCTGTTTTCTCATTGATCCATTTTGTGTATTTTTTATATTTTTTAGGTACCCTAGTGCTATCATTTGAGACTTTAAAGAATATCACGATAAAATTTATTGATAAGAATTAACGGTCACCGTGGCTACATCCGGCCCTCGTTTTCACTCCAGACAATTGTTAGGACTTCCTCCACTCATTGTGGAAGATTCGCCGAGTTCCACTAAATTGGATTCCCCATCTTCGGAGGATCAGTCTCCTATATCTCACACGAGATCTATTTGGACAACCGACGATTCAAGTTTGCCGGAAGATTTCTTTACCGAAGGATTTCTTCCTCCCTTTAACCCTTCGCTCATGAATCTGTTGGAACCTGTCTTGGTTCCCATGGTACGTGTACTTCCTTCTTCGGTCAACGACTCATGGGTTGTGGAACTTTAGGGACACTTTTGGTCCTTCACCACTCCCCCAGTCGATAGTCACCACAACACCGGTAATGGCGAATTCCGCTATCCCATTTGTCCCAGGTACAACCACTCACATGACACCCTCTACAAGTGGAACCCAACAGATGCCAAGTTCCACCCCTATGGTGCCAAACTGCATACCTTTGACAAGTGCCACATACAGTTCTCCCTATAACACTCAATGCGACACTATGGGCACGGTTCCCATTTACCAACAATATGATCGGTCGCCAATGTACAGTTCAAACCCCCAGATTCATATATCTGGGGGGTTCACAATATGCACATGCCAGTAGGGAATGTAATAGTTCCCCCTCCGTTGTCAAGCATGCATGGTTAGTTGCTAATTGACATGAGAGTTCCCTCTGTCAATCAAGGACAAATGGTAAGTTCTGTGTCGGGCTGAAATCCTCAAGGGGTTCCCAACCAGTCCATGGGGGCACCCTACTCACATATTCAAATGAGTCAAGGGGGCACCGCTTATACTGGGGGAAATTTCATACCCCTGTATCAAAATCCTCATGGAAATCCACTCTACAACACCATACCTCAAAGAAACTGCTACACCACGCAACCCATGTACACTATGGGGAACCAAACAATGGGAGGAGTACAAATCTCCTCAAGTCATCTGTCATCACCGTGGTTTGAGTCGGGGGCACCTAACTCTCTGCCTTTTCTGGCAACGTTGGATATACCCGACTTATATAAGCTGAAAAACGACCCCATCTATCACAACTTACAATGGTCGTCGATCCCACATAAGATACCAACGGACATCCCAAAGTTCGATGGAAAACAAGGGGAGGATCCGGGCACCCATATCGACACCTACCATCTCTAGTGTGTTTCAAAATCTATGGTGGATGATAGTGTTTGGTTACATCTTTTTCCTCGCACCCTCACTGGGAACTTCGCGAAATGGTAGATTGAGTTACCACGCACGCCAGTAAACACCTTTGGCAGTTTAGTGATGGAATTCCTAAAGCACTTCCAGCTACCCATCCGCTATGAGACTGGAATGGAGCTCCTCACTTCATTTCGTCAGGATACCGCCACCCACATCTATGATCATATTCATGAATGGAGATGTAGGTGGAGGTTAGTCAAAGCTCCCATCCCAGACTTTATCCTAACGGACTGGTTCTGCAAGTCCTTACTCCCGCAAATCACTAGAAATGTCGCTCTAGGTGGTGCCATCACAGAAGACCAATCCATATGTCGTGCCCAACACTTAGATCAGATATATTCACAGTTTGGCACTCTCTACGACATAATCCCAAGTGCTCCTGGTAGCCCTATTGCTTCCGCCACTCAGCACCCCAGAGTGCACGCTGACGGGATTGTCGACGCAACCTCTAGGACTACTGTAAAACAACTCAGTGATCACATTGCCAAGAAGGCAGTGGACCCCTCTACCAATAAGACTACTCTTCCTACCACTACGATAACCTTTGTGCAGTCTACGCAAAAATCCGGTGGTAAGAACAAGAAGAATAAGAAAAATACCGCTCCTTTTGAAGAGCAGTCAACAAAGCAACCCAACCTAAAACAGAAGGCCACTGTGCCTATTGACGATGAAAAGGATAAACCCACCGGATATCCATGCAAACTCTATGCTGAATACCACACGACTTAGCGTTGTCCGCGGGTTTAGGAATGCACATAATACCTTGCTAAAAGGGATTCTGGTAAGGCCCCCGCTATCCTTAGAAATCCTTTTCCCACTCAACAACAGCAAAATATTATTGCAAGCCAACCACAACCCCCGCAAGGGGACAAAGATGGTTTGCAACATCCTTCGGCTGGTGAAGGATCTTCTACCATTTACACATTTGAAAAGGTAGAACTTGCCACAAGAGCCAAATATTATGGAGCTCCTGTCGCTCCTATAGCAGAACCTTCCTCAGGTCAAAACCCACCGCTGCCCAATGATTTTCATGTTGAAAGGCCAGTTGAGGACCTTGTAATTCGACCCCCAAAAGGGGCACTTCGATGCATAACACACAATACATCTGCACGTGCCGTCCAACACTACAACATTGTAGAAGATTTGGCACAAGTGTCGTTGGCTATGTCAGCACTCGAAGCATTACAAACATGCCCAACACAATGGAAAGCTTTGCTTTCAGCTATTGGAGTTATTGTCCCAACGGATTCCATGCTTGCTATTTTTGACATGGACAAGTGTAAACCTCCCCTTTCTCACCAGCTTGCATTCCAGGTGCATATTACTTCAAAAGGTAAAGGTATACACAGAACCATCATCGACGAAGGTGCTTCTACCTACGTCATGTCGGCTTCATGTTGGCTCGCCCTGGGTTCTCCAACCCTATCCCCACTGTCAAACTCCCTTAAGGATTTCGACGGCCACACATTTATCCCAAAAGGATACCTAGCTACTTTTCACATCACTTTGTATGGGAAACCGTAACGGTGGACATAGAAGTCATAGACAAGAAACTCGACTATAATATCTTGCTGGGTCACAATTGGACATACGCCATGACGGTCGTCGTATCTACTATCTTTCGCATCATCCTATTTCTATTGCATGGAAAGGTTATTACAATAGATCGGTTGTCTTTCTACACCCCTGATTATTCACCATTACCAAGTGGCTCCGTACCCCTAGTAGGAGGGGGAACTGACTGCTATGTCAGTTTAGGTACTAGTCTACTGAAGGATTCTTCCCTCATGGGAAGTTTTCCTCTTCAGCCACCCAAGGTTTCACAAACGGTTAACATGCTTTCATCTATTCCTCATGAACTGACTGATCCATGGATCCTGTCGGCTCCTTCCGACCTTGACACATTCGGCAACCAAACGATACTGTCACCAGCTTAATTGGCCTACCAAGCCATTCAATCCACATCTGCATCTCCAGCCATGTTGGTTACTACCAACAGTACCACCGCCCTTCCCATAACCGCTCCTCCTTTAGATCCATTCAATCAACTCCTACCTACAGATGAAGCTGTTCGAGAAATCATGAGTTTTGGAGAGAAACATTGGGAGGATTGGCACCATCATGTTCCAATATCTGATTCGGACATGATGCCTCTTCAAATCCTGTCCCCTGACATACCAGAAATCGTTTCCTCTCCCTATATGACCATCCAAACTTTGGATGCGGAAGGAAACATGGGCGACACTTCCAGATCATTGCCCATCGATATTTCTATCAAGACAGGCATCATGGAAAACATCCAGATGAGAGCGGATTGCAATCCTGAGGAAATTGCGAGCTCCACCTGCCTATTTAAGGAATCCCATGATGTATTCAGTGGGTCTCACAAGGAAATGCCCGACATTAATCTGTCTACTTTCACGCATGAGATCCAATTTTACGATGATGAAAAACCCATTGAGTTTCAGATCGCTTCCTTGGAAATAGTCATTGAGCCTATGCCCAACACTACTACTAAAGAAGAATGCTTACTATACCTTAAACAACTGGATAAAACCCATCGAGATGTCGACTTGGCACTTGAGGCTCACAAGCAGCGGGTACAATCCCAATTTGTGAAAGAGGTTAAGTTTTGTTCTTTCCAAGAGGGCGACCTTGTGTTTCTCTATCATCCAAAAGATGACCTCTTGGAGGCATGCACGCTTCAACCCATCTGGCTAGGTCCCTATGTCGTAAAGAAAGTCCTCCCCACAGGGGCATATGAACTACAAGACTGGGAAGGAGTCCCACTCAAGGAGCCTAGATATGGGCTCTATCTGAAAAAGTATTATGCCTAGTATTGCACTAGGCATGTGCTTTGTAATTTTATGTATTCATAAGTTTTTCTTCCCTTTTTGGTATGATTGGATTGTTTTGTTATTTAGTGGAGTACTTGTCTCATGCATTCTTCTCGCAATGCAAATTGTGTCGTTACCTTTAGCATACGTAGGATACGCGGATGGTGCCAGTCGTCACACACGGCACATTGCATCAGTTGCTTGGGTCATTTACAAACCCGAGTCGGAACTATTTCACTCTAGGGGGGGGGCATCTTTCTTGGTACTACCACCAACAATATTGCCAAGTACATGTTTGTCGTTTCACTTCTCACGGAAGCGTCATCAAGGGACATCTCCAATTTGGTGGTCAGGTTAGACTCCCAGCTAGTCGTTATGCAATTGACAAATTGTTATCACATTCGTAATCCAACCTTGTTGCGTCATTATCTAAGGGTACAACTCCTGGAATGTCGATTTGAAAATAACGACATATGAACATGTTCCTTGAGAATTAAATACAATTGCTGATTCATTAGCTAACTATGTATTAGATTGGCATTTGTCTCATTCTTTATAGAAGCATGCATGAACAGTAAAACATTTACTGAGTTAAAAATTTTTACAAAAAAATTAAAAAAACACATTTACACCATCAAAATACCAAAAATGTCCTTATATATATATATATATATATATATATATATATATATATTGAAATCCAGTGTTTTACATCAAAATATTCCAAAACTTGGATGTTTTAAATATAAAATCGCTCAAAAGCCTAGCTACAAACTCTCATGTGGCTACGTCAAAACACTTGCTAAAAAGAGTCTATTGCTCTAAAAATGCTAAAACCACTCTAGCTACCCTCCGAAGAGGAACAAGAAAACGCTCAGGTACACCAACTGTGTGCTGCTGCGTATGAGCAGGAATATTCCTCATAGGAAGGGGGGGTACCCATGGTCAAACCCTACATGTTCCTTAGAACCTCGTGGAGTCTGTTGACATCACCCCCTCCAGCAAGTAGTTGGCCTCCTCGTCACATATGGCGAGGTTCGCCTGCAGGTCATAATGGCGCCACATCTGTGTTAAGCATAAAAGTTTCATGTCAGTACTTATTTCACCTATAAAAACATTACATAAACATTCAAAAGCTAAAAAATACTTAAAGTACTGTCAAAAATTATTCTCACCTTGAGGACCCCAGTTGGTCCCGGGCGGTAGCATCAAGTTCGGGTTTCCAGTAAAGTCCATTCCCTCATAAGCATAGTCATCAATTATCACAATTTGGCTACGAAGCCACTGGAAGAAATCTTCGTCGAAGAAATGCCGGATCGGTCCTCCTCCTGTGCGAGGATCAAGTGATGACCAACGACCCTACCTTGGCTCCCTTAGATCAAGGGGACCTAAGCTCATCCTTGGGCGCATAACATGTACCCTCTCAAGGAAGAATGAGACTATGATAGTACCGTACCCAAAACTGTGTTGGGTACGAGTCTTGCATGTTGTTAATTCTAGCTTCAATTAGCGAAGCAATGCTTCACACCAGTTGAACATCTGTGGCTGGACACAGTCAACTACAAGAAACAGTTGGGCCTTTGTCACAACGTGGGGACTCTTTGACCCCGCCAACTACACAATCAACCATAAAACTGCCCTCATAGACCGGGATCTTATCCTCTCTATGGGGACTCTGTTGCTGACTAGTCCACTCTTAGGGATGCAGTAGGATTGTACCAACTTTGAGGTAGATCGTGGATCTGGCCTGCCACTGGTGAGGTTTTCCTGTGCCCCATAGCACGGCAAACCAGTCAAAAAATATAAGTCATCACAGTCAATAGCTAGCACTTGATCTCCAATTATGAACACTTGCTCGTGTTCATCCCAACGCTGGATAATTCATCTCATTAAATCCTCCTGCCCTTTCATCAGCTCCAGCTTTGCATACTTTAGTAAACTGTAGCGGCGCAATGCAAGTATGCATGCTAGATTGTTTCACATCAGTAATTCATCATTATCATGGGCCCGTTCTCTCCATAGGTGAGTCATTTCGGCTCGAAACCTGCACAAAATAACCCTAAAAATAGTTAAAATGGGGCAAAAACACTTAAGGCATCCATGCATGAGGTTTGTTACTGCGCCCTTTAGCTCTAACACTACCCCGAGTGCTGCACAGGGAGGATTAACGCCCTCCAATGGCTCGTACAGAGCGTTTAATGCTCCCTACTAGCCATCTGGAGGGCGCTAATGCGGAAATAGGGCTTTAGGGCACCTCAGATCTGCAAAATTCCACCCATAAAACTATCAATAAAGGTTAAGCAATGCATAGATCAAGGTTTTAGCTTTCACCTGGGACTGACAACACATCGAATGGTTGGTTGGATCTCCTGCAATGGTCTGCGGAAAATCTGCTCCTCTTTAGCTCTAGAATGCTCTCACAAATCTCAAAATAGTGAAAATGATGCATGTGAAAGCTCAAAGCATTTCCTTATATTATTTTGGAGAAATGGTTTTCTGATTTTTTGATGAAAGTACCTTCAGGAATGAAAAGCAGTAAAAGCTGCATGCAATTCTCAATAGACCAATTTTTGAGATATTTTATTGCTCTTTAAAAAATAAGAAACATCTTCGAGTTTTCATCGTTGCACTCGTTAAATCTATACGACGATGATCTAAGCAACTCTTTTTTGATCTTTTTCTAGCTCATTAAGCTGAAAAAGACCAAGGGAGAATTCTTTTTAGGCACTTGTTTCTCGCTCTTTAAACTGAAAAAATCTTGAGCTTTGGCTTTAGGCTCGTTAAAATTTATAAAGATGACCCGAGCATTCTTTTTCAGTACTTTTCTCGCTCATTAAACTAAAAAATCCTGAGTTTTTTCTACCGGGCTCGTTAAAAATATATGGCAGTAGCCAGAGAACATTATTTTTGGGACCATTTCTTGCTCTTAAATCAAAAAATCCCTGAGTTTTTCTCCTCCTTCGAGCTCGTTAAATCCATGAAGAAGGAATGAGCAGTTCTTTTCCCTCTTTTTCTCGCTCACTAAACTGAAAAAGATACCCTGCGTTTCCTTCATTTGACTCATTAAAATTTTTGATGAAGGTATTGAGTTTCTCGCCGCGTGACTCATTAAAGATTCACGACGAAAAACGAGTTTAGTCCGTCTTCTCCTACTCGTAACAAAATGAACTCGACATCTATTGAAAATAGGTTTCTCTTTATTCGGGCTCAATATATTAACTTACAGAAAAGTAACTGATCCAGGTATACTATTAACCTTTTGTCGCACCCGGTTAACAACTATGACAAGGCATCACCATGGAGTCTCTCTTTACGATCTTTTCAGACTCTCTAAATATGAAAAGACCATTGAGTTTTCTAGTCTGGACTCTTTAAATTACATAGACAAGATATAGAGTTATTATTTTTACGATACTTTTTAGACTCTTAAAACATGAAAAAATCGACGATTTTGCCTGTCTGGATTCATTAAACTGATCAGATAGGGCAAAGAGTTGCTCTTTTTGCAGTCCTTTTCAGACTCTTTAAATATGAAAAGATCGATGAGTTTATCCGTCTGGACTCATAAAATTAATCAGACAGGGAAAGTGGACAATACAACTGTATTCCGTATTAGAAAGCATGATTTGGCAGCAGTCGTTCCCTTGAACATGGTACTCCCTTAGATAAATCTTCCTTTTGACGGTCTCTCAATATGAACCTTACCATCCTATGAGTTTTAGCCTATATACCCTAATGTAATTGCATTTCCGTATCCTGACACTCTGTAGTGTTCATGAGTCTAGTGCTGTCTGGTTAAAACCATTGTCGTGCCTTCTATTGTTCAAGGGAGCTAAATCAGAGACCATTGTAGCGTAGGTCTCCCCATTCTTTCCCATGTTTGTTTTGGAAAAACGTTCACATCGGACCCCAGATCCAAAATGACTTGGTCCATCTCATAATCACCTATCTGCGCGGTGAGCCTCATCTCGTGCCCCGTTCATTCCTTATGTTGCCAATTTTTCTGACCACCCGCTGTCCATTAGGGACCTTCTCCTTGATGGCACATTTGTTTATTAATTCCTGCAGGCCTTCCACAACTTTTATATTGTGTAGAAGCTTTATGCAGGTCTCCAAAAACGTAGTAAGTATAGAGGGATCAACCTCTGTAGGCATGCTGATTTCTTACACCTTATCCTGGATTCCTGATGTGGAGGCCTCAACGCAGCTCTTCTTGGCTTCCATGAAGGTTTCTTTAGCGTGATTCAGATCAAAAGCAACTTCTCTGGGGCTTTGTGGACCCATATGTCCTCTTCAGGTTGTTTTCATTTATCATTTTCAGTCGTTATTCCACTCCTTAGTACTATATTCATACTTTGATCTTCCTTGCGGGGCTCAGCTCTCATCATCTGTAATTTCTGTGTAGGTTACTGAGGCTATGCTTTATTCTCTTGCATTTTAGCTATCAACATGAGGCATTCTTCTATAGTATGGTTAAACTTGTTGCAATATTGAAATGAAGGGCGTGTCTCATTTTGAAACTCCTGCACGTAGTGTGTTGGCTGTCCGCAGTTGTAGCATATCATCTGACCACAGCCTCTACTAGGCCCTCCTCCTCCTTGACCCCGTCTTAGTCCATGATAAACTCCTTGTGCTCCTCCAGCGACTTACTCTCGAGGCTGAGTTTCTGCTTGCATCCAATATGTATGTGTTCTTTCCATCATTAGCTCATAGCTACGCCTGTGGCGCTCATTGTGGCCCACCAATTTGCAGAAGTTACAAAACAACTGCTGGGGTGTCTGGATGAACTTTTGAAGTAAATGACAATTATCCATTGCATGTTGTCTAGCAACCTGACAAATAGCGCACCATAATGCAGCCACCATGCTCGACCCTACTGGAGCTTCTGCCTTCAGGGGAATTGGTCCCCCTCTTGTAATATAATTTGAGTACATGGGACAATGGTATTTATCGTGCCCCCTGTTAGGGCCTAAATCTACCTTAGGCTGAGAAAGGCAAGTCTAGGGTCACATCAAACCACACTTAACCACTTAACCTGGTAGCTAGCCCTACAAGGTTGGGAGAGGGCTCTCTCCTTGTAAATCTCAGGAAAATATAGGAAATGAGGCTTGAGATGACTGATATAAAGAATAATTTTAGGCTAGGTATATGCTCAGAGGAGTTTGATTGAATTTTAAGTTGGTTTGCTAAATCAATAGTGAAAGGCAGTTTTGGGTCCGGGGAATGGACTCAGTCTTGCAGAGGTTTCTGTGGGGCGAGGTGGGCAAATGCTTTAGTAATAATGGAAAGTCTTAATACTGGTGAAGATTTGGAGAGGGCATGAAAGTATCAGGAATCCTCTTCAAACAGTAGAAAACATATAAAACTAAACAAACCCTAAGGTAGAGCACTGCAACATCAATGAATTCCACCTTTATACTTGATTCATTTATTTAAGCTGAAAAGAGAGAGATAATGGCACACATAAACACATGATAAATTGAATCACAGAAGAAAAAACAACACTAAATCACCTTGCCACAAGAATCCCACAAAATGTTGCAAACCCTGGTATATTTCCTTGCCAAACTGCAGAGATGAATGTATAATAATGCTCAAAGCATTCACAAGAGTCCAACCTTTACAAATGACTAAAAAAGTACTAGATATAGGAAAAATAAATCCATGCTAGCCTTTAGGGGTCGAACTCATGAGTTTAGGAGCTGTTTCAACAAGATCTAAACTAAGAACTGAAAAATAGGTAGTGGAACAGCTTGCCTCTAAAACCTAGGAAACTGATTCATGCAGTTCAAAACCACCTATACGTGATGTATCTACCTCCATGAGTGAATTTTTATCATTTCTACATCAAAGTCCATCAATTTACATCAATTTACAACATGATTTTGACCATGAGAGAGAAAAAAGTCAAACTGAGAAAAAACTAGGCGAAAAACAGAGTATTTTGGCAAAAATGACACTTTTCCATCCTGTGCGTAGCGCCACTTTCCTGTGCGTAGTGCTTTTTCCCAGCTAATTTTGGAAGCTTTCCTGTGCACCCAATTTGCTCCAAGTGGGCTTGTTGGAAAGTTCTATCTGTCTACTTTCCAGAACAAGTGGAATTTCTAAGTTAGGTGTCCATTTTCCCCTCCAATAATTAGTTCTTCTAACACTGCTTCCTGTGTGGCCAAAAAGGGGCAGAGACGACATTTTTGAGGTGTTTTTGACCCGTTTGGAGGCCCAAAACTTGACAAAAATTTCTAGTAATTTCTAGGTATTAATAATTTTTCACAAAGAATCCAAAAATGTAGAGTTTTCCTCTAGAGGAGGTCCCTAGCAAAAGTGAGCACCGGTTGGCGCTATGCAGCAGGCAGAAAAACCTGTTTTTTCCTTCAAATTTTCAAAATTGTCAAAACTGTGCCAAATTTCTTGAAATTTGGAATGACCGACTTGCATTAAGTACTAAGTTGGGCCAATGAAGCTTCAACCAAGATCTTGAGCTTGTCTTGCTCTTTCTTGCTCCTTAAAGTTTTCCTCAACTTGGCTTTTAGGCTCCTTATTCTCGCTTTGCAAATCTTGTTTCTTGCCAAATAATGAAAAGCCATGTGACTCAACATCTTTTTCTCCTTATTCGATTTCTCAAGCAGCTTCTCCAAGTGCATTTTTTCCCTCTCTAGCCAAGATTCCCGGTCAGCATCAACCTCTTTCTTAAGCGGTGTCAATTTGACTTTCCTCCTCTTTGTTGCTTGTTGGTTTTCCCTTATGTTTTGCAGCTTCAATATTGTTTGCTTGCCCTCCAATTGTTTGTTTCGTTGCTCAAAGTAATTTATGATCCACTTAGCTCATTCAAGGTTAAGAGATAAGTCATGAATGTCAACTTCTTGCTCCTTGATGATCTCCTTGAGTTTTGAGCTTTGGGAGCCCAAATCAGTATCATCATCTTGAATCAAAATGAAATCTCTCTCTTGACCTTCAAAAGGCCCTTCTCATGCAATGGTTGTTTCCCTTTATCCTGTACCTGCTCTGCTAAAGAAGAACACAAAGCCCCTTTCACCCCTGGTGAAGATAGCATTTTCCTGTTGTCAGATGAAGGAAACGAGACCCCTTCCACCCCAGGTGGAGATAGTACTCGTTTGGTAGCTGCAAATAAACTTCTTATGCCCTTTTCATAAGTGAAAAATACTGGCACACTGGTAGTTTGAGTCTCATGCACTTCTTGCTAATTTGAAGGCCCTACTGCCTCTTGAAATGCTGATGGGGTCACTTAAGGGCTTTTGAAAATTTCATGTGAAATGAAATCATCCCATGAAACATTCAACAAACTTAGCTGATGCAAAACCATAATCTTGATCAATGCAAAGTGATAAATGTTGTTGTACTGTTGATGAGGAGGTTTTCTTTGCACCAATGTGGTCATTTTCTCAATATTTCTGCATATGAAATAGGGGAGGTTCATCATCCTCACTCTAGTGAAATGCATCAATAATCTAACATGATAAGTGTAAAAGCGAGAAAATCTCCCTTCACAGCTGAAGTATTTGATAATGAGCTTTATGAGTGGAGCATAAGTGTCCTGTAGGTATTTGAAAGGGAAAACCCTACTGATTTTCTTCTGATAGCTAGTCTTGATATAAGGCTCATAATTTTATTTGTCCACAAGCTGTCCTTTGTTCCATTGTTCACCCACATTCAGAATACTTGTTCCTTCAATGACAGTTTCAGGTGTCAAAGTGAAGGTAACACCTGCTATATTGATCTGGCCATTATGAATATGGAGAACAAAAAGTCTAGCAAGCTCATGGTGGTATTTCACTCTTTCCACCATCTCACAAAACTGGTAGCAAGACTGATGTTTGAAACATGCTACTGCAAGAGGACAAGCCAATAGCTCTGTGAGTGTAGTGGGCTCCTCCCGGATGTGTTTTCCTCCCTTATGTGGTTTTCTTGGTGCATGGATCTCTTGGGAGGAATCACTCACAGTTTCCTCATCCCTTTCATAAGCTGAATCTGTTTCCATATTTGCCACTGTTTGATGTTCAATGATGAGTATGAAGAGATTTTATATCAAGAATAGGTGTTTGTTGTTTGATGAATGGGATTGATGAGTGGGACTGATGAATGAGGGATTTGATGCTGGATGTAGGGTTTTAGGGAGTGAGAGGGTTTGGGAATAGTGGAAATTTGTTGTTAGGGTTGTAGGGTTTTGGGGATAGGGGGATAGGATGAGTGTGAATGAGAGAGGGAAGGGAAAATGAAATGAGGGAAATGTGGTGAAGGGGAATGTAACAATGATGGAAGGGAGCAAAACAGCAATAATGACAAAATTGCAAACCCTAGATAGTTTTTGTAATATGACTGTGCAGCAAACTAGGGTTTGTTTTTTTTCACCTATTAAAACACCATGAAGGAGGATCAAATGTCTTGCAATGGCACTTAGGAATGTTTACTTACTAGGAAGAATGAAGATTGCAAAGTTTTAGAGCTTGAGGAGGTCGATTGGGTGAAATTTAGCCTTGGAGAACCAGTGCGCCGCGCCAACACATAGGTGTGCCGCACTAAACTAGTGTGCCGTGCCAGTTCAACCTTCAGTGTATTTTCTATGCTCTATGCTCCGCATTGATCAGGTGTGCCCACCACTACCCAGGTGCGCCGTGCCACTACCTAGGTGCACCGCGCCCAGGAAACTTCAGAACTTTGCTGCGTTTTTCCTCCCTTTACCTCAAAAACATGATTTGCTCTTGTTTTCTTGCTTTTGGCACAAATGAAGTTCTTCAACACAATGGGCAACTTTATATACAAGTGACTTTAATTTTTCATTTTAAAAAAACCCACTTTCTAATGTATGCCTTTCACTTTATCCTTTAAAACTCTGTTTTGCAGTTTGACTTTCTTTTTGAATTTTGATGGACTAATGCTTTAAATTTCTTGTCTCTTTTGCAGGAGCTGGAGTGTAGGAGTTTTGCAAGGTGACGCAAGTCTGCATTTATGGACTTATTACATATAGGAAAAATAAAATTACATGAAATTTACACATAGAACATAAAACTCTGTTTTTCCTCAAAACAGGGTTTTGAGGAAAAATCAATCAATTAAAGGATATCCTTATTGAAAATTTTGATGCTGAGACCTTATTAGACCTCTTCATATGCCTGCTGACCATTATTGAGCTTTTACATGACTATGATGATAAAACCTAGACCTAATGAGACCTAAAACCCTAAAAATTACTTTTGCACATGTAAAGAGAAAAGATGACTGTAAATGACTTGAATTTGTGAAAATAGGCTAGCAGGTAAAGACCATGAGGGAAATTTCAGACTGAGCCACTACCATCAAATGATCCATGACCTAATGGAATGCAGCTGATCAGATGAGACACCTAAAATGCAATGCAAAAAGAGAATTTTGATCATTGATGGAGGGATGAAGATACCGACACTAACATTGGCTGCAATGGGGATGGTAGCTCTTGAGAGGTGCCAAGAACTACATATCTTTGGAAAGCAAACAATGCCTCTTCCATTGGGCTATGGAGTCAATATCTTGGCAGCAAAAACATCAAAACTGAAGACTCTAGACTCAAGACTCAAGACTCATAACTGAAATGAAATTGACACAATACTAAAACACAACTGACGAACTAGAAAATATGCTCAAAATGGAGCTTATTCAATAAAACCTACTCTAACTATTCCATTCATCACCTGATCAAGTGAAGTGAAATAACCAATGCAACAAAGTAAGAATTTTTGCTGCTATTTTCATTCTCGACAAGTGCTTTCTTATGAACATCAAGAAAGAACTACTGAAAGGCAACTCCCATGAAAACTTGTAAACAAATCCGTTGAATGATATGGATTCTCTACCTGACTCCAAAAACATTGCATAAGTATCTTGAAATTCATGCACACTGGAACTTAGCTCATCTAATGGATTTCTTTTCTTCTCCTCGTATCATGAATGCAAACTTTCATCTGAGTGTTGTGACGAGACTCCTGCTGAAAATGACAAAGAAACCAGCTGCTGGATCATGTTTGTATCGGTACTTTTTTCAAGCTCACAATTAGCTAATGGAGAAGGACATTGACTGCAGACATTATCCAACACATTAGCTATTGGATCGTGAAAAACTTGAAAAGACTACTACAACCCATTTTCTATTGGTTCCGATGATATTACATGATTTCCTATAGGCTGCTCATCCTTTACTGAAGATGTACTATGCAAAGTTTCCTTCAAAAACTGAAATGATTCAAAACAGAATGGTACGGAATCATATTGCATCCTTTGATCATATGTTATAGCTTCCAATTTTTCATTTGCAACTTGAAAATCAATGGCATTTGGAGGCTGTAAATCTGGATATGAGAAGTCTTGAACAAGGTTTTCATTGCCCTCAATATGGTCCAGATCCAGACTTGTCGACAGTTGGTTTTTGATTGCAGGAAAGTTGTCTATGATGAACTGAAATGAAGCAAAACAAAAAGGAAAATATCCTTCACTTACTTGAAAATTTGTTGCACTTTTCTCCTCACTTCCATAGCTTCTATGTAACGACTGATCATTGTACTCGAACTGCTGAAAGTGAACTTCCTCCTCCCACAAACTAGCTACTGGTTTTTCTACAAGACTAGCTTCTGTTTGGAGAACATAATCATCATCATACTGATCAAACTGAGGAAAATCATCAGTATAAAATACATCATCAAACATGCATGCCATATCAACAGATCTCTCTTCTCCAAGATGATCTATAAAACAATCATTATCAGATCTATGACAACTGGGATAAGAAAGAAAAAGTTTTTGTCAGGCCAGGGTAACTCCAGAATGAGCGGAAGAAAAACTGATATCTAATTTCATTAGAGAACTATTGATTATATACAAGAAGGAGACGGAATAGTTCATCTTCTTGATGACTGTTCACGTTCCAGTTCACCCATCCGTTGAGGATTAGGTGTCAACATTCCCCCCCTTAATCTGAAGGGATGTTGGTGAGTCCAAGCATCGTTCTGAATCTTTCAAGCTTTTCTCTTCCAAGCGCTTTGGTGAAGATGTCTGCAATTTGCTCGTTTGTGGAACAATGACAGAGATGGATTGTTTTGGCCTCAACATGATGTCGAATCAGATGATATTTAATATTGATGTGCTTAGTACGATCATGGAACTTTGGGTTCTTGGCCAACTTTATTGCAGAGGTGTTATCAATCATGAGTGGAGTTGATTGTATTTGTTTTACCTGCAAATCTTCAAGAATTTTCCTGAGCCACACAATTTCTTTCGTTGCTTCAGCTGCTGCCACGCATTCTACTTCTGTTGTGGAATCTGATGGTACTGATTGTTTGTGTGATCTCCAGGAGACAGCTCCTGATCCAAGACTCATAGCATATCCTTAAGTAGATACCCCAGTTTCTTTGTCTCCATCGAAGTCTAAATCAGAGTATCCAATCAAGTTGTAGTCGTCCACCTGTGTATACTTGATTCCAAGGTCTTGAGTTCCCTTCAAGTACCTTAGAACTCTTTTTGCAGCAGACCAATGTCCCTCACAAGGCTTTTGCATAAACCTGGAGAGGATTCCAACAGCAAATGAAATGTCTGGTCTGGTAGTAGTGAGGTAGATGAGACTTCCTACAAGCTGTCTATACTTTGTTGCATCCACAAATTCCTTTCCTTCAATAGATGTGAGCTTCAAGTTTTGTTCCATTGGAGTAGAAAGAGGATTGCACTCTGTCATGCTAAATCTATTTAACAAATCTCCAATGTATTTCTTTTGAGAAAGAAATATGGATTTTGGATGTTGGGTTACTTCAATGCCAAGATAGTAATGAACATAGCCCAAATCAGTCATTTCAAAAAATTTTCTTAATTCTTTCTTTATGGATGCAATATAGCTTTCATTGTTCCCTGTCATTAAAAGATCATCTACATATACCACAAGATATACAACTGTTTTGCCAACTTTCTTGACAAATAAAGTTGCATCATCAAGATCAAAATGTTTGAAGTTGAGTTTCAGAAGATGCTCAGTTAGTTTTTCATACCAGGCTCGTGGTGCTTGTTTGAGGCCATACAAGGACTTCACAAGTTTGCATACTTTGTGTTCATGTCCTTTCACAGCAAACCCTTCAGGCTGGGACATAAAAACATTCTCTTTTAGATCTCCATTCAAGAATAAAATTTTTACATCCATTTGATGGACTTTCCAACCGTTCTGAGCAGCTAGTGCAAAGAGTGTCCGGATGGTGGCCCATTTTGCTGTGGGGGCAAAAGTTTCCTCATAATCGACCCCTTCCTTCTGTGCAAAACCTTTTGCCACAAGCCTAGCTTTGTGCTTGTCAAGTGAGCCATCAGCTTTGTGCTTGTTCTTGTAGACCCACTTGCAGCCAATTGGTTTGGTTCCAAATGGAGGATCAACCAGCTTCCAAGTGCCATTCTTTATGAGGGCATCATACTCCTTCTGCATCGCTTCTTTCCATTCATCATGAGAAGCAACTTCTTTGAAGGAAGTTGGTTCAAAATCTGTAGACAAGTTCAATTCACAAACATAAGTAACATCCATATCAACAGGTGAATTAGAGTTATCTACATCACCTCCATCTTGTCAGTTTGTATTTCTGGTTCCTGTTTTTCCAATTTCATCAGGATGAACACTTTCAAGTGTCTTTGTCAACCACTTTGGGGGACCTTTTTGAGATGGTCCAGGCTTCTCTGTTGATTGAGTTGGGACTGAATCAAGATTAAGTCTCCCAATTCTATCAATTACATCACTTAAAGCATCATCCGTTGTTGGAGTGTCATGCAGGGGAGATTGTTCTTCAGAAGAAGAAGATTCCACATGTTGATCTAGTATAGGAATCCCCCCTTCAAGATGTGGAATCTGATTATCAAACTCTTGAAATGATTTCGGTTTTGTGAATCTATCCAATCGATCAAGTTGCCGCTCAACATCACTGTCAGATTTGGATGATTCAAGAAAAATGACATCTCTAGATATAACAAACTTTTTATTTACTTCATCATAGAGACGGTATGATTTAGAGGTGTTTGAATACCCTAGGAAGATACACTTATGACTTCTAGCACCAAGTTTGTTTCTATGTACCTTTGGTATTAAAGCATAACAGGTGGAACCAAAAATCCTGAGATGTTTTACCGAAGGAACATGTCCATACCACAATTCATAAGGAGTCTTGTTTCTTATAGCACTAGATGGACATATATTCTTTATATATTCAGCACATAGAACAACATCAACCCAAAACATTGTCTTTACATTTTTGAAGAAAAGCATGGATCGTACCATATTCAAGATTGTTCTATTCATTCTTTCTGCTACACCATTCTGTTGGGGATTATAAGGTACAGTTGTTTGATGTTTGATCCCATGTTGGCGAAGATAGTTTTCAAATTCATTTGATGTATATTCTTTTCCATTATCAGTGCGAATAGACCCAATATGAGATTGTGCATCATTTTCAATCCACTTATGAAAATTCTTGAATGTTTGAAAAGAATCAGATTTGTTCTTCAATAAATAAACCCAACACATTCTGGTGTAATCATCAATAAATGTCATGATATATTCATTTCCATTTGCAGAAGGAACATGCATTGGACCACATAAATCTGAATGAATGAGTTCAAGCTTCCTATGTGCTCTTGAATGTGAATCATGAAAAGACTGTTTGCTATGCTTTCCTAGAATGCAAGCATCACATTGCTTATGTTTTCTAGGAATTGTAGGCAAACCAGCAACACCATTTTTCTTCAATAAGCGGAGACTGTCATAGTTTAAATGTCCAAATCTAGCATGCCATAATAAACTTGACGGAAGTGTACCTTCTTCAGGATGAGAAATATATGAGAAATGTTGTGCATGAGCAGAGGTTCCTTGCAGTTTAAGAAGTCTTTCTTCTTCTATTCCCCTCATGTCAAGTGAGTGGTCAGATGCCTTTCTTACCTCAAGCTTTCCATCAAACATATGAATGGAGTGACCTTGCTGGCGGATGTGGACCAAGGACAACAAGTTTCTCTTGAGCTGTGGGAGATATAGAACATGATCCAGAAGAAAGTCTGGAAGACCAGGCAGTTTAAGCCTGATTGTGCCAAGCCCTGATGGCTTGATTTTTGACTGATCTGCAAAGTATACTGCTCCATCAACATTGTCAGTGAAATCTTAAAAAAAATCTTTCCTATGAGTCATATGACAGGTTGCTCCTGAATCAAGCAACCAATCATTTTTCGAAGAAGCAAGTGAAGCATTAAACAAGTCTTCATTTACTCTAATGTTACATTGTGCCTCAATATAGTGAGCGGATTCAGGTGCTTTACCTTTGTCTGTGTCATCAGTTTTACCTTTCTGCTGATTTCTTCTCTGCTCAATTTTGTCCCATGGTAGCTTGCATGTAGAAGCATCATGTGATCCATTTCGTTTGCAGCGAATGCAATGCAGATCTTCCTTTTCTTCTTGAGAATGTCTGCCCCCCCTGCCTTTGAAGTATCTTCCTCTTCCTCTTCGTCCACCTCTTCCTCTTGTAGAATCTTGAGCAGGATGCTTTTCTTTATGAGCAAGGCAAACAGTCTCTTCAAAAGATTCAGGGACTGTTTTTTTTCCAAAGGCTTTCTCTCTTTCAGCAAACTTTTTCACAAGAGACTCAAAGGTTATGTCTTTAAGATTTCCATTTGCTTGTAAAGACTCAAGATAATTGGAGTAGGTAGGATAGAGTGCTTTGAGAAAGGCAATAAGAGAGATATCTAGCTCAACCTTAGTGGATTTAATATCATGCATTATAGACTTTATTTCAGATGCAAGAGAAAGGGGATCATTATTTTTCAGTTCAAGAGTGAAGAGTTTAATCATGAGCTGAACAACTTCAAGTGCAGAATGTGAATCATAGAGTTCTTTCAGCTTTTGTAAAGCTTCAAAGGCAGTGGAATAGGATGAAATATGACGACTTACTTCTTCATTTATAGATGCTGCGATCAATGCATAGGCTTTGCTGTTCTTTTTTTCCCAAATGAAAAGTTCTTTATCTGATGTAGGCTGCACAGGGTCTTTGTCTTCTTCTCCGACACACTCCTTTCCACAACTCATTGTAGATGAGGGTGTGTTTTACCATCCGAGACCATTCAGAATAGTTCTCCTTGCCAGTGAGAACTATTCCGACCATAGAGATGATTGAATGCATTCTGTAAAAATTTCTTCTGCTGATAATCAAATCCTTCTGATATTTGCTAAAAGCATCAGCATTTCATCACTGTAATACTACTATGTTTTGAAAAAAATGTGCAAGGGATCACTTCAATATATCAATTTATCATGCAACACTACAAATGCTTTGATATATAAAATACTCTGACTGATATAACTTTGGATGCTTTGAAAACTGCTTATATAAACGCTGTGGATGATATATATAAACTGCGCAATACTATTTGAACTACCAAACACAGTTTTGTTACCATACGCAGCAATGTTCACTCTCAAAGACTTCCCACAGACGGTGCCAGATGTTATTTGTCAGTTACCATACCATATCCTCCTTAAAGTATTCAAACAACTTCCAAAACTTATTGAAATAGCGTCCAAAATGCATTCAATAACTTATTCAAGCAGCGCATTCAAAAACTTATTCAAGCAGCTTCATGTTCAAGAATGCATGGAAAACGACCCTCTGGATCCTTTCCGCTCCAAGTATAAGCATCTAAGAGACATGTCGATGCCAGTAGTCGTATCATACCGTTGATATGAATGGCGGTGTTTCCAAACCATTTCGTCCTGAGAACAACGAGCTGCAAGTCGGCGTCGGAGCGTAGAGCCAACGGCAGAGGCGGTCTGAGGTGGAGCCAGACAAACGTTCAGAGGTAATCAATGCGTAGAGAGACAGACGTTTAGGCAGGCAGAGGCGTTATGGCCAGGCAAACGTTTCAGGCAGAGGAGTTACAAGGAATCTGGGACCTGCGCTCTGATACCATGTCAGGCCAGGGTAACTCCAGAATGAGCGGAAGAAAAACTGATATCTAATTTCATTAGAGAACTATTGATTATATACAAGAAGGAGACGGAACAGTTCATCTTCTTGATGACTGTTCACGTTCCAGTTCACCCATCCGTTGAGGATTAGGTGTCAATAGTTTTGGATCAGCTTCTTGTTCTTCTTCAATCAACGAGCCAGGGTCTTGAACATCATACTCATTCCTTGTAGTGATCTTCTGCATCATCTCTTCCAGTGAACTTACCAAAATGTCGAGCTTTACCTCTAAAGATGTCAATTCCTCTGGATCTATGTTTTTCATCTCTTCTTCCTTCAGCTTTTCCTTTCTGATTAGCAAATGAGCCTCTACATCTACTGCACTGTTTTGCATCTCTTCAAGAGTTGCAAGGTTCCTTTCCCTCAACTAAAACTCCATTTCCAGATCAAAGGCATCCGGGTAGTGCAAGAGAGCAGATCCATGAGGAGGCCTTATACTAATCGGCATCAAAAGATAGACTTGGTTAAATCTGGCAGAAAATTGTTGTACTGTCTCCCCTGGCAGTCTTTTCAGTTGGTTATACTCTTCTATAATCAAGAAAGGGTTTTTTCTCACCACCCACATGTCGAGGAATACCTTGACAAACTGTTGGAAATCTAATATGCTCACATCAGGTAGGGTCTTGAACCAACTCTTGACTTTGCCTTGCAAAGAAAGAGAAAAAAGCCTAATACTGACATATTCTTCATCAACTTCAAAAAGGTCGAGAAAAGACTCAAAATTAAATATGTCTCTCAGCAGTGATGTTGTCGCGTTTACCATCGAATCTTGGTAGATATAGGTAATGATTTTTAGGGAATGTATGGTATATAGGAGGTAAAACCAGAGGCTTGTATCGATCTGGAATTTTACAAGGTATAGGAGAATGTATAGAAGGAGTAGAATTAGTCTTGGTCTCTTTAGGCTCATCAGTTTGAAGACGGTCATCACAAGATTCAGAAAAAGGGTCTTGATCGATATCAAAGGCATGCAATTTTTTGGTATTCACAATCTTCAAAGGGAAGGAATCAAATGAAGGCCAAGGATATCTTCTAAAATACAATATACTTTGAAAAGACTTCTTGAAATTCTCAGGAAAAGAGAAGAAATAATTTATAATAAAGAACAAAATGTCTTGGATGAAATTCCAACTTGAATACCTGAGCTTTCCATATTGTCCTTTCGTGTTTCTGCTGGTCGGGTTCATCCTCCAGTGGAGTCCTTGGATATAATCTTGAAACTGATTTGGAGTCGCCAGGTGAATGATTTCAGCCTTCTGATGTCTAATCGTTGTCCACCATCAACAATCAAATCTTAACTTGAATGATCTTTTCCAGAGAAGATATGTCACCTCTTTCCTAGTATGGTCGATGTTCAGTTCATATACTAAACTGGAGATTGACTAAAGCAGCATTCATCTACTATGCACTTACAGAGCAAGAGTAGTTCGAAGGCTACCTGGCTAACTTCAAGCTCCGTCTGTAGTTTATAAAGCAAACAAAAATAATGAACAAACAAACTTTTATTCCCCAGTATGGTTGCCACTATGTTAGGGCCTAAATCTACCTCAGGCTGAGAAAAGCAGGTTTAGGGTAACATCAAACCACGCTTAACCTAGTAGCTAGCCCTACCAGGTAGGGAGAGGGCTCTCTCCTTTTCAATCTCAGGAAAATATACCAAATGAGGCTTTAGATGACTGATATAAATAATAATTTTAGGCTAGGTATATGATCAGAGGAGTTTGATTGAATCTTATTTTGGTTTGTTGGATCAATAGTGAAAGGCAGTTTTGGGTTCGGGGAATGGACTCAGTCTTACAGAGGTTTCTGTGGGGCGAGGTAGGCACATGCTTTAGTACTTTGAAATAAGTGAAATGGAAAGTCTTAAGATTGGTAAGAAGTTGGAGAAGGCATGAAAGTATCAGGAATCCTCTTCAAATAGTAGAAAACATATAAAACTAAGCAATTCCTAAGGTAGAGCACTGCAACATCAATGAATTCCACCTTTATACTTGATTCATTTAGTTAAGCTGAAAAGAGAGAGATAATGGCACACATAAACACATGATAACTTGAATTACAGAAGGAAAAACAATACTAAATCACCTTGCCACAAGAATCCCACAAAATGCTGCAAACCCTGGTCTATTTCCTTGCCAAACTGCAGAGATGAATGTACAATAATGCTCAAAGCATTCACAAGAGTCCAACCTTTACAAATGACTGAAAAAGTACTAGATATAGGCAAAAAACAACCCATGCTAGCCTTTAGGGGTCAAATTCATGAGTTTAGGAGCTATTTCAACAAGATCTAAACTAAGAACTGAAAAATAGGTAGTGGAACAGCTTGCCTCTAAAACCTAGGAAATTGATTCATTTAGTTCAAAACCACCTATACATGATGTATCTACCTCCATGAGTGAATTTTTATCATTTTTACATCAAATTCCATCAAGTTACATAAATTTACATCAATTTACATCATGAATTTGAACATGAGAGAGAAAAACATCAAACTGAGAAAAAACTAGGCGAAAAACAAAGTTTTTTTGGCAAAAATGACACTTTTCCATCCTGTGCATAGCGCCACTTTTCCTGTACATAACGCTTTTTCCTAGCTGATTTTGGAAGCCTTCTTTTGCACAAAATTTGTTCCAAGTGGGCTTGTTGGAAATTTCTATCTATCTATTTTTCAGAACAAGTGGAATTTCTGAGTTTGGTGTCCATTTTCCCCTCCAAAAACCAGTTCTCCCAACACTGCTTCCTGTGTGGCCAAAAAGGGGCAGAAAGGGCATTTTTGAGGTGTTTTTGACCCTTTTGGAGGTCCAAAACTTGATAAAACTTTGTAGTAATTTCTGGGTATTCATAATTTTTCACAAGGAATCCAAAAATGTAGAGTTTTCCTCCAGATGAGGCCCCTAGCAAAAGCGAGCGTAGGGTGGTGCTACGCACCAGGCAGAAAAACCAGTTTTTTCCTTCAAAATTTCAAAATTGTCAAAAGTGTGCCAAATTTCTTGAAATTTGGAATGAGTGATGTGCATTAAGTATTATGTTGGGCCAAGGAAGCTTCAGCCAAGATCTTGAGCTTATATTGCTCTTTCTTGCTCCTCAAAGTTTTCCTCAACTTGGCTTTTAGGCTCCTTATTCTCGCTTTGTAAATATTGTTTCTTGCCAAATAATGAAAAGCCATGTGCCTCAACATATTTTTCTCCTTATTTGATTTCTCAAGCAACTTCTCCAAGTGCATATTTTCCCTCTCTAGCCAAGATTCCCGGTTAGCATCAACCTCTTGCTCAAGCGGTGTCAATTTGACTTTCCTCCTCTTTGCTGCTTGCCGGTTTTCCCTTATGTTTTGTAGCTTCATGATTGTCTGCTTGTCCTCCAACTGTTTGTTCCATTGCTCAAGGTAATTTATGATCCAATTAGCTCTTTCAAGGTTAAGAGATAAGTCATGAATGTCATCTTCTTTCTCCTTGTTGATCTCCTTGAGTTTTGAGCTTTGGGAGCCCAAATCAGTATCATCATCTTGAATCAAAATGAAATCTCTCTCTTGACCTTCAGAAGGCCCTTCCTCATGCAATGGTTGTTTCCCTTTATCCTATACCTGCTCTGCTGAAGAAGAAGGCAAAGCCCCTTTCACTCCTGGTGAAGATAGCATTTTCCTGTTGTCAGATGAAGGGAACGAGACCCCTTCCACCCCAGGTGGAGATAGTACTTGTTTGGTAGCTGCAAATAACCTCCTTGTGCCCTTTTCATAAGTGACAAATACTAGCACACTGGTAGTTTGAGTCTCATGCACTTCTTGCTAATTTGAAGGCCCTCCCGCCTCTTGAAATGCTGATGGGGTCACTTGAGGGCTTTTGAAAATTTCATGTGAAATGAAATCATCCCATGAAACATTCAGCAAACTCAGTTGACGCAAAACCACAATCTTGATCAATGCAAAGTGATAAATGCCATTGTACTGTTGATGAGGAGGTTTTCTTTGCACCAATGTGGTCATTTTCTCAATATTTCTGCATATGAAATAGGGGAGTTTCATCATCCTCACTCTAGTGAAATGCATCAATAATCTAACATGATAAGTGTACAAGCGAGAAAATCTCCCTTCACAGCTGAAGTATTTGATAATGACCTTTATGAGTGGAGCATAAGTGTCTTGTAGGTATCTCAAAGGGAAGACCCTACTGATTTGCTTCTGATAGATAGCCTTGATATAAGGCTCATAATGTTATTTGTCCACAAGCTGTCCTTTGTTCCACAGTTCACGCACATTCGGAATACCTGTTGCTTCAGCTACAGTTTCAGGTGTCAAAGTGAATGTAACACCTGCTAAATTGACCTGGACATTATGAAGATGGAGAACAAAAAGTCTAGCAAGCTCATGGCGGTATTTCACTCTTTCCACCATCTCACAAAACTGGTAGCAAGACTGATGTTTGAAACATGCTACTGCAAGAGGACAAGCCAATAGCTCTGTGAGTGTAGTGGCTCCTCCCGGATGTGTTTTCCTCCTTTATGTGGTTTTCTTGGTACATGGATCTCTTAGGAGGAATCATTCACAGTTTCCTCATCCCTTTCATAAGCTGAATCTGTTTCCATATTTGCCACTGTTTGATGTTCAATGATGAGTATGAAGAGATTTTATATCAAGAATAGGTGTTTGTTGTTTGATGCATGAATGGGCTTGATGAGTGGGATTGATGAATGAAGGATTTGATGCTAGATGTAGGATTTTAGAGAGTGATAGGGTTTGGGGATGCAAATTAGGGTTTGGGAATAATGGAAATTTGTTGTTAGGGTTCTAGGGTTTTGGGGATAGGGGGATAGGATGAGTGTGAATGAGAGAGGGAAGGGAAAAAGAAATGAGGGATTTGTAGTGAAGGGGAATGTAACAATGATGCAGGGGAGCAAAATAGCAACAATGACAAAATTGCAAACCCTAGACGGTTTTTGTAATATGATTGTGCAGCAAACTAGGGTTTATTTTTTTCACCTATTAAAACACCATGAAGGAGGTTAAAATGTCTTGCAATGGCACTTAGGAATGTTGACTTACTTGGAAGAATGAAGATTGCAAAGTTTTAGAGCTTGAGGAGGTCGATTGGGTGAAATTTAGCCTTGGAGGACCGGTGTGCCGCGCCAACACACAGGTGCGCCATGCTAAACTGGTATGCTGTGCCAATTCAACCTTCAATGTATTTTCTATGCTCTGTGTACCACGCCGATCAGGTGCGCCGTGCCACTACCCAGGTGCGCCACACCCAGGAAACTTCACAACTTTGCTGCGTTTTTCCTCCCTTTACCTCAAAAACACGATTTGCTCTTGTTTTATCACTTTTGGCACAAATGAAGTTCTTCAACACAATGGGCGACTTTATATACAAGTGACTTTAATTTTTCATTTAAAAAGAACCCACTTTCTAATGTTTTCCTTTCACTCTATCCTTTAAAACTCTGTTTTACAGTTTCACTCTCTTTTTGACTTTTGATGGACTAATGCTTTGAATTTCTTGTCTCTTTTGCAGGAGCTGGAGTGCAGGGGTTTGGCAAGGTGACCCAGGGCTGCATTTCCGGACTTATTACATATAGGAAAAATAAAATTACATGAAATTTTACACATAGAACATAAAACTCTGTCTTTCCTCAAAACATGGTTTTGAGGAAAAAACAATCAATTAAAGCATATCATTATTGAGATTTTTGATGCTTAGACCTTATTAGACCTCGTCATGTTCCTGTTGACCATTATTGATCTTTTACATCACTATGATGACAAACCCTAGACCTAGTGAGACCTAAAACCCTAAAAATCACTTTTGCAGATGTAAAGAGAAAAGATGACTGTAAATGACCTGAATTTGTGAGAATAGGCTAGCAGGTAAAGACCATGAGGGAAATTTGAGACTGAGACACTACCATCAAATGATCCATGACCTAATGGAATGCAGCTGATCGAATGAGACACCTAAAATGCAATGCAAAAAGAGAATTTTGATCACTGATGGAGGGATGAAGATACCGACACTAACACCCCCAGCTCTTGTACTTCAGACACTAGACTTCCACACTCACCTCTAGCTTAGTCTCCTTGTCTTTCTTCAAGCTCTACAGTGTTAAGTGTAAGCTCTGTAACGGAGAGTGGATCTGTTGTACCTCCAAGGTTGCATCTGTTTGGTCAATTTAGTGTCCTAAGTTGCTCTACATAAATTATCAATCCGAGTATCGTAAATTGATGAAGTGTAGTGCACTGTTTGTGCTAGCTAACCCTTCTTACTTCATTGTTTTTATGCTTTATGTTGTTTTGGGGTTTTTTGGTCTTTTAATTCCTAATGATTTACAATGTAAATTATCAAAACTAAATCTAACTTTCTTAAAGACTGCTCAAAATCTAAAAATGAAAACATAGCTAAGAAAGAAATGAAAACAAAGTTTTTATTGTTATTTTACGATTATTTCCAAATCATGAATTAAAACTGAAAGTGAAATTTGTAATTGATGTCTAACTAATTAGATAAATAAAACTAAATGAAATAATTGGTTACTATGCCTCTCAATTTTGGGAGAAAGTCTCCTTGGGATGACATTTAAGTAATTATGTACTTCATTAATCTAAGAGAAATCAAATACAAAGATGCAGTAATAACTCATTGCATAGATGAAATTTTCAACCACTTAGTTAAGTATGAATTATCAACTTGAAGGGTTTGCCATAAACATTCATTGACATCATGAGTTAGTATTTTAAACTAAAAATGAAATGGAAAAGACAGTAAATGACACTGATCAGTTTAATTGAGAATTTAAACTAGCAAAACAATGAATGAAGTAAACTATCCAACAATGTATCCTAATCATTCTTCAATCCTACTCTCATCCTGAAACAAGGTTAGTTTTTAATTGAAGAAACAAGATTACACTATTGAGTTCTATCTTCTAAACTACTGATAAGAACTAAAAAGAAATCAAGCTAGTGGAAACCACTTTAAATTATAAACACTGTTAGTAAAATAATGATAGAAATTGCATTATAAACACTGTTAGTAAGAAAATGATTATAAACACTATTAAGAAAATGATGAATTTACAGTTAACAAGAAGAATAAAAATAAATAAAATGAAACCTTCTTCAGTGCAGGGGCCCTTTGCAACTGATTAGGCTACGGTTGCCCATTCAACTCCAAGAAAACTCTTTCAGATGTTCATAAAAACATGCGGTTTTCTCATATTAAAACATGGACACTAAATGCCCAAAAATTACAGAGTCTAGAATTTCATTTTCACATTAAAACTATTACTAACTTCTTCAGTCCCTTACACAGGTATTTATAAGAAAAATCATATAACTGTTTGTGGAGAAAAGTGTGGTACAACCAAACACGTAGAAGACAGATATGCAGAATTTATTCCTAGGTTGCTGGAGAAATAAATCCAAGACATGGTGGCTATTGGATTCGTTTGTACACGTGGCTGTTGGAGTCCATAGGTACAGGTAGTTGCTCCGGATAACGCTTCCCATCACTGTGAAACACATTAATTAACCATGAAACAGAGTCTTGTTACCCTCGGTCTCTTTGTGTTTGACTTATCCATTGACCATAGTCTTATGCCATCTTCTTTGTCGACCTGGGCTGAATGAATAGGATAGGGTCCATGTCATGATGATTTCAAAGCTTCCCATCTGGCTAGTTTCTCCTTCTGACACCTGGAACTTGTTAGAGCCTGGAGGTAGCTACGGAACAACCGGTTAGTTGTAGAATAGGTTGCGTTCCGTAGCTAATATACAAAAAATGATTCAAACAAGAAAACATAAAAGCATAACATGTAAATCACTAAATGTCCTCCTCAAGACAGTATCTACCAGTTATTAGTGATGAGAATGCATCTTTCTTATGGACAAACAAAGAAAAGGAATGAGAAGAGTTGCTAGGGAAAGAGTAATTTTGAGGCTCAATATACCCCCACTACAAAATCATTGCATGTCCCCATGCAATTTTAAAAAATGTGAACTTGTTTCTCCTATTACATCTATTTTGACACTTCTGCCAGCACATCCAACTTCTTTTTCTTACTTCTCCTTGCACTGAATGCCATCCTGGGCTTCTTCATAAGAAATATGTATTTGAGGTTGACAAGTATTCTGCTCAAATTCCTATTTTTCCTCTTCAGCTTCCTATTTTTCTTGCACAATAATCCTAGGTGTAAGATTGTGTTGTCATGAATGGCTTTATCCAGATTGTTCTGTTCCCTCAAGGTTTCATTTTCTTTTTGAATATGCCTGTTCAAAATCTCTAACCCAAAGATTTCTTGTTTGAGAGAGCTAGTTAGAGGTTGTTGTGGATTGACAGGCTACTCTAGATTGGTTGAGGATCCTGGATCCATTGAGGTATCCTTCCTCTCTAATGACTCTATGTAGTCATAGACTTGTTGCTGTACTAGATCTATGTTAGGAGAAGCTCTGCTTGGGCTGCCTTCAAAATTCTGTGGAGGAGAGTTTTGTGGACTGTGTTCAGGTGGAATATTGTCAGGAGATTGAACTGGGGTTTCTTCCTCTAAGTTTATGAATTGGGTTCCTTTTGATGTTACCTTCCTCACCTTACCTCGGAGTCTAGAGATCCTTCTCAGGTTTTGGAAGCTTATGGTTTCTTCTTTTGTGTCCTTGTTCCTCTTCCCTATCTCCTTCTTTTTCTTGATTTTCTCCCTAATCTTGGTTAGTCTTTCAGAGAGTAACTATTCATCTTCTTGTGGTGATGAAGGTTTAGGAATGTCTTCATTGATTTCTTCAGCTCTCTCTTTCATTTTTCCTTTCTGTTTAGTCTGCTTTCTAACCTCTAGTTTAGAAGTTGTCTCTGCATCATTCTTTTGTGAGGAGGTTCCAGATTTGTTTTGAATGTTAATGCTGATATTTCTCCTCCTACTTTTCTTAACATGACTCTCATCAGGTGACTCTAGAGAATTCTAGAAAAAATTTCTTACCAAGAAATCTTCCAAGGTATCCCCTATACTTTTCAAATGGAATTCAACTAGTATTTTCACTAATCCATGATGATACATAGTTGTTTCTATGGATTCAATTTTCTTTTGGACATTTGTAGCCATCCTTCTTAGACTATTTAGAAGGAAGAAGGGAAGGATGATGGTTCCATTTCTTAAGAAATTCATTAATAAGCGTATATGGTAAACATACATAAACCCAAATCTTCATTCACATGTAATGAATTTTTGCAATATCAACAGCATATTACCCCATTTGTTCTTGAGTGCTGAAATTGGAATTCCCTTCCTAAATACTGTAACATCCATACTTGGGTTTCTAAGGATCACTTTCCAAGATTCACCATGAAATTACTTGTTTTTAAACCATCTTTCTCCTTGTCTCGATAGCTCTATTGCTTCTGCTATGAAGGATTCTGTGACTACAAATTTAATATCTCCTATCTCCACCTCTATGCCATTAAATGACCTTGCAAAAGACTTGGTCATTTCCTTGTGGTAGCCATCAAATTTCTCAATAAAATTTAACCATCCGACCTTCTGTAGTGTCCCTTTAAGTTGTGGATACTCCTCCATAAACTTTACCCCTACGGGCTCTGTCTTGATAATAAGACCCATATCTCCTGTTTCGGTTAACCTTAAAAATTACTCTTACTATCTATAAAATGAGTGCTATTTAAGAAATGGAATGATTGTGTGTACGGAAATGGAATGACTGCATATATATGAAAATGGAAAGACTGTGTGTATATGAAAATGGAATGGTTGTTTTCTATGTGATAGAATGATCGCGTCTTATAGGATAGATAAACTTAAGGGTTTACGTGTAATAAATAGACAGTAAGGGTTTAGAGCGTTGTAGATAGGTAGGTCATATCATCATCTTGACCGTTAATAGGTGGAGTTGTGGAGGAACGTTCGAGTATAGGTTATGGAGTTTGAAGCAGAGATTTGTTATGAAAGAATCATTGAGATCGTTTGTTATTAAATATGGAAGATATGGCAGAGATATAGTGGTAGTCAAATCAAATGATGGTCGATTAAGGAGACATGTGATTATACATACTATACAAACTTATGTTTTCAAATTGATTTTTGAAATAAATCTTTGCATTTACCTTTGGAACCTTTACCTTTCGCTTGCTAATTTTTTTTTATGTTGATCCACAGGTACCTTGGGCATGGTTGGTCTTCAAAAATTGATTTTTTTTTCAATTCCCTACATACATGATTTTATTATGACCTGTACACTTGTGCCTGAACTAATAAACAAATTGTAGTTGCAGAATCAGATTCGCTGCAAAACAGAATCAGCTGCAAAACGTGAAAAAGAAAGTGAAATATGGCTTATGGATCATGAATGAAATGGAAGTGGCTATGTAAGTGAAATGAAATGAGATGTAAGACAAGATGATAAATGAAATGAAAAATGGAATGAAAGCTGTAAAAGGAAAAATTGAAAAATTTATTGATGAAATATGACAATGAGATGAAGTGAAACTGCAAAAATAAAATGGAGTGAGGTGAGATGAGATGATGAATTTGCAGAATCTAAACTGCAGAGTGACTGTAGCTTTTTTTCACTACTTATTACAGAAAGAAAATGGAAAATATAGGGTGTCAGAAACCTCTGATTTTCACCCTGTATTTTCTGTATAAGTATGCCAATCAATGATTGGTTTTCAACCTTATACAAAAATTTTTTTATTTGTTTTGTTTTGTTTTTTTTTTTTCTCTCGTTTTTTTTAGGAAAAAATAAAGACTAATTTAGTGGAGAAGAAGAATTCTTCTTCACTAGCTTCATTTCAGAATTATATTGGAAAATCTTAATGAACTCCTCTTTTGAAATTGGTTTCTGATATATCTTTAATCTATGACCATTCACAAGAAGAGGAGTTTTACTTTCACCTATTGTTCTTATCCTCACTGCTCCATTACTAAAGAATTTTTCAATCTCATATGGCCCAAGCCAATGAGTTTGAAACTTCCCTTGAAAATCTCTAAACTTTGAATCAAATAATAGCGCCCAATCTCCCACTTGAAACTTATTTTCATTGATATATTTGTCATGCCATTTAGCCCTCTGTTTTTGGACTATACTAGTCCTTTGAACTGCCTCTTGCATGATTTCATCAAGTTCATTTAATTGCTCCAACCTATGCTTTTGTGCCTTTGATAAATCTAGTCCCAATTGGACTGCCATCTTGAAAGTTCTGATTTGGAACTCTATAGGGAAGATGACTTGTTTCCCATAAACAAGTTCATAGGGTGTATGTCCCATTGTGTTCCTCCATGTAGTTCTATAGGCCCATAAGGCTTCAGGAAGCCTTTCCGCCCAATCTCTTCTATGTAGATGCACAGTCTTGGTGAGGATTCCTTCAATCACTTTATTTGTAGATTCCACTTGACCATTTGCTTGTGGATGATAAGGAGTAGATTTCCTATGTTTGATCTTGTATTCTTCCACAAGCCCTTCCACCATGTTGGATGTAAATTGAGATCCCTGATCTGTCACAATTTCTCTTGGAACACCAAAATGAGTAAAGATGTCCTCAAAAAGAAAATTTACTACAGATTTTTCATTAGCAGAAGGTAATGATTTAGCTTCTACCCATTTAGTGACATAATCATTGCATACTAATATACACTTCTTTTGCTTAGATGGAGGATTAATTGGCCCAACAAAATCTAAGGCCCACTTTTCAAAAGGTTCGATGAGTACCTAAATTTGTATTGGCATTTAATTTGAGGGAGCAGGTTTCCCTACCATTTGGTAGCTGTCACATCTCTTGACATATTCTTTAGCATCTTTGAAGATGGATGGCCAATAATATCCTAAAGAAAGGATTTTATAGGCTGTCCACTTGTCAGCAAAGTGTCCACCACATGGCTCATCATGACATGCCTTAAGAATCTCAGGTATTTCATCTTCCCTGACACACCTTCTGATCATAAGATCTAGGCCCGTTTTATACAATTCATTAGTGATCCATGAATATCTTGCACTTACCTGAATAATTTTTCTTTTCTCTCTAGGAAACAAATGTGAAGGTAACTTTCCTGTAACTAAATAGTTAGCAATTTCTACAAACCAAGGCGTTTGAGTAGTTACTGCAAAAATATATTCACCAGGAAACTTATCTTTAATCGGAGAATATTCTTTGATATTCTAAATCCTGGACAAGAAATCAGCAATTGTGTTTTTTTTTCCAGGTCTATCTAGCACAGTAATGTTGAATTCTTGCAAAAGTAAAAGCCATATTGTAACTCTGCCATTAGTAATATGTTTATTCATTAAATATCTAATTGGAGAGTGATTTGTATGAACAAAGGTTTCATAGCCCGTTATATAGTGTCTGACCTTGTTAATTACATGAACAACAACTAAAAATTCCTTTTCAGTCACGATATGATTTAACTCAATGGGAGCCAAATTCTTACTTGTATAGTAAATGGCATAATGAATCAAATATTTTTGTCCCAATATAGCTCCCAGAGCTTTATCTGAAGCGTCTGTTGAAATATAGAAAGGGAGTTTCCAATTTGGACCTCTTAAAATGGGTGCTTCAGAAATTTTTGTTTTTAAGGCTTCAAATGCCAACTGGCAATCAGAATTCCAATTGAATTCACAATATTTGGCAAGCAATTTGAAGAGTGGGGATGCTATTTTAGTGATTTTTTCTATAAACCTTCTATAGTATCTTGTAAATCCTAGAAAACTTCTAACATCCTTTTGGCAATTTGGAATTGATAATTTAGAGATGAATTCAACTTTAGATTTGTCAACTTTAATCCCATCTCCTGAAATGTGATGTCCTAAAACAATACCTTCTGTAAACATCATAAAACATTTTTCATGGCTTAGTGAAAGGTTTGCTTCTTTACATCTTTTAAGAACTTTTTCCAAATTCCCCAAAGCTTCTTCAAATGTATTTCCATAGACTGTAAAGTCATCCATATATACCTCTACACAATCATGTATTAGATTAGAAAAAATCCCTAGTACTGCTCTTTGGAATGTTGCAGGTGCATTACATAACCCAAAAGGAAGTACTCGGTAGGCATATGTTCCCCATGGACAAGTAAATGTGGTTTTATCCTGATCTTCAGGTGCTACCTGAATTTGATTATAACCACTAAAACCATCTAAGAATGAGAAATACTTCTTACCTGCTAATGTATCTAACACTTGATCTATAAAAGGCAAATAAAAATGATCTTTAAGGGTTGCTTTATTCAGTTCTCGATAATCAATGCACACCCTCTATTTACCATTCTTTTTAGGCATAATTACCAAAGGAGAAACCCATTGGCTATCTGAAATTGGGTAAATGATGTTTACATTTAGTAATTTTTGGAGCTCTTCTTTCACAATTTATTTAAGATCTGGATTCATCCTTCTCTGAGGTTGTCTGATAGGTCTACAATTTTAGTCAATGTAGATGTGACGGGTACAAGTCTTAGGATTAATGCATTTCATGTCGGTGTATTCCCATGCAAATGCAGCAGAATATTTTTGTAATGTTTTGATTAGCTCTTCTTGTTGTAGTTTTTCCAAGTTTTTGTTTATGTTAAATGTCCTACCTGGAAAAATTTCAATTGTAGAGCTACCAAAATATTGCATAGAATAGAGATATATTTGCCTAGATGGCAACTATTCAACATTAGATTTTTCTTGAAATTGTTCATGGTCATATTTTGAAGATGATTCAAAATTTTCCAATGTATTTAAAATTTGACTATCTTCACTAATATCTGAAATAGTAAAGAGAGGTTGAATATCATCTTCATCATCAATCCATTCATTGTCATCTATTTCTGTTATTGCTTTTGCTGGAGGATATACAGTATTTTTTTTTGTTGAATTACCATAAGAAATATACATGTCACCAGATCTACAGCTAATAAAAGCATCAGTTGTGGCCAGCCAAGGTCTTCCTAATATGAGTGGATGTCCTCCTAGATTGTTCTTGGGAGTTAAGATCATGAAATCAATAGGATATTCCCAGGAATCTAAGGATACTAAAATATCTTCTAACGCTCCATCTGGTTTGATTACTGATCTAACTAGTAGTTGCAGTAAGGTAGGTGTGTAAAGAAGATTAGGAAGCTTGAGCTGCCCCATAGTTTGTTTTCTCATGATGTTTATTGCTGCCTCTTAGTCAATCAATGTATTCGGAATTTCAACTCCATTGATATGTGTTTTCACAATTGGACTTCCTGGATCCACAAATTTTTGTATGGCAATTTTTGCTACCAGGTGACTTCTTTTTGTTTCCTTTGTTTTTCTTCCTGGTTTCTTTATGGTCAACTCCTTTATTGTTTTGGCTAGAATTGGAATTTATTTAATGGCTTGTAGCAAAGGGATTTTGATACAGACATTCTTCAATTCATCTAGAAAATCATAATTGGGCAACATAATCTTCTTTTATACTCCTCTACCAATTTGTAATCTTTCAGGAAAAGGAGGTGTAGAAGTAGATGCTGGTTTCTCAATGATAGGAGTTGTGTTGACTAATTCTTTTTGTTTTTCTTTTTCAATGTTTTGGTTTTGGAGAGATGTTCCCTCAAAAATTTTATTGACCTTTAGAGAATCTTCCTTAGAATTATCTTGTTCTTGAATAACTACAGAAGGTCTTTCATTTCTAATATCTTACCAGATCTTAGTTGAACATCATTAATGTCTAGAGGACTCATCATATAGGTTGGAAATTGAGGTCCTTCTACCATGTAAGCATTCTGAGGATTTTTATTATTGGGATTTGGTAATGGTTGGGCAGGTAGTTGATTTGGTTTCTACTGAAGTGGCAGTAAGAGTTGAGGATTTTGGTTTTGTTGTGGAAATGAAAGTGAGGGTTCTGATTTTGAAGTTGTGGCTGCTGATTTTGTTGTGGAATGTGTGGGGGAGGATAATTCTAATATGATGGAGGATATTGGTAATATTGATAAAATCTTCCATAAGGATTTTGTACTCCTTGTGCCCATGGTTGAGATTGAGATTGAGGTTGAGGCCAAGTTTGAGATTCAAATAGAGATTGAGGTTGAGGCTAAGGTTGCTGCCAAGAATTCCAATTTGGTGGGGGCTGAAGATACATTTGATTGTTAAATCCTTGATTTTGTGGCCCCTGCCAAGGTCTTCTAGCAACAAAACAAAGAGGTTATGCAGAATTTGGGACTGTTTCCTCTTGAAAGATAGCCTTAAGACCTGGAATAAAAGGACAACCCTTAGTCTCATGGGTTTCTGAGCAAATCATACAAGTTTCTACAATTTTTGCATCTAAAGGGCATTCTCTTAGAGCATGTTTTTTTCTACATTTTGGACAAAAAATGGCTAAAGCATCAGCCTTGGTTTTCTGATTGTTTTGTAATTTAAGGGTGTCTATTTGCTCACTAAGACTCACTAAAATTTCTGTTTTAAATTCATCAAGCATATTACCAATTTCTACCCTATTTACAGATCTAGTTGCAGATTTGTTTACTCTAATAAGAGAAGGATCTCTTGGACCTTTCCTAGTTTTAGATTTCCCTCTTGAGAGATGGACACATAATTCTCTTATGTCACTTAATGGAAGTTGAGAGATATCTCCCTTCTCCATCATGTTAAGGATATCTATCCACTCATCTCTAATGGCTTTTAATAAAAGAGCTTTCAAGGTATCTTCATCTAAATTTTCCATCTTTTCTCTTTTCAAATTATAGTTGAATCTCTCAATCAAATCTATAAGTTTTCATATTTGCATCATTTTAAACACTTCATCTTTGTGATTGGTAGGCATGCAATAATCCAAATAACTATCCAAAAACGTTTTTTTCATGCCATTCCATGTTCTAATGGACTGAGTGGCTAACCCCAGGAACCACTTCAAAGCAGCTCCTTTCAATGTTGAAGGGAACAACTTAAGTTTTTGAGAGTCTTCTAGATAATCATAGGTTCTGCACAAGACTTCAAACTCAAATAAAAATGTTTCAGGATCCTCACTTTTTAACCCATGGAAGTTTGGGAGGACAGAAGGTGAGATATTTTTCATTGTGGCATTTGTTTCCTCATCCACTATAGGGAATCCAAAAGAATTATATATTTCCCTATTTCCTCTGCCTCCTCCATTATTTCCTCTACCTCTTCCTCTACCCCCTCCTCCAAACAGTGTGAATTCTCCACCCTGTTCTTATTCTACCATTATAGTTTCTTCAGGGTCAGTATAGGGTTCACTCTGCAAGGTTACTTTCTCCTCCTCTAGTTCTTCTATTAATGGGATATGGGAGAGAGGTTCTACTTCTCCTTCCTCACTAGATATTCCTAATTCTTCAACTAGAATGTGCTCTCCTGTGGAGGTGAAAAAGGATATTCCTGCTATTGGAGATTCAAGATTTTTCTCCCCTAAGACTGACTTGGTAGATGAAGTAGGAGATTCTTTTGATTGGATTTCTGCCCTTCGAATTTCTGGAATTCTATGACTGGGAGTATGAGTTTGGGATGGAGGTGTATTTTTTCTTGTTCTTGGTGGAGCAGGTGGTGTTGTAGGAATTGAACTCCTGCCTCTAGCTATAAATCTACCCCTAGAGTCTCTTTCTCTATGCATGTCATTTTCTTTTAATGTAAGAGATAAAGTTACCTAGTTACACTTCCCCAGCAATAACACCAAAATTTTTGGTCAATTTAGTGTCCTAAATTGCTCTATATAAACTATCAATCCGAGTATCGTAAACTGATGAAGTGTAGTGCACTGTTTGTTCTAGCTAACCCTTCTTACTTCGCTTTTTTTATGCTTTATGTTGTTTTGGGGGTTTTGGGTCTTTTAATTCCTAATGATTTAGAATGTAAATTATCAAAACTAAATCTAACTTTCTTAAAGACTGCTCAAAATCTAAAAATGAAAACATAGCTAACAAAGAAATGAAAACATAGCTAAGAAAGATATGGAAACAAAGCTAAGAAAGAATCAAGCTAATGGAAACCACTTTAAATTATAAACATTGTTAGTAAGAAAATGATAGAAAATGCATTATAAACACTGTTAGTAAGAAAATGATTATAAAACTGCTTTAGAAAGAAGAATTTACAGTTAACAAGAAGAAGAAAAATAAATAAAATGAAACCTTCTTCAGTGCAGGGGCCCTCTACAACTAATTAGGCTACGCTTGCTCAATCAACTCCAAGAAAACTCCTTTAGATGTTCATAAAAACATGCAGTCTTCTCATGTTAAAACAGGGACACAAAATGCCCAAAAATTACAAAGTCAAGAACTTTGTTTTCACATTAAAACTATTACTAACTTCTTTGGTCCCTTACACATGTATTTATAAGAAAAATCATATATGCGAAATTTCTTCCTCTGTTGCTGGAGAAATAAATCTAAGACATGGTGGTTGTTGGATTCGTTTGTACAGGTGGCTATTGGAGTCTGTAGGTACAGGTAGTTGCTTTGGATAACACTTCCCATCACTGTGAAACACATTAATTAACCACGAAACAAAGTCCTGTTACCCTCGGTCTCTTTGTGTTTGACTTATCCGTTGACCGTAGTCTTATGCCATCTTCTTTGTCGACCTGGGCTGAATGAATAGGAAATGGTCCATGTCAAGATGATTTCAAAGCTGGCCATGTGGCTCGTTTCTCTTCTGACACCTGGAACCTGTTAGAGCATGGAGGTAGCTGCAGAACAATCGGTTAGTTGCAGAATAGGCTGCGTTCCATAGCTAATATATAAAAGTTTATTCAAACAGCAAAACATAAAAGCATAACATGTAAATCACTAAATGTCCTCCTCAAGATATTATATACCAGTTATTAGTGATGAGAAGGCATCTTTCTTATGGAAAAACAAAGAAAAAGAATGAGAAGAGTTTCTAGGGAAAGAGTAATTTTGAGGCTCAACAACATCCTAAATAGGCGTTGCATGCAACCTCATTGTGATTTCCAAGGCTTCTGCCTATGTTCCCATCTTCTGTTGTGACAGAGAAATTCTTAGTTGGGTCAGAAGCAAAGCTATAAACCACTCGCGATGCTGACTATCTATGAGCTGCATGTTAGCTTCTCGAATCTAACACTTCAACCTTTGATATAATTCCGAAGGTGTCTCATCGACCCTCATCATGATTTCCTTGAATCCAATTACTGACTGTGAGTCATAATTAGGCTTACTGAACTCCTTGTTTAAAGGTGCCCTAATCTCTACCAGTGATGCAAGAGGATTATCAGAACAAGACTTACTATACCAAGTTAGCGGGCGATCTTGCAGAGCGGTAACCAACTGCACCTTCTTTATATTGTCATCAGTAATCTGTTGTGCTATCCACATAGCATTCAAAATAAACCAAAACTGCTCTATGTCTTCACTCCCTATGCCCTTGAAAATCAAAAACTTCATCATGTTCACCATGTTGAATGGTGGTGGTGGAGGTGGAGGTGTGGGTGAAGGTGTATGCAGTGGAGGTGGAGGTTGGGGCGGAGTGGATGGATGATGTGTTCACGAAAAAACTTGTGTTATTAGCTGGATAACACTTCGCGGTGAAGATTGCACCACTCCTTCATCATTCCTTGAAGGAGGTCTGATTAATGGACTATATTCTGGACCTGATCTCTCTCGATCTCTAAAGAGTCTTCCGCTTCGCGTAGCTCTGAACATCAAGGCAATGGCATAACCCATTTTTCACATAACAACATTTTAATCCAAGTATTCAATGATCTTAAATACTTACCTCGCGGTCCTTTGAAAAATTGTCACTCCGCTTCACTATAGCTGACTGAGGTATCGACTGCAAATTCTGTAACAAATCCTCCCAGAATCTGATCAAGCCAATGATCAACAACCTGCACAATCTTGTTTTCAGAGGCTTCTAATCGTCGCACTAGTTCTAGAGTCCACACTATAGGACTGTCAAGCTTCCACCTTCCTTGGCTATCTGTCAATTTAGCCAACCATTCATACAACTCAATGGGGAAGGTGCAGAATAAGATCTCGTGTATCTCCATATACAGATACTTGTTCAACCACTCTTCTTTTGATATGCACGGATTCCTGTTTTCTGTGCCGTGAACTCATGAATCAATTTCCTTCTTGGTCGAATGCCAATGACGCGACATCACACATCTCTTTCAAGCAGATCCCGGTCCTGACAATGAAACCATTTGTTGGCTTAGGGAGTCCTGACCCAGGTTCATAGTTAGTTGTGCCAACCAACAAATCCCTACACTACTAGCCCTTTTGGAAACAACCCATGTAGTTCAGGCTACAGTCTCACTCGAAGCAGTATGGGGGGATGCAAGAACTAAGTTTCTACATCTAGAGACTAGTGTGATGTCGTCTAACGTCTCAGGTTTGCCTTCATGTAGATTGATACACTCTTAGGGCACGTTGCTGCAACACCATTAAAGTAGCCTTCAGAACTTCGTGAAGGTCGACAATCCATCCTTGTGGACCTTTATTAGTCAATCTATCTACTTACGTGCATCATAGAGCAATCCTAAATTAGGGTTCATGCAGATTTACTTAAGTTATTAGTAAACATCAGATAATTCATCATAGTCTTCTAAAAAATACATAAACATGCTTTACGTACATCATTAACAGTTATTCAAGAGAATCGTGCAACATTCACTCAATATTTCATAAAACACATCATTCATCAACAACATATAGAATTAACATAAATACACAAGAATTCTTTAGTAACTGTTTTTATTGATCTTCAATTCAGGATTATAGACTCAAAACTACCTTGCACACTCAGCTGTAGGGATCTGCGCACTCAGCTGCGGAATCTACCCAGGCCCCTACGCACTCAACTGTAGAGCCTTCCTTCACCTATCTGACTCACTTCTTCTTGCTATGACTTCCTCATACTACTCATAATTTCCCAAAAACATATATGCCTTAGACTCTCTAAGACACACTTATTTATAGCCTTTTTCATATAATCCCAAGGTCTTCGGACCATGGGTGAATATGAAAACCAACTCAAACTTTACATAAAGCAAGGGGCTAAACCCCTTTGACTTCTAATCATCTACGCACTCCGCATCCACAAATCGTAGAGACTTTACATTAATTACAAAAATATATCAAAACTTGGGTTATCTTAACCCAAAAACTGACTTAGGGGACCCCATCCCAACATTGGCATAGGATATAGATGCAGATCCAGGCAATTTCCATCAATTTCCTTCCCCATTGCCACCAAAAATTCTCAACACCCCAAGTAATCTTCCTACTTACCCCCCTCTCCCACCAATGAAACCCCAACCATAACATCATTGCAGTGGAGGAGCAAGGCCAAAAAACATACCCGAGTTCAATTGCAGGTCATCTCTGAGCTTGGGGTCACAATATCCATCGCCTTCTCATTCCTCTATAACACCTCCTTCTTCCACAGGCAAAAATTCTAAATATTCTCTCTTGCCTTCCGTGCTTACCATTACTCCTTACCTCGCCTCCTATCTTACCACCTTTACCACCACCCTTGTTTGCACTCATGCCAAGGGTCGTTGCATCCATCGCCTTGAGTGTCTTGTGTTTCTGGAGGGCTTCTATCTTGGCTTTTCCTGTGATCCCTCTCCAGTATTTCCACCAAGTTTTTGAAGTTTTCATCCCAAGGTTGAACTGGGCACCTTTTTTCCAACATATCATTTTGGTGATTGCATCCCCAATTGGAAAGAAAATCTACCCCTTTTTTCCCCTCCCTTCTAACATTCCTAACCAGAATGTAGTCAAACTTTTGAATTATTTCCCTTATTTCTTGGATGAGACATGTTGTCCTCCAAATTTGGTTGATCTTGTCCCATTTGGTGCCATTGTTCAGTTTTTCCAACATGTTTATGATGAGGCTTAAGTCTCTTTCCACCACTAAGTTTTGATACCCCATTCTGATAGCTATTAGAAGTCCCGTTCGTGTTGCTGCAAACCCCGCCTCATTGTTGCTGGCTATCCTGCATGAGTCAGCATAAATTAGCCAAGTTGTCTTGGGGGTCCCTAAAGAGGTCACCAAATCCTGCCTCTCCCAGCTTCCCTTTAGACGCTCCATCAAAATTAAGCTTCATGAATCCTTCTCTCGGAGGAGTGAAGTGAGTCAAGGATGTTGAGCCTGCCTGTTTTTTTTTTCCAGGCTAAAGAAGTTATCATTTCCGGTGATAGGTTGAGTTTCTGGAGGATACGAGCTTCTTGGGGGGGAACTTGCCAATCTTCTTGGTGCCATTTCTTAATTAGAATTATTTCCCTAATGTTCTAGACTATTCCTTCCCACACCTTCTCCTGAGCAACAACTTTATTCTTAAAAACTCTGTGGTTTCACTCTTTCCATATCGCCCATAGATTAAATCCTAAGGCCATACCCCATGCTCAATTTAATACCAGGCTTGAGAATATATGGCTCCTCTAGAGGAGTATTTTTTCCTTAATACTATTTTAATCTCAGTCCATTCTTTAAAAACCTCCTTGCATTTTCCTCCACTTCTGATCGACGAATGAGCACGTATTTAATATGTGTTCCATGTCTTCTTTGTGTTGGTGACAGAGCCAAAAAAATGAAGGACCTTGGAATTTTCTTTTCTGCAATTGATCTCAGATCAAAATCCATCCTTTACAGACCATCCAAAGGAAATGGGTGACCTTGGGCCACCAACCTCCCTTCCATATTTTTTTCCAAATGATGTCTTGCCCGTCTTGATCTTGTCTAGATTGAATGTCATAAGATTTTTTTATGGTGAAGGTTCCTTTTGTGGTATGCCCCCATATCAGAATATCTGGGTCTTTTCGGATTGTTAATTGTCTCAATCTCAGTTCTTTTTCTAGTGTTGTCCATTGGCAAATCCCAAAGACTTGGTCCTGGTCTTCCTTCTTCTTCCATCTCCTCCAGCTTCCAATTCCTTGGTCCTCTTTCTAGAATTTCTCCACCAAGTGTATATTCCTGTTACTAGTATATTGATATATGTCATTGAGATCTTTCCTATCAATCATTTGTTCCCCTTTTTGTTAGGAGTCCATCCAAAATATTGTTTTTTCGTCATTACATATCTCCCAAAAGGCATGATGGTTTATAAGATGTCTATTTTGGGCTTCCAAGTTCCACATTGTCGATCCTTTTGGAGGGTCTCGATATCTTAGGATATCCTCAGTTCTCTTAGGCATATTGTATTTTCTTGTCCATATTTGTTTCCATAGGTCCCTTCCCCCTCCAATCCATCGCCACCAGAGTTTTTCTCCCATTGTTTGATTCAAGATATAGGGGTCTCTAAGACCTAACCCGCCATCCATTTTATTTTTTGTCAAGCCTTGCTAGGATACTAGTGCCCAATTTATGATTTGTTGAGCCCCTCCCCACAAGAATTTATTGAAGATATCCACCATTTTGGAACATGCCCCTTTGGGGGCTGCCATGCCTAAAAGTTGGTAAATGGTTATTGATTGCAGCACAACTTTAAGAAGGACCGTCCTGCCAGCTAAGTTGAGGAATTTGAAGGCCCAAAAACTTATCTTTCCTTGCAAGTTTTGGAGGATTTGTTGCTAACAAGAAAATCTTAGGGGGTTATCTGATATGGGCATCCCAAGGTATTTGGAAGGAATATTTCCATTGATAAACCCTAGGATCCTAGCAAGATGGGTTTTGACATTCCCTTGGGTGTTAAAGAAGAAAATACAAGATTTTTCATTATTTATCCTTTTCCCTGAAGCCTCTATGAAAGTGCTAAGAATTTCCTTTGTTTGGTGGGGTTCCTTCAGGGAGACCTGGTAGAAAAGCATGATATCATCTACAAATTTTTGATGGGTGATGGATAGGTCATTACCCCATATCCTTAGGCCTCTAAGCCTAGAATCTCTAACTTCATTTTTAATATACCGGCCTAGCCCTTCTGCCGCAATGATAAACATGAAAGGAGATATTGGGTCCCCCTGCCTTAAGCCCCGGGTTGGATTAAAGGTAGAGGTAGGAGTCCCGTTCAATAGAATAGAAATGATAGGGGAGGAGATCATGGTGAGGATCCAGTTTATCCATATTTGGGCAAAGCCATAGGATTTGAGAATACCTGATAGATAGAACCAAATAAGCTTATTGTAGGCCTTGGATAAGTCCATCTTAATCATCATACCTAGAATCCTTTGAGCCTTGAGAGACTGAACAACTTCTTGAGAAGTGATGAACTCGTCCAGGATTTGCCTATGTTCTACAAATCATGTTTTCTCTGGAAAGATAAGGCTTGGCAAAAGAGGTTTTAGCCGTTTTACAATAAGAGCAACAATGATTTTGTAAATAACATTACATAAGGCAATATGATGAAATCCTTGAGGATCTTCCTTTTTCAAAGTTTTTGGAATCAAAGCTATAAAAGTAGAGTTCAGACTAGGGCATACCTTTTGGTTTCAACGAGATTCCTCTACTACTTTTAGGATATCTTGAGCCATGAAATTCCAGGTGGCTTGGTAGAATTCCGTAATGAACCCATCAGGTCTTGGGGCTTTATTCTTTTGCATTCCATTGACTATTTCTTCCACTTTGTCTAGAGTAGAAGCATGCATAGGGTCAGGTTATGATCTCGAGTTAGTAGTTGGGAATGTGTTGCATAATTCTTTGGATGGATTCCGTTCTATTTTCTAGAGGTTCTGAGAGGAGGTATTTGAAGTGGTGTACAAGGTGCTCCTCCATCTCTTCATGTTGGACTCTTTGATGCCCTTCGTCATATTTCAAGGAGTAGATTCTATTGTGTTGACGGTGTTGAACCATGGCTTTATGAAAGAATATTGAATTTCGCTCACCTTCCCGCAACCATTTTACCTGAGATTTCTATTTCCAGATGATCTCTTCTAGTTTTACCTTTGAGATTACTTTTTCCTTTTTTCATCTTTCTCACAAAGTTAGAAATTTCTTCATTTGAGTATGCTTCGTCTTCACAACAACTAGAGCTTGGTCTTGATTCTTGTTTTCTCTTCTCGATAGTCTTGGACATAGTAAATGTTTCTTCTCAGTTAGAAGGAATTTCTTCTTCTTTCCTCATTTCATATGTTGTAAGTATTATATGCAATTGGTCCATGCTAATATTTCCAAATCTTCTCTTTCTTCAAGCATAGAGACTTAGGAATCGAATATCTCTAGAAGAGATCTTGAAAAAATATCTTTCTTGCCATTGGTTCTCCTAGTTCTTCTATAACATTCACTATTTCATCAACATTGAGGAAGAATGCTACAATTTTTTCCTCTTCATTCATTTCCAGCTGCTTAAGTTATCCTCGATGATTCTTGAGCTTGGCCTCATTTACCTTATTGTCCTAGATTTTTTTCACTGATTTGCAATTCATTATTTTGACATATATAGAATTTATCACACCAGTCATGAGGGAATTCTTAGTTTTACCATGGTTTTCGTAAACCCTTATGGTGTTTTCATCTGAAGGAGGAGTTGTAGGTTCCTTGTGTTCAGTCAACATAACATTCCAAACATCAAAACCTTGTGTGTGAAGATATGCATTCATCTTTCTAGTACAAAAAGCATAGTTTTTCCCATTGAGTAATGGAATTCCCGACTTATTCAAGTCCATGACCTCCTTCCAGTTGTTAAAATACTAGTGAAGGAACCTACTCTCATACCAACTGTTGGAAATACTGAGGGGGGTGAATCAATATTTCTTAGAAATTAGTAACTTATTAATATTTTCAGAGCATTAATTGAAAACATAAATAAACATAGACAAAAGACACAAGAAATTTTAGGTGGAAAACCCCCTCCGAGTCAAAAACCACTGAACACTTCTCTAATAATTTATGAGTACATTAATGCTTCAATTCCAACTAAAAATGAAAGCCCCAACTCCCTAGTACTCTATAAAAGTGTTAAATTTTATAGATCCAACTAGAAGGTCGCTCCAACTAGAAGGACACTTCAATGCCTTACCAACCTCCAAATTTACCTAGCACCACGCTACAACCTTGAAGTGTTTTTAGGATCCAAACTAAAGGTGACTTCAACCACCTACATAGCACCACCCAAACACCCTAAAAATAATAATGAATTTGACACAAATTGTGGACTCTCATACCAGGGACAATGACCCACTTACAATGAGTAGACTTTTGCAAATTTTGTGGGCTCCCATACGAGGGACAATGAACCACTTACAACTTCAATGATAAAATTCCTTTCAGATATATAATTACAAAAACATTATTTTGGAAACCTTATTGTTTCTTGTTGCAATTTGATCATGTTGTTATAATCTTATTAGTGATACAATCCCTTACTGCAAACCAATGAGACCCTTAGCCAAACTGATCAAATATGAATCTCTCATTGCTACTATATAAGCCACTGAACCATAATCTGTCAGAATATGCCAACTAAGACTATTATGCATGAGCCTTTTCTTCAAGGATGAAATTCTTCCTTTAACTAATCAGTGATGCAAGACCACTGTCGTCAAACCACTTATTGCTACTACAGAAAATAGAGCATTGCTATGACAGTGAATACATTGTTGTAGTAAAGATGATGTTATAGCCCGACTTCTTACTGAAAATATGAATCGTTGACCATATATTTTGTTTTTTCTTGTATATGATTCATATTTTAAAATAATCAAGCAATGTAAGACATACCTTTGTATACTTTATCCTTCCTTTTAATAGAAGAGCTTAACAATAATGAACATAATTGTACTTTCCGTTATAGTTGTTTCTTTTGGAAGGCACAAACAAGTATATATATATATATATATATTCAAGACACTTCATAACCAAATCATTGTAGATGAGGAACAACTATTTGTCGTTGATTGTTTGTACTAGAGAAAACACATTGTCGTAGCTGTGAGAATTTTGTGGATCAATGCCTTGGAATCTATAATGGTTAAGGATCCATGTATTTACAATGCTTATGATGATTCACCTCTAAGAAAATATGACAGTGTGAGAATTCAAATTATCTTGAGTCTGCTTTAGATTCTCCATAAAATAGCAATACTCTTATTTTTGCTTCATTCTTTCAAGACCTTCAAAATTTTGATGTCATTTTAAGGTGACTTAGATCGAAAATATTTTAGCCTCAGCCATAATTCAACTATCATTGTCTCAACACTAAAATTTACCCTAACCGCAAGGCCGAAAGTAAGTCGAAATACTCAAAATGAGGTTGCAACGATAGTAATCCTTTAAGTCTGGAATGTAGCCTACTTTGCTTCAAACTTAGAGGGCTGAGGTTTATCAAGAAAACCAACCTTTCTTTTGCAAAAAAATAATTAACGCAATCTGATATAAAACTTTAGAAGTTCCTCTCATCCTTTCTCCTCAAGTTAGTGACCCTGAGAAGGAAAATAAAACTTTTGCAAAACTGAATTTAGGCCTTTGCGATCTGAAAAGGAGATCTGAACTGTAGAAACTTCTTTACTGACCTTGGTGCCTCCTTAACTATAGAAAATACACCTGTAACAATCAAGAAGCTACTTTCATTGGATTGAGAGATATATGTTTACTCAGAACTAATACCTTGAAGGTTTAAATGAATCCTTGGAAATTATCCTTTGCTGACATATTTAAAGCATGACTTAGCTTCAAAAATAATTTTAAATGAAACATAATTAATGCCAAAAATTTGAGTATAGTTCTTCATAAAATTTCCTTTAGAAGGAAGGTTGAATGGCCTAGGTTAGGGCCAAGGCTATCTTCTTGTAGTAGAAGCAACAAACTTCCAAATGGAAAGGAAAATAAATGATGCAAATCCTCTCTAAACCAACTTGTCTGATCTCCACAGGGTTCAAAGAATAAGTTCAGAGCATGAAATAATTCAAGAGATAATCATTTGATTCATACTTAAGAAGGTGATATCAGTTCCTATTTATAATTATTTATAGGGGCTCCTATAGGCATTCAAATTCCTATACTAGAGGGTGACCACTTTTGAAATTCTAATGTCTTGAAGGGAGAAACCCCATTGAGGGTTTTTAAATTTTGAATTTAATTTGTCTTTTAAAAGCAACACCCTCACATGCCCTTGTAATTAAGAATTTTAGTATAATATGTATTATTTTAATCATAGACATTTGATAGAACATTATTTTCATGATTATAATGTGTTGGCTAATGATAGAGTGCCACATCACCATCCTTTCGGCTTTCTACCCACAGATTAAGTCCTTCATCTTTAAACAGGGATAACTCACAAACCGTGAGGCCTATCAGAGTGTGCCACATACCACTAGAATCATCTTGAAAAGGAGGATCGAACAAGGATGGCCCAGTCTCAAGAAATCATGAATTTCTATGTCATTTTGGCTGATAAAAGACGCAACATCTCCTGGTGCTACTTAGGTTGACTTCAATGAAAACCACATATCAATAGTTCTAGAGTTAATACAAGAGATTTTTTGTAGATATCTTGTATTGAATAACATAGAGGAGTGGATGATGAAGCATAAATATCATTGCAATTAACATTTAAGGGTGAACATTGCTTCCTCAATGCCTTCTCAATGGTAAATTTACATACAATCTTCTTCATCTAAGCCATCCTTTCCCCCTATTCTCTCTTCGCTCTGTCCTATTTTTCAACTTCATGAATCAAGAATATTCATGCTCAAAATTTGAGGCCTCTCCTTCCCAGTGTCATCCAATAATATTTCCTTCTTTCCTCACATCATTTTTAAGAATACCTTGGTTCTTATGGCTCTTAAGTGTTTTCTCAAGCGGTGTAGCTATTTTTGGTTTTAGTTTATTTGCGATTCAACCCATGAGCCACGTTGTGTTGAGATTTTCTTTTTGTGTGTCTTGACCAACAGGATGAAACTTCAAATGATTTTTCTCCCTAATGACATGTCAAAATTAGTGGCTTTACTTTTGGTCATAGACCACCTTGTTCACATAAATTATTCTCAATCTGACTTGTGTTCAATTTGTGTGGATACTTTGATGATCAAGATTGCTATATTTTAGCCCTTGTCTCAAGTAAAGAAGCCAAATTCCATTAGTAATCATCCAAAACATGTTAATGGTTGTTTGGGAAAAACCAAGGAGAATCTAAGGTGAATTTCTTTGGTAGAATTTCTAAATTGTGGAATTCCAAAATGCTTTGCAATTCTTGTATGTAAATAGTGGCGCATTTCTAGTTGAAGATTGAATCAATTCTTGAGATTGAAAAATGAAGTGAATTAATAATGTATTCGAGTTATTGAATACTCTTATACATTCAAATTTTGATGGTATAATCACAATGAATGAATCCATCCTCACTTAAATTTAAACCTACTTGCAAAATGCACAAGACAAAATTGATTTTTTGTAGCTTGAATGTCAACTATAGTAAGAGGAGCTACAATAGCATAGTCATCATTCTAGACTTCTTTTTGTTCATACAAATCCCCTTTTAGTGTTTGAATTTGACTCCGTATTGTTGCCCCAAAAACCCCCTTTGTTTTGAGAAAAATAAAGGGTCCTTCATATAAAATTTAAGAAATATCACCTTGTTTTGCATTTGATTCCTATTTTTAGTGATTTTTCATTTCTTATTTGATCACTTTTGAGATGTACATCATCTTTGTCTCATAATATAAAATTTATCGAATCTACTTCCGAATAAAAAACTACAATTATTTGAAGTTTGTGTTTTTAACTAATTTTTATGTTCATTTTATTATTTTTATACTAGTAGGAGATATGGTGATTTAATTATCATATCATTTTATTTTATTTAATTCTCTATCATTTTATTTTGTTTTATTAATTGCCATTTTGTTTGTCATTTTATTTTATTAATTCTCATTTTGTTTTTTTATTTGAGTTTGTCATTTTATTTTATTAATTGCCATTTTATTTTATTTTTATTTTGTTTTATTAATTGTTTTTTATTTGATTCTCAAATCTCATTTTATTTGTCATTTTGTTTTAATAATTGTTTTTTATTTGATTCTCAAATCTCATTTTATTGTTATTTAATTTATTTGTCATTTTGTTTTATTAATTGTTTTTTTCTTTGATTCTCAAATCTCATTTTATTTGTTTTTTTTTTTCAATCTCAAATCTCATTTTATTTTTTTTTAATCTCATTTTAATTGCTTTTTATTTTTCATGCTTTTTATTTGTCATTTTGTTTTATTAATTGTTTTATTAATTTTCCATTTTAATTAATTGTCATTTTGTTGATGGTCATTTTGTTTATAGTTTTTTATTTGATTCTCAATTTTTTTTTTAAATCTCAAATCTCATTTTATTTGTTTTTTTTTAATCTCAAATCTCATATTTATTTATTTTTATCTCAGATCTCATTTTATTTTTTAATTTTATTAATTGTTTTTATTTTTTATTTTATTATTATTTTTTTATTTAATTCTCAAATCTTTTTATCTCAAAACTCTTTTTTTTTTTATTAATTGTTTTAATTTTTTTATTTTTTTATTATTTTTTATTTGATTCTCAAATCTTTTTATCTCGAATCTCGTTATCTCAAATCTGTTTTTTAATCAAAAATATAGTTTTATTGTTTTTTAATCTCAAATCTCATTTTATTTTTTATTTTATTAATTGTTTTTATTTTTTTATATTATTATTATTTTATTGTTTTTTAATCTCAAATCTCATTCTATTTTTTAATTTATTAATTGTTTTTATTTTTTTATATTATTATTATTATTTTATTTGATTCTCAAATCTTTTTATCTCAAATCTCATTTTATTTTTATTTTATTAATTGTTTTTATTTTTTATTTTATTATTATTATTATTATTTGATTCTCAAATCTCATTTTATTGTTTTTTCATCTCAAATCTCATAATCTCATTTTATTAATTTTTTTTTTTCAAATCTCATTTTATTGTTCTTTTTCTTTTATCTCAAATCTCTTTTTATTTTTTATTTTTATAATTGTTTAATTTTTTTTTTCATTATTTATTTTAATTAAATATTTATTTTATTTATTTTTATTAATTATTTTTCAAATCTCATTTTATTGTTTATTTATTTTAATTATTTTTTTTTCCAAATCTCTTTTTAGTGTTTTTTTTCTTTTATCTCAAATCTCTTTTTATTTTTATAATTGTTTATTTTATTTTTATTATTATTTATTTTAATTAAATATTTATTTATTTTATTAATTGTTTTTATTTTTTATTTTTATAATTGTTTATTTTATTTTATTTTATTTTCATTATTATTTATTTTAATTAAATATTTATTTATTTTATTAATTTTTTTTTATTTTTTTTTTTATTATTATTTTTTATTTGATTGTCAAATCTTTTTATCTTAAATCTCATTTTATTTTTTATTTTACCACTAGCTCAGAAGCGGGAGGGCTCCGTCACACATTCACGATATGGTGGGGTGGTAGCACCCAACCAATATTACGTATCGAATCTAAAAACCTAGATTCCATATGGAGTATCAAAACTGAACCAATATTACGTATCAAACCTCAGGGCTCTATGGCTACTCCTCAAGTTCTCTGGATAAGACCACTTAACATGGGGATTGTTTTTATTTTTTATTTTATTATTATTTTTTTTATTTGATTCCCAAATCTCATAAATCTCTTTTTATTTTTATAATTGTTTATTTTATTTTTATTATTATTTATTTTAATTAAATATTTATTTATTTTATTAATTGTTTTTATTTTTTATTTTTATAATTGTTTATTTTATTTTATTTTATTTTCATTATTATTTATTTTAATTAAATATTTATTTATTTTATTAATTTTTTTTTTTTTTTTTTTTATTATTATTTTTTATTTGATTGTCAAATCTTTTTATCTTAAATCTCATTTTATTTTTTATTTTACCACTAGCTCAGAAGCGGGAGGGCTCCGTCACACATTCACGATATGGTGGGGTGGTAGCACCCAACCAATATTACGTATCGAATCTAAAAACCTAGATTCCATATGGAGTATCAAAACTGAACCAATATTACGTATCAAACCTCGGGGCTCTATGGCTACTCCTCAAGTTCTCTGGATAAGACCACTTAACATGGGGATTGTTTTTATTTTTTATTTTATTATTATTTTTTTTATTTGATTCCCAAATCTCATTTTATTGTTTTTTTTTTCTTTATCTCAAATTTCTTTTTATTTTTTATTTTTATAATTGTTTTTTTATAATTTTTTATATTTTTTATTTTTATAATTGTTTTTTTATAATTTTTTATTTTTTATTTTCATTATTATTTGTTTTAATTAAATATTTATTTATTTTATTTTTATTAATTATTTTTAATTGTTTTTTTTTTTAAATTTTATTTTATTTTCATTATTATTTGTTTTAATTAAATATTTATTTATTTTATTTTTATTAATTATTTTTATAAATAAATTTATTCAAAAGGTATATATATTTTAAACCTCCCTACCTTCACACATGCCTACATAGCCTGTCATTCAAATTGTGTAATCTATAACCAATTAAAATATATAAACGCAATGAATTCATTTTCTTCCATGGATGTGGGATTTTCCCAAGATTCCACAATTTGCTCAAAATATTCTACAAATTTGCTCGTGCATTGTTTTAGAACTCCAACTTCCATAGCAAATATAGTGAGCTACAGAGCACGAAATCGGGTCTAGGATAGCTCGTTGGAAAGCGGAAATCGAGGAAAATAATATGGAATTATTTATTTCAAAAAATCCTCAATTTAAACTTCAGAAAAAGGGTTATGTTTTTTTATTAAAAATGATTTTCTAGGTTATTTTTTGAGAATAAAATTGGATTTTGAAAACTTTCTATTGCTCTAATATCATCAATTCGTTATCCATTTATAAGAATGGAAAAAACACAAAATGATTTGGCTTAGATTTGGGGATTTCTTGCTAATTTACATGAATAAAGTTTTCTTTTAATAATTAATTTTGGTTATTTTGGATGGAGATTTTAGCTTTAAGTTTTAATATATTTTTAATAATAGATTTTGTAAATGTTTATGAAGAATTTGTAGAATATTGGTACCACTTAGAGCTTTGGATTTATGGATTGGAATTGCAGATAGGAAAGAAAGGATTATTCAAAATCCCAATAAATCAGAAATTAGATTTTTTTGAAGCTGTCAAGAAACACAATTTTATTTATTTTGTTTTGTTTTTAAAATAAACTCTCTGATTATAAATAGAGGGTTTTTGGAAGAGATATAGGAGGCCGAACCAAAGTAGAAAAAACTCATATTATTGTGAGATCTTTCTTCTCAAATCACAATCTCAAGGGAGTTGAAAATTGTTGCACTTTGAGTCTCTTCTTTTATAATCAATATTTTACAGTCAATTTTTGTAGACCACTCAAGTATTTATATTTGTTGAATGATATTATCTCAGTACTATATGATATTTTAATTATTTAAAAGACATTGATGGTATTTTTCTCTATTGTTTTTTTTCATATTGATACTTGTTGAATATTGGAATGCACTACTGTCATTTTTTTGAAATGATAAAGTATATGCAATGTTGAGTTATTTTATTAACACATACTTGTTATTTGTTTAATATGAGCGAATCAACATTCATTTATGATATTCAAAGTGATAGTTTATTCATCTTTCTCTTGATATCTTTTCTGTCATTTATATTAATTTCATTAAATGCGAATAAACATATATATATATATATAATCAGTTTTTCATAAGTTCTTTAAAGTAGAGCCCAAAAATCTATTTAAGTGGATGAATGGACCCATATTGTAGTTAGAGTTGTCACTAATTGAAACATTTGTAGTATTTTCTCTAAGCACTACATTTGGGTTATTTCCCCATCCCTTGCTGTCAAAATTATTCATGCAAATCCATTCATACACAAAACATTGTATAATTGTAAGTATCTAAGACGATCAAATTATATTAGTTTTCTTTTAATTGGTTTTATGTATATATTTTTGAAGTTAGATTAATATATGAAATTAGGCCTTTGTTCTGGAGAGTATATAGCCACACAAAATGAGAAGGGGTTGAATTAGGACCTTGATCAGGCTAATACTCACTTGTTGCATCAGGGATTTTTTCACTTGTCAACAATTTGGCACTAGAAGGAGGGCCGAACGACAAGGTGACCTGTGGATCTTTGCACATTAAGTTTTATTTTTATTTTTAATGGCTCTTTCCCAAACCCCTATTTGGAGTTTCGTTTCTAGACGAGTATCTTGTAACATTCCATTAAAGATAGTAAATGTCTTTTCGAAAAATAAATTTGATGGTGAGGGTAACATTATTGCATATGTACATGTTCACCAATTTATTCAAAATTGTGTTTCTCATAAAATTCTTCATTGAGGTGTCATGTGCAGGATTGTCACCCTTAATTTTGAAGGTTGCGCGAAAATTTGGTGTGAAACATTGCCAACCGCATATATTCATTTTGTGGATTAGTTTACAGATGAGTTTTTGTTAGTTTTTTATTTTTATAACTATGGTAGATTATGTGAAGAAATTAATAATATTACAATATATCCTTACGAATCTTTAGAATTTTTTTCCAAGAGATTAATTCATCTTTGTTATGGATTTCCTTACGACGACATGTCTTCTATTAGTAAATGTTTTGAACATCTTATTTCTCTTCTTGATAATCATGAGAAAATAATTTATAATAAATTTAAATCATATATTGATTCTCATTCATATAATGGTTTAGATTCTAAAAATATGGAAATTATAAATGAACAACATTGTTTAGACAATGAGGTTTCAAATAATCAAAAGGTTTTGAATAGTAATGAAGAAAGTTGTCTAATTCCATAAATTAATACATTTTGCTTAGTCATGGAAGAATTTGATTCAGAAGTTCATGTTCATAACATAGAACAACCCTCTCATAGTTTAATTGATCAGATTCAAGATCAATTTCCACAAAATTCTATCATCAATTATATTTCGCTAGAAAAAGATCTTGAATCTTCTCATCTTGATATATCTAATGATATGCTCTTTCCTTCATTTTTTGATGATGAACATGATGATATTTTAAATAATGTTCTTGTTCAGATTTATTAGAAGAGCATATAATGGAAGTTGATCAGCTAACTATTAGAGAGGAAAAATTTAAATCAGATTTGAAGGCTAATGACTCACGATATGTATTTCATTTTATTTCATCTTGCACCCATTATTCATTATATCTTGATTTATTTAATAATTATAATTCTCAGGAAAATGTTTTAGATCCTGCAAATTTGTATTATGGTGAATGAGAATGTAATCAAGAGCAAAATGACATTAATGGAATATTTGTTTTCTTCTCAAATTAAAATTTCTCCATCTTTTAGATGGGAGGAGGAAATTTTTGTAACAAATACATTTTCCAAAGAATTTTATGATGATTCATTTTCTTTTCCAATCAGTGAAGAGTCTTATTATTTAGATAATCAACATGGTGAAATAGAAATTTGTAATCAATGAAATAATGTTAATGGCTATCATTCTACTAATAACGATTTATCTGATATATTGAAGGATGACATTGCATATGTTGGCATTATGATTCTGGTGTCGTACTTGATGGAAACTCACTCAAGTGGCTAAACTCTGTTCAGGCTCTCAAAATGATGAAAATTACGAGGTTCGCAGGTGAATGGTTCAAAAGGTGCGGACCTGCAGGTTCGTCGTTCATGAAGTGCGGTCATACTCGCAGGTTACCCGTTCAGAAAGTGCGGTCCCCTAATTCACTCACTTCAAGGCAGAGAAGTGCGCTCACGTGGGGTTTCTTATGTTTGGCCCGTGGTATTTAGCCCGTCGTTCATGATCCTATGGTTTCAGCCCGTGGTATAGGATCTAATTTAGCCCCGGTTTGGATCCCTTGTATTGGTTATTGATGGTTTTGTCCCATGGTGTGAATAAGGACTTGACTATAAATAGGGAAGGAGATCTCTTGGCTGAGACATCTTTGAAAGTTGAATATCTTAAGATCTGAATTTTGGGTTATCAGTTTTAAAAGCTAGATCTAAATCAAGGTAAAATTTAAAGGCGAATCTATTGCTAAGTCGTGATCTCTCGGGCGCATGATCAGATCTGTGGATCTGACTGTTTGTGGTACATTGGAGGACTGTTAATTTGGCCCTAATCAGAGGTTCGCAGGCGATCTACAACGTGAGTGTGGGGGTACGCAGTACAGAAGAGGGCGCAGTGCGGGTATACGCAGCGCAGCTGAAGGCACAGTGCGGGGTACGCAGTACAGAAGAAGACGAAGTGCGGGTATACGCAGCGCAGCTAAAGGCACAGTGCGGGGTACGCAGTACAGAAGAAGACGAAGTGCGGGTATACGCAGCGCAGCTGAAGGTGAAGTGCGGGTATCCGCAGGCTTATTTTGGTGAAGTTGCGGACCTGTTTTGAAATATTTGTTGGCTGCCTGTTTTCTATTTGCTGCTGTGATTTGGGTTTAGGTTACTGTTGATTTTCTGTTTACAGCATTCTGAGAAGTTTGGGGTGGCTCATTGGTTTGATTGTATAAGGGGATTGGTTGATTCACATGTACTTGATGTTTATTTGATGTTTAATGAGAAGTGGTCCTTGAAAGAAAAGAAGTAGGGGGTTGTAGCTCCCTTCCAGGGGAGACTGGAAAACGAGAGAGAGTTGTAGCTCTTTGCAGGTTGCAGCCTGCGTACTGGTAAAGGACTGCACCAGTACAAAATCATTGTAAAAGGAGTTTCTAATTGAAAGAAGATAGAGACATATTGCAGCAGGTGGTTTTCACCCACATTGGGTTTCCACCTTATATCTGGTGTTCTTTGGTGTGACTATCTGTTTTTCTTGTTCATGCTCATTATTTTATGGTACTGACATACAATATCTGAAGAATAATTTCAAAGTATAAATATATTGAAAAGAATTTGTTAATACTGATTCACCCCCCCTCTCAGTATTATTTCCAACAATTGGTATCAGAGCCAGTCCTTCTGAAGGAGCTTGATCGCTTGAAGGAAGATCTATCATCATGAGCAACTACGAGAGGGAAGCATCAATCAGGCCACCGATTTTTGATGGGACAAACTTCGTATATTGGAAGGTAAGAGTTACTTCCTATCTTCAATCTTTGGGTACAGAAGTCTGGGACATCATAGAAACAGGGTATACTTTTCCATCAACTACTCCTATAGATCCAGTTGAGAAGAAGAAATATGAAACAAATTCAAAGGCGGTCAATACTCTTCTAGGATGTCTATCTCAATCAGAATTTGTGAAAGTTATGCAGTATAAATCCGCAAAAGAAATATGGGACAAGATTGTTCTGAGCTATGAAGGAGATGATCAAGTAAAACGTGCAAAACTTCAAACCCTCAGGATTCAGTATGAAAATCTCAAGATGTATAATGATGAAAGTGTGGCTAACTATTTTCTTCGTGTGGATGAGATTGTTAATTGTATGAAAAATTTGGGTGAAGAAATAAAAGAGGCTGTTGTGGTTGAAAAAGTTCTAAGATCTTTGTCACCTAAGTTTGAATCTAAAGTTTCTGCTATAGAAGAAAAGGAGAATCTACAACATCTTAAAATGTCACAACTGCATGGAATTCTAACTGCTTATGAAATGAGGAAAGGAGGTCCATCTGACAGGAGAGAAGCTGCCTTCAAGGCTTCAGGCAAAGGAGAGTACTATGAATCAAGACATGGGTCAGAAGAAGAAGAAGAATCAAATTTTGTCAGAAATCTTCAACGGGGTGCTGGACGGTTCAGAGGTAAGTTGCCCTTCAAATGCTTTGCTTGTGGAAGAGTAGGTCACTATGCTGCCAAATGTCCTCATAAGGATAAGATCGACAAGGGAAAGGAACCTATTAGATGGAACAAGAAACAGAATGCAAATAAGAAAAGCTACTACACTCATGAAGACAGTGATGGTCTATCAAATAGTGATGAAGATGAACGAGGTAATGACTATAAACTTTTAATGGCCTTTGAAGATGACGATTACATGGATGCTATAGATGTGGATAGCTTTTATGAAGAAATTTCTAGACTCAAGACATGTATAGAAGAAAAGAATGTGATCATTGATACTCTACAATTTCAAATTGATGAAAAAGAAAAATTTCTTGAAAAGTTAGAATGTGAAATTGTTTTCCTTAGAAAAGAAATTGAGAAAACAAAGGCTATTAATCTTAAGTTTGTCAAAGGATCTAAAACTCTGGATGAGATCATCAATGTACAGCGTTCTCCACTAAACAAGACAGGTCTGGGCTATAATGGAGAAACATCTCAAGCATCCACCTCAAAGAGTTATCTTGATGCAGCAAGAAGGAATGAACAAAAGCACAATGGAGATCACCAGGTAAAGCAGGGACGAATTACATCAAGAACAAACAAAGACTATCAGGTAAACCAGGGGCAATCCGTTTTAAGGGTGAACAAAAGCTACAACCAGCCACAAGTAAAATCTTCTCAATATGCTTCAAGAATGGATGACAATAGAAATTACAATCATTCGGCCGGTAGATTTGATAATCGCAGAAGTTTCTTCAATGGACAATGTTTCTCCTGCCATAACTTTGGTCACAAAGTAGCTCAATGTGTTGCATATAAAACAATCATGACCAGAGAAGCTCAAAAACAAAGAAGTATGACTGGGATTACAAAAAGGACCTATAACAAATTTTCGGCTCTTGAAATTGAAATTGAATGTTCTATTTGCAATAACTTCGGTCATGAATATTCTGAATGCAGGAGCAGGTTTCAGCAGACAAAGGAACAAGCCTCAAGCACCAGAACATGGAGAATAAAGGAACCACAAACAGAAAGATGTGGGATAGCTTTTTATGCAGAGGGACAAGAAAATCTATGGTACATCGACAGTGGATGTTCGAAGCATATGACAGGTGATAGAGAAAAATTTGAATCATATTCTACTTTAGAAAAGGGAAAGAAAGTTTCGTTTGTAAATGATACTCCTGCAGCTATAAAAGGAAAAGGTACTGCTCAGTTGAAAGAAAAGGTCAAAGCTGGAAATGTTTTGTATGTTGATGGATTGAAGCATAATCTTCTGAGTGTCAGCCAGATGTGTGATCAAGGAATCGAGGTAATATTTAGATCAAATGGATGTCGTGTTCGTGATCTTGATACAGGTGAAACATTGATCAAAGGTAGAAGAACTCCAAATAATCTATACATATTTGAAGAAGGACAACAACAATGCTATTTGAGCAATGATGATGAACATTGGTTATGGCACCGGAGGTTGGGGCATCTAAGCTTCTCACAAATAAGGAAGGCATGCAAATATCAGGCAGTTCGTGGTCTTCCAGATATCAAAATTCCAGACAACACCATATGCAAATCATGTCAGTTTAGTAAGCAAACCAGAACCAACTTCCCTGAGAAGGAAGGATCAGCCAGCAGGCCTCTTGAACTACTCCATACAGATGTATGTGGTCCCTTCAGGACAAGGTCACCTCGAGGAGAAGAATACTAGATATTATTTATTGACGATTTCTCGAGGTTTGTTTGGTTAGGACTTTTGAAGCACAAAGACGAAGCATTCGAAAAATTCAAATCCTTCGAAGCCTTGGTTGAAAATGAATCAGGTTACAAAATTAAGTGCCTCAGGTCCGACAGAGGTGGGGAGTTTACCTCAAATGAATTTTTCGATTTCTGTGAAGAACATGGGATAAGAAGGGAATTCTCTACAGCTAGAACTCCTCAGCAAAATGGGGTGGTGGAAAGGATGAACAAAACAGTCCAACAAATGGCTCGTGCTATGCTTGATGAGTCCTGAACTCCCGCAACTTTCTGGGGTGAAGCTGCATATGCTGCGGTTGTTATTCTCAACAAAATAAATGTCCGAGTGAACAGCACTCAAACTCCTCATGAGCTCTGGTATGGTGAGACTCCTTCGGTAAAGCATTTCAAAATTTTTGGGAGCAAATGCTATATTAAGAATACTGATGAGCAACTTGGCAAACTTGAACCTAGAGCAGATGAAGGCATTCTTCTTGGTTATTATCCACACAGCAAAGCATATAATTGCTACAATAAAAGACTTGGAAGAATTGTTGACAGCATTGATGTAGTGGTTGATGAAAAAGGATACATTCCTAGGCAAGTAAATCATGAAAATATCGAAGAAGATGAAGACTACCCTCAAAGACAGAATGATGAAGAAGAAGAACCTCAAGAAGCACCAGAGGAACAGATAAGGATAGAAGAGAAGACTCCATCTAGGTACGTTCAAAAGAATCATCCAGAATCTCAGATTTTGGGGCAGAAAGAAGCAGGTGTACAAACAAGAAGAACAATTGCAGAAGCTTCAAGCTATTTGGCATTAATCTCCTCCACTGAACCACAAAATGTAAAAGAGGCATGCAAAGATGAATGTTGGGTCAAAGCAATGGATGAAGAACTTGAGCAGATCGAAAAGAACAACACTTGGGAGTTGGTTCCTAGACCAAAGGATAAGAATGTTATAGGGACAAAATGGGTCTTTAAAAATAAGTTGAATGAAAATGGGGAAGTAATTAGAAACAAGGCCAGACTTGTTTGTAAAGGGTATGCGCAGTAAGAAGGAATAGATTTTGAAGAAACTTTTTCTCCTGTTGCAAGACTTGAGGCCATCCGAATGTTCCTTGCTCTCTCAAGCTTTCAAAAGTTCAAAGTATTTCAAATGGACGTGAAATCATCCTTTCTGAATGGAGACTTAGAAGAAGAAGTATACATTGAGCAGCCAGATGGTTTCATTCTTGGAAATGATCCAAATCTTGTATGCAGACTGAAAAAAGCTCTCTATGGTCTTAAACAAGCTCCAAGGGCTTGGTACTATCGTTTGGACAAATATCTTCATCAACAAGGTTTTTCAAAAGGATCAGCAGATAGCAATATTTATATAAAAATTGAAAATGACAAATTGCTAATACTTGTTGTGTATGTAGATGACATTATCTTTGGCAGCAATGAAGAAGCTATGAGTCAAATCTTTGCCTTGGTGATGCAGAAAGAATTCAAAATGTCCTTGCTTGGAGAACTGACATATTTTCTTGGTTTGCAAATCCAACAAAATGAAGGAGGGATCTTCTTGTCTCAAACCAAGTATCTCAAGCAGATTTTAAAGAAATATGGCATGGAAGATGCAAAACCAGTATGTACACCCATGGTCACAGGGTTTAGCCTCAGTGCAAATGATGAATCTACAGCAGTGCATCAACCAACCTATAGATCTATGATTGGAAGTCTACTTTATTTGATAGGTACCCGACCAGACATCATGCATGCAGTGGGAATAGTTGGAAGATTTCAGGCAAATCCAAAGGAAACTCATCTTCAGGCAGTAAAGAGAATTTTCAAATATCTTCAAGGGACTCAAAATTATGGCTTATGGTATCCTAGAGACACAGATCTCACACTTCATGCTTATACAGATGCAGATTGGGCCGGAAGCGTGGATGACAGGAAGAGCATAAGTGGTGGTGCATTCTTTATGGGTTCTAGATTAGTATCTTGGTTCAGCAAGAAACAGAGTTCGATTGCCTTGTCTACATCTGAAGCGGAATATGTTGCTGCTGCATCTTGCTGCACTCAACTCCTTTGGATGATGCAGACCTTGCAGGATTTTCAAATCACTTGTACACCACCTATCTCCATCTTATGTGATAATACAAGTGCAATCAGCATTTCAAAGAACCCAGTCATGCATTCAAAGACCAAGCACATACCAATCAAGTATCACTTTCTCCGGGAACAAGTACTTGAACAAAAGGTCAAGTTGGAGTATGTTCCTTCTAAGGAACAAGTTGCTGATATACTCACCAAACCTTTGCCCAGGGAGACCTTTGAATACCTCAGGCAAAAGCTGGGGGTTGTTGATGCATCATCTTGTTGTTGAATCTCTTCTGATTGTTGGTTGTACGCAAGGTTCATCTGGGGTATATGCGTACATTTGCTGAGTTGCGGATTGGTCGAAGATCAAATGGCATAGGTTCAGGGGGAGCATATAATGCATTGTTGGCATTATGGAGGAAGTACAGAAGGAATATTGCTGCAATATGTCTCTATCTCTTTCATGGTCATTTATGGTGTTTGGTGGATTATGGTTCTTCTTGAAGAAATTTCTTTCCTTTGCAGATCTGGTTTATAGTCAGGGGGAGCATGTTCTTAGGGGGAGCATAACCCTTTTCCCTTGATGTCAAAGGGGGAGAATGACGTTGAGGATCTTGAGGTTGCCATCATGTCCAAAGGGGGAGATTGTTGGCATTATGATTCTAGTGTCGTACTTGATGGCAACTCACTCAAGTGGCTAAACTCTGTTCAGGCTCTCAAAATGATGAAAATTACAAGGTTCAAAGGTGAATGGTTCAAAAGGTGCGGACCCGCAGGTTCGTCGTTCATGAAGTGCGGTCATACTCGCAGGTTACCCGTTTAGAAAGTGCGGTCCCCCAGTTCACTCACTTCAAGGCAGAGAAGTGCGCTCACGTGGGGTTTCTTATGTTTGGTCCATGGTATTTAACCCGTCGTTCATGATCCTATGGTTTTGGCCCGTGGTATAGGATCTAATTTAGCCCCGGTTTGGATCCCTTGTATTGGTTATTGATGGTTTTGTCCCATGGTGTGAATAAGGACTTGACTATAAATAGGGAAGGAGATCTCTTGGCTGAGACATCTTTGAAAGTTGAATATCTTAAGATCTGAATTTTGGGTTATCAGTTTTAAAAGCTAGATCTAAATCAAGGTAAAATTTAAAGGCGAATCTATTGCTAAGTCGTGATCTCTCGGGCACATGATCAGATCTGTGGATCTGACTGTTTGTGGTACATTGGAGGATTGTAATTTGTCCCTAATCAGAGGTTCGCAGGTGATCTACAGCGTGAGTGCAGGGGTACGCAGTACAGAAGAGGGCGCAGTGCGGGTATACGCAGCGCAACTGAAGGCACAGTGCGGGGTACGCAGTACAGAAGAAGACGAAGTGCGGGTATACGCAGCGCAGCTAAAGGCACAGTGCAGGGTACGCAGTACAGAAGAAGACGAAGTGCGGGTATACGCAGCGCAGCTGAAGGTGAAGTGCGGGTATCCGCAGGCTTATTTTGGTGAAGTTGCGGACCTGTTTTGAAATATTTGTTGGCTGCCTGTTTTCTATTTGCTGCTGTGATTTGGGTTTAGGTTACTGTTGATTTTCTATTTACAGCGTTCTGAGAAGTTTGGGATGGTTTGATTGTATAAGGGGATTGGTTGATTCACATGTACTTGATGTTTATTTGATGTTTAATGAGAAGTGGTCCTTGAAAGAAAAGAAGTAGGGGGTTGTAGCTCCCTTCCAGGGGAGACTGGAAAATGAGAGAGAGTTGTAGCTCTTTGCAGGTTGCAGCCTACGTACTAGTAAAGGACTGCACCATTACAAAATCATTGTAAAAGGAGTTTCTAATTGAAAGAAGATAGAGACATATTGCAGCAGGTGGTTTTCACCCACATTGGGTTTCCACCTTATATCTGGTGTTCTTTGGTGTGACTATCTGTTTTTCTTGTTCATTCTCATTATTTTATGGTACTGACATACAATATCTGAAGAATATTTTCAAAGTATAAATATATTGAAAAGAATTTGTTAATACTGATTCACCCCCCCCCCCCCTCTCAGTATTATTTCCAACACCATATACAATATTTGATTTTGCTAATCCATCACTGGATGATTGTTTAACATTTCATTTTTTAGAGACTTGTCAAGAAGATGAGATACATCAGTCGCAACCTATCGTTTTGACATATTCTAATGATTTTTCCAGGATCTCTCATGTTAATCACAACAAAGCTTTTACACTAAGTTTAAATTAAGATAATTTTGCACATAATCTAGACTCATATGTAAAAAAAATTCTATTTTTCACACCAACCATTATAAATATCACAAAAGAATAAAGGATTATTTAGAAGCATATTTCCATGAAAAATTCCCTTTAAATAGTCATATTATTTTCATGCATATGTTTGATTCAATTTTACATTTATTATTGTTTCGATATTTATTTTTAGTGTTTAGTATATATTTTATTGTATTATTTCATTTTCCTAATAAACTTTTTTGTGATATCAACACTAACGTTTTAGTGGGACAAGGCAGATTTATTGATTCAAACGATGAAACGACGTTACAATTTCTAATCATCGTTATGCTTATTCATATTATTTTTTATTTCAAAATCCATTTTCATGATTCCACACAAACTTCAGTATTTGAAAATAGTCCTAGTTATTCCTACCAACCAAATTCATCATCCATAAGTTTTTCCCAGTATTTAACTCTCTTCAACATACTTTTTGCAACTCAACTAAATTTTGGTTGGAAGAAATTTTGATCAATAAATACTTGTTACATAATGATTTTCATGATAGAATTGAATTATGGTTGAAGGAATCTTTTCAAGAAAAGCTTTTTGTAAATGACAACACGATTTTATTACACATAATGCATGAAATTGTGAATAGCTCAATTCTTCTTTTTCCTCTTATTATTTTGGTTTTCCTCTAGTACTAATTTCTAATGTAAATATGTTTGTAGGCTTAAATCCACTTGAATGGCTACATTGGCATTATGATTTCACCTAATTCATTTTTAGCTAGGGTAGAATAACTTCAGGAATAAATTAATTTGTCTTGTTTTTCTAAATAGTTTCTTCATGTTGATGTCAATATGAAAGTTTGAGTTATATTATTAAATCTGCATAATACATTCATTATTTTTGAAAATAATAAGATGAATTGATTAAGAATTTCTATATATATTTTCTTTAATTAATAAAAAATTTCTGATTCAACTTGACGAAACATTTTTATATTTGAATTCTCTTTCTTTTAAGCAAGATTTGTTAGAAATTGTTGAGTTAATATCATTTTTAGATGTGATTCACAAGAAAATTCCTATCTTAATTCTCCATTCACATTTCCCTTTGATAATCAAGAAATCTCTTATGCATAAATTTTGAGCTACTTGATTGTTCAAATCCCTCTAGTAGAATTAATTCTAGAAATTTATGCATGTTGATGATGGGACATTTATTTACAACCAATTGGCATGTCAATCTCTCATCATTCATTGATGAACTAGAGTGAAAATAAGAAGAATAGATGTCACCCCTTTGCAAATTTGACACTTATTTGGTAAAAACTTTGAGGGAAAATCCTTCTCGTGTAATCAACATTCTTATTTAATTTTATTTATTTATTTATTTTTTTCTAATTTTAATGAGTGAAGATTAATTTTTTTGAAGTTGCATTCATGGAGCTCTCTATTAATTATCTCTTCAAAATTTTCTTAGATCTTATCATCTTCAAAATTTCTACAATTTTCCTCATGCTCTTTAACTACTTGTGAATTAAATATTGATTTAGACAAATATTTTGAATTCCAATATATTAAAAGAGCATGGGGAAATATTAATTGTTAGCAAAAGAAGTTATTTGAGATGTACATAATATTAAACATTTTTATATTATTTAGGAGAAGGTAGAGTTTATTTCGGTAGGATTGATGATGTCCATACATTTCCTTGATATTTCTTCTAAAGAGGTATTTGATAGAAAAAATCATCTTACCTTGATTTCCAATAGCCATTAATATTTATGTCCTGATATATTTATGCTTCTCATGTGCAGATAATTATACCAAATATTCTAATGAGGAGTTAAATATCAGTGATTTACAAATGGGAAAGATGAAGTGAAACAAATGACATTCTTGAGAAAGACATATCAAGCTGAAGATGAAACATCATCAAGATTCTTTCAGGGAAGTTTACTTTAGCTTTTCATCTTGCTCATGATTACATTTGTCAAATATTTCTATTTAGGTCCTTATCCATTAAGGAATATAAGGACTTAGTTATGAAATGTTTAGTTAGATCAATTTTTATGATTATGAAGCAAGAATCATTTTAAGAGAATATTGATTGAACTAGATTGATGAAGATTTTAACATTGATATCATAACTCTACATTTAGTTTCGAATTTATTTTTAGGATAGATTTAATTTTTATTTTAAATACATTTGTCTTTTTCTATTTCAATAAAATCCATGAATATCTTGACATCCAATCTATTAGTGAATGAACTTTTATCTATCTCAATCTTAATTTAAAGGAGACAAAGCAGTTGAAGGATTTAATAGGGAAAATATTCCAAACTTTCAATTCAATTTATCCCTTATAATCCAAACTCCCATTTCTATTTTTAATTGTGATAGGTTGTGATATTTATCTTCACAATTTCTTTATTGGGTTTTTTTATTTTTATTTTCATGGATTAATTTTAGATTGTTTTTCATTAAATAAATTTTTTAGTTTTGTTTTCTTTTCACTTCCAAGTTTTATTTTTGGTTTACTTAGTCATTTAGATTAATAAATTTCTTTATATATTTTTTTCAATTAGGTTATTGATTGGATTAAGTTTCTTAATTCTCATTTGTAAATATTTTGTACTTCCCTTTTATTTGTTTTGTATTTTTCTTTGGTTTTGGTGTGATTTTCTCTTGATGCAGTTAACATACTAGAAAGCATTTCTTGCATTTAAAACGGAGGATTTCTTGTTTAATTTACCACAATTATAAGTAGCATTTTAGTTATGGAGTAAGTTATTTCTTATCCAATATTAATATAGTGTTCATTCAAAAGTAAAATGTTTATCTAACATCGTTACAAAGAGCACCATCTATTTCATAATATTAAAATTGACATAAGTAATAATCGGAAATGGGAAAGAATAGTAGGTTTAATTTATTCAACAACATTTTTTTCCAATCAAAGTAACTCTCTACATACCTTGCTTATGTCACTTGGCTATGTATGATAAATTTCAAAATTAATCATAAGCTATAAAGTGAAAACGTGAAGTTTTAAATTAAAAGAAGAACAAATAACCCTGTCGGGACTATGAACACTTGTTGGCAGCGGGTCAATGTTTGTAATTAAATTAAAGGGGATATTTGCGCTTGTAAATAAAGAAACAATGGAAGTTTTAAAAGAGAGATGAGGAACAAATGTGTGCAAAGATTTGGTTAGAATAAAGATTTAAGTCATTATTTGATTTCATGACTGATTAGAAGCTTTATGTTAGTATAACTAATGAATTCCATATTTATGCTCTTTTGACCTATTATGATAAGTAATAGTATCATTGAATGAATAACTAATCATTTTTAGATATTAAGAATTGTACCCTTAAAACTAATAAGTGAAAACGTCGAATCGAGATTAAAAAGTTAAATCAGAAAATCTCAATATTTTTTATCGGAGATAAATGGTTCATTTCAGTGTGTCACCATTTGTTTTTGCCCCAACAACCCCCCTTTTATTTTGAGAAAAATAAAGGGTCCCTCATATAAAATTTTGGAAATATCACCTTGCTTTGCATTTGGATTCCTATTTTTAGTGATTTTTCAATTTTTATTTTATCAATTTCAATAGGTCTGTCATCTTTGTCTCGTTGAAACGTTTCCAACGATATAAAATTTGTCGAATTCTGACTTCCAGAGCAAAAAATACGCTTATTTGAAGTTTCCGTTTTTAACAGTTTTTTATTAGTTTTTTTATATTTGTCGTATTATTTTATTTTATTTATTTTTTATACTAGTCAGAGGTCAGGATGATTTAATTCTCATATCATTTTATTTTTTCGGAGTTTGGGATGATTTAATTCTTATATCATTTTATTTTTTCCCGACCTCGAGATGATTTAATTCTCACATCATTTTATATTTTCGGAGATCGAGATGATTTAATTCTCATATCATTTTATATTTTCAGAAATCGAGATAATTTAATTCTCACATCATTTTATTTTTTCTGGACCTCTTGACTATAAATAAAATCTGATTATAAATAATTATTTTATTTCCTAACTGTAAACAATTATTTTATTTCCCGACTAAATAAAATCCGACTATAAATAATTATTTTATTTCCCACCTATAAATTATTAATTTAATTTAATTTAGGTGAGGGATTTAGATGATTATTATATGATTTGATTTTATTATATTTTAGTTTGATTGTATTATTATTTTATTTTATTTTATGTTAATTTAGGTCAGGGATTTAGTTTGATTATTATATGATTTGACTTTATTACATCTTTGATTTTAATGGGTGGATTTTTTTTGTTTTTTAATATGTGGATTGTTTTTTTTATATATATAGTTTTGTGTTTGATGATTATATGATTTGACTTTATTATTTTTTTAATGAATTTTATTTATTTATTTATTTATTTTAATATATATTTATTTGATTATGTTTTTTTTTGTTTTTGTTATATATGGATTTTTTTTTGTTTTTTATTTTTATTATATATGGATTGTTTTTTTGTTATATCTATATAGATATTTGTTTGATTATTATATGATTTGACTTTATCATAGGTTTGATTTTTATAGTGGAATTGGTTTTTTTTTTTTTAATATGGATTTTTTTTTGTTTTTTTATATATACATTTGGGATTGTTTTTTGTTCTTCTATATATAGATTTGGAATAGTTTTTTTTTGTTTTTATTATATATGAATTGTTTTTTTTGTTTTTTATTTTTATTATATATGGATTGTTTCTTGTTTTTTTTATATACATTTAATTTTTGATCACATAACCTAAATGATTTGACAATTTTCCCAAAACATTTTACAGATTTGCTCGCGTATTGTTAAGAACTCCAATTTCTAGAGAAAATATCTCGAGTTATAGGGCTTGAAATTAGGTTCAAGGTAACTCATTGGAAAGAGAAAATCATGAATAATAAGCTCAACTTATTTATTTTCTAAAACTACTCAATCTAAATTGCCTAGAAATTTAGTAGAAAAAGGGTTACATTTTTTTATTAAAATTATTTTTCTAGGTTATATTTTAAGAATAGAATTGGATGTTGAAAACTTTCTCATGCTCTAATCTCGTTGATTCATTATCCATGTATCATAATTGTAACAACGCAAAATAATTTAGCTTAGGTTTGGGGATTTCTTGCTAATTTATAGGAATCAAGTTTTCTTTTAATAATTAATTTTGATTGTTTTGGATTGAGATTTTTGCTTTGAGTTTTAATATATTTTGTAAATGTTTTATGCAGATTTTTTAGAAGATTTTTACCACTTGGAGCTCATGATTTATAGATTGGAATTGCAGATAGGAAATAAATGATTATTCAAAATCCGAAGAAACCAAAAATCAGATTTTCTTGAAGCTGTCAAGAAGCAAACTTTTATTTTATTTTGTTTTGTTTTTAAATTGAACTCTTTGGTTATAAACAGAGGGTTTGTAGTAGAGAGATAGGAGACTTAACCAAAGCAGATAGAACTGATATTATCGTGGGATCTTTCTTCTCAAATCATAGTCCCAAGGGAGTTGGAAATTGTTGCACATTAAGACTCTGCTTTTATAATTAGTATTTTCCAGTCAATTTTTGAAGACCAATCAAGTATTGATATGTGTTTCATGACGTGATATGTGTACTGTATGATCTCTTAATTATTTAAAATACATCGATGGTATTTTCTCTATCGTTTTCTTTATATTGATATCTACTGAATGTTGGAATGTGCTTCTATCCTTTCTTTTGAAATGGTCAAGTATATGTAGTGTTGAGTTGTTTTATTAATACGCATTTGTTATTTGTTTAATATGAGTGAATCAACATTCATTTATTATATTCAAAGAGATAGTTTATTAATCTCTCTCGTTAGCGAGATAGATTTATTTTTTGTGATTTATATTTATTTCATTATATGCAAATAAACATTAAAATTCACAAAAAATATAATCATATTTTCATAAGCTCTCTAGGGTAGATCCCAAATATCCATTTAAGTGGTTGACTAGACCTATATGCTAGCCAGGGTTCTCACTAATTGGAATATCTATAGCCTTTTCTCTGAGTACTACATTTGGGTGATTTATCCATCCCCTACTGTTAAGATTATTCATGCAAACCCATTCATACACAATAGATTGTATAGTTGTAAGTATTTAAGACGATTAGATTATATTATTTTTCTTTTAATTGGTTTTATGTATATATTTTTGAAGCTAGATTAATATAGGAAATCGAGCCTTTGTTCGAGAGACTATATAGCCACAACAAATGAGAAGGGGTCTAATTGGGACCTTGATCGAGCCAATACTCGCTCATTACAGGAGGGATTTTTCCTCTTGTCAACACTCCCATCAACAATCAGATATTGATAAAATCGGTAACATTTAGGTTGATTCGCATCAAACCCCTAGTGCAAGAGCAGATTTGCATGCAGATGCAAAAATTCAACATGCACTTCCTAAGTTGATCATCAGACCTTGAGAAGAGCTTTTCAACAACAAGCACAAAGTTGGTCTTGGATATGACAAGGAGGTGTCATTTCATATTCCATACTACTCCAAGCCCATTTAGTTTAAAGTGTTGAGTTTCTTCGAGGTGGTTCATATTCACCTGTTCTAGACTGAGCTCCTCTTCCACAACCATAAATTGTCAAATGCCAACATTGTGAAAGAATTGGTTATGTGAAAGATCATTGTTTTTATCTTCACCCATGTGAGCATGGTCATAAGCACACTCATCATTCAAATAGACGCTTTAGAAACAAGCCTCCTACAAGAACAAAGATTCACCTTGGAAGGATCACTTCTTAGCAATGGCTTCAATAGACAAGAAGATATTTCAGTCACACCACATAATTTTTTCTCGAGTATTGGCACAACTTGCAATTGATATTTCTTCATCATCTCACCTTGTATCTAATGGGGGGAAATTGATGGCCATTTAAAAGCTTCAAAGATACATCAAGCGAGCCTAAGCCACAACCTAAGCCTGCTAGATGAACCTATAGCCAGAGTATCCATACCTAAATTTAGAGTTGTAGCCAGAGACAGAGTAAATTTTCTACTTGAGAATATTTTTTTCACAGTTAGTGGTCATCTTCAAACTGATATCAACGAGCACTGTTGAAAAATGTGCAACAAGAAATTTTAAATTTAGAATGTGCTAAAAATAGACTTGCTAAAAATAGCATGTCTAAAAATAACAGTTTGGCCAGTGAGGTCATTGGCCACATTGGGTGAGAGGTGAAACTGCTAAAAATAGAAAGTTCTAAAAATAGCATTTCTGGGTCGCTGTTATGAAACCAGCTCAAGAAAAGATAGAAAATATAGATCAACGCCTTAGAATTCAGCCTCTTCGAGGGGGCAACCTCCTTTACATTACATAAATGAACAATTCTTGGATGATACAAATGACAAAACCTCCTTTCTATATATAGGAGTCTAAGGAGTCACAATATAATCCAGCCGACCTAACAATAATAATATAAAGCCACAAAAATAACAATAGAGGGATTCTATGGGGCACAGAAATAATAATATGGGGGTAATAGGGGCACAACAATATAAATAAGGGATATAACTACAATATTAATGGGGTAATCACTAGTATTATAGGGACCCAACATGCCCCTCTCCTTAAAAAAAGTGTTGTCCTCAGCGCTTGAGTAGTTCTGGATACTTCTGCATAAAATTCTCATCCTCCCATGTGGAATCTTCAGCAGATAAGTTCTTCCACTTGATAAGATACTCTGAAATTGATCGATTTCGTAGCTGTCGAGTTCTTGTTTCTGTGACTGCTTCCGGTTCCAATATAATTTTTCCTTCCTCGTCAAGTTCTGGAAATATTGTTTGAACTAGGAGCTTGTCGCCTATAACCTTCTTTAAACATGAAACATGGAAAACTGGGTGCAATCGAGAAGCTGCAGGAAGCTCCAATTTGTATGCCATAGTACCAATCTTTTCCAACACCTTGTACGGACCATAATACTTTGGTGATAATTTATTATCCTTCTTAGCTTGCTTTAGGGACATTTGCTTATATGGTTGTAGCCGTAGGAATACCCAATCACCTACATCAAAACTTCTTTCACTGCGATGTTGATCTGCCTGTTGTTTCATTCTATTTTGTGCCAACACGAGGTTATCCTTTAAGAGTTGGAGGACTTGTTGTTGATGTTCGATGTGATGTTCCACTGCTTGAACCTTAGAATTTTCTCTTAAATATGATGTGATTGATGGTGGTTGGTACCCATAAAGTGCCATAAATGGGGTCATTTTTGTTGCTGTATGGAAGGAAGTGTTATACCACCATTCAGCCAGAGGCAACCATTTGACCCATTGTGTCTGTTTATCAGATACAAAGCAACGAAGATATCCTTCCAAACATTTGTTTACTATCTCAGTTTGCCCATCAGATTGAGGATGATAAGATGAGCTATGAGCTAACTGAGTACCCAGACAAGAAAATAATTCTGTCCAAAAATTTCCAGTGAAAATGGGATCTCTGTCACTTACAATAATCTTTGGGTTTCCATGTAGCTTTTGAACTGTTTCCATAAATGCAGTAGAAACTGTACTGGCTTTAAATGGATGTGATAATGCACAAAAGTGTGCATACTTGGTAAGTCTGTCAACTACCACCATGATGACACTCTTTCCCTCAGACTTGGGTAAACCTGTGATAAAATCCATTGAAACCTCCTCCCAACGTTGGCTTGGAATGGATAAAGGTTGTAATAGACCCGGTGTCTTAATTGTTTCAACTTTATTTTGTTGGAAAACCAAACATTCCGCCACAAACTTTTGAATATCTGATTTAAGGCCATCCCAAAAAAATTCCTTCTTAACCCTGTGGTAAGTTTTTAAAAATCCTGAGTGCCCTCCTAAGGGAGAAGTGTGCAATTCCATAAGAATCTTTTGTTTTAGCTGGGAATTCTTACAGAGGTATAAGCGATCTTTGTACCATAACGAATCATTTTGCCAGCTAAATGTATCAGAAGTACTGGAATCTTGTTGTAGCTTTCGAATAAGTGCCCACACTTCTTCGTCATTCTTCCATTCCTCCTTTGCTTCGTTTATCCAATCTGGTTGGATAATAGAAATGGCACACAACAATGCTTCCACATCCTCATCCTTTCTTGAGAGTGCATCTGCCACCACATTTTGCTTCCCTTTTTTGTAGATGATTTCAAAGTCATAACCCAACATCTTTGTGACCCACTTTTGTTGCTCTTCAGAGGATAATCTTTGTTCTAAAAAGTATTTAAGGCTATCATGATCCGTTTTTACCTTGAAGTGTCTTCCCATTAGGTAGGGTCGCCATTTCTTAAGTGCATGGAGTATTGCCAACATTTCCTTCTCATAAATAGCTTTGCTTAAAAACTTTCCCTTGATTGGACGACTTTCAAAAGCAATGGGTCTTTCATCTTGCATTAGAACAACACCAATTCCATTTCCTGAAGCATCACATTCCACAATAAAGGTTTTTGTGAAGTCCGGTGTAGCTAAGACCGGTGCTTGGCACATTGCCTCTTTAAGATGTTTAAAGGCCTTTGTTGCTTCCGAAGTCCATGAAAATGAATCTTTCTTCAATAATGTTGTTAGAGGTGCTGCTATTCTCCCATAATTCTTAACAAACTTGCGATAATACCCTGTCAACCCAAGAAATCCTCGCAGATGCTTTATGGATGTGGGGATTTTCCATTCCTTAATGGCTTTAATTTTGCTAGGGTCTACCTTAACTCCTTCATGAGATACAATATGACCCAAATATTCCACCTCCTGGACTCCAAAGAAACATTTGGATCTTTTTGCATATAATTGTTTCTCCTCCAATAGTTGTAGCACCTTGTCAACATGTTCAACATGATCCTTCCAAGACTTGCTGTAGATTAGTATATCATCAAAAAATACTAACACAAATTTTCTAAGGAATGGTTTGAAAATTGAATTCATCAAACCTTGAAATGTTGAAGGTGCATTGGTAAGGCCAAAAGGCATGACCAAAAATTCATAATGACCCTCATGAGTTCTAAATGCCGTTTTCGGAATGTCTTCAATCTTCATTCTGATTTGATGATATCCCGAACGAAGATCCAACTTGGTGAAGTAAATTGATCCATGCAATTCATCCAGTAATTCATCAATGACAGGAATGGGGAACTTATCTTTAATAGTGAGCTTGTTGAGCTCCCTATAATCTGGACACATGCGCCATGATCCATCCTTCTTGTGCACCAATACTACTGGAGCTGAGAAAGAACTTTGACTCGGTTGAATTATACCAGCCTCTAGCATTTCTGCAACCATACGTTCAATTTCACTTTTTTGGACATATGGATATCTGTACGGCCTGATGTTTGGAGGAACACTTCCTGGAATCAGATGAATAGCATGATCATGATCACGCATAGGTGGGAGACCTTTGGGAGTCTCAAATACCTTGGAATGATTGTCCAAGACTTTTTGTAGATCTGGAGAAATAGATGATTCCAATGTGGAAACATCTAGCGAACATAATTGTGAAATTACACCTCTTTGCTCCTTTTTTAGAAGCTTTGTCATGCCATTAGAGCTGATTATCTTTCCTGGTTTCCCTGCAATACCCCTTAATTCAACTTCCTTTCCTTCCACAGAAAATTTCATGAAAGGTTCTTGAAAATTAAAAGCTATTGTACCCAAGGATTGTAGCCATTGGACTCCTAGTACAACATCAGCACCTCCCATTGGAATGGAAAGCATTGGGCTAGTCAATACATATTCTCCCATGGATAGCTTGATATTATGGCACTTTCCAGAACAATTTATTGTTCCTCCATTTGTAATCATCACTTGACACTCTGGTGCTGGATATAGGAAGCAATTCAATTCTTTTGCTACCCTACAATGAATAAAATTGTGGGTGCTTCCTGAATCAATCAACACTATTACCTTTTTCTTCTTGATTTGTCCTTCTATCTTGATGGTTTGAGGAGTGGTAATTCCCGCCAATGCATTACAAGATATGGTCGGATTTATTTGTTCTTCATCTAGGCTTTGTTCCTGGAATATATTCTCTTCTTTTGACCTTTCTTGCTCCTTTTCTTCTTCCTCTTCACAATCTATGTAGAATAATTTCTTCTCAGCACACTTATGACCTTTTGTGTATTTGCTATCACAATTGTAACAAAGCCCTTTTGCTCTTTTTTCTTCCAATTGTTGTGGTGTCAACCTTGTAGGTTGTGGAAGACTATGGGCAACAACACTTCCGTCTTTATAGTTGTGAATGGTATGCTTCCTAGTTGCCATAATTTTGCTTTCCATTTTTCTTGCTAACCTGAATGCCTTCTCTATTGAATCAGGTTCCCAAAGGCGCACATCATGTTGGATATTATCCTTTAAAGACCCTATGAACACATCAATCCTATGCTCCTCTGGAATATCTTTTACCCTTATGTTCAATTTTTGGAACTCCTCAATGTGCTCCATTATTGAACCCTTTTGTTTGAGACTTATCAATTGGCTAAAAAAAGTGTTGCTTTTTGTATCCTCATAATGTGCTATCAATTCTTCCGTAAAAATTGACCAAGTGATAAATTGTTTACGAGAACAAAGCCATTGATACCATACAAACTGATTTGGTTCCAAATATAAAGTTGCCATACATACCTTTTGTGTGTTTTGCACATTATTGAGATCGAAGAATTGCTCCATCTGTAATATCCATGTGGCGGGATCCTTGCCATCAAACTTCCTCATATCGATTTTTGGAATGTGGTGATTCTTCAATCCAGCATTAGCGTCTATGGAATCATGATTAACATTTCTTTTGTTCTCATCATGAGTTTCCTTTACTACCTTTTCACCATTAGTAAGTATTTCTTGTAGAAAATTAGTCAAATCTGTCTTCAAATCTGCCATGCCTGTCTTCAAATTTGTGTTCAAATCTATCTTCAAATTGTCCATCTTAGCTTCCATGCCATTCATCTTAGCTTCCATGCCATTTATCTTATCTTCCACGCCATTTATCTTAGCATCTGTTAACTTTTGTGAGCGTGACATTTGTAGCACTTGTTCTTGTAATTTTGATATATCATGTAGCATTTCTTCCTCTTCTTCATGAGTCATGCTAGAGCTTTCAGGTTCCTTACTAGGTGTTTTCATTTTCTTTCCTCGGGGCATTAGTTACCGATAATAATGCTCTACTATGCCCTTTGAATTCCTTCAAAATAAATTTTCAAACCAAGCTTAAGCAAAAATTTAAAAAAATCTACACATTTTTTTTCACTTTGTAGGAGCTCGATATTGCCTCTGATGTATCTCTGTACTTTCCAGTCATCTAGTTCCGAACTTGTGACCTGTAGTATCTCTCTATGTCCTCTTTCCAATGCCACAAGTCTGACCCAAATTGGATTCTCCAAGGAAGAGTTATGCGAAATCTCCCACAGTGACTTGATTATAGACTAGTTCAGTAGAGCTAACTTGTATGACGTGCCGCGAGTCACTGTTTCGACCTTTGGATCTAAAAAACACCCACACGAAACTACAGTCCATCCTCTTTCCGTACCGTTTTACGAAATTTCAATCCGATCCTCAGAGAGAAAGTTATGACAATTTTCCCCAGGTCACATGTTTTGAATGTAATTCAGGAGTCTGCAAAAAGACCAACTTCCTCAGATCATATCTCCGAAAATATCGCGCGAAAAGCTCTGAAATTCGGACCCGAGGTTCAGCGCCAATTCTTCTCAAATGAGTTTTTTTTTCGACTTCTGAAACATCACAGAAAAAAAGTTATAGCGAAAATGCCACGATGACCTGTTTGGAGCAGCGAAACCCTAGAATCCAAAGCTCTGATACCAAATGTTATGAAACCAGCTCAAGAAAAGATAGAAAAGATAGATCAACGCCTTAGAATTCAGAGTCTTCGAGGGGGCAACCTCCTTTACATTACATAAATGAACAATTCTTGGATGATACAAATGACAAAACCTCCTTTCTATATATAGGAGTCTAAGGAGTCACAATATAATCCAGCCGACCTAACAATAATAATATAAAGCCACAAAAATAACAATAGAGGGATTCTATGGGGCACAGAAATAATAATATGGGGGTAATAGGGGCACAAAAATACAAATAAGGGGTATAACTACAATATTAATGGGGTAATCACTAGTATTATAGGGACCCAACAGTCGCTTCCTATTTATAGCAGTCCCTAGTCTATCTATAGGAAGTAAAATTAATTTTGGTCTTAACAGCAGTTGGAAATATTAATTAATTAATTCAGTTGAGTTAATTAGTTAAGAAAATTCGAATTTGAAGTCTTTGTGAGCATGCACATGAGTTGTCCCACTGATTGAAGAATTTATCCTTAATTTCCTCCACTGATTGAGGGAATACGTATGAGTTCTATAATGAGAGAATCAATTGACTTAGTTCTAACTAGTCAAGTCCAGTTAGATTATTTTAACAAGTTGTTAAAATAATAAAATATAGTTTGTTAATGCTTTCATGCATGTGACAACTATTATTTTAGATAACTGAGGATTCGCTCATGGATAACTATTACATGTCAGTTCTGTCAGAGACCCATTTGAGATCAGATGTGGGACAATGTACTATCAGATGCTTGACTATTTCTAGTAAGTAGTTTTTGCATGGTTGAGGAACTAGTGTCCTCAACGATTGCGTAGTTGGAACATTGGTTATTTGGTATGTTTGGAATTAATAGCATATGCTTTTGGTATTATTTCCTAAGCAAACTATGTAAGGACCATGGGTAAAGCCTATATAAACAGGGCTTGGTTGGTTCATGATACATATCTTCATATCTTCATAGTTCATTGAGAACTGAATAGCTTGAGAGCTAATTCTTTTTGTATTGTGAAGAGGATTTCCACTTGATTGATAATACATGGTTGGGGTTTTATGCTGGTGCTTTCCCCTGGATATATCTTGTGTTATGTGTTATTTTTTCTCTTGATCAGTTATGCATGTTCCTACTTGATGTTGCTCATGCATTCGATTATGCTTATGCGTAATGTTTTGTAGAAGTAGAACAACTATTATGCTTTAGGACATTGCATATATTGGTTTGTTCTACAGGTGAAATTTTTACAAGCACTTCCACCAGCAGAAGAATTCTTCTTCTTACCAAATTCATAATTGTTCCAGGAATTGCACTAAGCATTCCAAGTTGAGATCTCAATGCTCTCCATTTTCACAACAATAGGGAGCACTTCCTCAAGAAAAAAATTTCAACTTCTAACCATATTTGGAGCTATTCCAAGAATTTCACTAAGTGCTCTAGTGTTGGTGGTCATCCTTAAACCGTCACTGCTTGAGACCTCTATTTCTCCCCATTATACCATCAATTCAAAGAGAACAATCCACCAATTCCTGCCATGTAATTTTTTCATATTGTGTATTTCAACTCTCTTCTTGGAATCATATATACCCTTCAAATTAAGTTTTTGGGGGGGGGGGGGCGGCGGGGCGGAATGTTGGACACCTAATTCTCTGAGGGTTATGGTGTGGAATATGAAAAGTAATAAGAGTCCAAGGGACCACTTGGAATATGAAAACAAAGGGTCATAAGACATTGGATAAATATGTATATCATTGTGAATAAAATTCATCTCACAATTTATCTTAATATTTCCTATTCATTTGTGAATGTTTAACATGGATGATTATTAGGAGTAACAAAAAAATTAATTTGTAGTAGGAATAGAATCCACTACTAGAAATATAGTAGGAACAACATGTTTAAGGCCAGAATTAGGGCTTGATAGCTCTAATGGGCAAGAGAGAGCATGAATTATTGAAGAGTGAGGGGGATTGTTGAAGAGTGAGAGTGATGAGGAAGAGTAAGCATGGCATGTAGAGCTTGCAATGATTTATCCCCATCCTTTATCTTCTATATGAGAAGGATCAGACAATGGATTCCACCCATCATTTAAATAATTATTCCAAGTATCAGGGATAAAACTTTGCACAAGAAGTTCATGAACATTGGAATGAGGTCACAAAGGGGAAGAATAATTTCTTTGAAAAATTGGAGGTTGATAGGACACATTAGGGGATCCCATAACTAAATTCCCAATGGCTTCCAACTGATAAAGATCTTCTAAATCTACATTAAAATTATCTAAAAAGTGAATCTTCTTATTTCTATCATTTTCCCACAAAATCATGAGTTCTATTTCCTCTTCCTCGGCCCATTCTACCTGATCGATGAGAGTTCAAACTCGTGTCTACAAAGATAAGATGTAAAATCAATAGCAATACAAGACCATAAAAAACCAGTTGATATTCTAAACATAAGAACATTTCCCTTTACAACTATTACATTGAACTTGAATTAAAAATACTAATGAATGAACTTTGTTATAAGGGAAATGAAGGTAAAGTGAATCATGGAAAGGGGTAGAGAGAGGGTATGTGTGATGGATGGTAGAGTACAATGAACACAAGCTCATAAATATTTCTGAAATCATATATGCTCCTTTTTGGTGTCATAGAAGATATGCAATTGTAATGTTTTCTTGACATTGTTTTTTTTTTCTACTCACGTTCAAGTTCTTTATACTTTCCAAACTTTGCAATACTTCGCATAATATTTTCATTCAAAATAAGTGATATTCTTCATACCTTACAACATAGGTAGCTAGAATCCAATGAGCATATGTAATATAAATAGGTGACAATGACTAGGTTTAATTGGGCACAAGGGTTTAGTTTTACATATTGAGATGATGACTGGAGCATGGAGGATTCTTAGAAAAAATAGGAAAAAGGAATGTTCTAACTATTGAGTGTATGGAACCAATGATAGAGGTATGATATAATGGTGAATTAATACAAAGTATAGATTGAAATTTGCATGAGAAATTATTTATATACTACAATTAGACAAATAATTTAGAATTTTCATTTCCTTAGAAAATTTTATAAAACACTCTGTCAAAAATTAGGCCTTTTGTTAGTAGATCTTAGAAATCAATTTTCTTGATGCTGCCAGAAAATGCTTCGCTAGAACATGTTTGCAGATCGAATGAAATTCAAAAATCAAAATACTAAATCTAATTACTTCAAAAGTAGAAGATTGAAAACATAATTGGGGATGACAGGAGGTATATAGTGAAGATTAAGCTACTAAATCATTGACAAACTCATGAAATAGTAGTTGTAGTGAAGATGAGTATGCAAAGAACTGGGTTTTGGCATAAAGTTCATTGACCCATATTCAAAATACAATCTAACTGTACAATCAACTATAAACAAAATATCAACTTACCTCTACCCTGCGCTCCTTAAAATTGATACACAACCTTTAAAACAATCCAATAGTCATCTAGAAAATTTAACTCATGATTTTTACCATTTACTAGTAAGGATTGACCATTTTCGCCATGGAAATGAAGCCAGATAGTAGAGCAGACTTACAACAGAGAAAGTAGAGACAATTTTTGAAGGAAGGCTTTCAAACTTCTTGTTTTATTTAAACAACCTTACCATTCAAAATCCATAACCTATGCATTATTTCCTGAAACATCATCATCCATTAATCAAACCTAACAAACATCAACCATTGATCAACACAAATGATGACTGCATTCATTGTTACCATTAAAACTCACCACCTTCTGTGTATGCCATGCAATGGAATTTAAGATGCAAGGTGGGAGCCTAGCCAGTCACACACACCATGAACGAGGGTTCCCAAGTGGTGAGGTAAATACAATATGAACACTACAATAACTATGGTGCTTCCTCCTACGGATGACTCACCATCTAAGTCATTTCCATCTCACAACAATTACACCTACTAAATAAATTTATTATCATATGTGCAATCCTAATTCATTGTGCGAGTTAAATGTGCATATAAATATTAAATGCTAGCTATCAACTCATGACCCTATATGCTTTGAATGACTTGATGATAAATCTTGTGTTGTTAAAACCTTTATAAATTTCCCAAGTGTGATTGCAAACCTTTATTACCATCCATAATCAAATACAAAACAACGTTTTCGACATAATATTTCAATCTACACTCTAATCAGAATCTGCCCGTACAACATTTTAACTAAGCATTGTACCACCAAATTATATTTAACTTTGAAAACCTTGTATTCAAAAGATTACACATAATCCACAACCATTTTATATATATATATATATATATATATATATATAGATATATATATATGATGCCCTTTTAAAACTTATGCAATAATTGTTTCTAATGAATTTATCCTTATGTCATTTTTTTACACATATGTTTTCTTTGGATATTTCATTTATAACTTATCTTTTGAGGTAACATAGTATGCATATTAATGTTAGCCATCAATTCACATTTGTATTTTCATTTTTCATACGTAGTATGCATAAGAATTTATAAAGTAACAAGCAATATTATGTGGTGTCTTCCCTCATTTGGTCACAAGATAAGTTAAAAAAAAATAAAAAATTGGGATCATTTTTTAGGGATGGAAATGCAACGATAGAGGGTGATTTTGTAGCTTGATACAAAAGAATATTGATGAAAATTGGTACTAACACTTTCTCCCCATATAATCTACATAACATTGTGGTATCTACCCTGTAGGGTTTTTTAAACATTTGAATTGGCTATATCTTATCCATATTGGCTTTAAAAGAGTTTAAATCATAACACCAATCCTTAATCAATCTATCCATATTTTTTTCTGTTGCATCTAACTTTTCATCGTTAAATACTTCCAGGAACTGTTTATCTAAACATACTTCAGAAAGATACATCTCATATATTTTAGTCATCTTTAATTTTGAAGCCAAGTCTTTAATTTTGAAGGAGTCAAATACTTGTTTAGTTTCATGAACTATTGTACAAGTCTAAACATTTACATGGGAGATAATCTAATATACCATGTCATAGGAAGGAAAGATAGTTATCCTAGCAACAAATTTGTGTGAACCTAACCTTCTAATGTTAGTTAAAGTGTCTTCATTATATTCATATTCATATGCAAAATATCGAATCTCAAATATTTCATAAATTTATTTCCATTTTGTACAATTCTTCTACCTATCTTATGAGTGGTACCTAAATAAAATGTTGTGTTGGGTGGTATTTTTATCTTCACGATGTTACATATCTTCATAGTCTTTTATCTTCATTGTTTACCTTTAAACTTCAAGTATTCTACTTTTTGTCTGGTTGATGTTTTCTTACTGATTCATTTTCTCTACAAGACCTAAATTTGAAAATAAATTTATAAAAAATCTACAATATTGAAGTCAATTTACCAAATTTAAATATTGAAAGATAGAAACAACATAATTTCTAACTAAAGTGTATAATAATCCAAAAATTAACTCTTCCAACAGATTTTGTATTTTTAAAATATTAACAAGGATTCTATATGCAATAGTAATATCATTCACTAACAAAGAATTGGTATTTAAAAAAGGCTAAGTAATACCAATTATCGATTTTGAGCCTCCAGGTCTACTCACATTAATTTCACATATTGTGAATTAATGGATTTAATAAAAAATTCCAAATAATGTTATTACCATACATTTGGTAGAGCAATTAGAGTTTAATGTATCCGTCATTAATAAACATAATTGATATCCAAAATGTGGCAATATCTACCAAACAAATCTCCTATTGCCTAAAACAAATATAGTCATCCAAATGTAAAGTGTGGCCTATACACAAACCTAACTGGGAGATGCATTTGGAAATAACTAAAAGGGCTTAAGCAAAAACCCGAATTCAGATATCAAAGTGCAATAGGTAGAGATATCGAGAACCTGAAAGTCAACAACATTCATATAGGAGCCCTTTAATCAAAAGTTAGGAATGAGATGGATAAATATATTTCTATAAAAAGATAAAACATATAATGAGTGTTTAACATTTAACCTAGGTTGAATACAAACATATACATATATATATATATATCCCCTTGATATCAGGTTTATGAAACTTTCAAATAATTTTCTTTTAATCTTGATATATATTGATAACGAAAATATTCCTAGTTAAGTGACCAACCTAATTTTTGCTATTTTCCATGAAAAATATATCCAAAAGTCCAAAGGATAGGAATATTTTAAATAATTCAAAAACCAATGTTCTAAATCCATATATCCAGTATCTAGAATTTGTCAGCTAGAAGATTGTGGAAATACATATTAAGATTTATCTTGGATCCAAATACGAAAGAAAGCAGGTTGAAAATATTGGATATACATATGATGGTTATTTGGTTCATTCCTAAACCATATCATAATTCCAATCAAACCATTTGCATCGCAAGGTTTGGAGCATGTTTTCAATTGACTTAAACTAATTTCAAATATAAATTTATCAAATAAAGAAAAAATAACACATCGGTAAGAAAATACTCATAAAAAATAAAACAAAAATAAGATAATTTTGAAAAAGCTTGGTGGGGGACATTTTCATATAATAACGGAGTTATTGTATAGAATAAAGCACTCATGAAAGATACAATTTGGTATCAATTAAACAAATACATTGGGCTAAAAACACACTTCATCAGAAAACTCATCCATGATTGAATTATTGAAGTGCTCTTTTTCCTTAGAGATGATCAAGTTGAAAACATTTTCACAAAGTCTCTTACATAATAGAAGTTTTATAAACTTCATTTTATGTTAGGAGTTCAGGAAGATGTCATTAAGGGGGATAGGCTCTAATGCCTCCTTCCTTCTCCTATTTTGTCACTTTTCTAAATCCTTCAATCCTATCCCAAGTTGTTCTTAACGGGGGTGTTAGTATATTTAGATACTTAAGCGGTAGTTAAGCTCAACTTGGTCTAATGTGTCTATTAGGGAAAAGTGTGTTTTTTTAGTATGCATTAGTTGCATTGTAATTCGATGATCATGATATGTTCTAGACATACAGTGATCCAATGGCTCATATTCTCCTCAATGCTAATTGTTAGTATTCTATGTCTTAACACCTAATTTATCCATGATCTTTATTAAAAAAATGTGGAAGGTAATTGTTGATGATTAATTATGAGAACTCTCTTGTACAAATTTTCTTTTGCATTAATAAAATTTCTTGAAGTGTTCATATTGGTTGAGGTTGTGGACTATTTTTGCGAGAGGTTATTTAAGGTGTTTTCCTATATGGAATACCCAAGTTTCCTTCAAAATAGTGTTGCTTGATGTTTTCATGTATGTTATCATTGAAGATAAAATTATGGTTTAGATAAAATATATAGAATAATCTTTAAAATAAAATTACCATCCAATGGCATGACATAAATCTCATGTGAGTGTTTCACTAGGAAATGTATTGAGACAAGGAGTTATTTCTCACAGATCTCACAGATCTAGCCCTTTCTACCACTAGATATGTGTGTAATTTAATGAGTTCCTAAATCTAAATACCAATACATGCAACAAAGTATATATTATAA